>CM070643.1:27759492-29039120 GCA_036346575.1 Dendrocalamus sinicus | reverse complement strand
TTACATGGAGTTGTGAGAGACCATGTGGAGGTATCCTCATGTTTGTGATGAGTAATCGACGTTGAGTTAGAGAGTTTGAGTTTGTTTTGGGTATTCTAGGGTTGAGTACCTTTTACTAATGCTATTATTGATTATGCTGTTTCGTGTGGTACTATGTAACGGTTTGATTGTCTGTGTGGCTGCAGGACTTTGGAGCTAGGTCATGGTGAGGCATGGGAGGACTGGGACTAGGCACAGGAGGTGTTGAGGTCTAGATGGTCGGAGATGCCGAAGATGATCGAGGCTGCTGAGGTGGTTGCGAGTCGGGAGACGAGGAACCGGAGCTGGAGCTACCGGAGGTGGACACGACGGGCAACGACGAGTGGACCAGGACTAGGCTCAGGGAGGAGTCGGAGGTCCAGACGGTTGGATGTCGGTTGCGGTCGTGTGCGGCGGAACAGACCAGGACTAGACTCAGGTGGAGTCGGAGGTCCAGTCGGTCGGAGTCAGGTGGACACGATGGGCAGCGGCGAGGTGGATCGGAACTAGGCTCAGGGAGGAGCTGAGGTCCAGACGGTTAGGATGCCGGGTGTGGTCGTGCGAGGACAGGAAGCTTCCGGGAAGTTGCGGCAGGGGCATTTCGGTAAAATGCGTGAGGCTGCAAAATTGGAAGCAGGTTCGGTTGAAGATAACGGGTTGGAGACCCGTTAGTGGAAGAGAGGGTTTAGGGTTTGATGGAGGCATGCTTGTTGTTTCCCTCCAAAACCTGATGAGTGTTGTTGACTTCTTGCCTCATTTGTGTATGGAGCAAGGGAGTGGATTTGGGACTGCAATTCTTGTTTTGCTACTTGAAAGGGTGAGCTCCCTCTATTTAGCAAAGGGGAGTTGGCAGTGTAGTAGAGCTGAGGGAGTGAGAGCAGTCTGTAGGGTTGTGTTCCCTCTCCTACGTGTGTGTTCATATCAAGCATGTAGTGAGAATGAGTTGAGATGGCTGTAATGAAACCCTCTATGTAATAGCCCATGTCTCTGAATCAAAATGGTTTGAGTTTGAGCTATCCCTTCTTTTGTGCATTTCTGCTCCTTGCCTGTCTTTTGTGTTTTTGTGATTTAGAGTTGATTTCTTGATTGATTTGCTGCAAAATGGGTTAGCTTTGAATGGGGAATCATCTCAAAGCCATTTGGCTGCTATATTCCTGAGAGCAATCCTTTTATCAGCTAGCTTCTTCCCAAAAATCAGCTCATGCCCATTTCCCCTGTTTTGCATTTTCTAGGGTTTACTGTTTGTTGAGAACAGAGGATTCTTGTGTTTTTGTTTTTCTCAGCAGAAAGGTGAATTAGATTTATGCATTCTCTTCCTGAGGTTATTACCTTGCACTAATCAAAAGCCTCAGGATATGAGGAATCAAGAACTGCAAGCCCCTTTTGGGTTTCAGTTTGCTGCTTCAAGTTCAGAGTTACAAGCTGTCTACTACTTTCGATTTCTTGCTCAATCTGATTTCTCTTTTTCAGCCATTTTGCTCTTGTTTGGGTGTGTTCTCTAGTTCTAAGATCCTTTTGCTATTTGGATTGTAGTCTTAATCTTTTGTCAGGAGAAGAGCAGCAAGAATCCAAGAATTTCCTTGATTTCAGCAGTGTGCAGTTATTACTGTTTAGCCCTTTTCAGTCAGTTTTCTTTGCTGTTTCTTGCTGCGGTTTCAGAGTCTTCTGTGTCTCTCTTCTGGGTGTCGAATCCCTAGTCAGCCGAAGCAAAACCAGCAGCCTCTGTGAGGTCAAACCGGAAGCCTAACTGCAGTCTAACCGGACAAATGCTTGAGGTCAAACCGGGTTGATTCCTGCAGTATTTGCTGTGCGTTTGGTATTCATTTTCTACAGCACTTCTCCTATTTTCAGCTACTCTTTTAGCTACAGCTGCTGCCTGCTTTGTTGTCTTTTGCTTGATGTCTTCGGCAAGCAGCAGACTCTAGCTGTAGCCTGTGGTCTTCACCTGGTTCAGGTTCTGCGCTGCAGCCTCTGCACTTTCTGGTCTATTTTGGTCAAGCTGGAGGCATCACGGCGGTTCATCCGGTCCACCACCGGTCTGACCGGCAGCTCCAAGCGGTTGGACCGGGCCGGCAATAATTTTCTGAGTTCAGCTGCTGCAAGCTAGATGCATTTCCTTCTCTATATTCAGTTTCAGCTGACTTTTCTTGTGTTCTGCTCGGCACTGTTTTTGCCGATTTCCTTTGTTCTCCCGTCAGTGAGGTTGAGCTCTCTCAGTCTCTCTACAGTTTCTTTTCTTTTTGGTTTGACAAGCTCTGGTTTACTCTCAACCGAAAAGTCTGCTTCACTGTTTTATGATCTTTTCTTTATTTCCAGTGAGCTTCTTGCTTCATAGCTATTATAGCTATCGGAGAAGAAATTGGTTGAATATTTGGGGGCGATTTTTGAAGGCACCATTCACCCCCCTCTGTTGCCATTTCCGATCCTACAAGCTGTGACTAAAATTTTATTTCTTCGTCGTTTACCTATTTTACTGTGTGCTTTCCTTGTACTTTAATCTATTTTTTAACGTATACTAGTGGATAAATGAGGATGAATGTATTTACATATGGGCCAGCAATCCGTCGAAAGACATGGTGTTTAAGCTTGAGCTGCATGCAAGTTTCAAAATTTTAAAATAGGTTGGATTTTATCTTGTTTGTTTTGGAATATTTATTTTTTATATTCTCAGCAATGTTTTTAGTGTTTGGAGGAGTATAGAACTTTGAGAAATCAGCCACTCTTTTAATGTCATTCTCCTACAGGTTTGAGAATGGTGAAGATTTGAAGGCAATCAAACAACTCCTAACAGAGGTTTGATTTGAAATGTCTTGAACTCTTTATTTACATCTACTAGTTGTTTTGCAACATGCATATATCTAATCACATTTATTTTCTAGATTTTTGGATCATATCTTAACAGGAAAACAAATTTGACTACTTATATGAATTTACAAGATTTGGTGATATAATTCATTTTAAATTTTTTAGATAATAGTCTCATGAGTCAAGTAAAATAGAAATAGATTTTTCCTTTTCACCTCTATAAAGAAAAATTTAGTTATATACCATTGTTAGATGCTAGTTAATATGTATATAAGGGTGGTATATATTTAAAATTTTCATAGTTCTATGTTATCTGCTTCCCTTTCCCTTCATAATTACATATGTGGTTGTTCTCTTGATCCTACAGATAGTAGAAATGGATATAACTTCACCGAATATTAGTGGAGCTCCATTAATCTGCCAGCCAATAAGTTATTTTGGTAAATCAAAGATGATATATGAGGTAAAAATACATATCACTTTTCTATTTCAAAAATTATTAAAAGCTTATTATTCATATGCTAGTGAATATTAATTGCAGGAAGGAGCATTACTTGATTTCATTTCATTCTCTGCTATAGCTGACTCAATGGCCCTATGTTCCAAGACAACCTTGAGTTTCCCCTTGGTATTCATGTGATATTATTACCTGCTGCACCCAATGTATCTCAATCGGATGGGTTTGACACCAATCTCATAGAATTCATTAGCAGAAAACCTATGACCAAAAAGTCCCTTGTGTCTAGAACAAGATCTAGAGAACCTTTAGCAACTAATAGTGCACTGCTAGTCCTCCAGATTGCGGCACAGCGGTTGCACGAAGGAGCCCTTCATAGAGGATGTTAACACCTAGAGGATGTAAGTGTAGAGACGCAAATCAGCAAATACTGACTCTGCTATGTATTCTACACTAGTCCAAGATCACACTAGTGTACATAGTGTAAACATAGATGAAATATCAACTATATCATGATTTACTAAGAAAAGATTAAGATATTATTAATTATCAGAGTTGCGACCTTATGGCCAAGCTTATAGATAATAGCCTAAAAGGCTTAAGAAACATCCACGGAAAACGAAAGATAAACACCAAGGTCACTCGACATGTCCACAGGCAATCGATTGGGGAGCGAAGTCCTAATCTGGAAAGTCGTCAAAGAAACCTCCTTCAAATTCCTTTGTATGATCTGGCTCTTCTTCAGCAACTGAGCAAATATGGATATAGCCGTGAGTACATAGAGTACTCAGCAAGTCGTTTGTAACAAAGATGCAATATAGTATGTAAGGCTTACCAAAAGATGGCTGAATGGTTATTTTATAGAAAATAATAATTTAAAGTACATACAATAAATAGATTGAAAATGCAATTTTGGAAAGGACATATATAAATAATTAATGAATCAAAGGATTGTATGAACCACAAGTGAATTAACTTCCCAAACAACTTACTCTCAACCCAACCAAGATTTTATGAAAAAAACCTACCCCTCGTGTGAAATCATCGAGCATTGTCTATAACCAAGGATATGGCTATTCAAATAATTTTACACTTTGTAGAAGTTGCACAACTTTACCCACAAGATATGATAATCTCATATTGCCACGCGATTAACATACTTCTTTTGGTGTATGGCGGAGAAATCATGATAATGCCTTTACAATGCTCAATCTTAACCCAGTTCCGCCCTCTAAGGTTTCGCCTTTGAGTAGGTAAATCCCCTAGTCGATAATTGCCCCCTCTTGCACCAATGTGGATCTATGGCTAAGGCCAAACCACATTCGTCTCATTGACGAAACCGAAATTGAAACATCATAAATTAATCAACTAGATCCATCCCATACTGGATATGTGGCTGTATGATAAGACTCAGATCGATGGCGTACAAAGTTAAGTCCTTAGACATTACCCAGGTGAAAAATCCACATCCCAATGTGCTATTCATTCGCCCAAGTGAAAACCATTTTATATAACCACAACCAATGACACTACCCATGCTATGGTACACAAATTTTATATTTGTGGCTAACCACAATGATTCAATATCTTGTTAAGTCAAAATTGATTAATTGATCATATGTGATGATAAGCCTAATGTACTATAATAATCATAGCTAAGTTTACCAGACGCACAACCCAAGTGACAACTAATATTGTATCACTAGATAAATACACATCCTATGATGAAAATAGAATAATAGTATTCAAATTATCAAAGGATGGATTAATCAAATAGGTCATTATCTACCAATACAAAGGTTTTATAATAAAATAGCGATGCGTGATAATTTAAAACAAAATAATACATAATAGATTTAAAAACTAATTTCAACATGATCAAAGAACATGACTTGCGTTGGCCTTGCGCAGCTACCAATTTCTTGATCTTTGGTTCCTACTTCTGCTCCTTTGAAAATGTTATCTAACGAGAGAAAAAACAGAACAGAGCACAAATAAAATCAAATTCAAACCAAATGAATTCCAAAAACCTCAAAACCAGAATTAAAACATAGAGCTCAATTTTAGATGAATTTAGAAAAAAGAATCAGATTAATTGGAGCTAGGACGAAGGAGAATAGTCTCTTGGAAAATCTAATCTAAAGAAAAATACTGAAAATAGAAAATTCTACAATGCTATGGACTCGGTGCATGGAAAGACTAGTCTATGGTAAACTCGGCTCACGGAACAGTGTACTGTGACTAGGCTACTGACATGGCAGCTAAGGCTGACGTGGCTGGGTGACATAGGATGCTGACGTGGCATGCTGACATGTCATGTAGACCGGCTCCGGTGCTGACGTGTTATCCAAATGGCATGACACGTGTCTGACATGTGGATCTAGGGCTTATGTGGCTTGCCGACTCAACTTTAGCCTACGAGTTCATGCATGTGGGCCCCATGCGTCAGTGAGACAGTGAACGCCAGACTTATTCCACGGAGAATTCTAAACATTGACCGGCACGAGTGCAATGTGACATGGATGACATGTGAACCGAGGTGACGCATAGCACGACGAACAGAGGGGACTAGCCAATGAGACAACAGAGCGAGACGGGAGAGGCTGGCTCGACAGTGGACTCACCGGTGGCGAGGGTGGCTCGGCAAGTGGCGGCGAACTGCTGACTGACGGGGACGACGAACAGCGAAGATGACGACCTCATTGGCATTGAAAACAAAAGTAGCAGTGCAAATGAACTCAAGTGCCTGAGCTCGACAAGGACAACAGCGAGGCACGATGAGAGTGAGTGACTATGGGATGCGGAGATCAAGGGGTGGCACGGCTTTTATTCACAGACGCCGAGGAGTCCAAGGTGGACACGGCGAGCGGCAGCGCTACAGTGTCCCTAACAGACATGGTGATGGAGTCCCATCAGGAGATGATGGTCTGATAGGTGGGCCCCACCTATCGGTCGCACGAGGAGAGCGGAACGGCCAATATACGACGCTGGCAAAGGAGCGCGCACAGATGGCCGACATGTGTCACTCATCCAACGGTCGCACGCGACATCAGATGCAAGACGTGTGGCAAGAGCAGGCTTAGGCTGGCGGGATGGACTGGATAGAAGATGGGCCAGCTTGGGTTTTGGCCCAAGGCCTTTAGGAAATTTTAAATAAGTTTCTAATTCCAGAAATTGCTTGAAATTCAATTGAGACCTAGAAAATAGCAAATAACTCCAAAAAAATCTTTAAAAATTCCAAAAAATCCTTGAGACCCAAGGAACCCAAATAAAATACTTTCAGCAAATATTAAAGTTTAGTTTAGTCATATTAAATCCTTTTAATTCATAAAAATTCTATTTAAGCTTTAATTAATTCTAGAAAAAATCCAAATGGTTTTTTATTTTAAAAGCTTCAAAAAGGCTTTGAAAATTAGAATGTTATAGTAAGAATGCACCCTTTCCACTTTTGTGTGTTCATCGTCGTCAGCAACAATTATGTACTGACTTTGTTGTTCACTTCGTTTGGTTTGTTGCTTCAGAAAAAGTATAAGGTTCAGCATGTTCTTGGGCAACTAAATATGCCAGTCCTTAGGTTCAGGTCTAGAACAACCAGATCTATAAGCATGACATGAAATCGGTGAGCAATGGATTGCTCGATACATGTATGGTAACCCATACTTTGTATCATGGTATAGTTGTAAGTGTTCCTTTTGTTATGACAGTCCACACAATTTCTTCCCTATGTCAAATTTTAGGGAGCTACAAACAAGTTTGGGGAGTGCAATACTTGTCATGGTTCATTTGCTGGTTTCCTGAAGCTTGTGCTTCTAGTGTTTAATGTTGGATTCTTTAACTATATTTTGGTTGTATTGAAGTGTATCTGCAAGGTATCACTAGGAAGGAGCTTACATCATGGGTGTATCAAATCTATTGTGATTCTTATGCCTGTTCTTCCATGCCTTTCAGAACTGTAGTAGTGTTCTTCTTGTGGAGAAAGATTATTTGAAGAAAATGAGAAATCCCAAAGCATATGCGCTATAGTAAAGTGCTATCATGAAAAAAGTGAGGGACAAATTGTTGCTTCAGAAAGAGCATAAGGTTCAGCATGTTCTTGGGCAACAAGATACGCTAGTCCACGGAGGTGCAGGTCAGGAACAGTCAAATCTACGGGCATGACATGAAACCAGTGCCCAATGATTGCTCAATACACATATGGCACAAAAATGCATTCCCTAACTCACTGTTCATGCTTAAATCTTATGGTTAGGATAAAGACCTTAAGGTTGTATTTGGGTGTTTTCTTGATAAAATTAGACGAAGCAATCCTCATGGGTCTAAGAAAGAACTGTCATTTCTTCTATTTGTTTTTATCAAGGTTATGTTCTAGAGGTAACTAAGAACATGACTTCTCCCTACGATATGATGTGGATGAAGCTCATCTTTCTTATGTTCAGGTAATGCCTTTCCTTTGTTTCCAAGTTTAATTAGCCAACAGATGTAGTAGTTCACTACTTTATTGTGATGGCATCATTTTAGTGACATGCGGACCCATGATCAAATGGACGGTGAGTCAGTGACGGTAGGGACATTGAAGGGGTCAAGAAGGCATTTAGAATTTGGTGATCTAAGTTGTGAAATGAGATGGTAAGAAGTTTGATTTATAGTATGCCATTGACTTTGTTGCATATGATGTTTTCATAGTTTATACTGAATTCAAAGAGACGAAAAGTATTTTACTTTCAAATTGCTTCCAATAGAATTTTACAATACAAATATACAATCAAATTTATAAATTTATATGATTTGAAATACTCCATGTGGGGATTTAAAAGTAATCATTCCTCTAAGTAATTGCATTAGTTAACAGGAGGTACTTGCATACGACAGCAGCAGGCATGAAGGCACGAAGGACTGAGAATGCATTTGCAATACTACCTATTTCATCAGTTATTTCCTGTTCTGAAGTTGTCCTTGCTACTTGTTTGTTGGTTTCTTATAGGTAAGGCAATAATTGTATGTGTAAAGAACTACCATAATCTCTGCAAGAATAGACTTTGATCGGTCCTTTGTCTCATTCATGGACAGCTTAGATGTGAGGTGAAGATAAAGCACCAATACTATGTAAGTGATCTCTTTGACAACTCTAAAAGTTTAACTGTGAGGTTTCAACCACATAGTGCAAGCCTTCATGGGAAAGTTGTTTATTACAGTGCAATGGTAAGACATTCAATATATGTAGGAGTATTTCTTGTTCTAGCTATGTCTATATATTTGTGGGATTTGTCATGGATCCACAAAATTGTCGTGTATTATAAGATTTGGATTTGATTTACTTTCAATTTTGAGCCAACAATCCTCACATTCTCTAAGAAGAAAGACAAAGTTTTAGTAGATATATATCATATGACCATAAGACAAAGGTGTTTACTTTTCCCTTCCATATGTTTATCCTGTGAGTAAACTGTCATGGGACTCAATTTCCTTTGTTGATCTGTATATTCCTTCATCTCAACATTTTTTTGCCTTTTTTTGCTGCTCTGACATACCACGAGGATTTAGCTAAGGTCCCCATCATGTTAATAAAATGCAGTTAGGTGTTTTTGAGCTAGGAGCTCCTAACAATTTGATTATTCTATCTCTCTCCTCTCTTATTTTAGGCTTTGGTGAGCTGAATGAATACCATGGATAAGTCTTCTATCAGGTGATTTGAGCTTAAGTAAATTAGTACCACAAAATTTGACCTTTTTGCTATTATGATAGTCCAATTATGAATTTAAAGTATAAGGTGTGTTGTTTTCCATCAATGTTGCATTGCTTTTCATTACTTGCTACTAATTTTGAACGAAATCCTTTGGGATAGCTACTAATTTTCATGTGTTCTCAGTGATCGAACAAAAAAATCAAACATTGTTTTGTAAAACTAGGTCAACTGATTGTCGCTTTTCTTGCAGTAAATTTTGGTACTCCGTTGCAACGCACGGACACAATACTGGTTAAATTTAAAAAGAAAAGGAAAAATTATATCATCACGGATAATACAAAGGAAAAGGAGGAAAAACAAAAAAATAAAAAATGTAATTAACAAGCCGATGCGTTTCAGAAGTCAGAAACGGAAGTCGTTTGGAGCAAGGCCATGGCTCATACTATCGGTAGTGGGACTGGGACTCAAGCATCCCGTCCATTTCGGAACACAATAATTTCATAGTAATTTCACATAAAGATTCAATATCTATGTAATTTCAAAGAAAGTGATGCATTCCAATTGGAGCCTAGCCAAGAATTAAGCACAAGAGGCCAGAAAAAAGGGCTACTCGGTTAATGCCTCTTAGCGTCAGATGTGCTATAGGGTCTGTTTGATACGGCTGCGGTTTATGGCTTTTGGCTGAAATTTTTGAATTTTTCTGTTTGCGATAGAGATTACGGAAAGAAAGATACTTGCTTGCGATTTTAGTTGATACATATGTTGGGCTTTTAACGTGTACTACAATTAACTTGTAGACCCCGTCTTGAGAAAATACTCCGCTTGAAAGTTAGGTACTGTAGCAAAAGGCAAAAACTGCTTTTAGAAGCCGTTAAAAACAGGCCCATATGCTATTGCCATGTGCTACATCTCAAACACCAATATATAGTGTTAGCGTTTGGTTACAGAAAAGATTAAATGAACCTAAAGTTCAACAAAAAAAACTATAGTATTGCATATCTACTACTATTTAGTTCATTTTGTTTATACAAACTCAATAAAATAACGATCTAATTGTATTAGTCTTCCCGTTTGAGTCGCATTGTTCGAACTCTCGCTATAAACAAGATGACAAGGACAAGATGGTTAGGGGGCCTTTTTTTTTTACTTATGATTTTGACTGCAATTTATAATTTTTTAAGTTGTTTATAAGAGAAAGTACGGAGTAATAAAAACTCATATACGGTTTTGATAGATATAATAAAGTCGCTACAGTGTGTACTAAAATTAATTTATGATATTATCTTAAAAGATATTTTTTTTAAAAGTTAGTTATTGTAAAAAACCGAAAAACGGATCTTCTAAAGTGCTCATATCCCCTATATTTTAGAAGAAAAGGTAAAAAAAAAGGGCTCCAACAGATCCCCTAAGTGGTACCCAAAAATATAGATGACTCTATCCCTGATTTTTCGTCCCCCATATATGGAGGACGCACACCATCCTCTAAATCTGTCCCAACGCTCCTGCGCCGTCCAATCCCCTAAATTTTTTGGTTGGTAGTTTTTGTGGACCCAGATTTTAATTTAGGGGACCATATTTAGAGGACTTGTTGGAGGTTACATATTTTTAGTCTTCTATATTCTAGATTGTGTCCTCTAAAAAATGATTTAGGGGATGAGATTTAGAAGACATTGTTGGAGATGCTCTTACAGCCTACAACCTGCTCACTGCTGCCACGTAGGATTTTGTACGGCTCGCGGTGGGCCCAAACCTAGCAATACTTCGAGTGGGCCCAAGCCCACCAGGCCCGAGACCAAAATGGCCTACCCATATTGAGCACCTCTTTCCCTTCCTTCGCCCCCGCTTGCGCTGCGTTCCTCGCGTTTTTTGCGGCAAGGAGAGGAGAGGAGAGGAAAGTGGGGAGACTCCACTGCTGCTGCTAGTGGCGGCGGCGGGTCGGCATGGAGAGAGGCGAGAGCATCCTGGACGCCGTGCTCGATGAGGAAACCCTAAACTTTGACGACGATGACGTCGAGATGGCCGACGCGGACGCGGAGGAGACCACCGTCGCTGACTCCAGCGCCCCCGCCGGAGGAGGAGCCGATGGCGGCGGTGCGCAGGTGGAGAGGGGCGGACCGGTGGGGAAGAACAAGAACAAGAAGAGAAAGTCCGGCAAGAAGAAGAAGAAGGGAAAGCCCGATGGGCCGCCCAAGATCGCCGACATTAATCGGTAAAAACCCTCGCGCTGCTCACCTAGGGTTTATGTTGTGCGCAAGATACAAATGTAAATTCTGAGTAGATACCACTTGATAGGCTTGATATGTGTCTGTATGTTTTGCTTTTTCACAGTCTGGAGCAATAAACCCGAATTACTAGTATAGATTATACACCAACCCAGTAGGCCAATTTGAGCAGTCGTTTGAACGGACTTGAATACTTTATACCTTTGGTCTAATGGTTCTGTTCATCAATTGGCAATGTTGATAGCTTTGTGTGAAATTCTTGTTGGGAGGAAAATGTTTAGCTCGCTCACGATAGTTCCTAAGTACAACACCATTGATGAACAATTCTGCTTTCTGCTGGGTTTTTTCGTTTTTAATTGGTATCAAATGAATTCAAAATAACACAGGCATTTTTTAATGGTTATTGTCATGTAAGGGGCCTATGTTAATGTGATTTATCTGCGAATACTTCTGTTTTATCAGAAGAGGCTTATATAGGGTTTAATCGCCAAATTGTCTTGTAATTCAAAGCCCAATTCTAGTCTAAGTCTAGAACTACCATTTTTTTTGGCCCAACCAGCTGAAGTAGATCTTGATAGATACCTGAGTTATGGCTTGTTTTATTATTGTTTCTGGCTAAGGCAAATTGTTTTTGCTTCTTTGTGTTATCTATATTAGGTTGCTAACTGCCTTATCCTTTGTGCTTTTTGCAGATTTGTTCTCGACACTTGCAAGCACTTGAAGGAGAAGAAGTCATACCTTGTTTGGAACGCTGTTGGCTGCCTTGGTGTTTCTGCTGTCAGTGATCTTGTCAGAGAGGTATATATTTCTTATGTTGAACAGGACTAATGAAAAGTTAAGTTGATCAATTAAGAGGCTTATTAAAAATTTAATGTAACATAATAGATCAATTCTTATTACTAAAGAACAACGAATATCGTAAATTTTAAAGTGTAAGCTATTGTCTTGGACCTATCTGTTTCCCTAGTGTCTCAGAACATCTCCAACAATGTCTTCTAAATCTCATCCCCTAAATCATTTTTTAGAGGACACAATCTAGAATATAGAAGACTAAAAATATGTAACCTCCAACAAGTCCTCTAAATATGGTCCCCTAAATTAAAATCTGGGTCCACAAAAACTACCAACCAAAGAATTTAGGGGATCGGACGGCGCAGGAGCGTTGGGACAGATTTAGAGGATGGTGTGCGTCCTCCATATATGGGGGACGAAAAATCAGGGATAGAGTCATCTATATTTTTGGGTACCACTTAGGGGATCTGTTGGAGCCCTTTTTTTTACCTTTTCTTCTAAAATATAGGGGATATGAGCACTTTAGAAGATTTGTTGAAGATGCTCTCAGTGGTAGACTGGTAGGTATTTTGCCAAATGGCCTTACATACCCTTCATAGGAGGTCTGTTGCCCACTGTTCTTACAAATAGCATTGCCTTGATTCTTTGCAGTTCCATGGATTAGTTTGTTTTATGTACTTGAGAAGTTTGGAGTTGTGTCAGTGGGGTGTCTGAATAATGTTACCATCTACCTATTTGATTGGTGACAAAGCAATTGCAGTTAAGTTTCTTTTATAGCTATGTATATGTTGTACAACTCCTATCGTGTATATAGGCACACAAATTCTAGATCATAAAAATTAATTCTAGAAGTGAATAATTGTTGTAGGTGATGTTAAATCACAAATATGGTCTATGAAATAGTTTACTTGTAATTTTCTGAAGTTTGCTCTTCTGGAGTTGTTGTCTGTAATTAAAGACATTCGATTCCAGGTTGAGGCCATTCAGAAGTGTGGTGGGCAGACGATTGCTGATGGAAGTCGCTTCCGCACTGGTGGTGGAATTCTCTGGAACATCTTGAAGTCGCGAGAGCCAAAGGCGTACAAGGAAATTATGGCAAAGGGAAGGGAACTTGAGGTATGACACTGTTATGACTGCTAGTTTTTGTAAAACTATTCCTTGTATATGGATGTTTAGTGCTTTAGCCATGATATGCACAATAGACAAAAGCAGTAAATTGGTCTTATGCAAGTCAACTATGTTGATTATGAGTTATTTCTACAACTGCCCTTTTTCCAATAAAAATATCATGGAATCATGTACATTATCACAAAACAGGGGGTAATAAGCCAAGCTGAGTGAGCTTGGATTCAGGTCGAGATCAAGTCTGTTCATTAATGGAATTGAGTTGAAAATATATCGTGGAGAGTAGAGAGCATTAACATGAGTTTAAAACTTTTTGTGATTAATTGCTGAAATTAGAATTAGGAAGTAGGAACTTTATGATAAATCAAGTAAGCATAGTACCCATGTCTCAAAACTCTCAATAATCACACTATGTAGACAATCGAATTTTAAGCTAGGTTTTCATACAAACATTGTAATTGATGGTGTTGTTTCGGTATTGTGAGCTGTGTTAAAAAGTTTGCTAGATCTCTTTGTTTAATGATCTTGGCTACCATTACTGCCACTGCTTTATTATGTCTAATTGATTTTCCTACTTCCTCCTTTCAGAAGCAATTTAGGTATACGAAAGTCAGACCACAGATGAGCAGAAATGAAGATGCAAGCTCACAGGGAAGTGCGTTAGTTGACGAGGAAATTGAAGCACAGGATGAAAAGGATGTACTTGATGATCCTGAGCAGTTCGATGTGAAGGCACCACTGTCTGATAACAAAGCTGAACGCAAACCAGTAGCAGACAGAATTCGTGTGCCTGTTGTTTATGATGATCTATTTGAAGAGGGAGAGATACACGAAGGAGAGTCTCGAAATTGAAGTATTTCGATCGTTTTGCCGTGACACGAGTTGTGAGCTTTAATTCTGCTCAGAAAGAAACAGCACAGAATGGAGAGATGGGAGATTATGAATCAAAATTTGCAGTGAAGCGATTTTTCCAAATATTCCCCCTCGTGGTTTAGCAGTAAGGCATGCAACGGGTGAGTTTTTCTTGCGCGGAGTAAAAGTGTAGAACCAATGTTGGGCCTAAATTCAATGTTCAATGAAAATTATGGTTATACAGTTAGGAAGAAAGAATGGTGTAACTTAGGCCTGAGCATCGTCGTGGCCTTTTGGGGTTTAGTGTTTGGGGTTTAGCAAGTAGGATCTGGTTGCTGTTCACGTAAATGAACTTTTTTTAGTGTGTGTCTGTGCGTGCAAATTTTCCGTTCTACTGTAACTTTGTTCTGCCATGGGGCATCCAAGTCTTGTGATGAGCTGGTTTACACCTAATATGCCCTGGTTTGCTCAACGCTTTTTGATCAAACCGATCTTGAAACATGCTTGGCCTCCTTAGAATTTATGTCGTGGTCAATTTTAGAGCTCCAAAATAATTATATCATTTTCAGTGTACTTTTTTTTACAATAAATAGTATTATTCTATTAGTCATGCACATACACATACACGCACCAACACATGTCCCTTTCTCTCTTTCTTTTTTGAGAAGGTACAAGGTAGGTACGCACGTATGTATACATGTGCGTGTTTTCTAACATATGCTTGAAAATTTTTATGAAGGCATCAGATCTTACAGAGTATAGACACATGCTAGATCTTAAGAAGCATAGGCATATATTTTTTCATCCAACATGTATACATGTGTAGAAATGTAGTATCTCTTAATAAGATGGCAGTTCAATCCGTGGATTCATCTGATGGTTCTGAACGCCCCAACTGCGCTACAGTGTCCTCTCTGACTTTGCTCTGGGAAGTCGAAGGATCCTTATCCAGGCACGAGTGTATTCTTCGATAATGTATTTGAACGGGAAATATCCAATGTTAACCCCCTTTTTTTCTGTAAAGTTTTTCCGAGGTATTCAGAAATTGTAGATGTAGGGAACGAATAATGTCTCCTGTGACTCGTGTATTTGTTACCCTGTTGCATTCTTAGGAAAATTGCCAACATATGAACATACCACTGAACAAAGCCATTTGTTGCCAAAATAATATCACCGGGCTGTGACGACGACAATGACGGTCAACTATGATTTCGATGTTTAGAACATAGAAATTTTCATAAAATGCATGTTGAAATTGAACTGTTTGGCGTAACATTTTTACTTTACGTCCCTAACGGCCTCTTACTTAGGGTGGAAACGGATCGGATACGATCGAATAGTCTTAAATACGAATACGAATTCATATTTTTAAAGTAAATACGAATTCGAATATTCTCAAATACGGATACGAATATTCTCGAATATGAATACAGATATTTCCGAATACGGATTTTCTCGGATACGAATATCGGATAAAACGGATTCCTAGCGGCTTTACCGATTTTTCACTGGTTTTTGACCGGTTACCGGTTTTAAACCGTCTAAATTCAAATTTTGAATCACAAAATTTGTACGGATTTTTCATGGGTTCTAGAAACAGATCGAATAGTCTCGAATACGAATACGGATACGAATATTCTCGAATACGAATGCGAATACGAATACTCTTAAATACGGATACGAATATTCTCGAATACGAATACGAATATTTTCGAATACGGATTTTTCCTACCACATTTGTGTTTTCTCGAATACGAATATCGGATAAAACGAATTATCTGTTACCGTTTTCCACCCCTACTCTTACTCTTCCCATTTTTCATTATTTCTGTGTACACTGTTATTGTACCCCAAAGCCGAAACGGAGCGCCAACTTGAGGTCCCGAATCGGAGGGGATGGCGACGACGGCGACGAGGTGGAAGCGGCGTGGCGACGGCGACGGCGACGGCGACGACGATGACCTCGTCCCCATGGACACCCAAGGTGTGTACCATCACAAACGCGTATCTCTTTCCCCGCCCTTGGGGTCTAGCCGCCGCCGAATCCATGAACCCCTTTCGTTGTTGTTCTTGTGATGGGTGTGTGCAGACCAGGAGGAGCTGGTCCGGTTGCTGGAGCAGAAGCAGGCACACCAGAGCCGCCGCTGGAGGGTGCGTGCCAGTTCCCGATCCATTCGGTTTAGCGCTCGGAGGTCTTGCCATCGGCGATGAGATGACTGGATTCGATTCGATTTGGTGACCTCTTGGTCATGCTTGATCATCTCCTGTTGTTTGTGCAGCGCGTCTTTGCGGGCTTCCTCCTCGGCTACGCAGCCTTCCTCGTCTACTCCAGCTTCCACCATGCCTGGTCTCCCTGGGAGCTGGTTGGTGCTTGTAGCTATCCTCATTTTCATTGTGTTTTATTCCTGTTCATCTCTTGCTTGCCTCCAATGTTCAACGCTTGCATTTGATTGGCGTTAGAGGCGGATCCAAGAAAAAAGGTAGCCGGGATCACTATGAACTCGTAACACCTACTTGTAGCTTGTAATAAGGGGTCACATGCATATATACTAAGGGGTTAGCCGGGTTCGCTGCGAACTCATAACACCTACTTGTAGCTTGTAATAAGGGGGTCGCATGCTTATATACTATGGGGTTATGTGGGCTGGCCTGGAGGGCGTTGGTGTTAATATTTGGAATTGACAATTGGCAGTACTCATCTGGATTCAGTGTGCATTGGATTACGATCGTAATTACATGTTGAGGATTGCGCATAGTAAAATAACATAATTATTTTCATCACTAATGGATGCCTGTAATATTACTGTATACTGTGGTATGTGAAACATTCACCATTACAGCTTAACCATAAAAGCTTCCCAGTTAGTATTCAGTGGTGTATGTTCTTCCTATTAGTGAATTTTACATGGAATTGACAATTGGCAGTACTCATCAAGATTCAATGTGCACTGGATTACGATCATAATTACATGTTGGGGATTGCAGTATTGCACATAGTAAAATAATGTAATTATTTTCATCACTAATGGATGCCTGTAATATTACTTTATACTGTGGTATGTGAAACATTCACCATTACAGCTTAACCATAAAAGCTTCCTAGTTAGTATTCAGTGGTGTATGTTCTTAGTATTCAGTGGTGTATGTTCTTCCTATTGGTGAATTTTACATGGAATTGACAATTGGCAGTACTCATCTGGAATCAGTGTGCACTGGATTACAATCATAATTACATGTTGAGGATTGCACATAGTAAAT
Source organism: Dendrocalamus sinicus (assembly GCA_036346575.1). Taxonomy (NCBI): domain Eukaryota; kingdom Viridiplantae; phylum Streptophyta; class Magnoliopsida; order Poales; family Poaceae; genus Dendrocalamus; species Dendrocalamus sinicus. Next base: position 29,021,908 of record CM070643.1, on the reverse strand, counting down.
AACATAATTATTTTCATCACTAATGGGTGCCTGTAATAATATTACTGTATACTGTGGTATGTGAAACATTCACCATTACAGCTTAACCATAAAAGCTTGTTATTTTGTTTGGCTGCACCATTGTGTTGTTACTTGACTTGGGCTTCTTCAATGAACAGCGGTATCATTCTTACTTCATGGAAGATTTGCCTGCACCAATGGTCATAATTGCAGGTAAGTGTGCTTTACATAATATTTGCATTGGATGCCATAAACAAGTCAAAGCTTATATATATAGATACACACACAGACACATACATACATATATATATACATATACACGTATACGTATATGTATACATATACATACACGTATACACACACATACATGTGTGTATATGCACACATGTATATACATATGTGCATATATGTGTGCGGGCGGGCGTGGATACAAGCAGAATAACCAACAAAACTTCTTCATGTTACTTGGATTCAACTCTAGGTGCTGAGGCAGTTGTCTATTTCTTATTTGCTCAAGTCGGAAAGTTGGAATGCTACGCCCTATTATAACTATCTGAAAATGTTTTCTCATGAGGGTTTTAGGGAGCAGTTCACTAGAATGGATGATATTTAGCAAGATGGCATTTAGTGCCCCTGTCAGTATCATCATCATTTAAGTCATTCCTTTTCACTTCTTATTTTAGTTTACCCCCAAAACAAATAGAACAATATGCAATATGGTGCTGACGTGCACAAAATATGTCAGCTAACTCAAAACTATCATCCTTTCCCTTTGATCTGATTGATACATGACCTTGAATATCGCAGATCTGATTGATACATGACCTTGAATATCGCAGATCTGATTGATACATGACCTTGAATATCGCAGATTGGATAGCTGCCTTAGCATGTTTACTCGCAGTTAAGGGACTACTACAGGTTTCAAGCTCCTCCAAGAAGTGGATGTGGTATTCATGCTATGCCGGCATGCTTGTAGCCATCTTCTGGACATACTACATCTTGAGGTATATTATATTACCCTAGTATTCATTTGTTTATCCTTGTTGTGAAAGCATGCCATTTCAAGCAATTAAGTCAATTCATGCTAATAATATTCTAGCCGTGACAGCTGAAACAATACTAACCAACAACAGCTAGAGCTTATTATTTTGATTGTTGTTTCTTCTGCGCTGCAGGTTACCAAGAATCCGATGGGATGTGGCGTGGCTCCCATTTGGCCCTTTGATGTATGCTTTCTTTCTCCCTTCATTTGCTTTTCACAGACCATGTGATCGTTGATTAAGAATTACATTGTTTCCTGTGTGTGTTTTATTGGGCAAGTGCTGCTGCATTGAGCCTCTATGTGGACCATGTGCTGCTGGAGTCGATGCAAGATATCAACACATTGCGGAGCTATATGTATAACTACAAGGCCTTGTAGTGTCAAGTATATTGCTAGTTTTTTCTCTTGCTCTTTCTAGCTATACATGGAATATGCTGAAGACTTCCTCCTTTATCCGACGTTTCTTGCAACTGCGTCTCTTGTCTAACTCCCCACCCCGTCCAGTCAAAATTTTGCAACAGAGCCCAGAGTTCATGTATGTGTGAATTGTGAAGGCACCTCATTAGTCATTACATGGTATACTACACATCTTCTCTACCTATTAATGGCTACCTGGGCAGTTTTCTTTTTGGAGTTTTTTATTTTGAGAGAGGGAAAAGGTGTTTTTGTATTTCAGTAAACAAGAATACCACTATCATGTGGATAAGTCAGTCCATAAAATTAGATGGATACATTTGTCTTGTTTTTTTCAGCTGCGGCTGATGACTTATGGTTACAGCTGATTGTTTTTTTTTTTTGTCCTAGTATAAGTATTTGTGTGAATAAATCAAATGCTGGTAAGCTGTTTCAAAAAAGTTATTTCGTTAAGCCATTTCAAAATGATGTTATAGAAATTGCTTTATTTATTTATTCACGAGAAACTAAAGTTACAAACCTGAAAGAATCCACCGTGCGCTTTTTTCACCCATGGCCGCTTTCTATCGAAGTGTGCAATATCGTCAACCCTTAAAAGATCTCGGTGCAGACAGCTCGATGCTCTGTGCATCGCAATTATTTGTGCGTTCCAGGGAAATTGCTTCATCGTCAGGCTCGCTTTGTCCATGGTTGATGGCTTCATATCGATTCGTCTAATAAGGAGAATTACGTCCATTTGGCACATCCAAGATACACTTAATGGCTCTCGGCTCAAATTTATCTTTATCAGAATGGGTATAAACAGGATAGCTAAAAATTTTATGCTCAAGTAGTTTGCAAGAGAATCAGACTACATATTAATATGAGTTTTCTTTTCAATAGAAGTGTTTAGTGATCGATTGATCAGATGATAAGCAGTGGATGCGGCTTCAGCATAAAAACTTTTTGATAGACCAAACATATACAGAATGCAGCGCACCTTTTCTACGATGGTTCTATTCATTCACTTGGCAACACCGTTCTACTGAAGTACGCCTGAAACTGTGTAATGCCTTACAACGCCCTCCAATCGGCATACTGAAGGATCTAAACCGACATGTTTTAGTAATTAATGACAATCGAATTGTGAGATTAATATTTTTATTAAGATGAATGAATAAAATATGTCCCACGATGATGGATAACGTGAGAAGGCTTCATGCAGTGAATCGTTCTCAAGTACAAGAAAAGATGCCATGTGATGATAAATGAAGTCAAGGACCCGAACTTGAAGATTGATACGTGTGTCATCAAGTTTCAAGAGGATATGCAAGGCAAAAGTACGACTAGTTAGGGCTAAAGATGTGTTCCTAGTCTTTTTTTCAGTCTTGATATTTGGTTGAAAGACCGAGTTTGTAGTATAAGATACCGTACTATTAAGAGGGGGTCACGACTAGTAGATTGAACGTATCATGTGTTGATAACTCATTTACTTGCTCTAGCTCTCTCTGTGGTATGATGCTAATATTTTCGAATGTGTTTTGAAAATAGTGATAGCTCATGTGTACATTCCTTGTGACACATGACTTAAAGTTTGTGAATGAGTTTTGCAAATTATTGGTGTCCATGTTCTTCCCTCCTTGTGGTATGATGCTAGAGTTTTCAATTTTGCCTTGAAAACAGTTGACTTATACAAACATACTATTGTTACATGCGACTTGAGTTTGACGAAAAGCGTGTGGGAATTGGTTCAAGTTCATGTTGCCTTTTGCATGGTGGAATTCTAAAAGGTCAGCGGATGTGTTCCATGACCCATTGAGAAGCTCATACCAATCATGAATGCAAAATATTCAAACTGCAATCTTGTTGTGACAATTGCTCATGAATTTTGTATTGCTTTGATCTTGTCCTGGAAAAATGGTATGATCGGCTTCTCTCTTATGGTCAGATCGGCCAAAGGTGAAACCAACGGCCAAAGGATAGACAAGCCGATGATGGCGGTCTAACATGGCCCAAAGTGGCCGTTAGACCAGCATAACGGTACAACTGGCAAATATATGGCAGTTTGACCACAAGGGCAGTCTCACTGGTACTCATATGGTGGTCTAACAGTAAGGGCAGTCTGATCGATACCTAAATGGTAGTCTGACCGATCCCTGGTATAACCGCTTTGGTAGCAATACATTTTTTCCAAAGACCTCTTTCCTTGAGAACTTCAAATGGCGGTTTGACTGGTGTTTTTGTGGTCATATCAGAGCTGTTAGTCAAACCGGTCCTTGTGTGGGAAGTCTGATTGATGGTCCAAGTAACGGTTAGTTTTATAGCCGTTGGGAAGGCTATGGTAGTACCGGCTATTTGTTCGCGATAGTATCAGGGCACGCGATGTTTGCAGCCAACTCTTTTCTCCAACGGCTATTTTCTTTTTATGATGGACTTTATGTCTTTTGAGCTGCGATACTTGATTTGTTCAAGCGAAGGTCTCCGACTTGTTACTTTTGGAGGTGCCTATTCACCCCCCTCTAGTCGGCCTCCTCGATCTTACAAGTGGTATCAGAGCTTGGTCTCTTATTTTATTAGGCTTCACCGTAGAGAGAGTAAAGGATGGCTACTAGTGATATAGTGCACCTCGGTGAGGCACCTTTATTCGATGTCACAAATTATGATATTTGAAAAATATGTATATCTTGTTATTTTAAGGCTATGAGCCCAAAAATTTGTTGTATTGTAGACATGGACTTTTCTCCTCTATTGAATCCTCTTGCTTCAATAATTGAGGAAAAGAAATGCTCACATCTCGGCACTCAAGCAATTAACACTTTATTTAATACTTCGAGTGTAGAAGTGTTCGATGCCATATTCAATCTCAAGAGTGCTCATGAGATTTGGACACATCTTCAAAATAATTATGAAAGGTCTACCTCAACAAAAGAAGATTGCATATAAGAATGGATATCGGATGAAAAATGTTCAACCTCTAGTTCTGATGATGAAAAAACCACTAGCCCCTCTACATCAATTCTTGCCTTACGGCTAAAATAAAAATGTAAATAATAATAATGACAATGATGAACCTACTTATGATGAGTTGGTGGATATGTTATAAGAGCTTAATGAATATCTTGTGAAAGAGAAGGCTAAGTATAAGATTTTGAAAAAAGAACATATCTTTCTTTAAAACAATTATGATGTGCTAAAAGAAAAACATGAGTCTCTTCGTCTCCATGAATCCATTAAGCCTAAGGCGGATATAGACATCACATGCAATTTATTAGATGATTTTCCATGTGTAGCATCTAACTCTTGCATTTCATCTAAGGTTAGTACATCCATCTTGTGTGGTAATTTGCTTGATATAACTTGGTGCTCCAAAATAGATGCTTTTATTTCATCTATATCTTGCTATACTAACCTTGTAGAGGAAAACAAGAGGCTCAAGGCACAAGTCACCAAATTAAAAAATGACTTGGAAAGAAGCTACAAAGGGAAGACCTCTCTTAACAAACTTCTGAGCAATCAAAGAACGGCAAATGATAAGAGAGGTATTGGCTTTGTCTCCGAGAAAAAGAAGAATAACAAGACACGACACAATGCAAGACACACAAAAAAATTATGTGCCGTGGTTGCAACAAGAAGAGTCATATTGCCTCAAAATGCCCCAACAAGATAGACAACAAGACAATATCATCAATAATGAGGCAAGTTGGAAATAAGCAAGTTATCAAGACAAGAAAGGGAATCAAGGACATAACTTACTACAATTGTCACAAGAAGGGATGCTATGCCTCTATGTGTCTAAAAAAGATGGTGGGCAAACAAGTATCATCATCTTGCTTATAAAGGATCAAAATGGCAAAGCATTTGCCAAATACGTTAGTTTACCTAAGTCAACTGCTACGGCCATTTGCTTCCCTAAATCCATTGTGACTAATATCCAAGGACCCAACCAAGTTTGGGTACCAAAATGTATTTAATTGTCTAATAGGTGCTTGGAGATGCATTGGAAGCTTGGATCTCTCATAAAGATGTGGACACCACCATAAGCAAATATGGAATCTAGCTTGAAGATCAACATCTCACATCTTGAGCTAATACTATCTTGGTAATAAGTGTTTAAATTAAAGTATCTAGCCCTTGACATGTGCAGATTGCATTACATGAAGATTTTTCTCAAAATTGTATTATTGCCCCTATTCGAAAATTTCTTATTTACAATCTTGAGTAAGATAGGCGTGGCACATTAAGAAGAAAGAGTGCTAGATCATAATCACGTATGTCACATCCCTAAATGTACTCAAATTAATTAAGTGCTAATATTAATTTTTAAAAGTAAGCCAATTTAGCCAAGAACAAAATTCTTTGTAACTATTAGTTATATCTTGGAAAACTAGTTGCAAAATACATATAAAAACTTTGCAAATGTTTTTCAAAAGCTTTGGTTTTGTAAAAACTAATTTAAAAAACAAGTTTTAAGCCCAAAACACAATTACTAGTATCTTGTTTTGGTTGTAAGTGTGTATTTTGCATAAAAGTAATTATAAAAGGATTTCGGAATTAGATCCAAAATAAAAATCCTAGAGTTGGTCTTCCTTAACATTTCTTGTATTTAAAAGTTTCTTAAAAGACCAACCTATCAAAGATTATTTGATTTTGAAACTATATGAATTTTACCACTTGAACAAGATCTTTTATTATATCTTGGTTCAAAATGGCATTTCAAATTTATACATGCCATTCAAATTGAAGGGTTTCTTATTTGGTTCATTTGGCATTCATAGACACTTGAAATATTGTATCTTGGTTTTTAAAAAATTTGTGAAAATCACATAAAAATACTTAAATATGTATTTGAAATATTGTCCAATGCTCTTGGAATAAAAAACTCTAATTTAGAAATAAAATAGTAAATTCGGCCCCAAAAGGATCCTGTACAATCTTGATTTTGTGTTAAATGACTTATCTTCACAAATCAAAATTCATTGAGTTTTTGAAAAGGTTGTCAGTAGCAAACTTGTAGCGTTGATCATTTGAAATATTTCTCTAATTCAAAGTTTTTACAAAAGACCAACGTTGAAAAGTTACACTAATTTGAAATTGGCAGAAAAACTAGTATTGACCTAAAATGACATATTCTTGCATAGTGTGATTTTGGCTATTTAAACTAGATTTTTTATGTATCTTGGTTTGAAATAGTATCTCTAACTCATACAAAGCCAAGAATGTGAAAAAAACTACATAAAACTCCAATTGAATTGGATTTGAGCTTTTGAATAAATATATCATCTCGCATTGATAATGCATTTTGTCATATCTTTTGAAAGAAAATTTCTTTCTCAAGAATTCTTCTTGAAAAATGCGCTAATTAGTTCAAAGTCAAAATCTAAAAAAAATTCAAAATACTCGGACCTCATTTGAGGAGTTTTTGCTCTTTGCCTTGCTTTAGGCAAGAGGTTGCAATGCAAAGCTCATTATGGCACAACTTTTGATAAGAGAATCCTTTCTCCAAAATTCTTATTGAAAAACATTCTCAGAAGTATAAAGCCTATTTTTGCAAAATTTTAGGGCATTTCAACTTGATTTAAGAAAATTCAGATTTTGCATGGTTTTGAGCAGATTTGTAATTTTTATATCTTCAAACTGGCTCACTCTTTAGGGAAGGCACAATAATGAATTTTGATCCTTAATAGTTTATCTTCTATGAAAAATTTTCTCAAAATTTTTGAAGAACAATTGATTATTTTTTCCTTCCCTCTCAAATGGCCTAAATGAAATGTAAAACTCTAGAAATTTCAGCCATATAAAACTTTGGGCAATCTATCATCCAAAAGGGGTCAAGACTTTGTGAAAGGTTCTCGAAGTGTAACTTGTGTGCATTTTCAAGGTTTAGCTCCGTAATAACCATAAAATCTTTGGAGCACCTTTAATAACTAATGAAAAATGCTTTAAAATTGTCATTTGTTGGAACTGCCCATCTTGACCTAATCTTGCCATGAAATGTCAATCTCTCTTGAAATTTGATAACGTAAACTTGGCATATTATCAAAGATCTCAGATGATATGTTCCGCTTTGTGTTGTCCAAAAAATTTTCAAATTTTCTCTTAAGCGAGTCCTCTTGCAAAACAAGATCTAATTTAATAAAACCTATTTGCGAAAAAGTTTCTTGAGGGAAGATAGGTTGGAAATGCTCCAAAATTACTTTTATAACTTTAAAGTTGATTGCTTGAACATTTCGAGCATGTACAGTGGCTTTCTCCCCAGCTCGGCCCTTTGCTTTGGCCTTGGTCTGACTGGCAGCCTGAGGGTGGTCTGACCGGTTGGTGATACCAGTCTAACCGGTTGGTCCCAGCGGTCAGACCGCTCAGTTGTACTGGTCAGATCGACAAAACACCTCCAATCTCTTTTTCCTTCTCTTCCCGAGCCCCCTTTTCTCTTCTTCCTTGGTATAACCGACAGCTCTCAGTTGGCTCCTCCCCTCAAGTCATGTCCAGCCCTCCTCTCTTCTCCAGCCACAAAAGGATTGATTCCGGCCATCTCCTCCCCTCTCCAAGGAGCTAAAGAGGTTCTCCTCCCTCTCTATCTTTTCACAATAGGTTCATGCTCTCATTGCCTCATTTCCACTTTATGGCATAAAACCTTATGTATGGATCCCCCTCAAATCCGGCCAAGATCTTCAAGCTTTCTTCACCCAAGCATCATCCCTTTTCATTCTAGTTAGTAATGTATCTTTCCCCTTACTTGCATTACTTTAATTTCATGATTTCCAAGTTTCTAGGGTTTATGGTTTGTGCCATGAAAATCTTACACATCCTTGGAAAATCCATGTTGTGCAAGTAAATTGAAACAATGTAAAGGATTACCCTTTGATCACTAGCACTGATCTATGACATCCTTGCCCTAAAGATTTTGTGACCTTGCTAGTCTAATGATAATTTCTCTCCTTGTTGCCATATAATTCCTTGTTTCATCATCCTTTTTGTCAGCAAAATGCAAAGGACCAAACAAGCATGTTGCAAAAATGCTACTCCTTTCTCCTCTAGAGAGCAAGGAAGTTCATCCACTCATTCTCAAAGAGGTGATCAAGAAACTAAAGTTCATGAGTATAATCCGAGACACTGTGAAGGCAAGGAGACAACAAAGGATACTGGAATGGATGAAATGGATGTTGAAGAAAATGAAGAAGCAGAAGATGCCGATTATGAGGAAGAACAAGGTGCTTCTCGCATTGATGTTTCCAACTAAGTCATGAAGATTATGCCACATTAAGATATGCTGATCAATTCTAGCTTCCTCATACTGTAACTCAATGGCTCTTCCACACTTTATTTCAACAAGATGTGTATCATATGGTGTATGCCTCAAAGTAGTTTGCAAATCACAGATATGTCATATGGGCTTTCTTAAACAAGAATCCTCTCTTCAATGGTCACTACTCTCTCCTCCGGTGAATCCATCTAGAAGAATTTGTGCCATTCAAAAGTGAATTTTATGCAAAGACCATCAAGCAGTTCTACGCTACCATATATATGTCCCCTGAGTTTGATTTTCTCTCTTGGATGACTGGGAACATGCAGGCTCAAACCACTAAGGAAGAATTTGAGGCCTCCTTAGGAATTTGAGCTTCTTGTGGGATTAAGGTACATCTCAAATATCCTATATATACCTCTTATCCATATTGATGAATTCTATGATCCAACTCAAAGATTTGTCCGTGGAAGAGTGTCTGAACTTTTCCCTCTTCCAAGCATTATAAACCATATCATGAGAGACACTTTCTTCCCAAGAAGCAAAAATAATGATAAAATCCATGGAAGAGCTTGGAATGTGATAAAATATATTATGGACAGTACTTGTTTTGATATTATGGATTTAATGATTAGAGAAATTGCAATATCAAAAGGAGATAAAGGAAAGAGTACATATTTTGCCCCATACATAATGAAGCTTATCTCGACAAAACGAGTTTTGATGTTGAATGCAAAATGGAGCATAAAGAATATCGTCCTGGAGAAGCCCATCCTCCTTTAGTACCTCTACAACAACACATTGGACAAGTTCATGAACATGTAGGGCAGCAACAAGAGCTCCCACAAAGCATGCACCACAACGATTCTTTGATGATGCATTTATAAATGAAGTCCGACAAAGTCTTGGCCATCTCCCCTCCGTGCTTGCTAGAGTTGATGCTAGCATGGAGAATATGGAGAGAAAGTAACAAGAGGCTATTGTTGCCCAATCTAGGTGGAATTCAAGGCTTAAAGTCGTTGGGCGACAAGTGACTGATTGCCAGAGCAAGCTAAATCGCCTTAAGAGAGATGATCCTCCTCCAATGTATCGTCATCATGGTGTACATGTTGGTTCCCCTTCCTCCCGTGCTCCTCCTCCTCGTGAGTACTCTTTTAAATTGTTTGGCCCTACTCGTCCCTCTCAATAATCATTGTTTTGGCTAAACTTTCCTTTTTGATTCTTGATGCCAAAGGGGGAGAAGAAGAACAAGAAGAAGAATAGAGAGAGAGAGAGAGAATAAACTTAGAGCAATAAAGGAAAGTAGAAAATTAGAGGTATTATGGTATTATTGTAGGTCAATAGACCTTCGAATGAATCTTTGTGAGGATAAGCTTATGCGTTCTTGTAACATCATCTTGCAGACTTATTTGAACCTTATATGTGTTGAACTTTTGTTGGAAAACTCTTTGGACCATATACTTCTATTTGGACTTTTATTGCTTATCTTGCAATCTTTATCCAAATTGTGTCGTTTTGGATCCTTCTCATATAGGTGCATGCATATTTATGTTAATGAGAGTATTATCGATTATATTGATATTGTGTCATGCCCCTCATATCTAAAATATAGAGAAAACTCCACCAAAATTCACAAAATCCACATATATATGCTTGAATTTCCTTCAAATCCTTATGCATATATTTAGAGGGAGTTTTCTCTATATATTGTGGCTTTGCCTAGCATTAAACTCAAAATTCATCTTGTGTACAATTAAAATAAATTTAATACTCCCAAAGCCTATCCTAGAGAATACAATTGTTGTGTACAAGGTATACACTCGAAAAATTAATTTCTACTCATTACTTATTGAGTATTGTCATTAATTACCAAAAGGGGAGATTGAATGATCTAGACCTGTCATTATGAGTTAATGATATATTTTAATAATTAATGACAATTGAATTATGAGACTAATATTTTCATTGAGATGGATGAATAGGATGTGTCCTACGATTATGGATAGCTTGAGAAGGCTTCATATGGTTAATAATCCTCAAGTCCAAGAAAAGGCATCATGTAATGATAAATGAAGTCAAGGACACGAATTTGAAGATTGATACATGTGTCATCAAGTTTCAAGAGAAAGTTCAAGTAAATGTATAACTAGATAGGGCTAAAGATGTTTTCGTAGTCTTTTTTGGTCTTGATGTTTGGTTGGAAGACCGGGTTGCTAGTATAGAATATCATACTATTAAGAGGAGTCACGACTAGTAGTTTGAACGTATCATATGTTGATAACTTATTTACTTGCTCTACCTCTCTCAGTGGCATGATGCTAATATTTTAAATGTGTTTTAAAAATAGTGGTAGCTCATGCATACATTCCTTGTGGCATATGACTTAAAATTTGCGAATGAGTTTTTACAAATTATCAGAGTCCATATTCTCCCCTCCTTGTGGTATAATGCTGGAGTTTTCAATTTTTCCTTGAAAACAGTTGAAGCTCATACAAACACTATTGTTACATGCGACTTGAGTTGACCAAATGTGTGTGGGAATTAGTTCAAGTCCATGTTGCCTTTTGCATGGTAGATTTCTAAAAGGTCAGCGGATGTGTTCCATGACCCATTGAGAAGCTCGTATCAATCTTGAATGCACAATATTCAAACTGCAATCTTGTTGTGACAATTGCTCATGAATTTTGCATTGCTTTGATCTTGTGTTGGGTATATATACCTCTTTGTAGTCTGTTGGACGTAGTTGCTAGTTTTCATTGTTTTATTCCTTAAGCTAAAAGTAAGCTCTCTCCCTCATTTGTGTATGTGCTACACTTAGTGAGTATGGCAAGGCATAACCTTGTGCATATGTTGCACTTGGTGGTAGACTTCATGCCTTTTAAGCTTGGATACTTGATTCATTCAAGCTTAGGTATCTGACTTATTATTCTTGGAGGTTGCTGACTCCTATACAGCTTCGAAGGCATGGTGGTCCGGTGATATTCTAAAAAAGCTTGTGAGAATGCCCGGCTTATTGTGAGTAGTGTAGTGCTCGTCATCTCTAGAGTTAAGGAACAACAACCTTAGTGGATTGAGGTGCCTAGGTTTAATTCGTGGAGCCGATCCAATTCATTTGGGCTTACCTCAACATGGATTAGAGGAATCCGGCAAGTTTCCGAACACCACAGTAAAACATCGTGTGTCATTGTGGTTTGTTTTCTTATGTTCAATTTATATTCAAGCAATTTATATTCATAGAATTCAATTAATTACTTGTCACCTTAGAATTGCAAATCTTTGATATAGACTTATATTGTTAGTGCACTAAGTTGAACTTAGACAATTTAGGTTTTACTTGTACAAAATCAAATTGTTTACATTTCCACATTACAAAATTGGTAGTAGCAAGAATAAATTTTTAAAACCGCCTTGATGTGGCACCAAGTAGCACTGCAACTTTGGTTAGTGCTTGCAGTTTCGTGCATAATGTTCAAGAAGCTTTGAATACCAATTCTGAGATTTCTAATGTGCACAAGAGACATATTTGGAAAGCTAATGAAGTCTATTTTTCAACGAATCAAACGGCACTTGATTTGGAGCTTCCTACACAAAGTTATGGCAATTTCATTGGACTGTCCGGTGAGACGCGCGAGACTTGCCAAACATAAAGAGTTCGAGTATTCCAATGCAAGTAAGAATAAAATCCGACCACACCATGGCTTTCTAAAGGTTGAGAAGGACTCCTTTTCAGATTTCAAACGGATTTGGAAGCCCCTTGAACAAGAAAACAAAACATATAAAGATTTGAAACCGATTCGGACTCAAATTGGGACAGCTGGCAAGACCGATACTAAAACGTCCATAACTTTCACAAACGGAGTCCGATTTGGGCGTTATTGGACTCGTTGGAAAGCTATTTTGAAGTCCCACATAATATATGAGGTTCCAGCCACGGAATCCTCACGGTAAAGTCGCAAATTGAGAGAGAAACCAGATGTAGCAGTTTAGATATTTCCTTTTTAGTTCGTATTGGAGTTTGTTTCGGCCTTAGGCCAAGTAGTGCATGAGTTGTAATCAAGGCCGTGCATTGTGTACCAATATAAGGCCAGGGCCTTAGCCCCATTGTAACTTAGGTTATGATTTGAGAAATAGAAACCAGAAAATCACCATGGTTTGGTGGCCATTGTTGGCGTGTTCTTGAGATTTCCATCGAGGAATTGCTCTTGGTGTGTTGAATCCAATTGTGGTGTTAGATTCTACTCGCTGAAACTTTGGTTTCTCTACCCTTCGTTCACGTGCTGCGGTGTGCGTGGGAGAAGGCTCATCTTGGAGAGGGCATCCAACAAGGCGTATCGTGAAAGATCAGGGCCAAAGCAACGGGGTTCAGCTAGCTTGCTAGGTGGATCTGCATCATCTTGGTATCAGAGCATGATTGATCACGGTACGAGGTTGCTAAATTTTTCTTGATGGCGGGTTCTATGAAGATTGAAGATGGCAAGGCGCGGCATAATCATGCCGAGCCAATCGGGGAGGTGCCCCAATATGCGGCATCTTTGGTGCCCGAGGTGCGACACGGGTTTGAAGCGACACGTGACTACTTCTTAAGCTGTCACCAGAAGCTTGAAGGCAAGATTGATGATTTGGGGGCGCGAATTGATGCTTTGACGGAGGAGATACGCAACCAGCCACCACAATTTCAGCATGCTGAACGGGGACCTCAATATCCCGAACGGCGTGCACCATATGAAGACGATGAACACGAGGAGATCTTTGATGGTGCAGCGGGCTTTGCTCCACAACCGCGCCATGCTCGGGACTACCGTGGTGTTGACCGTGGTAGGGACATGCGTGGCGCAGGTGCCGCCAATGGTGGAGGTATGCGTGATGGTGTCGGGTTTGCTCAGCGTGTTGCCATGGATGATGGAATTGAGCGGATAAAAATTTCTATCCCATCATTTAATGGTAAAGCTGAACCGAGGAGTACTTGGAGTGGGAGATGCGTGTCGAACAAATTTTTGACAGCCATCGTGATATCGAGGATAAGAAGATTCGCTTGGCGACAATTGAGTTCACCGGATATGCTCTTGTTTGGTGGAATCAATTGTGTCGCGTAAGAGCTCATCCGGATACTTGGGTACAATTGAAGAATATTTTGAGGCGTCGTTTTGTCCCAGCACACTACACTAGGACCTTGTACAACCGGCTACAACAACTACGCCAAGGTAATTCTAGTGTTGACGAATATTATAAAGAGATGGAGATGTTGATAATCCGTACAGGAATAGAGGAGCATGATGAGGCTACTATGGCACGTTTCTTTAATGGGTTAAATGAGGATATGCAAGATAGGGTGGAAATGGTCAATTATTTCAACATCTAAGACTTGGTGCATCAAGCTGAACGTGCTGAACAATAATTGAAACGCAAACAAGCCAATGGTAGGCATGCCAACACTCAAACAAACCCATGGAGACGTCCATCACAGCAAGACGATGATGTGGGTTCACACTACAAAGTGGCGGCATCAAGCCGTTCAAATGATGCTCTTTCAAAGGAGGCAAGCAACAGAGGTAAAGAAGCAACTAAAACTGATTCTAGTTTGCCTTCTAATGCTCATACTAGAGAAATTGAGTATTTCAAGTGCAAGGGAAGAGGTCATATGATGTGTGATTGTCCAAATCAACGAAGAGTGCTTCTCACTAAAGATGGCTATGCTTCAACAACTTCTAGTAGTGATTCTGAAAGTGAAAAATCCGATGATTCCAAGGAGGATGTTGTCTATTGTGATCCAGAATTGAATGGTGTTAATCTTTTGGTCCGGAAGGTGCAAAGTAAAGAAACTGAAACAAAAGGACAGCGGTGGAGTGTTGAGTGCAAGATTAAAGATAAAGCATACAAGTTGATCATAGATGGTGGGAGTTGTACCAATGTGATTAGCAAATATTTGGTGTATGCTTTAGGGCTATCCATGTGGAGGCATCCTCAACCACATCATGTGGAGTGGCTACACAACTCCGGAAGGCTAAAGATAACTCACAAGGTGCGTGTTCCGTTTGTTGTTGGTGACTATGTTGACAAGGTGGATTGCGACGTAGTTCCAATGGATGCATGTGGGTTATTGTTGGGAAGACCATGGCAATATGATCGCAATGCTACGCATGAGGGCCGGTCCAACACATACACTTTTGTACATGGGGGAAAGAAGCATGTGTTGAAACTAAAATTGGAGAGTGCTATTCATGTTGATGAAGAAATTACAGCCAAGAAGAAGCAAGCTCCCAAGATTACCCCAAAGCCGAGGACGGCTTTGCTTCAAGGAGGGGAGGATGATGTGGCACCAAGTAGCACTACAACTTTGGTTAGTGCTTGCAGTTCTGTGCATAATGTTCAAGAAGCTTTGAATACCAATTCTAATATTTATAATGTGCACAAGAGACATATTTGGAAAGCTAATGAAGTCTATTTTCCAACGAATCAAACGGCACTTGATTGGAGCTTCCTACACAAAGTTATGGTAATTTCATTGGATGCTGCACGAGCTGTCCGGAGAGACGCGCGAGACTTGCCAAACATAAAGAGTTCGAGTATTCCAATGCAAGTAAGAATAAAATCCGACCACACCATGGCTTTCTAAAGGTTGAGAAGGACTCCTTTTCAGGTTCCAAACGGATTTGGAAATCCCTTGAACAAGAAAACAAAACATATAAAGATTTGAAACCGATTCGGACTCAAATTGGGACAGCTGGCAAGACCGATACTAAAACGTCCATAACTTTCGCAAACGGAGTCCGATTTGGGCGTTCTTGGACTCGTTGGAAAGCTATTTTGAAGTCCCACATAATAGATGAGGTTCCAGCTACGGAATCCTCACGGTCAAGTCGCAAATTGAGAGAGAAACCAGATGTAGCAGTTTAGATATTTCCTTTTTAGTTCGTATTGGAGTTTGTAACTTAGGTTATGATTTGAGAAATAGAAATCAGAAAATCACCATGGTTTGGTGGCCATTGTTGGCGTGTTCTTGATATTTCCATCGAGGAATTGCTCTTGGTGTGTTGAATCCAATTGTGGTGTTGGATTCTACTCGCTGAAACTTCGATTTCTCTACCCTTCGTTCACATGCTGCGGTGTGCGTGGGAGAAGTCTCATCTTGGAGAGGGCATCCAACAAGGCGTATCGTGAAAGATCAGGGCCAAAGCAACGGGGTTCAGCTAGCTTGCTAGGTGGATCCGCGTCACGCCTATTCACCCACCTCTAGTTGCTCTCCTTGATCTTCACCTACCTCTAGTCGGCCTCCTTGATCTTACACATATAGTTTTGAATTCTGCTAAATAGAATTGCAAACCATTATTTGTTCAACGTTTATTCATATGCTTGCCCGTCTATTTTTCAATCATAATCTTCTATTTTTTGAATATCTTGAACCTATCAGACTTGTACTTGATGAAATATACCCAAACTCTTCAAGAATAATCATTGATAATGGTCAGCATATAATTAGTGTCTCCAAAGGATGAAACTTAGGACTTACCCTATAAATCAGAGTTAACATAATCCAATATGCCTTTTTAAAAAGTGATTTACAGAGCTGAAACTCGAATTCTTCTATTTACCAAAGACATAATGTTCACAAAACTTTTAACTGGTCAATGCCTTGACCATCGAGCAAACTTCTTTTACACAACTCCTTTAAGCCGGCTTCACTTATATGTCTGAGATGCATATGCTGTAAACTTGTCCGCTCAACATCGGACAACCTGGTCAAGACAACAGCACCCTTTCCAACCAAAGTAGTGATTCGAAGTTGATAGAGGGTTGTTGCTTTCATATCACCTTTCATCAAAATAAGAGAGCCTTTGGAGATCTTCAGAACTCCACCTCCACTTGAAAATTGGTACCCTTTGGCATCAAGAGTACTCAATGAGGTAAGCTTCTTTTTCAAATTTAGAATGTGTTAGACCTCTGACAGGATTTTAATGGTGCCATTAAACATCTTGATCTGGACAACCGATGCTTGCAATTTTGCATGGAGTATTGTCTCCCATTAATACTAATCCACTCAGGATGGCCTCATAACGAACCATTCAAGGTTTGGGTTCATGTGGAAAGTGCAGGCTAAATCAAGAATCCATTCATCGCTGATTTTGGAATCACCAACAAGAATCTCCCTTTTGGAATCTTCTTTGTGACAATGGTGGCCTTAGAATTATCATCTTGTTGATCTTTCTTGGAATTCTTATTTTTCTTCTCTTTATTATGGAGTTTCCAACACTTGGAGATATCGTGTTTGTCCTTCTTGCAGTAGTGGTGCAAATTATTAGTATTCGACTTCAAACGACCTTTGCATCTGCTCAAGCTTCTTCCTTTGGAATCACTGGTCCGAGACCTCTCTACTGGTCTACCTCAACGGATAAACCTTCTACATGTGAACTTGAACTCTCACTCAAAACTATACTTTTCATCTTTTCTTTGGTATACAGAACTTCATAAACTTTGTTCAGAGTAAGAGTATCTCGACTATAAATAATTGTGTCTCTAAATATAAGGAATGAAACAGGCAGCGAACAAAGCAGAATAAAACCCAAATCTTCATCATCGTATTCGGCATCCATGGCTTCAAGGTCGGTGACTACATCTTTAAATGTGGTCAGATGATCTTGCACCGATCCTCCTTCTGCCATCTTGAGAGAGAAAAGTTTCTGCTTTATATACATCTTGTTGGTCAAATCCATAGTCATGTAGATCTGTTCCAACTTTAGCCATAACACAGTAGTTGTGGCCTCCTTCATAACTTTCTGAGGATATTATTAGAAAGATAAAGATAAATTTGAGAGAGAACCTTACGATCTCTTCCTTACTTCTTCTCAATGGACCATGTAGCAGACAATTTATCATTTCCCAATAATATGTCATCTAGATTGAGCCGTGACAGAATAGCTCGCATCTTGTCTTGCCAGAGAGAAATCCTGTGCCATGATCCAGTAGGAGAATATCATATTCCATTGACACCATGACAAGTATGCTCTAGATTGATCAGGCGAAGAACCAATCTCTGATGTCACTGTTATATAATGCACAGTGAGATATGAAAACAATGAAGAATAATCAGAAGCATGAGACAAAGATTTAACGTGAAAAATACTTGGGGAAAAAACCTCAAATGCATAATCGGCAAAATCACTATATGAGGGAGAAGTTACAGAATACTCTTGGTGTGTAACATAAAGTGCGTCATGCTTTGTATCTTGAAGCTTACAGGGGAATCAATAGCCTCGGGAATAACAGTTCCAGATGAGGAAGGAACAGAGTCCTAGTCGGCAATAAAACATAGACCTAATCGAAAACTGGAATAGTAACATGTTGGAGACAAGAACAATGTCCCACTTGGAGACGAAACGAAGTCTCAGAAGATAACGGTGAAGAGTTGTAGTCGGAAACGCCTCGAGCAGCCACGTCTGACTTCAGTCGGCACAAACACCTTTAGACACCACAATAGTGCAAGTCAGTGCAGAGTCATCACGAACATGAAGATGATATAAATCATAACATCTGACCAGTTCATATTTTCGACCAGTAATGGTCGAAATATATTAGTGAAACCTGATCGAATTCTTAAGTGGTCAACCCGACTAGATTTAGATCCTAGGCCGGGTTCTTTTGGGCTTAAAGTTGGTTTATATTTGTACTATCTATAGTAATTAGCTTTTAAACGATGTGTTTTTAAGATAGGGTTAATAGGAAAATTGTAGTAAAAAGTATACTGAGTTCAGCTGTACTAGCTAAAGTCACATGCGACTATTTCTCTCTATATACTATCTCTCATAAACAAATAGAATTCAAATATTTAAACTATAAACCATCCAAAAAAACCCATCCATAAAATACAACTTTCATCGTGAGATATTCCAGTCATGCTTAGCTGAACAAGAGGGTACTCTGTGATTGACCTCACATTAACCGCCAGCTACAAGATCTTTTGATAAAATTTTCCTATCAATTTAAGTCTACATATATTCGTGGTCTACTGGAAATTTAAGTCTTTCTTATATATTTTTAACCAGTTCAGTATATTATTATTGTTGCATAGCTAGGCTTTACAATTTTGCACCATATATTTGTCCTCTCTCTCTCTCTCTCTGCTATGTGCTATGAGCCTATCTATTAACCTGTGGTCCCCAGGTTCCCTTGCAAGTAGCACCAACAAATCAAGTTCATTGTATCTAGACAGATTTCCAGCTCAGAAAATTGTCATACTCGAAAATTATTTTCTGTGATGCACGCAACAAGACTTCAAACCATCGTATTGGTTTCTTATGCTTTAGGGGTGCTTAACTTGGATTTTTTTTGTTTATAATTTTTTTCACTGTAGCTAGTTTATTTGTATTGTAGTTAGTGATAGGTTTTTTACTTAATTAAATTTAAAAAATACAATAAAATAACACATTATCTTATCACGGACCATGCAAAGGAACACGAGAAAAAAAAACAAAAAAATCCAAAAAACCAAAAGTCAAAAAAAATAAAATTTAAAAATAGTAAACTAGAAACTATAATTTTCAACCTGCTTGTATCATTGACCATGCATGAGCTGTTTGATCAGAAATCAAACGCCTGAAGTACAGATAAGCGGATAATTTCAAGGTTTACTGCAAGAATATTGCGCACCTCAATTACTCGTACATTTTTTCCAATCTATACAGTTTAATCTTCGCCTTGACTATCTAAGGATGGTGAAAAATGGCTGGGTTCCATGGAGCTCTGGCTTAGACTCTTCACTTATGCTACACTAACTAGCTCTCAAATAATATATTTTTTCAAAGTAGCGTCTATTAGTCGATTGTAGTACATATTGTACCGACTTTAGCTATACTAGTCAAAATCGCATGCGACTGTCTCCTTCTTCGTAATCTCTCTTACGAATAGTTAGAATTCAAAATTTTAAGCTAAAAATCGTAAGCCACAATCAAAAAAACCCACCCAATGTTTATGCTGACGATTTTGGGCTAATATTTTGACAAAATAGTCCTAGTAAATTAAAGAGCAAACTGTACTGCAGTTCCTTCTTGACATTTTTATCTGGGTAGATTATGCCATATGTTCCCCCCTTTAATTTCCCACCAACTTTTCAACCACTAAAGAATAGAACTCGTCTATTTGCTTATTGGGCAGTGGCGGCTTCTGGTCATGATAAGATAAACTAAGCAAAACACCTTTTTCAGAGTGTACAAATCACCAAAAAGAAATAGAATACAGGATGGAAGGTATGCAGGGGCAGATTAGTACTACATAAAAGAGGCCAAGGCATTGGCAATCAATCAGCGGGTCCATGACAGCTCGTCCACTTTTAATTTTTCGAAGGACGGCTTCTCCTTACCTTACCATTGTTACCATCACTATCTCATTTTCTTTCTTTCTGTTCCACTATCTCATGTCAATTGCTTTCATATGTCTATTCACCGTCCGGCCTGCCGTCAAGTGGAAGAATCTACTATCTAGCAAGCAATCCCATCCATCCATGATGAAGAAATGTTAGCCACTGGAATCATCTTTATTGTCTGACTGCCTTGTGGGGCATAGTGCATATTCGTTTACCCTTGAGCAGAATCTCGCTGGGAATTTTTCACTATGTACAGTGACACCGAATCCTGAAATTAAGCCACTGTTATTATTGCACAACAAGGACGTGCTTAGGCAGCGCACAATGGTGTGCTAGATGAGTCTGACTCTGATCCCACCGATGCTAAGCGGTAGGCAACAAAGCATGGAAGTGGATCAGTTCTCCCGTTGCATTCTTTCTTTTGGCAGGCGACAAATGAGAGTAGTAAAGAGAAGACATGGAGATTTCCCGTGATCTAACTAGAGGGCCTAAGACTGGCTTGTTCAGAATGCATGGATTTCACAAGAGAACAACTCAACTAAAGCAGGAATCTATGGAAAATTCCTACGTTCCAAACGAAGCTTGAAATATTCTGATATGGTTCTTACGAGAACTTTTAGTTAGCCCCCCACTCCCTCCTAGAGATGGCAATTGTGCCCGCTTACCCGTATACCAATAGGTAAATATCTTAATAGAATCGGGTATAAGATATTTTCTTTACCCACGAGTATAGAAATGATAGAAACACTCTACCCGTCGGGTAAACGAGTACGGGTATGGGTAAGCTCTACCCGTACTCACCCCGCCCGTTTACCAGCGATATAGATTGACAGGTGGCGCAGTCTTAGCAATATCTCTAATTACTATTGACTGTTATAAATTTTTCTATATCTCTAATTACTATTGATTGTTATAAACTTTTTTGATAGCTATTATATTTCCTAGCAACAGTTGTTGCTTATATGTATCTATCATTAGTTCAACTCTCAGATGATGATTCTCAGTTCGCGGGTAAACGGGTATACCCACAGGTGACGGGTATCCGTGGGCGACGGGTATGGGTGAGGTTTTTCGCCCGTCATCCTTCGCGGATATACCCGTGGGCGTAAATCAGGGTCGCGAGTATGGGTATGGGCAAGCAATACCCGTACCTGCCACGCTCGATTGCCATCCCTACTCCCTCCCATCCCAATTCAACTAATACAGGAATCTAAAGAAAATTCCGTGTGTTGGAAGTCTTACGACCTCCCCAGGATCCTTTACGACTGCTCACAATCGATTACGACCAGTACTAAAAGCTTACGACCCGTTCCGACCGTCTCCTGTCACCGTACAACCACTCAGGTAGCCGTTCGACCGCCTCTCCCTGCCAATGCGCTGGAATTATCGTGATCGCAACATTCTACGATCACGCAGTGATGCTGGCAATCACTGTTCACCGTGGTTGAACACCTGCTTCGACCACGTTCAGATCTTCTCGGCACTGTCGCAGCTCCTTACGACCACTTACACCGTGGTCGTAGCCTTCTATGTGTGGTCGAATTCCTTATGCCGTGGTCGATAGCCCTTACGACCACGTTCTGCGCTCCTTCAACGTGGTCGTAAACCTCTACGACCACGTTCAAATCTGTTTACCGTGGTCGTAGCACCTCTCGATCATCTCTAACTTTGCTTTGCCGTGGTCGTAAGTCCTCCCGACCACGCCTTCTTCAGTCTTGCCGTAGTTTAACGTGTTTCGACCACGTCTACTGTTACTTTGCCGTGGTCGTAAGTCCTTATGACCATATTTACCATGGTCGTAAGTTGACTTCGACCACGTCTGCGAGATTGTTCAACGCTCAGGGATTGCTTTTCTCTTCTCTATTACTCGTAATTGCTTGGTACATCTTGGTTACATGTCTACACCCCTTTTATACCCGGTTATACAACTTTAACTCAGGTTCGACTACGATTATAAAGCCAACTCCGACTTCGACTCAAACTCTAATTTACGACTTCGACTTCTACTAACTTTCAACTTCGAATACAACTCTGTTTCCTGTCTGACCGGTTCGGTTAGAAAGCTCTACTTCGGCTACGACTTCTGATTTTGACTCTATTTTGAATTCAATCATTTCTAAACTTGTAAAAACAAGATTATTTTCAACACCGTGTTCCAAACGAAGCTTGAAATATCGTGGTATGGTTCTTATGAAAATTTCAAGTTACACAAGCAACGTAGCACTGTCGAAGTTGGGAGAGGCTAGAAGGTAAGCACCGGCATACGCTACTGCTGAAAGTCGCCGTGCTCTGCTTTAGCACCCTCTCTTTTTCTAGCGCTACCTGTAACACTGACCAAAGCGTAACTAGTGCTCCAGGACGGTGCACGCCGGTGCAGAAAAAGAAAGAGAGCCAATGTCACCGTCGTCAGAAGCCATGACTCCTGAATGATGTCCTGGGTGACGTTTGGAGCGCCGACAGTTCAGAGATTCTTTCCCTCCCAAACCTGAAAACCCGAAAGATTCATTTATTTATTCAATTCATGGCGTGGAAAGGCCAAATAACCTAAGCCCCACCGGCGCCATCCTCCCCCGTTCTGATGCTGGAAAGAGACGCTGCCGACGGTAGGTGTATACAGTACTTTTGGTTTTTTAACTGTCGCTTATACCTTTTGGCTAAGATTTTTTTGACTACAGTTTATAGATTTTAACTGTTTGTGACGGAAAATATAGAGTAATAGAAATTCATATGTGATTTTAGCCGATATAAATAAAATCATTACAGTATATAATATAATTAACTTATAGATCTTATTTAAAAAAATTTTATTTAAAAGATAGTTATAGTAGAAAAGTTAAAAAACAGTTTTTCTATTTCACCGGGGAAACAAAAGTATCCGAGCTTCTGGTGCCTCTCTTCGTCTGATATATGAACAGTCGTCGTCACATCACCGGAGGCGATCTGCGTGCCACGTGTCATGTTGCTTTGTAGGTCACTGAATGTACTGTGTGCACCTGTGAGCTTTTCTCTGACAATCATGCAGAAACTGGAATGGCCTCTCCGGCGGGTCCTCATAGGTCTTGAACCTGTATATTAGAGCTGGGAGTCGTGCCGGCACGACCCGGACCTATTGTGCTTCGTACCATGCCTGCCTGCTCGGCCCAGTCATCTCACCGTGTCGTGTCGTGCCGACCCGCGTTGCCTCTGACCAGGCTCAAGCATGGCCTAAAGCCCACCGTGCCAGTATTCGTACCGTGCCAGCCCAAGCCCAGCTCGAAGTAACTATACGCGAAGGCAGCGGCGACGGTCGTCATCTTCCTTTCTCTTGTACCCGTCTCGTTAAAACTAGTTAAAATTGAATTAATTACATAAAAACATAGGCACACAATGACGTAAATATTTCGAAAAAAGTGAAATTTCTTTGATATTTTAAAAATACAATGTTACTATCTCGTTAAAAACCTTACGCCCCAGAGTGGGGTCTCCCAAGTAAGGAAAAGAGTACAGTAATAATATATGTATATACTAACTATTACATCATGCGTACATAATATCTACTCGTCAATGTCTAGGTCGTTCATGCGTTCGAGGTCAGCATACGCCTGTACGATTTCTGGATCCTCTAACTGATGCTGTTGTCGCTCTTTGGCTAATTCCCAGTCTTTGGCGCATGTGATTGCCTCCACTATCCTGGGCGTAAGGGATGATATTCTCTCTTCGATTATTCTCTCTACCATACTGAACATTACTTCTGAAGAGACGGTGGACACTGGCACCAGGAGAACATCCCGTGCGAAATGTGATAACACAGGGAAAATCCGCTTGTTGTTCTTCCACCAATCAAGCAAGTCTATCTTGCCTCCACCAGTAAGATCAGGATCAATATTTACAAAATTATGCTCCAAATAGTGGTTCAACTCCGAGACAGAATTCCATTTGGAGGCCGCCTGAGACTGAGAGGATGAAGAAGTAGACTTGCCCTTTGGCTTCTTCCACAAGTGTGATGTCAAGCTTGTCTTTCCATGTTGCGTCTGTTGTGAGGCATCTGATCTTCCGCTGCTGCCAAACTTATCATGATACATACGAAAAACACGAAAAAGCTCCTCTTTGACATGTGTGAAAGATTCTGAATAATCTAGGCCAAGGCATTCACCTATTCCCTCCATACCAATTTGTAAACCTGCCAACTTTTTTATATGATCAAAAATAATAGTGAAGCAATACAAGTGTAAAATAGAACCAAAATATTTAATAAATTTTTCTTCCATTGCTACGACGGCATGGCCTAAAAGAGGATCGTCTCTAGATTTAGCAATTTTGTCTGCAATTAACCAAATACACTCTATAACTAAACAAAAAGGTAGGGTAATAAACACCAAATAAAACCTTTGTTGCTTTATAAAAAGGTCTTAAAAACTCTCAAAAACGACTAGCAATCTGCCAATCTGAATTAGTAACTACCAATTCATTATTTTGAGAGTTGGCATTGACAAAAACGGATTTTGAGAGCTCCTTGGTACTACGACTTCTTGGTAACATGGTGATTAGTTAATAAATAAGAAGTACAAATTTAGTAAATGTGCTTGTGAAATGAGAAGTAAGAAACGAATAAATAAAGAGCACAAATGCAGAAAATATGCTTGTGAAATGAGAAGTAAGAAATGAATAAATAAGTAGCACAAATGCAGGAAATAAGCTTGTGAAATGAGAAGGCTCTGTGAAGAAATGGTGGAGCGGAGTGAAATGCTCTATGATTCTATGAAGAAATGGTAGAGCGAAGTGGATTTATATAGATCAGAATCCGAACGTTGCCTGACCTCTATATTCTATACGTTATATGACAGTTTTAAGTGACCGTTGTAAATCAACCGTCCTCCTCCTCCTTTTTTTCCTGTCCCACCACTCCCACATCGCCACGTGGCCACGCTGACTCGGTCGCTCGCTCCCACCCCTCAAATCCCTCCTCCCACGGTACCACCCACGCCCACACCTGGCTCCTCCTCGATTCCTCCTACCACTGCAAGTCCGCACCCACGCCCGGCCCAACGCCGGCGGCCGGTGCCCACCCCCCTTCGCCCGCCCCCTCCCATGCCCGGCTCCTCCTCCCCCGCCGCCGCCTCCTCCTCTCCCCACCTCCCCGCTCCCTGGGCCTCTCCCTCCTCTCCCACCTCCCCGCCGCCGCCGCCTCCTCCTCCCCTACCTTCCCGGGCCCCTCCCTCCTTCCCCCACCTCCCCCACCGCCGCCGCCTCCTCCCCCACCTCCCCAGGCCCCTCCCTCCTTCCCCCACCTCCGCTGTCGCCACCTCCTCCTCTCCCCACCTCCCCCGCCGTCGCCTCCTCATCCCCCTACCACCTCGGGCCGGCTTTGTCGCCTAGCCGCAGCACCACAGGGTGAGGCCGCCGCCGGCGGGGGAGGGGCTGGCGTGCTACGGCTCTGCGCCAGGCTTGCTCCTGGCGGCCATCGCCGACTACGTCACCCGCGGTGATGAGGCAGCGGCGCTGGCGCCGCGGGGGGCAGTGAGCCGGTTCTTCTCTGGGGACTCGTCCGAGCTCACCTACTCAGGGCTCTGCGCAGCGCCGGTGCCGTTCGTGTTCGCGGATCCCACGCTACCACAGTGGCCACCGAGCTTAGGGTCGAGGTACACTCCTTCCCCTCTGCTCTGCTCTGTGCTTGTGCTTGTGGGATGCTTGTGTTGTGGGAATGTGGGATGACCGTGGGACTGTGGGACGGTGGGAGGTCGACGGGAGGCCATAGGCCGTTCGACCGGCCAAAGACGGCTCGCCGGCACGGCTTGGCTGCCGGTGCGGGCGCAGGCGCACACCGACGGAGGCCGGCGTGGCACCACCGGGCCGACCGTGCCCTCGGGCCGACCGTGCTCACCGGGTCGAGCCGGCCCGAGCACGCCACGCCACGCCGGGTCGTGCCGCCCATTGTGCCAGATATCCAAGCCCAGCCCGGCCCACTATTCATGCCGGGTCGACACGGCCCGCCACGTGTCGAGCCGGGCCGTGCCAGCCGTGCTTCGGGCTAGCCCAAAAAAGCACAACCTGTCTCCCACCTCTACTGTATATAGAGTGAAAAGTAGATACAAATTATTTGTTTATTTAATTATTATATTTAATAGAATATAAATATAGTATATATTTTTTATCTGATTAATAATTTCTATTCTATTCGTATTTGAATTCGTAGAAAAATATGGATTTGAATATGGTATAGATTTTTACCATCCGAAATGTTATTTTATTTGGACTATCCGTATTCGTATTCGATGAAACAATATATATTTTATTACAATACGATTAATGTTGGACAAGTTCTTTAATTGAACGAGAATTCGTGTTTCTTTAGGTGAAATAAATGAATTAGAATGATTAAGCATGATTGGACGAGGATAAAATATCATTAATATCTTCATATTACATAGGTTATAAGAATATTTGTATCTGACCGAATTGAGTAGATATT
This sequence comes from Dendrocalamus sinicus, assembly GCA_036346575.1. NCBI lineage: Eukaryota > Viridiplantae > Streptophyta > Magnoliopsida > Poales > Poaceae > Dendrocalamus > Dendrocalamus sinicus. Next base: position 28,995,429 of record CM070643.1, on the reverse strand, counting down.
CGATTCGAATTCGTATTCGTTACAATATTTGATTCTTATTTGAGAATAGTTAGGTTCACATATGTTTGTATTTATTTATAAATACGAATACGAACCGTTTTCACTCTTACTTTTATATATGTACGTATGCGTTCATTCCTTGGTTAGGAAGGTTCCAAGGCCTTTTATAGAGTAGAGACAAATGCTGTACAATACACAGTTGACGATGCATGAGAGGTATCTAGACTAGTATTATCGAGCAGGATTACACGGGGATAGGTGCGGAGCCATGTATTGGATATAGGGCACCGAGGTGAAAGGCTAGAATGTTGTATAATGAATGACGCGTACTAATAGCATCAATGTCAGTGATATTAAAGGCTTTTTCCGTGAGGCTCGTCCACCTCTCTTCAGTCTATTCGAAGGCTAATTAAGTAAGTAGTCGTGAAAGATCCGAAAGGCTTACGTCTACTGTTTTTTTTTCTCTAGGTAGTAAGGATCCGAAAGGCTTACGTCTACTGTTTTTTTTTCTCTAGGTAGTAAGAGAACCTAATACTAAATATTAATGTCTCGACTACTTAATTATGGACTTGTTCTTTCCAGCTGCGGCTTATGATTTTTAGCTGAAATTTTTGAATTTTGGCTGTTTACGGTACAAATTACGAAGAGACAGATACTCACTTGCGATTTTAGCTGGTACAGATGTTTGGCTTTTAACGTGTAGGTCGTTTAACTTGTAGACCTCATCTTGAGAAAATACTCCGTTTGAAAGTTAAGTACTATAGCAAAAGCCAAAAGCCGTCAGCTTTTGACTTAAAAAACAGGCCCTATAGCGATATGTGTCACATAGGAGGTAAAAAAGGTGGCAACGAACTTATAATCCAAGTCATAAGTGACAATACAAATGCCATGTGTAAATTAAATATGCTGAATGGAAAAAGCAAATTTGCATATGATTAATATATGCACCAGCGCTTCACATCATTAACAATTATCAAGAATTTAATAGTAAAATACTGATAAAGATTAACAGATAAACAAGTGCACTGATTACATACCATGATTTTATATATATATAGTATAAATAACAAGGGCACCATGGTGCCCAGGCTCCATGATTAAAACTTTCCATCTATGATTGAGACTTTTCATTCATAATTAAGATTTTTCATCCTGATATTATATATTATTGCACTTGCACTTGCACTTGCACGCATATATTGGGTAGTGGGCCCATTGGTTGCTCTTTTTGTGAGTTGGTTTGGTTGCTCTTTTTGAGTGTTGGTTTCTCTTTGGTCTCTAACCAACACCCCTCCCCCCAACCACCACTCTATTCCTTCCTCTTTGATCAACATGTTGTAAATCAATGTTTAACTTGGTTAGGATAAAATTCACCTGTTGATTAGGTATATACATTTTAGCTCTAGTTTTTGTAATTGGTCCAATGCGTGCTTGTATACTTGAGGTATGGTAGTACTTGGTGAAGGAGAAGATTGGTAACTACTAGGGTTTTCTCATCATAGGCTATGAATAAATACAGTGAAATGGAAGGTGCAGCATGTTTCCTGTTCGTACAATATATGTGTGTGCCAAGTTTATGGTCAGGAGCATGCTTAATAGATGTGATTTATACCATTGGCGGATCAAGCAAAAATTGAGACGGAGTATAAGGGGGCCACACACGTGTGTGCCAATCGAAAAATGCTCACGGATTACCACGGGAGAATTATACAAGGCCGCTCGTTCGGTGAAGCGAGGATATACAGAAGCTAAAACGTCTCCTGGCTACGTGGATTCGTACGTGCCTTGCGTGGATGCACGCATGATCCATAGACAGACGTGAGTGGAGTGGACTAATTTTTGGTGTTAAGTATGCACTAGATGAGTATATATAGAGCTCTCTTTTAAGGGTGTGTTTGGTTGAGCTGTGGCTTCTAAAAAAAGTCACGTGTGAGGTAAAATGGAAAAACTGCAGAGGTTGTGGGTGTGGAAAAATGTAAAGTTGTTTGGTTCAAACAAGTATAAAACTTACCTCGTATCTCTATTTTTCTTGAAACAACTGTGAAACAGCTCTCTATTTTTACTATTTCAAAAAGCAGAAAACCAAAAGCAGGGTCCAAGGTGCTTTCAAAACTGTACTACTCAAAAGTAGCTGCTCTGAAAAAGTAGCTTCTGGTTTCCACCCCTTTGGTTAGCTTTGACTTTTTAGAAGCAAAAGTAGCTCCTAAAAACTCAAGCACCCTAAATGGAACGAAGAGATAAAACTAGCTTGGCGCATGTGGATCGCTTTGAGGGGTTAGGTTACGCACGATTTGATCGATCTACTGATCCGCACGAGGGATGATTCCTAGGGACAAAAAAACCTTTTCGCCATGCATGCAACACAGCTCACCATATACACATCTGCCCTAAAGGAACAAAAATTGATAATTACAAAAGCTAGCTAACAGGTGAATTGTTTATGTTCCCTTGCGGAAGCGACGTACTCCTAGGGAAAACACTATCAGTTTACAGATTTTACCGGAGGATAGCCTTAGAATTGATAATTACCGACGGTTACCGAATTTTTAGATTTTTGGGATGAATTTTTTGAATTGGAATTTGAATTTTTAAATGTCAAAAAGAAAAGTTTAAAAAATTGTAAATTTCCTTTATTATATAGTATAATTAATTGGGACACCATAGTGCCTAGACACTATGGTCTAAAATAACTATTTCCTCTATGTATCATGTGCAAAAATTTTTGATTTTTTTAGATATCGAGTTTAACTAGTTCAAGCAATTTTGAACAAAAATTCGAATTGTAGTGCCTTTTTTATGATAATTTGATTGTAGGTATGTGTTGATTATATATATAAATTAGCCAAGCATGTAATCTAAATTTGTTGAGATTTTGAATTCGGGTATATTTTTTTTTCAAAGGTATACATTTTATTTGAATTGTTATATATGGGTATATGCCCTAAAACTAATATTTTCAAAAAAAAATACACCCTAATTTGGGTTGAATTTGCGCATTTAAAATCATTGTGCCCAGACACCATAGTGCCCCATTTCGACATCCTATATAGTATAATATGTAGTGCCTCCTACTTGTTATATACCGCTTAAATGATGTTGCTAAACCACTTTATCCTTTCAAGTATACTCTAATAATGATTATAGGACATTCCAAAGTGAGTTACATAAAAATTTTCATCAAAGTTCACTTTTTATAGCATAATTTATATATATTCTTATTTTATATATGAAAAAAGTTATATAGCAAAAATAAAGAATTCTGATAAAATTTTCAACCAAATTGTATTGAAATATCTTGAAAGTATAATATATTTGTTTAAGTGATATATTGAAAGTAGAAGTATGTACTTCTAATAGTATGAAAAACTAAGTAGACACAATGTTGAGCTGTGAGATACGCTGAGATCTCGCCTTTAAAGGGGATACATTGGGGTTAGGGCAATCTGATATTTAGTTGTAGGCGAGATACATTGTAGTATCCAAAATAAGTCAGTGAAAGTGGATCGCTCATCCTCCCTTCACACAGCCCAAGTGTTATGCTGCACTAACCTTCGGGTGCAAACACGTGTACATGGAGTGTTTCGAACAATCCCCATCACGGATGACTCATGAGGACAGGTGGTGTACACGTGCGTAACAAACCGACAACGCACTGCTACGTAGTCTCTCAAGCGCAACGATGGAACGGACGGATATTCTTCGCGACCAAGAAGAAGTGACAGCTGTCGTGTGTAGTAGGGCAGTGGTCGGCAAAAATACCAGAACGCAGCTGGCGATTGGCCGTCGTACGGTTGCTGCAGCGACGAGCACCCCCTGACTCGGTGGGCCCTCCCTTCGCCTCCCCGGCCCACGTAAGATCCCACGTCGGCAGTGGCACGCAGAGAGAGAGAGAGGGGAGAGGTAGGCAGGCACACACGGACACGGATGAGCTGAGGAAGGGACAACAAATCTAGGAGGAACCAACGATCAGCTGAGCAACCAAAGTGCGCAGCTCACCTCTGCACAATCACGGTCCTAGCCCAACGTTAGAATATCTATTGGAGGGCCCTTTTATTTATTGGTATGCACGAGTGTATTTTTAAAAATACTTGCCCCAAAAAAAATCACTGACCACCGGGTCCCGCTCGGCAGGGCCCCACCTACGAGCCGTATAGGTATAGCCCTGCGGCGCCGGCGCAGGATAAAAGCAGACGTCGGAGCCTTTCCCCAACCCGCATATTTTTAACCCCCGAACGAACAAACTCTCCGCCACTTTCCGTTCCATTCGCCTTCTTCTTCCTCCTCTCCACGGAAACCAAACCGAAAGCCATGGCGTCCATCCGCCTTCTTCCCCTCGCGCTGCTGCTCTCCGCGCTCGCCGTCGCGCAGGCCCGGTGGCCGACCATCCGGCTGCCGTCGGAGCGCGCCGCGGACGAGGCGGAGGAGGAGGAGGACTCCGTCGGGACCAGGTGGGCCGTCCTCGTCGCCGGCTCCAACGGGTACTACAACTACCGCCACCAGGTGCGCGTTCTACGCGTCAAACTACTTGCGCGCGATGATTGCGTCCCATACGGTTCGGTCATTCGCGTGCTCGAGATCCTCGATCCGCTCCATTTCGTTCCTGCTGCCTTTTGGGTTCCTCGCATGCATCGCCGTAGAAATAGAAGAACCCTGTTCCCGTGTTCCGTTTGTGGCGTTGCGGCGCGTTCCAGAAATCTATCTCCCGTTTGATACGATTAATATGTCAAAATATCTATCCATAATTAAACAAAGATTTTTGCGCAGCCGCTAGATAAAATATTTTGCACGGTGCCGTATCGCAGTGAAGCAAAGACTTGAATCGAAGAGAGATTTTGTGTGCAGCTCATTTGGCGTACGGACCGGATGCCGTTCAAGTTGTTCTACGTTAGGTGTGCTAATATTATTTACGGCCGATGGTTTTTAGCTTGGTCGATGGCTTTTATATAAAAATGAATAACAGTGCTTACAAAAAATAACTTTAGAAAGAAGACAGGAATACATACACGAGATAAGAATGAGAGAAGTGAAGTTGTGAAGCAGTACTATCTTTGAAACAAGATAGGAACGGAAAAAAGTTAAAAAAAAAAAGCCGCATGGAGAAAGCAGACGGCAAAATTCAATGCAAACACTCAGTATTGTTTTGTTGTAAAATTTGGGGATAAAAGGTTGGATAGATGACGAGATTTGGCTGACTTTTGGGGCCTGCGTTCGTTAGTTGCGTTGCGTCCTCTGCACGCGTGCGGGGCTAGCAGCCACTGATAGGCCAATCCTCCTGTAGTCCTGTATGACACCTGTGAAAGCTGATTCTATTTCTAATAAGTACGGCTCATGCTATGTCGCCATTTGCAGAAACATACTGTACCACTGTAGCAATTCTCATCAATTGCACCATTCAGCAAACACGGCATGAACAATCTTTCTTGTTGCTGTGTACTTGCTGTCTTTTGGGCGGTATAAGCATGATTTCGGATGGTTTATTGTACTTTTGACACTGTGAGTTCCAAATTGCTACTGGTCTAGTGGTTGGTGGAATTGGGAATGGTTAGTGACTAAGGTGTAATTAAATTTAAAATTTTAAAAATAGAAAAAATATGTTAGCTCATTACAGACAATGCAAATAAATAAAGAAAAAATAACCAGAAAAGGCTAAAAAACCATAAAAATCATAAAAATACAAAATTTAAGAATAGTGAAAAATAAGATAAAAACTCAAATCAAAATAAATAGAGCCTAAAAATTGCTGTTTTGGGGGCTGAGACCTGCAGGCGGATATCTGCCACGCCTACCAGATCATGAAGAAGGGCGGGCTCAAGGACGAGAACATCATTGTCTTCATGTACGACGACATCGCGCACAGCCCGGAGAATCCGAGGCCTGGTGTCATCATCAACCATCCACAGGGTGGCGATGTCTATGCTGGGGTCCCAAAGGTAAGCATGCATATTTCTTCATGGAAATTTTACAGTGGTTATTGATGTAGTAACTTCTAAGATTACCTTACTAGTTTCCACAAAATGACGTCTCAAAAAAAAGTTTCTACAAAATGTTGCAATGGTTGTAGAAAATATGTGACAGTGTGATTATGTAGAATTAAACCCCAAAAAATTCAATAGCAGTTAGTACCTCATTGAAAATGACTGAGTGCCTAAATTGTCGCCAGTCTTGACGTCTTTTGCCAATTTGTTGTGAACAAGAAGAGCAGTATTGGTCCACAATTAGGAGGCGACAAGGCAAGAACAGACTTGATTAACATAATCTCAAATTTCTATGAGATGTCAACATCTTGGCTGAACAACAACTCCTAGGAAGTACTAATGGTCACGCATCGCTATCCATAATTTTCCTTCCTTTTGACTTTATCTCCTCTGTTTTTCACCGTAGGATTACACCGGGAACGAGGTTAGTGTCAATAACTTCTTCGCTGTTCTGCTCGGTAATAAAACCGCTGTCAGTGGTGGGAGCGGCAAAGTCGTGGACAGTGGCCCCAACGACCATATTTTCATTTTTTACAGTGACCATGGGGGTCCTGGTGTCCTTGGTCAGTACTCGGAGCCAACCGTTCTTGCACTTCCTGTCCGTTTTAATGCCTGAAACTAATCGGATTAGACATTGTATATACATACATGCAAAATAGACCTGGACAATTAACTTCGTTCATATGTCACAGTTTTTTATTCTATACAAATTTTCAGGGATGCCTACCTACCCATACCTCTACGGTGACGACCTCGTAGATATTCTGAAGAAGAAGCACGCTGCTGGAACCTACAAAAGCCTGGTATCAGATCAGTTCTTTGGTCATTGTTTGCTCTGTGATGATCTGCTGTTTGAACTTTGAAGTTGGCTTGAGGTGTATGGTTCTGTCCTATTGCAGGTCTTTTACCTTGAAGCCTGCGAATCCGGGAGCATCTTTGAGGGCCTTCTGCCGAAGGACATCGACGTCTACGCGACCACCGCATCAAACGCAGAGGAGAGCAGCTGGGGGACGTACTGCCCCGGCGAGTACCCGAGCCCTCCTCCGGAGTACGACACCTGCTTGGGGGACTTGTACAGCGTTTCTTGGATGGAAGACAGGTACTTGATTCATCATCTCTCTCTCTCTCGTTGTTTTTCACTACATTTATTTTGGCATGGTAAAATCCTGTTCTGATCCTGTCAGTTTCCAACTCGCATGTGGCACCATGTCTGTTTTGGCTGCACCCACGTCAGCCAGTACTTTCGGGTACCGTACGGGTCGAAATGATTAGCTAATTAGTACGTCACTACCTGCTATCTGTGTTAATTGAAGACAGACGCTGGTGATATGCATGTGTTGCTTTACTTTTAGGTGCAACAACATGTTAATTCGCACGACGACGATTAGTTGCATAGCATGCGGCGTTGTCTTTTGCTGAACTTTTTTTAAAAGCAAATGCTGAATATATTGTTGTTCAAATGAGTGGCAGACAAAGGAATAAAATATAGGTACAACAAAATGCAAACGTGAAGCAAACACTATTACCTAAAAGCAAAATAATCCATGATAAAACTTTGTTGTGATCGCACTAAAAAAGAGTATGACACCAAATGAAAGTAACAATTACATTTCGTATGCAAACATGTGAAGATAAAGATAAGACATTGAAAAATATCTCACTAATGAAGGTTAGTCTACAATTTGCCACCAGTTATCGAACATAATAGTCTGAACGAAAGATGAGCCATAGAATAAGCAATCTGTCAATTATGAAATATAGATGGATCAGTAGTGTCACGATTTGATAGCAGAATATAAAAGATACAATAAAAAGAGAAGACATACCACTAAATAACTAAGTACATCTAGCAGAACGAGCGTTTTCATTCTCGAAGATTTCATGTCTTCAAACTGTTTCTTAATTTTTTTCACGATCAAGTCCTTTGAATATCTCTCACTCGATATAGCACACCATCAAGTCATTAAGCCAATCATCGGACATCTTATTGTGCAAATCAGTTTTGATAATATTCATATCTCTTCAAATCTATTTATGCCAAATTAAACAAGCAAGCAATGATAATATCATAATACATTTCAATACTACATTTAATTCACACCTCATAAGTAAGAGTAATGATCAAATATTTATCGCTTACTCAGGCACTTACTATTGAATTTGGAGCTTTTCCTCATTCTATTCAGTTTGAATTTGGACTAGCTCCTACTACCAGTTCACAAATTGTCTGGCTGCTCAGGTAATGTCATGTGGGATTTAAGATCAGAATACAAACAGAGAGAAAATATATGGGTCTGAATCATATGTGAGCAGATTGTTTAGCCATCTTTGGAACAAAATAAAGGGCGTGTTCTTTTAGGCTTTTGGGCTGTGACTTATAGTTTTTGGCTGTGTCTTATGGCTTTTGATTGTTCACGAGAGAGAGTATAGAGAGGTAAAGACTCGCATGCGATTTTGGCCAATATAAATAAAGTTGATGTAGTGCGTACTATAATTAACTTGTAGACGTCATCTTAAAAAGATACTTAGTTTGAAAATTAATTACTCTAGAAAACTGATTTTTAGAAGCCAAAAAGAAGAAGACCACATTCAACTGCCAAGCTGTACGCAGATCTAGAAGCCGTATAGATCTCTCCTGCAAATCAACTACACCGACCAAAGCAGTAACAGTTTTAACTAAACAGAACTCTGACTGCGAATTTCAGCTCATCTCAGCAGATGAACCACCGGCGACAGCCAAGAATATACTGAGCATCACGCACCACACTTCAGAATTTAGTATCAGATGCAGCATCGCACAACACATGGTATACTAGGCTAGATTAGATTATTATGCGCAAATGACAGTTGCACAAGTCATTCACCTCTGTAATTTGTTTCTTCAAATCTATTTTTACTGGTACATCTAGCTCAATTCTCAAATGGTAAATATAATTGTAATACAGTTATTGTTCTCACTTCTCTAATTTGTTCCCAAATTACGTTGAAAAGTCAAAAAAACAAAGTATCTTAAGAGTCTTAAGAAAGCAGCTCCCAGGCCGTCGGCCGCCGCCACGCTGCGCTCCCTTGGTCAGTGGCTGCCTCGCACCCCTCGGGTCTTGGCCGCTCTAGGGTTAGCACTCCGCTGTAGTGGCGCCTCTACTCGCTCAGGTGGCTGCACTGGCCAGTGGCCCTCTGCTTCGCCTGCATGACCGCATCTTCTAGTCAGCCGCTAGGCTGCTGGGTGGGACCGAAGCCTATGTGCCAGCTTCTTCTCTCTCTGATTCTTTAACTGTCAAAAGAAAAGAAAAGAAATAACATGGAATCAAAAGTTAAAATCTGCTATTCCAATGGGCCTGTTCAGCTCGCGGTCTACTCGACGAAACCCTGTAAGGCCACGCCCAAACATAGCCCATGTACTATTGCTGAATGCTGCGGTTCGGCTAAATGCCATGCATTTAACTGGACAGACTTGGATCTGTTCTCCTGTTGGCTGTAGGATGTAGCCAATAAACAAGGATTGTAAAGAAGATCTGATGGCCATGGGGCTTTGGGACTTACTTTTATTTTTAGTGCTCCACGTTGACGCATGCCTCTGAATGTTGCATACAACCGAATTTATGTGAAACTGAAACAGACGGTCAATAACATATTCTCCTGTAGGCTGTCATGGTACTACTAGTACGTTTAGCAGTTCCCCATGTTAGAGTTGTACCCGGAATCAAAATCCTTGGGTCATTTGTTTGAAGTGAAATGCTAAACTTTTTTCTTTTCAGTTCTTAGCCATTATAATTGTACTCTTAATAGTTTGGAACTTTCAATGTTGACAGCGATGTCCACAACCTGCGAACGGAAACTCTCAAGCAGCAGTACAAGCTGGCAAGTTTTCCGGACTTCAATTTCTTTTTAGTTTAAACTTACAGTAGTGCTTCGATGTGCCTAATGTAACCTATTGGTTGAGCAGGTCAAGGACAGGACATCGGTTCAGAACACATACAGCTTGGGTTCCCATGTGATGCAATACGGTTCTTTGGACCTGAATGTTCAACATCTGTTCTTGTACATCGGATCAAATCCTGCTAACGACAACGCCACGTTTGTGGAAGACAACTCATTGCCGTCGTTCTCAAGAGCTGTTAATCAGAGAGATGCTGATCTTGTTTACTTCTGGCAGAAGGTTTGTAACTATATATCATGAGGAACCTACTGACCTTGGTTGTTGTCACAAGATCTCCCTTGATTATTGTCATGCCTTATTCACAACAATGCATCATTTCGATGGATAAACCAACTGATTGCTTTCTTTTATCTCACATGTAGTACCGGAAATTGGCCGAGGGTTCCCCTGAGAAAAACGATGCTCGGAAGCAATTGCTTGAAGTGATGGCCCATAGATCTCATGTTGACAACAGTGTCAAGCTGATCGGAAACCTTCTGTTTGGCTCTGAGGATGGTCCAAGCGTTCTGAATACTGTTCGTGCAGCTGGTGAACCTCTGGTTAATGACTGGACCTGCCTCAAGTCTATGGTAAGCGCCTATTTGACTTCGGTTGGTCATGTATCAGCATCTATATGTTCTGTTTCTGTCGTGTTTTGCTGTTGTTTTGAGTGTTGCTTGTCTGGGACTAAGAGCAGATTCTAAAGCTTCACTTTCAGTTGTATAATAGTAGTTTAATTCTTGCAGATTTCTCAGAAAATCGGTTATATTTGTTGACTAACAAATAGTATTGAAATTTATCATTTGAATGATTTGACATATGTAATTAGGTCAAGGTTTTAATTTTGGGTAAAAAAATAATTTACGCGTTATGAAATGTCTAAACAGTAGAATCATACTTATCAGCACTACAAAGGGAGGAGTAAAAGCGAGAGAAAACATCGTCATTCATTTCCCCTCTATTTCTTGGTTCATATAATTATCAAGGCCTCTGTTAAGTTGTACAGGGTGTGTGCTCCTAACAGCCAAACTGTAAGAGCAAGGTCACTTAAACTTTTTAGGATGATACTATTCAGTTTGAATGCTTTAGCTAGTTCCTTCAGTTCTATACAATGCCAGCTCTTAACTATTGAATGTACAGGTGTTATCTGGCATCTGCTTCGGTCCCTGGACACCTAATATGCTTCTGCCTTTTCTTCAGGTGCGTGCTTTCGAAGCGCAATGTGGCTCGTTGGCGCAGTATGGAATGAAGCACATGCGGTCCTTTGCAAACGTCTGCGATGCTGGCATCCGTGCTGAAGCGATGGCAAAGGTTGCCGCGCAGGCTTGCACGAGCATTCCCTCCAACCCCTGGAGTTCCATCCACAAGGGTTTTAGTGCTTGAACCATAGGTGAAGCAAACTTAACCAATATTTCAGCTATTGCACCATATCAAAATTTCCTTCCATTTCGCACAGCGGTAGTAGTGATTGAACCGTAGGTGAAGAACTATGCATTATTTCAGCTATTCCACCAATACAAAATTACCTTAGCTGTGCTCAATTTATGATGTACATACCATAGCAGAAAGCGATTTGGCAATATTACCTGTAATCATTTTACATACTTATAATTTGTAAGCATGTGTAGTTTGTGCTTCCATATATAAAGAATGCATCGCGGCTATTTTTATATCGCCGAGTGAAGCTCAGTAGTCTCATGTTCAACCGGAACTGTTTGTTTGTCTTCCATTTTATACCCTGTGTGAGCTAGTTCTCTCCTAAACACTGTGTGAGCTAGTTATCTCCTTTTCAAACGAAACAAGGTGATTTCTGTAGGAAAGTATATTGAACGGAATAGTAGATTGATTATGGAGGTAGCAATACAATGCATATATATAGGCATGGATGTCTAGGGTTATGGCTAATAGAAATATGGGCTAACCAGAGATATCCTTGCCTATATTGGATAGCTAATCAACCATACTAAACACATAAGGGCCTAAAGCCATAAGCCCAAAGTGTTGTCCATGATGTCTCTCTAACACCTCACTGAACCGAAATTCACTGAAGACCGATGAAGGAAGACCCTTAGTGAAGATGTCAGCATACTGTGAAGTGGTGGGAACATGCAGTACATGAATATCGCCAAGAGCCACTTTTTCGTGAATGAAGTGAAGATCAATCTCAATATGCTTGGTGCGCTGATGCTGGACTGGGTTGGAGGACATATAGACTGAATTGATGTTGTCGCAATACACCAAGGTAGTCTACTGAAGTGGAGTATGTAGTTCCAACAGAAGATGACGTAACCAGGAAGCCTCGGCAACAGCATTGGCCACACCACGGTACTCAGCCTCTGCGCTAGAACATGACACCGTGTTCTGACGCTTGGAGAACCAGGAGACCATGTTATCTCCAAGAAACACGGCATAGCCTGAGGTGGACTTGCGCGTGTCCGGGCAACTGGCCCAGTCAGCATCAGAGTAAACCACTAGATCAGACTGCGAGAATGGCTGAAGAAAAAGTCCCAAATGGAGAGTGCTACGAATATACTGAAGAATCCGCTTGAGAGCAGCAAGGTGGGGCTCGCGAGGGTCGTGCATATGAAGGCACACCTGCTGAACTGCATAAGAGATGTCCGGCCTGGTGAAGGTGAGATACTGTAGGGCCCCGGCTAAACTGCGAAAATCGCTGGGATCACTAACAGGAACACCGTTTGAGGCTGACACCTTCAGATTGGTGTCGACAGGGGTGGTGCATGATTTGCAATCTGCCATGCCTGCGCGCTCCAAGATGTCCATCATGTACTGACGCTTGAGAGGAGAAGACCACCATGACACTTCTGCACATGCATCCCCAAAAAGTGCTGAAGCTCACCGAGATCCTTCATAGAGAACTCCTGCTGTAAGGCAGTGATAATGCGGCGAAGAAGCCCGACAGATGAGGTGGTGAGAACGATGTCATCAACATAAAGGAGCAGGTAGACAAATCTCAATGCCGCGGTGGTACACAAACAGTGATGTGTTAAACTTGGCCTCAATAAATCCAAGGGATAGCAGATATGAAGCAAACCTGTGTACCATGTACGGGGAGCCTGCTTGAGACCATAGAGGGATTTGTTCAGGCGGCAGACAAACTCCGGATGAGTAGAATCCTCGAATCCGGATGGCTGTGGGCAATAAACTGTCTCAGACAAGGTCCCATGAAGAAAGGCGTTCTTCACATCAAGTTGATGAATCGGCCACTTCCTGGAAAGAGCAAGAGCCAGCACTGTCCTCACTGTTGCCGGCTTCACAACGGGACTAAATGTCTCGGCGAAATCCACTCACGGGCGCTGCGTAAAACCACGCAGCACCCAACGTGCTTTATAGCGCTCGAGAGAACCATCTGCCTTGAGTTTGTGCTTGAAGATCCATTTACCAGAGACGACATTCACCTTGTGCAGTCGGGGAACCAAGTCCCAGGTGTGGTTCTACAAGAGAGCAGCGTACTCTTCCTCCATAGCGGCCCGCCAATTGGGGTCGGCAAGGGCGTTGCGGTACATCCGAGGTATAGGCAACAATGGCATGGCATGGTGCAGTGCAGGTAGCCGAAAACCGGACTTGGCGCGTGTTGTCATCGGGTGCTGATTCAGCACGGGAGACACCGGCACGGTGCCCGGGGGAAGACGCGCCGGGGAAGGCGCCACGCCCGGGGGAAGACGCGCCGGGGAGGGCGCCGTCGCGCCCAGGGGAGAGCTCGGGGTGGACGCCATCTTCGCACGCCGGGTGTAGACGTGGCGAAAACGGCGGTCGGCGGGGGCCACACGTGGCGATGCAGGTGAAGCGGTTGCCACACGTGGCTGTGCTGGCGCTGGAGTGGGAGATACACTGCACAACGCATCGGCCGCCATTATCGTGCGGGGCAGGGTCGGTGGTGCAGTGTCCTCGGCGGCGGCGGGCGCAGCATTGTCCAGGGCCGCGCGTGGCATTGGCGCGGGAAAATCTGCAGGCAAAGAGGTGTGCAACGGGCCTATAGGCGTCGGCACAGGATTAGTGTAATCATCCAAAAATTCAAAATCTGCCGTGGAGGGGGTGGAAGGAAGATCGGTAAAGGGAAATGATGTTTCATCAAAAAATGACATGACGGGAGAGGTAGACCCGATTGGAGGCCATGTCGAGGCATCAGTATCCCTTATGGTGGGTGGAGTAACCAAGGAAGGTACACAGGGCGGAACGAGGAGCGAATTTGTGGGAGGCTGTGGCGGCAAGATTTGGGTAGCATTTGCACCCAAAGACGTGAAGATGCTCATATGATGGGGAAGACCCAAAAAGGGCATGATGCGACGTGGAGAAATTCAGCGTCTTGGTGGGTAGGATGTTGAGGAGATAAGTGGCAGTGGCCAATGCCTCAACCCAATAGTACGGTGGTATAGACGTCTGAAACAAAAGTGAGCGAATGACATTGTTGATAGAACGAATGATACGCTCAGCTTTACCATTTTGTTGGGAGGTGTAGGGGCAGGACATGCGGAGGTGGACGCCATGAGTGAGGAAGAACGTGCGGGCGCTAGAGTTGTCAAACTCGCGGCCGTTATCGCACTGAACTGCCTTAATACTAGCGCCGAACTGAGTGGAAACAAAGGAGAAAAAGTTAGCGAGTGTCAAGAATGTGTTAGATTTGAGCCTAAGGGGAAACGTCCAAAGATGATGCGAACAATCATCGAGAATGGTCAAATAATACTTGTAACCAGAAACACTATCAACAGGTGATGTCCAGAGGTCACAGTGTATAAGATCAAAATTGTGTGAAGCACGGGATGCTGACATAGGGAAGGGAAGACGAACATGTCGACCCAGTTGGCATGCATGACAAATAGAATGACCTGTGGTTTTATTACATGAAGGAATAACTACAGAACTCGCTAACTTTGACAAAATTTCATGACCGGGATGACCGAGCCGGCGATGCCAAAGTGGGGGCGGAGGACTCGGCGAGGAAGGACTTGGCGATAGGAAGATGCAGGGGGTAGAGCGGCCAGGAGCTATTGCACCTGATGATCACGTTCCGAGACCGAAGATCCTTCACAGAATAGCTAGTGGGGTCAAACTCAACAGAACAGTTATTGTCAGATGTAAACTGACGAACAGAAATGAGGTTCTTAATAAGTGTGGGGGAAACAAGGACATTATTAAGACAGAGAGAACCATGAAGGTCAGTTGTGCCAGTAGAAGTAACGGGAAGTAGGGAGCCGTTACCGACAACAATGGATGAAGGGACGGGATACCGATAAATGGAGGAGTGAGAGAGAATACCAGGGTCGAAGACCATGTGAGAGGTAGCCCCCCCGAGTCGAAGTACCACTCGGGTTGTGGAGGAGGAGTCAGCGCCATGGTGGAGAAAGCGCTGGCGAGGCTGTTCTGGTCCCATGAAGGCAAGCTAGCAGGAGCAGTGAACTGTCCAGCGGCCTGCCCGACAGGAGCACCACCGTAAAATCCCGCAGGCTAGCCGTGAATAGCAGGAAGTGTCCACTGATTTTGGGTGGCAGCTAGCAGGCTTGTGGCTACGGCGGGGCCTGAGAAGACGGAGCCGACTCGGAGAAGCGTCCCTGTGGAAGAGGAGCAAGGGGAGGCTGGGGACCGGGCCACATCTGAATGGTGCCGGTCCACGGGTTGTAAAAACTGGGCCAGCCGCCGGTTTTAGGTGCACCGTGGGAGCTCGCGCCGCCTGCGCTTGAACCCTGGGATGACGCGGCCGCGCCGTCCACGAGAGTGGGAGGAGCCACCGCCTCCGCCCCCGCCTCCGTTGCCGCTGCCCGTGCCACCTCCGAAGCCGTTGTGAGTCGAAGAAGATGGGGCGCTGTCGGTTGAAGTAGGTTGGCCGTCGGAAGTGAGGAGGGCAGTGTCAGGTGAGGACTTACGATATGCCATGTTGAGTTCCTCCAGGAGCAAGTCGGCACGCGCCTCAAGGAAGGAGGGAAACGGCCAGCTCCGTTGAAGATGAAGACCGATGGCGATGAATTTTTCGTTGAGGCCACGGATGATGTTGAGGACGAGAGTCCGGTCGGCGACGACCTCCCTGAGATCGGCAAGAGCATCGGCCATGGTCTTGAAGCAACGGCAGTAGTCAGCAATGGAGAGATCCGCTTGGACGAAGTTTCAGAACTCGACGTCGAGGTAGAGGGCGCGCGACTCCCTGTTGCCGAGAAACTGAGTTTCGACGGTGAGCCATGTGACGCGTGCGGTGGACCGACGTTCCAGCACGGTTTCGACGAGGTCGGTGGAGAGGGTGCCGAGAAGCCAGGATTTGACGACGCAATCCATGTGAACCCAGTCGGGGAGGGCCGGATGGGGGTCGTTGGTGAGCACGTGATCCTCGAGGGGGTACTTCCCAAGGGCGAGGAGAAAGAGCTCCCGCCATTAGGTGTAGTGGCCGAAGTTGAAGTCGAGGACAAGGGGAACCAAGGAGCGGATGTTCTGCACGCCGACTGCCTGGGCATGGATGTTGGCGATGGCGGCAGCTTCATGAAGAAGGATGGCGTCGTGGAGAGGAAGAAAGGCTTCATCCACGGATTCGGCGTCGACATCTCCGATGGCGGCGCGCGCGCTACGGGGCGGCTTCGCGTTCAGCGGCGTGGCGTGCTTGAGGCGGCGGCAGCTCGCGCTCGGCGCCGCCCACGCGAGAGTAACGGCGCGGGATTTGGCGGCAGCAGCGAGGCGCGCGTCGGGGTTGACCTGGGCGACGCACGCGGCCTCCTCAGCCCTGGCGGCGGCCTCTGCGGAAAGGAAATCGGCATCGGCAGCGGCAGCAGGGGAAGAGGGGGCCGGCGGCGGGAGATCGCCCGACATGGCGGCCGAGAGACAGAGGTGGGTTTTGAGTGGAAGAGGATGGTCACGGGATCGATCAATCTGATACCATGTAGGAAAGTATATTGAACGGAATAGTAGATTGATTATGGAGGTAGCAATACAATGCATATATATAGGCATGGATGTCTAGGGTTATGGCTAATAGAAATATGGGCCAACCAGAGAGATCCTTGCCTATACTGGATAGCTAATCCACCATACTAAACACATAAGGGCCTAAAGCCATAAGCCCAAAGGGCTGTCCATGATGTCTGTCTAACAATTTCAACAACCAGGAATTGTATGTATCGCTTTGTGTCGCGTTATTTTGCTGTAATATCCCATTTTGTGGGATCGAGTATGGCGACTTGAGGGGTGAATAGGAGCCCAAATTAAATTTAAGGTTTTTAAAATCTTTTTCATTGTGCGGAAGCAAAACTTTTTACTCCGGTAGCTGTGGAAGCCATGAAGATCAAAGACAAATAAGCATAAGAAAAGATCTGATCAAAATTGAGCAAAGCGTGCTTTGAAAACCTCTGAGTATTCTCTAATCTTTACTCCAATAGTTATGATAAACTGTGAAGATTAAGGGTAAAGAATAAAATCAACAAAGACTAATTTGACAGAGAAAAACTAATGTAGTCATCCAAGACAAGTATGGTCGTGAAGGATCAGTGTGGTTGAGAGAAGATCAGTGTGGTCGAAAAGACCAGTATGGTCGGACAAGACCAGAGTGGTCGAGATAAGACTAATGTGGTTGTAGAAGGCCAGTGTGCTCGAAATAAGATCAGAGTTGTCGACATAAGACTAGTATGGTCTTACAAGATCAGTGTGGTTTAGGGGTGCAATCGGTTCGGATAGTTCCCGACCGACCGCCCGACCGAGTCAATTCGGATGGTATTTCGGAAAAATAGTCAGAACCTGGATGGTTTTAGGATATGGTATCGAATCGGATAGTCATTGTCGAATCGGATTCGGATTCGGGAGAGTAGTTTCCGTCGGATAGGAGAATATCCGGATATCTAATCGGTAATATCCGAATCGGATAATTATTTAAAATTTTATTTTAGGTTTTGATTTTCAGAAAATCCCAGAAATTAAAATAAAAGCTAAAAATAGTAGTAAAATCCAAATAAATCCCAAAAAATTCCCATAAATTCAGAAAAATGTAAGGAATCTAAATAAAATAAGTTCAACTTGTTTTAGGCACAATTACTCAACTAAATTAATAACTTACTCTCTAGGCTTTAATTAAAGGATTTGAGAAAAAGGAAATTAGTTTCTAGACAAAATCCAATCAAACCAATTAAATAAATAAATAAGAAAGAAAACCAAAATTTTGGGATGCCACAGTAATACTCCTCAGGAAGTGGTTCTAGATAACTATTCTGTTCATTATTGTTGGTATGTATACAAGTTGCTCATTGTATTTAACTTTCAAGTACATGATATTTCTATATTATATTTAATTATTTATCCTAATATGCATGATCTATATTTAATTATTTAGGATCTTTGTTTTTGCGTGTTATCCGATGAAATATAGTTACCGTGATCGAATCCGCTCCGTATTCGTTCGTATTCGTGACCGATACTATCGCGTCAGATTCAGTATCCAGCACTATCCGTGTCCGACTCCGATTCCGAGAAAAAATATGGTATAGGATACAGGATGAGCAATTACCGACCGTATCCGCTCCGATTGCATCCCTAGTGTGGTTGTATAAGACCAGTGTGGTCGAAATAAGACTAGTAAATTAGGGAAGTAACAGAAATTTCAGTACTATTTCACGAATGAAAAATCCATGTAACTTTTGATTTGTATATCCAAATGACATAAATTTGTATTGATCTTCTTTAGGATATCATGAACCTATTCCCACAAATGATCGTAAAAAATATTACCAAAGTTGAGACCTTTTTTAGTTTTAAGATAGCTTTCATCAAAATCGATCAAAAACCTAAAATGGTGAATACGACTTGCTCGTGGATGGATGATGGCCAAGACGACTCTATATGTATTCCCACATGTCACAGCAAGTTAGAACACCGACGAAATCAAGCCAAAAATCATCAGATGAAGAAATCACTTGAAAGATAAAAAAATGTGTAAAAATCAAGTTTCTTAATGAACTTGCTACTAAAGTGTCTAGATGGGTGGAGATTGATTTTTTTATATTATCTCCATCTCTTATACGCCCTTGGCACAGCAAGATCAAGAAGATGGATAAGAGGAGAGGAAAATCAAGATTTCATCACATGAGCACAATAGGGAAATACTTGGATAAAATTTTGATCTTTATTGATACTTGGAGATGAATGTTTATAGCCACTCTCTAGTAATGCACAAAGCCTAAAGACAACAAAAGGCAGCCATAAGAGCCTTTCACATCTCCTACAAAGTTATCTCCAAGAATCCTAACTCCTCTCTCTACTTGGCATGAGTGGCTTCACCCTAAACCACCCCTCCACCCTTTTATAGTAGAGGCATATGAGAAACCATAACCAGCCCTTTAGTTAGATTTCATCCACTTACATGAGCTAACCCGTTAACCCAACACATTAACAGGTTTTACACTTATATAAGCACGTTTCTCAAAGTGCACACACACATTAACCTATTAGTGAAAAAAACGCTTGATTCACTTCACATTTTTAGCACAATCAAGACCCAAACCACTTAGACCATGCCATAGTTTTGCACACCGCCACTTTTTCGGTATTGAGCAATTTACCAAAATGCCCTTTTACAGCCTTCCACAAAGTTTCTTGCTTCCTTTGTTATGAAGCATCGCCCATACTTCACCATCTGCCATGTGGCCCCAATGACTTGGCACCAAGTGCATCCGACTCCCACCAAACCATCTTTACTTGTAAATGACCCAAGTCACTTGGCGCATCACATGCTTCTCCTCGCGTATGACGGTACCCGGCTTCCTTGACTGCATAGGATCTCAGCTCCTCCCTGAGTCTAGTCCTGGTCCACATTGCTGTTGCCTGTCATGCCCACCACTGGTAGCTCCCGTTCCAGTTTCTCGTCATCCCGGCTTATAATCACCTCATAAGCCTCAGTCATCTTCGGCGGCTCCTTGTCATCTGGACCTCGGCTCCTTCTAAGCGTAGTCCCGATCTCTTGACCGCTTTGGACTTAAGCTCTCCTAGCTTAGTCCTGGTCTTGTCCGCCTTAGCATAACGTAGCTATGGAGTCCTATAACCAACAACAAGCAAACCGTCACGTAGCAACGTACAATACACAAAGTCATCAATTGACACAATTAATCCATACAATGCACCATGCAAAATGTATGCAACCAAATCACGGATTCTAAACTTAGGACCAAACAATAAACCCATGTACACATGAGTAACAATCTAAGTCAAACCAAATTCATCTCGTGACTCAAAAATCCCAAATAAGGAATTATGCTTCAACAGAAACAAGATAATCTCCAGTAATAAGGAATTGCCAACCTGCATGACAGAGTTGTTGAACCAACCTGAATGTTTGCCAGTTTCTTCGGAGGAGGAAGGAAAGAAAGGAAGACACACGAAACAGTAAACACAACTTTCAGCTTTATTTCAAGCCTACACAAACTGCATTGAATCAGCAGTACTGCAACTGCAATTAGATAGTGGTTACCCAAGTACCAACGACCATGCCATCAATCAAAGAGAAGCAGGTTTGTTTAGCCATTTTTTGCTTTTGTTTCCTTTGGTAGGGCAAAGCAAAGATGGTACCATACCAATACAGCTATAGTGTTTGTAGGCCACAGTGCCAGTAACATTGCTGTACAATCTGCTCTCTGGCGCGCACATGCAATGCAATATAATGCAACAAAGCGGTTGGGTCCATCCAAATGAAAAATTAAGCCCATCTGTAAGGGGAAAAAAGGACAAAGATTTAAGTTTCAAAGATGATGCCATCCATAGAATGTCGTGATGCTGTCAGTTCTAAACATTTTGTGCTCTATATGAGCACATCGTATTATTTTGCATTCAAGAGTATCTTACGGAAGCCTCCATGGCTTTGCGGTTGCAGATGATCATTATTAAGATCAATCATGTGAAGCATAATATAATGCGGCAGAGTCTGAAAGGTTTCAATAATTTAGATTCGCGGGCTGGAAAGCTAGCCGCGATTCCTAGATGAATCATCGATCACTGCCTATATTTACCAACAATGTATCATGCAGGTCCTACCAAACGAGGTAACGTACGTGATAATCTCTCCTGACGACGACTAAGTATCAAACCGACAAAATATATATATATATATATATATATATATATATATATATATATATATATATATATATATATATATATATATGAAAATTACATAAGGCACTCGTGTCTAGGCACCCACATCAAGAACCGTCCGATACACGTGTATGATTGCTAATTTTTTTGAGTTTGGGTATGAAAATGTTTTATACCCTTAATATATTTATGGTAAGTAAGTTTTGAACTCAGTTCAAACTAGTTTGAACTACTTTTGAGTTCAATGCGACTACAGTGAGTATATACCATAAAAATAGTTCAAACTAATTAAACTGAAGTTGAATTTAATTTTTTTCGGAGTTTGACATCTCAAATATACTTTTTTATGGGTATATGAAGATACCCACATCAAACGTTGCGAATTTCAAAACAAATCAACGGGTATTGATACGGGTGCCTAGGCACCAAGGTGCATGATATATATATATATATATATATATATATATATATATATATATATATATATATATATATATATATATATATATATATATATATATATATATATATATATATATATATATATATATATATATATGCAGTAGGAACACTAACCATGCTTTGCCTCCACTGATACCACTATGGTTTTGGCAGGAGATTGATTCCTTAGAATGCATTCACACATCCTCTTCTGTGAAACGAAAGCATTATTGAAACCTTGAGAAAGAAGGATCAAATTTGTGTCCCAAGAAAGTGAAAGCTACTAGTACAAGGCAGTGTGCCAGTTTGGGTGCATGATTGCCAGAAGTAATTAGTTTGACTTGCACGATGGCTAGGTGAGGACCATGGGTGTCTCTTGTGTGATTTTGTGGCTAGGTTAGGTTTGACAGCAACTGTGACATCAAAGGTGCAACTACCGCTACAAATGACTTGACTCTATAGTCTATACAGGGAGATCAAGATTATACTCAAGAGAGGAGTACACCGTTTGGGCTCAACTCTTCTCCTCGAGAGCAATTCCTGCCTTCCGAAGCCATTGATAAGTTTCTAGGTCTCATTTTGCACGGTTTGTTGGCTTGTTGCAGGTGAGAAGGCTGTGCAAGCTCAAAGCACTCTAGGGTTAAGATAGTATATATATATATACCCATATGTACATATGGTTGTACATGTTGTTTTGTATCTTTTTTCCCTAAACAAACGACTAATATATGGATTCTTCCGTGTACCACTTAATCTATCCATTATTGTGACCGTTTTTTTAACTAGGGAATAGGTAAATGTCACTGTCTTCAAGCTTCTTTTCTCTCCAACTTTCTCTAAGGGAGACAAGGGCTAAATAGTAATTAAAAATCGCGGATATATAGCACGTCGCTTTCGGGCACAGGTGCGCGCATTTGTGCCCATCCTCGTCTCGTCGCGCACACGCGTTGTTCACCCAACAAATTGAACCGATGGATCAAAAGCACAGCTCGTACACCGAATGCCACGCGAACGTGGCTTTCCTGTTCCTTTTTTCCTATTTTTTTTATATTTTTATCGACGTGACGAACATCTAAAATATTAGTAGAATATAAAGAGGTAAAAAAATACTCTAAATTTTTACCATATCAACGAAAACATGAAAAGGGTAGAAAGAAGGCAACGGAAAGCCACGTTCATGCCACGCACGGGACGGAAGCCGGCAAATCGAAGCGCAACGTTTCTTTGTGTTTTGCGTGCTCCGTGTGGGCTTGCCGTGCGCGCCGCGTGCGTAGGCGGCCGGCGGCGCGCTGCCTTCGCCGCGAAGCAAAGCAAAGCAAAGCAAGGCAAGCGCGGAAGTAGGAGGAAGCGCGGTGTGATAAATTTAGCTGTTGGATTGAGGAATTGAGAGATGGATTTATCTTGATTTATGGCTCGATCTCATCCCCAGTCCTCGTTTCCATATAGATGCAGACGCCCCAAAGGGCACTGCGCCAGCCAAAGACGCGGCTGGTTTTCTGCGTGTGGGCGTCCACACTCGCACGTCCAGAATTAAGCTTGCGTGCATGCATCTGCAGCGAGCAAGCTATTCGATGGGATCATTTGTTGGCTGCGGATGATGGTTTATAATTGCAGCTGATGGTTTTTGTCTCTAGTATAAGTATTTATATGAACGAACTGAATACTGATAAGTCGATAAGTCGTTTCACAAAAAAATTTTACCGATCAACCGTTTCGAAAAAAAGAACAAAGAATTCGTCCTATTCACTTGTTCGAGAGAAACTATAAGTCCTAAACTGAAAAAGAAAAAGGCATTATTTATTGTACACACGTGTAGCACTAATAGTCTTATTCTTTTCGATTTATGACTTATACTACAATAACTAACTTTCAAACAGAATGTCATTTCAATACGATGTCTACCAGTAGATTGTATTAGATACAGTACCGACTCAACTATACCGGTTAAAATCGTAAGTTACTATCCCTTCCTTACAAATAGCTAAAATTCAAAAAAAAACCATAAATCACAGTCCGAAAAGAACGCAAACGCTTTAAATTTCCCAAAAATTGTTTCCTAAAAAGAAATCGCAAACCGCGCGTACCCAGCTGGCACCACCGAACCAGTTATCCCGCCATATAAATACCCGGGCTCCCCCTGGCACCTTTCCCCAGCACCAACAAAGATCTCGGCTACCCCAAAAAAAAAACCACTCTCGGTCCTACCACAGATCAGCTCTTGCAGAACTTTCTCGGCTCGCCACCACACCGACCCAAGCAATGGCCGCCGCCGGATCGAAGGCCCTCGCCGTCCTCGCCGTCCTAGCCGTCGCGGCCATCTCCGTCGTCTCCGCCGCGGACGCGCCGGCGCCCAGCCCCGTCGCCGCCGCAGGCGTCGCGGCGCCGCCCCTAGCCGCGGCCCTCGTCGCCGCCGCCGCCACCCTCCTCTTCACCGCCGTCCGCCACTGAAGCGCGGCGGGCGCCTCCGGCTCCAGTCGATGGCTCTACCTAGTACCACCGCCTAGATCTATTTATCATTATCCCTATCGCCTGCGAATTTTTTCGTTATTCGTGTCGCATTTTGCCCAGATCTGCTATTTACTACTACTAGTTGATGATGATGTCGTCGTACCCGTGTGCTTGTAGATACTCTCTTTTCGTTCTCTAGTGCCCCCCGTTTGATGATGCTTTGTTTCTACTCTGGTTTGGTGCTTAATTTAATCACGAGTCTTTACTATTCTGCGATTAATCTGGTTTGAGTGTGAAGCAACCAGGATTTCCGTGGTCACACCAGTGCTGTGATTTCTGAATTCTGATGCGTGTCTTTGTGCGCGTCGCGACAGCACGCGGAATTGTTTTCAATTTTCCGCGATCTGAAGTAGTGTATCGTCAGGTCTATCCTGCTGTTGGCTGCTTATTTTATCGATCCCGTAAGGCACGCTTCTTCGTTGCTTTTTGTGGTTTTATTCTTGTGTTCGAGAACATCGTATCTGATTTGTGGAACGATGAGCCAAGAGCGGGGTGAGGGATCGATCTGCTAGGTTGCGCTGTTCTTCCGTTTTGCTAAAGAACATTGGACGTGAAGAGCAGAAATGAATCCATGATTTTGAAGCCAATGTTCTGCTTCTCCTCCGTATTGTTTAAGAATTAGGCCGGTCAATTTGTCTCCCCATGTAATCCAGCAGGTATGGGTGCATGATCTACAGGATCTTTCCACTGCCGGACAGATAAATCGAGCAACATCCAGTCTGTTTAATGCCTGATGTACTAGGTTAAAATAATAAATCGAGCAACATCCAATTTGTTTAATGCCTGATGTACTAGGTTAAAATGAAGAACGGCAGAAACAGAGAAAGAACCGTGATGATTGTCCTCTCGAGCTTTCACTGTTGCACAGGGGAATCCCTTGGACTGA
Source organism: Dendrocalamus sinicus (assembly GCA_036346575.1). Lineage (NCBI taxonomy): Eukaryota > Viridiplantae > Streptophyta > Magnoliopsida > Poales > Poaceae > Dendrocalamus > Dendrocalamus sinicus. The sequence goes on along the minus strand of CM070643.1, from coordinate 28,970,636 downwards.
CTGACCGGTTGAATTTGACCGGGCCTGCTTGCACGCTCCTCGTGTGCCTCCCTTGGCTTAGTGCAAGAACGGCCGGACAAACTAGAGATCGATAGACCAGACGAGAGCTCTAAAATGTAAATGTGAACCAGCGGACGGAAGGAGCGTGCGCTTGATCATTTGCTATTAGGCCTTTGGCTAAGCTGAGCAAATAGCTCCATCCATCTAATAACTAACGGCTTTCTTCTTCTTAACTTATGACTTATAATTTCATCTTGAATAAATAATTAGGATAGTTTTTCTATTGTTATTTTGAAACGGCTTATTTACATAGTCTTTTGAAAACGTCTTACCGATATCTGGTTCATTCATATAAACACTCGTGCTAGAATCAAGAGTCATCAATCAACCAATCAGCCATAATTGTAAACCGCGGCCAAAAAAAGCACCCAATTTTTTCTTCTCAAGAGAGAAGAAAGCGACACAAAACAAAAAAGAAATGCTTGGTCAGCACAGGAATACCTACGTAGAAAAGAAATGCTTAGGCTCCTCTTGGGTAGTTGGAACTGATAATTTTGGAGTATTCCTGTAGAATGGTACTATTTTAGTTCATGTAAAGTTTGTGTAAATTTCCTTTCGAATTATTGTGTTGAAGTATTTCGAGTGACGTGTATCTGCCTCTTTGGATCATTGCTAGCTGGAGCCTGTAATGGAGGGCGTGTTTGGCCAACCAATAGATGCATGCATTCCAATTGGGACAAACACACCAAAGGAGTGGGAAGGGAGAAAGAGGCAACAACGGCACAGGAAGAAACCTTCAATGCCTGCGCTTGCAATCTTGTAAGGATGTAATCTAAGTGGATATAGACAGATATCGTTTATTTTTTATTTTATGTTTTTTTTCTTAGAGTCAGAGTTGGACACGGATAGTGTTGGATACTCATTTCTTTATTCTGTATCTACTCAACAAACCTTCAGATGGCCAGTCGGACGGAATTATCCACTTCTTTTGCACATCTACACATGTCATTGAACAGTAAAGGTGCGATCAGGATGAACACGGATAAACTAATCACTGAGATGATGAAGAAAGAGCACTCAGTATTCCTCCGCTTGTTTATATATGACAATTCGCTAATCTATTATCTTGTTCCTAAGTAAAGTCGCAATAGATTTATCCATAAAGTAAAGTCGCAATAGATTTACCCATATTACTTAACATATGGATATATAAAGACGAATATCACTTATCCCATATCATATTATGCATTTTTCCCTCACAGTCAGAATCAAATATAGATAGTACTAAATATCTATTTACTTATTTTATATTCGTTCCATAAACCTCCAATCAGTAAGTCATATAAAAATTATTTACTATATTTACACTCCTACTCACGAGACTTGATTTAGGGAGCCCATGGACCTGTAAGAGTGTGCTGTCCGTGTGTGTGCGCCTGCCTTTGCATTCCCATCGTCTTTACAGTTTTTTCTTTTTGTGTTGGTTCGTGTCTCTCGGTATTCACATCAGCGCATATATATATCATTATTATTATTATAAAAAAACGAGATGGTGGTCATACAACCATTCTCCTTTAACCGCTCTATTTCTTTAACTTCTCATCACTCTTCACTTTTCAACCGCTCAGAGCAACCCCTTTCCAAAGCATGATTCGCTATACATCCAATAAATTCCGTTGCAGCATACGGACATGTAATATATATATATATATATATATATATATATATATATATATATATATATATATATATATATATATATATATATATATATATATATATATATATATATGCCTTACTCAAAATGATTTTTGTTTTTTGCATTCTATCTTTTGTAAATCAGAATTTATTTTAAATATGTTACTTTTTTAACGTGTTTTTCTTTTTTTTCTTTATATTTGTTGGTGTAGATATAACTCTCTAGTTTTTCTTCATTTCCTTTAATTGAATGTCTTATCAAAAGCTAATCGTCACTATGGTGTCTATTTCAATCAAAAGCGTATAGATATAGCCAAAAGCCATTTTAAACATAGCCATAGTTACATTGCTCCTTAAGGTCCTGTTTGGAATATATAAATTTCACATAAATTTAGCATATATTCATGGAAAATGGTTGAATTGACATATGAACCGAGGGAAAAAAACAACTTCCAAACGTGATCTGAAGTGTCAATTCTCTTTCACTTTACACTTTATTACTGGTGCATTTGACATTTGAGATGAGCAAACACACATGTAAGAAGAAAGAAGGTTATTACACAAATGGATAACGTTTTTTGTTACGAAATCTCGTTGCATCAGGTGAGGTGAGAAGTACAAGGTCACCGGATAACAGGTGGCAAAAAGTTCGGTAAGGAAGATCATTTCATTTCTCATCGCATTTGTCTGCTGATGCGAGTAAAACAGAGCCGATCTCTGTCTCAACTAATGACGGGCCTACTGGATGTTAACCTCGTGTCCTTTTCCATTCGTCTTCTCCATTATAATTTATACTGGAGAGGGACATAGTCGACAGGCTAGTGAAAACAGAAAAGGACGGCTTGTGAATGACTGACTGAATGTATCGGTAAGTGTCAATTGACTTGATATCCCTCTTTCGTCTTTTGAAGAATACGCTACCGTTGTTCATTTGCTCACAAATATCGGTGCTCTCGTAGCCTCGTCATTTACAGGCTTGGTGTCCATCAGACTCAAAGCTCCATTCGTACTACAGTATTGCCCAATTTTTCAGTGTACGGATGCGTTCTTTCCGTCTACAACATACAATTTTTAGTCTTAGCACGAGCACTTATATAAACAAACTAAATGTCGATAAACCGTTTCGAAAAAGTTGACTCGATAAACCACTTCGCAATGACAACGAAGAAACCGTCTTATTTATTTACTAAAAAACCATAAATCATAAAATGAAAAGAATGTGACCTACCCTGTTTATATGTACACACATTTCATTTTAGAGTTAAAGCCATTTTTGGCACTATTTGGCATCGTATTTACAGAAATAGTTGTATGTGCATAGTATTTGCAAAAATGTTACTTTTGTCGTCCGGTGGACGGGCGGTAGAGCCAGCGAGGCGACATGTGGCGCTACCACCGGTGGCAAGCGCCTGCCGCCCCCTCACCAGACGGCAGGATTAAGTTGGCTAATTAGCCCGCTTAATTACCTACCCTAATTTTTTTATTTAGTATTTATTTAAAATTTTAAATATATCAAATGTGCTCAAAAAATTACAAAAATTTATGTACAGCCTCCCGACACAACGTGCCTCACAGTGTAATTTTTGGGTAATTTATCCATTGCAAATATTGCTAAAAAATTCATACAATTTTGATATTTTTATAAGTTTTTACATATAGCAAATGAGCTCTAAAAATTATGAAATTTTATATGAAACCTCCCAACATAGTCATAGTTATTGTCTAATTTTTTAGGAATTTAATATGGTCAAAATTTATCACGTTTATTCGGGTTAACTAAATCATAAATTTACAAAAGTTTCACCTTTTTTTACAATTCATACATCAAGAATACTTGTACAATTAAAAGTAATTATAGTAGTATAAAAAATACATCACACTGGATATGATATGGCTTACCCATCTGAGCCGCTGCTATCTTCTCACCGTGTCTACCTTCCTGTACGTGGCCTTGTCTTCCGCCGCGCATGAGCATGTCCCGTTGGGTACGTCAATTGGTCCGGAGGTTGCGTCTCGGGTCGAAGGAGGCATGGAGACTGTATTGTCTGCTTAGTAGCCGATGGTGGTCCAATAGGTTGGGTCCGATAAGGGTCGAAGTCCTCCAGCTGAGACATGCCGTACTGCAAGCTTCCCGCAATAATGTCGTGTACGAATGACTCTAGAAATCTCCCTCGTGGTGTGAAGGAGCCTTGACCGTACGACGTGGTAGTGAAGCCGGAGGAGCTCTGCCCACCGAAGTGTCCAAACCCTAGGTATGCTGTAAACGCTGAGCTCTGCCCTGCATACGCTGCAAACCCTAGCGCCGTGTACTACTCTCTAGAAGCATCTAGGAGGCTCGTGTCGTTATCGGTGGACTCGTTGTCACCCCATGTTCAATTGGAGGCTAGAAGATAAAATAATATTAGTCATAATAAATATTCTGGATGTACAATGCAAATCTCATACTTCCCGAATATGCAGCGAAGATGAACAACGGGGAGCGGTAGTCTGTGCAGGTGGTGTGGACGGCAAAAGGGATGCATCTCGACGATGGACCTACGGCGGGAGAATGACATGATGTTAGTGGAACGTAAGGCGTAATAGGAAAATAAAATGTAGGTTCGTACGTAAGTTACCTCTTCGTCGGTACGGTGCACGGATGATCGGTGGCTAGTACTAGACGCCATGTAGACTTAGTAGATTGCGATAGCCAGTTGGACTCGCTAGGTCACGTGACCTGGCGGGTGAGCATGGTGCCCCCACTAGGTGGCTCATGTGCATATTGTGGTCCGTGGAATGACCGCAGCTTAGGTTATGTACTATTTTTTGGCCTGTTTTAGGATGAACTTCATAGTCTTTTGCAGGGCCGGTGGTGTCTCTGGGCTACTGATGGCGGCCTCCGACGCGCTTACGATGCGCTGCGCCCGCTCTAACTGAAGTGACATACGAAACAGGTTCAGTAATGAGCAGTATGAATTTCTTGAATGAAACGATAAGATATTCGAACTATCCTACGCTGTCATGCCGTCGCGAAGCGCTGTGGGGATCGATCGAGCATTACAGGCATTCCTCGTCCGTGATCTGCTCGGGGAGATCTGGTGGAGGAATGGTGACTCTGTTGCGTGACTGGGGTATATACCACTCCAGGTACTCATCGTACGTCTGCACATCGTACGAACGCTACTCCATGATGACATCAAGGTGCACCCTATCCGTCCATGTCATCGTGCACTATTGCTGCATTGGCTGCCAGTCCATACCATGTTGACCAGCTCTTGATTGCATGCATTTCCCGAAACATTGACGTTACAACATTCAATTTGTATTCGTATTAGAGAATGCTCGATCGAATTCGTATTCATATTCATTTTAAAAATGTGAATTCGTATTTGTATTTATATTTGTTTTAAAAATATGGATTCGTATTTGTATTTGAGACTATTCGATTCATATTCATTATGTTTCCATCCCTAGCAGTCACCGCTCACCACACATAATGTCCTAGCATCAAACCCAGCATCTTCAGGGAGTACAACAAGTGAACAACCCAGGTGAAGACATAGGTGCCAACTTAAATGGTTTTCAAATGTGTTGCAAGCCAACAAAACAAAATTACCAAAGGATAGACGATATTCATAATGGTTTATATGCATCTATAATCAATGGTTCCCTTTATTTAATCTAGCCAATGACATAGTTTAGACAATAGCTAACTGACTTTGTGCAGTTCAGGAACCCAGAAGGTTCGACCAAAATCTTATGGGCAATCAAATTCTTATGGGCAATCAATCTAACATGTAGTGTGCCATACTACGCAACCATAACTCAATATACACCACAAGGTCTCCTAGTAATTTCATCAAACATTGATCTGCAAATGATGAAACTCAGGCACGCAAATAGACAAAATTGAACAGGCTTAATCTAGCAGGAGAGGGGGAAAAGGATGAGTGTGAACATGTGAATTGGCAGCACAAAGCAAGAAATGGAAGAGAAGCCAACATATTGGAGCTCCAACTCGGTTCATCCACCTGAGACACACATGAAACTAAGAACAATGCAAGTGGAGCTGTACTAACCAACAAAACACCATCCTAGCAGTCCAAGTAGCAGGGCTAATCACTAAAGCATAGACACATCAATAAAAATAAGTAAAACCACATGCTACAAGATGGAATTTGGGGATGACGACAAAATACAGGGATAATTGCAAGACCAAGATAAAACACGGGCATGGTAGTGTGCAACGCTTGATGACCTCATATGTCCTCGAGCGACCATGACATGGATTTGGAGAAGTCGACCTCGCTGCCCCCTGGACATCATGAGCCCCTGACAACATCCACATGATGCACCTCGTTGGCGATGACTCGTTTGGATCCCAATGGTGTCTACTATGACTACGGCGCCTAACAAATGCCAAGATGCTTCCATTTTTCACGGGGATATGCAAGGGAGTAGGAATATAGGATCTAAGGAGAAGATGAGAAATAGAAGAGGAGTAGGGCTGTAAAAAAAGCTCGAGGCTCACGAGCTGCTCGAGCTTGGCTCGCTCTAGACTCGATTCAAGCTTGGCTCGAGCTCCAAACGAGCCGAATTCGAGCTTCATCTTAAGCTCGCGAGTTTTAACGAGCCGAACTCGAATAGCTCGCGAGCTTAAGATTTTTTTCACCTCTCTCCAATTCCCCACACCCCTCCCTCCCGGCTCCCGCCTCTCACTCTCAAAATCCCACCCCACCCCACTCGCCCCACACCCTCCGCCTCCTCCTCTCCCGACTTCCCTTTGCCTGCGCGCGTCCGCCGCCCGGCCCCGCCCCTCGCCGCGCCCCGCCGCCGCCCCGCCATCGCCGCCCCACTCCGTCCCCCTCGCCGCCTCCTCCTCTCCCCGCCGCGCCTTCCTCGCCCCGCCGCGACCCCTTCTCCCGCCCCGTCCCCTTCCTCTCGCCGCCCCTCCTCCCCGCGGCGCGCCTCCTCGCCCGCGCGCGCCTCGTCCCCCGGCGCCTCCTCTCCCCCAACGCCTCCTCGACCCGCCCCGCCGCCCTCCTCTCCCGCGCGCGCCTCTCCTCCCCCCGGCGCCCCTCCTCCCCCGCCGGCGCCGCCTCTCCTCGACCGGGATCCGGCCACGCAGGTACGCACCGTCGCACCGAGCCTACACGAGCCGAGCTCGAGCGAGCTCGGTAGAAACTCGAGCAGAGCTCGAGCCCAGCTTAAAGTTCGATGTTGATCTTAGGCTCGCTCAAGCTCGGCTCGAGTTTCTACCGAACTCGAGCTTGCTAGGTCAAGCTCGCTCGAGCTCGGCTCGTTTACAGCCCTAGAGAGGAGGGGGATGCAATGGTTTTAATGTGGAGAATGAGTGGGGTGACAACAGTTTGGGTCTTTGGGTGGGTGTCAGACCTAGATTTTGCCAATTTAGAATTCTCTATAATTCCACCACACTATTTTCTGGATCAATAGATAGTGTTCACAGATACATTATTGTACATCAAATACATATCTTGTGGAAAAGTAAATATAATGGTGGACTTACACATAGGCCGATCAGGCCGAAACCATTGGAAAGTAGTAGCGAAAATGGAAACTTCACACAGGTAGGATTCTCAAGACATGCCTACATGTAGTCAACTGGAGTTCGCGACCTAGTTCTTGGCCTCAACGTCCTCCAGCTCTATTGACTCCTTTAGATGACCGTAGGGCTTGACTTTCTCCTTCTTACTTACTGAAAATAGTAATTGAATAAGAATGAGTACAGAAGTACTCAGCAAGCCACCATACAGAATGCAATAATAATAATAGATGCAAGGCTATCAAGGGAGGCTTGAGGTTTTTCAATTGCGAAAACGCCATTATTTTTAGATACGATTATAGAAAATTTCTAAGACCTAGCATGTTTTACTAAACTATGTTTTTAAAGATTGTAAGAGTATGCAACAATAATAATAGTTCAGATTCTATCCACCTGTTACAGGGCATGGTTCCATTCACCGTATGCTAGTTTTGTTACTAGGGTTACATCTACTCATTAATATCACTGGGTTACACCCATCTAGGGCAATCCAAATCCAGGGTTACATCCACCTGATAAGTTTTTCATCCCACCCATAAAGTTTTAGAAATAGATACTAACTTGACTGAGTTTCCATATCAACCCACAACCATGAGCACGACTATTCGAACAATTTACACCCTGCAGAGATCGTACACTTTATTCACAAGAGATAAATCAACTTGTTATACTTAATATATTTCCTTGGACATATGAATATAGAAGATCACCATGGGACCTTTACAATGCATCACCCAGTGTAGGTTACACCCGCTAAGGTTTCATCTTAGTGAGGTTATGTCTACCACACCAAGACCCCCTTTTGCGCCACACGATGGCTTAAATCCATCAACATGACCCGTGTCCATGGTAGCTTAAAACCAGCGACACGACCCATGAGTCACTCCAATGGTTCAACCTGAGCTAGTGGATGCAAATTAGTTAGAGTCATAATATTATACACTTGTGGTTGCACTATTTTATATCGGAAGGTCATCACAAGATTCAGTCCTTAGTGTTATCTGGACGGTGCTACCACAATCACACATTCTCGTGCTACATCCATACCAATACCTCTTACCATCCGTCTAGATATGTAAAACAAAATGTAGGGTTTTTGAGAAGCATAAAACTAAGTTATCTCAATATACTAGCCATTTCCCTCCGATGGCCGCCCAAAACCAATTTCTTGTTTGAAATGATGTCAGGGAAATTTAATGCCCCGGGTATCTAAGGAAGACTAAGCATGGTGTTTAGATACAAACTTATAACTAGTATATTTATCATTAATTCTAGGGTGACAAGGATTCATGTTCAAAATTAAGGAGTAGGGTATAATTAAGCAATTATTCATAGGAAATTAACTATAAACAAGTGTCAATATAATTTGTGTAACAAAATAAGGCATGCAATTTGATATTTTCAAATAAAATAATTTGCATTCAAAAGGTAGGTGAGATATGATTAAAGTAATGACTTGCCTCGCACAATTTAGCGCAGAGCCTTCTCAGCCAATGATCTTGAAATTCTTGATCTTTGTATGTATCCGAGTTTTGATTTTGCTCGATCTGTTGCTTCTTCGGGACTTCAACTTCTAATTACGCAATAAACGATTGAAATCTAAATAAATCCAATGAACTTTAAAAGTCCAAATAAATCTAAAATGAACTTCATTCGAGTTTTATTATGATTGAGTTGGTGATATAAGATAATATTTAGCAAATGCGGGATGCTTGACAAAGTCAAATGGAGTTTGAGCGAAAGAGGGAGATGGCGGAGAAGCTCTGTTGGGAAGGATATAAAAGAAGGATCGATGATGAATGAATATTCATAGGGATATTCCACTTTGGATTGGAACATGGTTAGACATCACCGATCATGGAATGTCATGGCTCGATCTTTAATTTAATAGCCTCTTTAATTTTTTTATATTTATTAAGAAAGTTTCATGAGTTATGTTAGACTTATGATAGATGTAAGAGTCACCCTGGCTATAGGGTCTTATTTGTCGAGTGAGATAACTTATATGGTATAAAGATATTAATGATATTTTATCATCATACAATTATGCTTAATCATTCTAATTCATTTACTTCACCTAAAAAAATATGAATTCATATTGAATTAAAAAAACTTGTCTAATTAATTGGTCAAATTGCAATAAATCATGTTTATTTCTTTGTTGAATACAAATAGTCTGGATAAAATAACATTTCGAATGGTAGAAGTCCATACTATATTCGTATCTATATTTTTTATGCGAATTCAAATACGAATATGAATAAGATAGAAATTGTTAATCGGATAAAAAAACTATACCATATTCATATCTAATTAAATATAGTAACCAAATAATACGAATAATCCGTATCCATTTCCCACCGCTATTTGGAAGTCTCGCTAAAACGAAAACATGTCTATTGAATGCATTCTCCTTGTATGGTTTTGTGTTGTTCTGTTTTATCGCTTATATTTGGTACATGAGCCCTGTTTTCTACCATAGTGTCGGCGACAATGTCTATGTGAGCTCCAAACGTTATGACGAGTAATTGACATCTCAAATGAATTGAATTTTGAGTCTTCCTTGAATTGCAATTTGCTAAAGTCTGTTCTGATGGACCATCTGCAGGGTAATGGCGAACAGTCCGAACTTTACGTTAGTGTTCACGCAGATTGACCGTTAGTGTTGATCCTGCATTTCTACGCCCAAATATTCCAAAATGCATACGAATTTTACAAATCAGCGATCACGCATGCCAACAAGAATCAATGCAAATATCTAGTTTCAGACCTGCAGTATGGCAAGGAAGAAGCAACGGTGAATTGGTGATTGGTGTGAGCTTGCTCGTTGAAGAGCACCAGAGGAAGCTCAAGGGCTCAACTCGAGCCAACTACAAGAGGGTAGTAATCAATAGCCATAGGCCGAGACACCACTTGAGAACTTGATACAGAACTAATGTAACACAGAAACGGATCCACCTGGTCTCATGCAATCTAATGTATAAAAAATGTCTGACAAAAAAGTTCATGCAAACGCTAAACATAGAATATATATTGTACGATTCCACTGAGTTAAACCCAGCTTCATCTCACTAGAAGGATAAGAGAAAACAGGGGCGGATCCAGCGGTGGGGCGCTGGGGGCTCGAGCCCCTACCGCTACCGGACCCTTGGAGCCCCCCCTAAATTTTTAGCCATAGATGTATAATGTAGAAGGGGCTGAGGTCGAGCTGAAGGTACTTCAGCCCCTCCAAAAAATTTTCCTGGATCCGCCACTGAGAGAAAACATTCTTGATGGTAACTTCTGGCAGACAACTTGAAAGACGGAGAACAGGGGTATCATAAGATTAGAAAAGAGAGGTTCCCTTGCCCTTCTTGTCTCCACCGATTTCGAAATGCTTGCACCTCTGAAGTTAGGTTGCAAAGAGGACGTCAGATACTTGTAAATAACGGAACACAGAAGATAAGAGTGAGAAGACAGCAAATGAAAGATAAAAAGACCTTGATAGGGTGCTGAGAGTAGTGCTTGCAGATCTGGCACTGCAGCTTCAGCACAATCTTCTTTGTTGTCTTGGCCTGAAATGCATCATAGATTCATAGTATTGAACAACCAGAGGCAAAGATAGGCCAAAGGAGTAACATTTAAAGATTCTCATATTAGGCTGTAGTTGTCCTTGGTTGGAATCAAACCTTCTTGTGAAAAACAGGCTTTGTCTGCCCACCATATCCTTTTTTGAGCAATAAATACAGCAGGGGAGGCCCCCACTGTAGAGATTTTATTAAAGCAAAAGGATAAAACAAGCATGTTTGACAAGAGGCCAAACAGCAAGAGCAGGACTAGAGAGGCTAAAAGGAAGAAAAACAAACTAAAGACAAAACTAAACAAGAAGCTCTACACAAAGAAGAAAAGCATCTCGTTTGGCCTCAACCAGAAATCTATGAGCCTGAAGCTTAGCCTCTTCAAGAAAGAGAGCCTTCCAAGAGTTGAAAGAAGGCCTTTCTCTATTAAAAATGAAGTTATTTCTTTGCTTCCAAATTTGCCAAGAGGCGATGGTGAAGATTTCCATGAAGAAGGGGTTCTGGAATTGCTGTTTTGTTTGAATCATCATTTGGAAGAAACCTGCAGCCAAATTCCAATGAATGCCCAAATGCTGCCAACACCTTTGACTGAAAGGGCAACTGAAAAAAAAGATGGAAGACAATCTCTTCATCATTGCCATCACAGAGAACACAGTTATAGTTGTTGCCTTCCAGCTTGTGTTTTTTCCTTTTGAGGATATTTCTAGTATTTAGCATATCCATTAGGAGGAGCCAAGTGAAAACTCTGAGTTTGTTGCAGCACTTGGAGTTCCAAATCCAAATAAAAGGGGCTGGGGGTTGGAAACTTCTGTAGGGAAGGTTATAGAATTTAGAAGAGTATTTGCTATTTCCCCAAATATAATGCCATGAATCTTTTGTGTTTTCCTGGACTTGAATTGTCTGTATGTAATCATGCAACTTTTGATATTCCTGAAAAGCTTGCTCAGAAAGAGGCAGATGAAATTGAGCCTCCAGACTACTACTCAGCAGAAACTGAAATTGAGCCTCCAGACTACTACTCAGCAGAAACTGAGCCACTGAAGTCTTTTTGTCTTTTGCAAAGGAAAAAAGTCTGGGGTAACTGGTTTCCATTACATTGTCATTCCACAGATCTGACCAGAACAAAACAGTGGAACCATCCCCAACTTTGCAGCTAGCAACACCTCTGTAAAGATCACAAAGCTTCATGACATCCTTCCACCAAAAGGACCCCCTGTCGGTTGAAGTATGAGGGACTGACATCCTTCCACCAAAAGGACCCCCTGTCGGTTGAAGTATGAGGGACTTCACCATTTGGATAGTGAGCATACCAAATTAGTTTAACCCAGGGGATTTCCTTCCTGTTGTAGAATTTATCTAAGTGCTTTAGCAGGAGAGCAGAATTTTGGCTTCTCAAATTTATGATGCCTAGACCCCCCTTCTTTTTAGGTTTACTGCATTTGTTCCAAGCCACCAAAGGTTTCATTTTCGCATTGCTGTCCGAACCTCCAGAGACAATGTTTCCTGGCTCTGTCAATATGCTTAAGAACTGCAACTGGCAGCTGGAGGGAGCACATTGCATAGGTTGGGAGAGAAGAAAGAACTGAGTTCACTAGTTGGAGTCTGCCAGCATGAGTTAAGAAATTGGAGGTAGCTGTGAGCCTTCTTTCCACCTTATTCATGAGAGTTTCAAAGTGCTCAACTGAAGGCCCAGATAAGTGAAGGGGAGCGAATCAAGCTTACAGCCAAAGACTCCTGCCAATTGTTGAGCTCTTTCATATGAGATGTTTAAAGGGACTAGGCATGATTTCCTGTAGTTGACTCTGAGTCCAGTTGACTGAGCAAAGGATTCTAAGAGCCCTTTCAAGGTGAAGAGTTCACGCTGCGAAGCTTTCATGATCAATAAAGTATCATCCGCATATTGAATTATGGGATATTGAGCCATCTCATAAGAGGGAATTGGCAGATCAAACAAGCCTTCCCTGTGAGCTTTGTTGACAATACATTGGAGAAGATCTGCAGCTAGGACAAAGAGTAAAGGGGAGAGTGGATCACCTTGTCTGACACCACGTTTACAGTGAAAGTGCTTCCCGGGGATACCATTCCGGAGAATAGATGGCCCACCATATCCTGACTGCTTGCGGTCATAACGACGCTTCCCCTGAGCAGAAAGGCTATCCTTTCCCTTCTTGTACTGGGTAACCTTGTGAAGGGTGTGCTTCCTGCACTCCTTGTTCTTGCAGTAGGTCTTCTTGGTTTTCGGAACGTTCACCTACAAAATCAATACAGCACACTTAGAAATTCAACGAAATTTAGTTCTGATACTATGTAAAAGTGGATAAAAATGAACAAAAACAATCATTACAATATGGATAAGAAAATGGATTCCATATACACTCCTGCCCCATACTGAACAAGTATAAAGATCAAATTATAAATCTCAGAATATATAAAAACTCAATTTAGACAACATATAATTGTAACTAGTTCGTTGTTTTTCTCTCGTTTCCCATAAAAGGGCCAATATAAATTGATACAGCTATATTCTACCACAAGATTCTCCAGGACCTTGCATTCATGTTCTCAATAGTCTATTAAGTCCAAACTACATACTATGTCATAAACCCTTGGTCCCTCACTTCGCTGGTGATTGATTGACAACTTAGATTAGACATGCAACCTCTCATTAATGCATGTAATAGCTCATTAGATATTAGATTAGAGAAAGACAACACAATACGCATCTATTGATTCAAACTAGCTCAGAGGCTCAAGATCACAAGCACTGTGTTACAAGTGGTCATAAAAAATCTAATTGACCTCCGAAGTGTATCTATCAAACCATCATAAAGCACATTTCATCATTTTTACACAGCAAATGGTAAAGAATTCTGGATGAACTAAGATTCCCAAAACAGACTATAATTATCAGTTTCTTTCAGTGAATTTCAGTACCTGCTATTTTCACACTAAACATTTTATTATCAGTTAAAAAATTATTGGCACCTGTGGTGTGCTGAATCTAATATACAGGACATTATGGACTCATTAGAAAGACAGACGTACACGTCCAAAGCCCAAAGAATCAAATGTTAGGAAATTTAATTCTGGCAGTCATGTAAAAGAGGATCAACAAAGAGCATTACTCATTCTCAAAACTAACCACTATTAATGGCAATCATTGTAAATTTCGACACCGTAAAGTACATCAACAATTCAACACATATACCCACAAGAGAATTTTCACTTTTATCAAAGGCAACTTTTATTTTTAATGGTTATACTAGTAATCAGTTCCATTTCTTACCAACATTTCCCATAGAAAGAGCCACATGAATTGGATCAACACCAGTATCCTTACTATAGTATTCTCTGGTATCTTGCGTTCATCTCCAGAATAACCTACAAGTCCCAACTACACGATATGTAATAAACTCTCGTTACGCTGGTGATCGACTGCCAATTTAGCATACGCACTTTGCCAGAATCCTAAATTACAATACAGTTTCAGGTTAGAACTAGTCATTTGATAACACATGTCACCTCTAATCTAGATCAGACCAAGACAACGTGGTGCGCGCCCATTTATTCAAGCTTTAGATCCAGTGCTCAAGATCATAAGCCTATCCAACCGCCACCTAACATCTTCAATCCTCGTAATACATGAACTTGATGGTACTAACTAGTACTAATATGAACTAGCAGCAGCTTCGCTCATAAGAAGCTTGTTAACTCAGTTAAAATTTGCGCACTGCAATAGAAGCTAAGCAACATATATACAAGTCTAGCCAAAAAAGAAAGATTTCCTAGACAACAGAGGCCTTGCACTATTCCTCTTAGCAAGTTCGAATACACACGCGAGATGCAGATCCTACAATAAACGCAAGCCACTGCCCAAATCAGACCTAACGTACCCTCCGCTCCACACTCACCCAACGACTGCCTAACGCAACACAAGACAGAACCAAATCGAGATGGGAAGTAAATTCCACCACTACGGACGCATCCCAGATCGTGAACGGTAGCCGCGGCGACCAAAATGGCAAGAGACAGCCGCATCACAAGAGAGCAGAGACGTGAGGAGGAGGAGATGGGGATCACTGACCATGGCTGCCGAGCTGCGGGTTCCCGCTTCCCCTGGTTGCTGCTTCCACCGTGTGGCGGCGGCGGCGGCGCAAGCTCTGGGCCGAAAACCCTAGGCACGTGCTGTCGTTGCCCGGAGATATAACGAGTTGGGCCTGTGTGGCTTTCGGCCCATCAGCCGCTCCGTGGGTCCCACCCGGCCACCCCCATCTCCGTCCGGTTTCTTGCTCCGCCGTCCCGACTCGGTCTCAGGTCTGATCGGAAGGAAGGAAGAAGATTTTGGGGGGCTTTAGCCGGATCAGATCATCGCCATGAGCGAGGTGTTCGAGGGCTACGAGCGCCAGTACTGCGAGATCTCCGCCTCCCTCTCCCGCAAATGCACCGCCGCCTCCGCCCTAGATGGAGGTATGCTGTGTATAGAGTTGTCCCAAGAACCATCTCCCAGTCTATCTTTCCTCAAATCTTAGTTTCTCGCTTCGAGTTGTCTTAACTTTCTGTTGGTTTCTCGGGATGTTTGTTTTGTCTTCTTTGCAGAGAAGCTGAAGCAGAAGGCGTCGGAGATCAAATCCGGCATCGATGGCGCCGAGGCACTGGTAGGTAGTCCCTTCTTATTTGTAAACAACTAAAACAATGTCTTCTCGATCCGAACAAAGTCGCCTAAGGAATTAGATTGATTTATGGTAAATCAAACGGTTGTATTTTTGCACCGATCACGGAAATGTTTCGATTTTGTAGGATTAGTGTAAACCAGCGGAACATTCTGTTTTTACTTTTTAGGATTTCGTTAGTGCACAAATGAATAGTTCTTTTCTAGGATTAAATTGCTGTATGAATCGATAAGAGATTACTTTGTGGTAATAGGTTAGTGTTTGCGTAATTCAGTAATTGGATATGTTGAGAATGCGGTTTTTCTTGTTCAGATAAGGAAGATGGATCTTGAAGCAAGGAACCTCCAACCAAGCGTTAGGACTGGGCTTCTCGCGAAACTGAGGGAGTACAAGTCGGATCTTAACAACCTGAAGGGAGCGTTGAAGAGGGTCACCACTGGTAGTGCCCAACAAGGAGCGAGAGAGGAGTTGCTTGAGGCAGGAATTGCAGATACATTGGCGGTATGTTGCTTATTCTGAATTCATGAATGATTCCTACTTTGGAGGTGAATCGTGTTTGTTGGTCGATGCATCTACCGTGAACAAGTATTTTATTGCTTATACATGTTATAAGTGATAAGCACTAAATACCTGTATGGTCAGGGGTAATTTGTATTAATTCTCCTCGAAAGTGCAGTTTCAGAATCAGATTACTAATTCTCCCCCAATCTAGAACTAAACCAAGTGGTTTGGGGAAATATACATGACAGTTTCTGCTTTCCCAATTCCATAGTATTGGACTATTGGGTATGCGTATTCCCCAAATATCCTAGTAGATGTACTGATGTAGTTTCTTTCGATAACTTTTTTCGCGTGTTCCAAGAAATGTTGTGTAGAGTATGTCAGGATGTGCTTGTAGGATGTTTCATATTGAGTGGATGCATCATAGATGCTCTCTGAATGACGAAAACACATTGCCCAGTGCTATTAGTCAAATACATGTAGTATCGTATGATAATACGGATCAATATTTGTTGAAGTAAGTTCATGTCAATTTTCTGTCGATTTACAAATTCTGAAGAATACTATTATATAGCATGGGTGAGCCAAACTTCCTTTGCTCCCCATATTTTATGGATGCCTAGTGTATGTTACTCCCTCCGTTCTTTATTTGACATCCTAGAATCTGTGCCGTCAAATTTTCTAAAGTTCGACCATCAATATGTTTAAAACTATATTGATTGACTTTATGGAAACTATATTACTAGATTTGTTGTTAAAAATACTTTCATAATATTACAATTTTATTAGCATATATTAATATAAAGCTATAAAAAGTAATGGCCAAAGTCATATCTTAGAGACCGTAAAAAGTCAGTAATGTCAAATAAAAAAGAACAGAGGGAGTAGTGGTTTTTATGCCTTAGTGCACAAAGTGCTAATATATGCTATAGTATATGCTGTCCACTTGTCCTGACAACTCTATGTGATATTTCTGAGAAAGGGCTGAGAGGATAAAAATGAACCCATCTAACCATAACATCTTGCAACATTTATATTTTCATCAACTCTGAGGTTCTTGTCCTTTTACATGTGCATATGTCACGTTATTAATCTTATTTTACATGTTAGTTAAAGCCATTTAACCTTCAACATTGTTAATTAATAGTTGTCCATCTCAGGAAGGTCCAATGGTGTATCTGGATGTTCAATAATGCAGGTATCTGCCGATCAAAGGTCAAGATTGCTCAGGACAACAGAAAGGCAAAACCAAACAACTGATAGGATCAGAGATAGCCATAGAACTATGCTGGAAACTGAAGAGCTTGGAGTCTCCATCTTGCATGACCTGCATCAGCAGCGCCAATCTCTCTTACATGCTCATGATACAGTAAGTAACTATTTATTTAATTCTCCCTGTTTGAACATTGGTTTGTTTTTGCGTCTCATTTATTTTATCTCAAAATATTTGTAAGCTGCAGTGTTATGCAATGTGTACGCAATTTGCTTAAAGGAAGTCCTGTTGAAATCATTAACCAAGTGCCTCTCTACCTTAAATGTGTTTTCTGTTAGAGCCTATTGACAAACAAATACGTATGTGTACAAGTTTGTATTTATACTTGTATGTATTAAGACTTTTCAGTATATGAGATACTAGTACTAGAACCAAAACCTACCTTATAACTACTTTTTACAGGTTCCTTGCAGTATATACCTTGCTTGGATTTTACCGCCTCTTGTTTTGTACTTCGTATCATGGATGAACCGTTATTACTTTTTTTCCATTACTCTTTCCTTCTTATAGACTATTTTATTTGTGACTGATGTAGTGGAGAAACACACACACACACACACACACACACACACACTAGAAATTGGTGAACCACTAAAAGCAACAATGTTTTCGGAAAATTGCAAAAACACCGGCAAAAGTCAAATCTAGTCTGATAAACCCCTCTATAAGTTATTTGGTTGCATTTGCCCACCCATAACTTTCCTTCGTTTTGAAATACCCTCATATTGTTTTTGCTCTGTTTGGGTTTATCAAACTCACTTTAAGCTATGGGTGTATTTTTACAGTTTTCCCTAATGTTTTGTTTGATTTCAGATGAAGAACCTTATCAGTTTGTAATTAAATTATCAGCCTTTGTGTATCAACAAAACGTAGAATGTATATAACATCCTGATTCCTGATGCTTGCTCAGGTTGGGTTTTTCCTCTGTTTTCTTGGTGTCTTGATAAAGCTAACTTCTGCGATGCTACATGGTATGAACAAGTAAAACAACGCTATGCAAGCGCATGAGATCATATACTGTTTCAACTTGGATTAGTCACTCATGGTTAAGACTTGTTCTTCAATACCAACTATAGAACTTAAGTTCAAACAAATATGGGCAATATGCTGATGCCATAGCCCAGAATGTTGCGCAGCAGTTAAATATAGCCACCATTACCAAAGGGACTGACTTTATACCATATTCTACTAGTGTATGTTACTTTTTTTTTTGGCTCCACATATCTTCTTTCTTTAACCCTTGTGATTCAAATCTTGCTTGGCATTGCAGTTGCACAGCGTGGATGACAACATTGGCAAGGGCAGAAGGATCATCGGAGCCATGGTGAGGAGGATGGATAGGAACAAGTGGATTATCGGTTTCATTATAGCCCTCCTTGTCTTGGCGATCCTAGTTATCCTGTATTTCAAGTTTGTGCACTGATGGTCATGGATTCCTTTGCATCCGACAATAGTTTTCTACTTCCATCAGGACTGAGGAAGATAGTTGTGAATTTTAGCTTCTATCTGCACTCTTCAACCCGCGTGTGTTTTTTCCGATCTTCCTTTTTTACCTTTTGTCGAGAGCATCATTATTCTATGGTTGTGCTGAATGTGTTGTGAGAAAACAAAGTTCAGTTGATGGGACAGAGTTACGTAAATCTACTGGATTTTTATTTTGAGCCGAAATAAGCAGTTTTGGGGATATTGCTCTCATGTCTTTGGTGTACTAGAAAAGTATGGGAGGCTTCAACTTCTGATTACGATTAGGGCAAGCTTTCTTAAGAAGCTACTCGTTGTTTCGAGGGTTGTTGCTTTCAATGGCTTTAAGGTGAAGGTTGAAGCTAATAACCTTCCAAAATGGGGGCCAACGACAAATCGGATCCTCTTATTGCTTCATGGGAGCGAAGTTCTCCTGCTGCCAGGGATCAAGCCGTGGAATTCCATTCGTGCAAACCATCATGATAGCGTAGGTGCACGGCTTAGTTCAAATGCGGGATTAACAGCCAGGTTTCATTTCACGAACACGCATTGTCTACAACTTCAGTTCCATTGTTTTCGATACCCCAGAAGATACTGGAGCTTCTGACTGGGATCTGTAATGCATAAAACTCCTTGATGGGGGAAACAGTACAGCAGCACCTGTGGGCTCAGTGATTAAGGTGCCGCTCGGATGAGTTGAAATTGTATTGCAGCTGACTGAAATTATACTGTACCTGATGATGGCTTATTTGATGTAACTAAATTTAAAAAAATTAAAATAGAAAAAATCAGGTTAGCTCATCACAGACAACGCAAATGAATATGGGAAAAAAGAACCGACAAAAAAGCTAAAAAAACAAAATTTAAGAATAGTAAAAAATAAGCCAGAAGGCAGAAGTTTAAACAGAAATGAGCGAGGCCTAAAAGGACTAGAGATCAAAGCTGATCGATCAGCAATCGAGTATAGGACAATTGGTTAAATGCAGCGGTGTTTGGCATCTTGGTAGGCAACGGGTGGGTTCTTTCGAATTATGGTTTTTGGTTTATAGTTTTTAAATTCTGGTTATTCACAAGAGACAGTACGTAGAGCAAAATAATCGTATGTAATTTTAGCTAGTATAGCTAAACTCAATACAATGTATAGTAAAATTTACCTGTAGACCCCGCCTTAAAAAGACACATCGTTTAAAAGATAATTACTGTAGCAGAAAATGATAAGCCAAAATCAAAACCAAAAGCCAACTAGTTAGTAGTAATTTGTTCTTCCCACATGTTTTCCCCCTTAATAATAAGGCAGAAACAGCAACGTTGTGTCCTGAGCTCGATCTAATGATTGGAGAGGACTGAAGGAGGCAGGGAATGGCTTGAGCTTGTTAGGGAATGAAACGAGCCAAAAATTTGAAAATTATTTGATTTTCTTGAAATTCGGCTGAATTTGAGTATCTTCCCAACTTGGAAGCTTTCCCAAGCCGATCACTTTCCTTTTTGGTCATTCCACCATCTCCCTACATTGGTGTCCTCTGTATTCCCACCATCTCTGCTGTGCCAAGTGTCACCGGCCTCACGTCGTTCACCACTACTGCTAACTCCCGCACGCCACCTCACCACAGCAGATCATCAATGCTTCGCCACCTTGCCGACCATGCCATTAAGGCCCATCACCTCGTCGCCTTCCTCGCACTACACCTCGTCGCCATTGACCAAACCATTGTCTTGTCCGTGCTCCGCTCGATCGACATGCGCCCTCACCCATGCCCTGCCAACTCGCCAGCTGCGCCAATGAGGTGCAGTGCACCTAATGTGCCAACATTGCAGCCACCTCGCTGCCGAACTCTCTAACTCGCCGTCCACATGCCACCACTGTAGGCTCCGTAAGGCGTTCAGGAAGATACATGTCAGGCTCTTTCGTTGTATTGCTGTAGGCTTGATCCGTGGCTCATGTCCCTGGATCTGCTCAGTGGTGGCGCATAGGCGTCGCATAGTGGTTTCTACAGTGGTAGACTTTGCTGGAAGCGGCTCGTCATGGAGTTCAAGGGTGGCTATGCCATGGCCTTGAGGCGTGCAGGATCCCAGAGGGTTGGTGGCGGTCTATTTTGTGTGTGGGTAGTGCGTGAGGTGTTGTGGAGGTGCTAGTGAAAGCCTTACCGGTGATCTTACCGGTCTCGACTACAATGACGCCTTCGGGCGCCATTATTCTTCCTGGAGGTGTGTCATGGCACTCCATAGTTCTCATGTTTACTGATCTCCTGGTGAAAACTTTGCCTCGGTGAGGCGGGCGGCGTCGGCGACTCTCGTCGCCTCCTTGGAGACGTTGCCTCGGGGGTCCACTTCACGCAAAGCAGACCGAAGTTTGGATGACGCAGTCGGATGAGGATAGGGAATTGGTTGAAAGCAAGGACGGAGAAAAAGTGCTGAAGCTTAGCCTTTCCAGTTTTTTTCATAGTCCTTAAGCTATCTTTCCTATTGTTGTATGCCCCTCAGTTTTGAGGCTTTGAGCCTAAGAGCTCGTGTAACTTTTTGGCTGTATATATCCCACGTGGATATAGAGGCCGGATTTTATATCCTTTATCTAAAAAAAACATGCCACCACTGTTGAAGCCACACGTCTCTGCTCCCACGCCTTCGCACGCAATATAAAGCTTACTTCACTGAAGAACGTTCAACTCTACATACCAACTTGGACCGCAAATAAATAGATTCCACGAAATTCACAGGTGTTTTGGATATTTCGGTGCTTTCTATGCTTAGTGAAGGCAAATGGGAGCTCTAGGCTCAGGGCTTGGCGGTACGATTTCCTCATTGTGTAGGTTTGGGAAATCTGGCAATACATCTATACTCAAGGAAGTCACAGAGAACTCTGGTGGCAAATTGCCTGCAAAATTTTGGAGCACAGAAAACAACAGAAGGAAGTTGTTTTCTTCTGCAAAAACTTTTGATCAGATGAACAAAAAGAAGTTGCAGTTAGTTCATCACTCAGCACATTGTTTACTTATGGTACTCAGTAGTCACAGTAATAATTGTGCCATAACATTGCTCTTTTTTGACTGCTTGCAGGGAGCACAAGATAAAAACTCAGCAAGAAGCATCCAAAAGTGCATACCATGACCGTATACATATCCTTATGATGTTGTAGGGATACAATTGGACAAGTCTTAGGTTTTTCTTAACAGAAGTAGGGTTAACTTATCGTCTATATTGTTGTTACAAGTTTAAGTCTTAATAATTGCAAATGTTGTTAGTCTTAACTTCATTATACATAGAAGAAGGTGCCAAACTCAAGTGCTACAGCTCAGGTGTCAAGAATACTGAAGAAGTTTCAACCTTCTCTTCCCATGGTCCCCCGAAGTACCTTATCTGTGACAAATATTTCCAAACCAAACAAAAAGTTATCTCCAAGTAATCTTGAATATATGGCTTTTTAAGGAAGCTGAGTTTCCTGTGAACTCAAGCATTTCTTTTACTTAGCCTCCCAGTGACATTTGTCTGTAATTTAGCTTAGTATTTTGGCACTATGTTATGTTATTAGTATCTATCTAACTCAATGCACTGCTATTTTTCAGTTAAAACTGAGCGAACACATAGAGTAGAGGGACTCCCGCATAAATCGAAGATCAAACCTACATCTTTGACTAAATCTCCTGGACCTAACTTAGAGAAGGATGTGGTGAGTGCTAGCATTTTACCATTTTAATAAGGGAAAGTTCTTTATAGACCACTGATATTTCAAGCAATGTCAGTTTTATCACTTTTTTTGTTGCTTCCTTCGATACCACTGATGACCTAAACCATGTCTATATATGCTACTATAGGTATTTGAAAACTTTTAAAACTACAAATGTGGAGATTTAAAATTTGAATCTTCAAATTTAAGCACTCTGATTTTATTTTTCTAGATTTGGACATCTCAAATTTAGATTTTTAAATCTTGACTTTTGAAGCTTTCAATTACCTCAAATGTTGACAATGAAAGTGAAACATTTTTTGAAATATCAGATAAGGTTAATTTGGTCACTTCTTAAAAAATAACAATCAACAATGGTATCCAGCAGCATTTTCAAATCTTGATGGTACCTAAGAAAACAAAACTTAGTGGTGCCCTTTTAACAAATTAAAGGTTTTGCATAATATGGTTTGCATCTCCATTTGGCAAATTCACTTGCATCTTTCTTTTCTTTTTTGCAATATTTGACAATTTCCTAAACATACTTGTTTACTTGTGCATGTGCCTTCTGTTTTCTGCCATCCATGAAGAAGGCAATGGTTTTGGGAAATGCAAAACTTTTTTACCATCACAAAGTAGCCCCTCCAATTCCGTTGGTATCCCTACGTCAACTTTTGCTAAGCCATCAGCACTTCAGATGCCTTCACCTTCGGTTGGGTTTTTCACTCGGGTAATCTGTTATGCTCTTCCATGCATAGCCACCTGTGATGGTTTTACTTCTACATCTCTTCTCTACTAATATAACATAGGACTTTGTCCGTTCACCTATCCCTTCCATCGCTTCTCTCGCTTGGTATTGTGTAGCGCACCCCACATCACAAATATCTTATATATTTTATTTTTACTTATGTTGGACAAGAAATAACGTTAACTACTAAATGTGAATATCTATTTCCGACTTGAAAATTTTCTTTACGAGTTTGTACATGTATGTTTTGTTTGATACATATTTTTGTAAGATAAAATTGATGTTCACTGTTCAGTTTGGGATCACGTTTAATAATATATATCACCCGTATTTGGTATTCTGTTGCAACACACATGCACCTTACTATTGGGGGGATAAAAGGGCACTTATCACCACCCAAAGGCTAATATTGTTTTTAAACATCATTTCTTATTAAGAGGAAATAATCAATTGGAAAGAAATCAATTTAAAAGGAAAGGAATTCAAGGCTAATATTGTTTTTAAACATCATTTCTCATTAAAAAGAAATAATCAATCGAAAAATCAATTCGAAAGGAAATTGATTCATTGCAATTAATACCGTTCTTTCTCTCTTCCGAAAAAAAAAACTTCCTTTCAACAATTTGGGCAACAATATCACGTTAAGGAGATCTATTCATGCATGCTCATCTAGTTGCAAAAAAAAAAACTTCATATTGTTTTGTTTGAAATGAAATGTATTGCAAATTAAATTCTAGCGTCAATCTAAAATTATTGTTATTCCCAGATTTTCAGCTTATAATTGAGTTCGATAGTTAGTTTTCAACTTATAATCAAACTATACATTTTAGTTTAACCTTTCACAAAAAAAATTCAAATGTTATCTTCAAAATATGTATTATTTTAAATTTTGTAGTCTGAGTACATATTCCATGCTTAACAAATAAATGGCATATGTATATTTTCTTTTGCGTCTATTTGAACCAAATTTGTGCAAGGTCCAAGTGACCATACGGTTTGATTTGGCCATAAACAAGTAACGTTCGGATCCAGCCAGGGATGGTCGACCACATCTACCGCTATTAAAGCCGGGGGAAACGCCGCACGGGCGCTCGCCCACGTCGTCCCACCCGCGCGCTCCGGCCGGCGCGTGGCGGGGTTTTTTTTCGTACGGCCGGGGAGGTACTTTCCCTGTATTTTCCGAAAATTACGTAAAGATCTTTTTTTCTCGCGAAAAGGCCCATGCGATCAGTTTTTTAAAGATATTTTTGGATGGCACCCCGCGGGTTTCTAAAATTACGTATAGGTCCTTATTTACTTACGTATAAGTCCTTGCAAGTCCTCGGTTTTTTACGAAAAAGACCTTTAGTTTTTCCAAAATTACGCATGTGTCCTCAATTTTTTTATTGAACTCCTTGCGAATTGTCGTCTCTTTTACTTTGGTCCACACGGTAGCTAGCGCGGCGTGCGCCGCGCTTATGCAGCTAGTTGTATTAAGATTACGAGAAAAAGAAAATACAAGAGAATGACAGCAAGGCTGTTATCAACAAATACAAAAATTTCGCAATAGAACTACACGACACAACATCATAAGGAGAAGATCAAGTAAAGTGCTATAGAACATTCCACTATTTTAAAGGTAAAATTAGCCAGATTTTAAAGCGTTAGATCTCAATCCAACGGATCCTCATATAACCCCCTCTAAAAAATGATCTGGGGCATTGGATCTCTATCCAACGGATCCACTCATACAAGCCCCCATCAAAAAATAATAATCTGGAGTGTTGGATCTCTATCCAACATATCCACTTATACAAACCCCCCGTAAAAAAAGATCTGGAGCGTTGGATCACCATCCAACACCCCAAAATCTGACTAATTTTACTTTGAAAAATAGTCGAATATTGTATAAACACTTCCAAAGATCAAATCCTTCGTGGGCTCAACACGCTGGGTAAGGCCATCCTAGCAGACAACCCCCTCTAGTTCTCGATGTGCGCTGGCCCATCCTTGCTTCGCTGTATCCTCTCGAAGAGATCAGCATTCCGCCAAGTCCACAGCTCCTCTTTGATCAACCACAGGAGTTGGAGTTCGCCGGCATCTTTTGCTCAGAGATGAAAATCCTTGCATCCCTTTCTTTCCTAATGAGCCGAAGCACAAGAATGACGAGAGAGTCGAAAGCCTTACGGAATTGCTTAGCTAAGCTCTTCCTCTGACAGAGTACCACCAAGACTCAAAGTCAGGTTCATTTGACAAGGGTAATCGGAACGGGACATCGATCCAATCCTGGACGAGAGTCCAAACTTGCCGGGTATAAGCGCAAGCAGCCAGGGGTAGAGCTACACCCCAGATAGAATAGGATTTAACTTAGGGTGTAAAAAAATATTAGTATACAGTCTTAGTAAATTCAATCTAACCTAGATAATATTTTTATGGTCTAACCTAGATAGTCTAGATTATAGTTTTTCATTTGGCCCGAGCACTACGGGCCGGCCCAAGCACGGCCCGTGAAAGCACGGCCCAGGAATGGCCCAGCCCGCAGCTCTCGTGCTCGTGCACCGCACGGCCCGCCATAGTGCCGTCTTTGGCCGCCATTTCGCCCACGATTCCGCCCTGCACGCGCACGGCTAAACAGCTCGCCGGCCGCGCACGATGCCCCCTTCCCGACCGTTGGATGCCCCCCTCCCCTCCATCGAGCTGTTAATTTTGCCCGTTGGGGGGCTCATATAAAAGGCGCCGCGGCCGCTGCTGCTCTCCCAATCCCTAACCCTAATTCATTTCTCTCCCTCCCCGCCGCGGCTCGTCTCTGGCTCTCTCGCTCTCCCTCTCGTCTCTCTTGTCTCCGCTCCTTCTTCTCCCCTTCCGGTGGCACACCGCACACGGCACGGCATAGAGCACCCCTCTTCTTGATCCTGCATCGTCGATGTAGCCTCGTCCTCTCTCTGTCATCCTCGTTGTCTTCTCCGTCAACCTCACCAGTACCGGATGCCGGCGATTCTGGTGCTCCGGATTCGAATCCGTTGAGGTACCAGGGTCGTCGACGTCGCCGGCGATTCCGTGCTCCGCCGCCAAGGTAAAGGTAACCCTAACCCTAACCCTAACTTGCTAACCTAAGTCCCTAACCCTAGATCTGACTGTTTCCCGCCGTGTTTTTGTGTAGCCGTCGAGGAACCGGGACGCCGGCGAGGGACGATGCCGGGCTCCGGAGACGAAACTGTTGAGGTCGACGGCAACGAAGAGAGGCGGCTATGCGGGCTGGCCAGAGATGACGATGAGGAGGACCTGCGCGAGGACGCCGAGGAGCTGTTCGGCCGTAGCGCTCAGGCTCCCATCGACCTCGCCGGGGATCAAGAAGGCGAGGCAGCAAACAAAGAGGAAGCGGACGAGAATAGCGCCAAGCGCTCTCGTCCCTCTACCTTAGCAGTGTGGCTGGATTTCAAGAAGCTCTTCAAAACGGTGAATGGTAAGAAAGTCAGGTATGGCGCTAATTGCATCCATTGCTCCAAGCAGTACTCTGGCCTCTCATCCGGTGGCACTGGTCATCTCATCCGCCATAGGGATAAATGCCCTAGGAGGCGTGAGAAAACTCGCATGTCTCAGTCTCAGATCTCTTTTAATCCTGATGGTAGTATGTGTAATTGGGAGTACTGTCCTATAGTTGCTCGTACTCAACTTGTTCGATTGCTTGCTAGGCTTGATGTGTCTATTTCTGTGGGTGAATCTGATGCCTTTGAAGAGTACATTAGAACTGCTCATAACCCTAAATTTGTTCCTGTTTCTAGGCAAACTACCACTAGAGACATTGAGAAATATTTCACTGAGTGCAAGGCTAAGCTTGTTGAGATTGCTAGTTCTGCTGCTGTTAATTTTGTGTGTTTGACATCTGATATTTGGTCTGGTAATGCAAAACAGGATTACCTTAGTGTGGTTGCCCACTACATAAACACTGAGTGGCAACTAGAGAAAAGAGTGCTTGGTCTTAGGCTCATTAATGTGTCCCACAATGGCCAAAATATTGCTGACCGTATTGCATCCGTGGCTTGAAGATTATGGTTTGTCTGAAAAAGTTTTTGTGTTACTTTAGACAATGCATCATCTAATGTTTCGCTATGAGAAGACTTAGACTGTCTGTCTAAATATCTTGGTATTGAAGATAATGATAATGATGAAACAACTAATGAACCATCTAGGCGCTAATTCTATGTTCTTGCATCGAGGTGTGCATGTCATATCATTAACTGATAGTTAAGGAGGCCTTAACTTCTCTCAAGCCTTTGATTGAAACGTTTAGAATTGCAATATCTTTCTTGGACTCATCTAACCGAGAGTTGCTGCATATAAAAGCTATTGCATTGCCACCGGTATTAAGAATAGATGCTTTCACTTGACATGGAAGTTAGGTGGAATTCTACATATTTAATGCTTAAGCACTTGTTTCCTCACAAGGTTCCATTCACGACTTTCATCCATGCTCGTGATCCTAGAACCGAAGGTGGTCAATTGTTTTTAAGCGATGAACATTGGGTTATGGGTGAAAAGTGCTTAAGTTTCTTGAACTGTTTTATGATGCTACAGATTGCTTTGTCGGTGTGTACTATCCTACATCACCACTTATGATTCATTATCTCGTTAAGATAGCGATACACATAAAGAACTATGCTAATGATGTCACATAAGACTCGTGGTTCAACCTATGATAGACAAATACAATAAATACTGGAGGGACATACCTTTGCTTTATTCTTTTGCATTCATCCCGGACCCTAGAGCTAAAATGAAAGGTTTCAATAGAGTGCTTAGGAGGTTGGGTTCTCTGACTGTACAGATTATACTACCTACCACTTGGCACTAGAGCTAGACTTACTGATGTTTATAACAAGTATGAGGACAAATATGGCGGTGTTAGGTTGAGGAGGACTGCCCTCCTAACCTATCCGTAAGAAAAGGTCCACTGGGATGAAATTTATGATGATGATGATGATGGTGCTGGTAGCTCTGCAGTGGTATGCATCCTCTAGTCGCTACTTTGAGTATGTCTAGAGATACCTCTGCAATCGCCTGCTGCAGCAGTGCAACTTCTTCACTTCTAATGCTCGAACTTATTTCTTACTTGGATCTGTGACACTCGTGAACCAGCTTAGATGATGATTTTAACATCCTTAATCGGTGGCATCAAGACAAACTCACTTATCCAGTGTTGTCCATCATGGCTAAAGATATTTTGACTGTCCCTGTTTCTACCATATCTTCGTAATCCACTTTTAGTATGTGGCGGGATCATCGAGGAGCGGCGGAGGAGGTTGAGGCTGAAATGGTGGAGATGCTTACTTGCATCAAAGGCGGGAGGCTGAAGCAAGGATGCAACACATGGTGGAGGACAAGGAGCTGGAAGAAGCATTTGAGGATCTTGATTTATCTACTTGATCATCATTTATGTAATGGACATGGACTGTAATATTGTGTACTGGACAGTGGACTTAGAACTTCTATGGAGCTGGGCTGTACTCTTTTTTCTTGTCTAGGGTTTCTCACAAGGGTGAGTTTTACCTAGACAGGTTTTTAATGAGGCAGCCATTGCACTAAAGCTCCCAGTAATCTAGTTTTGTTATCTCTTCCTGTGTTTCTGTGATTTGTGACTGTGTTTCTGTGATTTGTGACCATTCTGTGATTTGTGACTGTGTTCCTGTGTTTCTGTGAACTGCATTGATCTGTTCTGAGCTGATAGAGGTGTGGGGCAAAATAGTGCGGGCGGCACGAGACGCATCGATCTTTGTCGTGCCCGATGGTGGCACGGCACGCACGCATAAGGGCTATAGTGCCGTGTTCGGGCCGCATTTGGGCACGACGGCACTGCGAGCACGCGCGGTATGTAAGCCGTGCTCGCCAAAGCCGTGCTGGCGCCGCGTTCGTGCGATGCGCGCGGCGCGCGGCGCTTGGCCAACTATAGTTTAGATCATCCCATCACTGAGCCATTGAATCTGCAGCGAGCTGGCACTGTAGCTTTCCAGATGGTCTTTCCACGGGTTGATCTCGTTTTGGCCATGAACAAAGAGGTTGTAGGCCAAGGAAGCCGAGTATTGACTTGGGAAGCCAACCACCGAATAGTATCTTCAATACCCGGCTCAAGAGCAAACTGCGAGAGCATGTCCCGCAGGTTCAAGTACTCCACCAAAGCTTGGAGAGACAATCATTTATCCTTACTAAATAAAAATATACCACAAATCATTTAAACAAGATTGCAATGGTTTGGTACGGAAGGTTATGCCGATTTGATACTTTACTATTTTAAATGTAACTTGGGAACCCTTCCTATATATGGCGCTATAGCATTTTTTTTAAAAAAAATTGGTCTCTGAACATCTTTTTATTTAAAATTTAGCTCTTTCTCTAAGCTCGGTAACCGTAATAGATGACATGTTTTCTGCCGCACTATTGTAGCTCGACAGAATGACATGCCAAACTCATCGGCACACGAGTGATTAATTAGGGCTAATCACACTTAGTGTTAAATATATTTAGTGTTAAGCAAGATTAAATGGCTCCTGCCGAGGTGTGGCTGCTCGGCAGGGCCTCCTACCGGGGCGTGGCTGCTTGGCAAGTTCTGTCAAGCTCTGGCAGCTCATTATGTCATGTCGAGCTATCTAGCAGAGCAGGCGACCGCAGCTACCGAGCTAAAAAAAAAGAGATTACATTTGTAAAAATAGGTGTTCATGGTTAAACTAAAAAAGTGACTACTGTGCCATGCGTGGCAAGGATCCGTAACCTTGTCCGCACTTGCTCCAGTGCCGTGGCTGCAAATATATGTTCCTTCCCGTTCCAGCTTAAGTGGCAGCAAGCAAGCGCCGCACGACACGAGGGCTCGCTGCAGCTCTCGCCTGCCGCAGGCCACGCTGTGATCGAGCAAGCGGTGGCTTTCGTGTCCATTTCAGGCATGTCAGCTGCACGCAGCGCCGATCGCGATTACAGAGGCTTGCCGCCGTTGCCGACGGATAATATCTTCCCTCGCTTGGTTAGCTGAGTATTTCGTATCCTGGCGTTTGCCGGCGTTCGCTCGGAGCATGGGACGCCGACGTTGCTCACGGCTCATGGGACGCTGTCATAGACAGTTTCATTCCTACTTTTGAAATTCTTGCTCATCTTTTCCTAGATATTTAAATTGCATTTATTATTTTCCTACAAATAAAAAAAAATCGGCTCTCCGGTTCTGTACAATTTTGTCTGAAACTCTGATGAGATAATAAGATGAGTTTCCCTTGAATCCGGGAAAAAAAAGGGTCGCCTTTAGTCCGGCGTGCCACCACTCTACGTGATCGATAATTGGTCGGTTATGGTGCTGCAGTTGCAAGATGCTTGGCACCGTATGCATCCTTCGTCTTAACTTCATTTTTCATAGCATGATGAGCTTAATTTCAAATATGGTTTTCTACACACACAACAGATGCGTACATATATGCGTGTGTATAAATCACGACATAAGGAACGACGGCGCTGTTGTACAACTGAAATAGCACGATAGGTTTTGGTACAGCCCGAGAGGAGCACGCGCTGACAATTACAGGAGAAGCTTCACACAGTTGCATCATTGTAACTATCATCTAGAACTTATCTATGCCAACGCCATCCCTGACAACCTCGTAAGCGTCGCGATTCCTGGTCTTGCTCATGCCAGCAGAAAAATGTACCTTGGTGGCCTCAGTCCTGATGGCCGTCACCCTGGTCCAGATCAGGATCTTGGTCTTCAGGCCCTCGATCTCCGATAGCTTTCCCTTCTCGAGGTAGCCGGTCACGCAGGTGAAGAAGCGCAGCACTGAGGAATCCTTGTAGCCAACCTCGCAGGCTGACGCGATGTACACGGTTAGCTTCTTTGTCTCTTCGTTGAACTCGTAGTTGGTCGCGCTCTGGGGGAAGAGGCCTATTGGGAGGTCATATTCCTTGAGAAGTTCAGGCAGTGGTTTCTGCATCTTTCCTGCAACCAAGCGGTATTTCACTCAGACGAGTAAACAAAGGAAGCAAAAGCATGTAATGGTGCTAGTTGAATAAGCAAAGATGAAATTGATTCATAATCACATTGCTGTAATAAGGTGTCGTGGTAAAATAGCAGTTGATTGGTCAGTGAAGATAGGAATGTGAGAGGTTGTCCACCTTCGAGACATTCAAACACATCATAATGTACTGCTATAATCCAAACAGACGCTGGCAACTTCTACTTTTACTAAATTGGTCTCTCAGTGTTCATTTACACTCGCATGCATATACGCCTTGAAAAATTATAAGTCAAAATTACCAACCACAAGATTTTCACATGAATCTAAGAAATTTATGCAGGCTAAACTAGAAATAACCATTTCAAGTGGAACATTTTTTTTCTTCACATCCAGCACAGATTTAAAATGTACATGTGTTTATGGAGAACAGAGAGAAGAAAGCCTGCATGTCGTACCTTTGCTAATAGAATCAGCAAAGCTAACAATGAACACCTTACCTTTGATTTTGTTGACCATCCATTTAGCTCCATCTCCGATGCTGCTAGAGATTGACTGAATCAAAACGGTAAAAAGGTTTGTGGAGTCAGCACACAAGAAAAAGGATTTTTCTGTTGCTTGCAAGCATGGTTTTGCAAAACTGCCACAACAGTGCATCATATAGTGTAGGTATTTGTACGCCATAGAGCATATCGGTGATGGCAAATTATACTTAAGTATGAAGTCACTCATGACAGGAAACGCTGAAATGACAAAACAAGATGCTAATTTAATGATGTTTCAAAAAATGCTAATTAAATATAGCAACCAAAAGTCATGCAAAAAAATAGAACATCGATAAGAGAACCCAGGCGTTTGCAAGGCTTCATTCATCCTAATGTTGCATGTTCAGGGACGCCCACATGCACAACAATACATCACCAATGCTAAATGTCAACTGAGAAACACAGTAACTCTTGATTCTGGTTCACCTACCAAGTCGCCAACCCACAACCTCAAAGCAATGTGGTACTATTTCTTCCTTGTTGCAGCACTAGAAATTTGGAACTCAATTCGTTGGCAGCACCATTCGCTTGTGGTGTTTCATACCCTGGTCTTCAGTCCCAATGGTACAAGATCACCATACAACTAAGGGAGATTGGAGTATTTTCCACTCAAAAGATGTGGTGTCAAGGATTTACCACTGAAAAGGTTGTATTTAATGATTTGCCACTCAATTCGTTGGCCATCTACAAAATACCACTCTCATCGCCTTTTCACATTCTCTGGTTTTTTAGCCCTTTTCCTCACTTGAATTGACCATAATGCCCCTTGGGTCACTCCCAAGAACCGACGCTACCCTACGCGAACGCGGTTTTCCTATTCCCTTCTCCGTGTTTCTCTCATGTTTCTGTCGATGTGGCAAATATTCAGAGCACCAGAGGAATAGAAAAGGTGCTCTAGATATTTGCCATGTCAACGAGAACACGGAGAAGGAAACAGCGAAGCCGTTTTCACCCTACACACCCACCGCCGCCGTCCAACAACCACGCCTCCTCGACTTCTCTTCTGTGAGCCGCTGCGAGTGCTGCGCCGCCAAGCGATGAGGTGCCGTCGGCAGCTACGCCGCCATTTGCTTCTACCTCACCGCTGACGACATCCCCTACTACCTCAACGTCTTCTCCCTTCTTGACACCGGGCGTCTCACACCGCCGCCGGAAACCAACCACTTCTACTTTCTTCACGGTTGATTTTTTTTCTTCCTCTACTCTTCGTGCTATTTAGTTGTTGTGTGTTTGCAAACTGTAACATGAGATTGTTTTCTGATGAGACGACGAAGAGAAGTGGCAGCCCATGTGGCAAAGCCTTTTTGCTGACCAGGCTTTAAAACCTCGACATGGCAGCCTACGTGGCAAAAAAACAAACATAGAATCGAACCAGCTTAGCACCAAAAGAATCACAGAACCAATTCCCTCGCTAAGTAAGCGAGGTAAGGCGGCAGCGGCACACGCAAGCGAGGTGGAAGGCGTGTGCAGCCGCAGCGACGGGCCGAACCGTGGTGGAGCTTGTCGGCGGAGGACGGAACCGAGCCGAGGTGGAGTTTGGAGGGCGGCGGCGCACAGCAAAGTTGAGCGCAGAGCGGGTGTGGCCGTGCGGGTCAGGTAGGGGTAGCCGGGTGAGAGTGGGTTAGATCCTGTTCATATTACCTTTTTTTGTTGATAGTTTTTTGTTTTAATTTATAAATAGTAACAATGGGATGGAGGAAAGTAGGGATGGCAATAGGACGAGATCCTAGGGAGGTCCTTGTGGCCCCGCCCTGCTAAGGCTACCGGGGAAGATGCTCCCCGTCCCTAGTCCCTATGGGAACTCAACCTCTACGGGGATCCCCGCAAGGGATAAAAAAATAGGTTAAATATTTTTTAAAAAAAAAATAATATAAATTTGTTTATTAATTTATAATTATTTAGTCATACTTTTTTTTAAAAATATAGTTTCAAAATATATATTCTAACATATATATTCAAATTTTAGTCAAATATACAAAACAATAATATAATCTTCTATATTAAAAAACTACAATATATTATTTAAAAAGTTTTTTATTTACATGTCTCATGGCCCTCATGGGAGAGGACGGTCCTCGCCCTGCTAGCGTAGCAAGGCCCCGTCCCATTCTCTGTGAGGAGAGATCACCCCTTGTCCCCGGACCACCATAAGGATATTCCCCACGGGGCCTACCCACAGGGGAATTACCACCTATAGAAGAAAGGGCTAAAGGGAATGAGAATGACATTTTGTAGATGACGACGAATTGAGTCAAATAATTTTTTAGTAATAAATTTTTAAGACTCTATCTTTTAAGTGACAAATCCTTAAACTTTCTTGGAACTAACGGCACCTGAATTGTGGCGTAAATATCACCGTGCAACTAATGGCACCTAAATTATTGTTTAGAAATCCTCCTTTCTCTTTCTAAATTTTTTTTTCTAGCCATTGATCTCTTTTCACACTAGGTACGAAGCAATCGTTACAAAGAACGGCAGCTAAGACTTTCTCAGTTCACGTAGACATCTGGTGAGGTGCTTCTTCGCATTACTGATTAAAAGTTGCACAAAATATTAAAGCATAAATGATAGCGGAATGACGAATATTTATCCCTTTACTTGCTCTAAAATTTATACGACTTGTATCGAGAGGATGATGCTAGAACAATTGCTCGTCTATCCATCCTTACAAAGGCACCTCGCCACGCTCGATTTTCCTCGTTCAATTCAAGCCGCTCTACCGGCATGATCGTCCTGTGTAAATCGTAAGCAACCACCTCGGGATCATCTACGTCGGTCAGGTAGATGATGCCCTCGACAAAAGCAATGCACAAGGAAACGACAGCTTGGATATTAATTCCATCGGATACAGCACACACAAACCGACGAGTAATCCTTGAGAAATCAGACGATCCAAATCCGTGGTTACCAAGAACGAGAGGCCACGATGCATACAGGGTTAGGACGAACAAGGAGCAAGAAAGAAAGATTGATCGCTTCATCGTGTAGCAGTTCGAATCAGACGCGGAAGGAAAACGGCAATCGAAGAGCCGAAAGAAATCAAGGAAGGGAAGGAGGATTTTGGACTGACATTGATGTCGTCGCCGATGTTGTTCATCTCCTTGCCGGCCTTCTGGTTGAACCAGTACCCGCCCACCTTCCCCATGATCTGGTCCATCCCTCTCAATCTCAGCCTCAACCGCAATCTCTCCCTCCCAGGATCAACGCAAATTCCACGAATTTGGAGCACTTCTCCTCTGCCGCTTCGGCCGGAAATGGCTCGAATCGATTTTGGACCCTCGCAGGTTGCTCCAGCTCCAAATGGGGAGGGCGCCCAGGTGAGCTGGTGCCCTTGTTCTTGCTGTCGTTGGCAATTTTTAGAGGGAGGGGAGGGGTTGCTCTTCGTGGGCCCCACGCTGGGTGATCGGCTCTTCATTGAGGCTTGGAATAAGTTTATACAATATTGTAAACTTTGCTTGAAAATTCATTTAGCACATCAACTATAAAATCAGATATTTGACTTCTCGAATATCGTAATTCAGTTCAAATAACACCCTGACCCGGTTTTGCATATTAGTAATGCCTACGTGGCACGATGAGTGAACGGTTTTGTCACGTATGATGACACATTAGCCAAGTTAAGTTAATGATATATAGGGCCTACGAGGGATTCTCTCACACTAAACTCCCAACACTTCTATAGCCACCTTGTAATTCCCTCTCTCTTTGTTTCGATTTGGGAGAGAAGGTCCTGTGCATTCTACCTGTCATTTATCTAAATTTTAAAACCGCCCACTTATCATGTCATACTGGCAATACCACTATTCGAAACTAAAGGTGAAACGGATCGAATACGGACGGATAATAGTTCTACCATACTTTTTTTTTCATATTTTTCCCCAGATGTAGATATGAATATAAATACAAATATGGAGCGAATATGAACCAAATCGAATACGCTCACAAATATTTCTCAGAACATGAAAACCCTTCAAATTGCATGTACAAAATGAACAAAAAAATATAATTAGTTTATTTGATCTGGACATTCATGAATTATTCATATATGCTAAGATTCTTTCTCTAACTCCATGTCTTAATATATATGTTAATGTATAATGGGCTACTAAAATATCATGTAAATGAGTTGGGCTAAAATAGAGGATGTAGGCTGCGGATATCCGGATAATCGAAATCAGTATTCGACGGATAATGAGTTACCAAATATGTATTCATTTTTTATTCGATACCATCTGACAAATATCCGAACCGACAAAACCTGTATTCAAAAATTGTTTGGATCGGTCGAAAACTATTTGATCCGTTTTAACCTCTATCCGAAACTGGTCATGGTGTTATTTGAAATAGATTGTAAAGTTTGGGGGTTAAATATTCGTATTCATAGTTCAGGGTACTGGACAAATTTTCAAGCAAAGTTTAAAGTGTTATATGGACCTTTTCATTTAGGATTTTTGACTTTTGTCTTTCTCTGAAAGTCGAAACAAACCAAACAACTTCTTGAAACGGATTTTCTAAATAGCTTTCTGATTTCAAATCATACGCACCATCCGTATTGATGTCTAAACTATTTGCTACTGTTTATAAAAAATACATAAAAGTCATTAGCCACAGCTAAAAGAGATCAGCGGCAACCAAAAGAAGAGCAGGATGCGGCGTCGCACTCGGTGCGTGGGCTGTGTCTGTCGACCTGGAGGGATTCATGGACCGAAGAGGGCCAAATGCGCGGCCCACTTGTTAGCATATAAACAAAAAACTCTCTGGGCCACGTCGTCGATGGCATAACCGTATCCACGTCATACGCGCCACGGCGCACGCGATGACGCGAACCTTTCCCAGGAGAAAAAAAAGTGAAAAAGCCACCGTGTCCGTTCCGCCTTATCGGGCGCGGGCCGGGCTCCTAGGATCCGATAGCCAATCCGACGGCCCAGATCTACGGATCGCGACGCGTCCCAACCAATCACATAGCGCGGGCCACGTCATCCCCTTTACATCGGAGATCGGACCCGACCCGGCTAGCTGGCTGGCTGGCTGCCTAGATATCAGAGCACGGGCTAAGGGTTCAGACGCGGGGGAGCATTCTGCATTCAGATTGCACAAGAGCCACTTGGGCGAATTCATCAGGTGCGCGCGATCCTCCTTAGTCCTTCCCATCTCTCAAATCGCCCGTCCGCGCCTTTCGATTCGATTATGTCCTGCTGATTTCATCCGCGTTCTTGTTTGATCCACGCATGCGCGTACATGTGAGAGGGGTTTCCTTGTGTTTTCCGTTAGATCGCGTCGCCCGTTGTTGTGCTGAATGTTTGGCCGGTTAGAATTCTCGGCAGTAGGGACGGGTGCTTTGTTCGAGATCCGGTTGTTCGGAATTCAGATCTGGCGCCGTCTTGACGCGATCTTGGTTTTGTTCTGCGGTGATTCGATTTACTTCTTGGATTCCCCAAAATGGCAGTGATCTAGCGTTCTGTGAGAAGAAGTGGAACCGTTGTACATCACTTCTGTGGACGATTCTTGAATTCTTGATAGGATCTTCTGTGTTTTAAGAAATTGCCTTGATAGATGACTGCCACCCATGGCCTGCTAGTCTGCTCCATGTTGTTCGGTGCGAACTTGCCTTTCTGTTTGGTATATTTCCTTGATTTGCCTGAAATCGTGTCATTACAATTGTAGTCGTTGTTGTTTAGGCTTTTGTGTAAGCATTTGTTATCATGTGGTGAAACTGTGTAGTCCTTGTTGTTTAGGCTTTTGTGTAAGCAATTGTTATCATGTGGTGAAACTGTGTATTGCAATGTATGCTGCTGTGCAATGCCAGAACTTGTCTAATGTCATGCTAGTGCATGCGCACACATGCTATTTTACTAGATTAAGACCTTTAACCGTCTTCCTTAGGCAGCATATCAGGTCAATGGGTGTTTTGGCCAAGCACCAGGCACAAGGCTTTGAGTACAAGTTTGGTGTTAATTTCAATTTTGGTCTGGCAAGTGGTAAATTTATCTTTAATTAGTTTATTTAATGTTGTATAATACTTGTTGGGGATTTGAAACTCAGTTTTGATCGGAAGGCATTTTAACTAAGTTCTCTGCACGTTGTAGCTTCCTTTCTTTATGTGATTCCAACAAACTCATTAGTTGTTGCACAGTAAAAATCACCAAGTCCTTTGACTCTTCAATTGCAACAACAATATACTCAAATTTTTCTAGTAAACTGATCAAAATTTTCTCAACAATCATTTAATCAGTAATCTTTTCACCGTAGGTGCGTATCTGATTCACCACATCTATAACCTTCGAGAAGTAATCCTTTATCTTCTCAGACTCCTTCATCTGCAGATTTTGAAATTGTCTTCGCAAAGTTGTAGCTTTACAGCTAAAACTTTTGCGAAACCTTGAAGCTCCTGCTTTAGCTTATCCCAGGCATCCTTTGACTTCTTAGCGTCGATAATCTGCAGGAACTTTTGGGTGGGTTCTTTTGGGTAGTGGATATTGGCTTATCGCTTAAAATTTTGAATTCTAACGGTTCGCGAGGGGTAGTATGCAGAAAAAAAGTCGTATGTGATTTTGGCCGGTACAGCTGAACTTAGTACACTTTTTACTACAATCTTTCTGTTGACCTCGCCTTAAAAAATACACCGTTTGAAAACTAGTTACTGTAGCATAAACCATAAGCCACAAGCTATAAATGGAAAATAACTCAGCTAAACTTTCCACAACACCTTGTGAATCAGAAACAAGGCTTTGGTGTCCATCATCTGGTTCTGCTTTAGAGTTTTCTTCAGCTCCAGTGTAAGAACATCTTCAGCGGCATACTCTTTCTAGCCGTTCTCCACAATATCCTACAACCCTTGTGAAAGTAGCAGGGTCCGCATCTTGATGTTCTGCATATCGTAATTCTCTCTTGAGAATACGGGAATCATCAACTACACCATCCCGACGCCTGAGCTCGAAGCCATAACCTCGGCTTTGAAAAAACAACACGAACACGCCGCACTACTTCGCTACGCCTGATTCGAACCTGGGGATCTAATACCATTTATTGGGGATTTGGATCACTCAAAAGAAGTAAGAATAAGACAGGAGAAGATATTCAAGTCTTTATACTATTTTTCTC
This sequence comes from Dendrocalamus sinicus, assembly GCA_036346575.1. Classification (NCBI taxonomy): domain Eukaryota; kingdom Viridiplantae; phylum Streptophyta; class Magnoliopsida; order Poales; family Poaceae; genus Dendrocalamus; species Dendrocalamus sinicus. The sequence goes on along the minus strand of CM070643.1, from coordinate 28,931,918 downwards.
CTTGAACTCTTACACACATATTGGAAGCTAACTAGTTTACATACATGCATATTGCAAGAAGGATGCTCATCCTTTTATAAGCTCACTAACCGACTCTTATAACCAATTTGACATAACATTAATTAATGGTTACAACTTATTTGCTTCACACGTCCAGCCTAGTTGCATGTAGATACTGAGCTGTCCATTAGCTTTCTTGACTTGTGTCTTGCACTTCTAGTTAACTCTTCTAAACAATTTTCTAGCTATATCTTGCCGACATGACCCAGCTCAAGTTATCCAGCACACATTGCCACTTAAGTTTCTAGCTAACTCTACTGCTCACGGCTAGCTAACGAGTTTCTAGCTAACTCTGTGGCACACAACCAGCTAATGAGTTTCTAACAAATGAGTATTTCAGATGGAAGATTTATCTAGATTTTTTTTGCATGTTGGCAACTTTACTCAAGGAAATAAATTAAACTTAAACAAACAAAATTTGAAGGTAGTGACTAATGTCAGCCAACTCATTTGCTAGAAACTCATTTCCTGCTAGATAACTTGAGCAGGTCATGTTGGCAAGACGTAGCTAGAAACTTGTTTAGAAGAGTTAGCTAGAAGTGCAAAACATAAGTCAAGAAAGCTAATGGATAACTCAGTATCTGCATGCAACTAGGCTGGATGTGTGAAGCAAATAAGTTGTAGCCATTAATTAATGTTATGTCAGTTTGGTTGTAAGAGTCGGTTAGTAAGCTTATAAAAAGGATGAGCATCCTTCTTGTAATATGCATGTATGTAAGCTAGTTAGCTTCTAATATATGTGTGCACAAGTTCAAAGAGAAAAATAGTATGAAGCCTTGAATCTCTTCTCCTGTCTCATTCTTATGAAGCCTTGAATCTCTTCTCGTGTCTCATTATTGCTTCTTTTGAGTGATCCAAATCCCCAACAGCACTCAGGAATAAAAAATACAAAGTTTGGTGGTGCATTAAGAATAAGCAACAGAACCGTTGCCTTTTCTTTTGGTTTTGCCATGCAAAGTCAATTGTGAAAACTTGACGTGGCATACCAATGTAGATTTCCAAGATGTGCACTTCTGTGAGATTTTGCATTTTGGTTACATACTGCACATAGAAGAAATTCCTTGTGCTTATGAAATAGCATGTTTAGCAGTTACCTTCTACTAGTGAAATAATCTGCCAATTTCATAGCATTTATCATTGTCTTTCAAAAGAAAAGACATAGCTATTCCTTCCTATCATATGCAATCTATGCTTCCTTATTTTTGTATACCCTGTGGTTCTGATGCACTTACCGATGGTACCTGCTGCTTGATCATTGAGCTCTATATATGTTGTTTTTTTTTCACAAATCACAATACTAGTGCTTCAAGTCTTATGCTTGAACCTCATGTTGCCATACAGAGACTATAAAACAAGATGGTGGCCAATGGTGACGCACCTGCTAGAGGGAGTGCAGCTGCTGCTGCAAGCTTGCGCAGGCGTAGAACCACCAGTGGTGCTGCTGCCGGAGGTGGCGCCAGTACAATGCTCCAGTTCTACACCGATGAGACTGCTGGGCGCAAGATGTCCCCAAATGCAGTTCTGATCATGAGCATAGGGTTTATTGCGGTCGTTGCCCTTCTGCATGTTTTTGGCAAGCTGTACCGCACCTCCAACTAGGTTGGCATTACCATATATCCGTGCATGCTTAGTCTATCAACAGCGGAGCCCGTAGACTGATTTCAAATGGATAGCAAGTGACTGTCAGATTATGAAAAGATTTTGTTGTTGCAGAATTTTATATACCTTACAATGCTGAGATGTTCTGGTTGAATCTGTTGCAAGTCTTTTTTCGGTCATCGCTTCCTCATTACAGCTATTCCTGCGTATGTTAGTTTCTGTCATTCTGCTTCCCTTATTCTATTTCATCCTCGTTGTTTACCTTTGGCTATCTCCCATTCTCTCAATGTTGCTTTATTGCCCACTTGATCCATTTGTTTCCTTTCTTACATTAAAGCTAGGAAGCAAGGTTTTATTTAGTATCCAGTACATTTCAAAGATATATGTTTGTTGGTTAATTGCAAGAGAGTTGGGTTGGATTAATCTACTGTCCTTGGCGATGTCCCTTTTTAAGATAGAAATCCCATATTTTTGTAACCTGACCAGTTTCAGTATTAATGTTATAATGGTTGTTTGCCTTCTGTGATTGGTATTACCGTGGTAGTGAGTATGTATGCCCTACCAGAATGAAAGTTGCTTTAGCTGATTGGCTGTCCGCGCAGACGTGCAGTTAGCGCCTGAAATAATCGAAAGTCGAACCCGATATAATTTCTATGGAGTTACAAATTAATTCTCGAAGTTGAACCCTGTCAGAATTTCTATGGAGTTTACAGAAGGGTTGCAGTTTTTCTGTTCTTCCTGTATTTACAGATTTAGATAGCACATGTCTCATTCAGATGCCAAAGTTTGCTATAGCATTTATCAATAAAGCATATTATTCTCTCCTTTTCATAATATAATTATATACACCCTCCATTTTACAATCCGGCAATCCCCATATCATCACACCAAGGTGCCCGGGCACCAAGCCTCTCTGCTTTTGGATTGCTTTTAGATGCGTGCTAGTACAATAGTATGGAAAGGAAGTCATTAACACGGATGGAAAGTCTTAATCATGGATGGAAAATCTCACTCATAGATGAAAAGTTTCACTCATGGAGCCTGGGCACCATGGTGTCCATGTTATTTATACTCTATATATATATATATATATATATATATATATATATATATATATATATATATATATATATATATATATATATATATATATATATATATAATATAATATAAAGTCTCGTATCTTTTGGTCTGGAAAGTGCAAACGGTTGAATTAGGTTAAATTATATTGTTGAATGATGGGAATAATCCTAATTTTTATTAGTTTCAGAAGATCACATATTCTTTCAGCATATTGTTGTTCCACATTCACAAGATATACTATATTTCCTAAGAGCATTTTTTATTTAAGAACATGTTCATTCACCGGATAAACTACATAAGCATTAAACTTCCCATTGAAAATTCTAAATGAACAACATGTTACTATCAAGTTCTTAGTCAATAAACATGATGAACTTCTTTATCTAGCTCACCAAAGAGTGGATCTTGCAATTGTGTCATAATTGTCGGTGATCATGTCAATGGGAAATAGATTATCGATCTTCGTTGATGTGTAAGGCCTATGCCTCGATAGCGTTATTGTTTGTTTGGAGAAAATCATAATAGATTTATTTCTGCCTAGTCGGCATAGTGTCGATCTCTAACGTAAGCGTTGGTACGGTCAAACCCAATATCACAGGTAAAAAAATTCAACTAAGACCTCGTTGGGGAAGAACACCAAAACAACTTATGTAGAAAAAACAAAATAATGAAAACTAAAGAAAAATATTTTTGGAAATTAACAGTCCCACCTACCTGATACCGGCAAGAAAGCCAAAGAAGAAGAGATAGGCCGGTGGCGGATTGACAAAGTTGAGGCGTGGCTAGGATTCCTGTGGGCTGTGGGAGACAGGAAGGGAAGGCGGCACCCGTACCACAAATAGGCTATTTAGTAGGCAACATTTTCAAATGGCTATCACAAACAAGCACGAACATGCCCATTTTTTTACCCTCGTACGTGCTTCCGTGTGAGATAGCCGTAGCTTCCAAATAACCCACATTTTTTATTCGAAAATAAAGAAATATACCCACGATTTTTTTTACAAAAATAGGTTCCAGTCGCCTCCCTATTGGGCGACTGGAGCTAATCGCCCAACCAGACACCGACAGAATTTCTGTTGCTCTACTCTCGGGCGACTGCAACCAGTCACCTCCCTATTGGGCGACTTGCATGCAGTTGCCCAATGGGGGTGGGGGGGCGACTTTACTCAGTCCCCCGTGATTTTTAGAGTTTTGTCAATTTTGTAGTTGTAGTTGTAATAAAAGTTTATGTTCACTGTATATTGTAGGTGCATAAAAAATTTTGGAAAATTTTTTTAAGAACGATTGACCGTAGAACGATTGATACATACAGTGGTAAGTGATATTTTGATGTTACCGAGAATTAGTATACGGAGAGAATCGATATGTTAATATTGTTAAATGACTTGCTATCTGAATCATTGAATGCGAGCAGGAGTGACCGGCCCCTTGCTCCTCTCTTCGACGTTCTTTCTGGTGTGCTCATCCAACAACCCCCACAGAGCATCAAATTTTTTCTGTTAGTTCTGCCTAGCCAGCCTCTTGAATAGCTTCATCAAAGATTGTTTCGGAAATTGTTTGAAAAAAGTTTGCCCCTAAGTGACGACTGCACCACCGGTTCCTAAGTTGTCTTATAGCCTTTATAATACCAGCGTGGTGATCATGGATTACGCACACACCAGGACGAGTGCCTACAACTCCAACCCTCACATGTCTGAGAAACCACAAGCAGCTCTCATAATTCTCACTCTCCACAAATGCAATGGTTAGCGGCAATATTTGATTGTTACCGTCAACGTCTATGGCCGTCAGGATCTGCCCTTTGTATTTGCCTATCAAGAAGGTCCCGTCAACTGAGATCACTGGCAGCATGTGCCTGAATGCTTCGATGCTAGCACCAAATGCAAACAATGCTCTCTGCAACACCGCATATCCTGGTGGACTTATGGACGGCTTGTCGTGCACGGCGATGTACGTGCCCAGGTTCCTTTCCTTCAATACCTAAGCATACGAGGAAGGTTGTCGTATGCCGCCTCGAAAGTCCCAAAACATTTTTCCAACACCTTTTGCTTGGCACGCCACGTCTTCGCGTAGCTAATCTTATACTTGAATTTATTCTTGATAGCTACCACAATATGCGTGGCCTCCATGTCTTTCTTCTCCACTATCTCTCCGTACATCAAATTGGCTATAAATCCGGACGTCAGGTTACGATGCCTCGCCAAGACAGTGTTTAGAATGCAGGAGTGCGGCTCTACCTTGGACACAATCCAGTGAGTCTCATACTTGGATCTACATGCGTGCACCCTCCAAGGACAACCAGCCTGTTCGCACTTCACAGTGTACTGCTCCTGGCTTGATTTGACGACGCGAAATGTCCGCTGCATTGAAAGAGCCCAAAGCTTGATGGCATCCTGCAACGCTTCCTTGTCAACAAACATAGTATGCAACCGAATCTCTATCTCATGATACTCCCATGATGATTCATGCTCATCATGTGCGGAAACACCCTCGGTATTAAACCGGTTTCATTCCTGGGGGATAGGAACTTCATCCTCATCGGAACTGTTCTCGTCGTCGTCCTCTATAGCTTCCTCTTCATCCCATGCCCTCTGGTCATCAGAGTCCATCTGCTGCACGATGTACTCATTATACTCTCCTTCATCGGCTTGCCCAGTTCCCTCTCTATGGCTTGACAGCTGTAACTCTCCTTCATATATCGCATCAGCTTCATCACGAGCAACTTCATCATCTTCGCCAACATGCGGCCCGCCCGAGCTGCTAGCACCTCCCGGAGTAAGGGCGGACGCATGAGCTGGCGCAACTGCTTGTAGTGAGCACGGTTGCACAAGCAGCACACACTTGTATCCATGGCGTCATCCGAAAGTACGAGAGTGACTTGCGGAAAATCGCTCAAATCCACACCATTCGAACCTTCACGAATGGTTCCAGCACCGTAATACACTCTCAATGTAGTGGCCATTGATGATGTCGGCCTGCATATATGTTTCAATTTTGCGACATGTCAAATAACATCGCACAATACTAAACTTTCTATACTAAAAATTGTGCTAAAATTTCTATACTACAAAATATATACTAAAACTTTTTTACACTAATATTTTCATACTAAAATTGTACTAAATTTTGTACATCTAAAATTTTTACTAACACCAACATTTCATATAAATAATAGTGCAAATACAACATAATCAAAAAAAATACCTGGATCCAAATGGATGGAATAACTTCCACTCCTCCTTCCTCCCTCACCTCCTCCTACCCTGTCCTCCTCTCCTTCTCTTCTTCCCCTCCTTCCTCTATTCTCCTCTTCTTTTCTCTTTTTCTCCTGTTTCTTCTCTGCGCGCAGAATGAGTGAAAAAAGTGGTAGGTAGTGGGCGGCGACCGAGTGTGCTGTCTTAAAACCCCCTGTCGCCCTGGCGTTGGGCGACTGCAATTACAGTCGCCCAACCGTACAGCGACTGTAATTGCATCGCCCAACGCTCAGGCGACAGCAATGATTCGCCCAACCACTCCCATATGTCCCAAATGTCGCCTCCTGGCTAGGCGAAAGGCTGCAGTCGTTCCCCATTGGGTGACTGGAGCCTATTTTTGTAAAATATTTTCCCGCGGGTATAATTCTGTATTTTTGAATAAAAAATAGATTATTCGTACAAAAATTTCTCACTCCGTGAGCCATCCCATCTCACCAAGCGAATTTTCTAGATCGCACCACGCTACCCAATCCCTTTTGCAATAAACATTCCTCCACTCTCACACCTCTGTCTCAACCTTTCCCAACAATGTCTCAACCTTTCCCAATTAGAGAGGAGAGAGAGGGTTTTGCTTGCTCACTAACTCTCCTGTTGTAACTATGGATCAAATAGTAAAGAAGAAAACTAGCAGGAGAAAGAGAGAGTCAACACAAAAATCGTATGTGCAAAGTGGGTAAGTAAGAATGAGTGGATCCCCCTCCACCTGCCACTCTTAGGGGTTTATATACATGAGTAGGGTAGGATGGAAAATTTTCATCCTACCCCTTAATAATTACAAAGGATGAGGGTATATTGGTACATTTCTCTATACTATTAGGCCTATTACATATTAGATTAGTTGCAAGGCCCAGTCACGGAGGTTGGGCCACCCTTAAACAGTACACCCTCGACAGCAAGCGCGGAGATCCTGATGGGCGAGCTAACGTGACCAACTATCCCAGCCCCCCGTCCCTCGACAGCAAGCGCAAGGGTGCCGACTGGTGAGCCGATGCAACTAGTAGCATGCAGCCCCTGGAAGAGGGTTCTTTGAGTGATAGTAACACAACTACAAAGTCCACTGACAAATCATGCAAGCAGAGCAGCGGTGGGGTTGTCCCTCCGAGGCAACGCCTACGAAGAGATCAGCGGAGTCCCATGTTGAAGCCAGGCCATCCCGCCAAGGCGACGTGTACAAGACGGGCGGCAATGTCTCTCGATGAAGGCGTGGCATCCCACCGAGGTGATGTCTCCAAGGTGGATGGTGAAGTCTCCCGATGAAGGCGTGCCGTCCCACCGAGGCGATGCCTACGAGGTGGACAACGAAGTCTCCCGATGAAGGCATGCTGTCCCATCGAGGCGATGTGTACAAGGCGGGCGGCAAAGCCCTACGCTGAAGTCAGGCCGTCCCACCGAGGCAATGCCTACAAGATGCGCGGCGAAGTCTTCCAACGAAGGTGTGTGGTCCCACCGTGGCGATGCGTACAAGGCGGGCGGTAAAGCCCTACGCCGAAGTCGGGCCGTTCCACCGAGGTGATGCCTACAAGGCACACGGCAAAGTCTCTCGATGAAGGCGTGCCGTCCCACCGAGTCAATGCGTACAAGGTGGGTGGCAAAGTCCTATGCCGAAGCCGGGCGCGAGCAGCGTAGGCCGAGGGTGCTAAGCACGCAGAGACAAGGAGGCGGAGCCGCTGTTCCCTTACCTCGAACAAGTGGCACCCACAGAGGGTAAGCTCGTGCGACATAGACCGAGCAGGGCGCGACGCTTGTGGATGTAGGGAGGAAAAGATGCCGGTCCCCTATCTTCAAAAACGGCGCCCACAAAGGGTGGGCACGAGCAGCGTAGGCTAAGAGTGCTATGCACGCAGAGGCAGTTGCTCGGGACCGCTAAGTTCTGGATGCTTTATACTCCGCAGAGTACGCCGAGACGCGAGGCTATCATGCGATTTTTTTATACTCCATAGAGTTGCCTAGGATGGCTAAGTTCCTGGCGCTTTATACTCCGCAGAGTACGCCGAGGCGTGAGGTCATCGTGCAATTTTTTTAATACTTCGTAGAGTTGCCCGGGACGGCTAAGTTCCCAGCGCTTTATACTCCGCAGAGTATGCTGAGACGCAAGGCCATCGTGCGATTTTTTTATACTCTGTAGAGTTGCCCGGGACGGCTAAGTTCTCGGTGTTTTACGCTCCGCAGAGTATGCCGAGGCGCGAGGCCATCATGCGATTTTTTTATACTCCATAGAGTTGCTCAGGACGGCTAAGTTCCCGACGTTTTATACTCCGCAGAGTACACCGAGGTGCGAGGCCATCGTGCAAGTTTTTTATACTCTGTAGAGTTACCCAGAACGGCTAAGTTATCGGTGCTTTATACTCTGTAGAGTACGACAAGGCGCAAGGCCATCGTGCATTTTAAGGCCCCGTTTGGCACAGCTCCACCACCGGCTCCTGGAACTGTTTGGAGCTGTTTTGTGCCAAACGGGGTACAACAAAATAGCTCCACCCAAGGAGTCCCTTAAAATCTGCTGAGACAAAAGTAGCTCCTTGGGTAGAGCTAAAAAAAGTAACTTCACCTATCTCCACTTGTGAAGTCAAAAAAAGAGCTCCATTTGTGAAGTGGAGCTGTGCCAAACGGGGCCTAAATAATGAGATGAAAGCACAGCAGAAAACACACGGCAACACCAAGAAAACCTCAGAAGGGATGCCAGTCAGAAAAGCGCCAAAGTAGTTACATGACAAGGCTGCAGTGTGCTACTTGTGGCATTAAAAAGGAAATGGTATGTGCTGCACTGCACCCACCGCAGCATGGTATTTAATGGTGTTGACTCATTATACGTAGACCCTTCTGATTGCTGTCTTGCTATCCTGGTAAATGCAAACAAGGAGCTGAACCATTGCACTCCCTTCACATGCTGCGTATGCCGAGAATACCACCCGGTAGCCTCGTGGAGATGGAGGCCGGACCGAAGGCAGCGGCGCAAAGGTGAAGACACGAGTGCAGGAACCGGCTGCGCAGAGGACGAATGCAGGGGCTAGCGCGGAGTGGGCGCGTGAAGGCCAAGGGCCGATGCTCGATGCGTAGAGGTTGCTTAGTGCGAAGACTTGGCGCGAAGGCCTCGGCACGAAGGCTCAGTGTGGATACAACATGATGTGGAGGCTCAGCACGGAGACCTCGTGACTTGGTGGTGATCATTTGGGCTTTTTTTTGTGGTTTATGACTGAAAAGTACTGTAGCTAGCTGAAAAAATACTGTAGCTGCCAGAGGCTTATTTAGCATAATTAAATTTAAAAAATTAAAAATATAAAAATATGTTATCCCATTACGTATAATACAAACAAATACGGGAAAAAAGAACCAGCAAAAAAGCTCAACAAAAAGCCAAAAGTTCAAAAAAAAGACGAAATTTATGAATAGTGAAAAATAAGCCAGAATATAAAGGCTGAAGCCAAAACAATCACAGCCTTAGAGGTTTGGCGCAAATACTCAGCACGAAGACTTCGCAACGGCCCAGCGCGGAGGCCATGACGGTCTTCGCTGTTGCGGAGTCCGACGCACGGAGATCGGAGTGGACTTCATCGTCACGAAGGCTGATGCACGGAGGCCGAAGTGGACTTCGCCATCGCAGAGGCCGACACACGGAGGCTGGAGTGGGCTTCGCCGTCGTGGACGCTGATGCACAGAGGTCGAAGTGGACTTTGCCATCGCAGAGGCTGACACACGAAGGCTGGAGTGGGCTTCGCAGTCACAGAGGCCAACGCACAGAGGCCGAAGTGGACCTTGCCATCACGGAGGCCGACACACGGAGGTTGGAGTGGGCTTCGCCATTGCAAAGGCTGATGCACGGAGGCTGAAGTGGACTTCTCCATCGCAGAGGCTGACACACGAAGTCTGGAGTGGGCTTCACCACTGCAGTGACGCCGGGCGACACATGCAACCTGGAGTGGACTTTGCCGTCATAGAGGCCCACGAGCGGAGGCCAGAGTGGGCTTCGCTGTCGCGGAGTCTGGCGCATGGAGACTAGAGTGGACTTCACTGTCGCGGAGGTCGTGGTGCAGAGGACTCGCACTCAGGAAAGGCTTTGGTGTCGCGTACGCGGCTTGGGGAGGCCTTGTAGCTGACGCGGACAAGACCTCTTTGCTACGTGAAGGCTAGCAAAGCGCATCGGACATTGCTTGGTGCGGAGGTAGGTTGATGCAGCACGAAGGCGTGCTTGATGAGGTGCACTCCGTGCGGAGTCTGGCGTGGGGAGCCAAAGGCGTGCGAGCTGACCGCGTGAAGGCCGAAGGCTGGTAGCGGTGTGCGTGTAGGCCGATGTCAAGACGAACCCCCGCCGGATGAGGTCCTCAAGCAACACCTCCATGTTTTGAGATTATCTTAAACCAAGAAGCACAAGTCATATCTGTACTTTGAGAATATCTTCATGAAGTTCTGAGAGTCCAGATAACCAGAAAGGGACAAAGTACCGATGGAAGCTCAATTCACAGCCACCACTGAAAGCTTACCCTTAGTAAAACAAGATCTATGGAAAGGAATTAGAACTGTAACGAGTTTTATTTTTCACCCATTCTTTAACCTGGGTGAATCTCGGGGTCGAGATTCTTTTTAAGGAGGGAAGGTTGAAACAAACCAAAATTTGCAAAAATCCAAATTGAATTTGAATTCCTGTTTTTCTTTTGCCCATCTCCTCCATAGCCCTAACCCTCACGAATCTTGGCACAAATCACCTTCAAATCCCTGCCAGTGCTGCTTGAACGGGAGGATTTTTCGCGGTTACTGTTCATGACCGAAAATCCACCGCCGCCTGGAAATATCGCCGCCAGCGCTCTTTTCTTCGCCGCCAAGCTCCTCTCGCGTCTTCCAGGCCTGCCAGCTTCGCCCCATTTGTCAAGGAGCCGGACCCCACGCCTGCCCCGCCCTGACACCCCCTGACACGGCCGAGTAGCATGGCAACATCGCCAGCCGCTCGCCGACCTCGCCTCTGCTCCTTCCCGCGCCTTCCCCTCACAGCCACAGCCGCCCCGTACAGCAATGCTTCCAGTGCCCTTGACCGCCACCTTCGTCGCGCCCAAGCCAGCCGGCCTGCCTTAAGCCCTAATCCACCGCCGCCGAAATATCTCCCCGCCCCTCTCTCGGTGAACCGCCATTCCTCGGCTATATAAGCAAACCAAGACCCTCCATTAGACTCCATTAGTCTCCCTACAGCCCGCCAAGCAACCCCGCGCTCCCCCTCCTTCCCCAACGCCGGTAATTGGCAAATTCCCCAAAAGCGGAGCCCTAACTCAATGTTGACCCTCCGCCCCATAACTTTCCAATTGCATTCGCCGGTAGCTCCACCATGACACTAGGAACACTCCCTAATCCTTGCCCTAGCCTCCCAAAGCCCCTACTTCCCCGGCACCGTTCACCACTTCACCGCCGCCCACCTCCACCGTGGCCAGCCTAGCCCAAGCCTCCCGAGCTTCGGAAAACTTCTCTCCAAGCTCCCCCGAACCCCAATGATGCCCTAACCCCGGCCCAATTGCCCTAGAAGCCCCCCACTCGTCCCAATTTTTAAAAATGGCCGCAAAAAGGAAGATCTCGCCGCCGGCGATTGCCGCCTTCACCGGACCTCCCTCCACCAAAAACGGAACCCCCGTACCTCCCTGAGTCCGTCCATGTCCCCCACCACCGTCGCAGGCCACTCCGTCGCCGCCGCCTTCCTCCTCTGTCTCGCTGCGCGCGCGGCTCAAACGGAGAAGAAGCACAGTGCATGTGCACTGTTTCCCCGACCGGCCGCTTCGAGTTGGCTGAGCCAGGCCAGCTCACCCCGCGCTCGTTCCAGCCGACCCGAGCCCGACCGACGTGATCCAATCGGACCCGCTCGCCTCGCGCCCGTTCCAGCCGACCGCACCCGGAGCGACGCGGTCAGACCAAACCCACTCCCCGAGCCCGATGAACAGTGCGACCGAGCCTGATGAATAGTGTTGGACCCGAACCCAAAAATACATATTTATACTCTCCGGATTCGTTTCGAGCCCGCCAACCCAAATCCAAGGCCCATATCCCCATATAGCCCTCCTACAAGCCCAAAAGCCCAATTTAATGGAGTTTTTCAGATTTTCTTTATTCCTAGCTCAATCCTTCATGCATGGGATTAATTTATTTCGCTTGTTTTGCGTTAGTTTCCGAAGTCGAGCTTGCACAGGAGCCGGAAGGAGAAGCGCAAGTCCAAGCTCAGTCTACTGAAGAATACGAATTAATTGAACTCACTGACCCGCAAGGCAAGTCGCACATATTTTTGATCATGTTGAACCTACATTTCCGCTATTTATTTATTTACCAGTTTTTTCATTATGTTATCTGTGAACTGTTATTTTATGTACAATAACTGTTTAGAATGACATGATACTAGCTATGTCCTAACACCCGAAAAGCCCCGTTTAACTTGTTGGCCACATTCACCTTGACAAGATCTAGTAACATGAAGTATAATATTAATATTAATATAGTAGTTTAGGGACACATCAAATCTTTCTACTGTTAAGGTTTGATATTGGTCTAGAGTTTTGGAATGTTGGAAATAGGATAAATGAGGATCGCAGAGGTGGATCCGAAGACCTTATCCTAGGGTGGAGGCTAGTTGTGGATTGGTGGCAGTACAGGGTGTACTGAATTTGGGTTTGTGCGTGGTTGATGCCTCAGTTAAAATGAAAGGACTAGACCCTTATGCTGAGTAAAGGACATAGTAATCGTCCAACCACAAGCGTTGACTTGGTCAATCTTGACTTCGTCAAACATGGCTTAGTAACTGCTCAACTTCAAGTGAACCTCTGCAACTGGAAAGGGGGATACAGAGGGTGAGTCCGTATGGGAGGTGGTTAACCATACAACTGTAGGACTGCGATGAGTCGGACGAGATCCGTGGGGTCATCCGAGCTTGTTGAGATTAAACACCTACTGGGCAGAGTCTATACAAAGAATTGAGCAGTGAACATCCTTGTTGTCTTAACTCTGTCGCGGGAGTTAAGGGATCTTGTGGGTAAAGCAGGGCAGCTTTGCAAAGTCATGTCAAATGGTATTCGAATACGCCGTGCTTCCGGTAAATGAAGCTGTGTTTAATGGGTGAATCCAGTAATGAGGCATAAGTAGATTTGATAATGATTTGGAAATGTTGGATATTGATAATCAAGTTTGCAAACCCCTTTCACATTAATGAAGTACATTTTAAAGGTTTTCAAATGGTTCCAACCAAAACTGCATCCACATAAAATAATAGCCTTGTTTCCCTTTTTCTTGATATACCATGCATGAAATTATTATTAAGCTCCGTGTGACTTGTTGAGTACAAGTGGTAGTACTCATGCTTGCTAAAAACATAAACAGAAACAACTAATTTTGAGGATGCGAGAGAAGACGAAGAGATGATTCTGTACGAGGTTGATGAAGCGTGGAATTAGGGTCGTTCTCCGCTCAGGCGTGCCTGTGGTATCTTTTTCTGTAATGTAACTAAAGGTCGTTGGCCTTGCTGTGATACTTGGCTTTCGCCTTTATATTGTAATAAAGTTCGCTTTTGCCCTTAAGTTTGTGCTGGCAATGTTATACACTCGTTGGATGTACTCGCAGTTGAACAGTCCTGAACAGCTGCGAGGGTTTCATAATACTCCCGGAAACGAGGGTGTTACACTCCCTGGCCAGAAGGATTCCTCAATGATGCCTCGATGGCGCTGGACCCGTGCGTGGAGGTGTGTCTTGTTGATTGCGGCCGCATTTGCTTATACGCGTCGGTAAAGGAATAGGTTAATCCACTGGCATACAGTAGTAAGTTGCTTGGATCGCATATGTTTGCTCCTTGGTGCATGGAACACTAACAAACAAGTCTCTTTAAGTCTACATATATTAATTCCCAATTGGTTGGATTGTGCATGTACATGCGCAGGATACGAAATGATCAATTACTTACATGCATGATGACACCGTCGAGCTCTTGTGAGTGACGCAGTGCATGTACGCGTATATGCAGGATGGTAACTACTTACTCCTCTACTCGCTTTAAGATGTGCATAAATTATATTAGGGGGCATCAGCGCGCCCAGGTTGATGAGGAGGAAGACCGTGCGTAGGCCGTACAACGTCATCTCTGGCAGCTCCTGCACCCTGTGCATGCACGACCGGAGCGCGGAAGGTCAATGGTGCAGCGCAGAGGCTTGACTTGGTGTGGAGGCCCAGTACAGAGGTTAGGCAGCAAGGCGTGGAGGCAACCATGGGTTGTGCCCGGCCCCACCTAGCCGCATTAAGTAGGCACATACTTGCATGGATGTGAGCGTGCCACCAAGTCATCCAAGACATCACCTCCCTGCATGAACACCACAAGTAGAGCGGAGATAGCATCAATATAGAAATGGGCGACTTGGCTAGATCTATTCAATACAGCATCTGCGAAATAGGGCTAAGTATACAAGCAAAGCTCATACACCTCTACAATCAGGATGGTTAAACTTTTAGCAAGCAAACTACTTATCTGTCGCCGATGGCCAGCAAAAGGGTACAAATGCCACGAATGAAGGGGTATGCTCCAAAGAACAGCTTTCAACTCCTTAAGCAACTTTTCATTCGCTCCCCACAGACGACGTCAACTATTGTGGCTACAGGACAAACAGTAAAGAAGGGGACTAGCAAGAGAAGGGGAGAGCCAACACAGAGATCGTATGTGAAAAGTGGGTGAGCAAGAATGAGTGGATCCCCCTCCTCTTGCCCCTCTTAGGGGTTTATATACATGAGTGGGGTAGGATGGTAAATTCACATCCTACCCCTTAATAATTACAAAGGATGAGAGTACATTGATACATTCCTCTATACCATTGGGCCTATTACATATTGAGCCAATTGCAAGGCCCAGTCATGGGGTGTTGGGCCACCCCCACAACACTTCCCAAATCACAGAACCCCATCTCCACCCACCATTGCCGCCATGAAGGGTTTTGTGAAGCTCACCCTAGAGAGGATCGAATGCTGTGAGATCATGTAGATGTCACCCTGTGTTATGTGATAAGTATTTGACTTTATTTGTGCTTCATTGTCGAAGTTTGAGTTTGATTTTATGTCATTTGCTCTTTAGTTTTTGCTATCAGGTGGAAGCGATTTGACCAGCCTTAGAGGGGGGATTGGATCATATACCCTCCCTTTAGTTGGGAAATTCAGGATTTACCCTCCTCATCTCAATGACATGTGGGGTCATCATAAGTCACTGACACGTGGGCCAGGAGGGTAAATCCTGAATTTCCATCTAAATGGAGGGTATATGATCAATAAATCCGCCTTACAGGCGGTATGACCGTTGTGTGTGTGGCTTGATTGGTCGTGCAACGGCGGTTTGATTGGCTATTTGGTGTGACCAGCCTTGAGAGCGGTCCGATTGGAAATGTGGTAGCACTGGCCCATAATTGGCGGTAGCTATTTTTTAGAGATGCGCTCATTGCGTTGCGCAGAGTTTTTGGGAGTGGTGAGACTGGCCTTATAATGGCGGTTTGACCAAAGATTGTCGAGTAGTCTAACTAGCATGGGTGTCATGATCAAATCGGTCCCCTGTTACCAAGAGGATTTAAATCGGTTTGTGTTGGTCTGACCGGCTATTGGTTGGCAGTCAGACCAGTCTCCGGTAAGTTGAGTGAGTTGAGTTGGTTTCAATTGTGTTAGTCATGGTGGGAGTCTATACATGTTGTGTTTGATGGGAGTCAAGTGCATGTCACTTGTGCTCAGAACGGTTGCTTGTTCATGTACAAGACACTTGGTGATTATTGCAGTTAACAGTAAGATCAAGGCTAGGGAAGATGTTCTGAGGCCATAGCGTGTTGTGTAAGTTCGGATGGAGCATCATTTCAAGCAGAGAAGCATAGAAGAAAGAATAGGATTGTGATGAGGAAAGCGTATGCATGTCGTGTGCCATTGGATGTGAGCATTTTAAGTGGTTATAATTCTCAGAGTAGGCGTACGAACTTAGCAGCAAGTTATTAGGCATCACGGACTTCGTGGAGGTTGCTTCGAAGAGAAGCACTGTAAAGGCCTATGGGTAGCAATTGAGGAAATTGTCTAATACTAGATGAAAAGATAGTTTATGAAACCACAACCTAAGTGATTTAGGTCACATCTTGGAGGATAGAGTATCTTTTCAGGTTATCAAAGCCATGTGAAAGTCGCACTTTGAAAAAATGTGCAAGTGTGTATAAGTGTAAAACGTGTTTGTGTATGGGTTAACAGGTTTTCACATTTATAAGTAGTTGTATACACTAAGGGTGTGCTGGCTAGGGTTTGATGAGAGGTGAGGAGCCTTCGCTATTTAAGCCATTATGTGTGTGAGAGATAAGCTCTCAAGCACTCTAAGGGCCTGTTTGTTTAGGCTTAGGCTTTTTGGCTTATAGCTTAAAGCCAGCTTTTTGGCTTAAACAGCTTAAAAGTAGTTAGCTTTTAAGCCAAGTTAGGCTATTTGGTATCCTGGCTTTTTGATGGATTGAATGGTATGGCTTATTACCAGAAAGTCTGAAATACCCTTATTAACATTCCGACTACTATGTGTATTCATGTACATGTTTTAATTTGTAGTTCTACAAAAATATGTTGGGTAATTTTTTTTACTTTTTATTTCGAATTTCTATTATATTTGCGGATCATAAACGAAGGTTGGTGGATCAAGATGCACGAATCATGCGTTTACCCTTATTACCATTTCTATTATATTTCTGTTTACTTTCGTTTACGCATGAATTCGATCAAATCATTACTTGCTGACTTTACATATGCAATCATTCCTATTTAATTTTGTTTACGAGAAAAATCCTAATGTACAGGCGTTCTCACCCAAAAAAAGAATCGTAGTCTATTTTCAAATATGGGCATATGTATGGTAATAGCTATAGCCTTATGCGGAAAATTCACAACTGTTAAGAAAAAAATAAATATTCTTGGAATTCTCACAAAAAATGAAGACATTCGACCTTGATTTGAGTTGCATATAAGTTGCATATAAATATGAGTTACATATAAAGATACATGTTGCACTATAAATATGAGTTGCACATAAATATAAGTTATCCTACTGTCTATGATCTTGCAGACATCAAGGAATTAGCAAGACTTTCACGAAAGGCGCACATGTTTGTATCATCCACTGCCGATGCACTGCCACTGTTGCCTCCAGATGGTCCAGCGTGTGTAGTGTTTGGTTCATAGTCTTCATCATTATCGCATCTCTTAAAAAGTTCATCGCGTAAAGCACTATCTCGGATGAAGTTGTGAAGTGCCATACACGCAATAATAATTTGCGTTTGCTTGTCCATGTTGTAACTTGGCATAGCCAACAATATTCGCCATTTCATTTTGAGCACACCAAATGAACGTTCAATCACATTTCGAAGGGAGGAGTGAGCATGATTAAACACCTCGTATTTACCACTCGGTTGTCGACCCCGTCAAAATTCTGGTAGATGGTACTTTTGTCCTTTGTAAGGAGCTAGATAGCCCTTTCGATTGGGATATCCCGCATCAACAAGATAATATTTTCCTACACATGACAAACATGTAAGTGTTGATGATCCAATTCGAGAACGCCATCATAGCAATTAATTATAGGTTCATATAAGCAAAGTACCGTCAGGAGGATGTGAAAACCGATTTGAATATTTGTCCAAAGTATTATTGAATATCCTTGTGTCATGCGCTAAACCCGGCCATCCGGCGACAACAAAAGTAAACCTCATGTCGAAGTCACACACCGCCATCACATTTTGAGATGTATATCCATGGCGACCAGTGTGGGCAATTTGCTCATCCGTGGCACAACAACAGTACATGCGTGCCATCAATTGCACCTATGCAATTGTTGAAATGAGGAGCGGCGACTATCTTGAAGTTTAGGATGAACTGTGTTAAACTCGATCTCTTGGTTTAATGTTATCTTCGGATAAACGGTACGAACAGTCCAAGACTTCATGAAATTTTCTGTAGATTGTCTCACTTGATCTCTTGAAGCGGTTCATGACTTGGCTAACTGACTGAGGGCCACCAACTGTCCATAAGAACATAGCCAAGGATTCTACATAACTCATTTGTGTAGTTGATTTCAAGCCATAGTTTGCAACTAAGGTATCATACAAACTAGGTACATCACGTGAAGTCTCACCCGGGATGGCTGAAGTGTTACCCGTCACATGAGCATTTGCAAACATAACTTCCATCTTAGCTAGATTCTCAGGGGGTCCATCACGAAAACTTTTATGTTTTGGATAATTCTGCAAAATTATTAAGAATGATTAAAACAACATCGATTTGCAGTGATTACGATATGAAACATGAAGATATTTCCGTAATGCCTACCTTTATGTGGTCATCCCACCAAGCATCGGACGCATCAATGGTTCCTTTTGCATGATCCCAACCTAGCCTAGTTGCTTTCAGTTTAAGTTCGTTCCACAAGCTATACACTTTCTTCATTGTTTCCCAATGGTTCTTGAATTGCTTTTTGTCGTGCCTTTTCCCTGTCTCCTGAAAGAACTTGAGCTGCAAGTTCTTGTATCCAGTGGTGCTCAAACAATGCATGGGTCTATTACCATCCTCAACTTCCTCTTTACAAATCTGGCAAAACGCCCTATTCGAGAATGCATCCCAATTTACCTTGGATAGAGGAAGTAGATCCATCTACACACTTTTCATTCCACAAAGCAAGTTATTACACGCTATTCATCCCAAGTTATTACACACTATTCATCCCAAGTTATATTAACTTTATCATGCAGATCATGATAAGCCTAAATTCCTCTTATCATGTAGATCCAATGGGAAAAAACTACTGCTAGATAAGCATACAAATATACAACCAAACAAAATACTAACATACACCATGCCTGAGCCTATTCAAGCCTACAAAATACTAACATAAATGAACATATATACTAGTTACTGAGCACAATCCAGCAGGTCAATATCAACCCAATCCAACATGTATGCCATGGGTTCACAGAAGATACGCCAATATCAACCCAATGCCAATCTTTTTTTGCTTCATCATTATTATCATCCCAGACTGATAATCTGCAATAACCCTATACCATAGCAGGAATCAATTTCACTTGATGGGAATAGGAACAATCATAGCAGGAAACGATCTGCATTGCCCTAAATAATTTGCTTCATCATTATTATCATCCCAGACTGATAATCGACATTGCCCTAAATCTGGATCTAACTGCAGATGCGAAGAAATCTGGATCTGAGAGATATACCTTGAGGGCCGGTGGTGTTGGGGATGTGGAGGAGGCCGGCGGTTCGTCGGAGGATGGCGGGGTTGGGGATGACGAGGAGCCCGCAGGTCACCGAGGACGGCGGGGTTAGGGACGCGACAAAGCCGATCGGATCACCGGGCGGGGTTGGGGCGGCGAGGAGGCCCGCTGGTCGCCGGAGAGGTTGGGGATGGCGAGGATCGCTGGTCGCCGGTGGGGTCGGGTCGCCGCGCGCCGCGGATCGCCGGTGGGTCGGGGTCGCCGCGCGCCGCGATCACCGGTGGGTTCGGGGGGTCGCCCGCGCGGCGCAAACGAAGGGAGTCGGGCGATTTGGGGGAAACGAAGCGGCGCAAACGAGGGAGTCGGGCAAATTTATACCGATGGCATTTTTTTCGTAAATCCTTCGAACTTCAGTGGCAAAGTATTATTTCCATTCCGCAAAAGCCAAAAAAGCACAAAAAAACAGGCTTTTGGCTTTTAGTTATAACAGGCTTTTGGCTTTTTCAAAAGCCTAGTTGAAAAGCCTTCTATTTGTTTAGGCTTAAGCTTTTTTGCTTTTAAGCCACAAGAAAAGCCAAAACAAACAGGCCCTAAAAGAGAGAGATTAGGCTTTTCTTGTGTTAGAAAACTTTAT
Source organism: Dendrocalamus sinicus (assembly GCA_036346575.1). NCBI lineage: Eukaryota > Viridiplantae > Streptophyta > Magnoliopsida > Poales > Poaceae > Dendrocalamus > Dendrocalamus sinicus. The sequence goes on along the minus strand of CM070643.1, from coordinate 28,912,068 downwards.
GTGTGTATGCTTTAGACTTAGAACTCTATTCTCTATGAGGGAGTAGCTGTAAAATATTACTCTCCAGGTGAAATGAATATCCAAACTTCGTCCAGGTAAGTTGTGCCATGGATTCCTCCTTGTGCTTTTGATTTGCCTGGTTGGATTTCACCTTCTCTTGATCTCTCTTGGTGCTAAAAACGTATAAGAGATGGAGATATCTAATAGAGATATCTACAGAAAGTTTTTGAGATTGTCTGGTTTTGATTAAGAGAGGGGTGATTTTGGGGTTTTGAACTTGTGGGCATTTTGGCTTGAGTTCATACTGTGATCTAGCTTGCCATGACATATGAAAACTCATCTAAGATCATCTAGATCATTAAGGACACATGAGTAAGAGCAAATTGAAAATTTTCTCTTTTGCTTGATTTTGGTACAATCTTCCTTGTTTTAGATAATGGTCATAACTTTGACATTGATCTTTATAATATATGATTAGAATAGGTTCCTAATATCTTACGGAGGACTACTACCATGTTTCATCTTGTTTGGATCCTTGGTTAAGAGCTAGCCTTTTTCTTAGTCGAGAGCTGTGCTAATTTTCAGCTTTTGTTTGGTGAGTGGTCAGACCACTGTGACCCAAGTGGTCAGACTGCCCGAGGCCTAGTTAGACTAGTGACCATATGGTCAGACTGGCCGAGCAGTCCGACTGCCCCTTGGTTGGCGGTCAGACCAGTGAGAGACAGTTGTCTTGGGTAATTTTTAGCTTTTAGCTTTAGGATAGCTTGTAGGCTTAAGCTTTCCGTCATATTGAGTTGCTAATACCAAGGGGAAGATTTTGAGGACTCATTCATCCCCTCTAACTCAGTATACCTGATCCTACAAACGTCACCAGTGCTTCTGGTACTAGCCTCGTGACAAGAAGGTCGTTGTCTGCATCAGTGACGACCTCATTGTTGTCGAGACCACCATCTCTTATAGCAACGATGCCACCAAGCTGTGGCACCAGGAGGTCTCCTCCCTCTCTCGTGACCAACACCTCTGTGTGCCCCTCATCGTCGAGCTTGTCACACTTCGCGACCGTAAGCCCAGCCTCTCATCCTGGGACACCCTCGGCATGCATTGCCACCTAAGCTACCCTGACAACTCCATCCACTACATTGCACTTTGCATCGGCAGCTCTCATGTGCTCGTGTACTAACCCATTGCCCCATGGGAGCCAAGGAACAGATCCACTAGCAAGATCGAGTTCTACAACAACAAGATGATGTAGCTCCAAGCGTTCATGGATGGCGCACATGTCACCATGACCAGTTTCGGGGCGAGGGAGGCAGTGGGGAAGCTGGTAGTGGAGTAGGGACTACATGAGGCACGTTCGATGGAGCTGAAGGATCTATTTGTGCACGCGTACGGGAAGGTGGATGGCTGGGGTAGAGGCGGAGAAGAAGGCTCGTTGGAAAGTAGTCCACACATCGCTGATTGTTAGCTTTCTATTTAATGTATATAAGTCCTAGTAAGCTTGCCGAATCCTAGTTTAGTTCTGTTGTGTGGCTGAGTTCTATTACTATATAAGTAAGAGCCTTGTATTGTAATATGTATGAGTTAGCAAGTAAGAAAAAACAGAAAAGGTGCAAGTAGAGTCGCGTTGCAAAATTGTGTCACGTCACAAATTTTTTTGTCGTGTTCGCATTTCATCTTTTTTTACGTGTTGATCCTTGTTCTAGCCAACAATTGGTTCTAGCCATGATGAAGGGCGAAGAACCAAGCGGGGTGAAAAAAGGGTTCCGCTTCGCTACAATATCCCATGCTTACAAATAGCAACTATGTTGTGTGGGCGATTAAAATGAAGGTGAACACGAAAGCATAGGGCGTGCGAGATGTTGTTGAGTGGCTGCTATCTACCAAGGGATACCGCAGGATACATTTTTCCTGTTGGCCGAGAAGGAGACAACCAAGGAGGGATGGGAGGCACTAAAGACCATGCATATGGGAGCTAAACTCGTGATGGACACTAAGGTGCAAACCCTCAAGTCGGAGTTCAAGGTGCTATGCATGAAGGAGTCGAAATCGGTTGATGATTTTGCTATCCGGTTGATGACCATTGTCAACAAGATTTAGGAGTTCGATGAGAAGGTTGAGGAGATGTATGCTGTTAAGAAATTCCTCCGCGTTGTCTCCTGTAAGTTTCTTAAGATCGCTTCGACTATTGTGTAATTTGGTGACCTTAAGACAATGATAGTGGAAGAGGTCATTGGGTGGCTGAAGACACACAAGGAGTGCCTAGGAGGATATGGCAACAACAAAGAGGAACATGTGCTACTCACCCATGTTGAGTGGGAGTCAAGGGCTAAGAAGAAAGAGGGCACCGACAACTCTGGTAGGAAGAACCACAAGTTCAACAAGGTGAAGGTGATGTGACCACGCCACCAACACGTACGACCATAGCGGCCAATATCAAGAATGAACTAAAGGTGAATTCGTTTCTTCAACTTCAACACATTTTAAATGAGAATATGATGCTACCTAATGATGAAAATATATATATTTGTAGCACCACATCACTTTGGAACCAATTGAAGCAAGGGTTCAAGTTGGACAGGTTTTGGAATCCAATTCGGCCTCCAGATCAATTCGGATTCAGCCTGACAAGCCAATTTCAAACGGCCATAACTTTTGATCCAGAAGGTTTCTCAGGGCCCGTGAGTACTCGTTGGAAAGCTCTTGGAGTCTACTTTCAGATGGATCTGGTCCCACCTCCAAACTCCATCCGAGCAGATCAGAAACTGCGAAACAAGTCACGTCACTTTTCCAGTCCGAGTCAAAGTGGGCCGAAGGCCTTGTAACTTGGGCTATTTGGGCTGGTACTGTTCACGTGAACAGTAGCATGGGTGCATGAACAGTAACCGTGAATAGTACCATATCCCTTGTCGTTAGATAAGTGCGGCTTTCCCCTCCCCTATTTAAGGAGGCTGCACCCCTTTAGTTTTCCTTGGGTTTTGCTTAGATTAACTGTCTTTGAACAGTTTCGCGCTCATCGGTTTGTGAGACCCCAACTTGTGAACTTAATATTTATTCGCAATTTCAGATTGCATCTTGTACTCTCTTGCTTGTGTTCTCGATTCGCTTGCAGGAGATAGCCTTCTTGGCGAGGTCAATCGTGTTCGCACGGTTGATAACCAACGAGCAGATGGTGTAGTGATTGCGAGGGTTCGATCTGTTTTGGTCGGAGCCTTTGGATCATCAACGTCGAGATCTCCATAATCGACTTATTAGTACCTCTCGGAAGATCGGGCCATTGTCACATCAGTTGGTATCAGAGCAACGGTTGCCCATGAGATAATTCTTGTATCCCTAGTTAGTAGATTGGTTTTTATTTCCTATAGCCCAGAAAAAAAATTGCCCCACAAAAAGAGTTAATTCCGCTATCCAAACCCCGTTTTGCCTTTCGATCTGTTAGTTTTGGTTTGCTAAATTGAATTTGTGTCCGTCATAGCATTGTCTAGTTGCTGGTCATATCTTTGTTCCATTAAAAATCCAAACAAAAGAAAAATTCCCCACCCCAAACCCTAATTTCCAATTTCGGCTGATTTTTCCTTCCTCTGCAGCCGCCACCAAAAACATCATAACTTTTGATTCCGAGATTATTTTTGAGTGGGACCACCGCCATTAGATTCAAAAATCCCTTATCCATCTATCTGTAAAATTGCATGTCATTCCAGCAAGGCAGTTAAGAGATATCTGCGGTGGAAGTTGACCTAAAATTCCAGATTGAATCTGCAGCAGTCGGCACTTGTGAATTTTGTGTGACTTTTTCGGTCGGTTTCCAGAACTTGGCCCCAAAACAAAAGTTGTATAAAAAGCCGTCAGGAAACGGAGAAAAAAAGAATCATTGAAAAAAGGCAACTAACAAAAAGTTACGGCCAAAATACCGACGTTCTATCTAGTGGACAGAAATCTTCAGTTTTCAGTTTTGGGTTAATCCTTGTGTTCTTCAATTCCAGATTGCATTGGATTGAATTATCTTCTATTTACTACTCCTACACATTACCATACACTTGTTTTTAGCCTTCTTCCATCCTTGGTTGATCAGCAACATAGGCTAAGTGCTAGATACGGACTATAATTCAATTCTATGCAATTCTGAAATTAACTGATTATTCTCCTTTGCTACATATTGTGCCTTCCAAGCTCCACATACTCTTGATCAGAACAGGTCCCCTCTTGCAATCGTACCCACGCCGACACGGTGTCACGAACCACCACCGGTTGTACCACTGCTGCATTGGTAAGAACACTTGTAAGAGTGTGGTAAGACGCTTGAGAATGTGTGATTCCACCTTCCACCACCTAGTAGTTGATAGGGATAATACCTTTGTGTTGTCTTTGTTTTCTACTAACCATGACAGTGAGTCGTCTGAAAATCAAGAGTGTGTTTTAAAGGAGCGCTCATGACGCTCTTCGATGAACAACGCACTACCATTATTGAGGACTTGACGGGAAGTTTCAAGCTACGACAGATACATTGCAGCGCACCATCAATGAGAGTATTGCACACCTTGAAAGAATGCTGAATCGCCACCAAACAATGGACGCGAGTATGATCACGGCGGACCACGATCGTGAGGAGGAGATGATAATGAGAGACAAAACCGCGACGCCAATGCTTCATTTGCTGCCCAAGATGCACGCCACGACACCGCCTACATCAAAACCGTCACGGTATGGGAGGTAATAATTTTCAGCACCACAATGATCGTTCTAATCATGACCCATTTGCTAAAGTCAAGTTTACCATTCCATCTTTTTTGGTCTTTATGATGCTGAAATATATCTTGATTGGGAGATGACGGTAGAGCGTAAGTTTAATTCTCACTTGGTTCCTGAGCAACATAGAGTTAGACAAGCTACTAGTGAGTTTAAGGACTTTGCTATTATCTGGTGGAATGATATGAGTACCATGCGCTACAACCCGATACATGGAAGCGGTTAAAAGAAGCTATGCGTGCTAGATTTGTTCCTCCCGCTTTTAAACATGAAATGCATAAGAAATTGCAGTGCTTAGACCAAGGTAATAAATCTGTCGAGGAATATTATCAAGAACTACAAATAGGCATGTTGCGTTGTAATGTTGTAGAAGATGAGGAGGATAAGATTTGTCGCTTTTACGGGGTTACGGCGTGAAATTCAGGACATTGTTTATTATAAAGATTTTACTATCACAACCGTTGTTCCAGCTTGCTTGTTTGGCGAAAAAGAATTGCGGGGTAGGCAACAAAGGTCGAGGAACAACTTTGGAGGTACGTCTACATCGAGATCAACGCTGGGCAAGCCAAGATAGCCCCACCTCCTATTTGTCGAGCTGCTGCCCTCCGTGAGTAGGGCGCATTCAGCAGCACCGCCGCCACCATCACGCGCACCGAGACGAGCAAATCTACTAGTGTGCAAACACTAGCACGAGCTCTTCATTGGTTGCTTCCACGGCCGCACGACGGGCATTGTGTGCCACCGTTGCAAAGGGATGGGCCACGCCATGAGAGATTGCACAAGTCGGCGGGCGTATATTGCGGCAGAAGATGGTGGTTATGTAAGTGCTAGTGATGTTGAGGATGAATATGCTCTTGCAGCTAACCTTGCGGTAATGGTGATGATCATGAGAACAAATCGTGTTTGTGCCCTTTTCGTGACTAACAACATGCGGTAGTTGAGAACCATGCCGAAGAGGAGCATGAGCCGATGGAATCGTTGACCCCATTGGTTGAGAATGAAGATAAGGAGAGGGATGCACTTACATCATCCGAGGAGAGCCAAAAGGTAAAGAACATGGTGCTATCATCGCCACGTGACTGATTTGGTGCTACAACAAGACATAGAGCAACCTTGTGAGTATATACCGCTGTAGTGCAATCTTTTGATATTCCTTGTGTTGACTTAAATAAACCATGTGCTGATCTAAATTCTCATAATTTTGCACATGTTAAATTAATAACACATAAAGAAGTTTTGACTAGAATTTCTCCTGCTAATTCATTGTGTTACATCATGTTGGATCTACCTATGAAATTGTCACATGCTATGGAGAAAGTTTCGAACTTGCATGTTCGAAATTCTTATTTAGTACCTACACCCCTGGATATAAGTTTAATTTGATTGGAGATTATGGTGTGGAAAATCAATTTCTTGTATATCGAATATGCATAACTTGTGATCACATGGATGAATTGAAACTTGCTGTTTGGGACAACAATTCTTGTATGCTGAATCATGTTGAATGTGAGAGGGAAGTAAACACCTACATTTGCAAAATAAGTTGCAATAATTACTGTGTGAGAAATTTTGAATTGCTCATTAACATATATGATTACTCTTGGGTTAATAATACAATGAGCTTTTATGATCATTGCTGTTTTATAACATTAATTGTGCAACAACGAAGAACTGTTAAAACGGATGACATATACATATACCATGCATACACATTGCCTTCTTTGTTACCATATTTTCAGCTTATCAAAAGCCGAGGATGGCTTTGTTTGTAAGAAGGGGAGGATGATAAGAACATGAACCCTATGGATACAACCATATTTGCTCTACTTGTTACAATTACAAGAGCTCCTACACATCACTTAAATTATGAGGTAAGCTCGTTTCAAAGAGATTTTACTTTATTTGATAAATAACTTATGATATTACATAATGAGAGTTTGTTACGTTTGTTATCATACACCAAGATTTATGATCAAGATCATGCAATACGTGACACTACACATATGTTAAAACCGAGGACGGTTTTCCATCAAGAAGGGGAGGATGATGTGACCACGCCACCAACACGTACGACCATAGCGGCCAATATCAAGAATGAACTAAAGGTGAATTCGTTTCTTCAACTTCAACACATTTTAAATGAGAATATGATGCTACCTAATGATGAAAATATATATATTTGTAGCACCACATCACTTTGGAACCAATTGAAGCAAGGGTTCAAGTTGGACAGGTTTTGGAATCCAATTCGGCCTCCAGATCAATTCGGATTCAGCCTGACAAGCCAATTTCAAACGGCCATAACTTTTGATCCAGAAGGTTTCTCAGGGCCCGTGAGTACTCGTTGGAAAGCTCTTGGAGTCTACTTTCAGATGGATCTGGTCCCACCTCCAAACTCCATCCGAGCAGATCAGAAACTGCGAAACAAGTCACGTCACTTTTCCAGTCCGAGTCAAAGTGGGCCGAGGGCCTTGTAACTTGGGCTATTTGGGCCGGTACTGTTCACGTGAACAGTAGCATGGGTGCATGAACAGTAACCATGAATAGTACCATATCCCTTGTCGTTAGATAAGTGCGGCTTTCCCCTCCCCTATTTAAGGAGGCTGCACCCCTTTAGTTTTCCTTGGGTTTTGCTTAGATTAATCTGTCTTTGAACAGTTTCGCCGTTCATCGGTTTGTGAGACCCCAACTTGTGAACTTAATATTTATTCGCAATTTCAGATTGCATCTTGTACTCTCTTGCTTGTGTTCTCGATTCGCTTGCAGGAGATAGCCTTCTTGGCGAGGTCAATCGTGTTCGGCACGGTTGATAACCAACGGAGCAGTGGTGTAGTGATTGCGAGGGGTTCGATCTGTTTTGGTCGGAGCCTTTAGATCATCAACGTCGAGATCTCCACAATCGACTTATTAGTACCTCTCGGAAGATCGGGCCATCGTCACATCAGAAGGTTTGTTTCTACAGTTGTCAAGACTACGGTCACTTCGCTTCCGAATGCCTTATGCCAAGGAAGGAGAAAGCGAATGTGCATTTAATTTTGGCATATGCTAAGGATGAACCGACACTGCTCTGATGCTGAGTTGAGTAAGTTAAGTTGAGTCCAAAATATTGAGGAGATGTGTTCGCCATACTAAGTTGAGTAAGTAGAGTTGAGTCTAGGATATTGAGGAAATGTGTTCACCATCCTATGTCTAGTAAGAGTTAGGTAAGTTATAGCTAAGACTGATTACCTCAATGAGTTAGAGATACATTAAGATTAAGCTAGAGTCTCTATATGTAAATGGACGTGTACCAATTGAGTTGAGTACTTACATACAGCTATGTTTATTTAGGTTGCATGTAGATCACTTCATGAAGAGGCTTAGCAGGTAATTCGGATCATTAGGGAAGGCAATCTGGATTAAGGGGGAGATTGTTGGAAAGTAATCCACATGTTTCCAATTGTCAGCTTTCTGTTAGCTATATTTAACTCCTAGTAGTCTTGCCGAATCCTAGTTTAGTTCATTTGTGTGGCTGAGTTCTAGTACTGTATAAGCAAGAGGCTTGTACTCTAATATGTATTGAGTTAGGAAGTAAGAAAATTGGAAAAAAGGCGCAAGTTGATTCACACCACAAAATTATGTCACATCGCAAATTTTTTCTCGTGTTTGCATTTCTTCTTCTTATACATGTGTGTTGACCCTGGTTCTAGCCAACGGAAGAAGCTAGATAGAAGTACTGGATAGGGAAGGTGACACTCGCAAAGGCGAAGGCAAAGGTAGAGGAGGACAACAAGCAGTAGGGGAGGCAAACGGCGAAGGTGATGAGGGGTACGCCTGGAGCGCGTGGTGCTCAGCATAGAGATGCGGCTGCTGCGGTGGCCGATGAAAGTGGCCTATGCGGAGTGGGTCTACGCCACCGGCGACACCTACCTCTACTTCGAGGTCGCGATCCACTGCCTCCAGAAGCTCGGTGCTCCTGTCGACGCCTGATCGTGAGCAAGCCATCGTCGTTGCGTTAATCACTAGATCATCATGGTCAAAAATACGATGTTACTGGAGAGTAGTTTAATTCATGGATAAAAGGTTTAGCTTAGTTGCACCGCTACGATTTCGTTGGGGTAATTAGTGCTAATGCAGATATGGTATTTGCTAATGGTATCATGATATGGTAAGTATGATGGGAACCTGATGTATTGTACTTGGATTGGAATGGATATGGTGCTGCTGAGTTGAGAACTTAGGCAAGCTAGGTTTGAGATCTTTTGTGTTTGCTTGTTTAATTTCTCTACGACTTGATCGGTCATTTCATTGTGCTTCGTTCGTGTGATGATGTGAATTTTGGTTTATTTTTATAAACTCAGGGAGAAGTCCTTGGAATTATGTGTGGGAACAAAAAGGTTTGCTGTGGTTTCCTATCACACATGGGTTTGAAGCAGCTCATTTTCTTTTTGGTTTATCTATCTTTGAACATTATTTTTTTCCTAATAGTAAGAAAAATAAAGCAACTAAAAATCTAAATAAAAATAAAGCGATTAAAAATCTAACAAAATAGGTAATCCATGGGTTCTACGTCCACTGTGTTAAGAAATCGATGTAGAACAGATGAACGGTAACGCAATCCACGCAATTAATCATTAAGAACGCAATAGATCAAACACAGAAGACACCAATGAGAGAGAACACCAGAGTAGTCTTTTATTCATTCTCAGATCTCTTTACATGGTACAATGTCTTTCTATTTATAGCCCAAGCCCACCAAGAGCAGTTCTGGTATTTGCCCACATCAGAACCTTCTAAGTTTCGTAATACTCCCCCTTGGGCTAATACCATGGAATGCACATGTGTCATTAAAAACTCCTCCTAAAAACCCAGTGGGAAAAAAGGATGGAGAAAAGAGTACATCGCATCCGTCTCTTGTGTCGCACTTATTGCCTCATTAAAAACTTTTACGTGAGAAAACTTCAGGTGAAACTCACAAAGGGAAAAAATAGTGCAACATTTGGATCTTCAAGATTATGTAAGTCTTATGGTCTTACATAAGGGCTACGGTTCAGGGATTTGCTTCCCCTGAACCTTGTAACTCTCTAGGTCGTCTCATCCCAATGCCTCGTACACACTTCTAGAAGGTAGAGCCTGGAAGGGATTTTGTGAATATATCTACCGAATTATCACAAGACCTAGCTTTCAATATCTTTACCTCTCTGTCCTTCTGGAGCTCGTGAGGATAAAAGGGTTTAGGAGCTATATGTTCCGTGATATTACCTTAACATAGCCTATTTGCATTTGTGCCACACAAACTGCATTATCCTTAGGGATAATAGTGGGGTTATCAATGGTGTTTATGCCACATGACTTCTCGATGTGGCTAATCATTAGCTTGAGCCAAACACATTCTGGTGAGGTTTCATATCACGATATGCATATGCCTCGTTAAAAACTCCTTCCAAAAATCCAGTGGGAAAAAAGGAATGGAGAAAAGAGTACACAACACACGTTAAATTACATTGCATTTGTTGCCTCATTAAAAACCTTCAAGTAAGAAAACCCAACGAGAAAACTTACTAAGGAAAAAAGAGTACAATGCTTATCTTCAGGATTTATTATGATCTTCAGGACCTTTATCATATCCATTGATTGGACTTATACCGATAAGTGGAAAAGACTTTCAAGGTAGTGATCATCAAATCAATACCTTCTAGGTTAGACTAAAATCGAGATCTTCTGAATCTCACGTATAATTATAAAGGTTCAGTATATGCTCTCCCTGAAGACAACTTCTCGGTGCAGTCTCATTATTCCAATGCCTTTAATAAGAAATAAATACAGGCCAGTATATATTGTAAGTATATCTAGTGGATGACTACAATGTGTAGTCTTCTAGACATGTGTCTCATTATTCTTCTAGATAAAGAGACGATAAAACAATTTGAGAGCAATATACTTAACTTTCCAAAAATACCACTTATCTATATGTGCAACATAAGCAAAAACTTATCCTAATCAAGATATGGGGGTAATCAATCCCGAGGTCACATTTCTTCAGGATGTAACTTATCAAGACCTTTCAGGGTCTTAATTACATACCATGCCACCAAATTACAAGAAGATACCGCTTCAAACGAGAAATTACAGGAATATAACATGCCACCTTAGCAGGAGATCATCTCTTCACCTATATTCCTTCATCATCATCTGATTGATTTTTACGCTTGTATCGGGATACGTTGCACATCGGACATATATGCATGTTTACATACTCTTTACGGTAGAGGATACAGTCGTTCAGACATGCATATATTCTTCCTACTTCTATTTCCAATAGACAAAGAATCTTCTTGACTTTGTAGGTGGTTTTGGGCAACTCGTTCCCTTTCAGAAGCATGTCCACGAAAAGACCTAACAGTACCGTGAAACTCTTATCGGACCAACCGTTGCTTGCCTTTAATTTTGGTAGTTCAAGTATGGCTGACAACCTCGTGTACTTTGACTTGTAGCACATGAATAAAGGTTTTCCGAGTCATACATCAAGCCCTGAAATTTAACATACTCTCTCTCTCTCTTATCACAGTTCTTTTCTGCATCACAAAGCATTTGATCTATATTGTCATCATTTAGCCTATCCGAATCCAAACCACAATAGACATAATCATCCGGCGGTATATCATTGACTTCATCGGCGATGCTATTTCTATTACCTTCCTGTGTAATCTGCTCTTCATCATGATAGGTCCAATATGCATACCCTTTTTTAAAACCCCATCAAATCAAGTGCGCTTCAATCTGAACTCGGTTATTAAATATTTTTAGATTCTCGTAGTCAATGCATGGACAGTACATATATTCCACAACACTTATTCAACATATCCTTCTCAGCAGTTTTTGTAAAAGTAGAAATGCCATTAATATACTCTTCACTCACATGGTTCCCAGCGTACATCCAAATTCGGTTCTACGTTACGCATATAACAATTTAGTATAACTTATTCAATTAATTAATTATTATACTATATATGTACGATCTAAATTAAGTAGCTATATGTAGCAATAATAATTAATTAAATTGAGTTAAGTAGAAATAGACTATGAATTGACTAAACCCTAAACCATACTAGATGTAAAATAACCTTATCTCTATATCAAGCTAACTAGATCAACTATCTTCAATTCTCCTTTTACCAAAATCTATAAATGTAAATTATAATACAATTAGAAACAAATCTTAGAACCGGACAAAAACCCGCCTAGCAGACGGTAATGGTATCCGAGAAATTCGGAAAAAAGGGATAAAAATTCAAGTATTAAATTTTGAATTTGGGTTATTTTATAATTGAAGTATATTTAGTTCATACAATAGGTAATCTAGCACAAAAAGATATAAATCAATCTAAAAAATATATTATGCAATCATAAATTTATATTTATATTTAAAAAATAAACCAATTTTTTCTCCCAGTTTCTATCGGTTTTTCTAGTAATCGCCGGTTTTTCCCCTGTTCCCGATCGACTCAACGAGCCACATGCATTTCACGAGAGAGAGACAGTACCCCCTTGCATAATAAACCTGAACCCCAGTTATGGAATGTGACCATAGACGCCAGACTGCATTGCCACAACCGACAGACTTCCTCAGCTCAACTCTCTGTTCCACGCTTCGGTTCTAGTGAAAACAACCGCCTCGTCTCTGTGCTTGATAGGTAGATTGACATTAGCAAGAAATGGATCATCAAGTCGGTGTAAACCTGCAGGGTGATTGGAAAATGCACCATGCATTCACTCAGCGAGTGCTACATACGATTGAAACAGAGGGGGCAATGGCCAAACAAGGCTCAGATCGATGGAACAAGACAGCAAGAGAGAGCCCAATACCAATTCGCCAAATCTCAACGTCAGCATTCCATCCATTTTCGATGCAGGCAATGGTATCAGATCACCAAGTGCACATGCTTCCATCGCAACTTGCGATACCATACTAGTGTAGAAACAGCGAAAGCAAAAACTTGACGTACCCAAGCATTGAACCTAGCTACAGCCTACGGATCATGTCCATGAGCTAGTGAGATGTGAGCAAAGCTGCAGATCGTCGAGTTACCTCAACGTTGGCGGTGCGATCGAGCGAGACGGCGGCACGTACGGTAGATCTCAGGCGCCGAGCTTCTGGAGGCAGCGGAGCGCGATCTCGAAGCAGAGGTAGGCGTCGCGGGTGGCGTACATCCACTCCCCGTGGCCCAGCTGGCTGTAGCCGCCCCAGTCCGCGTCCGCCACCTTTGCCGGCCACCGCGCCAGCCGCATCTCCGGGCCCAGCGCCACGCGCGCCATGCGTTCCAGGCCCAGCCCCTTCACCACCTTCGCCGTGCGCCTCCCCTGCTCGCTGTACTCCTCCTCGTCCTCTGCCTCCGCCTTTGCCCTCGCCCTCGCGAGCGCTGCCTTAGACATCCGGTACTTCTCCGGCTTCTTCGCCTTCCTCTCGGCCTCCACCCCGGGCACCTTCCCGTACGCGCGCGCGAACAGATCCGTCAGCTCCGTCGGCCGCGCCACGTGCAGCCCCCACTCCTCCGCCAGCTTCCCCGCCGCCTCCCTCGCACCGACGCAGGCCACGGTGACGCGCGCGTCGCCCAGGAACGCGCGGAGCTGGCGCATCTTGTCATGGTAGAAGGCGAGCGGGCCGCCGGTGCACTTGTGGTTGTAGCAGTCGGGCTGGTACATGAGCGCGTGGGAGCCGCCGACGCAGAGCGCGATGCAGCGGATGGGGTTGTCGCGGTGCCGCGGGTGGCGGCGCGCGCTGCCAACCTCCCAGTACGAGGGGCCGGGCGCGCGGCCGCGGAGCGCGACGAGGCCGACGACGAGGGGCGTGCGGAGGCGGCGGCCGCGGGAGAGGGAGGCAACACCCTGGAGCCAGGACTTGGTGACGTCGTTGCTCTCGGAGAAGGTAGTGTCGACGACGGCAAGGCCGCCGCCGATGCGGACGACGCCGACCTCGCCGTCCTCGACCCAGTCGTCGTAGGGGGAGCGCCAGCCGCGGCGTGGGAGGGCGACCCTCTTCAGAGTGATCTCCACGGGTCCCTTCATGGCGGCGGCGGGGCAGGGGCACCGGGCACACGGTGGGGTTTGGGGTTTTTGTGACTTGGGAAGGGAGTTGGTGGTGTTTGCCTGGAGAGGAAGACAGCTGTTGGGAGTGGGAAGGAGGTTTTATAGCAGAAATGGGGGTGCCTACGTGGCTCGATCAGGTGCGTTCAGTGGCTCGATCAGGAGTTGGGCTAGTAGCCAAAACATCACGGTGGTTTTTTGTTTTTAGCGTCGAAGTGAACGGAACGGTTTCTAAGTAGCTTTTTAAGTCTGCCTTTTAAAACTAAAACTGCACACCTGTCTATATCATATGCTACTGCCTTAAAAAATACAGATAAAGGGTGCGTTCGGCACCACTTAGGCCATTTCCAATGGTAATAGCTAGTACTAGCTATATAGTCAGATAACGTGGAGGTGAGAGACAAAAGCAAAGACTATTTTATACTGTTGGACCCACATGCTCCTCTCTCATGTTCTTGGACTACGTGAAATAGATCAGCTATTTGCTTGTCACTAGTGACTACTCTCTCTCCTACTTTTTTCTTGCCACATCAGATCTAGCTAGCTAAATAGCCAGCTGTTGGAGACGCCCTTATAAGTGGTTTTGGCTTATAATTGGTACAGTAACTAACTTTTAAACAGTATGTTTTTAAGACAGAGTCTATATAAAAATTAAAATACAAATTATACCGAATTCAACTGTACCGATCAAAATTACATGTGACTTCCTTTTTATATACTGTCTCTTATGAATAATTCAGAATTTAAAATTTTTTTATCATAAATTATAAATTACAGTTTAAAATAACCCACCAGAAAACATGAGCTGCAGACCAAAGAACATGCTAGGCTTCCAGTGGCACGGCTGCCTCCCGTCTGTCGCCTCTCGTCGCCGTGTGGTGTCCGGAATGGGCCTGGCTAGGTTCATTTTTGTGCGACCTGTTTGAACCCTCGCCCATCCACTGCCCATTTCAAGGTAGATCGCTCTTTTTTTTTGGGGCCCATTTCAAGGTAGATCCCTCTCGTTCTTATGGTATCCGCAAGTTCGACGTACACAAATGTTTCTGCACCGAACTGCTCCCTTATTTCCCAACAGTCAGATTAGATTACATCAAATTTTTTCAAAAAGAGATTAGATAACATCATGGAAGAATTTGACAGAAGGGGCTATGGTAGGGAAGCCTCCTAAGAACAGAAAATCCAGAACTTGCTTTAGTCGACAACCAAAAGTTCAGAACAGAAAAAAAGAGTGCAAAAATTCATCTCGCTTAATAGCCGACATCTACACATGTTATTATGCTTCATTGGCCGGCCATGGTTT
This sequence comes from Dendrocalamus sinicus, assembly GCA_036346575.1. Classification (NCBI taxonomy): domain Eukaryota; kingdom Viridiplantae; phylum Streptophyta; class Magnoliopsida; order Poales; family Poaceae; genus Dendrocalamus; species Dendrocalamus sinicus. Next base: position 28,896,962 of record CM070643.1, on the reverse strand, counting down.
ACAGTCTTACACCGGCTACTGCACTGTACAACATAAATTGAGCCATCACACTAGGAATTGTACAGCGGCCTATATCACTATACAGTTATACACACACCCTACTCTCCATACAAGCGCAACCATTTCTGGTTGTTTCTTCCTCCAGTAGCACTCACTGTCCAATGCAAGTTACAGAGAACCCACTGTTGAACACACGGAAAAGTATCCTTTATACCAGCAGGTCAGGACACAAAATTCCAGTCACTGCATAATCACCGTAGCCAAGGCCGTCACTTTGACAGAACCCGGCACCGCAAATCTACAGTGAACAGAGAATCATATCATCTGTCACCGGTCAGGATTACCGTAGGAGCTAGCACAATCTGGCCAAAGCTCTCTCCACCACATTCATGGAGAGATCAAATGACATCAACCAGCTACGAGTGGTTCCGTTGCCTCTCCTTCTGTATCGACCGGAAAATCCGCGCTGCTGACAGTGAAGCAGTCTGTGAGTTATGCGGAACAACCCTGATTACATGGGTTTGGTTGTCCCGGCTGCCAGAGGAGAGCTGAGGCTGGGCGTTCTGAACTGAAGCTGTGGGAAAGAGTGACACTGGACCACTTCCATCACCTTGGAGCCTGTCAAAAGGACTGCTAGCGCTGCTGGCTTGTGGCTCGCTATCCCTTGATGCATGAAATCTCCAAATGCCACTCGGGTGCGACATGTTACATGAGATCCGCGAGTGCTGCTCTACGTGCCCATTAGGCTGTGACGCAGCAAGATGGCTCCCTTGTTCGACTGAAGATGCTACTGCAACTGGGTTCATCACTGGTAAGCTGAAAGGTGGGAAGTAGTTCATAGGCATAGCAGGAGTGCCAGGAGGACCCATATGTTGTGGCTGATGAGGCATAGGAACACCGTATGCAGTAGATGGGAGACTTATAGGAGTACAGTTGGCATAAAATGGGGGCAACAAACTTCCAGCTGGAGGACACGGCCCAGCGTAAGGCTTGTAGACAAGCCCTTCCGAAGGAGACATAACTGGAACAAGCCACTGGTTTTGTGATGGATGAACGCGCCAGTTATTCTGTTTGTTGTCAGGAGCAACAGGCATAGCTGGAAGATTGCTTGTAAAGGCGCCATTAGTTGCAGCTTGATCATGATGACCACCACCAAGCCCATCACCACGAGAAGGGGAGGGTGGGTTTTCTTCAGTGTTTTCTTTTGATAACTCTGGTTGCTCTAGAGTTGGCTGCATATCATCCTTGTTTGTGATTGACAGGGGTTGTGTTTTCAAGTTTCCTTCAGCCAGCTTGTTCTTACTACCCACCAAGGCATTGCGAAGGCAGGGATCACCTTCAATAAGCAGATGTGGTGATGCTGCAATCAACTTCTGCACCTGCTTGCAAGTCAATTACAAGTTCGCATTATATCCCCATTCTGCATGAAATTTTACCCACACTAACCTGCTTATGAGTGAGAAGAGGATGGTAACTTCATTTATTTGCTGTAGACTCACTTTTATCAACTTATGCAGCTCGAATACTTGGACCGCAAAAACCCTCTGTTGACTGTATAGAGTTTGAAGAAGATCCAAGTGTAAAACAACAAGAAAGGAAATCATACAGCAATTTGGAAACAAATATTCACAATATCAGTATGACAGGAACACATTTACTAGTTTTTTCAATGAAACTATGCATTTCTACTTGAAACTTAAGGAAAAGAAAACTGAAGGCATTCAAGATTAATATTATATTGAAATCTAAGAAATAGAACAACTCAGAAGCACAAGTGTACATGTAACAGTAATAGCTGTGACACAAACAAAAACCAAGCACAAACTGATTGGATAAGTCGGAAAAAAAGTTGGATCTTTATCACATGATATCAATTTTGAATAGACCTGAATGCGAATAAACCTCCGTACTACATCTAGTCTAGTTAGCAAGCAGCAAATTTGAAACTAGATAACTACCCTATCTCTGTCAAAGAAATTGGAAAAAAATGCTGACCTACCAGCATTAATAAATTGGCATATGTTTTGCCCTCAGTTGTTCAATAGCAAAAGCATGAATATTTCAAATATCATATGGGTTTCAAATATTTTAAAATTCAAAAGCTCTTTAACAGAGATACACGATAAACCCAAAATAACAAAGAGAAAAATTATCTTGAAGCTCTTTTTCCTCAGATGATAGCAATAAACTGAATTACTGAAAACTCAGAACAAATAACAGTAAAGAAAGTGAAACAGAACATAGTCATTTTCTCATGAATGCTACAAACATTTAATACAAAACGATTACTCAAGCATTGTATACTTACTTCAGAATAGCTCTTCTTGCTTTCCAGAAATGCTTTGGACCAATAGCACCAACAATTTCATCTGGAGAAATCTCCCACCCCGGTATACATTTCACTGAGTCAAACAAATCATCATTTTGCACTGCATCATGATGTGCTACTGACCTTTTTCTCTTTGCACAAGTTTCCCTTAAACCTCCTTCTAGTAAATTAGAATTCCTTTCTGTGTTATCAATACTGGCACATGGTTTAGAGGATACTGCATTTCTTGCCATTGCAGAGTTCTGCATTTTCATGGAACCTCCATTCCTGCCTGTCACTTGATACGCACTATTTCCAAGATGTGGCTTATCGGAATTATTCATACTGCCTGTCTTGTCCCTCTTTGAACATACTTCAGAATCTTTGTTTCCAAACTTATCTTTGAACCCCTGAACTGATGAATTTTTTGCTTCAACTTCAATGTTTTTCGATACTTGTGCTGGTTCCTTCTCAACTTTTGGAGAACTCTTTGATCTAACAACAGAAACATCGATTTTCTCCAACTGTTTGTTGACAGCAATATGACATTTTGTGGATGATTTGGACACTGTATGGAGACTTTTGTACGGACTTGTAGTACAGAGGGGTGTCAGTTTCTCTTGAATCCCTGCATGCTCTTGAGTAGGATGTTGAGGAAATCTGGAATAAAGGACAGAAGGAACCATAAATTCATCATCATTGGTCAATTTCTTCCCAGAAGAATTCCTGATTTCATTGTCCGCTCTATGCTGTGAGCTGCACCCAGCGATTGATCCTGCCGCATGAATGTCCTTGCTCTTTGTCTGTGAGGATAGCATCCCAGATTCTTTTCTCGTGCTATTAACCTGCCCACTGATAGAGTTTGCATTGATCTTTTCAGATGAGCGAGCTGGTTCATTTGAAGGGACATCAAAAGGCTGGAAGAGAGGCATGTCATACCCATAAACCTAGAAGCAGAAAATTTTTGTCAGTACTTACGAAGATTTAATTAAAAAATTGTGAACAGAATAGAGTATACTAAGTTATCTAAGTTTGCCAAGGTGCATCCAATGAGGATCCCTGTACGAAAACTAGTGAGGAGAACCTTTAAAGTATCCAGGAATTTTCATTTAAAACTAAACATAAAAGGTGAAAGATGAGTACCTCAGGTCAAAATCTCAACTCTATGATTGCTCTAACCCCCTAACTTTCCCTTTATATTTCCCTTTCAGCAAACAAGATTCCTTGCAAGTTTGGCCACATACTATTTGCAATAAGCTAGAATAGCACAAATTTGGATGCAGATGGTGCCCCGATGAGATTTGTTGCAGACAAGCAGATAGCACTCTTGTGTGTTAGGCCAAGTATTCACCGGGGGCTTACAGATCGAGCCAGTGTGGTCACACAAAGGTTCTCAGTCCGGAACCCAGCTATTCTAGATGTCCTGAAAGAACTACTAAGCAGCAAAATCTTGAGCCTAAACCGCAAAACAGTACAAGAGGCCAGCTCAACATTTCAACCTCACAAAGAACTCCGGGGGACTCGCATCGGTTACATTCTTAACTGGGATGAAACCTGCCAAATTAAGAGTGTTGACAACAACAGAGCTAGCTGAGCTAGGAATTTCCCACTAGACCCACAATACAATTGATTATATAAAGCACTACCAAATTTCTGGTGCCAAGTGCCAAAAGTTGATTTCGCTTTTCCCTCTTGTCTTTTGATGGTCACAGTAAGTTATCACCTGCTGAGGAAGAAGCACAATTGTTCACAGCGTGGTCTAGTTCCTCTGAAGACCTTCTTACCACTACCTATGCCACTAACACACAACGCAAGCAAAGGCACAGACAACACGGTAGATGAATCTGAGCGTAAGGGAGACGTTGTCTGCGCTTCAAATTCTAAGTTCACCGAAATTTTGTCAGGCGCAAGGGAAAACACGTAAAGGACACATCGTGAACCCCTCTCACCCGGCTCGCCGACGTCGAGGGCACCAGGCTGGTCTTGCCGCCGCCGCGAGTCGAGGCCGACGAGCTGAAGCGGTTTGACGGCACGGTGAACTGCTCGTAGAGCGCCATCTTGTTCCTGGGCGGCGCCCGCGGCCCGCCGCCCCTGCCGGCGTCGTTGACGTGGAGCCGCGGGAACAGCGGCCCCATCACCTTCCCCTCCTCCTCCTTCCCTCCTCCGCCTCCCCTCGTCATCGTCTCCACGCCCAAGAACCGCCCCGTCTCAAACAGCCTGCTCAAAGAGAGGAAAAGATCCCAAATTCCGAGCAGCTCCGGCCGCTTCTTGGCATCAGAGTCGGCGAGGAAGCTCCAAACGCAGGTGTGCAGCTCCTGCCACGGCCATGGCGGCGTCTTGAAACGAAATCCCGGATCAAATAGGGAGGATGGAAGATTGGACTCGAGAAACGCGAGGTGGTATTTGTTGCACGGAGTTTTTTTTTTCCTTCACCTTTTGTTTCCGTGTGGGTTTTTGGTTGGATGCCAGAAAGGAGAAGGCGGTGCTCATCCATACAGGGGGAGAAGGTGGGGCCCACCGTGAGAGGGAAACAGGAGTGGTTGAACTTTGCAAAGTGCTCGCTACAGAGCGGGTATTCTTATGAGATAATTAATCTTTTTGCCCCTCATTTTAGCTGTCTTTGGATATTCTTCTTTTATTTTGCTATTTATATTTTTCTCTAAAATTCTCATGCCAATTGATCTTTTTCCCTATCTGCATATTATATTATTTTTTGAATCGTTTTTCTATTAATGACCAAAATACCCATCCCCTTCCCTTCGACTCATCTCCTCACCCTTTGTGGTGGCCGCCGCCTCCCCAGCACTCACCCTGGCCGTTGAAGCGTAGCACCAAAGAGCTCCTCGAATGCCATCTTTCTCCCCTCATCCCCGACATCTCGTCTCCCAGCTGCGGCGCCAGCCTTGGGCTTCGCCACGGGCACTGCCTTGGCCCACATCTTTGAGGTGGTGGTAGGCGTGGATGGGTCCTCAAGCATGGTGTGGAGGCAGCGGAAGCGCATGCCGTCATCTTTGTAGCACCCTACATACAGCCAATCTAGAATACTACTATGGAACATCATCTTCAAAGTAAGAATAAATAATAAAAGTAACAATAGAATCACAAGAAAATTAAAATATTAAAGGTACTTTATTAGGGAACCAACGAAAGCTAAAATAAATGTTTGAAACATAGGTAAGAGACCATGTGGAGGTGACCCTGTGCTTATGATGAGTAATTGACACTTGTTCTGGAAAGTTTGAGTTTGTTGTGTGTGTTTCGTGCCAAGGCGTAGTCTAGCATAGTAGGCTGCGGTCGGTCTTGGTCAAATACGGTTGGATATGCTTGGAACGCCTGTTCTTCTATTTCATCCGATCGCAGGGTTATTTCGTGCTTAAGTGCCTTCTACGGATGCATTTGTATGATTACAGTATTTCGAGCGGTGCTATGTGATGGTTTCTTGTCTGTGTTGGTTGCAGGACTTTGAAGCTAAGTCGTGGTGAGGCATGGGATGGCCGGACTAGGCACAGGCGGTGCTGAGGTCAAAGCGGGTGGGAGATGTCGAAGACGGCGATGATTCAAGGTGGTTGCGAGGCTTGGACAGTAAGAAAAGAGGAAGCTTCCAGGAAAGCGCAGGAGTAGTATTTTGGTAAAATGCGCAAGGCTGCGAAATGGAGGCGGATTCGGTTCGAGTAAATGGGTAAAATGTTCTCTGGTTTGTTTCTTTTTCTTGGCTTTCCTTTCTATTTGAGTTGTTTTCAGTTTCCAGTAAGCGTTTATCTTCCTTCTTCATAGCTTTTATAGCTATTGGAGATGAAGACTGCGTGAATACTTGGGGTGATTTGAAGGCACCATTCACCCCTTCTGTTGCCATTTCGGTCCTACAATAGGACCGGTCCACTTCTAATCAAATGAAGAATAAATAAAATGACATAAATGGTGGCAAGCCATATTGCTGAAAACTCGAGTGCTCCCACCCATGTATGTTGTTATCACTCCACTGGCCTTTTACCTGAGAATGGAAAGAGCAAGTGTGAGATTTAGAAATCTCAGCAAGTACCCAACAACGGTCGCAACACGATGAATTCTATAGTCGAGCATTATACAAGCTACAAGTGTACAACACTAACTAGCCCGGCGCATTAGAATCTACCTAATTATACAAACAACATACAACTAGGAAATCAATACAGTGAAATAATCGAATACTAAGCTAATTATGACAGATAATCGTGAAACGGTAATGTACGAAAGGATAGGTTACGGTCGCGAGGTACTTGCCTCGAGCACGCTCGACGGACACGCTGCACGATGGATCCAAAATGCGCAACTGCCCAACTGCGCCCTCAACAGCTATGTGCGAACCTACAGGATGGAATGGAAGGCAACTGATCAGATGGTGAAACCACATTCGGCCGCGCGAATGGCCGTTCGGTCGCACCTCTGCCACTGGTCACCGCCGCTGGCCTAACCGTGTGCGCGTGTGTGGCCGCTGCCGCTGGCCTAACCGCGTGTGCGCGTAAGGCCGCACGCCTTGCGTCGCTGCCGCCAAGCCGCCACCGCGTCGCCCGCCATGGCCGTGCACGCGCATGCAGCCGTCTCGCGCCACGGTCGGGCATGTGCGCACATGCGCCTTGCCATCGCGCACCACCGCTGCCGCCAAGCAGCCACTTGCCACAGTTGCGCATGCGCGTGCGTCGCCGCCTCGCTTCATGGCTGTGCGTATGCGCCTTGCCGCCGTCGCCGCGCGCCACCGTCGACTGTGGTTGCCGCATGCAGTGTGCACAGGGAGAGAGATAAATAATAGATGAAAAAATAACCTGGTGAAGGAAGGCTGCACACGGGAAAAGAGTAGTTTTTTATTATTGTTTTATTCTTATTTTTTGAGTGCTACAGTCCTCGCCAGAGAACGTGGCTGGCTGGTGTAGGTGCCCTGGTGCTCGACCTGCACCTCAGTGGCGTCGATGGAGGCGGGTGAGAAAGAGGAGGGCGAGGCGGCGGGGTATGGCCAGAACTGCTGCTTCTGGAGGAGGAGTTGGCGCTCGGCGTCATGGAGGCGCTGGATCTCGCTCGCCTCGATCTCCGCGCGGTGGAGGAGCTTGTAGCTACTAAACTTGGCCTCGAGGAGCTGAAGTCGCCGAAGCGGCATTGGACTAGAGGCTGGCATGACAGTGAATCGATCCTCTAGATTTGGAGAAGAAAGAGGAGGAATTGTTCAACTATTTCACAAACGGGCAATATGGTCTATTTACATGAGCTCCAGGGGGTTAAACAAATGAAAAATGATATAATATGCAGATAAGGGAAAAGATCCATTGGCATGAGAATTTCAATGCAAAATATGAATGGCAAAGTAAAATAGAGCAAATGATCAAAGGCAGCTAAAGTGAGGGGTAAAGGATCAATTATCCCTATTCTTATTTGCTTGTCTTAAAAGTCAGAAACCAATATAAATATATAGCTTTTTAAAACAATTTTTTCATTCTTTCTGCTCCTGTCGCTCCAAAGATGAGGTGGAGGTTACAGGCATATCACGTACCTCACTCCTCTTGCTCCATCTCGCATACGTATCTTTCCCTTATTTTTTCACCGCTCATTCCCTTCTTCTAAAAGCCATTTTTTAGTTACTATTATTTTCAGCTAAAAACCATCAACCACAGTCAATACCAACACCCCCAGAGTTCAAACACCCAGATTAGCGTCTGGCTTAGTATGTTTTTATCTATTGCCCGATTTATGTATTTTCAATGATATTATTGATATTTAGAAGGTGAATCTTTGTATGATAAAAGATTTTGACGAATGTATGTCTGGTTTGCATGACAGCGTATAAGAAAATAAAAAGTTTAGTTTAATGAGAGTTTTTACCATCTTTGCAAGGTACTAAGAGGTACCGGTATCTCGCTACCAAATTATATATAAATTTTTAGTAACTTTTCAAAAATAGTAAAAACTCTCTTGTTTAATAAGGATGACGGAAATAATTTTTAGTTGGACTAGTACTTAGCGTATGTATATTGACGCACGGTTATAGTGCGTGCCGGCAAAATAGGTTATAGAGTCAGGGGTCAAGCTCCTAGCTCCTTCAGTTTTCATGTGTATACGGTATACTCGACGGTTTGTGTGTGTGTGTTGACATGTCTGCGGATTTTTTTTTTTTTGCATATGCATTGATAACATACATGTACAGACACCGCTTTAAGCGGCTTAAGCATTTTGGTTTCTAAATTTCAGCTTTTTTAAATTTTTTTGTCTTTTTTGAACTTTTTTGTTTTTCCTTTTTTTTTCTTTTATTTCTGTGCATTGCCCTCGACGGAGTGAGCTTTGCATTTGCCACTAGAAAGGGTCGTACTTGCGGTGGCGCCCATACAGCCCGGATGGAAAGCCCATCCCCACGGTTGCTTTGTGCGATTGTGGGATATCCCTAGGCCCACGTAGCGCCATGTCGTACGAGAGCATCTACGTGGGATATCTTTTCGGTGCTAGGTAGACCTACGTGTAGAACCGTAATCCTACAGCCAACCGACTCCTCAAAATATTAGGCTGGGTTCTTTTGTTCTCGCTGTTTATGGTTTTTTGTTTATACTATAATAATTAATTTTAAATAAAGTGTATTTTAAAAATATAGTCTACAAATTGATTGTAATAGATACTATACCGATTTTATTTATATCGGCTAAAATCACACGTATGTGTCTCTCTCCATACTCTCTCTTATGAACAACTAAAATTCAAAATTTTAAACTAAAAGGTATAACCCATAGCCTAAAAGAACCCACATCGTGAGCTAGTGAGCTGCCATATCTTTTTTTTCCTTTTGTGATTACATGTAGGACGCACGCATCATCATGTATTACGAGCCGGGGACTCTCCGTGCGGAGGCCGCGCCCACGTCGCCCCGCCCGCGCGCTCCGGCCGGCGCGTGGCGGGGTTTTTTCGTACAGCCGGGGGAGGCACTTTCCCTGTGTTTTTTGAAAATTACGTAAAAGTCCTTTTTCCTCGCGAAAAGATCCCTGCGACCAGTTTTTTTTAAATATACTAGTCATGTGCCTGTACGTTGCTACGGAACCATAAAACTAACACTAAAATAGCATATTATTGTAGTTAATCTTTTTTCACATCTGAAAAGCTAACTACTGTTCAATAATCACTCATCAAGACAATTTAAAAGGGAAGAAATAATACCATTGACACAATAATCTCACAAATCGGAACATACAACAAACACTAAACTTTACACAACGGAATACTAAACCATACAGTAAATAATATTTTTTCTTTGGCGCTATATATATCCGTTGGCACATACTTTTTGGCAGGACCCCGTTCAACATAAGCCAAGTGAATTTTACAATGTTTTTTTACATTACGAGAGTTGTACCCAGACATGAAAAATTAGCACTAAGTATCAAACTAATCGATACTACATACACTAAACAAAAAGTGGTTAGCTCTCACACAGTGCAACATGTCCTGCTTTATGTCAATGCTAGCACCACTCCTTCAGCAGAAACACCATGCTTCTTCAAAGCGAAATGTAACTACAATGTAAGAATGTATAAAAACAATGCAAACAACCCGTTTCAATTAATATTAAAAGGATTTTAAGGAGTACGTTGAACCAATTCGTGCTACACCATGCTATTCCACCCCAGGATTGTTAACTTATTGTAAGAAAGTTCACTAAATAGAACATAAGACTTCAATATCTCTTACATGATTCTAATTGATATAAATGGTTTGAAGAACAAAGCTGTCCCAACAGTGTGTGTCTTCATATTTTCCCAAAACACTCTTCCAACAAAGTTATATTTGAAAATACTAACCTTCTCAAATTGGATAGGTTTCATTTGGAATCCTAGAGGTAGCCTCTTGGCATATTCTTCCAACTTAGCTAGGAGAACATCAATAATAGCGACAACATCAACTAAAGCACTCGAAAGGTTAGTGGCCTTCTTATTTGTCACAATATTGACCCCTGTCTTTGGCTCAAATATAGGAATTGCAACCTTATTTACCACATCAGCCATCTTACTCGTGTTCTTCGCCCAGTCAGGTATAGCAATTCCAAATGACTCTGCTCTCAATATTGAAGCAGACATAATGAAGTGTATGTGAGATGGATCAGCAACTGAAAATTGCAGTGGATGAAGGAAGCGCTTGGGTGCATACCAAAAAGGAGCACCCGTGCTAGTGGAAGCATCTTCAGGAAAAGTGAATGTGAGCTGCTTCACACAGTTTGTGAAATAATCCTCAAATTTGCCAAGAACAAAAAAGGAACTTATCAGCTTGCACAAAAAATTGAAGCCGTAAAATGAGGTACATCTACAGGGAAAAAAGAGAAGGAAGCCCTAAATGAGGTACATCTAAGGGTAAAAAGAGAAGCTGTTGAAATACAACACTTCTCAAATCTTAACAGTATTGATTGTCAATGCCTCGTGCATAGAAAAATGATGGAATCTCAACAGTACTAATCTACACAGATACACACTTGAATAGACATCAGTTAATATGACAGTGCTAGGGGCTAAATCTCATGATCCATTTATGGTGGATTCAACTAATCTTCCTTGTGAGGGAGGGAGAATAGTGTGGAACTCCATATACTATTAAAGCAGCAGCTTAAAATGTGGTAGAGACCAAGTAAAAATAGAAATGAAGATCATATAGAAAAGAAAATAACAATGAAGCAGAATAGGTAAACATACTTTAGTTGGGCCCAAGTTATGCAATCCTCAAATGTATTACAGCGCTCCTTGTCAAGACATTCAGAGACACATTCAAGTAATTCTCTTACTTGAGCATCACCGACCTTCCTCATGGCAGCAGTGTATCGAGCAGCATTAGACAGAAAAGAATTTACTTCATTTGGTGTTTTCCCTAGCATTAGTCCATAGCAAAGTTTACAAAATACCGTTTTCTTTTTCTTTAAGCACAGGGTCCTTTGCGTACATATACTTTATGGTTATTAAAACAAATGATGAAATTTCAACAATTTCAAATGCACAACAATTAGTTCTTAATTTTCGGAATCAATTATGGCATTCCTACAAACCGAGTCATGGTATTAGCTAACAGCTAAACAGTGTCAGTTTCAAGAAATAAAAAAATACCATGTTCACCCTATATAAAAACTTAGATTGTCAAACCCAGATAACAGTTAATTCACCATTTATTAGAAACATCAAATCAGCTCCGCTTTGTAGCTACATACATGTACACTAAACGATATTATTGAAGCCAAGGAAACTAAAGAAGCATAAGATACCTGCAGGTTGGTCTTCTTCCCATTCAACACCCTCATTCTCATCGTCCCCATCCACAAGTTTGGACTTCATGCCCACATGCCATTTAGAATTAGATTCAGAAGCAAATGTCTGACCTTCCTACTGCATCCTCCTTTTTGCATCCTCTTCTTCCAGTCTTTTCCTGAGGGCCTCATAATAAGCCTTTATGTATTCATCCTAGACAATAAAAAATAATTAATACAAAAACCTTTCAAAATAGCAAATAAATCTTGACTGTAAAAGTCAATTTATGTTCATCCCTAAGCTGACCTGTATACTCTTCTCATATCCTTTCGAGTCCTGTTTTTTTGTCATCCTTGACTTCTGATTTTTCATCCAGTTTAGATGTACTGGTATCTCCTCTTTGTTCTTTTGTAAGATTCATGCCTTCTATGATCATCCATGGAGGTAATACTTTCAACGTTGTACCAACTGTACCAAATTCAACACCTTCTTCCTTTACACCAGCACCTGAAAATGCAACTTCAACCTGAAAAGCCAAACAAATACTTCATTGAGTAGAACAACTTGGCATGAGTGTCCAGTGAAGACAGAGTTGATAGAAAATAATCTGAGGCAACTGATTCAGGATAGTAAGGGATAAAGCTTCGAAATGAATACAGATATAAGGACACAAGTCAAGCATAGGCTAGAACTTACAAGGGACCCATCTGAATGGCTTTGTCTCATGGAACCACCCTGAGGAGTATTTGAACCCTTGACGGAACCCCCTTTGCTCTGAATAACACCTCTAATTTTCTTCATCCACTCAATCTTGTCGTGAACAATGCTCTTTTGTTATAATACCTCTAAACCTTATCGTGCCGGGTCGTGAACACGGCGGCGGAGGCTGGCGGCGAGGAGGTAGGGTTGGAGGCGTCGGAGGTGGTAGGATTGGGCCCGTCGGAGGAGGTGACGAGCGAGCGGTTGAGGTGGGCGAACACGAAGCGGTGGGAGGGGCGGGGGTAGGGCGGGATGACCATGCAGATGCCGTAGGCCGCGGCCTCCCGCTCCACGCGGGAAAGGAAGGCGATGGGGTCGGCGAACTCCGACTCCGTGGGGCGGTACTCCGGGGCGAGTGGGAGGCCGCGGAGCCACGCCAGCACGGGGATCCGGCATACTGGCCACCGGCGGCTGTGGCTGCGGAGGCGACAACGGGGGCGGCAAGGCGAGGGGCTAGGGTTTTGAGAGGCGGAGATGGGTAGCGGAGTGGGGAGGAGGAGGAGGCGGCGGGGGAGGAGGTGGCGGCAGAGCGGAGGGGGTGGGGAGAGCAGTTGGCGGCGGCGGCGGAGTGGAGGAGCGGGGGAGGAGGCAGCGGAGCGGAGGAGTGGGGAGAGGAGGAGGAGGCAGCTCCGCGGGGTGGGAGGGAGGGGAGGAGGCGGCGGAGCGGGGTGGGGAGGAGGAGGAGGCGGTGGCGGCGCGGAGTGGGGAGGAGGAGGCGAGGACGGACCGGCCGACGGAGACACGCGGAGCTCCTCGCCGGTGGTCGGCGAGGCCACGGCCCCGGGCGCCAGCGGACGCCGACGGGATCAGGCCGAAGGCGGAAAGAAGGAATCGGACGAGGCGAGCGGGGGCGAGGTGTCCAGGGAGGTGGGGGACGGGCGCCGCGGCGGAGCGGAGGAGCGGGGGAGGAGGCGGCGGTGGAGCAGAGGGAGGAGGCGATGGAGGAGGGAGGTGAGGAGGCGAGGGAGAAATCAGCGGGAGGAGCGCACGGATTCGGTAGGGGTGGGGTGGGGGGTGGCCGCACGGGCGTGAGGAGGGATGGGTGGGCCCACTTGTCAGACAAAATATCTTTTTTGTCAGGATGGATGAGAAGGAAGTGTAGGATGCACCATCATCTTGAACTCCTTCTTTTAGGGAGGAGAGATCACATACCAGTACACCCCGTTCGCATATGCCTAAAGGTGAGCAAGTACACATCCTTAACGTATGTCTAAATGTGAGTATCAGACTAGAATCCTATTGATAGAGCCGTACACGATGACTCCACTACCAGCAAAAAATGATCACCTAGATGTTTAAAGAAGCAAAAGTAAAGGAGATAATCCTATCTAGATAATACTTTTGTTTAATATTATGATGTACTTGTTCATACCTCATTTTAATAATAGTTATTAGCGACTTGTCGTTGGGTTTGCACGTTGTCGTGATGTGTACTAAAATACGTAAATTCCATTAACGAAGGGACCTGGCCGTTGCAACTTGTGCGCAAGCCCACCACTACTAACGAGTGGCAAGGGTGAGAGAGAAACAAAATTTTAAGCAAAACAATTCATGCTTTGCAATTTCATAAGATAATTAGTTAGAGATCTGTGCGTTACAACGAAATCATAAAAATGGTGAGACAAAACTTACTGTCTAGTTAACTTCACACATCAAACATTAGAGAACAAGCGACAGAGATAGAAGGGTGGCCAGAATGTGTGAGGAGATGGGAAAGTAGAGGGGGTGGGCGGTTGTATCCTGAGAGAGAGAGAGGAGGAGAGAGACGAATGGTCCAGATCAAATCGGATGACTGAGAAGAGAGGAGGGAGAATGAACCAACTACCAACTCATACTTTTATAATAGTAAAGATAGTAGAGACGACACTTTGCAAGTCCTACCTTGCCCTAACTATGGTTGTTGGTCGATAGTTAGAGATGGGTATACAACTGACAGAGTTGTTTATTTACGTCCACGTTTCAAAGGAAAAGGAAAAGAAAACAAACGAGTTGCTTGTTGTGGCAAGCAAAACCATATATAAATGGATTGCATGCATGGCCTAGCTGCATGTATACTATATCATTTGTGATGATTGTGCGCGGGGAGGTGCTTCTACTGGTGTTCGTATTGACTTATGTTTCTGATTTCTGTTTGACTTTTAGTCAATATAAACACTTAGTTTCTTAAAATGACTTCTTCACTTTTCTCGCTTCGAGAATAAGGTAAAGGGTCATAGGAGTATCACATATCCCATTTCTCTCACTCTCGTCTCACCCCATCCTTCTAAAGACCACTTCTTTCAACTGTTATTATTTATTTTCAGCTAAAACCTATTAACTATAGTCAAAAACCATCATCCATAACCAATAAGAACACCCCCGTGGCCGATCGGTCCGTGCAGAGCTACCTTCTTGGCCAGTTCAGTTCATCATTGCCAAGATTGCTTGAAACAACCCAAAATTTCAAATTTTCATTTTTTTTAATTTCTTTTGAATTTGCTTGAATTCCCAAAACCCCTCCCAATTTGGCAAATTCCTTTGAATTCCCGCCTACCCTTTTTGGTCAACTGCCTTCCCCTTCTCTCCGGCGTCTTCCAAGAAGCCACCACCTTCTTCTACAGCTCCTAGTCACAAGGCCATCTTCGCTTCACTCGCGTTGCGAACCTCTCTACCGCTCACACCTGGTCGTAGCTACTTCGCTAGCATGTCGCTTCTCTACTGGCTACCCATCTCCACGCCTACGCCATGCCAGCGTCCAGCACGCAAACTCCGTCAGAGCTGTAGTCCTTCCCCGCCACCTCGTCTACAACTCTTCCTCGTCGACTGCATCGGACTGCTACTACAGAATCCATGTGCCGAACCCGCCGAGCGAAGCCTTACTATTCCCACCGCCTCTTGGCCATCTTTAAGCCCAGTCGAGCCTCTGAATCACCTCGAGATCACCCCAAAGCACCATATTACCACGCAATCATTCACTGAACCGCCGCACCACTGCCGTCGATCCTCCCCTGCGTCAGTAAGTCCTCTAGCCGATCTTTTGCTCTAGCCATTCTTTTGTCGATTCATTGAGACCGTAGAACCCTCAAGCCACCCTAAGCCCATAGCTGAGCACTCTGAGCTGATTGTTGGCTTCCTCTTCGTTGGCATCGTGCCAAAGGGTCACATGTGGACAACCTAGAACGAGTCACCCTAGCCAAAACCGACACCACCCCTAACTTCACTGAGCACCGTATATCGTGAAATCCCTGGCCACTATGCCTGAACATCGCTGAAGCTGCCTTGTGCCATGACCAAGGCCGTGGAGCTTCCCCTCACTGCCAGCTAGAATCGTCGCCTCCTGAGTTGTGCCAACCTCAAAAATGGATTCCCTAAGTCAAGAGGAAGCCGTAGATGTCCTTGGTAGCCATCGGAGACCCTCACTAGAGCTCAATTGCCGTCCCCGTCGTTGCCCTATTTCGCCACCCTGTAGCGCTGAATGGAGGAGGAAGAACGCACTGTTCATTTGGGCCGTGGGCCATAACAGTGGAAGCCCAAAACACTTTAGCCTTTCGGGCCGAAGCCCAATACTGTAGATCACTGTTCATCCGTCAACCCGAACCCATTAGAGACCCGTTACTATTTAAACCTGATCCACAATGCACATTAAACCGACCCGGCACTGTTCCTAGCTCGATCCACAGTGAACAGTACCAGCCCATTACTGTTCATTCGAGCCCCAAAAATCAATAATCTCAATTTGACCATTTTGATCCCGTGAATCTATTTTCGAACTCCGTTTTGCCAAACAAAAACCTGATAAAAATCAAAACAACACTGTTCTAAAATCAATCTGCTTTTTTCTATTCGTCTCAAAACTCATCCAACATATGTATGGCCTTTCAATCGTCTCAATCTCACCTAGCCTAATTCCAACTTCGTCTAGTCAAACCGAGAACCACTTGAATCTTGACCACCCAAACCTATTTTCTTTGTATCTTTTTAGTTATTTTATTGCATTTTGTTCCCAGCTTGCATTCAGTAAAGTAGGGACTTATTTGCCTTCGTTTTTCGTGCTAGAATTTGGACCCAGCGAGTTGGTCAACAGAAGAATCGCAAGAGCAATTACAGAGGTTAGCATTCTGTGGACAAGGAGGCAAGTTACATGTTTTTGATCATATTGAATCCCATGAGTTTAAATTATTTAATTACAGTGTTTTCATTACTGTTATTTATGCACTATTATTTTATGTACTATAAATGTTTAGAATGACATGACACCTAGTTACATCCTACCACCGAAAAAACCCTATTTTATTTGATGGCCATATTCACCTTGACAAAGTCTAACAATTGTAAAACTATTATCTAAATAATCATGATAGATTAAGAACTCAACTGTTTTATACTACTAAATGAGAGCACTTTGCCAGTACTCTTGCAAAAGAGATTCTAGGAAAGAGAACATCTTGGGAAACCACGAGATGGTTAGGTAACACTATCATCAAGCTTTGGGATATGGGTTTAGAGATGGAAAATGCTTTAGAGTAAAGTAAAGACAAATCTTGGATAAAAGTAAGGATAACCTTATGCTGAGCAAACAACATAGTGATCGCTCAACCATAAGTTTTGACTCGTCAAATCTAGTCTAGTAACTGTTCAAATCAATTGAATCACTACAGGAGTAAAGAAGAGTTGGTATGGAAACAATAAAACCATACTGAACAATGGTAGATTCCTCTCAAGACGAGCGGGAGTGTTTCGACCTGGCCAGTGGATACCTGGGTCTGAGTTGGAGATCTACCGGGTAGAACCTATATAATGAGATAAGTAGTGAAACAACCTTGTTTTCTTAACTTAGTCATGAGTATCAAGGAATCTTGTGGGTAAAACTAGGCAACTCTTCGGAGTCATCACAATGGTATTTCAAATATGCCATGCTTCTAGTAAAAGAAGTTATGTTCATAGGTGATTCCAATAGCAAAGCATAAGTAGATTTAGAATTGTTTTGAAAAGTTGAAGACTAGAAAATCAAGTTATTGAAACCTCTATTTCTTAAGAAGTTATTAATCTTTTATGTTTGAAAATGTTTACAAATAAAATTGCATCCACAAATATCTTAACGAAACCACCATACCCCATCTCTTGAAGATCCCTACACACAGTTATATAGTGTTTCCCCATGTGACTTGTTGAGTATAGTTGGTTGTAATTAGTCTTGCTTTATTTTCCACCAACATAAAGATCAGAAGAAGAATGAATGTTACAAGACTTTGTATTAGGGTTATGACCGTACTCAAGTGTTCATGTGGAGTTTTATTTGGTTCTTCTGAATGTAAATTAATTTTTAGGTTTGGACACCCATAAAATTGTTAAAATTAATTATTATGTCTTGTTTTACATATTACAGTACATGGCTCTTACTTATATAGTAATAGAACTCAGCCACACAACAGAACTAAACTAGGATTCGACAAGCCTACAAGGACTTAGATACATTAAATAGAAAGCTAACAATCAGCAATGTGTGGACTGCTTTCCAACGAGCCTTCTTCTCCGCCTCCACCCCAGCCAACCACCTTCCCGTACACGTGCACAAATAGATCCTTCAGCTCCATCGAACGTGCCTCATGTAGTCTCTACTCCACTACCAGCTTCCCCACTGCCTCCCTCACCCCGACACTGGTCATGGTGACATGCGCGTCATCCATGAACGCTTGGAGCTACATTATCTTGTTGCTGTAGAACTCAATCTTGCCAATGGATCCGTTCCTTGGCTCCCGGGAGTACATACTCCCACTTCCGTACAGTGTTTGTCATGGTGCAGGTCTATGCATATGTTTTGCTAATTAAAAGTTAAGTGTATGTTATTTGTGTTTGGATCGATTGCTTTGTCTTTGGTCGGTAGGTGCTTTGATGATGGATTGCGGCTAGCAGCAAGATCGAGGTTGTGGCCATGGAGTGTCGTGTAAGTTCGGGTAGAGAATCATTTCAAGCCGAGAGCACGGGAGAAAGATAAGAATCATGAGGAAGCAATGCATGCATGTGGTGTGCTAATTGGTCTTGTGTGTTTCAAGTAGTGATGGTTCTCGGAGCAGACGTATAATCTTGGTGGCAAAACAGACTATGGTGTGATGTTAGCGTGCCATGGGATTGGGCATTTCAAGTAGTGATAGCCTCGATGCAGGTGTACGATCTTGGCGATAAGTCATGGCATCGCATCGTTTGTGAAGACTAGTGGGTGCTAATTTAGAAAATTGTCCAATACCGGATGGATTGATAGTTTGCAAAATCGCGGCGTTGCCCTAAGTAGTTTAGATCATGTCTTTATGGTTGGAGTATCTTATCGGGCTTGTGGAGCCTTTAGGAAGTCATGTTTTGAAAGGCATGTAAGTGCGTGTAATGTACAATTCATTTATGTGTGGGTTATCGGGTTTGCCCATATATAAGTGGTGTGATCCACTAAGATGTGACTGGTTTGGTGTGAGACGGTAGCCTCGACTATATAAGCTTTATGTTGAGTTGAGACTTGAGAGGTTAGGGTTAGATTCCTTCTGTTGGAGCCTTTTGTGTGTGTGAGGCTTAGTGTTTTGCTACCCTGAGGGATTGGCTATAAAATATTCCTCTCCAAGTAAAATGAACATTCAAAGTTTGCCCACGTGAGTTGTGCAATAAATCGCTTCTTGTGCTTTTGATTTTCTTAGTTTTTTGTTTGGATTTCTCTTCTTTTGATCTTTTCTGGTGCGAAGGACGTGTTAGAGGTGAAGATGTCTCCTAGAGATAATATCTCATCCAACTAGGTATGATTTAGAGAAAATTCTTTAGCTTGCTTGGTTTTTCTTAAAAGAGATATGATTTTTGGGTTTTACTCTTGTGGGTGATTTGGATCAAATTCGTGTTGTGATCTAACTTGATATGATATGTGAGAACCCATTTATAGGTCACATAAATCATCCATGACTCACGAGTGAAAGCAGATCGAGATTTTTCATTTTTGCTCGATTTTAGTGTACTCTTCACTCAAATAAGAAAAAGCTAAGAACTTTGGCAACGATTCTCTCAATCGTTGATTGGTATGGATTCCTAACATCCTAATGAATTTGCATGCCAAATTTCAAGTCATTTGTCCAATAGATTAAAAGTTCTGTCTTTTTTATTTTGAAATCGTACTTATTTTACTATTTCTATATTGAATCCATTGTAGTGGCACTGTCGATTTTACTATAACAGTACTACCGATTTTGCTTAATTTAGCTTGGATTTTTTCATGCGGGTGATTAATCTCTAAATTTCATGACTTCTCATAGTGATACATCCATTTTAAGAAAAGATTTAAAAATATCTTATAATCGGATCGGCTCCTATGCACTATCTCTGGTTGTCGTCTTCATCCTACAACTTTCCATCCGTTCTTCCTAAAAGCATGGCCGAGGAGGTGTAAAGGGGCTTACGAGTTGGGATGGCCATGAACAGGAAGCTATTCCTCCCTGCGGCTGGCTAGTACGCACTGGAGGGTGGCTAGCCTCTCAATTGTTGTTCACTTTTTTTGGATATCCGGTCCCCAAGAAGATGCATTCCGCGTGGTGAAGTATATGGGATGCAACGGACACAGGCCGCAGGAGTGGATCGATGTCAATGATCCGCTTTTCCAACACCTGGCGGAAAATCACATGAGCAAAAAGGGATAAACAAGATGAAACTCTGATCTCATCTCGGTAGCAGCTAATAGCCAAAGCACACACCAATCCAGCTATTTTTAACTCATGGTGTAAGAGGCTATAGTCTATACTCTACATGGGCTTTTGCTTTGACAATTCGTTGCAGCCAAAGCTGATGATGCATCTACCGGATAACATAAACATGCGTGCAAGCGTAAGCGGGGAGCATCCATGTGCGGGCCAGCGACAGCAGCATGCAATGCATCTAGTGGTGCTCTAAGAGCATCTCCAATGGTTATAGCTAGCAACTAACTATAAAACTTCTACATCATCTATATAGTACACACTAAAGTTAGCATTCTAAAGAACTATCTATAAGGATAGCTATTTGATGCTTACATGCACACACAGAATTTATGGAGGCTGCCTCGTTTGACGCTATAGACTATCTCTAGAGCTGTAGAGAGCTGCGTTCTCTTTCTTCATTTAATATCTTCCACGTAGGACAGTTGATGACATGGACTCTCTTGTAGATAGCTGCTATAGACCCATTGGAGATGCCCTAATACGTTTATAAGTCTAAAATTTTTATTCTTTTTATATTATAGCTATCGGTAGGTTTTTATTAGATTAAATGGTAACAGAGCAAGATGAATGATACCAACTCAAAGTATCCTCCAAAGCATTCAAGATTCTACTCTCACACAACTACAAAGTTGTAGAAAATAGAATTTTCATCCAAAACTCAACACAAATAACACGAGAACATAAAACTTGAAGCAATCACTTGCCGGTGGTCTAACCAGCATAGAAATGGCTGTCTGACTGGTCCCAGCGATCTGACTGCTCCTTCAAAGACGGTCTGACCGCTACCACAGTAAAATCAGGCAAATAAATAGTATTTTCATCACGATTTCAAAAACCAAAATCGAGAGAACTTTTGATCCATAGATCTAAATGATATAAAAATTTGCAAAGATCTACTCTAGGATATCAGAAACCTATTCCAACAGGCGATCATGAAAATCATGGCCAAAGCTGAAACATTTTTTAGTTTGAAGGAAAGGTGCACCGGAACCGAACCTAAACCAAAATCGGTGAATACAACTTGCTTGTGGGTGGACGATAGTCAAGAAGGCTTTAGATATATTTTCACATATCACAGCAAGCTAGAACACTAATGAGCATAATTCAAAAACCCTTGAAATAAGAAAACACTCGAAGATGTTAAAATCAAGTAAAACCGGGTTTTCTTGATAAACTTACTATCAAAGTGCCTAGATAGACGAAGATAGATTCCCAGAGGTTATCTCTATCTCTTACACGTCCTTGGCACAGCAAGATCAAGAAAGAAAAGAGAGAAGATGAAAAACACCCAAATCAAGAGCAAATCAATCAAAACATGAGGGATTCATAGAGCTGATTAAAAATTGATGTATTGCTTACTTGAGGAGATATATTTCACGGCCACTCTACCTTAAAGAACAAAGATCACTCAAGTCACTCACTCTCAAATCCTAACCTTAGCTAGAGAAGAGAGCACAAGAGATGTGTTGGATGATTAATTACATGTCTCTATCTCAACCCTTTTTATAGGTGGGCAACCAGCCATTTATTTTTCTTAGTGGATGCTATCCACCTTGATCAAACCAACTTCATATTGAGCTAAACCGCTCTCCAACACGTCGCACATGCGCCACGGTTTGGATCCAAGATGGTTTTCGGTATTTTGGTCAAACTACCAAAATACCCTTCTTTGACCCAGTCATTACCAACCACTGCAAACAATCGCTATGCTTGTTATATGTAGATGCACCACTAACTTGCCACATGTCACTAAGTCTCTCCCGTCCTGGTTCCACCGAACCACAGCTCACTTAGCCCATGCAAGTTACATGGTGCCATCCCGTTGTTCAAACTCGCCTTCAATATTTCCCGCCTTTCTTGTGCTATTCTTGAGCTCACCATCTCACCCAGCACCCTTGATCATTCTAGGCCTCAGCTCCTCCATGATTCTAGCCACGATCCTCGCCGTTGACCACAGTTGACTCCAAACGAACCCTGCACATTCAAAGACAGAGAAATCATTTCCGTGCACAAATTCATAACAACTTGACCCACGTTAGCTAAAACATGCATCATGCAACCTTAATGCAATGACCTATGTCATTCCAAATGAATCCATGACTCAAATCCCAAAAACTTATTTTCTTGGGAGATCGGTAGTACCGCACCTACAATGCCGGTACTACCGCTCCTGAAAGCGGTACACCGCATTCACAGCTGTGGTACTACCAATTTTTCTGGGACCTCTAGATATTAATCCAAATCAAATGCAATCTTTGAAAAATCATTTGACCACTCCATAAATCTTGCAATAGTTCATCACAATAGTATCTTGGACTTTCTCACATGGTTCTTCAATCACCCATTGATGAACCTATTGGCAATACTCAAAAATGCAAATTGTAGGTGGTTTTAGAGAAGGAAAGAAGACTTTTGCAAAGAGAGTTCCAAATAGTCAAAAGAAGATAGCGAAAAGCTGAAAATGACCATTTGAGGCAGAAATTGATAGAAGCTACTGAAAATAACAAGTTTTCCACACAAAGCTTCAACTCCACCAAATGAGTCATGAAATCTCACTCTACATCCAAATAAAAGAACAATTATTCTGTTTGACCTTGATTATGGTGAGAATAAATGAAAAGCTCCATATTAGGAAAAATTTGCATGCACAAACACAAACTTCAAAACATGCTCTAGATATGCATTTTTACCGATCCTTCTCCCCCTTTGCCAACGGAGTCATAAAGATATATGGAAGAAGATAGAGCATGAAAGAAATGGAGTGACTGTATTTTATTCATTTTAAATATTAGATGTCATGAAGATTATCCAAAATAACTTTCTAAGTATTACACCAAGGCATAGAAATAAAAATGCTATCTAGATCATGGAAAGCCATAGATAGCCAAGTTAAGGCCAAATAAGCATTGATCTAAAATTAAACGTCTTGTTAGCATGTCAAGAAACTCAAATTCATAGTTTAGTCAAAGTGATCCAAAAATGAATCAAGCCATGTTAATATTCTAAATGGAACCAAGAAATTATAATTGAGTCAATTTAGAGTGCTACAAGTTCAAGATTGAAATATTTTGTTCAAACACTAGATACAACTTGTAATGGAGCAAATTTAGCACATTTGGCATTTTCCTTTGAAATACATTTTTGGTTTTAGCTGAGTTTCAACCATTTTCATAAGATTTTATTTTCTTAGACATGTGATAGATCTTAAGTCTTATACACCACCCCAAGCAAGAAGCTTAAGGAAGTGGTCATGGTTATCCAAAACTCCCCTTGAGTTCATGCCTAGTGCAATGGCAAATCGTTCATGAGAATGAATTGGTGAGATCAATTTTTTCACACAAAAAAGATCATTTTGCATTTTCCTAACTTAGTTTAAGAGCAAAGAGTTAAAACTAACTCATGTTTCAATAAAGAACTAGTGTAGCTTAATCTAAAACTCAATCTAGATTTAAAACTCAACTTAGCTTAATTGATATAGCATGAGTTATAAGAGACTAGAGAAAAACATGATTTAATTCAAGTTTTTAATATTTAATAGAGCTAGCATGGTAAAAGCTAAGCTGCACATAGAAGGACATGATAAATCTAGCACACTAGTACAAGATATGGCAAGATGTAAAGCAAAGTACCACGTCACACAAGAAAAATAGTCAAGGCTCAATGTATTTATTTTACAATATACATTGCTGAATTTAAATGCAATATAATGCAATAAGAGGAAATTCCAGCTCTACCTCAGCAAGTGAGTTAATTTTAGAAGCAATTTGGTTCAAGTTGAGTTATGCCAACATTAGGCTTAAGAAAATCTCAAATGAACTCCCTCTGAACTCAAGCAATAAGCAAGAGAGGAGAAGGTTGGAAAAACAAAGAAATGGTAGTCTTTAAAGCATGGACAAGATTGAAGAATTACTATGGCTCAGACTCGCTCTCATCTACCCCATATGACACTAGAACTATTAGCTAACCATGTAAATACACAAGAGAGTAAACATGTTCCTTGTCTACCCAAGGGGGCCCAACCCCTGCTAGACTGAAAAGAAGTGAACTCAACCTAGTGAGAAGAGAAGCAATTAATAAGCAGCATCCTAGTATCACAAGATAAGAGGAAGAAGTCTAAACAGTAGAGTATGAAAACCACTCTGGTCTATGCTAGAGAGACTTACCCAAATGCCCCCATAAACAAAGTATAACAGAAGATAAATGTACATATAATACAGAAAGTATATAATGCTCCCCTTAGATTATGCTACAAGGACAGACCATCCTAAGCTCTCCCCGCAAGACCATGAACCTCGAGCTAACTAAAGGTTTGGTGCAAATATCAGCCAACTGGTGGTCACTCTCCACAAACTGAAACACTATGTCATCCTTCTCCACATGTTCTCTAAGGAAATTATATCGGATATCTATGTACTTAGTCCTGGAGCGTTGTACTAGATTCCTAGCAAGTTTAATGGTAGAAGTGTTATCACAGAAAAGAGAAATACTATCTATGGCTAACCCAAAGTCCCGCAAGGTCGAAACCATCCAAAGCACCTGATTACAACAACTAGCGGCTACAACATATTTGGCCTCTACGGTGGACTGTGCAACACTGTACTACTTACTAGAAGACCAAGAAACAAGGGAAGTACCAATGAATTGGCAAATTTTAGAAGTGCTAGCAAAGTCTGCATCTAGTATTCCACAAATTGAAAGAGAAAGAGTATCAAATACCATAGTCTAGGGTAACTCGAAGGTATCTGAAGATGTCGACCTCTAGTATTCCACAAATTGACTAGGTTTTGGGAATCAATCTTGATGATTGCCTTCATCTAAGCCCAATCCACGGCCAATTTTCCACCGTCCTGGTATGCTAGAGAGACATGTGGATACCAACAAGATCTAGCTACAAGAAAACCATAAACGTGATCTCCAACCACAACACTCGTACGTAGCACCATGCGTTGGGATTTCTCATGTAACATGTCCATGATTTCCTCCCAAATATCAAGTACTCCTTCCATCTGTTGACCATGCGCCATGGCTTTCAGTAGGTTGTCTCTATGGATACGAGACCAAATAGTAGAAGTGGGGCTTCAGTGGTCCCCAAGGGGTACAAAGAGAGTTTGGGGAATGGGTGAGATAGTGACTCTTCGTACTACACAAGTGTGAGATACAATTGTTCCAACCCCCCTCCCATAGCATTCTGGAGGCTCTATTTTATGTGCCTGTTCATATTGGCTCTTGATTTTGGTTTTGGTATATGAATAGTAACAGCTTGTAGAGAACCATGTAGAGAGAGACACTCACGTGCAATTTTGACCGATATAAATGAAATCACTACAATGTGTACTATAATCGACTAGTATACTCTGCCTTGAAAAGACACTCTATTTGAAAGCTAAGTACTATAGAAAAGCTATTTATTATAGAAAAGTAGTTTTTAGAAACCAATACGAACATAACCTATAGTCCCATAAGGGTTAAAGGATTACAAATATACCCTCATAAAGGGGCATAGTACAAAGGGGTAAAAGGGTCTTTTCCTAGCAGGCACCATGTGTCGCCTCCATCAGCCATTGTCAGGTTGGGACCCATTCACTTTTCAAGCATGGCTTTTGTGGGTTGGGCCCTGTGGACCAAGCCGCCCCTAGCTTGGGTGGGTTGGTCTACTAGATCAAGCTAAATCGAGTGGTCTTGGACATCTTGGCACAAATCCAATGGCTTTTGGATGGGCTCATGCGGGGTGCATCTACATGTTGGTCGAGGTCGTGTATGGTGGAGGCCACTTCCACAACAAGGTTGTCGAGGATCATTGGTTTCACTAGAGCCCTAACTCTTTGATTTCACTAAGTAGTGATGTCTCGACATGCAGCAATAGTCAACGATGGGACAATGAGGTTGTAGCAATTGACAGTGCCAACTATGGGCTCAGATGAAGCCAGTGATTGTCAATTGTGGCAAACAGTGTGATGAAGACAAAGACATGCAAGTAAATATTATCATGGGTAGCCGGAGGTGGTCGAACATCGCACATCTAATTGTGCTTCAACCTTCGCACATCTAATTGTGTTCAACTATTGGAGGCTCGATAGAGATGGTCAGCAAACAATCAAGGAGAAGGGCAAGTAGCGTTGAGGAGGCCTACGTGCAAATAACCGTGTCGACCGATAGGCCTAAAGAGCAAGGGTTAGTTAGGTTTTATTGCGAAAACCTCGATGTAATCCAACGATGTACATATATGATTTGTAAGGGGAAAACATGTACCGCATAGTGTGTGTGTGTATATTATAGACTATTATTTTGGATTTTCATAAACATCACCCTAATGTTTTCTTTTAAAAAATCATCCAAATTTCTAACCTTTGGATATGTGCGAAGCTTCATGCGCCGCAACCTCCACCTTCTTCTCTGGCAACCCCTACTTCCTCCTCTCTGGCGACCCCTTCTTTCTCTCACCGGCGAGCCCGAGAGGAGAATCCCCTCTCTCCTCACCTAGGGTTTATCGTTTCCCCTAGGCATAGAGGGAGGCCGAGGGCGGTGGCCCGGCAGTGGGCGGCAGTGGGGGCGACGGGCAAGGTAGGAGGGTGGTGGGCAGTGCCAGAGGGCGGCGGCGATAGAAAGTACTAGCATTAGGTTGGGTGGGGACATCACGACGGGGAGGGGTAGGGGCGGTGCGGTTAGGTGGCTAGGGCGCCGCTGGCCGCGGGTGGTGAAAGAGGGGGCGGGGGTGGCGGTGGAGGCGGCACGGAGGGGGCGGCCCGGGGTGGTGGCGTGGAGAGAGCGGCGGGGTCGGGGCGTGGGGTGGGAGGTGGCGGGGGCGAGGGGTAGGGTTAAGAGGTAGATGGGTTATCTAGGAAAGGGAGAAGGATGAGGACTTTTGGATCTTAATCTAAGGGTCACAAATTTGGATAATTGCTTAAAAGAAAATATCCGAATGATAACTAAATACACTCATTATTTTTCTTATTTGAAATCAACAAAGGTAAAAACACTGAATAAAAAAAGCCCAGCAGAAAAACAAATCCCATTAAGAATATTCAGAGGTGATGAGGGCATCTCATCAAGAATTTTCGCACGCAGCTCGAGGACCAAAAGGTGTTTTTTTTCCCTTAAAGAAGTGCTTGAATCAAAAGGGAAACGCAGTGATTCCTTTCAGATGCATGCCTTTTGATGCGGTGCCTGCCTGCCCCGGCCGTTCTAAAAAGCTCACCCAGCCCAACCATGAGAGCTGACCCTAGTGGGCTCAAACTCACTCACAATGCACGAATCATCGGCATCGGGCATCGCCCATGCCATGACACGACCCTCTGGCGTCTCCTCGATCACGCAGTACTAATATTTAATTAAGCATTGCGTTCCATTTGCTTTGCTCTGCTTCCCTAGCTTCGACGACGACCACGACCGGAAAGTAAGCAATGATGAACCTATGATTTGCATTGCCATCTTTTCTTTATGTCTTGGGTTTTTTTTAAACATAATCTAAATGTTTTCTTTCTAACTATTATATAGATTTATGACTGTTGGATTAGATATTCAATGGGCATGATTTCTCCCTCTTGAATTTTACCCTCTTTCCTTGAAAAAAAATCTCTCTTTAAAAAAAGATATCTCTTGATCTCTAATTCAAGGATCACAAATTTAATTAATAGTTAAAAAGAAAATATCTGGATAATGCCTTCACACTCTCTTCTTTCTTTCTTCGCCTCGATTCGCTTTTTGCTAGGGTTTTGCATGCACGGGAGAAAGGCCCCGTAAAGCAGGTTAATTATGCCTTGGAAAGTTGCCATGATGATGTTTCGAGTTAGTTACTCGTAGACGACCTCCTCCGTTACCATTTGGATCGAAACTTAGAAAGCGCACACACGCGCGCTGGAAAAGCTTTGCTTTTACGCACGCATATACGTGCATGCACATGGAAAGACGGAGACGACGACTAAGTTGATGAAGAATTCGATCAAAAAAGGCGAAACTTTCCAAGCCCCTCATATCCTTGTGCTCTGCAAAAGCGTGCCTAATCTCTAAAAGCACGTACAGGCTGGAGATGCATGCACGCATCAAAATGATCAGAGAGGAGGAGGAGGAGGAGGAAAAGGTTAAGGCGACGGCGTTTGCTTCCATGCATGATTCCATCGATATGATCATCCCTAATCACCAAGCTAATAATGATGAATCTATCATATGATGGTCTCACATTTGACAAACATAACAACACTTGCACGCGTGCATGTGTGAAATCTATCTAAACCAGCTGCTCATGAACTCCTGCTGCTAATGCTAGGGTTTCTGCTGCTGCCGGGAATGCGAAGGCCTGGCCGGCACGCCATTGCCATTGTTGTAGCTCAGTGGCCCAGCTACTGCTGCCATGGCGGGGGTGCCACTGTTCACCGTGGCATTTGCGTGATTCCGGCGGTCTAGGGTTTGCAGCTCCCTGACCTGGGACTTGAGGAAGCGGAGGTAGTTGGAGGCCTCGTCGAGCATGGACGCCGTGTCCATCTTGGCGCCGCCGGGGACGAGCTTCTGCAGCACGCGCAGCCGCTCGCTGATGCGCTCCCGCCGCTGCCGCGCCGCAACTGTCTGCGGGTCGGACGAGATGCGCACGTTGCGCCGGCGCGGCTGCTCGCCGGCGTCCTCGGTGCCGAGGGTCACCGGCCGCATCGCCGCCGCGCGGTAGATCATTTCCTTCACCTGCGCCAGAGCCTCCGTGTCCGGCTTGTAGGGGGGGTCCTCGCTGCCGTTGCCGGAGCTCCTGCCGTCGAAACTGATGCTCGAAGAGCTGCTGCTCAGCGACGGCTTGGCCCGCTTGCAGGCTGGAGACGGGGCGCTCGTGCTGAAGGCGATCTGGATTCCGCCGTCACCGGTGGTGGTGGACGCGAGGAAGCTGCAGAGAGGGTTCTCCTGGGCCAGCCCGTCCGCCGCCGCGGCTGTTGGCTCGGCCGCCTTCCGCTTTCTGCTCGACCGCCGTTGTCTTCTGCCAGTGCCGTTGCCTTCTTCGCACTGTCTCGTCGTCGCTGTTATCGCCGCCGCCTTCGCCGTCACCACGCTCGGTGCGTCGGCGGCGTCGTTGCCGGAGAATACCGCCGCATCGACGATGCCGCCGTCAACGGCGGTGGCGTTTGTGAACGCAGGTGGTACAGTACTCAACGTGACAGCCGGTGTTGCTGGTGTGAGGTCGTAGTCGGCAGCCATCCCCATCGCGCCTTGATGGCGATGGTGATGCTGCTGTCGCTGCAGGACATACCCGTCAACGTCGGCGTAGGCAGGCGTCGCGGTCTCCATCGCGGCGAAGGCGACGGCCGCCTCGACACCACCTCCGGACGGCGGTGGCACCACCTTACTGCCGCAGGACGCCTGGATGCCCTGGAGATCCAGGATCGCCGCCGCGAGCGCCTCGTCCAACATCAGCCTCTCCAGCACCGTCATGCCGCTCCCGTCGACATCCACGTCCGGCGGAAGCACTATCGCCCCACCATCGCCACCGCCACCGCCTCCACTCCACGCGCTCTCGCTTAAGATCATGTCGTTGAAGCAATGATCCATCTTGCGACCTAACAAGAATCGATCGATAGCATTTGCACGTTAGCTATTGAAGTAGCTAGTCTGATATGATCTATCTCAGGCTGACGCCGATCTGATGAAGCACATGCAAGTATGCAACGAAAGAAAGGAAGCTACTGAATACTGCTCCGGCCATTGAAATAAGAACATGCATGTGTACAGAGCTATGAATGGATCAAAGGGAGCGTACCTTTCTTCGTTTGATTAATGCGACGCGTAAAGCTACTGTTGATCTAATAGACAGCTAGCTGCTACTGTTGCTGCTGCTGCTGCTGCCGTACTGGTTAGTGACTTAGTGTGGACTAGAGATACTGCTCATTTTAACTTGATCTTTTGATTTTTAGCTTATTTTTTATTATTTATAAATTTTGTCTTTTTCTAAATTTTTGACTGTTTTTTTGAGCTTTTTTACTGGTTCTTTTTTTTACGTATTCGTTTATATTGTCCGTAATAGGCTAATCTGTTTTTTTTCTATTTTTAAATTTAGTTAAGCCAAATAAACTATCATCGGCTACAGTGTAATTTCAGTCAACTACAATAAAATTTTAGTCATAAACTATTTTTTAACCCAATTGAACTGCACCTATGAATTGCAGCAACAGAAGGAGCATTTACGCATTAAACGCTCGAGGCAGGAGACACAGGGAGCCCTGCTGCTAGCTGCTAACGGTGCAAAAGGCGATCGAGCGAGCAGAAAAGCAATAAGACAAGATGCTTGCCTGAGTGCCTGCTGCCTGCAGTGAGTGAACTACTCAGGACTCTACTTTTGGTTGCTATGAGGAATTTATGCTCTCTCTCTTCTCTCTGGCCGTGCAGTGATTGCAGTTAGTGCTGTAAAAATAGTTCAAGATCAACATAAGCTTGGCTCATTTTAAATTTAATTTGAGCTCAGCTCGAGTGAAAATTAAGCCGAGCTTGAACTCACAAGTTTTACAGAGCCAAACTCAAGTAGCTTTCACAGACGATAAGGCTCGATCGGGAATGTGTGTGCATGTAGTTCTTGCTCCTCTCCACTTCAATTTCTCCCTAGCAACAAGGTCCAATGCCCAACTCGACCAAGCCGAGGCTCAAGCAAACAAGATAAGGACAAATGTGTTACTTGTTTC
Organism: Dendrocalamus sinicus; assembly: GCA_036346575.1. NCBI lineage: Eukaryota > Viridiplantae > Streptophyta > Magnoliopsida > Poales > Poaceae > Dendrocalamus > Dendrocalamus sinicus. The sequence continues at coordinate 28,866,319 of CM070643.1, read as the reverse complement.
TCCCCAACACGTCGCGTCACAGACTACGTCGATGTCGCGACTCCTGACCACGCCTCCACCCCCGACTCCCCGTCCTCCCTACGCCATTGTCCATGCGCAGCACCACAACCGCCACGCTGGATCTGTGGTCGCCTTCCGCCTCCCTGACGACTTCGACCTTGACGGCGGTGAGATTCGCTCCAATCGGAACCTCCTCCTCCTGCCGCACAGCCGCCGCTCCTCTCCTCCCGCATAGCAGCTGCCTCCTCCTCCTCCCACACGGCTGCCCACCAACTCTCCCACGCCAGCAGATCTGAGTGTTGTAAATAATCTTGTTTAGAAGTTGTGTGCAAAGTTTGGTCATGATCGAAGTCGATCTGTAACCGTAGTCAAAAGTCGAAGTCAAGTCGTAATCAAAGTCGGAGTTGGGTTGTAATCGTAGTCGTAACCCGAGCTGGAGTCATAGAGCCGGGTATAAAAGGAGAGGAGTCGTGTAATCAAATCGATGCGAGAAGAAAAGAAGAGAAAAGAAAAACCATGAGTATCGACTTCATTGTGTGATCTCGCAGACGTAGTCGCAATCGGCTTACGACCACGACAAACGTGGTCGGAAGGCGTTTGATCACGGGCAAAGAAGGTTTGAACGTGGTCGAAAGACATTACGACCACGGCAAACGAGAAGTAGAAGTGGTCGAAGGGCGATACGACCATGGAAAAAGTGATCGAACGTGGTCGGGAGGTGCTACCACCACGGCAGAGCAAGGAGAACGTGGTCGGAAGGAGTTACGACCACGTTGTAAAGAAGTGAACGTGGTCGGAAGGGGCTTCGACCACGTTGAAGCGTTGAACGTGGTCGAAAGACGCTTCGACCACGTTGTAAAGAGTTGAATGTGGTCGGAAGAGGCTTCGACCACGTTGTGAGGACTCGGAAGGAGCTTCGGCCATGCTGTGAAGCTTTGAACATGATCGGAAGGGACTCCGACCACGTTGTGAGAAAGTGAACATGGTCGAAAGGGTGTTTCAACCACGGTGAACAGTGATCGATAGTATCACTGCATGGTCGTAGGGAGCTGTAACTATGGTATTTCAAGCGAGGTCGAAGAAAGAGCAGTGCAGCGGCATAGAACGTGGTTGAAATGTGACAGCCCGAACCATATTGGCCCATGTACGTGTGCACATGAATTTCTGTGTTAGTCCCACCTTACTAGCTTACCTTGAGAAGTACTTACATATAAACCTAGGAGTTCCAATGATAGCACCCCCGGTTAACCGTTTTGCGTGAAGCGAGGACGAAAGTGCAAGCGGGTTGCTACGTGTGCGTGGCCTATCCAGAATGTGGTTAGGTCTGAGCCGGTTTGGACCCTAGGGCGTTACAAATGGTATCAGAGCCGACTCTCGCGGTTACATGGGCGCGTGCGGGGTCAGGGGCACGGGCATATGGCGCATGACGCGTGTGGGCCCGGAGTGGACACACGGCATGGCATATGTGCTGGCACTGAACGTACAGACATGTGCCAAGAGGGGAGATCCTTATCATTTGCCCCGGTGTGGGTATGTTGGTCCGACAAGGACATCGGGTCCTTTGAGGGGGGTTGTATGTGACATTCCGGCCCATGTTGGCCCATGTGCGTGTGCACATGAATTTCTGGGTTAGTCCCACCTTACTAGCTTACCTTGAGAAGCACTTACATATAAGCCTAGGAGTTCCAATGGTAGCACCCCCGGTTAACCATTTTGCGCAAAGCGAGGACGAAAGTGCAAGCGGGTTGCTACGCGTGCGTGGCCTATCCAGAATGTGGTTAGGTCTGAGCCGGTTTGGACCCTAGGGCGTTACACGAAACTTTAGCAGAAGGTTTACGATCACAAAGTCAAAGCAATCGGGGAGCGATCGGAGGGGCTGCAACGCGGTCGAAACGCAGCGGGAGGTGGTCGTAGACTCTCGGAAGTGGTCGTAAGCGGTTGGAAAGGTTCTGGAGCAATTGTAAAGGTTGCAACACTGAGTGTGTGAAGATTTCTATGCCCCTCAATTGTTTTAAATCCTGTCTCCTAGATTGTCGGTTGTGTTTTTTTGCAATTGCTCTGCCTATTTATCGAGTTTTGTCGTGTTAAACTCAAGCTCCTTCGAGCTTTGGATGAGTTGACCTTGAGCCCAACTCTAAGCCTATGGCCCAACCTATGCTTGACTCATGCTTGCATCAAGCTAAGCTCGACGCGTTTACAACCTATGTGTAGTGTGCTCTAGCGAAATGCTGCTGGGAAGAAAAGCAGGCTCTTCTAAAGAGGCGAACCAAACAATGGATAGCTGGTTGGTGAGTTTTTCTTGTCTCATGGCTTACAATTTATAGATTAAATATTTAAATTTTGATTGCTTATGAAAGATATTATATAGAGAGAAATAGTCGTATATGATTTTGATTGGTATAGCTGAATTTAGTATACTCTTTATTATAATTTTTTATTAACTCTATCTTAAAAAACATACTATTTAAAAATTAGTTACTGTAAACAGTACAAACATAAATTAATTTTGAACTCAAAAGAACCCGTATGCATAGCTATAGCATATATACACTTAGCGCCTGTTTGGTTGCCTGCATGAGCTGATGCAGCTGCATGAGCGTGGCCAGGCTGAGTAGAGAAGGTCCTCAGCCACGTTTCTCCTCAGCCTGGCTCCAGTTGATTTTTTGCATCCGCTCGTGCATGCTCTCACCCCGATGCAGGCAACCAAACACCATCTTTCTACATACGCTGGTGCGAGCCACCTCGATACAGGCAACCAAATAGCCCCTTAGTAGTACGTGGTCCTCAACTTGACACAGTGATGCACACATCTGCCTCAGCACAGCTAGCTACCCCTTTATTGTTATCAATCACTTTGGTATGCATATCTAATTAATGCTCTTAATTGGGTTCTGAAAGCTAAGCTAACTTAGCTGGCTAGTGGTGGGATAGGTGCAGTACCCAATTATATACTCCGTACTAATCGGCGCATCTCGAACGGTGCTGTTTCGGCTCTCCCTGGCACTGTATTATGTCAGTAAATTTTTATGTAAACAAGAAAAAACGAGAGAGAAAAATATGCTCTCTCTTATACAGCATACAACCTAAACACATAAACCAATATAAATAGTAATAAAATATGAGAAAGAAATATAATAAAAATAATATAAAGTTAGAGAAATTAATTTTTAAAACGAATTATTAGATATATTGTTTTAAAAAATTTAATTTTAGAGATAATTTATCTCTAGTTCTGTTTTTAGATATGTAAAAGTTTCAGAGACAATTTAAGGCACAGACAACTATACATGCTGTTATCAGGATCAGATATATTAATTTACCTAGGTGCATCTGGGTGCGATGATTTGATTAGTGTGAGAAAGAGGAGATCGATCAACGACAGGGCCGGGTTGAGCTCATGAGCACCAGTTCCACTTGTCTACAGACTACATATGAAAACACATTCATTCATGTGTGCATATGTGTCTAGTGCATGCATGCATGCATTACTCCTAACTAATAGTAATCGCTTCGCAGTAGTACTGGTCAGAGGAGCTAAAAGGTTTTCACTTTTACTGACAGCTTTAACTTTGGGCACTTTATGCATGCATGCATGTATGCTGCAAATTTCAAATGGGATTCTCTGAAGTCACGTACGGTGACTTTAGAGAGCAGTCGGGAATCCGAACCGTCCGATCAGAAAAAAAAACAGCTCAGATCGGTTGCTACAGTAAAGTTTAGCTACAGTAAAATTTTACTGTAGCTACAGTAAATTTTACTGTAGCAACCGATCTGAGCCGTTCTTTTTCTGATCGGACGGCTCGGATTCCCGACTGCTCTCTAAAGTCGCCGTACGCGACTTCAGAGAATTCGGTTCCTGCAAATTTACCCCCACTGGCTGGTGTGTTAAGTACATTTTTAGTATATTAAATTGATGTAAACTTAAAGTTATATCACATAAGAGCAAGTCTTATAATACAGCCTTCAGCTGGCTGTATGGATACTTACAGCCCACTTATCAGCCTACTCATATAGTAGTTCTGACCACTAAAGGTCAGTATGATCTACCCCTTCCTCTCACAAAGTTTCTTGGTTCTTGTGCTTCAGCTGGCTGTAAGCTTACAGCCCACCTCTCTTCTCTCTCCTCCTCTCTCTCCTCCACCTCAGCATATAGCCAGCTTACAGCCTCTTATAATACTTGCTCTAAGTATTTTAGAAACTGAACTGATTTTCCCTAATGTATTGAATCGATTCTTATTAATAATTAGGACCCATATTATATTAAAAAACCACAAAATAATAATATCCTCTCTCAACCGCACTATCTTCTATGTAGTATTTAATGCTCATATAAATTGTTTAATGCTTTGAATTGATTTCTAGTAGAGTCTAGTTCTATTCATTTTTTTGGTTGGAATCGACCTCTCTGATATATTGAATCGATTCAATGCCTTCTCTCTCCTTATTTGAACCGGCTAAAACACAATATTGAAGATGGTCTAATGTGTATATCCTGTGGCCCTCTTCTTTTCTTCTTCTAAAAGCAGTTTTCTACATTACACTACTACAGAAAAGGTCATCACAGACGGTTCAAAAACATCATTACAGACGGTTTTGTGAACCGTCTGAATTTATGGGTCAGTGATAATCGAAGGTTATCACAGACGGTTTCAAATTGTCTGTGATATCAGATATCACAGACGGTTTTTAGTTGAAAACCGTCTGTGATATTCTTTCCTACCCCTAAAACTATTCCTGTTTATTGGCTAGCCTCAGGTAATGCTAGCCATGCCCTCTGAAACAAGCAGATCAAGCGATGATGTTATTACTACAAGGTCTCTAAACAAAGTTCTATGAAGCAAATGACACAAACTAGTGTATCAGGTTCATTGAACCGGATACACTAGAATGTGTTACTTGCTTCATGCTCTTTGAAGGTCTATGTGGCATATATTATTACTACAAGGTCTCTAAACAAAGTTCTATGAAGCAAATGACACAAACTAGTGTATCAGGTTCATTGAACCGGATACACTAGAGTGTGTCACTTGCTTCATGCCCTTTGAAAGTCTATGTGGCATATAGGGCATGTTTGGTTGGAGGCCACAATTTGCCATGCCTTAACTTAAGAAATTGCCACACTTGTGGCTAGCCAAATTTGTGGCAAAAAAAGGTGTTTGGTTGATAACTAAGGTGTGGCAAAAACTTTGTGGCTATTGTTTGGTTCACTGCCACAAAAGTGTGGTAAAAAATTATGGCAAGTGTTTGGATTACTCCACATGTAGGCTAAACACACTTGTGTAAAAATTATTATTGGAGTAACAACACCTAAAGTGATATAATACAATAGTATACCATACATTTCACCATTATAATACCAACAGTATGAACAATCCACCATTATACCATACATTTCAACAATACCATACAGTCCATAAGCAATATAATACAATAGTTCAACAATACCATATAGTATGCAGTTTGTGGCCAAAGCAAACAACGATAATACATAAAGGCTGACAAGGGTACCTTATCGCTTATGCGTCGGGAGGCGGCGGCGAGGGCTCGGGAGGCGCGGCGGCGAGGCGGTCGGGATTTAGATGTAGAATATAAGCTGCAAAGCATACGGGAAAACCCTAGCCGAGGGTATTTTTAGGGAGGCTTATTACATACGGTTCTAGACGTAGAACCGTCTGTGATATCAATATCACAGACGGTTCTAAGTTTAAAAACCGTTTGTGATAAATCTTATCACAGACGGTTTTTTATAAAAAAACCGTCTGTCATAAGCTTTACGTCAGAACGTTTCGTGTTTCGATCGTCTAATTAACGTCTCTCGATCGTTATACGAAGCGTCTATATCATTAATGTTTGGGTATACGAACCGTCTGTGGTAAAGGTTAAATATGCACGCCTAATCCAGGTCTTTTCTACGTACGTACAATATGGCTTCTATTATTCTTGTGATCATCTCCTTCCTCTCATCTGTTCATCAAGAATTGTTCGGCCGGAACCTTACACAGGCGGCCAGCAATTTGCATCTGGAGCAGCTTCTCCGCACACGCCCTGCTCTCCTTCCCCGACTTTCTTGCATCCGTCAGCTCGATCTGATCATCCGCCGTCGACGGAGGCGTCTCGCTGCCGCTCAAGAAAGGGAAACAGCCCTTACCCTGGTTCTTCTCCACAACTAGTTGGATGCCCGTGCGTTGCTACAGATTAAAACATAATCGTAACATTTAAAAAGTCTAATTGCAAAATGATAGGGAGCAAAGGAAATACTCTAAAATTAGTCTATCAAACAAGAACACTATAGATTAGTGGCGAAGCTAGGAATAAAATTGAGGGTAGGCTGAATCTTTTGTCGGACTAAACTAAATTGACATAAATATAGTGTTTTACTTTATACAGAATTTCAAATTCATATAGAAACACACAATTAGAGACAAATAATGCAAAATAAAGAAATATAAAATATGAATGCAAGCTCATGCTTTATTTTGAAAACTTGCACTTCAAGAATTACAATATAGGGACCTTTTTTTCCCTTTGAGATCTTGGCTCGAGGGCTGTGACATCTTGCTAAAACACCCTTCCCTAAAATGAAAGGTGTAAGACAAAAAAATAATATGATACAAATGGCAAATTTAGCCTCGTCGCAAGGACATGGTTGTTCAAAACATAATTTCATCCCCAAAGAAAATAAATTATACTGGCATGTACAACTTTACAACATTCAAGATAATTACATAGCACAAATCCCATTATCATCGTTACACAAAATAAGTAATAAGTGATACAATAATGACATGTACAACTTTACAACATTCAAGATAATTACAGATCACATATTCAGGATTCAATTAGAGAAACAACACACTTATAATTCAACTACAGATCACAATTACAGAAACATCACACTTACTGTTGGATATTTGTCTACTGGAATATCAACCTTCACTGTAGGGCATCGGCAAGTGGCAAGCCCATTCTTTTTCTAAACAACAAACATCCAGTCATATTCAGCAATGCATCCAGGTTTTTTTTCGCAGCTCTTCACAATGGTAATTACAGAGGAACATAAGGCGCATGACAATGCTGGCACTACCAACAATATAATATCCAACAGAAGAAAACACGTATGACAGAAGAAAATAAAATCACTACCAACAATATACAATCATCTCAATTCACAAACATATCTCAGCCTAATGTATTCACACATTCTTTTTTTTCTTCTGCACAATGCACTCCCGTAATCATGGAAAGTTTGCCATCCAAATATCAAGGGCACATGGAAAAGTCAAGCATTTGGTGAACCAATGCACCATTCAATACAACCCACTGTAATCCAAAGAAAACTCGAATGAACAAGGTTCTGCGTCGAGAACATAATGATGCCTCCAGACTCAACCATAGAGACCAAAAAGTGTCCATTGGTCGTTGCCATTGAAATTCAAGCTATGCACCTGCTTATGCTCATACTAAAATGTCCACTCTTAAACAGACTTCACCCTAAGATTGGCAATTCTAAGGACTTACTGTGTTGAAATGTTTCATTGCATGTCAGCTGTATTCATGATTATGCCTAAAAGCCAATTATAAGGACTTACTGTGTTTTCTCCTTAAAAAGACTTGTGCAAACTTTAGGATATAAGGTTAATATAGGTTAATATATACTACGATCACTCATCTGAAAATACACACTATTATAGCGCTGTCTTGAACAACAGAGAAAATAGAAATTTGAGAACAGAGCATTATTCCATTTGTTTGACCACGATACTGTCGACAAAGCTGAGTAATATCTGTATTAGAGAACAATGAGGTTGGGCAAAGTTCAGGTATTTACTAAAGCAGTAACCTTCACCCTCTTCAGAAATCAATCGACATCTGAAGTGAAAACAAACTGATTAAGACCAAATTGTTGTCCATTGGCTGTTGCCATAGAGACCAAAAAAGTGTCCATTGGCTGTTGCCATTGAAATTCAAGCTATGCACCTGCTTATGCTCATACTAAAATGTCCACTCTTAAGCCCTGCCCTCTACGATCACGTTGACAACATCCTCTGCGTAGAAAGCAACAACCAGATCCGCCTCAATAACGGCGCCGGAGAGGGTACGGGAAAGTACGGATCGGTGCGGCGGGCGTGGGGTTGGGTGGGGGAGGTTACTGTTTTTGGTGAGTTCGGTGAGGATGTGGGTGGCACGCTTGGCGACAGCGTGGTCGGCGTGGCACCACGAGAAGCGCGGTCGGCGTGGCGCCACACCGCCGCCGCAGCCGCGCCTCCTCCTTCCTCCGCCCCCTTCCTCTCCGATCCAGCCGCCGCTGCAGCCGCGCCTCCTCCTACCTCCGCCCCCAAGGGGTAAGGGGAGTAGGAGGCGGCGGTTTGGGAGGAGGAGGGGAGGAGGATGCGGCGGCGAGGGGTGGGGGAGTAGGAGGCGGTGGTGCGGGGACGTAAAGGGGCGGCGGCGCGGGGTTGGGGAGTAGGGAGGAGGCGCAGGGGGGAGGAGGCGGCGGCGGCGGCGCGAGCTGGGGAGGAGGCGGTTCGGGGAGGAGGATGCGGCGCCACGGGGGTGGCGGAGGAGTGGCGGCGGCGCGGGGTGCGGAGGGGGTGAGGGCGGGAGCGCGGGCTGGCGAGGAGGGTGGGGGCGCGGAGGAGTGGCGGCAGCTCGGGGGGCGGAGGTGGTGAGGGCCGAGGGAGGGGAGGAGGCGAGGGCGGCACGGCGGTGGAGGAGGGAGGGGAGGAGGCAAGGGCGGTGCAGCAGCGGAGGGAGGGGAGGAGGCGAGGTCGACGCGGTGGCGGAGGAGAGAGGGAAAGAGTGACGAAGAAATCGGTGAGGCAACCGCACGAGAATCGGTGGGGAGGCAGCGCACGGTTTCGAGGTGGGAGGGACCCACATGTCAGTGAAAAGAAAAGGAGTGTAGGATGCACCATCACCTTGAACTCCTCCTTTTAAGGAGTAGAGATGTGCACAAAGCGGAAGAAGCTTTATACGCATTGGAGAGACTGATGGATAGCCTTGCCAATCAAGCAGAAACGGCAGATTCTGAGGAATCTTTTCATGCTATCCTCTACGACATTATGGGCTATGCTACTGATTCTTTGCCCAGGCTGGAGGAGGAAGTGCTGAGGAATCTTAACGGCGTTCGAGAAGTCAGCGGCTGATCCTCCAAGTCCCAAAGTCGAAGAAGAAGCGTACGAAGCCCAAAAGATTACAATATGGGAAACTCTTTACCTGTGCGACTTTTGTAATAAATTTGCCTCTAATTGAAATTAATAAATTTGCCTTTAATTTGTGATCTCTTGTCTCAGTAGTTCTGAAGTTAAGTTATTAGAAGCAATGTGTACTTATATATATTAACCTCTGATCATGAACAGAATATGACAGACAAAGGGACATCACAGACAATTCTTGTCAAAAACCGTCTGTGAACATTTACACAACACAGACAGTTTTTTTTATTAAAAACCGTCTGTGATAATTCCAGATTATCACAGACGGTTTTTAATAAAAAACCATCTGTGATACTAAAGTATCACCGACGGTTCATCGGTAAGGACCGTCTGTGATACTCGACCACTAACACAGACGGTGTCCAAATTAAAACCGTCTGTGTTAGTATCAATCACAGACGGTTTTGTCAAACCGTCTGTGATTGGCCATCTAGTATTAAGCTTTCTGTAGTAGTGTTAACTAGCTTCAAACGAGTGTCTTTTTAAGAGAATATCTATAAATTAATTATAGTATATACTACAATGACTTTATTTATATTGACAAAAATTACACATAATTTTCTATCTTTTTGTATTCTCTTATAAATAACCAAAAGTTATAAGTGTAGGGTAAAAGGACATGCTGCCTATGGTATGTGTGAAGCATTCCTAGCTATTGCATGGGGAGGAGGATGTGATAGTGCTAGTGCACTGTTAAAAATGGAGCTATCCATCCTATGAGCCCTATGAGGGTAACTGGTCACTATGAGGGTAGCTGGTCGCTGCTGAGCAGCTAAACATTCGTACTCACGAACGTAATGGCCCGCTGGGTTAGATTGAAAAACGATGATTTATGACTAAAATTATACTATAATTAATTAAAATTGTACTATAATTAATAGTGACTTATTTGATATAATTAAAATTTAAAAATTTAAAAATAAAAAATATATTAGCTCATCATAGACAATGAAAACGAATACGAAAAAAAAGAACTGGAAAAAAAAATAAAAAAGCTATAACGTCAGAAAAATAAAATTTAGAAATGATAAAAAAAGTCAGAAATTAAAAGTTCAAACTAAAATAAGCGGGGCTATATATGAGCAGTGCAAAATGGATGTAGGGGACGTTGATGGCTTCGATCGTGTGTAGACACATGCATCTAGAGCTTTCCATGGTGTCATTTCGTTACAGGAGTTTGGACGGTGTAGCAACCGGCTGTCTTGGAATCTATGATCTTCAGTTAGTAAATTACTGGAATAACGCAGGCTTCAAGGAAAATTTAGGATTTTTCTCCAGAAAGATGAGCAAGATTTTATTTTGATTTCATGTTTTTTCAATTGAAAATGACGCCATTATTTTGGTCCATTTCCAAGTGTTTTTTTCCAATAGAAGTTGATCGATGGCAATTGGCAAGGAATATAAATATTTCGGAGAGACGACGAGGGGAGCTATATATAGCAGCAGAGAGGGTGGACTTAATTAGGGTTCAGATAACCGGTGGCTTCGGAAATCCCAGTGTCCCCGAGATTTTCCATACTGGGCGAATATGAAAAAATATAAATAGAAGTTTTTAAATTTGAAAAATAAACCTTGCCTGGTTGTCGACTTCTTTGACCAGTTTTCAACTGGTTTCTAAAAATTAATTCAAAATTTGAATTCACATTTTCAGACCGTTTTCAAGCTGTTATCGCTGGTAACCGGCTATGAAGCGGTTATCAATTTAAGGCACATGCTTCGGAGTTCGACAATTTCTTAGTAAAATTCTATCGTCCACTTGTGGTCGAGCCAGAGCAAGATGCTAGAGATGGCCTTCTTGAAGGCACTATGAAGAAATTAACGACTTTTACTCATGAGAAGAAAAGGTCAATTTGGAGTTAGGTACTAGATTCTATAAGAAAATTATCAAAACTGAATGATTTTTGCAATTGAGTTAGAACCTGAGCATAAAAATGAAAATGGATAGATGACACCAGTAAAATCCACGAACTCCGTTGAAGAGACTCCCAAGAAATTGGTAATCTCATTATTATCGCTCATTTGGACCAGATCATCGCCTCATCGACATTCAAGAACTCCCATTATTCCTCGCAAAAAAAAAGAACTCCTATTTATTATAACGAATGCAGATCACTAAATATCTAGATTACCGAAGGTCGATGACCAATCTTTTCATTATCTTTTTTACTACTATATACTACGTGTGATTACCGTAGGAAATGAAATAAATGGCTAGTTAATGGAGTATTATTAGACAAGGAGGAGAGGACAAGCTTGATGCATCATTGCTTTCCACTGGTTGAATGAGATTAACAGGAAAGCAACAATGGAGAATGAGGCTACTGCTTTGGAATGTCTTGAACAGTGGTAAGTAACAAGACACCTAACCAACAATGTATAGGCCATAGCCATCGAGCTAGCTAGTGTCATTTTCTCAAGATAGGAGCAGCAGCTGCAGCAGTAAACCAAGGAGAAACACAGAAGAGTGAGATTTGCAGGCACAGACTACAGAAACAATCTCTGCAGCATATTGTAAGCACGCATAGCATATATGCGTGATGCCTGTGTGGTAGACGACAAGTCTAGGGCATGTAAGCCCGTGGAGGCTCGTGCAGCTGTGCTGCAGCGTTGGGAAACCAAATAAAAAGATAATAAAAACAGAAACTCGTGTGTGTACAGGCAAAGAGCCAAGAACTGGGTGCGGTGCAAGTGCAGTTGCTGTTAAAAAAAGCGTGTGTAATGTCATGTCTCCTTTTGGTAGTATTTAGTCTATATAAGTGCATAGTATTTAATTGAGCTCTAGTTTGCCGTCTCCATCTTTAGCATAGCGACGTGAATCCAAAAGTAGTAGTTCTAGTTTTAAGAGTTTTGGACATTTGTAGAATTTTGGACACATCTGGTCCTCAAAACACCCGAAATTCCAAATGTGGCTTCCAAAGCAAAAAAATTCCGAATCTGACCCCCTGTCCGAGCGCGCGTTCGCTGGAGCCGCCACGCGTCCGATCGTGCGGTCCGGTACCGCATGACCGTACTGTAGCTGGGTCGTTCAGTACCACACCGCACAGCCGCACTGTTCATTCGCCGAAACGCGCACTGGGGAACTCGGTTATGCGGTCAGCAAACGAAACGTGTAGTTAGGGACGAAACGCGCGGTCAGGGGCGGTCAGCAGACAGGTCTCGAGTGTTGATGTGTGTATGCCTGATTAACCTTCCAGTCCATCCACAGTATAATGGTTTATCCTACCTAAAGCTAACGGATGGATAACGGTGAGGCCTAGCCTACTAATACGAAGTGACGCTGACGTGATGTGGATTGGTTGGCCTGCCATAGCGTGATGTTGCGACGGACCGGACCAAAATATCTGCCTGTCTAGATAAATGCAGGCATGCGGTCATGCGGTCAGCAGACATAACGCGCGGTCAGGGCGAATGAACAGTGCGGTCGTGCGGTGTGGTACCGTACGACCGGACACGTGGCGGCTCCAGGCGAACGTGCGCTCGGGCGGGGGGTTAGATTCGGAATTTTTTTTGCTTTGGAGGTTACATTTGGAATTTCGGGTGTTTTGAGGGCCAGATGTGTCCAAAATTCACATTTGTAGCACTGCTACAGTAAAAGCAGTTTCATCTTACCATAAATTAATATACATCTGATCATAATTATGGTTTTTAATTTTACTGCTACCATCACATGGCCATGCTTGCGCCACAACTATGTGTTGAAATAAACTCTGGTCGTAACTGTGGTTTTCAATTTTATTGCCACTGTCACATGGCCAAGATGCATTACAATTTGGTGTGGCAGTAAACTCTAACGACGCATCTAGTAAATTTGTCAGTACAGTATAAGCGGTTTCATCTAGTTGTAAAATGGAATGTAGTTGGTCATAATTGTGGTCTCCAATTTTACTGCTGCCATCGCACAACGGTTCTATTTTTCATTTGACCGTAAATTGAAATGTATCTGGACATAAATGTGGTATCTATTTTTTTTACTGTTGCACACACATAGTGGTTCCATTTTTCATCTCACTGCAAATTGGAATGTATCTTAACATAAATGTGGTATCTATTTTTTTACTGTTGCACACACATAGTGGTTCCATTTTTCATCTCACTGCAAATTGGAATGTATCTTAACATAAATATGGTATCTATTTTTACTACCGCCATCACACAATAGTTCTATTTTTTCATCTGACCATAAATTGGAATGTATATAGATGTAAATATGGTATCTATTTTTACTACCGCTATCACATAGCCATCATGCGCCATGCCAGGTGTGTCAATAAACTCTAACAACGCCCCAGTAAATTTGTCACTACAGTATAAGCAATTTAATCTAACGGTAAAATAGAATGTATCTGATGGTAATTGCCGTTTCTAATTTAACTGCCGTCATCACATGGCCATCATATGCCAAGATTAGGTGTCGTCAATAAACTTTAACAATGCATCTAGTAAATTAGTTAGTATAGTAAAAGTACATTTATTTGGCCGTAACTTGGTTTGTATCTAGTTGCAAATGTGAATGTTCATTTTTTTACTGTCACCATATACGAAAATAATTCCATACTTCTAGGAGTACGTACTCCCACTTCTCATATACTGCTTAAACGATTAAGTTATACTTCTTTATCCTTTTGAGTATACTCTAATAATAATAATTATACTCTAATAATAATCATTTTGAGTTATAACGATTGTCTAGAAGATCGAGCGAAGTGTCACATACTATTGAGGATGGATGAGCTGAGGCTAGAGATGAAAATAGATCGAATATGATCGAATAGTCTTAAATATGAATATGAATCTATATTTTTTAAAACGAATATGAATATGAATTCGAATATTCTCAAATACAGATACGAGTATTCTTGAATACGAATATGGATATTTTTGAATAAGGATTTTGCTTACCACATTCCCTTTTTCTCGGATACAAATATTGGATAAAACGGATTGATAGACCATGTGGAGGTGACTCCGTGTGTGTGATGAGTAATTGACATCTGTTTTAGGAAAGTCGAGTTTGGTTTGTGTGGTTTGACATCTATTTTAGGAAAGTCGAGTTTGGTTTGTGTGGTTCGGGCCATGTCGTTGCGCGGTGCAATCGGCTTCGGTCGGACTTGGTCAAACTAGGTCGAACGTGCTTAAGTCGTTTATTTTTCGTTTCGATCGGTTTGGGCTTTGAGTATTTCTTTTGATGCTATTGTTGGTCACATTATATCGAGCGGTGCTATGTGATGTGTTTCTTGTCTGTGATGGCTGCAGGACATCGAGGCGAAGTCGTGGCGAGGCACGGGATGACCGGACAAGGCGCAGGTGGTGCCAAGGTCAAAGCGGTCGAGGTGTGCCGAAGACGGCGAGGGCTTGAGGTAGCTGCGAGGCTTGGGCGGCAAGGAATGAGGAAACTTCCCGGAAGGTGCAGGAGGGGCGTTTTGGTGAACTGCACTAAAGGAAGTGGATTTGGTTAAAGTTAGTGGGTAAACTGCAAAAGCTTAATGGGCAAAACAAATGTGAACCCATTATGAAGGGCTATAAATAGAGAGGTGCTCTCTAGTGCTATATGCAGATTTTGAGAGAGATGGCTTGAGAGAGTGGGTGTGAGAGTTAGGGTTCTCTCCATACATGAGTTGTTAAGGCTTTTAGGGCAGCACGTGTGTTTATTTCGGGTGTTCTTCTTGAGTTGTGAGATGGGGTGAACTGATGTAATCATTCCTCTTGTTTAATCATTCATCTCTTTTTGTCTCAATCGAAGAAATTATGTGTTTAAGATGTCTTGAGTAGGCTCTCTTTGTTTTGCTTTTGTTTTCCTGTGCTTCATCTCTCTTTCTTGTGCTCTTTCTTTGTTGGGTGATGTTTCTTGCTTGAGGAGGACTGCAGATTATTTGCAGCCGAGTTGTTCTTTGGCTCAAAGGAGGATAGACCAATTGTGAACCTGTAGAATTTCTAGTCGGCTGCAGCTTCAAATTGGCACTTTAATTCTATTCGGCCAGCACTAGTTTCTTTGTCTATTCACGCTGAAATTAAACTGATTTTGCGCCTTTTTGTTCGGCCAGATCAATGCCTTTCTCTTCTCGGTTTTTGGCAGCAGTCTGGTACTTCCATTTTTGCCTTTAGTTGTTGGCAGCAAAGATACATTTTGGGCAGCAAAGTAGCTGCTGTTTTGAGAGTTTGGTTGGCTGCAGTTTTTCAGATTTTGGGCAGCAAAGTAGTTGCTGTTTTGAGAGTTTGGTTGGCTGCAGTTTTTCAGATTTTGGGCAGCAAAGTAGCTCACGGCCAGGCAGTGGATCATTTGGTCTTTCAGTTTCAGTTGTCCATTCACTTGTTTTTGGGATTAGAAAATGGAAGCACACTCTTGGCCTCTTCTCTGATTTCTTCAGATTGCCTCCCCCCTTTTCTTTTTCAGTTTTGCTCACTTTTCTCTTTATTTTCCTCCCTGCCTTTCAGTTTGGACAGCCTTCAATTTTGAGAATTCTATTGAGGCTTCTCTTCCACTGGTCAGACTGTTCCTGTTTTGTGGAAATGCTCATAGTCGTCTTTGGTTAGTTTGCGTTTCCGGGATTTATGTATTAGATCAAATCAGTGCATGTTGATTCCTGTCTAGCTATTCCTTCAGTCAAATCTATTTTTGGGTTCCCGGTGAGCAAATTTAATCTTCTTCATAGCTTACATAGCTATCGGAGAGTTGAAAAATCGTGTGAATACTCGGGATAATTTTTTTAACGGGCTCCATTCACCCCCCCTCTGTCGCCGTTTTCGATCCAACAATTGGTATCAGAGCCAGTTAGCTCTTCCTCATAGATCTTAACCGGTCTCTAGAGCCATGGCGACAGATAAGTACTCGACCAATTCCCCAGTCTTCGATGGGATCGACTATCCCTTCTGAAAGAGCCAGATGGAAACCTACATTCAGGCTCAGGGCTACGCCATCTGGCGGAAGGTCAAGGTCCGGTATGCTGGTCCTGCTGATGAGAACATCAATGCCGGAAACATGGCTGATGTTGAGGCGAATGCTAAGACAAGGAACATCATAATCCAGGGTCTGAGCATAAGCGAGTTCGATCGCATCTCTCATCTGACGTCGGCGTTCGACATCTGGGTGACTCTCAATGCATACCATGAGGGCACCACCTAGATCAAGACCGTTCGATTGGACCAGTTCAAGCGAGATTACAACAAGTTTGAAATGCTCGCTGGTGAGTCACTCGATGAGTGTTTTGTGCGTTTTCACAAGATTTTGAGCAACCTCCGAGCGGTCGGTCTCACATACCCCGACTCGGACAATGCTCGTCAGATGCTCGTAGCTCTTGATTTGCGTCTTTGGGAGATGAAGGTGATTACCATCAAGGACACCACCGATCTCTCGACCTTGACTCTTGACGCGTTGTACTCACGTCGCAAGACTCACGAGATTGACATCGTCTCTCGTAGGTCGAAGTCGCAGTCGATGGCCTTAGTCACCGATCCCAGTCTAGTTTCGGGACCCTCTTCTTAGTCGATTTGCGGATTCTCTCTAGCTGCTCTCTGTGATGTAACTGATGATCAGTCAGAGCAGCTACCAGAGGACCAGTTAGCCCTTTTAGCCAGAAAGTTTTCCCACGCGTACAAGAGGGTGAGGGATTGTAAGAGGAGTGGCTCGATCATTTGCTTCGAGTGTGGTGGCCCTAACCACATTCGGGCGAATTGCCCTAAGCTGGGTAAGGGAAAAGGCGACTACGGTGGTGTGAGAAAGAATGACTAAATCGACAAGAACCGCAACAAGAAGCCCCCAGCTCATACTCAAGGCAAGAAGAAGTTCCGCGACCTTGGCAAAGCCAAGAAGCTCTTCCACCGCGTCCTCACCGCTTTCGACGACCTCGACCTCAGCGAGGTGGAGGGGTAGAGCGACGACGATGGGACGGATGAGCAAGACCCCAAGGGCGGCGACGACTTCTCCGGCATGTGCTTCATGGCCCTTGAGGGCGAGATCAGCGACAGCGAGCTTTACTCCGACTCCGACGAGGTATACCCCTCCTATGACCAGCTTAATGATGCTTTTATTACGTTAGGAAAATTCCATACTAAGTCTAGAGCTAGGTGTAGCGAGTTGGAGAAGTAAATAGATAGATTGTCACGAGAGCTTACTTCACTTATATTTGCTCCCACCCGTGATGAATGTGATACATGCTGTGCCTTGCTTGGTGACATGGAGAAATTAAGGACCTCTCATGATAGTTTGTCTTCTGAGCTTGACATGCTTAAGGTGGAGAATGTTAGTCTTTTGGCTGAACTAGAGATGAGCAGGATTGTTACTCCTTCATCTACTGTTGTTGAGACTACATCTTGCACCACATGTGAGGATAAGAACAATGCGTTTAGAAGTCTTTATACCATGCTCCTTGATCTGCCCGAGTCTTGTGAAAATTGCAATAATTTGAAATTGAACTTAAAAAGGGCAGATCATAAAATTGCTGAGTTACATGCCTCCTTGCTTGAGCCAATTGCTTCATGTATGAACTGTCCCAAATTAACTGCTGAACTTGAATCTGTCTCAAAACAGTTTTAAGAAATGATTGACCACAATAAGAAAATGGCTCAACATGATTCTAAGGATCCTGTTAGCTCACCATGCAAAAATTGTGAAAAACTATAATCTGAGTTGATTGCATTAGATGACAAATGTGTGAAGCTTAATAAGGACCTTCTAGAGAAGTCACAATCTCCCTGTGATGTGATTGCTGGTGTGGGGGAGAAACCCAAAGGAGTAGAGACGCTTAGGCACGATGACCAAACAGCTAGAGGTAGGTTGTCCCTTCTAGTCCTTGCGAAGACCTCAATGTTGAGGCGGCTGTGCGTGCACATGCCATTCCTTCTTCTGCTGTTGGTTCTTCCTCTTATCCTACTGCCATCTCTCCTTCCCCCTGCTCTTCTTGTACATCTCTCTTTCGGGAGTGTCAGTATCTTATGAACACTCTCGAGAGGTTTGTAGGAGGCAAGAAGAAGCTAAATCTTATTCTAGACCAGTCCAAGATTTGCAAATTCAATCAATGTCTAGGATATGATTTTCTGGAGGATGTTAGGAAGCATCCACCTGCCGTGCTCAGACCCATCAAGTGTGATCGAGGTTAAGACCAAGACTAAGAAAGTTCAATTCAAGTCAGCGCGCTTTGTCCAAGAGATTTCTGACAGCAAGGTGACTCCACCTGTTGCTTCTGCCTCTCAAAGGAAAAGCCTCATCATGCTACTTCTACCTCTCAGAAGGTGAAGTATTATTGCACCTTCTGTCAAAAGGATGGGCACTTGATTGAGTGATGCTTCAGGCGTGCCAAGATCGCGTGTAGAGACCGTGTTGCAACTCTTAGGCGTATTCAGGGTCAGCCCCAGACCTTGAGTGCACCTAGGATCAACACGAGGTCTAGGTTTGCTTCAGCTGGTAGGTTTGGGCAGCATCGAGGACTTGGTTTTTCCGAGTTTTCTGGTTTTCGTCCTCATGCTCCCTTTGGTCATGACTTCCGCCGTTCTGAGGGTAGATCTCGTTTCCCCCGTCGAGATGGCTACCCGCGGCGTGATCAGCATGTTGATGGTACTCCGACTCGCTCTCCTATAGCAGTCGGACCCAACAACAGCTCCAGGTCTGCTCGTGGACCTTCTGCTTCTTTGAGCGACAGAGAGCATAGGGTAGATAGAGGTCAGTCGTGTGTGGCTACTTCTTCTACTCGACGTGTTACTCAGTATTGGGTGCCAAAATCACTCTTGATTTACCTCAGTAATGAGACTTTACTCTCTCGTTGACTCAGGTTCGCCGGGCAGGGAAGAGAGAGGTTTGGCTCGTTGACTCCGGGTGTTCTCGACACATGACCGGAGACTCTCGTTGGTTCTTTTCCCTAGCCCGTGCTCCAGGTGATGAGACGATCACCTTCGGAGACGCTTCGTCTGGGCGCGTCATCGCCAAAGGTGTAGTGCGTGTTAATGAGTCTTTTATTTTGAAGGATGTTGCCTTGGTTAGTATGCTACAGTATAATTTACTTTTTGTTTCTCAGCTTACCGATGACGGTTTTTACGTTAGCTTTAAGAAAAACTCTTGCAAAATTCTTGATTTTTCGGGTAGTCTGGTTTGCGGGATTTCTCGTTATGGGAGGATCTTTCGTGTTGATTTTTCTGAGTCTTCTGGTGATCCTCTCCGGTGTTTAGTTTCTTCTGAGTCCCGTGATCTTACTTTCTGCCATAGGAGACTTGGTCATATTGGATTTGACCATTTGACTCGAGTTAGCGTCCATGATCTCATTCGTGGTCTGCCGAAGCTCAAGATGGTCAAAGATATTGTTTGCGCTCCTTGCCGGCACGGCAAGATGGTTGCCGCTTCTCACCCTCCGGTCACGGTGACTATGACCGATGCACCAGGATAGCTGCTCCACATGGACACAGTTGGACCAGCTCGAGTGCAGTCAGCAGGAGGGAAGTGGTGTGTTCTTGTAGTGGTCGACGACTTCTCGAGGTTTTCTTGAGTGTTTTTCTTAGCCTTGAAGGATGAGACGTTTACACATTTTTGAGGTCTTTTCAGTAGGCTTTCTGTTGAGCTCCCCGGTGCCATACGAGCGATCCGCAGTGATAATGGCACGAAGTTCAAGAATTCCTACTTTGAGAGGTTTTGTGATGAGACAAGTGTAGAGCACCAGTTCTCTTCTCCGCACGTCCCACAGCAAAATGGCATCGTGGAGAGAAAGAACCGTACCTTGGTCAAGATGGCCAGGACGATGCTTGATGAGTATTCTACACCTAGGAAGTTTTGGGCTGAGGCTATTGCGACCGCGTGCCATGTTTCGAATAGAGTTTTTCTTCGGACACACTTGCATCGCACTTTTTATGAGTTGAGATATGAGCGAAAGCCCAGTGTCTCGCATTTTCGTGTATTTGGTTGCAAGTGTTTCATTCTGAAGTCCGGGAACCTAGACAAGTTCGAGTCACGTTCTTGTGATGGTATCTTTCTAGGTTACTCGACTTCTTCGCGAGTGTATAGGGTTTGGAACTGCGAGTTTAGTAAGTTGATAGAGACCTGTGAGATGACCTTCGACGAGGCCAGTCCGGGGACTAGGCCCGATATCTCATATTCTTTAGAGCAGTTCGAGCCCATCTTTGTGGACGATGAGGAGGATGGAGACGAGCCCATCTAGTTCCTCATCCTCCACTTGAGGTGCCTTCGTCCACGGCACCTCCAGGTGATCAGCCCATGCCTTCTGCTTCCTCTGGAGCTAGTGGCTCTGTTCCTACCTCTTCAGCTTATGAGGTAGAGGCCACTTCTTCATCTCATCCAGGTCTTCCCCAACATATCCAGAAAGACCATCCTTCGGAGCAGATGATTGGAGATCTTTTTGAGCGAGTCACACGCTCAAAGTCTGGCATGTCACATTTCTGTCTCCATTCTGCCTTTGTTGCCACCTTTGAGCCCAGGGATGTTAGTCATGCACTATCTGATGAGTCTTAGGTCAATGCCATGCATGAGGAGTTGGAAAATTTCGAGAGAAACAAGGTCTGGTCGCTTGTTGAGCCCCCTCGAAGTCACAATATCATTGGGACTAAGTGGGTGTTCAAAAACAAGCAGAGTGAGGATGAGGTTGTCATTCGGAACAAGGCTAGACTGGTAGCTAAGGGTTCTCCCAAGTTGAGGGTCTAGATTTGAGGAGACCTTTGCCCTTGTAGTTAGACTCGAGGCCATTAGAATCCTGCTTGCCTTTGCAGCTTCTAAGGGCTTCAAGCTCTACCAGATGGACATCAAGAGTGCCTTCCTCAATGGGTTCATTGAGGAAGAGGTCTATGTGAGACAGCCTCCAGGTTTCGAGAACCCCAAATACCCAAACCATGTCTACAAGCTTTCCAAAACCTTGTATGGACTTAAGCAGGCCCCTAGAACTTGGTATGAGAGGCTTAAGTCCTATATGTTGAGTCATGGTTTTGAGATGGATAAAGTGGATAAGAGCTTGTTCATTCGTCGGCATGGCACTGACCTACTGCTCGTCCAGATTTATGTGGATGATATTATCTTTGGCGACTCTTCTCATACTCTTGTTTCACAGTTCTCGGATGTCATGAGCACCGAGTTTGAAATGAGTATGATGGGTGAGTTGACTTTCTTCCTTGGCTTCCAGATCAAGCAGACTCGGGAGGGTACTTTCTTGCATCAGGGCAAGTACACTCGTGATCTCCTGAGATACTTTGACATGAGTGATGGTAAGCCCGTGTCAACTCTCATGGTGTCCACAGCCTCTCTTGACCCAGATGAGGATGGCGAGCCAGTTGATCAGAAGGAGTATCGCAGCACGATTGACTCCCTCTTGTACCTCACTGCCTCGAGACCGGACATACACTTTGCTGTGTGTCTTTGTGCTCGGTTTCAGGCTTCTCCTCGCGTATCTCACCGCCAGTCGGTGAAACGCATTCTTCGATACCTTCGAGTTACCATTGGCTATGGTATCTGGTACTCTTCCTCGTCTTGTCTTTCCTTGAGAGCCTTTTCGGATGTAGACTTTGCTGGCTGTAGGATAGATAGGAAGAGCACTTCTGGCACCTGCCAATTCATTGGCACTTCTCTTGTTTCCTGGTCTTCAAGGAAGCGATCCGGTGTTGCTGATCCACCGCAGAGGTCGAGTACGTTCTTTGCGCAAGTTGCTGCAGCCAGGTGCTTTGGATGGTCTCGACCCTGCGGGACTTTGGGTTAGTTATCGACAATGTTCTACTCTTTTGTGACAATACTTCTGCGATTAACATTGCTAAGAACCCAGTGCAGCATTCTCAGACCAAACACATTGATATCAGATATCACTTCATTCGAGACCATGTGGAGAAGGGTGACATAATGCTCCAGTTTGTGGAGAGTGACCACCAGTTGGCTGATATCTTTACCAAGCCTTTGGATAGCTCTAGGTTTTCAGCCCTTCCGGGAGAGCTTGGGGTGGTCTGTCCTTACGGACTGTTGTGAGGAGGAGTTTTGTGCTTCATGTCTTATCATGTTTATTATGCTCTTACTCTTTTCTGTTGCATTGCATGCGGGTGCATTTGGGATAGTCTTTCTAGCATAGGTTAGAGTGGTTCTCTTGCCTAGCTGCTTAGACGTTTTCCTCTCATCTTGTGATTCTAGGATGCTGCTTATTAGTTATTTTTCTTCTCACTAGGTTGAGCTCACTCACTTCTTATAGGTTCTAACAAGGGTTGGGCCACCCTTGGGTAGACAAGGTACGTGTTTGCTCCTTAGTGTGTTAGATGTTCAGGTGATAGTCCTAAAGTCATAAGGGGTAGATGAGAGTCAGTCTGAGCCATAGTCTTTTCTGCTTTTCTTGCCAGCTTCTCGTTTTTATTGCTTTGGTTCAGGGGAGTTCATTTGGGAACTTCTAGATCTTAATGTTGATATAACTCAACTTGAACTAAAAATGTATCTATTGTTGAGGGGGAGCTGGATTTTCCTGCATTTCAGCATGTTACATTGTAATATACCTACTTGGAGCCTTAATTATTATCCTGTTATGACATGTTTATAATGAATTACATCTTGTCATGATCTGTGCTTAATTGCTAGATTTATAATGACTTTATATGTGTAGTCTAGTCTCTGACATGTTAAGTTGATTAAAATGCTCAACTTGAATTAATTCATGTCATGTTGCTCTTGAGACTAGTCTGTCTTTAGTTATCCTCTTATGATTCATGCCATGTCAAATATGCTAAGTTGAGTTTTGAATCTTTATTGAGTTTTAGATTGAACTATGCTAGTCTCTTGATGAAGCATGAGTTAGTACAAGTCTTTTGTTTGTAAAAATGCAAAAAGATCTCTTTTGTGCGAAAAAAACTGATCTCACCAATTCTTTCTCATGAGACGGTTTGCCATTGCACTAGGCATGAACTCAGGGGGAGTTTTGGTTGACCAAGACTATCTTCTTAAGCTTCTTGCTTGGAGTAGTCGCATAAGGCTTGAGATCTAACACATGACTGAACAAAAGTTTGGTTGGAAACGACCATAAGATTTCTAAAGAAAAACTTGTCAATTGTGCTTAATTTGCTAAAATTACAAGACTAGCACAATTTGCTAAAATTACAAGACTTACAAGTTCATGAACAAATGTCTCATTCTTCAGCTTGTAGCACTCTAAATTGACTCAATACTAGCTTCATGGTTCCTGTTGTAGGGGTGGCCCCCACCTCAGCCCAGCAGGCCTGTTAGGAGGTTATAAGAACCAGAGTAACATGTGTAATGACATAAGTGCCCCTAATGGGGATGTACGGATGTGAGGGCATAACTGTAAAAGCATACCCCATGTGAATATATATATCAGGATGAGGGGGAGGGTGAGTCAAAACACTCCCACCTCTCCACTACCATCTCTCTCTGTTTGGTCTGTAGCCACAACAGTTGGCGCTGTCCGTGGGGAGGACAGGACAAGCCTGAAGACCGAAGAAGAAGGATGGCACCGAAAAAAGCTTCATCAGCGGCGGCGAAGAGAAAGAAGACGGCTGAGTCGGAGCGGCGCGTGAATACCAGGGCTTCGGCATCGGCCGCCGAAGGAGCTTGCGGCGGCGTAGGCGCAGTGGTCGCGGGCGTCGACGCTCGCGCTACATCAATCGACCGCCGGCGCCGCTATAACGACATCCAACCTCGCCGCGCATCGCAACGACCCCGCCACCCCCGCCGGCAGTGCGGATCAAACGGCCGGGGGTAGCCGCAACGAAGCATCCGGCGGATCCGGAGATCGTGAGGCGATGGTCCCTGCACCGACCCGCACGCGGGTGTTTCGCGGTTCGGCGGCACCGCGGTGAAAGCGCCTACTAGCAGCCCTCAACGCGCTCCGGCGGGAACTACGGACCTTCGCGAGCCGTCCGAGATATACAAGAGGCTCGAACCAGCAAAGCGCGCCGCATCGCGCCCGAGCCCACGCCGAGAGGGTGGACAGCCGCGAAGCCCCACGCCTAGCCGCGTGCGCCGAGACGCCAGATCCGAGTCCCGCTTTGGCGGGGCTGCAGCGGCGTGCCCGAAGGCTTCAAGTTCCCTAGCGTCATCGACCCGTACAAAGGCGACACGGATCACCGCGAGTTCGTGCGCGTGTACGAAACCGCGATCGAGGCCGCGGGCGGAGACGACACTACGAAGGCGAAGGGACTCCCCCTTGCGCTGCAAGGAGTGGCGCTCTCTTGGTTTTTTACCATAGAGCCGGGCTCCATCTACGCGTGGGAGCAGCTCCGCGACCGCCTTCACAACAACTTCCAAGGAAACTATGTCGAGCGAGTCGATGCGGACCAACTCTTCGCTGTAAAGCAAAGACCCTCGGAGAAGCTCCGGGACTACTTCAAGCGCTTCGCCAAGATTCAATGCCAAGTGAAAGACGCACGAAACCACCGTCGCATGCAGCCATACAGGGCCTTCGTCCGGGCCCAATGGCCGAGTACAACGCGCGGAGGCCAATCAAGACAGTCGCCAAGCTCTTCGACAAAATGGACGAGTATGCGCGGGCGGAGGAGGATGCGCGAAGACGCAGCGTTACCACCCTCGACTCGCCCATGAGGAGCGCCCGCGCGAAGTGGGGCGGGTGGTCCCTCCTCGAAGCAAGGCCGCAGCTGAGAGCCCCGAGGAGGCCCTCCCCGAGGCAGTGATACCGGGGTACAGGAAGGCTCTTCAAGGAGCAGGCATAAACCTCGGCGCCGCCAAAGACAGTCACAAAGTGCCCATCATGTCCTCGACACCGAGAGCGCCGCCAGGACCCGACCCGCCTCATGGAGGGGAGACCGGGGTCGGAAGGCGGACTTGGCTGCGCGCCAACCCCACGCAGAACAAGAACTCCTACACTATGGCAAGTGGTGCGAGGTACACGGCTACGGTGATCATTACACAAGGGCATGCACCGCATTATGGAGCCGCGGAGGGCGACGGTCTCGGGCTCTGCCTCCTCGGCCCCTCGCCGAGCCCACGTGGGGCACCCAAGGGTAGCCCCACACGAGCCACCGCAACGGAGGGCGCAGAGCATCGCACCGTCAAGATCATCACCGAGGCTCCTCCTCAAGGGCCCCGGGAGCGGCCGCAATTGTGGATGCCGCCCGCAACATCACCTTCGACTTGAACGACGCGGGGTGTGGAGTACCCTCACCAAGACCCTCTAGTCATCCAGCCCACATAGCACGTTGTGACGCCAAAGCGCGCCCTTGTCGACGGGGGAAGCTCCGCGAATATCTTGATCGCAGAGGCCCTCAACCGTATGGGGATCCCCCAAAGCCGGCTAGAGCAGCCAGGGGCTCCACTTCAAGGCTTCGGGGGTCAACCGCTGCAGGCCTTGGGGCACGTGTCCCTTACGGTCACTTTCCGTCGAGGGCAACAAGGGTAACATCCGGACCGAGCATGTCATCTTCGACGCCATAGATATCCCACATCCCTACAACGCCATACTCGGGCGACCCGCCATCAACTCTTTCGAGGCGATCCCACACCACGCGTTTTTGTGTGTGAAGCTCCTGGGCCCAGAGGGTGTTCCGTCTTCGCGATCGACTGGCGACGTGCGAGGTCGGCAGCATGTTCCGCATCGCCGGTGCATGCCCTCTCCGCACGCTCGGCGACGGGCCTCCGCCTCGGTGGATGCCCAAGCCTCGCCCGGCGAGTCAAGAAGGTGCCGCTCAAGCGGAGGGGCGCTTGTGTCCATCGGCAAGGGCTCCGCCGGGGTCGAACGGGATCTGCTCCAAGTGCTTGTAACAACGCCGATATTTTCGCATGGTCCCCGAGAGGATATCAAGGGCGACCGAGCGAATCGAGCATCGCTGGCGCCCGCCCGACGCCAAGCCGGTCAAGCAAAGGCTTCGGCGTATGTCAATGGATCGGCAGCAGCAGCCAAAGCAGAGGTGGCGGCTTCTTGGCCGGGTCATCCGCGAGGTCCACCATCCGAATGGCTCGCTAACCCGGTACTAGTCAAAAAGGCGGCGGGCACGGTGTATGTGCATCGACTTCACGGCACTCAACAAGGCGTGCCCAAAGGACAATTACCCTTGCCGCGCATCGATCACCGGTCGACGCCACCGCTGGTGCGAACTCATGAGTTTCTCGACGCCTATTCGCTACCACCGTGTGTACATGGTGAAGACGACGAGGAGAAGACGGTTTCATCACACCACTTGGGACGTTCTGCTTCGTCAGAATGCCCTTTGGCTTGAAGAACGCAGGCGCTACCTTTACCCGCCTCGTCGCTATTGCCCTGGCTGCCCAGCTCGGGAGGAACGTCGAAGCTTACGTCGATGACGTGGTGGTCAAATCCCGGCAGCTTGCTCTGCATGGCCGGGACCTCTAGGAGACCTTCGACAACCTCCGGAAGGCGGGCATCAAGCTCAACCCCGACAAATGTGTCTTCGGGGTGCAGGCAGGCAAACTCCTAGGTTTCCTCGTGTCCGGACGGGGCATCCAAGCGAACCCTGACAAAGTAGACGCCATCCTGGGTATAGAGCCGCCCAAGACAACGAGGGAGGTCCAGAGGCTAGCGGGTCGCATGGCAGCACTAAGCCGCTTCCTATCCAGGGCGGCGGAGCGGGGCTTGCCATTTTTCAAGACACTCCGCGGGTGCGATGGATTTCGTTGGGACGGAGATTGCGTGAAGGCCTTCAACGAGCTCAAGGAGCACCTGGCCAGCCTCCCCACTCTGGTCGCCCGGCACGCAGGCTCCTCTCTGCTCTATCTAGCGCGTCGACCATCGCGGTCGCCGCCCTCCTCGTCTTAGAGGAAGGCGCCATACAGCGGCCCGTATACTTTGTCTCTGAAGCCCTCCAAGGCGCCAAGACAAGATACACGGAGCTTGAGAAGCTCGCCTACGCGCTGGTCATGGCCTCCAAGAAGCTTCGGCATTATTTTCTGGCCCACCCGATCACAGTGCCTTCCTCATTCCCCCTGGCGGAGATGTTGCACAACAAGGAGTCCACAGGGCGCATCAGCAAATGGGCTGCCGAGCTCGCTCCCTTCTCCTTGACGTATGCTTCACGAACGGCAACCAAAATCCCAAGTCCTTGCGGATTTTCTCGCCGAATGGACCCCGCCGGCCCAACCCGTCCAGACACATGATGACCCCGTCTGGACGCTCACCATTGGCGGAGCTTACGGCGTCGCGGGCGCGGGCGTAGGTGCAGTGATCGTCACACCCGAAGGACAGCGTTGCTATACTCGGCGCGTCTTGCCTTCCCCGCCACCAACAACACGGCTGAATACGAGGCGCTGCTCTTGGGCCTAGCGAAGCTCAAGGCAGTCGGCGCAAGACGGGTGCTAGTCCGCACCAACTCGCGCTTGGTGGCTGGTCATGTGGACAAGTCATATCAAGCCAAGGACCCTGAGTTGGCCAAGTACCTCGCGGCTGTGAGGGCGAGGGAGAGGCACTTTTTGGGCGTCACCGTCAAGGCCATCCCCCGCGCGGAGAACGAGCAGGCAGATGCCCTCGCTAAGGCGGCCAGCCAGCAGCTGCCCCCCTGATGGGGCATTTTACGAGATATTAGCGCAGCGCCATCGCGCAGACAACGGGACGCGCACTTGTCCACCACATTGACCGCCAGTGATTGGCAGAGCCCATCTTCAATTTCTTGCAAGGCATCACCGAGCCGGAGGACCCGCCGAGCCGGCGTTTGCAAGACCGCACAAGGTCCTTCCGGTGTTGAAGGACACTCTACAAGAAAGGGGTTTGCGCACCTCTGCGCGCCTCTCGACGGATGGGGAAAGGAGCTCGCGGAGATCCACGCGGTGCGTGCGGATCCCACCGCACCGAGGTCATTAGTCGGCAAGGCGTCGTGCAAGGCTTCATCGCCAATCGCCATCACCGACGCCAGACCTCGCCCGTCGCTGCCAAGGGTGCCGTGGATGGCGCGCATCATCCGCAGCCCCGACGAGCCTCAACCCCATTCCTCGGTATGGCCACCGGCGCGCTAGGGCGTCGACATAGTAGGACCGCTTGCTCGAGCTCCGTGGGACCTCCGGTTCGTGGTAGTCGTGGCTGGAGTATTTCTCCGATGGCGGCGGTCGCCTTGGCTAAAGTAACTGCGCGCCATACGGCGCTTCCTCGGCAAAACATCATATGTCGCCGGCGTGCCCGGAGCTCACGGTTGACAATGGCTGCATTCGACGCCACCCTCTTCAAAGACTATTGTGACAAAGATGGGCATCACCCTCCGATTCGCCTCGGTAGGGCACCCGACCCAACGGGCGGTCGGCGGGCGAATGGCGCCATCTCCGCCGCCATCGAAAGCGCTGGTCGGGTTGCCAAAGGGCAAGTGGCCAAGCAAGCTTCACGGCGTTCTTTGGTCGCTGCACAACGGTAACGCGCCCAACGGATTCACGCCGCTCAAGCTCCTTTTCGCGACGGCGTTGACGCCGAGGAAATCAAGGCCGGCTCACGGAGGGTCCTCGTCCAAGCACCCAAAGAGGAGCGCTGTGTGTCCTTGGACCTCCTCGACGGGCTGCGGGCAGATGCAGCCCACCATGTCGAGAAGTATGCACGGCAGACAATGCGTACTCGGGACCGCTCTATATGCCCGCGGGGATTCAAGCCTGGGGATCTCGTTCTCAGAGTGGTGCTCCAGGCGGAGACTGCTGGCAAGCTAGAGTCCAAGTGGGAAGGCCCGTACATCGTGGTGGAGGCATTGCCGAAGGGGGCGCACCGCCTCGCCACGCTCGAAGGACAAGCCCTCCGGCACACATGGAATGCGGACAGGTTGCGGCGATACTACGCCTAGAAGTAGGATGACAAGTGTAGAGCCGCCAGCCCCTTGTTATACGATGCTCGCCCACGCAAACGGGAGGTCAATAAAGATTGCTGTTCCCAGAGCATTGTCTGTCCACGCTGAGAAGAACAAAGTCTACGGACTCTAAATAAGACGTAGCGTTGAGCTCAGCTTCGCGACGCGAGTCTACGGACTATAAATAAGACGTAGCGTTGAGCTCAGCTTCCGCACGCGAGAGTCTGCGGACTATAAATAAGACGTAGCGTTGAGCTCAGCTTCCGCACGCGAGAGTCTACGGACTATAAATAAGACGTAGCGTTGAGCTCAGCTTCCGCACGCGAGAGTCTGCGGACTATAAATAAGACATAGCGTTGAGCTCAGCTTCCGCACGCACCAGTCTTGTAACATCCCAATTTTTGCTTTATTTGGAAGAAATAATTTTAAATTAATTATCTCAATTTATTTGGATTTTTCAGAATATAAAGTTCTGTTTAAAAATAAAAATTTAATATCAAAATAGGTTGGAAATATTTTGCATATGTTCAAAACATTATCAGTGAATTATGTGAATTTTTCTGTAATTTTTGGAATTTATTTGGTATTTTTCTGACTATTTTAAAGCCTCCTACTGATTTCTGAAATATAAAAAAAAATTAAATATCAAAACCCTTCCTCGGCCGACACTTGTCACCATCCATCCGTCCATCTCCGCCGGACCGATCCCGCCGTCCGCGCCATCCCGCCTCCTCTCCTCTCCATGCGCCACGTGTTGTACATCCGCCGCTTCCCGCATCCTCAAAGGGATTACCTACCCTTATTGGGTAGGCGGTGCCTCCCGCCCGCCGGTTTACACCGCCGCTCTTCCCTCCCGATCCTCGCGCGCTGCTCGAGCCCGCTCCGCGCGAGGTTGAGTTTCTTTTGTTTTTGCGCCGACAAGCGGCCCCACCCGCCGAGACCGCCGGTCTCACAGAGGTCACCGCCGCGTGGTCCCACTGTCGGTGCCGCCGTCTCCACGGCCGTTTCTTCCTCTGGCATCACCGCCATTCTCGCGCCGTTGCCGAGCTCCGACCTTCGCCCCCGTCCGTTACTTCGCCATTCATGAACCCCGAGAGCCGCCTTGTCGTGCGCATTCAACCGCCGCCGTTACCTCGATGAACGCCCACTCCGCGTGTGCGCGGAAACCGCCGTTTTAACTCGCCGGCGAGGTTCGCGCGCCGCTTCCATCTCCGCGTGTATAAAACGAGCCCCGCCACCACTCTCACCCCTTCGCACTCTCTCTCTCTTCCTCTCGCGTGCGTGTCGCCGCTGCTCAAACGTCGCCGCCGTGGGATTTGGTCGCCGCCGGTGAGTCCTCCGCGCGCCCTCCGTTCGCGCCGCCCCTCGGTCGCGCGCTGGAGACGCCCCGCGACGCCGTCCTCGCCGCACCGCCGCGTCGCAGCGCGCGATGCGCTCGCTGCGTCTCGCGCGACGCTGGCAGCGGCGAGCCCGACCACGCGCCGATGATCGGTCGGTTTCCGCCTCGCGCGCGCGATCTCACCGGCCATCCTCGACGGCTCGGATGCACCTACGCGTCCTCATCTCGGCCGTCGCGTCGCGCCCGCTTCGGTTCGCCGCCGCGCGTCGCCGCGCGCAAGGCGCGCTCGCTCGGCGCGGCGCCGCGCGGCGAAGCTTCGCCACGCGCCCGAGATCGGACGATCGCTGCACCGCCGCCCAATCTTGGCTGTTCATCCAGATGTTTCGCGGCCCGATACGCCACGTGTCCGAGCGTAGGCCATCCGATCCCGCGCGCCGCGCTCGCCCGAGCCACGTCGGCCGCCACGACCAGCATCGCCACTTAGCCGACGCGTGTCGGAACGCTTCATGCCACGAGTAGCCACGTCACCGCCACGCGGCAAAACCCGATCCGGTGCCATGTCGGCGCCACGCCGGATGCCACGTGTCATGCCACGTGTCGCATTTCCGCGTGCCACGCCAAGATTTGTAATGGTCCGTGGACTCGGTCCACCGTGAGACCGGCCCACATGTCGGCTTCGTATTTTTATTTTAATTCCCTTGCTGACGTCATAATTAGAATTTACTTTTGTAAAATAATTCCAAGAAAATCCGTGCTGACGTCATAATTCATTTTCAGTTAAAAGATAATTCCAGAAATTATCTTTTTCCATTTTTCTCTGATTTCAAACTTCCAACAACCATATCTTGCCCATTTTAGCTCCAAATTGATCCATTCAAATTTCTAAATTCATCTAAAATTCTAATCTTTCAATTGGTATATTTAGTTTCAATTTTTGAATTTTTTTATTTTATTTTATTTATTTGGATTTCTTGATTTACGTGTAGAGACCGATTTGTCCGAGGAACTTCAAGAGCAAGCCCCGGAAAATTTCAACCCAGCACAGGAAGGCAAGTCTCCTTTGATCATTTTGATCCTATGTTTTGCAAGTTTTCTTTGATCAACTTGCTCAAATGATTTATAAAATGATTAGGTAGTTATTTTAAATTATTGCATGCTTATGTTATATCAAGTGATATTTTGATTTAGAAAATTTAGTTAAATACCCAATTTGTTATACCTTCCATTGAAAATTGTTTACCTTGTACCATTGTCAACTTAGGATATCCCTTTGACTCAATAATGAGTTAGTATTACATCTGTTGAATTTTTAAATACTAGCAAATGCTTAGCGTAGCAAATCAATGTAATAATGCTCAAATGAGTAGCATGTTTGCTAAATGTTTTGATGAATGATTTGTTTGAACATTGGTAATGGATGTTACCATTGTTAAATGATTTGTTTGAAAAGTGGTAATGGATGTTACCTTTGTTAATTTAAAAGTAAAAATGAATTTCAAAGGAAAAGTTGACAAGGGTGGATGGAAGGTTTGGTGGTGCGATTAGCACGAGAATTTTTGGAATTGTGAATGAACCACCACGGTCGCTTAAGGACCGACGCTTGTGTTTGTCCAAATCGAGCAAAACAGGCAACCACAAGTCTATATGGGTACGACCTAGCTAACTAACCTATAAAGGTGTAGTTTAGATATCACCAGTGGTGTATTGAGTGCCAGGTGTACCGTTACTCATAGTGAGGGACAGGTTTATTGTACTCATACGGCGCAAGAGGGGCTCCACTCGTGGATTCGAGTTGTGGTGAAACCTTAGCGGGTGGTATCTAGCTATCTTGGAGTAGGTGAAAGGCTTTGTGATATTTTATCTGGGTCTCATGCCAAAGGAAGCATGTTGACTATTAAGATAATTTATCTCTTGTGGGTAAAGTGTACAAACTCTGCAGAGTAAAACTATTCGAATAGCCGTGCCCACGGTCAAGGGCGGGCAAGGAATGCATTCACATGGTAGAAGTTTGATTTTGATTTCAAAATAAAATGGTTTGTCAAACTCGGGAGTGGTGTAACTCTCGTGATTTAAATTTGGTGGTGTAACCAGATCAGGTGGCTTAACCTGAGTTTTGAAAGTTGGCAGATAGCCTAAGATTTTAGTGTTGGTGGTTTAACCTTCACTAAGTTATTTATCTAAATTCATTTATGAAAAACAAGATGTTTATCAAATGGCCTTTGAAGTAATTATGTAGATTTGAAATAAAATGCTGATTTTTGCAAAAGAACCATATAGCCTTCCTTTGTGAAGCCTTGCATCTATGCATCTTTCCCAAGACTTATGAGTACAATTTTGTACTCACATGTTGCTCTACAAATACATTAGCAGAGAATGAAGAAGCTCAAGCTGGAGAATACGACTTCTGTGCCGAGTGTGGATACGGTGGTTTCTTCCCGGATGCTTAGGACTCGTTTCCCCAGTCAATTGCCTGTGGCAGATTGATGGGTCGATTAATTTACTTTTTGCTTCCGCTGTGTTTATTTTCGTTTTAAGGTTCTGTGAACCTTTGTAAGGCAATGACCAATGTAAACTTCAGTTATTATTGTAATAAAGCGTGGATGACAATGTACCGTTTTTTTCTGGTTATCTATGTGTACTAGCATTGATCTGGGACTAGTACTATAATGCACAGGGGGGTCCGGAAGTTTCTACTCCGGGTCCCACAAGTCTACGGACTCTAAATAAGACGTAGCGTTGAGCTCAGCTTCCGCACGCGAGAGTCTGCGGACTATAAATAAGACGTAGCGTTGAGCTCAGCTTCCGCACGCACCAGTCTACGGACTCTAAATAAGACGTAGCGTTGAGCTCAGCTTCCGCACGCGAGAGTCTACGGACTATAAATAAGACGTAGTATTGAGCTCAGCTTCCGCACGCACCAGTCTGCGGACTCTAAATAAGACGTTGCGTCGAGGTCCGCCTCCTCACGCACCAGTCTACGGACTCTAAATAAGACGCAACGGGGGGACGCCCTCGCGCGCACCAGTCTACGGACTCTAAATAAGACGTAGCGTTGAGCTTAGCTTCCGCACGCGAGAGTCTGCGGACTATAAATAAGACGTAGCGTTGAGCTCAGCTTCCGCACGCACCAGTCTACGGACTCTAAATAAGACATAGCGTTGAGCTCAGCTTCCGCACGCGAGAGTCTGCGGACTATAAATAAGACGTAGCGTTGAGCTCAGCTTCCGCGCGCACCAGTCTACGGACTCTAAATTAAGTCGTAGCGTCGAGGTTCGCCTCCGCACGCGCCAGTCCACGGACTCTAAATAAGATGTAGCGTCGAGGTCCGCCTCCGCACGCGCGAGTCTCCGGACTATAAAGGAAGTCGTAGCGCCGAGGTTTGCCTCGCACGCGCCACCCACGGACTCTAAATAAGACGTAGCGCCGAGGTCCGCCTCGCGCGCGCGAGTCTCGGACTATAAAGGAAGTCGAGCGCCGAGGTTCGCCTCGCACGCGCGCGATCCACGGACTCTAAATAAGACGTAGTGTCGAGGTCCGCCTCCGCACGCGCGAGTCTCCGGACTATAAAGGAAGTCGTAGCGTCGAGGTTCGCCTCCGCACGCGCCAGTCCACGGACTCTAAATAAGACGTAGCGTTGAGGTCCGCCTCTGCACGCGCGAGTCTCCGGACTATAAAGGAAGTCGTAGCGTCGAGGATCGCCTCCGCACGCGCCAGTCTACGGACTCTAAACACGACACAGTGGGGGACGCCCTCGCGCCTGCTAAAAGGCAGAGGTCTTCCCCTCGCACTCGGCGGCAGGTAACACCAAGAATAAAGTGCTGCTTGGTTTCATTGCAAAAGCAAGGGGGGTTACATGGTTACAAGCATGAGAACCAATACATCATCCTCTCGCCCTACCCGACCAACAGCTCAGTCTTGGCGCGGTGCGGACAAACCCGTGCCGACATCGTCGTGGTGTTGGACGACTCCTTCGAGCCACCGGAGGAGGTCCCCCTCCCCATGCAGCGTCTGCTGCACGGCGACCCTCGCTGCATCTTCCCGGCGGCCCTGCATCCGTTGGTGGAAGTTCGCAGCTAGGCCCGACGGAGCGAATGGCGCCCGACATAACTCGCGGTCGCCGGGAAGATCGATTGAGGATTCGCCACCATGGGTATGTCTACACCCACGAGTGTGAAGCATGGCGAGGCGGCACGCACCAAGATAGCCGCGATGCTCGCCAAAGGTTCTGGCACCACGAAGAGCAACGCCCGCCCCCTCCTCGATCAACCCCAGCATCTCTGACAGGTCCTCCGGCCCGTGCATAGTGTCCGGCACTCTGACGCACAGATCTCGGAGGGCCTGGTTCAGAGACTCCATGGCCCGCCACGCCGACGTGGACGCATTTTCCAAGGCACGGCTATTCCCTGCAGCAGACTCCGCCAGCTGGGCTTTCTCCCCTTCTAGGATGGCGATCTGCTGCAGGAAGGCGACGCGCTCCTCAGCCGCGGCGCACTTGGCTTCCGTGGCCTCGAGTTGTGCGGCCGCCATGGCGCCCTCCAGCGCACGAAGCTCTTCATCCTTCGCCACGAGAGCATTGTTTGCTTCGCGAAGGCTGGCTTCCAGAACCCTCCGCTCCCGAACACGGGCCTCGTCAAAGGCCCGGCTGAGCGTAAGCGTCTGACAAAAACAACAAGTCAGCAGGCGCCCAGTAGTACCTTACAAGCTGAAGCGCACATATTTACCTTCATCTCGGAGGCCTGCAGCGCAAGCGCTAGGAGTTCCCCCTCGCATGACGACAACATCTCTCGGTCAAGGCCGTTGTCGGCACGCTCTGCGGCTGCGGTGAGGACGTGAAGTGTCTCCAGGCGAGGGAGGAAGTCCGAGCGAGTGAGCTCCGGCCCCAACGCGCCAGGATTTACCGAGGCCGCGGCCACATCAACAGCAACGGACACCTGCGGGGCACCCTGCACAAGGCTTTGGACTTCGCGCACACCTCCGTTGCTCGATCCTTCGCCACGTCCGGGAGACTTCGTCTCGCCTGATGTTGGCAGAATGAGCGAGCGATCGGAGAGAGTCTCGCGGTCGTGAAGAGAGGACTCGCGCCTACCTCCTGCGCCTCGTCGTGGTAGGAAGTGGCGCGGTTCGACCGCCAAGTGGAGGCGGCGCCGCTGGTCGGCGAGGAGGCGCCGCGGCGCGCTGCACGCCGTAATCCCGCGACAAGGCCCCGCAACGGCGATCGACCCTCGCTGGCGGCGGGATGCGCCCGAGGGCGTTCGCCGCGGCGGCACAAGCGATTCTTCCGCGGCAACACCAGCTACGGTTTCGCCGCCCCACGGTTCTCTCGTAGGCGCGCCCGCGCCGCCGCGGTTGATAACGCACCATCAACCGTGGTTTTCTCGCCGGGAGCGGTGCTCCTCCCGGGTGGGCGACTTCCAGCTCAACGATGGCCGCGAGCACGGGTTCGTTGGCGTCGGCAGAGGGTGCCGGGGGAATTCGAGGCGGCGCGCTCCTCCAAAGCAGTGTGGCCGGGCCCACCGCCGGTCGCACGCCCCGTCTCAGCTGTGCTAGCCGCCGAGGGGCCTGCTGGGTCACATACGGCAGCCGGGGAACGAGCTCAGCGTCGCGAAGATAACACCCTCGCAGGGCTATCACCGTCCTGAGCGCCCGGAGTCCCGGCGGGAAGCTCCCCCGGCACCGCGTGCTCGGGCACAGTAATGCCCAGAGCCTCGCATGTGCGGTTTACCCGCCCTTGCTTAGCCGCCTTGACTGCGGCCTCGCGAGCCTGGTGCTCCTTAAGCGTGTACGGGTCGAGGAGCGCCACAACTGCGCGCTCCACATCTTCTAGCCGAGCCACTGCGTAGGGGATCACGTTAGTCAGGCGGAGACTAAACAGATACAATGGCGCGCGTAAAACGTGCTGGGTGGTTTACAAGGAGCGGAAAGCGGAAGCAGGCAAGATACGGATGGGCTGAACCCGTCCTCGCAGGGGCCGTCCTGTCCAACATACTTCCCCCAAGAGGAGAGTGGCGCCACCCCATACATTGTGAACTCCTCGGCTAGGTCGCGCAGGCTCATTCGACGGGCGACACCGACAAGACTCTGTAGCTTTTGCGTGTCGTCGCCTCCGCCTTGAGCAGCGATTGTTAAACGAGATCGGCCCGCCTCGGCATTGCATTCCGCTCTTGTCGGTCACGGTGTAGTAGAACCACTGCCGAGTCCAGCCGGACTCCCATTGCCTCGGCGAGGCTGGCGCGGGGAACAACGTCGCGCACGACGCCCGGAGTACGAAGTCCACACCGCTGAAGTTGGACACCGCCCCGTCAACCTTTTTGGGTCGACAGCGTGCGTCGTGCAGTGTGGCGAACAAGCTCGCGCTGGGACGCCCCCCCTCTGTCCGCATCGCCCACATGAAGACAGCTAGGCGGAGTATTGCGTGGGGCGTTAGTTGGGCTAGCTCCAACTTGTACCCGCAGGACTTCGCCCACGAACAATGTGGAGGGCATTCGAAGGCCGTCGTCGAAGAACACGACAAAAACAATCGCCTCCATTGCCCGGGGCTTCGGCTCCGTCTCGTCCCGACGGGGTAGGCGAGCCCCATCGCGATCCGCGATCTTCCTCTCCTCCACGAGTCGCTGCAGCGTCCCTTCGGTCACGCGGCTCCTCCCCAACACACGGGAACAGCAGCCTCCCGAGTGCTCCATGGCATCCCATCACTTGTTGGCGCGCGAGCTCCCCCGCGGCACCAGCTCGTACTCCGTGGAAGGATGGGACACCTCACCCTGGCTAGGCAAGGAACCGCTGCGGGGATGGTGGGTGGCGTCGTCATGGCTAGCCATCGCTCTTCGCGACCAGGGAGAAAGAAGCAGGGAAAGGAGCAACTGGTGTTCCAATTAGCACGGGCGGAAGCAAAGCGGTAGATCAAAAGACAAAAAAAACAACAAGAAAGGGCGCCTCTACCTCAACACTGGCACCTTATAAAGGCCGCTCGCCTCTCATGTGGCTCGCAGCGCAGACAAATCAAACTTGCAGCGATTCGGCTGCCCACGATTTGGAAAGAGGAACCGCTGGGGCTTAGAGGGCCGTGCCCGGTAGGTGGCCAAACAGCGCACAACGCCTCCACGCCTTCAACACGCGTCCAACTTCCCTGGGGAAGAGGCGAACGGCTGCGGTCACGCAACCGCTCACATCCCACGACGCACCAGTCGTGAGTCGCCGCGTGTCCCACTCGCGGGATGGCGGATCGCACGATGCGACACCGACCTCTGCCGAGCCGTGCCTCGACGTGATTCCGGCCGCCATTAAAAGCGCACCACCGCATCGCAAGGTCACAACAGCCCGGCACAACAATATCGGCGCCAAGCTCCAATCTTAGCTCGGGACGGAGCGCGCGCCTACTTTCGAGCGGCGTCGGCCTCCGCCGCCACCGATTCGAGGGTAGGGCATGGAGCGACGCGCCGGCCGACTTAGGCGCCGCCTCGCGCCACCCGCTCAAGGGTAGGGACGGAGCGCGGCGCGCTCGGCCGACTTAGGCGCCACCTCGCCGCCACCCGTTGGAAGGGTAGGGGACGGAGCGCGCGCGCCGGCTTTGACTTAGGCGTCGGCCTCGCGCCACCCTTCGGCGGTAGGGACGGAGCGCGCGCGTCTACCGAGCAAGCGCGCGGCCGCCGCCACCCGCTCAAGGGTAGGGGACAAAGCGCGCGCGCGTCTACGCTGAACAGCGCCGGCCTCGCGCCACCCGCTCGAAGGGTAGGGACGGAGCGCGCGCCTCGGCCGACTTAGGCGCCGGCCTCCGCCGCCACCCGCTCCAAGGGTAGGGGACGGAGCGCGCGCGTCTACCGAGCAAGGCGCCAGCCTCCGCGCCACCCGCTCAAGGGTAGGGGATGGAGCACGCGCGCATCTACGCCGACCAGCGCCACCTCCGCCGCCACCCGCTCAAGGGTAGGGACGGAGCGCGCGACGCCTCGGCCGACTTAGGCGCCGGCCTCGCCGCCACCCGCTCAAGGGTAGGGGACGGAGCGCGCGCGCTACGCCGAGCAAGGCGCCACCTCCGTTGCCACCCGCTCGAAGGGTAGGGGACGGAGCGCGCGCCTCGGCCGACTTAGGCGCGGCCTCCGCGCCACCCGTTCCAAGGGTAGGGATGGAGCGCGCGCGCGTCTACTTTGAGCAAGCGCCGGCCTCCGCGCCACCCGCTCGAAGGGTAGGGGACGGAGCGCGCGTGTCTTCGAACGAGCACCGGCCTCGCCGCCACCCGCTCGAAGGGTAGGGGACGGAGCGCGCACGCCTCGGCCGACTTAGGCGCGGCCTCCGCGCCACCCGCTCCAAGGGTAGGGGACGAGCGCGCGCGTGTCACTTTCGAGCAAGGCGCCGGCCTCGCGCCACCCGCTCGAAGGGTAGGGGACGGAGCGCGCGCGTCTACCGAACAGCGCCGCCTCCGCCGCCACCCGCTCGAAGGTAAGGGACGGAGCGCGCGCACGCCTCGGCCGACTTAGGCGCCGCCTCTGCGCCACCCGCTCAAGGGTAGGGGACGGAAGCGCGCGCCTCGGCCGACTTAGCGCGCGCCTCCGCGCCACTGTTCCAAGGGTAGGGGACGGAGCGCGCGTCTACATCGAGCAAGCGCCGGCCTCGCGCCACCCGCTCGAAGGTAGGGGACGGAGCGCACGCGCCTCGGCCGACTTAGCGCGTCGGCCTCGGCGCCACCCGCTCCATGGGTAGGGGACGGAGCGCGCGCGCTCTACTTCGAGCAAGCGCCGGCCTCCGCGCCACCCGCTCGAAGGGTAGGGGACGGAGCGCACGCGCGTCTACGCCGAACAGCGCCGGCCTCGCCGCCACCCGCTCAAGGGTAAGGGACGGAGCGCGCGCGACGCCTCGGCCGACTTAGGCGCCGGCCTCCGCTGCCACCCGCTCGAAGGGTAGGGGCGGAGCGCGCGCGTGTCTATTTCAACTAGGCACCGCCCATCCTGCACCTCGGGCTCCCCAACCACAAGCTTGGCGAAATTCACAGCCGCAGGGACGGAGGGGGCCAAGGACCGGCGACATGGCCGGCCCTGTGAAGCCCTTCACCATGAGAGGCTCTGTTGTTGGGGTGGCGCCACCTCAGCCCAAAGAGGGCTGTTAGGAGGTTATAAGAACCAGAGTAACATGTGTAATGACATAAGTGCCCCTAATGGGGATGTACGGATGTAAGGGCATAACTGTAAAAGCATACCCCATGTGAATATATATATCAGGATGAGGGGGAGGGTGAGTCAGAACACTCCCACCTCTCCACTACCATCTCTCTCTCTGTTTGGTCTGTAGTCACAACAGTTCCATTTAGATAATTGACATGGCCTGCATCATCTTTGGATACCTTTAGCTAGACTATGATCATGGTTGACTTGACATGCTAAGAATTTCGACTAATTTTCAGATTATGACTTATTTGGCTTAGCTTGTCTATACATGTATGGTCATGATCTTGATAGCATTTTTATATGTTGTGGCTTGGTGTAATACTTCACGGTCATTTTGGATAATCTTCATGGCTCATCATGCTTAAAATAAATAATATTCGGCCATTTCATCCATACTCATGATTTATTCTCTTCCTTACATCTTGATGATTTTATTGCCAAAAGGGGGAGAATAACGGAGAAAAAGCCATTTGAAGCCATTTGGGAACTTTCTAGAGCTTTGGAGAACAATTTGCTATTTCTTTTGTTGCTCTAGTGTTCCTTTTGTTGACATGGTCATAAGCTTCTTTGATTTCTTTTGGACCATGTTCGACTTTCTTTCTTTTTCAAACTCAACTCTACGCTTTTTCTGGGTTTGTCAATATACTCATCACAGGGGAGATTGATAGACCATGTGGAGGTGACTCCGTGTGTGTGATGAGTAATTGACATCTGTTTTAGGAAAGTCGAGTTTGGTTTGTGTGGTTTGACATCTGTTTTAGGAAAGTCGAGTTTGGTTTGTGTGGTTCGGGCCATGTCGTTGCGCGGTG
The DNA here is from genome assembly GCA_036346575.1 of Dendrocalamus sinicus. Taxonomy (NCBI): domain Eukaryota; kingdom Viridiplantae; phylum Streptophyta; class Magnoliopsida; order Poales; family Poaceae; genus Dendrocalamus; species Dendrocalamus sinicus. Next base: position 28,826,112 of record CM070643.1, on the reverse strand, counting down.
CAATCGGCTTCGGTCGGACTAGGTCAAACTAGGTCGAACGTGCTTAAGTCGTTTATTTTTCGTTTCGATCGGTTTGGGCTTTGAGTATTTCTTCTGATGCTATTGTTGATCACATTATATTGAGCGGTGTTATGTGATGTGTTTCTTGTCTGTGATGGCTGCAGGACATCGAGGCGAAGTCGTGGCGAGGCACGGGATGACCGGACAAGGCGCAGGTGGTGCCGAGGTCAAAGCGGTCGAGGTGTGCCGAAGACGGCGAGGGCTCGAGGTAGCTGCGAGGCTTGGGCGGCAAGAAATGAGGAAGCTTCCCAGAAGGTGCAGGTGGGGCGTTTTGGTGAATACGCAAAGCTGCACTAAAGGAAGTGGATTTGGTTAGAGTTAATGGGTAAAGTGCAAAAGCTTAATGGGCAAAGCAAATGTGAACTCATTATGAAGGCTATAAATAGAGAGGTGCTCTCTAGTGGTATATGCAGATTTTGAGAGAGATGGCTTGAGAGAGTGGGTGTGAGAGTTAGGGTTCTCTCCATACATGAGTTGTTAAGGTTTTTAGGGCAGCACGTGTGTTTATTTCGGGTGTTCTTCTTGAGTTGTGAGATGGGGTGAACTGATGTAATCATTCCTCTTGTTTAATCATTCATCTCTTTTTGTCTCAATCGAAGAAATTATGTGTTTAAGATGTCTTGAGTAGGCTCTCTTTGTTTTGCTTTTGTTTTCCTGTGCTTCATCTCTCTTTCTTGTGCTCTTTCTTTGTTGGGTGATGTTTCTTGCTTGAGGAGGACTGCAGATTATTTGCAGCCGAGTTGTTCTTTGGCTCAAAGGAGGATAGACCAATTGTGAACCTGTAGAATTTCTAGTCGGCTGCAGCTTCAAATTGGCACTTTAATTCTATTCGGCCAGCACTAGTTTCTTTGTCTATTCACTGCTGAAATTAAACTGATTTTGCTCCCTTTTTTGTTCGGCCAGGATCAATGCCTTTCTCTTTCTGGTTTTTGGCAGCAGGCCTGGTACTTCCATTTTTGCCTTTAGTTGTTGGCAGCAAAGATACATTTTGGGCAGCAAAGTAGCTGCTGTTTTGAGAGTTTGGTTGGCTGCAGTTTTTCAGTTTTTGGGCAGCAAAGTAGCTGCTATTTTGAGAGTTTGGTTGGCTGCAGTTTTTCAGATTTTGGGCAGCAAAGTAGTTGCTGTTTTGAGAGTTTGGTTGGCTGCAGTTTTTCAGATTTTGGGCAGCAAAGTAGCTCACGGCCAGGCAGTGGATCATTTGGTCTTTCAGTTTCAGTTGTCCATTCACTTGTTTTTGGGATTAGAAAATGGAAGCACACTCTTGGCCTCTTCTCTGATTTCTTCAGATTGCCTCCCCCCTTTTCTTTTTCAGTTTTGCTCACTTTTCTCTTTATTTTCCTCCCTGCCTTTCAGTTTGGACAGCCTTCAATTTTGAGAATTCTATTGAGGCTTCTCTTCCACTGGTCAGACTGTTCCTGTTTTGTGGAAATGCTCATAGTCGTCTTTGGTTAGTTTGCGTTTCCGGGATTTATGTATTAGATCAAATCAGTGCATGTTGATTCCTGTCTAGCTATTCCTTCAGTCAAATCTATTTTTGGGTTCCCGGTGAGCAAATTTAATCTTCTTCATAGCTTACATAGCTATCGGAGAGTTGAAAAATCGTGTGGATACTCGGGATAATTTTTTAAAGGGCTCCATTCACCCCCTCTGTCGCCGTTTTCGATCCAATACGGATTCCTAGCGGCTCTGCCGATTTTTCATCGGTTTCTAACCGGTTACCGGTTTTAAACCGCCTAAATTCAAATTTTGAATCACAAAATTCGTGCAGGTTTTTCATGGGTTCTAGAAATGGATCGAATACGAATCGAATAGTCTCGAATACGAATACGGATACGAATTTTCTCGAATACGAATATTCTCAAATACGAATATGAGCTCTTTCGAATACGGATTTTACTTACCACATTTACGTTTTCTCGGATATGAATATCAGATAAAACGAATTATCTGTTATCATTTTCCATCCCTAACTGAGCCCAATTAATTCCTCTCTTGAGAGCCTCTGCTCATTTTAGTTCCAGCTTGGCTTCTAGTTCACTATTTCTTAATTTCATCATTTTTTTGGTTTTTTAGCTTTTTGGGGACCTTTTGTCTTTTTTTGTCTTCATTTGCATTGTCCATAATGGGATAATCTATTTTTTCTTTTTTAAAATTTTAAATTTAATTACGCTAAAAAATTAAACTATTAGCTACTACAGTATAAAATAAGTTAGCTACAGTAAAAAACTAAAAGCCAAAAAAAGCCCAACTTAGCATAGCCTAAGTCTTTGACATCCTTATCCTTATACACCTGTCTATCTGTTAAAAAGGATTAAAATAATAAGAGTAAATTGCCAACCGTTGCACATATAGCCCAGCTAGTGTACCGTATTGGTTTTGTAGTTGATGATCATAATTTAGTTTCCACTAGCGTCGCTGTTGCGGTTGAGTGGTTTATTTTTGTTGATTTTCTATTAATGATTGGGACATGAATTTGTGGCCCATGTGTTGTGTCTTAAACTGGACCCGTGGATCCTAATCTTGTAAATTTTGAAAATTTTCTATCCACGACGGACCCAAACATTTGACAAGTGATGATGATTATTTAGTGTGCACTATATCAAGAATCATTGTTTAAAATTCTTGTTGAATTATTAGGGATTTACGTTTTTTTCGAACGAAGATGTGCAATTAGTTGGCACAACTGTCTTTAAGGCTCAATGCTCACTAACTGAGAGATTATGGGATAAAATCTAAGAAAATTTGTAAATAAAACTATCTAACGTGTTGTTTGTGGGAGTGGGACTTGAACCGTAGCCTAATCTAGGGATGGAATCGGAGCGGATACAGTCGGTAATTGCTCATCCTGTATCCTATACCATATTTTTTCGGAGTCGGTGACGGATAGTGCCGGATACGAATACGAATGTGGATAGTATCGGTCACGAATACAGAACGAATACGGAGTGGATTCAATACGGTAACTATATTTCATCGGATAACATGCAAAAACAAAGATTCTAAATAATTAAATATAGATCATGCATATCAGGATAAATAATTAAATATAATATAGAAATATCATGCATTTGAAAGTTGAGTACAGAGAGCAACTTGTATACAAACCAACAATAATGAACAGAATAGTCATCTGGAACCACTTCCTGAGGAGTATTACTATGGCATCCCAAAATTTTTGTTTTTTTACTTACTTATTTAATTAATTGGTTTAATTGGATTTTCTCTCGAAATTAATTTCCTTTTCTTAAATCCTTTAATTAAAGCCTAGAAAGCAAGTTATTAATTTAGTTAAGTAATTGTGCCTAAAACAAGTTGAAATTATTTTATTTAGATTCCTTACTTTTTCTGAATTTATGGGAATTTTCTAGGATTTATTTGGAGTTTCCTACTATTTTCTAGCTTTTATTTTAATTTCTGGGATTTTATGAAAATCAAAACCCAAAATAAAAATTTAAATTCTTTGCCAATTGGGATATTACCGAATAACTAGTACCGGATATTACCGATTATATATCCGGACATTCTCCTATCCGACGGAAACTACTCTCCCGATTCCGATATCATATTTTGTAAAACCATCCGGTTACCGCCTATTTTTTCGAAATACCATCCGAACTGACTCGGTCGGGTAGTCGTTCGGGAACTATCCGAACTGATTGCACCCCTACTAAGATCCATCCGTCTAACGAGCAGGGCATTCATTTGTGCAAATTTTCTTTTAAGAGAGTAAGGCTATGCTTATTTCAGCTTAAACTTCTGGTTTTTGACTTATTTTTTACTATTCATAAATTTAGTATTATTAGCTTTTTAGCTTTTTTTTTGACTTTTTTGCCGGTTTTTTCGTATTCGTTTACATTGTCCATGATAGGCTAACCTGTTTTTTTATTTTTTTCATTTTTGTAAATTTAGTTATGTCAAATAAGTTACCATCAGTTATAGTGTAATTTTAGTTAGCTATAGTACAATTTTAACCATAAACAAACTTATTGCAGGCCAACCAAACGACACCTAAATCATTTGGGAAAAGAAAAACTGTGAGGTTATTTGACCTCCACACCCTCACATGTAGCTCCGCCACTGTCCCTAGGATGTCCCAAACTACACTATTCCTAAATTTCGTCACGGTTTGAGCTTCTCACTTTTTGCTTATTTTTCATTGTTCCTAAATTTTATCTTTTCTGGTTTTTTTGAGTTTTTTTGCTGGTTCTTTTTTCTGTATTTGTTTGTATTATTCGTAATAGGCTAACATGTTTTTTCTATTATTATTTTTTAAAATTTAATTACGTCAAATAAATCACCATCAGTTACAGTGTAATTTTAACTAGCTACAGTGTAATTTCAGCCGTAAACTATCTTTTTCCAGATCAACTGAGTGGGTTGTTTAAATCTGCTGTTCAGGTCTTGAATGTGCACAAAGAAGTTGTGTGTTTCACGCAGTATATATGTACATATAATAGTTGCAGCATACGGTCATAAACAGATCGACTTCGAGCACTACATCATCATTTAATTAAGCAATTCCACAACGACATGTCATAATTATGTGTTGCTCGGTTGCTTGTTTGGGCTGAAATAAGCTGTCTTATGGCTAAAATTGTACTGTAGCTGGTTAAAATTATACTGTAGCTGATGGTGACTTATTTGGAATAACTAAATTTTAAAAAATTAAAAATAGAAAAAACAGGTTAATCTATTATAAACAATGCAAACGAATACGAGAAAAAGAATCGGCAAAAAAAAAATAAAAAAAGCTAAAAAAACCAGAAAAAATGATATTTAGGAATAGTAAAAAATAAATTAAAAATTAGAAATTCAAGGAAAAATGAGTGGGGCTAAGCTAAGCCTCCGGCAAGCGACATGGAACCGTTTCGAGTTGGCAAAATGGGGCGGCGTCCTTTCCGGCCAGTGGACCGCCGCCCCGGGCACACTACATCAAGGCAACTTCCGTGTGGCTGGACCACCGGCCGTCGCCGTAGACATCACGTGGACGTCGCCGTCGGTCTTTCAGCTGTACGCGAGTTAGACGCAAGCATACGCGCTTGGCCGCACACGGACGCACACATGGGCCACCGATCCGCACCGGCGCTAGGCGACGGCTCCGGCCGTCGCTTTTGGTCTCCTCATGCGTCCAAGGCCACCGTCGCCGTCGCACGCGCGACGGCGGGATCCGTTGATTGTCTAACCCTCCACCGCAGCTCGCGCCCCGATGTGAAGTACGGCGACATTCATCCTAGGATCAAGAGGCAGAATTGGAAATTCTCTCGGACAGAATTTCCCATTTCAAGGCCAGGAGATTCACAGCCACACGGTATACTGTCCATGGATTCTGGGCAAGTGGGCAACATATATTCCGACAGCATTCGTTAGTCTTTACCAGGCATTCCATGCTACTAGCTGTGAAGAGTAAACAGCGATGATCTAGATCCTAGTGTAAAAGTTGTATTTTTTCTTGTGATAAAAGAGAGAACATGCGCACCAGGACAGGATTTAATCTGTGAAGAAAATTGAAAGGTCTGCAGTCAACCGGGTCCATCCGGCTGGTTGCCAAGTCCGAAGCTGGACTTTGCATCCAGCTGATGGATCATCTCTCTCCCTTCAATGAGCTTTAGCCAGACTTAAGGCAAAGCATAGCCAGTTTGTTCCCAGGTCCCGGGTTGCCATTAGCATTCAAGGCAACATCCCCCAGCTGAATCTCGCGCAACGGACCTATCGGTGGCGGTAGGACACCCCCCAGTTCCTTCTGCTGGGCGCTCACTGGACCAGGTGACGATGAACGCGCCGGGATTAGATCAATCACAATGTTTAATGCGCAGGTAGAGTGGAGTCTTAAGACAGTGAAATCTAACAGGCCTCCAGATTTTGATGTACCAACTAGCACAAGTCAGGAAAAAGAGCTAAGCATTCGCATCATGAGATGCTACTGCACGTTTAGAAACCTTAGCAGGATGATATAGTCAAGTCAGGGGAAGTTGCCTTCAATTCTTTTATTTTTATTGCTTCATGTCAAGGATCAGAGATCCTGAAGGCAGGCAGTACCACATGCTTTTTTGTGAGATAAGAGCAGTTGAAGCCTGTATCACAAAAGGTAGTTGCTCTAAAATTTCAGCATTCGGCCCGAAGAATAGCCTCGGCCTCTGACTTAGTCCACTGGTCCAATGATGAATACCTACATTAAGCATGCAGATATTTTAGGATAAGTAAGTTAACAAAATCAAGCATATGTTCATTTGCTTCAGTGTCTGAAAAACATTTAGGCTTACTAACAGAAGATAATGGAAGACTATTCTATGTTTCTGCAGGTGTGCTCGCTTCTGCAATCTTACTAATACATTATTAGGAATGTCTATACAACATTCGACTACTTTTGAGGACAAAAATAGTCAGATTGATTGGGACGTTAGATCTAGGACGTTGGATCTCCATCTAACAGCTTAAAATCTGATTATTTTATCCTCAAAAATAGTCGAATGTTGTATAGACACTCCCTACATTATTCGTACTAACAGCTATTGCTTTCACACTAGGTGTTGGCTTGCGGATCCATACAGCTGGAAATAATTGAAGGGTAATGATTGCGACATATATTTTTTTTTGCATAAAGCGGTAATTGGACAGAAAAGTTTCATATGCATCCAAGCCCTAGTCAAAGCCAGCCTACCGTGGTACTGATCACCTTAGCCAGAAGTTAGATATATCTGTCCAACTGAGATCGCCTTAAGTCCACTCAGATTATTGTAGGCAGTGAAGAAGACAAAAGATGGAGCCCCATAGGGCAAAGCTAAAAAAATTCAGCATGGTTTGTGCAAAACTATAAATCATTTACAACTTTTGCTCCAGTGCTTCGGGCATGTCTCAAGTGCCCGATTTCACTTGAGGTCTTTGCAAACAATTCATGATGATATATTTTACAAATATCAACTCTTACCTGATCTCCAGATACGTCTCGCTTTATTATCTTATCAAAATCTGCCCACACGTCTGATGTGCTGAGTCTGGACCTTTTTGCTCCAGTGTTTGCTAACGCAGAGGCACCGATAGAGCCTGACGATGATACAGCCAAGGGCTGCTCTACCATTTGAGGTGGAGGTGGAAGCGGAGGTGGGAACGTTTCATTCTTGAAGGATAAAAGCTCTTCCGGATCAACTCCGCATTCACTCACAGAAAAATTATCAAAATTTCCCATGGAGAAATATGAAAAACTGCAAAATGCAAATAGAAAATTACACTATTGCTTATTTTATATCACAATAAAGAAAAATAAGAACAATATAAGTGCATGAAAATTAGTATTGTTACCTCTTTTCTTGACTATAGGCCGGATTTCAATTTTTTGGGATTTTTGGCAAAATTATTTTGAATTTTGCCAAATTATCACAAAGTGTATCGAAATCTTCACAGGAGAATAGAAGAAGAAACTACTAGTGAGGGTGTGGATGAATGGGGGTATGCTGCTAATTTATAGAAAAAAAGAGATTTTTAAATTTTTTCGTATTTTTAAACTTATAAATAGTCACAAAATGACTATAAATTTTAAAAATCAACCGTTACTCGTGCTAAATAGGCCAAATGGGTCGTGCCCAGGCCAAACGTGCCTAACAGTCACTTTTTTGTGCCAAACGTGTCAAACGTGCCGCCATGCCGGGTCGTGCCCATGTCGTGTCATGCCAGGCTCGCCACTGTGCGTGCCGACATGTTGGGCCGAGGTGGCGGTCTAGGCACTGCCCGCCCCATTGTGCCATGCCGACTTGGCCCGACGCTCCTCGTGGGCCTACCCGGTAGGCATGACCCATTCGGACTCCAGTACGCCCACTGTTGCTCCTTTTGACTATTACTGTACTGTGTTACATTGTGTTTGGGACCATATCTAGGTTTGGCCTGTGCTGTGTTACTAGGTGACCATTGGCAATATCCACCAATAGCCCAAAATAATGCTCCCTAAAAACAGAAGTTGCTAGCCCACGCTGCAGCAGTTTTATAGGCTTTCATGAGGTTTCAGGGTTATAAGGTTTCACAGGGTTTGCATTTCATGGAAAAGTTTCAACGAGGTTTCAACGTGTTTTGTGAAAAGTTTCATGTAAGGGTTGACTCTTTTCAAAGAAGTTTGGGTATGTTTTTTTCGAAAATATCAATTTAAGGGTATATATCCATTTATAATAATTCAAATGAAATGCATACCTTTGAAAAATATACTCAAATTCAAAGCTTTTGAACGAATTTAGATCACATGCTTTGCTGATTTATATATATATATAATCAGTGCATACCTACAATTAAACTATCATAAAAAAGGTAACTATAATTTGAATTTTAGTTTAAACTTATTTGAACTAGTTAGTAAACTAGTTAAACTCGATATCTAAAAAATTCCAAAAATTTTCGGACACGATACATAAGGGAAATACCTATCTTATTTCATGGTGTCCTAACACAGTGGTATCCTAGGTATAAGCTTCAAGTGGGTTGCGAGTGCAAGGCAGCAATTTTTTAATGGGTATATACCCAATAGAGTACCAAAAATCCCCTACTTTCCAGTTGTTTAAACGTACCATACCATATTGAGTTGTTTAAACGTACCATACCATATTGAGAACAAGCAGCACGTGCCGTCCACCGCTGCCGCCATACTGGATTGGGAGCGTGAGGTGCCATCCGCCCCCAATTACTGTATCGGGTTAGTTTATCATCTTCAGCTAGTTTCTTCCATTGGTTGCTTGGAATTTTGTGTTGGAGGTTTAATCTTGTAGTGGTTGCCTACCGGTTTGTTTGGTGTACTCATCGGATTTTTCTCATTTTAATTGCGAGATTGCAAATTGCTTGCTTGGCGATACCCCTGACCAACAAATGGCACCATGTTACCAGTGCAGGATGCTCCAAGATGATCTTTACAGTAAGACACCGATGGCATCGGTACAGCTGCCAGGCGAGGACGGCATGAGAGCGTCATCGCTGCATGCAATGGAGAGAAGCCGGAGGTGCATTGGAAATACTCCATACTTATCCACCTATGAGCACGTGAAATTTTACATACTCCCTAAGTACATGTATGTACAGTGATATACTATGTACATACTCCCCAAAAACATGTACCAAATGGACTGATATACTCCCTCAAGTGTATATACTAGCATGCCAATGAAAATTTGATTCATTACTATAAGGATAATGAAAATTAGGATCAACACATCCTCCTAGAAATCCAATCTAATTTTGGAGAGGTGCATAAATATCTCAAGCGGAAACGAGTCATATACCCCCATGCACAGGTGCCATGCTTATAAAAATCCTCCCATGTAGAAGTGTCATGCTTACACAAAAGGAGTATGCACGCTTACAAAAAGGAGGCAGTATACACGTTCACATATAAAAAGGGAGTAAGGGAGTATTTATACGTAAAGAAAACAAGTATGTACATACACATATAGTAAAGTCGTATATACCGTCTTCAATAAAAAAAAGTAGTATCTATACGTATGAAAAAGAAGTATGTATACGTACGAAAAAGGAGTATATACAAATGCACTAGGGAACAATATACTTCAAACTTATCCTGATACGAAGCATCCTTATGCACAACGTCAAGCAATCTTAGAAACTCAAAAAAACATATACAAATACATGATTAATTTGAAAAAAAGTATACTCAATAATCTAATTTAAAGTGTATGTAGTCCATATTCCAAATACAAGTACATATACTCCATACTCCAAATACAAGTACATCTATACTCCATACCCCCACTAGAAGTACATATGAGCTCCATACTCCATTGTAAAGAGATGCGTCCAGTTCCCAAAGAAAAGAAAGAGAACGTACGTAAGTTACATGCATGTGTATCACAAGGGAAGTCCTGAGTATCTAGCCAGTTTAGTTGCACTAATTTATAAATTTTAAGTTAGAATAATTAAACCATTCAACCGGTGATTCTCCTAATGGATGTCCCCCATGCCCACGAACCCGATCAGCAAGAGGGATCACAAGGCTGCTGGACTATGGATACTATGGGTATGGGAGAAATTATACTTGGGAGTAAAAAAAGACTTCCATTTTTTGTACTTATAAGAGTACATTCTCTCACTTCTAATATACCACTTAAACGAATATTTTATATTTATTTATCATTTTTAATATATTTAAATACTAATTGTACGATACTCCAATGCGATTTAGTTGAAAATTTTTATCAGAGTTTTTTATTTTTGCTATATACCCTTTTATATATATATAAAAGAAGTATATACACACATTATACTATAAAAAGTGAATTTTGATCAGATTTTTTTATAGAACCCGCTTAGGATTATGGGAATTACTTACTTACAAGGTGACTTGAACAACAAGTACCTGAGATATGGATGGGTCCATATCAAATACAAATCCTAACTGATGATATTCTATCTTCAATAGAGTCTTGCCGTATAAGACATGTACTCTTAAGGGTTTGGTTCCTTGTAGAAGTGATATATGTATGAGATGGTCCTATAGAAAATGTTATCTATGTGTTATTTGATTGCTTGAATTGAACCATCCCATCTTGGATAATAAGATAAAAAAATCTGAGAAATATTCCCTCTATGCTAAACCATCCCATTCACCGAAAAACAACCGAGGCACATGGTAAAGGAACCATTCCATCCCACAGCCAACAAAACCCTGAGAATGGAGCTCGTACCTCAATATGCTCCAATGGCGTAGATATCCGACGAATATAGCAACAAAGAAGTCATTGGTCTTGCTCTTTTCAGCTTCTAAAAGCTGCTTTTCGTCTTTTCTACAGTAACTAACTTTTAAACGGATTATCTTTTTAAGATAAGGTCTACTAGTTAATTGTAGTACACGCTTTACCGAATTTATTTATATCGGCAAAAACCGTACGTGAGTTTCTATTACTCTGTAATCTCTCGCACAAACAGCCTAAAAGTCATAAGTCATAGCAAAAAGGAACAGGCCCATTGATGCATAGCTTGTCTTTTTTTACTTTTCAAATACCTTAAACTTAATTTTACTGAGCAGGGTGCTCTCTCTTTCCTGTAAACCCACCAAATCGGTTCTACTTGTGGGAAAACGGGAGAAGTACTTCGGCAGCCTGACCGTGCATGCATGTTCTCATTTACGCTTTCATGTAAACCAATGCTTTCAGGTTGGCAGACAGGTGATACCCTGCTCGCTTCTGTAATCTCTGTGGTCGTTTGGTTGTTTACAACGGCAAAATTACAAGTTGGCATGTTAGATGGAACACCTGCGAAATAACGAAATCAACCAAGTTTCTGACTGGATGAGTGGAAAGCTATGCATATTCGTCTTTGGAGAATTGCAAGCCTTGCGTAGTCGCATGCAAGGGACTTACACGATGGTTATGAACTTGAAATCACATTTTCTATCCAATCACCATGCTAATGCAACAGTCTCACCTCTCAACTTAGCTGAAACGAAAGCCCCTTTCCAGGTTCCAATTTCTACGCACATGCGGTTTTGGTTTGAGGACCTTCATGAGAGGCGTTGTTCGTTCATATTGACTTTTGCTGATGATTTTTTGTTTTAGGTTATAAATAGTAACAGCTTATAGAGAGCTTGTAGAGAGCCGTACAAAGAAGGAGAAACTTATGTGCGATTTTGTTTGATATAAATGAAGTCATTACAGTATGTAATACAATTGACTAGTAGATTCTGTCTTGAAAAAACACCATATTTAAAAGTTAGGTACTATACAAAAATTATTTACTGTAAAAAATAGTATAAGAATTCTTATACTGTTCTTCAATTTTCCAATACAAGAATTCTACAACAAGCAATGCCATTTCTCTTGGATTGCTACGACAGTCCCATGTCTCAAGTGTGACTTGACCTAATAATGTTATTTTAGACGCTCTATGCAGTGGTAGTTCTCATTAGAATTTTAGCTTCTAGCTTTTTAAAATTGTCTTTTTAATGGCTTTTTATCTTTTTTAGTTTTTATTACCTTTTCTTTTTTCTTATTCCTTTATATTGTTCATGATGATATAACCTTTTTTCTTTTTAAATTTAATTACGTTGAAAAAGTTACCAGCTGTTACAGTGCAAAAAAAATATCTACAGTACCAAATAAGCTGGAAGCTTAGACTTTTAAGCCGAATGAGCATCCCATTCAAATATATTCCTTTCTTGTGACGACGTAATGCTTCGCTATTATTCCCCGGGGATTGCCCCTAGAAGTGCTGCCATGTCGGCATTTTTGCAAAAAGCCCTCCAGTTTTGCAAAATTGCGTATAAGTCCTCGAGTTTTGCAGAAAGGCCCCACCATATCAACGGTTTCGTGAAAAGGCTCTCCGTTTTCCCGAAATTACGTATGGGTTCTCAATTTTTTCAAGAAGGCCCTCCTTTTACGTAATGCATTTTTGCAAAAAAAATCTCCGATTTTGCAAAATTGCGTACATGTCCTCGATTTTTACAGAAAGGTCCCACCACCTCAGCGCTTTCGTGAAAAGGCCGTCTGCTTTCTCAAAATTATGTACAGGCCCTCAATTTTTCCAGGGAGGTCCTCTTTTTATATGATTAAGCCCCGTGATTTTCCTAGAAATACGTATAGGTCCTTTGTTTTCCCATAAAAACCCTTCGCTTTCTCAGAAAATACATACAAGTCCTTGATTTGTTTAGAAAATCCTCTTATGAATTGTTGACTCTTGCTTCGGTCCATATGATATCTAGCGTGTCATGCCACCATGCTTTCGTAGCTAGTAAATAATGACGTTGGTTCAGCTCAAGTAGCTTTTCAACCACGTGAGAGGGACACCTCAAAGCAAGGGCATTTTGCAAAGTACGCACCATGTGCTCTAGAACCTTATGCATGCATTGACCATTGGCGATCATTTGGTCATTCCAGCTAACAGATCAACGGCCAAGATTGTTTTGTGGTTCCCTCTAGATTCCATATTTCCATTCGACCACGGCATCATCTCGATCTCCATCGGCAGTTAGTACGATTAATAGAGAATGCATCGTCATCAATCACCGCATCGATGTACAAGGCAGATTAGCAGTGCTGGGCGGATACAGGCATCAAGGCAGATTAGCAGTGCTGGGCGGATACAGGCACGTTTTTGTGGCGTACGAAGGATCTTTAAGTCCCGTTCCAGACAACTTCAGCTTTTAGATTTCTTAATTTTGTTTTTTTGCTTTTTAGCCTTTTATTTTTTTTTGTTTTTTCTCTTATTTCTTTGCATTGTCTTAAAAGATATATTGGTGTTTTCCAATTTTTTTTTTTTTTTCTTATTATTATTTTTTAATTTAGAAAAAGCTAACAACCAATACAGTACAATTGTATCACAAAAAAGCTAAAAGACATAGCTGCCAGCAGTTTGTAGCAAGCCCCTACTGATGGTAGTGTCAGTCAGCACTCAACAGGTAGCATCAACGCGGTTCACGAAAGCATCCATTGATTTAGGTGCCGCTCGGTTGGACTGAAATAAGCTAGCTTATGGCTAAAATTACACTATAGCTAGCTGAAATTATACTGTAACTGATGATGGTTTATTTGGTGTAACTAAATTTAAAAAATTAAAAAAAGAAAAAACAGATTAGCCCATCACAGACAATGCAAACGAATACAGAAAAAAGAATCGGCAAAAAAGCTGAAAAAAATCAGAAAAAGATGAAATTTAGAAATAGTAAAAAATAAGCCAGAAGTTTAAGCCGAAATGAGTGGGGTTAACCTTTGAGCAAAAACAAGGAATTTTGGATTATTTATGATATCTCCTATGAGATTCACCTACGTTCCAAATAATCCCTTAATGTTTTTTCCACTCGTCCCAAGCATTTTATCAAAGTCATTCCAGGTTTGGAAAGGGATTGTTCATTATGTAAAGTCACAAGCTGCCAAATCTCCTGTAGCTGATCGGGCCAACGAAGGAATAGAGGAAAAGTAGGGCGAGAAACACACACACACACACACATATATATATATATATATATATATATATATATATATATATATATATATATATATATATATATATATATATATATATATATGTACGTATGTACGTGTATGTATGTATATATATGTGTGTGTAGGACGCTGAAATGGGGCACCATAGTGTCTAGGCACCAAGGCTCCCTGTCTTTGGATTGCTTGTAGATACGTGTTAGTGCAATAGTATATAATATATTAGGCATGCTAAATCAATCATGGATGGAAAGTCTTAATCACACCACCACACATCTAAAAGCAATCTTAAGGTAGAAAGCCTTGGTGCCCAGACACCATGGCGCCCCTGTTATTTATACTATACACACACACACATACACACACACACACACACATAGTATAAATAACAGGGGCACCATGGTACCCAGATTCTATGATTGAGACTTTCTATGCTGATATATTATATATCATTGCACTTGCACGCATCTAAAAGTTATCCAAAGGTAGGGAGTCTTGGTGCCCAAACACTATGGTGCCCCATTTCAGTATCATATATATATATATACATACATACATATATATACATATACATACATACATATACACACACACGGCTGCACTAACAAGCGTGTGCACGCACGCTACATGTGGATCGCTGGCTGGATTCTTCAAGTTACTTACATTTAACAAAGTTATTATCTCATGCACAAAAAATTATCATATATAATTCTCGAAGTCGCTTACAGTTCTCACATGATAACTTTTCATAGCATTGCAATGTGAAAGTTATCATGTGAAAACTGTAAGGAACTTCGAGAATGATAGATGATAATTTTTTGTGCATGAGATAATAACTTTGTTAAATGTAAGTAATTTGATGAATTATAGATGATAACTTTATGTTCAGGATATAATAACTTTTTCATAACTAACAACCCCACTAAATCACAAAAAAAAACAGCACGTGGTACCGTTTGCGAAGGGAAGAGGGGGTGCGCGGGTCTAACGCACTTAAGAACTGTAACTAACTTCATAAATTACAGATGATAACTTGATGTGCATATGTTAGTACCTTTACCATAATTAACAAACGCTAGTAACCGTTCCATGGGGTGGGTGTTGGGGTGATGGCTGATTGGGTCGGTCAGGGTCGCATGTTTGTTCTACGCGTAGCCACTGAATAGTACTTATATATATAATGTATATGAAAATGATTCCATACTCCTGGAAGTACATAGTATTAGTTCTCATATACTGCTTTAATGGTATTGTTACATCTGTATAACTATTTGAGTATACTCTAATAATAATTATTATAAGATACTCCAAAGTGAGTTCCATGAAATATTTTTATGAAAATCCACTTTTTATAGCATGATTTTTGTATATACTCCTTGTATGGAAAAATGGTATGCAGCAAAAATAAAGGGTTTTAACAAAGTTATTATCTCATGTACAAAAAATTATCATCTACAATTCTCGAAGTTGTTTACAGTTTTCACATGATAACTTTTCATAACATTACATTGTAAAAGCTATCATATGAGAACTGTAAGCAACTTCGAGAATTATAGATGATAATTTTTTGTGCATGAGATAATAACTTTGTTAAATGTAAGTAACTTGATGAATTATAGATGATAACTTTATGTTCAGGATATAGTAACTTTTTCATAACTAATTAACAACCCCATTAGATCACAGAAAAAACGGCACGTGGTATCGCTTGCGAAGGGAGGAGGGGGTGCGTGGGTCTAACGTGCGTAAGAACTGTAAGTAACTTTATGAATTACAAATGATAACTTGATGTGCATATGTCAGTAACTTTACCATAATTAACAAATGCTAGTAATTGTTCCAATAGGTGGGATGTTGGGGTGCTGGCTGATTGGGTCGTCAGGGTCGCACGCTTATTCTAGGCATAGCCACTGAATAGTACTTATATATATAATGTATATGAAAATGATTCCATACTCTTGGAAGTACATAGTATCAGTTCTCATATACCACCTTAATGGTATTGTTATATCTGTTTAACTATTTGAGTATACTCTAATAATAATAATAATAATAATAACAACAACAACAATAATAATAATAAGATACTCCAAAGTGAGTTCCATAAAATATTTTTTTTATCAAAATCCACTTTTTATAGGCCTTGTTCTTTTCGGCTTCTAAAAGCTACTTTTCAGCTTTTCTACAATGACTAGCTTTTGAACGGAACATCTTTTGAAGATAGGGTTTACTAGTTAATTGTAGTACATACTATACCGACTTCATTTATATCGGCAAAAACCACATGTGAGTTTGTGTTACTCTGTAATCTCTCGTACGAACAGCCCAAAAACCAAAAGCCATAATGTAGTCACTATGAATTCATAGTACACAAGGAACCTGAACTATCTTTCATTGTCATTTTGAAGTAAAGTAGTTACCGTCTAACCTATTGAACGCCTATATGATTGAAGAAAATGTTAGCATCAAAATTTTGAGCTAAGTCTGTTTTGGAAAACAATAAACATGAAGTTTGATGGTAACCCATATTGAGTACTACAGTTTTTAAATCATGTCATCATTTTGCTGGTGTGTACCACATGGAGAGTATCTCCTTATTTTCTCATTTATTGGTTGTTACTTTATTAACTCCGTAGATAGCTGGATTCCACCAATTATATGATAGAGTGAGTAAGAAGCTTGAAGAGGCAAGGGCTAGTCTTCAGCCGGAACCTTTATTTATCCGTCCCTCAACATAGTAGTATGCCTGTGCTTGAAACCAGAAACCCAGCCTAATGGAAGTTGAGAAGGATGATTTTGGGGTATGGCATGTTTGTTTCTCCATTCACACCTCTTATGATGAGCTTGAGCAGGTGTTGCAACTTCTGCGGGTCATTTAAACAACTCCACCATGCTTTGCCATGGAACTGAGCTATCTAAAGAAATGTTGTTTCAAGACCCGCTTGACAGCTGATGATGCACTATGGAAGATATTTAGAGATCCTCTCCGAACATTGGTGAAGTGTAACATCCTAAATTTTGGATATTTAAAATTTTGAGTAATTTAAAACTTTTATTTGCATCTTACTGGCATTTGAAATTTTTGGCTCAAAAATCTTATTTGGGATTTTACTGAGTTTTGTGCTGAGCAAATAAATAAATACAAAATAATTTAAATGGTGTTTAACTCGGAGAACCAAAAATTCACTGTGTTGCACTAAATCAAAAGTTTTATTCAAAGATCGAAAAGTTCAAACCTCGAGAAAGTAAATTAAAAACTTATCATTAAATCAAAACATGGTTTATAAATTAGTAAAAGGGAAATAGCTGAATTAAAAATGTAACTCAAAATTTGCAAATCCAAATTCAAAAAGATTTCCTTGTTTCCCCCCTCCATTTCTCCCTTCCTTCTCACCTCCATGTAGGCCCCTTCTCTCTCTTTCCCCTTTCCTCCCCTCTGCCGACTGGGCCCGGCCCTGCATCCACGCTCCTCCTTTCTTCCCTGCGCCGGACCCCCCTGCCTCTCCTCTTCGCTCGGTCAAAAGCCACGCCCGCCGCGCCCACGGCAGCGTGCGCCTGTTGCCGCCCACGACGCGCTCGGCGCTCGTGCCCACGCGGCGTGCGAATCCAGCCGGCTCCCTCCGTCCTTGCGCCCAACCCCGCTTCCGTCGCCTCGCATGCTCGACCGGCAGCGCGAGCCACGCCGAGCAGCGGCAAATCCCCCGAATCCCGCTGGACACCGCCCGGCCTCAGCACGCGCGCAGCGCCATCATCACGCCCGAGTTCTCACGCGCAGGATTCCCGCTGCAGCTCCGCCGCCTGCCATCGCCACCGCTCGACATGACCGCTCGGGCAGGCGCCCGTTGCCGGCCTCCTTTCCCGCCGCCTATAAAAGCCAGCAAAGCCCCGATAGCACCGCCATTCCCTACTCTCACTTCCTCTTCAAAGAATTGAACTCCCTTGCCCCATAGCTCGCCGGCCGCCCTCTTCTTCCTCGCCTCCGGCTGTTGGGTGATCAGCCAGATGGGGCTGTCCCCGGCCAATTCCGCCGCACCACAGCGTCACCGAGGGATTGCAAACTCACCCCACCGTCGCCCGGGGCTCCCATCACTCGTACCCCACCGGCGCCGCAGCTCCCTCCCAAGCCGCCGCCGCCGGACCGCCTCGGATCTCCCGGGCTCCCATTGTCACCACCTACGGCATCCCCTCAGCTCCGGCAACCCATTTCGGCCCTCCCCGGCTTCTCTCCGGCCGGCCTTCGCCGCCGACACCACCGTCCGTACCCGCCTCCTACCTCCTCTGTTTTGGGCTTCTGCCGCACGGTTCATGTGCAACACCACCCCCTTTCTAAACAGGTAACACCGCGTGCTCTCCTGCCTAGCTGCGCCCGTGCTCAGTGCTCGCTTCGGCCGCCCGCGTTCCAGCCCACGCTCCGTAGCGCAGAAGTGCAGCCGTTGGGTTAAATTTTTATTTAGCATAACAGTAAAGAGAAAATGAGGAAAAATTAGGGAAAATAAATTATAACTAATGCAAAATTTGTTGAGATATAAATAAGCATAGTTAATGTTCACACATGGTTAGTTGATGCTGATGACAATTAATTAGTGATCACCATAAATATCTAATCATGGATTAGTTATTATCATGTAGGTATGATTAGTATGCCTTTAGCATTTATTTTAAATCTAATCTTAAAATTAAAGAACAAACTTAGGAAAAATTAGGGATAATATGTGGAAGCTAATAAAATTTAAATAAGGCATTAGAGAGTTTATGTGTGATTTGAATTCAGATTAGTTGTCGTGATAAATAATTAGTGTGACTTTAATATTTGAATGGTAAATCTAACTATTTATTAAAGGTATTAATGAGGAGAAGTGGCTTTGGATAAATGTCCATATTTGATAAAGATGGCCCTTAATTAACATGTAAACATATATGCCCAATATTTAACATGCCACCATTAAATAAATCTCAGTGTTATATTTTATTAAATAGCAATATTGAAATATGAACCCGAATAGCAATCTCGGCTCAAATCAATAAATTTAAAAATAAAAATAAAGCTAAGCTTAGTTATAGTTGAGGTATAGGCAAAATGATAATGTGCCATAAATTAAACCTTAATATAAGATTTAATGAATAATAATATAGAACTTAAGTGTAGACATCATATGCCCTGAATATTAACACTCAATAAAGTAATGGTCCACTAAACTCGTACACCAATTTATAGGTCTAACCCGACTCATGGAACTTCCTTGATAAATACAAAAATAATAAAAGAGATTATCAGTAAAAAGATCAAGTCATCGTATTCTACCATCGGCCTTGCCTCAGATCACCCAAATCACCCATTAACTCATAACAAAGCCAATTTAGTTTATTCGGATTTATTTGGATCTTTTGAGTATTTACTTTTATTTGGATTCAGTCATTTATCGCGTAATTAGAAATTGGAGTCCTGGAGATTCTATGGATCAAGTGAGGCCAAGATCGAGGTGAAGACAAAGACCAAAAGGCTCAAGCCCATCAAAATGAGAAAGCAATATGTGAACTCAAGACTGCGGTAAACCGCGCCAGGCGAGTCAATACTTTAATCATGTTGAACCTACATTTTCTGCAAATTATTTTGGTTTAAATTATCAAATTGCATGCTGTTATTTTATATGCAAATACATGTTTAATTTAAGATTCTAGTTATATGCCCATTGTTTACCTTGAATAATATTACCCCCTCCTTTGGAATATTTGAACGTGTGAATCTTGTCACCCTAGAAAAATTATAATAGTAATATTTCAAAAATAAGTCCCTAATTATATGCTATGCTTAGTACTGCATAGATACTCAGGGGGCGCTGAAATGCCCCAAGCATCATTGTCATTTTTAATCATGAGAAACTGGTTTGGGAAGTCATGTTGGTAATAACTGGTACATTTGATATGATTATTTTATACTCCCAAAATCTCCAACTTGCTTAATTATCTGGGCGGATTGGTTCGAGGGTGCGAGTGTGGTGCAGTGGAAGCACAAAGTGGGTAGTGGTAGACCGTCTAGATACCACTAAGGACTGAATCTTGTTATGACCTCCTGTGTAAAACAGTACAACAACAAGTCTGTAAAATACAACTTGGCTAAATAAATTTATTGAAATCGCCGGACTCATCTCACCGGTAGTGGATAGAAGTGGGTATGCTATGGCAAGGGGGCCAAAAGGGGCACCAGTGGAGGGTGAAGTTTTTCCAGCTGTTCTAAGCGTTGCGGGGAGTTGAGAAGCCCGGCTGCGTTAGTAACTGTGGGGAAAAATATCGTGCATAGATGGGACCCACCGCAAGTGGGCAGTTTCCCATAAGGTGAATGAGAAAAGGGACTAGATACTTTGAAAAGTCACTGTGATGGTCTGCTCAACCACACCTCTAAGGAATCGTGTGGGGCAATGAGTTGATTGTCTCTTGTGGTGAAAGTGTACAAACTCTGCAGAGTCAAAACTATTCGAATAGCCATGCCCACGGTCAAGGGCGGACGTGGGAACTTAACCAGATATAGTTCTATTTCAAAATGCTTTATGAATGGGATTGGAAAAAGTGGAGGGCAGTGGAAAGCCCTGATTTGAATTGTCTTGGGTGTCGTCCCAGTGGTAAGTTAAGCGGCTATAACGCTGAAAGATGCTATATGGTGCAGATGCCATGTAACGGTGGATGGAATCTGGATCGCTATTATTATTGCATAATCTACAGATTATGTTTTTGTTCAAAACTTCTAGGTCATAGGAAATTTTTATGTATCATATTTCAAAGATAAAATGTTTTCCCTTCTTACAAAATGAAATATAAGGAGGAATACATAGAGTTATGAGTAGAGGAGATAGGTGTTTATAGTAAACATATAAAGGCATTGGTGGATTCATGTCGATCATAAATAAGAAACAATAGTGTGGATTTTAAGAGAAATAAATTGGTGGAGTTTAAACGAATATATAGGCTAGATAGATGATTTAATTGATTTATGGAGAATTAGGGAGCGTGATAGTAATTACTGGATTACAATACGGATAGATAATATAAAGTCTTGAGATATGTTGGTAATGTTGGGATTAATAGAACTAATTGGTTAGTAGAGGAGTCAATTGAATTTTTGGGTATTTGGAGATATGTCACACGCTGATTGGAGTTTTAGACAGCAATCATTATAGAAAGTGTTTGATCGGTGGATTAAATAAATGATGTCTTTCGCTGTTTGGAGTTTTAGATAGCAATCAATATGGAAAGTATATGATCAGTGGATTAATTAAATGATGTCTTTCGCTGTTTGGAGTTTTAGACAGCAATCAATATAGAAAGTATATGATCGGTGGATTAATTAAATGATGTCACATGCTGTTTGGAGTTTTAGACAGCAATCAATATAGAAAGTGTATGATCGGTGGAATAATTAATTTATGTCACTCGCTGTTTGGAGTCTTAGACAACAATCAATTTGGAAAGAGTATATTTGGTGGATTAAGTAAATGATGTCACTCGCTGTTTGGAGTCTTAGACAGCAATCAGTAAGGAAAGTGTGTCTTTGTTGGTTTAAGTCAATTATGGCAATCGTCGTGTGGAGTTTAGGTAAAATTAATAATACTATAATTTACTAATAATAATGCTACTAAAAGCGATTTTTGGCAAATAAAATAACCCGAGCCTCTCCTTTGATAAGTCATGCATACTATTTAATTGCATCCTATGTGTTGGCTCGCGAGCACGGTGGTTGTGCTCATCACTACAAGAGATGTGTCATTTTGTGACATATATGGCATGACAAAGGGTCTAAATGTCACTAAATCATCTAGTTTATGACGTTTTTGTAGAGGTAATTTGGCTTAGTGACAAAAATAATATGAATGTCACAAAAAATGTCATGATGCAAGTCGAAATCAATGTAGTGACAATATTTGTTGTGTCATTAGGGCTACTTTGCGAACGTCATAAATTAATGACAAAACTGGTGCATCATAAATTATTATATATCCATGTAGTGACAATATTTGTTGTGTCATAGGGGCTACTTTGCGAATGTCATAAATTAATGACAAAGCTCAGTGCGCCACAAATTATTATATTGAATTATTTAAACCATCATTTTCCTTGTTGGCATACGCCCACTGTCAAGATAGGTCCCACCGCCACGTGGCCCAACCAACTGTTTTTTTAATGAGCTTGCTCAGGGCCCAACCAACTGGTTTTTTAATGGGCTTGGTCAGCTCAGGATAAGCGGACGGAATTATTTTAAAAAAAAGAAAAATAAAAGTTGGTGGAAGTGGCGCTCAAACTCATGACCCTGCAGTTTCAGAGAAACAGCCAAACCACCGAGTTACAAGCATGTTTGTGACCTATATGACCACTAAAGGACTTTATCGTAGATCTCTAGTTTCTTCCAGGTAAATGACCTATCTCCAAAACGCATTGTTCGTGCTTGGGAACAAGTAGGGATGGCAATTATGCCCGTTTACCCGTGTACCCGTGGGTAAATACCCTAATAGAGTCGGGTATGAGATGTATTTTTTGCCCACGGGTATGAAAATGGGGGGAAATCTCTGCCCATCGGGTAAACGGGTACAGGTATGGGTTAGCTCTACCCGTACCTATCTCGTCCGTTTATCCGTGAAATAAACTTACAGGTGGGCCCTAAAATAATACACCCTAACTAAATCTCGCCCGCCGCCCGCCCGCCCAGTAACTCTTCGTCCGCCCCCTCCCCCCCCCACTTTCCGTCCGCCCCCTCGCACTCTCTGTGTCTCGCCGCCGCCTCGTCCTCCTCCTCCGCCCCACCGGCCGCGGCCTCCTCCGCCGCATCTCGACCCACCCGGCCGCCGGCCTCTCCGCCCCACCCGGCCTCCTCGCCGCACCCGACCGCGGTCTCCTCCTCCGCCCCACCCGCCGCCGGCCTCCTCCGCCCCAGATCCGCCTCCTCCGCCCACACTGCCGGCCTCCTCCTCTTCCGCCCCCAGATCCGCCTCCTCCGCCCGCCGGCCTCCTCCTCCGCCCCAGATCCGCCTCTCCTCCACCGGCCCCCCATTCACATCTCCACGAGCCTCGCGCGCCTCGACATCGACAGCCTCGTCCTTGCGACCATGCGCCGGCTGGAGCCCGCCGCCACCCGCCACCGTCCGCCTCCTAGACGAAGCTAAGAAGATCACCTTCAACCTCACCGTCAAGCAGCTTGTCAGCATCGAACCGGCACCCTGGACCGAGAGCCTCCGCCGCGAGTACGTCAAGCTCATCGACGGCTTCTTCTCCATCCCCTTCCCTTTCGCCTCCTCCTTCCCTTCACCACCTACGGCCGGGCCCTCAAGGTGCTCGTTCTTTTGCATTTGTTTGGTAATTATCAATTCTTGTGCACGTGTGGTAGCAAGTACTATCAAATAGGTCGGACATTGGGAGGATATGTCAACAGATTTCATAATGTGTTGTTATAATTTGGGGTCGATTAGGTCAACCTTGTGTAAATCAACTCTTGTCCAAAAGAAAATTTGCTCTGACGGCTTGTTGTTTTAGGTTGAGTTTGAGTACCACTTTATTAATTCACATAACAGATTAGTTCGCTACATTATTGTTGTGTGTAAATTTGCTTGCTCACTATGAGGTTTGGGGACCGAGATGATGTTGACTATTTCTTTATGTCTTTCTTATCCGCTTGTAGTCTAAAGGATGAATCTCTGCGAATACAACTCCTCTGATTTTCCAAGAACATGTTTTCACATGGTGTATGCATAAAAATGGCCTTATGTGTTCTCATTTTCTTTACATGGATGAGTGCCAAAGCTATCCAACCTAACAACCAAACTGAGAATCACTAGCAGTAACATCATACTTGGACTAAATCATAAAAATCTGAACTATATGATTGACCTCTTCTACATCCCCTACTTTCAGTAAATGAAGCCAACAGATTCTACCTCATAGTGACATTCTATTTAAATACATATATATTGGCGGGTAAACGGGTATGCCCACGGGCAATGGGTACCCGCGGGCGATGGGTATGGGCGAGGTTTTTCGCCCGTCGTCTTTCGCGGGTATACCCGTAGGCGTAAATCGGGGTCGCGGGTACGGGTATGGGCGAGCACTACCAGTGCACGGCAAGCAGGGCGTGTAGCCGCCGGTGAGGACGCGTCTTTTCTGCAACCAGTGCCCAGCAGGCATTCCAAGATCCCGTGCTAACGCTACGGTAAAATACAAAACAAGGTAAAATTTGTAAAAAATAAAACGAACAATCAGATTCATTAAGATTCACGTCTCATACAAATAAAGATAGAAAAGGGAACTGGCTTAACTGGTATCACTATAAGATCCTTGGCATATGTAACTCAGATGGCCTACATTACATGACATGAGAAGAGAAATACACAAAAATTATCTCTAGGCATGGGCAGATTGGAAAGTAAACTAATTAGATGTGGATTTCACAATATTCACGTGTCAAAATCATGAATGGGCTAACTTCAAGAACCACACAAGTGCAAAAACGATGAATACTAACCTCAAAAAGAAATGAGTGTTGCTTCGTGTCGGGATCATATTGTTTGGTTACTGTATACCCAGGTCTGCCAATCTTAACTGCAAAGGAAGTAAGGATAGTTATGAGAATAGCTTCCAAGAAAATACAATTGTGTGTGCCTGACTGCCTGTGTGGAGAACAAGCTAAAGATAAATAGCTTATTGAACAAGAAACTCATCATCTTTGAAGTTTGAACATTTCAGGAACTGTTAGCAAAAATTTAAGCTTATTTAAATAATCAGCCAAAATTGTAGACTCCTATAAATTTGTCTGTCCTATTAAAAATTCATTTGGGATCAGAAAATTGCTATACTACCGGAAGTTTTAAAAAGTAATCCAAACATGCATGCTTATGCTCCAGATAGGCATTAGTAAAGTAAGACTGAGCAGTGCAGCCTTATATTTAAATTGTCCGTGGTGAGTTTTGAAGGCTGTTTTAGGTGTATCCTCTTCTCTATCCAGATTTGGTGACAACCCACTTACCTAAGATCAATTTTAGAAAAGATTCAGGCTCCCTTAAGCTCATCTAGGGGTTCTTCGATTATTGGAATGGGGTATTTACTTTTCATTGTTGCCTAATTAATGTGTCAGTATTACCTCTAACAGTGGACACCATGTTTTAGAATACCACATTGTAAAAAATTGTCCTGCAAGAAATTGTCCTGCTATGTTTTTATCAGGGAAAATAATGCAGTTACCTTTGGCTCCACCGAAAATTAACTCGCCCCTTCGTTGTAATGCATTTTGTAATAGTTGAATTCAGAGGCGACATGTGTGCACACTTTTCTTCATGCCGTTGTACACTCTCGCTGACTCAATCGAATATTGTGCATGTATTCATGGAAATAAGAAAATTCGGACTATGTCATGGCTGCCAACGGAAGGTTGATGTCTCTCATTAGTGTCCTGTGTCCACTGTTTTGTGGTACATCTTAAGATTGTTCGCTTCTTTCTTTCCCTTCTCGCACTTTATTAAGTGCTTTATGAATCAATGGTTGATGATTTTGCTGGCTTTCTTGTCATGGTGCTTCCTTGTAAAACTTGACTTTTACTCTCCGCATGGCAATATCCGTGACATCTATAAGCTCAAAGACGTACAAACCTTTTCTTCAAAGATACACCATCGAGCATGCGTTTCATCCTTCGTGCCACCACCGCAAAACAACTATCGAAATTTCAGAACATAGGATGACGATACATAGTTAAAGCTCTTGTTAATATAGACAAAGGAGAAGAAAAGTAGAAGCTCTTTGCCAAATTCCAAATTTGATGTCCTTTTGTCTTGACGCAAACCTAGCTCGTGTTTAATCGAGTTGTACTTGTTTTCATTTTAATCTAACCAAACCGTGGTTTATTAGGTGGTGACATCAGGTACAGAGCACCTGAAATTCTTCTTGGTGCAAGGCAATATTCCACCCCGTTGACGTGTGGTCGATTGGTTGCATTTTGCTGAAATGGTGAACCGAAGCCACTATTTCCGGGATTCAGAGATTGATGAGCTGTTTAAGATTTTCGGTCTTCATCACAAATGTTGTCCATCTTGCTAAGTTCTTCCGTGTTTCGAACAAAGATCTAACTCGGGATATAATTCTCTTCTGCGTTTATGTTCATGCGAATTATGGGCACTCCAAACGAAGAAAAGCGCAAGTCCGGTGCGTAAAAAAATCTGCAATTGTTGTTGCTTCATCCGGTTCCACTAGCTAGGGCCCGCTATTTTTGTTCTGCATTGCTTGGACTATGTTTGATTCAATCAATTACATTAGGCTATAGATGAAACTTTGGTGGCTAGAGTTATCATTTTGATATGGATACTGTGATGAGGTTGAGACAACAACTATATGTGTTTTGAATTTGTGTTGAGACACCAACTTTATGTGTTTTGAATTTGGTGATGCATGAAATGCTTGATATTTAATATCGACTGATTTGATTTGAATGTGTGTTGAGACAAAGAACTATTTGTGCATTTTGTTGGATGGTTTGAATGTATGGGTGATAAAAATATATGGGCTCAAATTTGTGGGCTGAAAAAAAATATGGGCTGCAATCATAAAAATGGTACCCATCGGGCGGAGAAAAAATAGCCCACCATCGTTTCAGCCCAAATAATTTATGACGTTTTTTAAATCTGCCACATCAGCGTGACATCAACATTTTATTACGTTTCTAAATCTGCCACGTCATCTGCTACGTAAGCATTTTTTATGACATTTTAAAATCTGCCACGTCAGCATTTTTTATGATGTTTTTATATCTGCCACGTCAGCATTTTTATGACGGTTTTAAATCTGTCACGTCAGTGCCACGTCAACATTTTATGACGTTTTTTTATCCTACGTGGCAAGACCTAGGATTTTGTGACATAAAACAAATGTCATAAGTTATTGTGACATTAAAATGAATGTCATAATTTTTGTGACACGGGACAAACAAGCGTCATTAAACAAATTTGTGACGCTCATTTTTTGACATAACGATTTTCATCACACCGATGTCATAAATGGTGAATTATGACATAATTTTAGATATTATGACATAAATGATATGTCAAAAAATGGCACTTCTCTTGTAGTGCATATTCGCTTTCCCCACAAAATCCAGAATCAGGAATCAAATCACTACGCTTCAGCAAAACTTTTGGATCATGATGACGAAGAAGATGAAGATGTCAAGAACTAGGTCGCGAACCTCCAGTTGGCTGCCTGTGGGCATGTCCTGAAGGTCCCACCTGTGTGCTCGTTCTTCCGCTGCTGCAATTTATTGATTTCGGCCTAATCGGCCCATGAGTAAGTCCACTATTATATTTACGCTTCCGCATGATATGTACTTTGTTAATTAGAACTGTAATCTGTGAGCACTATCTACTGATCCAGGGAATAGTGCGGTGGAATCACAGAGGAATCCGGATTGTGAAATCTGGGTCCTGACATGAAGGACCATGTGAGAATGTCCCGATACTGCTGTGATGAACCATTGCAAGTTTTGTGGAGTAGTGAAATGGTTTTGCAAAGATTGCATTTGATTTGGGCTGTCTTTTGGAAGTGTTAGAAAAATTGGATGTACCACGGGTACAAGTACGGTAGTTCCGATTGACGGAAGTACCGCAAGTATAAGTGTCGAAGTACCGCTTAGTGGAAGTACTAGGTGGAGTTACGGTATGTTTTTTTCCAAAGAGGTCTAGGTGAGGTTTTCATCATGCGAAAGTACCGTTTTGGGAGGCGGCAGTTCCGCATTGCAGAACTACTGGTGTGTTAGGCTCGGTACTTCCGATCTTGCCAGAAAAATAGGGGTTTGGGGAATTGAGTTATGGATTAAGGGCCTGTTTGGGAGAGCTCTACCACTGAAAACGTGGATCTGGAGCAGCAGCTCCACCATGGAGCAGCTCCACCGTGGATCTGGGATCCTACCATGGAGTGTTTGGCTTGTACAGCAGCTCCAGATCCACGAAATTGAGGTTTTGGTGGGAATGGCCACTTTTGGTGGGATGGGGTGTGTAACCCTCAGATCCAGGATTTTGGTGGATCCAGATTTCGCGGAGCTGGAGCGTTTGGGTAAAATTTCGTGGAGTGGAGCTGTTTTTTGTGGATCTAGAGCTGGTGGAGCTCTCCCAAACAGGCCCTAAGTTGGGATGACCTGGGTCAATGGATTAAGGTTGCATCATGCATGTCTTGACTAATATAGGTCAAGTTGTGAAGAACTTGTGCCTGGAAACAATTTCTTTATCTTTGGTTGTGCAGAGTCACTTGGAGTCAATCGTGGTCAACGGTGAGGATCGAGACTAGGCTAATGGAGGAGTTGAGGCCCAGAACAGTCGAGGATGCCGGGTGAGACGATGAGCTCAAGCATGGCACGAGAAAGGCCAGAAATGTTGAAGGCGAGTTTGAACAGCGGGAAGACGCCATGTAGCTTGCACGGGCCAAGTGAGCCGTGGTTCGGTGGAACCGGGATGGGAGAGGCTTGGCGACGCGTGGCGAGCTAGTAGTGCATCTACACGTGGCAAGCATGACGATTGCTTGCAGTGGTTGGTGATAACCGGGTCATGGAAGGTTATTTTGGTAGTTTGACTAAAATACCAGAAACTATCTTGGACCAAAACCGCGACACATGGGCGATGCTTTGGAGAGCAGTTTATGTCAAGGTGGAGCTAATTTGATTAAGGTGGATCAAGACTAACGACTTAGCGGATGCACACTTATGCGCTTTAAAAAACATGCATAAGTGAACTTGTGAGAATAAAACCCGTGTATGTGGGGTTAACGGGTTTCTCCCATTGTAACAGTGGATAGGATCTATTTGGAGATATAAGTGGTTGGTTGTCCACCTATAAAAGGGGTTGGGATGATGACATGTAAGGTTAACCATCTAATCTATCTCATATGCTCTCATCTTTTGGGTTAGGGTTTGAAAGTGAGTGCCTTGTGTGCTCTTTGTCTTCTAAGGTAAAGTTGCTGTAAAACCCACATTCTCAAGTAAGCAACACATTAATCATTTTGTATCTCTTGTGTCTCTCTTGTTTTTTGTTAGACCATGTGGTTAGGTCTTGGATATTTTATTGATGAATAATTGATAATTATTAATTTATGATGAATATTTTATAATACTGCTTATCGGTGTTATACAAGGCATGTGTCGTCTGTGGACTGATGTTGGTCAAATTAGGACGAACTTGTGCCAGAAAAATATTCTTTGGTCTTTGCATGTGCAGGTTGAGTATGGAGGCGATCATGGTCGGTGACGATGTGGACCGGGACTAGGATGGGGAGATCCGAGATTTGGACGGTAAAGGATGTCATGAGATGGTCGGGCTCATGGTTGGGGCACATGGAGTTTAGAGGTGGATGGTGCGTGGAGAAGCTAGGGAGGTGTGGTCTTGGAGGCTTCGACACGTGATGAGTTGAAAAGTTGGAATTTTTGGAAAACCCGTGTTAGGAAGGGTTTTGGGTCTCTTTGCTATTGGAATTAGATTAGAACTCGTGGGTGTAGGCTCAGCCTATGTTTTGGGCCCTAGACTATAAATAGAGATGAGTTAGGGGCTAATCGTGTGGTTTTTGGAGAAGCTAATTTCGTGCTAGGGTTTAGGGGTGCTTGGAGGACACTTAGTAGCCACCATAATTCAGAAATAAAATTATAGATCTATTCCAAAAAAATTCTGACGGCAGTTGATTACTTTGTGTCGATCTGTGAGAAGCAGCGCCGACTTTTTTTTATCCTCGATACGTGCGCTGTCGCTGATCACAAATCCTTTCCGTCTTTGCGTTGTCTACAACAATATAGCAGAGCAGATTCGAAGCAGCACGTCATTGTACTACTTGAATTGATGACGCGAAAAAAGACGATGAACAGTTCCTACGTTTTTTAATAAAAGTTTGTGAGTTTTTTAATTTGCATATATTATTATTTTTCTTTGTTTGGTAATTTCTAAAGCTTCTCCATGCATTGATTTCTATCTATATTTTTTTACTTACATACATGAGTTAGTTTTAATTAAAAAAATTGATTACGTGATTGAGTGTTAAGCGTATGTTTTCATCTACTGTTATCTACCGAAGTTTGTTTTTTGGTGCTACAGTGGATTGCTACAGTACATTGCTACAGTACCGACCAGTAATGCTATAGTACGATTGAAAAAAGTTTCATTCTATTTTTTGTTATTTCTATTTTTTAGATTGAATGATTAGAAGATAGAAAATTTGAAAAAACGTTTTCGCTGTGCGCTGCAATCATTCACCTCGCCCTTCTCCGTGCTTGCTTCTGACACGCACACAGATGAATATCACTCAACTTTTGATGATGATGATTATACAAACTCTACCGGTGAAGAATGTACAGATTTGGATGTCAGCACGCTTGAACTGAAATTTGTGCCATCCCCTCCACTTCAAGAACCGGATATATTGACATAATGAAAGGAGTTATGTAGCCAGTATATTGCTGTTGAAGAAGCCAGGCTATGTTCTCCAACAGATTCGGTTCGTGATAGTAGTGAAGATGTTGAAACATAATAACATATTCTGGAATGGATTTGGTCACGAAGCAAGCACCAGCCTCACAACAGGATCATGCGGAAGCTGTAGATGAGGTCCCCTCCTGTCGGCATGAAGCACCCCCAACGTCAGAAGCATTCTCAATTCAATCATTGCCTACTGCTCAATGCAATATATTAGTGGTACGTGATCAACTTGAAAAGTCTGAAGTTATAATAAAGTCAAAATCATTAAGTGCTGCTGAAAGTTCAAGTTGCATGATCAGAAGTGCAGAAAGAACATATTGTCAAAGGGACCTCTTGTGTGTGGTTGGATCATCGAAATGTTTGAATGCAAGTATGAAGAGGCTGTACAGATCGAGGAATGTCCCTGTCCAGCGACCTCTCCCGTCACTTGTTGGACTTTTGGAATCCGCTAAACGGGTCAAAATGCGACCTAGCTCTAATTATAGCTCGTTGAATTCATGGCGCACCTTACCTTACCTTACCTATCACCACGATCAGGACCTTCACAAGCCAAGATGTTAACAATTTCTCGTGCAAGGCACTACCTCTCCACATTCATTCTATCCGGGCTTTCCCTTGGAAGTGTTGCGTCCAGTGATTCAAAAAGCGCGAAGTAATAGTCATAAACCTCACGGAACTGTGAAAGTCGGATGTTTAATGCTATTTTAGGATTCAAAGAACGAAAGTACAAACACAAGAGTTGATGCACAAAATATACAAAGAACCTTGATTACTCTCTAGAGTGGATTTAGAAAATCTATCTTTTGAGATCGCTAACCTTGTCAGAAATGGAGCAGTATTGGTATTGGCATCCTGCTCAACCAGGGTCACGAGCTTTGGTTGAAGGCCCTTCACCATACGAAGGAGCTGATCCCTTTCGTTCATAATCGAAACGCTCTCATCAGGAAGGTAGTGTAGCTGGAATGCAAAATTGACAACAAGTGCTTCCCTAGGACGACAATCAAGCATTGCAGGTGTAACATCCTCGATGTTAACATCCACTGCTCTGAACTCAAAAGATACCCCACAGTCCTCTGCAAGCTTCTCTAGGCGCTTCGGGGTCCGTGCTTCTTCGTTGTTGCTACCAGCACAACTAATGCTTGATTCCGATTCTTTTGATGAGTTTGGAAGCAAAACATTCTTCGTGGACGAGTCTGCTTGCCTAACGAAAGACATAACTTTTCTCAAGTACCTCTGGACTGGCTAAGCTAAATATTTTGTGGCTTCCATCTAATTCAGAATCACACACTAAATCTTGCCTGAAATAAGAAAAGAGTACATCAACAAACTATGTGAAAAACAATGAGCTGATATACATAAAGCTACCCTTATCTTGCCAGAACATTGTCAATTGCCTAGGTAAATAGACTCAAATCATCTCCTTTTGACTAGTCTACTGGTACAAACTAAATATTCCTTTTCCCCACACATTGTATTTTCTAATAATGGCTTTTTTTTGGAAAATCACCAATACTGATAGTAGGAATCACTAGATGCTAATATGTAGAAACTAGATAGGTTGCCATTGTCGGGCCCCACGGGCACGTAGAAGTCCTTGTGAGGCCCCACTTGTCAGTTCCTCCGGCCCACTCCTCCCTCCGCGCTGATAAAAGCCTCTGTGTGTGGCTACGCTCTGCTTTCTGCCTCGCACCCCAGCCTCAATTGATGAAACGGCGGCGCTGACTATTCCCCACCTCTCCCCCTCGCGTCCTCCCCATCCTCCTACGCGTAAGATCTCCTAAACCCCATGCAATTGGTTTCGTTTTCCCCTTAATCGAAATGATACAAAATTTTGTATGGACCTACTCTAAGGTATCAAAAACCTATTCCAATAAACGATCATGGAAATTATGGTCAAAGTTGTGACCTTTTTCAGTTTGTTGGAAAGTTGCACCAAAACCGAGCCAAAACCTCAAACGGTTAATACAACTTACTCATGAATAAAAGATGGCTAAGATAGCTCAAGACGTATTTTCACATATCATAGCAAGCTAGAACATAGAACAAACCTAACCAAAAACCCTCGGATTAAGAGGAACGGCACGAGCTCGCCTCCCGGCAGCTGCACGGTGACGGCAGCGTAGTCGATGCCGTCCTTCTCCACGAACTTGATGGTGCCGTCAGCACCGACCTCGAGCGGGCCCTCGATTTCGTCGAGGGTGTAGGTGAGGCGGGTCATGAGCTTGGTCTTCTGGAATTCCGGCGGTGCGTTCTTGGCCACGCCCTCGGCCTTGACGGTGAAGGACATCGGCTCCAGGCAGAACTTCTTCGTGTAGTACTTACCGGGCTTGAAGGGGAAAGAATCCACGCCACCATCGATGGTCGGGCACTGGTTCGCCGTGCCGGTCCCCTTCACCTCCATGTACGTCTTGCTCTGGATCTCGTCATAGGTCAACCTCTTCGACACGCCCTCCGCGCTCGCGTCCTGCACAACGCACAGCGCACCCTTGACGTCACTCATCTCCACCTTGACTAGCTCCGTACATATATAGCCATCTGCACGGTAACAAATCAACTATGCAATCGCGCATACTGAGACAAGTAACGCCAAGGTGGCGAGAGCGAAGCCGGCGAGCTTGGTGATGACGGCGCACTTGTTCGCGACCTCCCGAGGTCGATCGCAGAGCACGTGATCTCGGCAGCGCGGTGTCGACGCCAAACGCATACTGGCGGCGTGAGGCGGCGAGCGCGGCGAAGCGTGGCAGATGCTCGGCCGCCGATCTTGCCCGGCTGCATCAGGGTGGCCGCGACTTACAGGGATGCTGCCATGTCGCTCACGTCCGCTTGGTGGGTATGGTGGTGTCGTGAGGACGGGAGTGTGTTATTTATGCGCAGCCAAGGGCCAGAGGCGGATAAGGGATGCCTCCTATTGGTGGCTTGTGGCTATGCAGATAAGATAGTCGGATAACAGGTTGCCTCCCATTGGTGGTTGGGGCTATAGTAATCCTGACGAGGCACCCCTCAGATAGGCCACCAAACCGGCCAAAACCACCCTCAAATCGCAGCGCGAGACGACCCGACCGACACCTACGGTTCGATTAATGGGGAAACGAAACCAATTGCATGGGGTTTCGGAGATCTTACGCGTAGGAGGATGGGGAGGACGCGAGGGGTAGAGGTGGGGGGAATAGTCAGCGCCGCCGTTTCATCAATTGAGGCTGGGGTGCGAGGCAGAAAGCAGAGCGTAGCCACACACAGAGGCTTTTATCAGCGCGAAGGGAGGAGTGGGCTGGAGGAACTGACAGGTGGGGCCTCACAAGGACTTCTACGTGCCCGTGGGGCCCGACAATGGCAGCCTATCTAGTTTCTACATATTAGCATCTAGTGATTCCTACTATCAGTATTGGTGATTTTCCAAAAAAAGAAGAAGCCATTATTAGAAAGTACAATGTGTGGGGAAAAGGAATATTTAGTTTGTACCAGTAGACTAGTCAAAAGGAGATGATTTGAGTCTATTTACCTAGACAATTGACATTGTTCTGGCAAGATAAGGGTAGCTTTATGTATATCAGCTCATTGTTTTTCACATAGTTTGTTGATGTACTCTTTTCTTATTTCAGGCAAGGTTTAGTGTGTGATTCTGAATTAGATGGAAGCCACAGAATATTTAGCTTAGCCAGTCCAGAGGTGCTTGAGAAAAGTTATGTCTTTCGTTAGGCAAGTAGACCCGTCCACGACTTGCACAGATAATATTTACATACATAAATTTGGTGCACCAAACTCAAACTTCGCTGCAAGAAGATCTGCCTCTGATACACAGTTGTTCCGTTATGGCCCTGAACCCTACAATTCTGAGGACTATGGACATATGGGTTTCACTGATGCACCATCTGCTGCAATTCAAGACTCCTTTTACAACCAGCAAGCCTCACTAACACCCTACCATGTTTTACTTGATGAGATCAGACTGAAGCTTCAGGAGCTGGAGCATGCTTTACTTGATGACGATGATGATATCTTGTTCGAAATTTCCAAGCCAGGTAGCATTAGTGATGAATGGGCCAATCCCATGAAGAATGTTTTGCTTCCAAACTCATCAAAAGAATCGGAATCAAGCATTAGCTATGCTGGTAGCAACAACGAAGAAGCACGGACCCCGAAGCGCCTAGAGAAGCTTGCAGAGGACTGTGGGGTATCTTTTGAGTTCAGAGCAGTGGGTGCTAACATCGAGGATGTTACACCTGCAATGCTTGATTGTTGTCCTGGGGAAGCACTTGTTGTTAATTTTGCATTCCAGCTGCACCACCTTCCTGATGAGAGCGTTTCGATTATGAACAAAAGGGATCAGCTCCTTCGTATGGTGAAGGGCCTTCAACCAAAGCTCGTGACCCTGGTTGAGCAGGATGGCATTACCAATACTGCTCCATTTCTGACAAGGTTAGCGATCTCAAAAGATAGATTCTCTAAATCCACTCTAGAGAGTAATCAAGGTTCTTTGTATATTTTGTGCATCAACTCTTGTGTTTGTACTTTTGTTGCTGAATCCCTAAAATAGCATTAAACATCTGACTTTCACAGGTTCCGTGAGGTTTATGACTATTACTCCGCGCTTTTTGAATCACTGGACGCAACACTTCCAAGGGAAAGCCCGGATAGAATGAATGTGGAGAGGTAGTGCCTTGCACGAGAAATTGTTAACATCTTGGCTTGTGAAGGTCCTGATCGTGGTGAGAGGTAAGGTAAGGTGCGCCATGAATTCAACGAGCTATAATTAGAGCTAGGTCACATTTTGACCCGTTTAGCGGATTCCAAAAGTCCAACAAGTGACGGGAGAGGTCGCTGGACAGGGACATTCCTCGATCTGTACAGCCTCTTCATACTTGCATTCAAACATTTCGATGATCCAACCACACACAAGAGGTCCCTTTAACAATATGTTCTTTCTGCACTTCTGATCATGCAACTTGATCTTTCAGCAGCACTTAATGATTTTGACTTTATTATAACTTCAGATTTTTCAAGTTGATCACGTACCACTGATATATTGCATTGAGCAGTAGGCAATGATTGAATTGAGAATGCTTCTGACGTTGGGGGTGCTTCATGCCGACAGGAGGGGACCTCATCTACAGCTTCCGCATGATCCTGTTGTGAGGCTGGTGCTTGCTTCGTGACCAAATCCATTCCAGAATATGTTATTATGTTTCAACGTCTTCACTACTATCACGAACCGAATCTGTCGGAGAACATAGCCTGGCTTCTTCAAGAGCAATATACTAGCTACGTAACTCCTTTCATTATGTCAATATATCCGGTTCTTGAAGTGGAGGGGATGGCACAAATTTCAGTTCAAGCGTGCTGACATCCAAATCTGTACATTCTTCACCGGCAGAGTTTGTATAATCATCATCTTCATCATCAAAAGTTGAGTGATATTCATCTGTGTGTGTGTCAGAAGCAAGCACGGAGAAGGGAACCGAATATAGCAACAGGGAGGGATGACTGGTGTCTTCTAATTCTCCTCTAAATATTCATAAATTCTTCACTTCAATAGCTACAGAAGTATGAAGATTAGGATAGAAGGTCACTACAAAAACTAGCAATTCGAGACACTAAAAAACAAGAAAATCAGCAAAATCAGAACTATCACCATTGTAATTTTCGTACTGTCGCTTGGTACAATAACCGCGGTACTACCACTAAAGTAATCACAGTACTACATTTGCTTCAGTAAAATCAGGATGAATTGTATTTTCAGCATAGTTTCAAAAATAAAAATCACGAAAACTTTTGATCCGTAGATCCAAATGATACAAAATTTTGTATGGACCTACTCTAAGGTATCAAAAACCTATTCCAATAAACGATCATGAAAATTATGGTCAAAGTTGTGACCTTTTTCAGTTTGTTGGAAAGTTGCACCAAAACCGAGCCAAAACCTCAAACGGTTAATACAACTTACTCATAAATAAAAGATGGCTAAGATAGCTCAAGACGTATTTTCACATATCATAGCAAGCTAGAACATAGAACAAACCTAACCAAAAACCCTCGGATTAAGAGATGGACTAAAGAGGCCAAAGTCAAGTAAAACCAGATTTTTTTGTGAATCTTGCTATCAAAGTGTCTAGATGGGTGGAAATATATTCCCAAGGATAATCTTTATTTCTTACACATTCTTGACACAGCAAGATCACAAGAGGAAAAAAAGAGATCAAAACCAACCAAAAGCTAAGCACATCAATCAAATATGTAGGATCGTCGATGGCAATCAAAGGGGGGGTGAATGATTGCAGTGCACAGCGGAAACTTTTTCAAATTTTCTATCTTCTGATCATTCAATCTAAAAAAATAGAAATAACAAAAAAATAGAATGAAATTTTTTTCAATCGCACTATAGCATTACTGGTCGGTACTGTAGCAATGTACTGTAGCAATCCACTGTAGCACCAAAAAAACAAACTTCGCTAGATAACAGCAGATGAAAACATACGCTTAACACTCAATCACGTAATCAATTTTTTAATTAAAACTAACTCATATATGTAAGTAAAAAATATAGATAGAAATCAATGCATGGAGAAGCTTTAGAAATTACCAAACAAAGAAAAATAATAATATATGCAAATTAAAAAATTCACAAACTTTTATTAAAAAACGTAGGAACTGTTCATCGTCTTTTTTTCGCGTCATCAATTCAAGTAGTAGAATGACGTGCTGCTTCGAATCTGCTCTGCTATATTGTTGTAGACAACGTAAAGACGGAAAGGATTTGTGATCAGCGACGGCGCACGTATCGAGGATAAAAAAACGTCGGCGCTGCTTCTCACAGATCGACACAAAGTAATCAACTGCCGTCAGAAATTTTTTGGAATAGATCTATAATTTTATTTCCAAATTATGGTGGCTACTAAGTGTCCTCCAAGCACCCCTAAACCCTAGCACGAAATTAGCTTCTCCAAAAACCACACGATTAGCCCCTAACTCATCTCTATTTATAGTCTAGGGCCCAAAACATAGGCTGAGCCTACACCCACGAGTTCTAATCTAATTCCAATAGCAAAGAGACCCAAAACCCTTCCTAACACGGGTTTTCCAAAATTCCAACTTTTCAACTCATCACGTGTCAAAGCCTCCAGGACCACACCTTCCTAGCTTCTCCATGCACCATCCACCTCTAAACTCCATGTGCCCCAAGCATGAGCCCGACCATCTCATGACATCCTTTACCGTCCAAACCTCGGATCTCCCCATACTAGTCCCGGTCCACATCGTCACCGACCATGATCCAAAAGTATTGCTGAAGCGTAGCGATTTGATTCCTGATTCTGGATTTGTGGGGAAAGCGAATATGAGCACAACCACCGTGCTCACGAGCCAACACATAGGATGCAAATAAGTAGTATGCATGGCTTATCAAAGGAGAGGCTCGAGTTATTTTATTTGCCAAAAATCGCTTTTGGTAGCATTATTATTATTAAATCATAGTGTTATTAATTCTACCTAAACTCCACACGGCCATTGCCATAATTGACTTAATCCACCAAAGACACACACTTTTCTTACTGATTGTTGTCTAAGACTCCAAACAGCGAGTGACATCATTTATACAATCCACCAATCAATTGCTTCCTAAATCCCCAAACAGTGAGTATCATAATCTATATAATCCACCGAGCAATTGCTGCCTAAAACTCCAAACAGCTAGTGACATCATTTATCTAATATCACTTAATTAAACCACCAATATCCTTTGTATTCTAAATTCCTAACAATCCAAATCCTCTTGCTATTGATCCACAACCATAATTTGCTCTTCCAATTACCAACCTTATTTTCCATTATCCATCTCTAACTACTTCAGTATTATACCTCCACCAAGAATACCAATAATCAAGCCTACGATTCACTAGTATACATCCACCAAGAATTTCATTGATCGGGTCTATGATTCACTAGTATACATCCACCAAGAATATTATTGATCTAAGTTTATACCTCAAGAATCATTATCATACCTCCAAATTCCCAAGATTCAATTCATCTATCTAGTATTTGATCAAATCCTATTAATCCCATCATCACCAACCTCTTCCAAGAATTAATCCAGTAATTCCCTTTTGCACTCTCTTATTCTCCAACAATCATTTAAATCATCTATCTGACTATATATATATATATATATATATATATATATATATATATATATATATATATATATATATATATATATATATATATATATATATATATATATATATATATATATATATATATATATATATATATATATATATATATATATATATTCATTTTGACTCCACCAATTTATTTCTCCCACAATTCTCACTATCATTTCCTATTTATGATCGGCATGATTCCACCAATATCTTAACTATATACATCCATCTCCTTTACTCACGACTGTATTTACCCTTTCCATATTTAATTTTGTAAGAATAGAAGTGTCATTATTTGAAATATAATACATAAAAATTTCTTGAGACCTAGCAGTTTTGAACCAAAAACATAATGTGTAAGAGAATGCAGTAATAATAGCGATCCAGATTCCATCCACTGTTTCATGACATCCGCACAATATGCTAGCATTTTAGCGTTATAACCGCTTACATTACCACTGGGACGACACCCAGGACAACTCAAATCAGGGCTTTCCACTGCCCTCCACTTTTCCATTCCCACCCACAAAGTTTTTGAAATAGAACTATATGTCCGTCCTTGACCGTGGGCACGGCTATTCGAATAGTTTTGACTCTGCAGAGTTTGTACACTTTCACCTTAAGAGACAATCAACTCATTGCCACACACAATTTCTTAGACATGTGGTTGAGCAGACCATCACAGTGACTTTTCAAAATATCTAGCCCCTTTTGTCATCTCACTTTATGGGCTTCTCCCACTTGCGGTGGGTCCCATCTATGCACGGGATGTTTTCCCATAGTTACTAACGCAGCCGGGCTTCTCAACTTCCCGCAACGCTTAGAATAGCTGGGAAAATTTCACCCTCCACTGGTGTCCCTTAGGGCCCCCGTGCCCGTGCGTATCCACTTCTATCCACTACCGGTGAGATGAGTCCAGGGGTTTCGATAAATTTACTTAGCCAAGTTGTATTTTACAGACTTGTGATTGTACTATTTTACACAGGAGGTCATGACAAGATTCAGTTCTTAGGGGTATCTGGGCGGTTCTACCACTAACCACTTTGTGCTTCCACTGCACCACACTCACACACCATCGAACCATCCGCCCAGATATTTAAGCAAGTAGGGGATTTTGGGAGCATAAAATAATCATATCAAAATGTACCAGTCATTACCACCATGACTTCCCAACCAACTTCTCATGATTAAAAATGACAATGATGTTTGGGGCATTTTAGCACCCCCTGAGTATCTATACAGTACTAAACATAGCATATCATTAGGGACTTATTTTCGAAATATTACTATTATATTTTTGCTAGGGCGACAAGGTTCACACATTCAAATATTCCGAAGGAGGGGTAATATTATTCAAGGTAAACAATAGGCACATAACTAGAATATTAAATTAAGCATGTATTTGCATATAAAATAACAGCATGCAATTTGATAATTTAAACCAAAGTAATTTGCAGAAAACATAGGTTCAACATGATCAAAGTATTGACTCGCCTGGCGCGGTTTACCGTGGTCTTGAGCTCACACAAAGCTTTCTTGTTTGATGGTGTTGAGCTTTTGGTCTCTATCTTCACTTCGATCTTGATCTCGCTTGTCCCAATGAGTCTTCACGACTTCCAATTTCTAATTAAGCGATAAACGACTGAATCCAAATAAAAACAAATAACTCAAAGGATCCAAACAAATCCGAATAAACTTAATTTAGTTTTACTTTGAGTTAATGGGTGATTCGTGTGGTTTGAGGCAAGGCCGATGGTAGAATACGATGACTTGATCTTGTTATTAATAATCGCTTTTATTATTTCTTTGGACCTAAGAATCGGGGTGCAAGTCTAGCTGGGTATTATTTTGTCGAGCGTAAATTTTCAGGACATATGGTATATGTATATATATAAGTATGTCTGCAACTTTTAGCTTACCGAGTTAATCTTACAGTCTATGTTTGTAGCATTTTATGATATGGTATTTAATGTACTTCCAGTTATCCCGAGGCTAGGTTTAATTTGAATTAGTGTCTATTTATACGAGTCCCATCTTGCTTATATACAATTAGGCTCAATAATACTATGTACTAAAGCTAGTGTTAAGATTTAGTTAATGGCACTATTTTTATCCTACTTATACTTTAGCTGCTATTAAGCTTAACTTTAGTTCTAACTTTAGTTTAAACTTAGCTATCTGAGCAAAGCTTGGTATGTATCATTTTATGTGACCCTAGTTACTCGTGTTAATGGTTACATGTTCAATTTAGAGTATTTTTATGTCTGTGAGATTATTTTGAATCTTGATGACCCCGGGGCTGCTATATTAAAATATGTCACTGAGGTTTGTTTAATGGTGGCATGTTGCATATTGAGCATATATGTTTACATGTTAATTAAGGACCATCTTTACTAAACATAGACATATATTAAGCTCATATATATCCTAATAAATTTGTACCTTCTATGGATGTATTATTTTTATTACTTTTTGACTATACAATAAACCACATTTTATTAATGCCTTTAATTGCTAATTAGCCCTCAAGTAAATATTTAAACCATACTAATTACTTATGTAGCAATTAATCAAGTATTAAGTCCTAATGAACCTTATTTTATATTCTAAGGTATATATAAACTTTATTTGATCTTGACTTAATTATCTTAGCTTCTTAGGACTATTTCTTAATTGATTCCTATTTAAAATGGCTAAGGAAGCAAAACAAAAAAATGGCCTAATATGGCCAAAGCTTCACTTGAACTCGGTACCTCAGGGAATGCTAATCCTTAAGAGCGCTCGGGTAGCCAAAAGGCCATCGGTGTCTCGCGACTAAAAGTGGGGAATTGGTATTGATAAAGCGGGCGTAGGCTGGGAACTAGCTGCGGAGCCACCGGCTGAACAGAGGAGACGGCAGCGTAGGGGAAGAGGAGATGTCGCCGGCGAGGGAACGGCTGGGGTGTGACGGCGACCCGTGAAATGGGCTCCATGGCAGTTAGGGAAGAGGAGGGTGGCGGTGATTTGACCGGAGCGACGGTGAAAGGAACGGGTGACGGTGCGGGGCGGTCGGCAGTGGGGTGGGGAATGAGGCACCGGCGGCCGGGGAGGAGAGGGAAGGGGGCAGCGCGCGCATGAGTGGAAGAGCGGCGGAAGGAGGCTTACCGAGCAACCATTGGAGCCGGGGAGGTGCCGAAGAGAGCCGGCGGCGATGGCCATGGGCGGCGCGAGCAGAGGCATGGTGCCGGCGAGCTAGGGCAGGCTGCAGCTCCAATTGGCAGCGGGGAAAGGTTCGGGACACCGAGACGCTTCCTCCACCGCAATGAATCGGCGGATGGTCCACCGGAGAGGCGCCGGCGACGGACTGCGCACGGTGGAGCAAAGGGGAAAGGATGGGGGAGGAGGATGAGGAGGTGGGAAGAAGAGGGGGAAGGCGCGAGCTTCTTATGGCCGCTAAGGGGCGGGGAGGCGCGGAGGACCGGGCGGAG
Source organism: Dendrocalamus sinicus (assembly GCA_036346575.1). NCBI lineage: Eukaryota > Viridiplantae > Streptophyta > Magnoliopsida > Poales > Poaceae > Dendrocalamus > Dendrocalamus sinicus. Next base: position 28,784,038 of record CM070643.1, on the reverse strand, counting down.
GCGACGGACCGGGCGGCGGGGTGGAGAACCGGCGGGCAAGGACCGGAGGCGCGAGGCTCGGCGCGCGAAGGCGTGGGGCTCGGCGTGCGGCGGTGCAGGGCGAGGGGACGGGTCGGTGCGTGGCAGAGGGGTGACGCGGGCGGCGCTGTGCAGAGGGCAGAGGAGGGCAGCGAGAGAGAGCGGCGAAGGGACGGCTCGGGAGCAGGGAGCGCAGGCGCGCTGCGCAGGGAAGTGGCTCGCTGGGCAGAGAGAGGGGAGAGGAGAAAAGTGAGAAAAGGGTGGAAGGCTCATTTTAAAATCTGGGTTTCCAATTTAAATTTAATTTATAGTTTAATTTATATTAGGGTCTACTGATTTTAATGTTTGCATGGCATTTAAAATTTGAATCCTAATATGCACTTCGATTAGTATTATTTTGAGACTTTAGTTGGGATTATTCTTTTTGCCATTTTTCTTTTACCTAGATAAATTGAAATTCAAATTCTTATTTTCATTATCTAATACTTAACTTTAATTTGTGTGCAGATGCTTAGATTTTTTTTCATTTCTCTTATTACCCCTTCATTTTTTTAACATATTACTTTGCCTGCCACAAAAAAAACTCCAAAAATTTCAAATAAATGTTCAAAGGGAATTTTGAACACCAGTAAAATACAAGAAAAGTTTTAAAAACTCCATATTTTTGAAAACTTGAAATTTAGGATGTTACAATCCTTCACTTTCAGAGTGGAGAGTCTGGTAATTAATCTCTCGGTGGCACACGCAGGGCACACAAAATCTTCATGATTCGGAAAATTCTTTATATTAATATTATACATTTGGGAATTGTTGATTATATTTCTCATCATTCTAAGGCATGGGTGGCCTAATCTATCATGCTAGAGACAGAAAAGTTCAGAGCTTCTAACACTGTCTTCAGGGCAATGTAGGCTGTAGGTGCCTTGATATTGGTATAACACAGCTCAGTTTCTAGTGAAAGAAGTTTTCTAATACCCTTTCCCATTCTTTTCGCGCTTCGTAATGAGCAAGTATTCCCTACCGTACTCTTCTTTAGTCTCAACGTGGAAACCATTGGCGCAAATATCCTTAAAACTTAGGAGAGTTATAGTCGATTCTGTGTACAATAAGGCTCCTTCAATGACCAAAGTTGTGCCCATGGGGAGTATAATTGTGCCTCTTCCTAAACCAATCATACATGCATCGCTTCCGGCGATTGTCATATGGCTGCTAGCATTCTTACAAATCGATTGAAAATACTTCGTCTCCCTTAAGATGGTATTCGTTGTGCCTTGTCAGCTAAGCACACTTCCTTCATAGGGCGTCACACGTGTTCTAATATAAGGTATTTTATTAACATGTATTAGAAGACAATCAACACATAAATAAAATACTTCAATATCAGAACATATGATGCCATTATAAACTGAATAAATGAATGAAGTATTCGAATATCATCCAACCATCACGAGAAATAAATGCTAAAGTACAATCCATGCAAGTTCTAACTTGTCCTTGTCACACAAAATAAATGACAATTAAAGTCTAAATGTATTCTATGCATTAGACTGAATCTGCTAGAAAATCATAGACTTCTTCTGCTATTTTCTCGGGAGTGATATGCTCTTCGAGAGAAATCATGTCGGTGGCTGCCTCTAGGTCGAAAAGGGGTGCTACTGCCGGGATGGTCTCCACCTCCATCAGCGTGAGCAGCTGCTTAGAACTCTCCCCCTCAATAGATGCAAAGTGGGCTTTAGGCTGACCTTTGCCATTCTTCTTCTTCTAGGCTTGGAAGGCATCAATGACATGCTACGGCTCTTTACAGATCCGCGACCAATGCCCCCACTTTCCACACTTGAAGCAGCCTTGGTCCTGCTAGCCATAGGTCTTGCCACTCCACTTTGGCTTGCTTGCCTTATTCTCACTCGGAGCGTCTGACTTGCCTTTCTAGGTTGCGGTCTTACCCTTTCTTCCTCTTCTCTTCATCAAGGGCTTTCGCACCTTATAGCTCCCGACGTTGTCTTCACGGCCAGCGGAGCTCCCAGGTGGTTGAGTGACGTAATTCTTGTAGAAAAGTTCGTCCTGAGCCTCCGTAATCTGCATCATATCAATCAATTCGGCATACTCCTTATAGCCATCTTGACGATAGTTGCATGCGGATTGTACTGCATTGGGGTGGAAGATGGATATGGTTTTCTCAATCTTCTTCTCATTTGTGATCTGCTTGACACAGAGTTGAAGATTGGTATAAACTCTGTGCAAGGCAGAATTGTACTCCCCGACCGTCTTGAAGTCGGCAAACCTCAGTCTGATCCATTCTTGCTCTGCTTGAGAAAGAATGATGTACTTTAGCCTCTCAAACCGCTTCTTGAGTGCAGTCCAGAGTGCTAGCGCGCTCTTCTCTGTCATGTAGTCATTCTTGAGAGTGAGGCAGAGATGGTGCCTGAGAAAATGAAGTGTATAATCATTTTCCTCAGGAGTGGGTTGGGCGTCATGCGCTACGCCAATCTCAATAGCTGCGTAGAGCTTCTTAGCTCCAAGCACTATCTCGACATCGGAAGCCCACGTCAGATAGTTTTGGCCATGCTGGGCCAGCTCCTCGAACTCCCGGTTCGTGATGCCAGTCATCTACATGTGTATGAAATGAGTAAATAAGTTTACTGCTAGTAAACGTGCACAAAATGATTTACTACAGGTAAATAAATGGTACAAAAGATTATCGTAATGTTCCTGAATTTTCTATAAATTTTACTGCTAATTTCGGTGATTAAAGGCAATTTAAACAATTACGATTAACCAACATAGTAAATAAATACAGAAAATATAGAAAATAATAATGGCAGAAATAAACATGCTTCAAGTAATTCAAAATTCGGATTCCCGATGCCCTTTTATGCTAGAATATGAATTTTCAGTGAATTCTGCAATTTTCGAGGGTCTATACGTAAATTTTTGGTTCAGAGAAAAATTTTGTATAATTTCTTGATTTTCTGAGGGGTTTTCTGCAAAATTCAGGACCCATCTAAAATCTGAGGACCTATTTGTAATTTTCATTAGAGTAAAGTCCATTACCGGTCCTTAAACTTTTTATGCTGTGTCATTCCGGTCCATAGACTTTCAAAGTGTGTCATCCCGGTGCCTAAACACTCTTTGGGTCTCAAAATTAGCCCGTTACGGGTCTTAACTGTGTCATCCCGGTCCTTAAACTTTTTATGCTGTGTCATCCCGGTCCATGGTTGTTACCGCAGTAATGGCACACTTTGAAAGTTTATGGACCGGGATGACACACTTTAAAAGTCTATGGACCGGGATGACACAGCATAAAAAGTTTAAGGACCGGTAATGGACTTTACTCTTTTCATTACGAGGACCTATCTGCAAAATTTAAGGGCTCTTCGATAATTTTTAGAAATAGGAGGGCCTTTCTGCAATTTCGCCGCCCCCTCCAGCTGAGCCTATTTTCGGCCCGTTTTCTTTTCCGGCCGAACGGCCCATTCGGCCCGCTTGGCCGCTTTAACTCACGGGTGGAGGGGTAGGGTTTCCCTACCCCTATTCATTGAGTGGCGACGACGACGACCGGAGGCGGTTCGGCGGCGGCGGCGGGGCGGGCGGGCTATGGCGCGCTCGGCTTCGCTTCGGGGCGGCTCGGCGAGCGCGGCGGCTTTGGGCTCGGGGCGGATGACAAAGCGGCTGCGGGCCACGTGGCCGAGGCGGTGCGCCGCGCTGCGAAGCAAGAGGCTCGGGCGCCATTTGGGGCGCAAGCGCGGAGCGTGCGGCGCGGCACCACGGGAGCCGGCGGTCGTGCAGCGCTGCGCGGCGGCGCGCGACGGAGCCGAGGCGGCCGTGCGGGGTGGCACCGGCTGCAGGCCGATGGTCGGTGGTTGAGATAGACCGGCGGTAGGTCGACGTCGGCTTCGCGTACGACGCCTGTACAGGGCCGTCCGTGCGCAATTTTCCTTTTTTTCAAATCTACAGTGCAATCAACATATACTCGGTGATGTAATCTACTAATCGATAGTGTGCCGGCGACTTCAAGTCTACTCGCGGTAGATTTGAGGGGATTTGCGCCGTAAAAAATTAATCAAGAAAGCGAAAACTGCAAATTTAGAGCGATCTAGATAATTCAGTCTATTAGAGCTTCGATGCTTACCTTCAATTCATCGGAGCGAACTCGTACTGATAACTTGTTGAGGAACCGTCGCTGGCGACCAGTCCGATCAATTCCTCTGCTTAATGCGAAACAAGATCAATCACAGAAGACAAAATAATAAATTAAAAAACACAAAGAGGTAGAGAGAACTCCTGGTCTCTCTTTATTGTTTTTCTAATTGCATATGTACAAAATCTGCTGGTACGATTTCCTATTTATAGTCTACTGGTGAGATATCTACCATAGGCGAAGACTTCCGTCCCAGGTCTAGGTTCAGGTTTCCTAACAGACATCTCTGGGTTGGCCTCTGGGAAGAGACCGAGATCAGTGAGTGGCAAATCAACTAAGGCAAGAAACAAATTATGAAAGCATGGCCAATAATCTGCTTAACATCTGGAAATTCATCAAGCAGCATCCTTTTGCTGCTATATTCCCGTGCATGCATTGCTTCTGCGGCCTACACCCGGCTGGCTACCTTGTTGGTCTTGGCGCCGGCCATCTCCACCTTCGCCGCTGCCTTCTTTGCGTCTTCCACCTCGTCGACGGCGGCGGCGTCCCCCTTGCCGGCCGGCGCGGGGGCGCCCTTGTGGCTCCGGTAGATGGCGTACAGGATCAGCTGCATCAGGCCCAGGAAGCTCCCGCATCCGTTGGGGATCTGCACGTACGTACGTACCAAGTGCCAACTTAATTAGTGGCTCTCGTCAAAACTAAAAATAGAGGCTATTCTGCACTGGCATCCTTGTTTGTACCAACTTAGAGCATCTCCAGCAGGGCCCCTACTTGAGCCCTCAAAACCAAATTTGAGGGTTTGAGGCAAAAATAGAGACCCAAAGAGGCTCTACTAGAGCCCTCAAATTTGAGGAGCCCTTAAATCCCCTTCACCCTCATTCCTAGGGGCCCCTATAAACCCTCATTTTTCAGCTTGCCTCGTTTTTTCCCATACGAGTGAAACAAATTTAAATTCGAAACAAATTTGAATATTCGGAACAAATTTGAATTTATATTTGAATATTCGAAACAAATTTGAATATTCGGAATAAATTTGAATTTAAATTTGAATATTCGGAACAAATTTAAATTCAAATTTGGATATTCGGAACAAATTTGAATATTCGAAACAAATTTGAATTTAAATTTGAATATTCAGAACAAATTTGAATTTAAATTTGAATATTCGGAACAAATTTGAATATTCAGAACAAATTTAAATTCAAATTTGGATATTCGAAACAAATTTGAATTGAAATTTGAATATTCGGAACAAATTTGAATTTAAATTTGAATATTCGGAACAAATTTGAATTTGAATTTGGAACAATAAAATTTGAAATAAATTTGAATTTAAATTTGAATATTCGTATTTGAATTCATAAATTTAAATATTGTCCCTCATTTTGAAATCATAAATATTTTATTGTGTATTGTGCTTTTGTCTCATACATATGCATATAGTGTGTGAGAAAATAGAGGGAATTGAGAAGTAGGGGCCCTGTTTTGAGGGCTCCTGCTGGAGTGCAGCCCAGAAAACAGGGTCCTCAAAAATAGAGCGAGCCCTCAAATTAAAAATAGGGGGCCTGTTTTGAGGGCTCGTGCTGGAGATGCCCTTAGAAGATCAGTACTGAACAGAACAAAACGAACACGCTGTATCGTTATGATGGGCGGTGCTAAGGCCCCACTCGGTTGGACCGAAAAGCTATGATTTATAGTTAAAATTATATTGTAGCGGCTAAAATTTTATTGTAGCTGAAGGTGGCTTATTTAGCGTAATTAAATTAAAAAAATTTAAAAATAGAAAAATATGTTAGCTTATTATGGACAATGCGAACGAATATAGAAAAAGAAAAGAATCGGCAAAAAAGCTCGTAAAAAACCAAAAATTAAAAAAAAATAAACTTTATAAATAGTGAAAAATAAATCAGGAGCTGAAGTTGAAACCGAAGCCCGAAGCTGAAGTTGTTTGCCTCGGTACGTACACGTCTAATCTTGCACAGCCTGTTACTAGCAGAGGCTTGGCATGTTGCGTGCGGCGTGTGCATGTGGGCCCACGCAAAAGCGCTCATCAACGACGACATGTGCGCCTAGTTAGGCGAGACACCGAAACAGACACGCAAGGGACTAGGAGCATTAACATGCTACAATACCAGGTCTGTTTCATCCATCAAGTTGGACCTTTGCCCAATGGTGACACGTGGTAGCAATAATCTTGAAGCTCTAACTTCCCTCTATTCCCACCTTATCTCCTTCCTCGTTTCTATCTGTACATCAGTGGACAACTTTTAAAATTTACTTTTTACTTTTTATAATAATTAATTTTTAAATAAAGTGACTTTTCGAGATAAAATCTATAAGTTGATTATAATATATATACTGTAATAGTTTTATTTATACCGATTAAAATCATATATAAATTTCTGTTATTTTATATGTTTTTTTATAAATAATTCAAAAATTATAAATTGCAACTAAAATCCATAAACTCAAGCAAGAAAAGAAAGAACAGGCCGAATGATTGAATCACTACATGAGACCGTGCCGTCCATCTCCAGCGAAGGGAAAAGGGAAACTAATCCACGGCAGCACCGCCGAAACGCCGACCGGCGACAACGAGCCCCCGTGGTGTTGCGGTCGCATGATGCGCCGTCCGAGGCGTCGACTCATCACCTACCTCGGCTGCGACGTCGACGACAGCGAGGAACCTCGGGGTGCTTCGGTCGCACGCCATCCTCGGTGAGGAACTCCCGCGAAACTCCACGGGTGGCGATCGCACGCTGCACCGCCCTCACTGCTGACTCCGGCGGCAGCACTGCCGCAACATTGACGACGGCGATGAACCGAACGGTGTTTCGGTCGCACGCCCGAGCAGCCTCGAGTGCTGTATAGCAGCGAGCCTTGCCTCGCCAACCTAGTGCTTGTCCACGACGTGCTAGGAGGCCATATTGTCTTGGTAATGGTTGATGTTGGATTCCGGAGCAACAAGTCTGAAAACCTCTGTGTAAATCGCACTAATATAAGATCAGCTAGTGCACACAGCGATAACATGGATACATATCAAGCACAATGATAAACTTTATTTAACGGAATATGGACCTGATGGCCAAAGTTTACATCAATGGTTCATAAACCAAAATTAAATAATAGCAGCGGAAGAAAAAAAATCGAAGCGGAAGAAGCCCACTAAGCCTACCCACAGGCAAATGACAGTAAGACGCGGCCTATACGTTCTGATCCTCACCGAAGTCGAAGCTGTCCTCTGAAAAATGATGAATTGAGCAACATAAGTACATAAAGAACTCCACAAGTTACACTAGGAGGTTTAACAGAGTTGATACATACATAAGGATTGACAAAGGAAGGCATAATAAGGTTAGTTGAGCATAAAGCGAAATTGAAGTAAATACTGTAAGTAGATTCAAAAGCTGAATTTGATACAATAAATAGAAACAAGATTTTAACAAAATAATATCGTTAGTGCAGGCTCCGACCAAACACCAACCTATCCACGGACATCCCACCCAGACCATCTTTTCCAAAAAAAAATCTCATATGGATTCCATCCATCCATAAGATTTTCATAAACCATTTTCAAAAACAAAGTCTAATCCGTGAAAAACTTTACTCAACTTGCCCATGACCGTGGGTACGGCTATCCAGGATAGATTATACACTCTGCAGAGGTTGTACAGCTTTACCCACAAGACATGATCATTCCTTTTTGCCACCGGATTAACACACTTCCTTAGGTATGCGGCCAGGAGATCATGACAAGGCCTTTACAATGATCCGTTGTCAACATAATCACGCCGCCACTAAGATTTCACCACAACATGAATCCACATGTTGGAGCCCCCTCTTGTGCCATGTGATACTTCTCACGGCCTACGCCGCGCCACATTCAGCCTATAGCGAGATTAAGTTGGAACTTCACAAATTATTCGGCCAGGTATGTCCCATACCAAACTTGTGGTAGTACGACAGGGCTTTGCAATAGTAGCTCACAGACCGGTCCTTAACTTGACTTAGGCCTAACCATGAACCCCTTGTGCCTGGCAATCAACATTGTGTCACCAAACAACAATGCATGCCAGCAAGCACCCACCACCTAACCATTTGCCTAAGTCTAAACCAAGTTTTTATATTTTGTTTGGAAACATTTCATAATCATTCTTGACTCACCAAAGTCAAGAATATATTTCAAAAGCTTATCATTTTATGTGAAAAGGTATCCCAACCTAAATCATTCTAAGCATGGCTAAGCATTTCTATAAAATTCTCATTTAATACTAATGTATTAACTAGGTTTTCATCTAGGGTGACAAGACATGTTGGTTCAATATCCAATTTGGCAATATACAAAGGAGAAAAGGAGATGGGCATAACTAGAATTTGAATCGAATTTAAACTAGATTAAATAAAAGTACCATGCATAATAATTTTGAAAACAACATAAATAATTTAAATTACTGGGAGCAACATGATCGAAGGTGTAACTTGCCTTGCTCGAAGACTTGATGCTGCGAATCATCAAAATTGAACTCTCCGGAATAGTCGTAGTCTATACGCGTAGAACCAAACAAAATAAATCCAAATAAAATCTAAAAATTATAAAATATATACTGGCAGATAGATTATGATTTTAGATGAATTTAGGAGAAAGAATCAATGGATTCGGAGGTCATATGAGGGAGAACGAATATCGGGAAGTTTTGGACATCACATGAAATGATAACAACATCCGGGAATTACTTTTTGAAAAGTACTATGTCGGTAGGCTGCGAGGTGGCTGGCGAACAGGAAAAATAGGACCTTGGCAACTAGGCAAAGGTGGTGACGTGGGCACGACGACGTGGAACGGTGGTAATCACCAGCGGTGAGAGAAAAACGGCTCCGATGGCACGGTAGCGACAACAGCAGGTTGGAGAGAGATAGTACCGGGTATGGAACATGGAGATGTAGGGTGAGCACGGGGTAGAACACGGTATGGTGAAGCTAGAAAAATTATTAGCTAAGCTGAAAATTCAACGGAGACGATACAATCAACGTTTGAACGACGACGGTAGAGAAAAAGGAAAAACTTGATATCATGGTGCTCGGTGAATCGAATCTAAAACCACTTGGAACGTAGCTACCTGGGATGGTTTGGCACGATATGACGTGAACGGATTGGGGAAAACACCAACGGATAGAGAGGGACACGAGATGCCATTGGCGGTCATGGCGAGGTGTCGGAGGCGAAAATTTGTGGAGGCTTTTTGGGGCAAAGAAAGGGAGCACGGCGTAGAACGCAGTAAGGCAAGTCTAAGAAAAATTACGGCATGGGCTAAAACTTTCCGGAGGCGACGAATCGAGGTCAGAGTCAAAAACAGCCATTTTCGCGGAAAGCTCAATTCCTGACAATTGGCTTCACGAAAAATTAAACAAAATGTTAGAAAAATTTCTTAGAGGCTAGGACACGATATGACGTGAACAAAAATCAAAGCGCTCACCGAAAAAGAGGTGTACGCGTGAAGGCACGATTTTAGTGTCTGGCTCGACAAGGTCGACGAGGACTCAGGGAATCTTCAGGTGATGGCGGTGGAAGCACGACGTAGAACACGTCGAGGCAAACTCAACGATGTAAACGGCTCGGCCAAAGGACATCGGATGATGGCAGAACGCGACGGAGAAGACATTCAGCGACCAGTGGGTTGACATCGGCATTCCGGGCAAATGAAGAGGAGTTAGCAGGTGGGGTTTGTGGCGAAACGAAGAGGAGAATGTGGAGAACACAATGCTCACCTCGGTTATGGTGTAACATGCATAGTCGACTCGCAGCGAGGAGAGAACACTACTACAAAAGAGGCTATACTAGACGGCTACATCACAGACGGTTTGACAAAACCGTCTGTGATTGACACTAACACAAACGGTTTTAATTTGGACACCGTCGTGTTGGTGGTCGAGTATCCTGACGGTCCTTACCAATGAACCGCTCAGGATACTTTAGTATCACAAAGCGGTTTAAAATAAAAATAAATCGTGATAATCTGAAATATCACGACGGTTTTATTAAAAACCGCTCGTGTTGTGTAGACTATCACAGCCGGTTGTTGTTAAGAACCGTCTAGGAATGTTCACAGACGGTTTTTTACAAGAACCGGCTGTGATGTCCCTTTGTCTGTCATATTCTAGATCAGAGGTTAATATATAAGTACACATTGCTTCTAATAACTTAACTACGTAACTATCGAGACAAGAGGTCACAAATTAAAGGCAAATTTATTAATTTCAATTAGAGGGAAATTCATTACATAAGTCGCACAGGTAAAGAGTTTCCCAGATTGTAATCTTTTGGGCTTCAGACGCTTCTTCTTCGACTTTGGGACTTGGAGGATCACCGCTGAATTCTCGACGTTAAGATTGCCCTTGTCCTCTGCACTTCCTCGTGCGGCTGGGCAAATGATCGCAGCATCCATCATGTCGCATGTGATAGCATTAAAACATTCCTCACAATCTGCCGTTTCGCATGAGCGGCAAGGCTATCCATCGGTTGTGCAATGCGAGTAGAGCTTCTTCCGCATTGCGCACATTGTGAGAAGAACCAGGTGAGAGCTGTTTCCCTTTCTTGAGCGGCAGCGAGACGCCCCGTCGACGGCGGAGGATCAGTCAAGCCGACGGATGCAAGAAAGTCGGGAAGGAGAGCGGCGCGGTGCGGAGAAGCTGCTCAGATGCAAATTGCTGCGCGCTGTGTAAGGTTCCGCCGAACAATTCGTGATGAGCAGATGAGAGGAAGGAGATGATCACAAGAACGATAGTAGAAGCCATGTTGTATTGTATATTGTATTGTACGTACGTAGAAGAGACCTGGATTAGGAGCGCATATTTAACCTTTAGCACAAACGGTTCGTATACCCAAAAATTAATGATATAGACGCTTCGTATAACGATCGGGAGACGTTAATTAGACGATCGAAACACGAAGCTTATGACTGACGGTTTTTCATAAAAAACCGTCTGTGATAATTTCATAGACCGTTAATAACATGAACCGTCTGTGATAATTGAGACATCACAGACGGTTTTTATTAATAACCGTCTGTGAACTTTCACAGACGGTTCTTAATACGAACCGTCTATACCAATCGAGATAACACAGACGGTTCCGTTTAAGAACCGTTCTGTAATAATCCCATGTCACTGATAATTGGTAATCACAGTTACCAATAATTGGCGTATACACAGGATTTCGATCTCACCCGTCTATTCTCTCCACATCGAATGGCTGGCACCAGTTCCTCCCACGGCCAGGTCCTTATTAATAACTCCCCATCAACCTTTCCACCGGTACTAGTCACGCGTGAGTTCATCCACTAGCTAGCTTCCGCATGCATCTCCCCTCCGCCGTGAGCTAGCACCTCCATCGCGCACGCCCGGTTCATACTAAACAACACACTCTTGCCGTAAGTGTGTCTAGTTTAGTGTGAACCGTCGTGCCACGAAAGGGTTTGTTAGCTTGTTATCCCGTAATAGATCGATCTGAATATGTTGTTGAGTTTTTGTGCTTGCCTCTGTATTTGCATGTTCCTCGACCAGCTCAACCAAGAATCTGTAATGTCTTTTCTTTGCACTATTGTAATAAAATTGCCTTGAATTTTGTCGGAAAGATGAAGCTGTTTCGTCAGTCTTGACCGCCAACTCGAAGCATATATAGCATAGCATTCGAGGCACATCCGAGGCCCGCGGTGTGTCTTGAGGAATGCCAAGAGTGGTCTTGGATGTGGCGACCACTGCGGTCTTCGATGTGGCGGCCACATCCAAGACCAGCTCTGGCATTCCTCAAGACACAGCAGAAGAGCCTCGGATGTGCCTCAATGCTATGCTATATGCTTCGAAAGTTGGCGTCATGCGCCGACGCAAACAGTTCATCCGTGTAACTATCACGACGGTTTGTAATGTAAACCGCTCAGGAAGGACTATCACGCAGCGGTTCTATACACAAACCGCTCGTGATACGCATAAATCACGCATGCGGTTTATATTTAGAACCGCTCGTGATATTATGTACATCACGCAGCGGTTCGTGTTACGAATCGCTGCGTGATAACGAGACTATCTCGAGCGGTTATTAATAACCGCTCGGTGATAATTCGCAGACGGGTATTAATATGAACCGCTCGTGATATGTAATTTTCACGCACCGCTTGTAGTTGGAACCGCTCGTGATATTCTCGCGTAGTATTAATTACTTGGTGTACTTGCTTGAAGGATGTCGACACCGATCTGTCTTCATTGCGTTGCATCGGTGGAGCAAGGCGCGCTTTAGGGAGTTGGGGTGAAAAATATCACCGTCTTCTTATTGATCGATCGAGGTTAGCATACTCAATTACTTAACATTCTTAGTGATCGATCGAGATTAGTATTCAATTACTTAACATTCTTAGTGATCTGATCAGAGGTTAGTAGTAGAGGTAATAATCATTTTTGACACCCATTTTTCACTTGTGTAGCATAGATGGACCGAAGCTGGATGTATATTGAGAACCGTGTGAGTGAAGAGTACATTACTGGCGTGTCTGCCTTTAGAAGGGCGGCCGAGCTGGATATGTCGAAGCGACGGCGCGGTTTGGCCATGGTGCTTCGGCGATGCTCCGGTGAAGGCAAGGGAAGCACCACGTAGAACGCGTAAAGGCGAAGCCGGTGATATGGTCAAAAGTAGCGGAACTCCACTGTATGCGGCACAAACGGCAGAGGAACGTTGCTCAGTTGACGAAAGAAAAATGGCGATTGTAGGGAGAAGGAAGGGAGAGAGGACCTGAGATTTTTGGGGGTGACTAAGGGTGAGCAGGGGCACCCGGTGCTCTCTTTTATAGGCGTGGAGGTGGACGGGAGAGGGAGATCAAACGGTGATGTCTTTTAGAGCAATGGTTTCATTTTCGTGTAAATGCACATGAAGGAGGAGAGGAACAGTTGAGAATAGAGGAGTCTTGAGGAGTGGAAGTGAATGCACTGTGAGCTTTTCTGAAAAATGGAAGTATCGGCTGTTTCAACGCTGGAACTACCGCTGAGAGCGATAGTACCGCATTTTCGGAGCGGTACTTCCGGAGTTCAGAAGATCCGGAGGGTGAGCGGAACGATTTTTCCAGAGAGCTCCTCCGGATGTTTTTCAGAGTTTTCGCGGAGCGGAAGTACCGGCGGTTTCAACGCCGGAACTACCGCATGAAGCGGTAGTACCGCTATCCTGAACGGTACTTCCGGGGTCCGGTAGCTCCGGACTGAGAGCGGTACATTTTTTTTCCAGAGAATGCCATTTTTGGGACCTTTCGGATCTTGGCCAGAGCGGTAGTACCACAAATTACAACGGCGGTAGTACCGCGCCGCCAAATCCAACGGTCACTGCAGAGCTCTGACATAGCCGTTCTACCACGAAGATTTGGTAGCGGTAGTACCGGCCCCTGGGGGCAGTAGTACCGCTCATCCTGATTTTTTTCGGGAAATTGTGCCAAACGGCTAGTTTTGGTTGGTGGAGGCTATAAATACCCCCACCACTGCTCAAGGGAAATGGTTAGGGGAAACCAGCAAGTTTCCGAACACCACGGTAAAACATCGGTTGTGTTCATTCTCTTTCTTAGCTCTTGTTTGTTTACTTCATTGTGATCATTTGCTTGCTTAGAGCTAGGATTGCTATATTGTTGACTAGAATTGTATAGGATTAATTGCTTTACATTCGTGCCATTTAAATTGTGAACAATTTATCAAGTGAACGAATAAAATTTAAAAACCTCCTATTCACCCCCCTCTAGTCGGTATCCTTGATCCTGCTGCACCGGCTTTGTGAATCGGGTCCATGGACCGGGGAAAAGGCTGAGGTGGCACGCGGTTGGCGTGGCGCTTGCATGGCTCACGGCTGCTGAGGTGGCGCATGGGGACTGAGGGCATCGGCGGATGGCGGCGCTGCTGGGGTTGGCGAGGGGTGCCACCCTTTCGGAAATACACGAAGGGACATCCACGGTCAAGGAGGCCAAATTACATCGGCTAAGGATCAAATATGAGACATTCACTATGTTGCCCCATGAAGACATCAATGTGATGTACTCAAGGCTCAACAACATCGTGAATGAGCTCAAAGGTCTTGGTACTAATCTTTTCCGATGTTGACATTGTAAGGAAAATGCTAAGGGCGTTGCCGGAGAAATATGAAATGTTGGTGACTCTATTTCTCAATTCACCCGAGTTGCTAAGGATGACGCCAACACAACTCTTGGGTAATCTAATTACCAATGAGTTGTATAAGAAGGATAAGGAGGAGATGTTGGAGCAATCAACCTCCAAAGGAAAGAAGATCACCGCCTTCAAGGCAAAGGCGGTGGCAAGTGAGGAGTCCGAAGATGAAGAGGAGGATTCCGAAGAAGAGCTTGCCCTTCTAGTACGAAGGATGAACAAGTTCATGAGGAGGCGCTCAAACCGAAGCGCAAGTCATGAGAAGCCCAAGAAGTGGCATTCCTCCTCCAACAAGAAGTATAGCAACATCCGTTGCTATGAATGCGATGAGAAGGGGCACATTGCCTCACAATGCCCCACCAAGAAGGATGACAAGGAGAAGTCATTCAAGAAGAAGAGCTATCACGGCAAGAAGAAGCTTTTCAAGAAGCTTCACAAAGATGGGAAGAACGAAGCCCACATTGGTGAGTGGGATTCCGAGGCGGAGTACTCTGACTCCGACTCAAGCGAGGATGAGTCTCCCAAGAAGAAGGGACTTGTCGGCATCGCTATTAAGGAGGCTCTATCGCTATTCTCCACTCCTACATGCCTTATTGCAAAAGGAGAGAAGGTAAAAATTCTAGACGATGATGAGCCCTCTTATGATGATTTAATGGATATGCTAATTGAATTAAATGAATTTCTTGGAAAAGAGAAATCAAAATTCAAGGTCTTGAAGAGGGAGCATATGTCTCTTCAAGAATCCTATGAGGAGCTAAAGAAAGCTCATGATTTGCTTATCCAAGAAAATCAAAAGAAATCTTGCACTAGCATTGGTATATCATGTGATATCTTGGATAAAATGCCTAGTGTAAAAATTTCAAAATCTAGCATGTCTACATCATGTGACGATCTTCTTGCCATGCCATGTTCTTCAAACATTGATTCTAGAAACGCCATGATTCTTGTTCATGATAATGTGCTTGCTAATGAAAACAAGAATTTAAAAGAACAAGTGTTAAAATTGAACAAAAGTTTAGAAAGAGCTTACAAGGGAAAGGATACCCTTGATAAATTGCTTAGTAGTCAAAGATGTTCATTTAACAAGGAAGGACTTGGGTATATTCCCAAGAAAGGTAAAAAACCGGTTTACAAGCCTCCAAGGTTTGTAAAAGAGAATGTTAAGTTTTGTATTAAATGCCGGAATGTAGGACATATGCAAAATGATTGTTCTAAAAGTAAGATACATTCCATTGGTTTATATGATTCATGCTACATGCTTAAGAAAACTACAAATGGAAATGTCATTGCTCATTTTATTGGCACCTCGATTTTGGGTGCTAAAAGGAAATCCATTTGGGTGCTCAAAACCTTGGTTACTAACCTCTAAGGACCCAAACAAATTTGGGTACCTAAAAGAACTTGATTTTCTTTTGTAGGTGAATTATAAAACCGGTGGAAGGCATTGGGTGTTGGATAGTGGATGTACTCAACACATGAACGGAGTCCGGAAAATATTTACCACTTTTGAGAATGGAAGCAACGACAAAATCACCTTTGGAGACAATAGCAAAGGAAAGGTATTAGGATTGGGTAAAATTGCTATCTCCAATGACCTTTCTATTTCCAATGTATCTCTAGTTGAAACATTAAATTTCAATTTGCTATCCGTTGCTCAATTGTGTGATTTAGAATTAACTTGCTCATTCTCAAAAGAAAATGTAATCATTTCAAAAGAAAATAATAATGAACTTGTTTTCAAAGTTTTTAGATTTGGAAATCTCTATTTAGTTCATTTTACCTCAAATGATTCATGCCTAAAAACTTGTTTAATTGCAAAAACCTCTTTGGGTTGGTTATGGCATAGAAGGCTAGGTCATGTGGGTATGGTGCAACTTAAAAAGCTTTTCAAACATTACTTAGTTGTTGGCTTGAAGGATGTGAAGTTTGAGAAAAATCGACTTTGTATTGCTTGTCAGGCCGGAAAGCAAGTTGCTAGTTCTCATCTTTCCAAAAGTATCATGTCAACTCTAGGCCATTGGAGCTCTTACATATGGATTTGTTTGGGCCAACAATCTACAAGAGCATTGGGGGTAATACCTATTGTTTAGTCATTGTGGATGATTACTCTAGATACACATGGGTATTCTTCCTAAATGATAAAAAGCGAAACCTCCAGAATTTTCAAAAGTTTTACTAAAAGGGCCCAAAATGAATTTGATTTTAAAATAAAGAAAATTAGGAGTGATAATGGTTCCGAGTTCAAAAATACAAAAGTTGAAGATTTTTGTGATGAACTTGGAATAAAGCACGAACTTTCCACAACCTACACTCCGGAGCAAAATGGAGTTGTAGAAAGGAAAAATCGCACATTAATTGAAATGGCTAGGACAATGCTTGATGAATATAATACTTCTGATAAATTTTGGGCGGAAGATATTAACACCGCTTGTCATGCCATAAATCGTCTTTATCTGCATCGTCTTTTGAAAAAGACTTCCTATGAACTTCTCATTGGAAGAAAACCGAACATTTCCTACTTTAGAGTATTTGGTTGCAAATGCTACATCTTAAGAAAGGGTGTTCGGCTTTCTAAATTTCAAAGTCGATGTGATGAAGTATTTTTATTAGGTTATTCTTCAAATAGCAAAGCTTATAGAGTTTATAATAAAAATTCGGGCTTAGTTGAAGAATCTTGTGATGTACAATTTGATGAAACTAATGGCTCTCAAGAAGAGCAAGAGAATTTGGATGATGTAGGTGATGAAGGTTTGCGCAAGGCTATGGAGAATATGCAAATTGGAGACATCAAGCCAAAAGATGATCCATCATCACCAAGCTCATCAAGACAAGTGGAGCCACCCACATCTTCTACAACTAGCAATGTTCAAATCATTGAAGAAGAACAAAAGGATCAACAACAAAACAACCTCAAGATCCACAACAGAATCGCAAATGATCATCCAATAGATCAAATATTGAGTGACGTAAGTAAGGGTGTTCAAACTCGCTCTAAAGTAGCTTCATTTTGTGAACATTACTCTTTTGTGTCTTCTCTTGAGCCCAAACTTGTAGATGAAGCTTTAGATGACCCGGATTGGGTAAATGCCATGCATGAAGAATTAAACAACTTCGCACAAAATGAAGTATGGACCTTGGTGGAAAGACCCGAAGAACACAATATGATTGGTACAAAATGGGTCTTCCGGAACAAATAAGATGAAAATAGAGTTATGGTAAGAAACAAAGCAAGATTAGTAGCTCAAGGCTATATTCAAGTCGAGGGATTAGATTATGATGAAACTTTTGCACCCGTTGCTAGACTTGAGTCAATTAGAATCTTGCTTGCCTTTGCATCTAGCTTTGATATTAAATTATTTCAAATGGATGTCAAAAGTGCATTTCTTAATGGAACTATCTCCGAACTTGTATTTGTTAAACAACCACCGGGGTTCAAAGATTCTAAATTTTCTAATCATGTTTACAAACTCTCAAAGGCGCTATATGGTTTAAAACAAGCTCCTAGAGCATGGTATGAGCACCTTAGAAATTTCCTTATTTCAAAAGGATTTAAGATTGGTAAAGTAGATACAATATTATTCACAAAAATCATTGGTGATGATTTCTTTGTATGCCAAATATATGTGGATGACATTATATTTGGTTCTACTAACCAAGATTTTTGCGAAGAATTTGGTGATATGATGTCTAGGGAATTTAAGATGTCTATGATAGGAGAGTTGAGCTATTTCCTTGGACTTCAAATCAAGCAACTCAAGGATGGAACCTTCATAAGCCAAACAAAGTACGTTAAAGATCTCTTCAAGAAGTTTGGCATGGAGGATGCAAAACCCATCAAGACACCAATGGCAACAAACAGGCATCTAGACCTCGACGAAGGAGGTAAGTCGATAGATTTAAAGCTTTATAGATCCATGATTGGTAGCTTACTTTATATTACCGCATCTAGGCCCGATATCATGTTTAGTGTATGCATGTGTGCTCGCTTTCAAGCTTCACCAAAAGAGTGTCATTTAAAGGTCGTAAAAAGAATCTTGAGATATTTGAAACACTCCCAAAATATAGGGCTTTGGTATCCTAAAGGTGCTAAATTTGAATTAATTGGATATTTCGATTCCGATTATGCGGGTTGCAAAGTGGATAGGAAAAGCACCTCGGGGAGTTGTCAATTTTTAGGTAGATCTTTAGTATCTTGGTCCTCAAAGAAACAAAATTCCGTAGCACTTTCAACCACCGAAGCCGAATATGTTTCCGCCGGAAGTTGTTGTGCTCAATTATTGTGGATGAGGCAAACCTTGTTGGATTATGGAATAAATTTTGATAATGTGCCTCTTTTGTGTGATAATGAAAGTGTCGTCAAAATATCCAATAATCCAGTCCAACACTCAAGTACCAAGCATATAGATATTCGCCACCATTTCTTGAGAGATCATGTTAGCAAGGGAGATATTTGTATTAGCCACATCCGGACCGAAAACCAATTAGCGGATATCTTCACCAAGCATTAGATGAAAACCGTTTTTGCAAACTTAGGAGTGAATTGAATGTCCTAGATCACTCTAATATTGCATAAATTTATGGCTGATTTAAATGTATGCCCAATTGAAGAAGCTTGAAAGATTGCTTGCAAAACCTTTATGCAAAAGGATTTGATTTTAAAAGAAAGGCAAAAACTATTTTCAAATATATGATTTTTAGTATATTTAATGCATAATGATCCTCAAAGATTTCAGTTGAATGCAAAAATTAGGGATCATTTGCATCTACTCTCTTTCCAATCCTATTCCTTTAAGTTCCAGAAAAATCGGAACTACCACTGTCTCCTGCGGTACTTCCGGTCAACGGTACTACCGGCTGTGAAAGCGGTACTATTGCTGAGACTCAAAACAGAAATGTTCCACCTGGTCTGATAGTTCAGCAGTACTACCGGCCTTGAAACCGGTACTTCCGCAGAGCAGTACTACCGCTCGTATCAGTGGTACTACCGCAAATGGCTTGGGAGTGGTAACCGCCCGTGCCCGTGGGTTCCCTTGTGGGACCTCTCCTTTCCTGCGGTTCTTCCGCATCCACTTCCGACCCCACCTGTTCAAGGCGCCCCTCTCCTCTCTTCTCTCTCTCCCACCAAAAACCACCAAAACCGCACCCTAGATCTTCGAATCTAGCGGTGATTTCTTTGATTCTTCAAGTCTAATCAACTCTCAAGGGTTCACCTCCTCCGATCCTCAAGGTATCTCGGATCAAAAACCTCTTTTTGATCTTTATTTTGAACCCTAGGTCATGCTTTAGTATTGAAATGAAATGTAGATGTTTTTGCTATTTAATTCTAGGGAAAATGAGTATATTTGGTGTTTAAGGGTATTTACTAACCTATTTCATGGATTCAATCCAAGAAAACACCAAAGATCCATTCACATTCCCAAAACCCTAGAATCTGCCAGGAATCGGAACTACTGCCCGACTGGTGCGGTACTACCGATTTGCCTGACAGTGTAGCAAATTCGCTCCATTCTTTTTCAATCTAACTTGGTCTATTCTCCTTTGATTCTCATGAGTTATTCTTTTCATCTCTAGATGCCTAGAACAAGAGCAGCTGGGAGGAAGTCATAATCCTCTGTTTTAGGAGATTCAAACACTCTTGCTCTTCCTTCTTTTGAGGAAGCTCAAAAGGCAGCTCATGACAAGGGGAAGGCCCCAGTCTCGTCGTCTGAGTCTGACTCTGAGACGGACTCTGAGCAGCCACAGCGTGAGAGCTCTCCCATGGAAGATCAAAGGAAGACCTAGCTGACAGGGAGAGTCCTGAGATTGACTTAAAGAAGATCACTGCTGACGAGTATGCCAGACTCCGTCATAGAAATCAGTATGAGCTCCCCTCTAACTCGATCAACCCAAGATTTCACACCAAGTTCCAGGAGAAGATCTTTGATGAGATGTATGGGCCAGACCGTCAGTTTGCAGACCATAAGCATATTGACTGGGATCACATTGACTCTATGGACAAATATGATGGCACCTACAGACTCTTCCAGCGGGCAGGTATTCATTAGCTTGTGGCACTGGGATGTGATTACAACGAAGAATTGATTCGTCAGTTCTATGCTACCATGCATGTCACTCCAGATTTCCAGCATATGACATGGATGACGGTATGCACAAGATTGGAGGCCACAAAACATGATCTAGAGTTGGCTTTGAGGGCAGAGCTCAGTGCTTATGAGAAGGTATTTGACAAGCCAGCCCTTTATATTCATGCCATGTACATCTACTACAACACTTCTGAAAAATATGTTCTTGGCAAGAATATTGGACTGCTCCCCATTCCCAGCCTGGTCAACCGCATAATCAACCACACTATTTTCCCAAAGAGCGGTAATTATGATGCTGTTAGAGGTCATGCCTGGAATCTCATCGACTATATCATGAAGGGGGAAAAGTTTGATGTGGTGGATGTTATTATTCGAAAGATAGCTTCTTCCAAGAATGATCGCATCAAACGCATCAAGTATGCGCCCAACATCATGGCATTGATCGACGCCAAGTTTGAGTTTAGAGGAGGACGAGGTGGAGTGCACAAGCCATACAAACCTAGACCTGAGCCTCCCATTCCTACCGGTGTTCGAGTACGCCAGACGGATCCAGAAGCAGGATCATCCTCGGCAGCAGCCACAGGAGCAGCAGCAGCCCAGCTACAGGAGCCTGGCCAGCCCTCTCTCTCTCAGATTTACTCTTCCATGCTTGAGGGTTTCTCCACCCTCAACTCCAGGATGGACAGGGTTGATGGTCAACTGGATTCCATTGACAGCCGGCTGAGTTCACTCGATGGACGTGTGGCAGCTTTGGAGCCTCTATGCTACACTCGACGCTGTCTTCGCAGTGATCCTCCTTCTCCTCCTCAGGAGTAATCTCTTTTTGGTACTTGATGCCAAAAGGGGAGAAGTTAGTTAGTTAGTGGTTGGTAGTGGGCTTATTATATGTTGGGCTTATTGTCGCTTATTGTCTTTTTGCTTTTGAATGATGGATGTAATGAACTTGCTTTATCTTTTGAACTTGTGGATGTAATGAACCTTTATGGCCATGGATGCTTATGTCATTATCTTTTGCTTAATTGCCAATTTACTCTCATATTATGCTATCTCTTTGTCTTGTGCATCTTGTGTAGATTGTTACATTTTATCTATGCACATGTTTAGGGGGAGTTATCTCCCTTCATGGACTTTAAAATGGAAATAGTTCTTTTCATGCCAACATAAACCTAATTGCAAAGAACTACTCTCATTTTAAGGTAAACATAGAATATACAACTTGTTGCCAAACAAATTGGTATATTCAAAACCTTTATCACACATAAAATTTGGGTTGTCATCAATTACCAAAAAGGGGGAGATTGAAAGCATCTAGGCCCCTAAAAATGATTTTGGTAATTAGTGAATTCATGTGAATATGGGACTAATGTGTTTTATGAGCATGTGAAGGGTTAGTCCATTTGTAAGCAACAAAGATGCAAGCCAAAGGATGAATGAATGTGGAGACTCAAAATTATTCAAGGCACAGGTATATTTAGAATAGGATCCCTTTATCTTTTACCGGTCTTAGGAGAAAGGTGGAAGACCGGATTATAGGGTAGATAATCGTACCATAAAGAGGGATCTTGGAAAGTAACTTGAATGCAAACTTTATGTGCCTTTTGGATCAATCTTAGAAACTTGCATTCATCAAAAATCCAATTTAAAACTTAGTTTATGCTCTGTCTGGACGTGCGGTAGTACCGCAGTTTTGAACGTCGGAACTACCGGAGAGCGGTAGTTCCGCGCCAATAAGCGGTAGTACCGGCGAGCGGTAGCTCTGAATTCTGAGCGGTACCTTTTTTCCAGAGAGCACCTCTGATGCGTTGTGAGCTTTTCTAAAAACCGGAAGTACCGGCTGTTTCAACGCCAGAACTACCGCTGAGAGCGGTAGTACCGTATTTTCGGAGTGGTACTTCCGGAGTTCGGAAGATCCGGAGGGTGAGCGGAACGATTTTTCCAGAGAGCTCCTCCGGATGTTTTTCAGAGTTTTCGCGGAGCGGAAGTACCGGCGGTTTCAACGCCGGAACTACCGCATGAAGCAGTAGTACCACTATCCTGAACAGTACTTCCGGGGTCCCGTAGCTCCGGACTGAGAGCGGTACGTTTTTTCCAGAGAGCGCCATTTTTGGGACCTTTCAGATCTTGGCCAGAGCGGTAGTACTGCGCCGACTTTGCGAAACTACCGGAGAGCGGTAGTACCGCAAATTACAACGGCGGTAGTACCGCGCCGCCAAATCCAACGGTCACTGCAGAGCTCTGACATAGCCGTTCTGCCGCAAAGATTTGGTTGCGGTAGTACCGGCCCCTGGGGCAGTAGTACCGCTCATCCTGATTTCTTTCGGGAAATTGTGTCAAACGGCTAGTTTTGGTTGGTGGAGGCTATAAATACCCCCACCACTGCTCAAGGGAAATGGTTAGAGACTCATTGTATATTTCTTAAGCCCTAGAGCATTCATTCCACCCTCTTTCACACATTGAGCATTAAATTGAGGTGGTTTTGCAATTAGTGCAAGAAATTCATTTGTTGATCCACTTGGCACTAGAATTGCATTCAAGTGAAGCCCGGGATTCATTACTCTTAGTGCTTGCCGGCACTTGGATGATTGGGCGGAGTTTGGATCGGTGATCTTCTCAAGAAGGTTGTGAGAAGGCCCGGCAAATTGTGAAGGCTTGGAGCTCGCCTACCCGGAGAGAAAGGGCTACCAATAGTGATCGAGGTGATTAGGCTCAACTCGTGGAGCCGGTTCGATTCGTTCGAGCTTACCTCAACGTGGATTAGGGGAAACCAGCAAGTTTCCGAACACCACGGTAAAACATCGGTTGTGTTCATTCTCTTTCTTAGCTCTTGTTTGTTTACTTCATTGTGATCATTTGCTTGCTTAGAGCTAGGATTGCTATATTGTTGACTAGAATTGTATAGGATTAATTGCTTTACATTCGTGCCATTTAAATTGTGAACAATTAATCAAGTGAACGAATAAAATTTAAAAACCTCCTATTCACCCCCCTCTAGTCGGTATCCTTGATCCTACAGACCGGCTTTTGTGAACTGGGTCCATGGACCGGGGAAAAGGCTGAGGTGGCACGCGGTTGGCGTGACGCTTGCATGGCTCACGGCTGCTGAGGTGGCGCTTGGGGACTGAGGGCATCGGCGGATGGCGGCGCTGCTGGGGTCGGCGAGGGGTGCGCGAGAGGGAGGAGGACATGGGGAGTTCAGTGCATCTTGGCGCGACGCTCGGGAATGCTCGGTGGTGGTCAGCGACAAGGATGCAGGGGCGGTGGAGTGAGGGCGTTGGCGGCGGGGCTCTTTGGCGGTGGATTCGCTCGGTGGAGGGGTGGGGAATGCGCGCGCGGGCCTGGCGAAGGTGGAGGTGACGGACGGCTGTCGGTTACACCGAAGTTAAGGTCGGCGCAAAGGCGAGTAAAGAGGGAGGTAAGCAAGGTTTAAAGTGGGGAAATGGTGGAGGTTGAATACAGGAGTGATTAGGCTTTCAATTGTAGCAAATGCTCGGGCTAACGAGAAGAAACTGCCAAATTTAAGAGCTCGGGCGGGGCATCAATGGCGGTGGTGGAAGGTTGAAGAAGGCAAGGAGAAAGAAGAAGCTGACAAGCAGGGTTGGGCTGCCGGTGAGAGAGGACAGAGAGGAGGAAGGAGCGGACGGTCGGATGAATGCCACGAGGCGAGAAAGCAATCAGGGCCACCGGATTGAAACGAAGGGGTAAGTGAAGACGGGTGGCTGAGATTAAACCGAGCGAGGATGAACTGAATTAGGGAGCGACACATGTTGGCCAAGGAGAGAGGTTGAGGATTAAATTTGATTTAGATTTTTAGGAACATTAAGAAGGTTTAAAAATACTTAGAAAATAGGAAATAAAGTCTAAAAATTCTGGAAAAATTCACAGAAATTCCTGGGAATGTTTTAGACTTAGGAAAATATTTTCAACTTAAAGTTGGTCTTTTAATTTTTACAAAAATACTTTTTATCTTTGAAATTGATTTTTTTAAATATAGAAAAACACAGAAAATCCAAGTAAAAGCCAAATGCTTTTAAAATAATTAATTTTAAATAGGATTTTTATAGAGAAATAAATACCAACATATAAGCCTAGGGCTTCCAATGTTGGCAATCTCTGGTTAACCATTTTATGCGAAGTAAAAGTAACATCTTATGCGAAGCGAGGACGAAAGTGTAAGTGGATTATGTGATTTATCTAAAATAAGGTTAGGTCTAAATCAGTTTAGACTCTAGTGTGTTACATCGAGACCATAAAGAAACGTGAACGACAACGATGAATTTTTACCACGATGAAGGGGTCGCGGTCAAGCAGACTGTAGATGAACCACGAGGTGCCGCACAGGAACACGGACAGGGAGAGCAGGAACGGCATGAACTCCATGCTCTTGGTCTTGATCACCAACCTTTGCGTGTGCACAGATCACGGAGTTAACCAAGTCTGTGAGACCATGTGGAGGTCATGGTTGTGATGAGTAATTGACTTGTCTTGATCTAGTGAGACTGAGTTTGGTTTTTGAGCTTTTGAGCAGCTGTCGGCACTCTGTCCGAGTTGTAGAGCCCTTGTTGTTTGACTTACTGCTGCGTGTGGTCGGTAGTCAGTCTTACGACCATTTGGTCGAGAGTGGTATTTACGACTTGGTAGTCGTAGCCCGTCTTACGACTTGGTATTCAGCAGAGTCCCTACGACTTGGTAGTCGTAGGTGATTGACTTGGTAGTCGTAGGAGGCATTTCATTGGTGGTCAGATGAGATCTTACGACTGGGTTGTCGGCTGAGGTCTTCACGACTTTGTAGTCGGCTGAGGCCTTACGACTTGCTGGTCGTAAATGCGCTCATGACTTGGTGGTTGCCACTACGACCTGGTAGTCGTAGGTGCCTTTCGACTTGGTAGTCGTAGCGATCGAGTGCAGAAGTCGAAGCCTGTGTGATCGGTGATCGCAGGCTGTGTTGTTGGATGGTCGTAAGTTGTAGCGACTTTGTTGGCTGGTCGTAGCAGAGGTAAGTGGTAGTCGTAGCCGCTGTCTACGGTAGTCGTAGCCGCTGGAAGCGATGGTCGTAGCAAGCTAGCGATGATCGTAGCTTGTGTCGTGGTGGTCGTAGCAGCCTAGTGAGTGGTTGTAGGCTGCTGGCACTTCATGAAGTGTGCATTCGAGTGGTCGTGAGTAGTTTACGACCAGCTCGGTTGATTTACAAGTACATTTTTGGGTGTGCCGATTGGTAGTCAGTATGTTTTGTGCGGTGCTAATTGACGGTTTGCTTGTCTGTGTGGCTGTAGGACTTCGGAGCTATTTGATAGTGAGGCGTGCGAGGACCGGGACTAGGCACAGGAGGTGTTGAGGTCCAGATGGTTGGAGACGCCGAAGATGATCGAGGCTGGTGAGGTGGTTGCAAACCGAGGAGACAAGGAACCGGAGCTGGAGTTGCCGAAGGTGGACACGACGGGCAACGGCGAGGAGGATCGGGACTAGGCTCAGGGAGGAGTTGAGGTCCAGACGATTAGAATGCCGGGTGCGGTCGTGTGCAGCGGAGCAGACTGGGACTAGACTTAGGGAGGAGTCGAGGTCCAGTCGGTTGGAAGCTTCCGGGAAGGTGCTTGAGGGGCAATTTGGAGAATTGACTCAAGGCTGCGAGAGGGGAGCTGGTCTATTAAAGCAACTGTGTCTTATCGGTGGTTACGGGTTGTCGTGAGAGTGCACGTGTGTAAAACCCGGTGTTAGGTGGGGTTAACGGGTGATCCCCAGTGTGGACTAATGGATGGATCCATTAGGTCAAGGTTCACGTGTGAGCCTATAAAAGGGAGAGGGGAGGCAAGTGTTAGACTTGAGACGGTTGGCCAAGCCGTGGCAGTTGGCGCCTCTCCCTCCCATGGGAGTTTATCTGTGTGTTTGTGTAGCTCTAGGGTAGAGCGTGTCCTCCCGAGGGGAGTGGATGTTGAAACTTCCATGTATGCAATCATTCATCTCTCTGCCTCTATTTGAGTTGTGTTCTCTGTTTTATTGCTTGGATGTCTTGGTTGCGCATTCTCCGTTCGTTCTCTTTTCTGTCTTCTTGGCTATCTCATGTTCTTGGCTTGTTCTTGTTGATTGTTCTGAATCGCAGTGACATGTGGGATTGTGCTCCAAGCTAACTGGCTAGCTTTAACCCACGAACGGTTCTAATCAACTATTTCAGTTCATAAACTCGGTTTTGTGCGCTCTCGGTCAAATCGCAAAAAGGCCTCCTCTGTTCTGCTTTCGACCACGTTCTTTTCGGGCGCTTCTCTTTTCGTCCAGTCAAGACTT
Source organism: Dendrocalamus sinicus (assembly GCA_036346575.1). NCBI lineage: Eukaryota > Viridiplantae > Streptophyta > Magnoliopsida > Poales > Poaceae > Dendrocalamus > Dendrocalamus sinicus. The sequence goes on along the minus strand of CM070643.1, from coordinate 28,757,338 downwards.
AGATCATTTGCTTTCTTTTGCACTGGTTTCTGAGTTCTTGATGGTTGTAGATCTCGTGGTCGTGTGCCCCACAGTCTCATGAGGTGAATCGCGATCGCGATCGATTCACGGTGCGAAGTCGTCTTCGACCACGTTGATCGTACGACCATGCCATTGGCTTACGACCACGTCGGTTCCGACCTCACTCATCTTTCGATCTTGTCAGTCTTGATTTGGTGGTTATCGACTTCAATGAATTCTGTTTGATCGTCGATTTCCTACCAAGTTGCTTTTGAGTCGAGTGGTCGAAGTTACGACCACTGTGCAAGCTATCGACCACGTTGTCGGACTTACGACCACGGTGTAAACTTTGATCAAGTTGTCGGGTTTTCAGTTCTGGTAATTGTGCGCCTTCTCTAGTATTTCTAGCCATTTATGACCACACTTGCTTTCTATCGCTCCACGATCTTATGTCGTGTGGTCGCTCGACTTCTATGCAATCTCTTGTCGTTCGCAATTGCACGGACATCCTCTACAGTGGTGTCGACCAGACAATGGTCTTTGACCACGTAGCCTGAGAGCAAGTCAGACGCTTTGATTAGCCGTGGTTGGAAGTCGACAGTCGGGTCTTCGACCACGTCTGGAAGTCGGCAGCGTTCGACCACGTTGGTTTCGACACGTTGGGTTCGACCACGTTGGTTTGACCACGTTGGGTTCGACCACGTTGGTTTCGACCACATTGGTTTCGACTACGTTGGCTTCGACCACGTTGGTTTGACCACGTTGCTGAGTGGTCATATACGACCACGTTGTACTTCCACCGAGTGGTCGTAATTCGGCCACACAGTACCCCGAATTTCCGAACCCGGACCCTCTGTGTATTACCGCACTAGTCCCAGATCAAAGCTAGTGCACACAGTTAAACAGAATGGATAAACATCACCAACAGCAATTTATTACAATAATTGAGAGTACCGACCGAAAGGTCTTATTATTACAATAGAGGTTTAAGACCTCCCACACATGAAATAAAGCGGAAGCAATCGATAAACTCGCTGAAGACCCGTCAATACGCCACAGGCAATTGACTGGGGAAGCGCGACCTAGTTCTCCGGGAAGAATCCATCACAGCCACATGCGAAGCAGTAGTCGTAGTCTCCCTCTTGAGCTTCATATTCCTCTGAGAATTATTTTTGAGTGCAACGCGTGAGTACATAAAGTACTCCGCAAGTCTTGGGAAAAATGCAATAGATGCAAGGCTTGACAAAGGAAGGCTATATGGTTCTTTTGCACAAAGCAATATTTTAAATTCAATTACTACTAAATATTTTCGAAGGCATCAATTTAACAAAGTATTTGTTTTAACAGAACTATTATTAATTCTCTAGTGAAGGTTCCATCCACCAACACTAGCTAACCAATTACAATTGCTCAAGTTTAAAACTGCGGGTTCCATCCACCCTCTCTGGCTCCAACTGCCAGGATACCCTTCCGAGAGTTCCCTCCACTCTCGGAATAAAAACTTTGATTTTAAAACAAAAATCTACCATGTGAATGCATTCCTTGCCCGCCCTTGACCGTGGGCACGGCTATTCGAATAGTTTTACACTCTGCAGAGGTTGTACAACTTTACCCACAAGAGATAAATTATCCTAAAAGTCAACACGCTTCCTTTGGCATGAGACCCAGATAAAATATCACAAAGCCTTTACCTTACTCTAATCTAGCTGGATACCACCCGCTGAGGTTTCATCATAGGTAGGCTAACTGCCCGAACCAAAGCCCTCTCTTGCGCCATATGAGTACAAAGAAATCTGCCCTCACTGTGGATAACGGTCCATCCACGCACCCACTTTCCATCGGTGGCACCTAAACTAGACTATCATCGCTAGTCACCTAGGTCGCACCCATATAGACTTGTGGTTGTACGGTTAATGCTCACCGGACAAACACAAGCTTCGGTCCTTCCTTGACTAGGGTGGAACATACACTTAACAAGATCTCGTGCGAACTGCACCAAGCCAAACCAACCATCCACCCTAATCTAAACCAACTTTCACATTTTATTTTATTTTAAAAGATCAGTGGCAACTCCAATTACCACTACATTTATAAACACAAAGGTTTCATAAACCATAATTTCCCATTTTCAAGAATTTCCAATGTATTAGATAGCATGACTAAGCATTATACTACCAGACTATTATTCACAAGTGGTTATAATAATCTCATTAATGAGACAAAGGAAACTTCTAGGGTTACAATGGTACATGGCATTCAATCTCAAAGGAGGGTATAACAAAGTTGGATTAGCTAACACCTTAAGATTTGAACTAAGGTTTAATGTAAACAGCAATGCACATAATTTAAATTATTTAAAAACATTTCAAAATCATGGGTTCAAGATGATCAAAGGAGACTTGCCTTCTTATGCACTGGTTGGTCCCTCTTACTGTGGTTCGACAAACTCTTCGGCGACGTCGGGTTCTACGTGCGAAACGATAAAACAAACAAAATAAATTCAAATAAAATTCAAATGAACTACAAAAACTGTAAAACCAGAACCAAAAGATTGAGCTCAATTTTAGAGGAATTTAGGAAAAAGAATCGGGTTAATCGGAGTTCGAACGAAGGAGAACGAGCGATCTAAAGTTTGTCGGGGCGAGAAAATGCTGGAAATTCACAGATGTTACTGTTCACCCGAGAGCAATTTTTTTGGAAAGAAGGCTAGCGCTGGCGAGAGGAGGCATGGGAGATGAATCTAACTAGCAAAATGGGTTGCTAGGGACCCAAGGCACACATAGGAACTGACAGCACGCCAAATGAAGACCGTTGACGGCACGGGCGGCTACAACGATATGGGTAGAAGAGAGGAATAAAAATCCGGGCATAGGACATGGAGAAGTAGGGTGAGCACGGGCTAGAACGTGGCTTGGCGAAGCTAGGAAAATTATCGGCTCGACCAGAAACCCATTGGAGACGGCGCACTCGACGTTTGAACGACGTCGGGAAGGAAAAAGGAAAAACTTAATATCTTGGTGCTCGGTGAACGAAATCTAAAACCACTCGGAGGGTAGCTACCTGAGATGGTTTGGCACAATGTGACGCGAACGGATTGGGGAAAACACCACCGGATAGATGGGGGACACGCGATGCCATTGACGGCCATGGCGAGGTTCGGAGGCGAAAATTTGTGGAGGCTTTCTGGGGAAAAGAGAGTGAGCACAGTGTAGAACGCGACGAGGCAAGTCTAAGAAAAATTACGGCAAGGGCTAAAACTTACCGGAGGCGACGAATCGACGTCGCGAAGCGCTCTTGACCTAGATTGGGGAAAACTCGATTTCGGAAGATTGGCTGCACCAAAACCAAATTAACTTGGCAAGAAGGTAGATGGGACATGAAGGCACAATGTGACGCGAAAGAATCACGGAAAAACTCACCGGATTGCTCGAGACGCGATTAGCAATTTCGAGACCTAGGGGCGTCGGTGCCGACGGCGTCCTGAGCTTTAGGGGACTTGTCATGGCTTGGTATGGGTTTAGGGGAGCCAAGGGGTCGTATTTATAGGCTTGGAAGAGGTAGAAACCGACCGCAATTCGTGGATTTCGGTTTTGAGTCCGTTTCAGAAAATTGGAGATAAAAGGCAAACGGATGAACGAAACGGAAAGAGGCCGGTTGGGATGGATTCCTTGCGTGATTTGGCACAACTTTTCTTTTGGAAAGATATTGAGATAAGGTTCGGATTAGAAGTTATGAAGAGAGAGAAAAACGGAAGGAAATATGTACATGGAGATCGATCGAGGCTGCTGGAGGTTGACGATGAACAGTACCGCGTGGGTACTGTTCATTCTCTCTCCTCTATTTTTTTTTTAAAATTTCAAATTGAGCTCAAACAAACTCCGAAAAATCTCAGAAAATACAGGAAAATTCCTTGTGACACAAGGAACACAAATAAAATATTGTTGACAAATATTAATATTTAATTTAATCATATTAAATCTTTTTGATTAATAAAAATTCTAATTAAGTTTTAATTAATTCCAGAAAAATCCAAATAGTGAATTTTATTTTAAAAGCTTCAAAAAGGCTCGAAAAATCAGGATGTTACATCTGTGTTTCTCTGTTTACCAGTAGACCTCATGTCCTAATCTTCATAGCTATTGGAGAAAAAGGATTATGTAAATATTTAAAGGAAAAATCTTTAGGCACCATTCACCCCTCCCCCCTCTGTTGCCTCATCCGGTCCTACAAAATCATCACCACGCATGCATCATGCATGACTAGCTAGCATTGTCCTTCGTTACCATGATGGAGAGCGGCGACGCGTACATGCAGATGGAGAAGACGGTGGCGGCGAGGCCACAGAAGAGCTTACGGCCCTAGCAGTGCAGGGCGAGCAGTGAGACCAGCACCACCATGGTGAAGATGGAGGTGACAAGGCCCAGGAGGCCCAGCATCTGGAGCTTGGTCTTCCTCTCCGCGAAGATGAGGAAGATCACTACATAGATGACCTCAATCACCGACAACGTCCTGTTGATCCTCGCACCAGGATGTTGTTCGGGGACACGAACAGCAGCCCGTACCTTCAAACCAAATAAAAAACACAATGTTTCGTTTGATTTTAATTTGATCATTGATATATTGATGGGTTTCGGAGGGGACTCCTCTGGGGACTGACCCCATTGAGAGGAAATGGGGTCTGACACGGATGCCCAACACGTGTCCATTCCGCACGAATCTCCGTGCCGTGCCATCTGCCTTCTTTTCTCCGCGCGAGAGCCTCTCCCATCTCCCGTCTCGACAGCTCTGCCACTCCCTTCCCCTCCTCCGCCGCCGTCGTCGAGCGCGAGCCCACCGCCCGCCCCACGCTCGGCTCTTCCCCATTCCTTCCTTCCTCTTTCCCTCCACCGGCACCTTCGCATCGCCCGCCGTCCGCCGCCGGCACCTCCGCGTTGCCTGTCATCCCCGACCCGCGTAGAGGTGGCACACGGCCGCATTGACGGCGTCCCTGTCGGGGCCCCCGACGGGGACGTAGACATCCGCGAAGCGGCGCACGGTGCGGTGTCTGAGCTACTGTGCGTCTCCCTTGGCGGCAACTTCCCTCCGAGCGGCGGTGAAGAGGCAGTTGCAGTCGGCCTCGAGCTCTCTGGCGTGCTCGAGACGGAAGACGAGGGAGGTGGCGTTGGGCTGCTTCCAGCCCCGGAGGTACGCGGGTCAGGACAAATAGTTATACCGGAAACAACAACCATTAATGATTGAGCCGATCACTTTTCGTCAAAAAGTGGATATTTTGTACGGAGCATATCACCAATTCACCATGCGATCGATCAGCTGCAGAAGATCCGTAGAGCGAGCGGCGTTTTTTAGTTTACCGTTTCGTGTACTCGGCGCACGTCACCTGTAGCTTCGGAGGAGGCGTCGACCAACCACCAAAGCGGTCCGCGCGCGCGAGAAGACGACGAGAAAAGGAGTCGCCGCAGGCACAAATGACGGCCGCTTATTTGTTTCTTCCTCGCTTCACCTCCTGCGCGCCGACCATCGTTAGGAAATCGCCCATGGCCAAGAGTCCTGACATATCTGGGCACCCCACCGTAGACTATAAATAGAGAGCCATACCCCCTCATTATGTACGCATGAAAGAAAAGCAATAAAGAAAGACCGGGAGTTCTCTTTATCTCTCTGTGTGTTCAATCTATTCTTATGTGATTCTGTGATTGATTCGTTCTTGTTCTAAACAGAGGAATCGCTCGGATCGTCGCGGCGATGGTTCCTCAACACGTTATCGCGACGACTTCGCTCTGGTGAACGAGGTAATCATCGAAGCACAGATTGAATTTTCTAGATCGCTTTTGAATCTGTATTTTCTTTTTGCGTTCTAGATTGAATTTCTATAGTGCAAATCCGCCCTAATCTACCGCGAGCAGACTTGAAGTCGCCGGCACAATGCCGATCGGTAGATTGTGATTATCATCCTAGATTATAAACGAAATTTGCGTGGTTTTGTTTGATTATCAATGCACGAGAAAAGAAATAGATTCTTTTTCGGCCACTGCATGAAAAAAAAGGATCTGCCGCCGGCCGACCGCTTCCTCCCGCATGAGGCGCTGCCGCACCAGCATGTGCGTCACCGGTCGCCGGCCAGCTGAAGTGCATGTGGCCGCCTTGGCCGCCGTAGGAAGCGGCCGCTAGAGGCCTCGGGTTCGTCGCCCGTATGCATGTCGACCCAGCCGCATCGGCCTGTAGCCGCCTCCCTGGCCGCCTTGGTGCGCCGCCGCATCAGCCCCACCGGGCCACGCCGCCCCCGTACGGGCCGCCGTCCCGCATGACCACCCGGCTCGACCAGCCACATCTTTAAGGCACGGTCACCCGGCCTGCAGCCGCACGACCCGGCCATCTCGCATGGCGTGCGCCTCGATCTAGCCGCCCGCACGTGCGTTGCTCCGGTGTCCCGACCTTGCCGCCGAATCGGCCTTGACCGTGCCGCCGCCTCGAACTCACGCCGTGCCGCGCCGCTCAGCCGAGCCGGACGCCGCCGCCCACTCACCGGCCAGAAGCCGCCCCGTCTCGGCCAGGCGCTGCTCGCCGGCCGTTGCGCGAAGTCGCCTCCGGCTCCGGCCCGCCCGCCGCCACTCGAGCCGCCGCTTTGTCTCCTATCACGGCCGCTACCGGCCCCACCGCCAACATCGGCACACCGACCGGTGGCTCCTCCGCGTGGCGTCGCGATCCGTCGCCATGGCGCCGCCCGCCTTCCTCGCACCGCCGCTTAGATGCGCGCGCTCGGCGGCCGGCCGCTTTGCTCAGACGCCGCCGCACTGGCCGACCAGTGGCGCTCGCCCGCTTCGGCCAGTGGGCTCGCTTCGAGAGCCGCCGCCACTCGGGCGGACGGGTTGAGAAGCCCTAGCGCCACCCGTTCTTCAGCCAGCCGGATGGGCCACTGGTCTATGTGGGCCGACCGGCTGAAATGAGATGGGCCGGGGCGAGGGGAACGGGATGGGCCGTGAACGAGGGGAAGAGATGGGCCGGGGGCGGGGGCAAGGGGAAAGGAGTCGGGCCGAAAACAAAGGAAGGCCCGAATCGAGGGGAAGGGGCGGAATTTTGCAAGAAAACCCTAAAAATAATTGTAATTATCGAGAGACCCCTAAAATTTGCGTATAGGCCCCAGATTTTGCAGAAAGGCCTCGGTAATTCTGAAAATTACCGATAGGTCCTCAAATTTACGAGGGGGTCCAGAATTTTTGCAGAAAACCCCCCAGTAAATCAGAAAATTGCACGCATTTTTCTCTAAACTGAAAATTTGCGTAGAACCCCCAGAAATTGGAGAATTTGCTGAAATATCATATTTTAGCATAAAAGGACCTCGGGAATCCGAATTTTGAATTATTTTTAGCATTTGAAGCATATTTATTTATGTCATTATTATTCTCTGTATTTTCTGTATTTATTTACTATTTTTGGTTAATTGTAATTGCTGAAAATTGCTTTTAATCACTGAAATTAGCAGTAAGAATTATAGAAAATGCATAGAAAAATTTGGAACATTGCGAGAACCTTTTGTACCATTTATTTACCCACAGTGAATTATTCCGTGCATGTCTACCAGCAGTAGACTTATACACATTTAGATGACTAGCATCACGAACTGGGAGTTCGAGGAGCTGGCCCAGCATGGCCAAAACAATCTGACGTAGGCATCCGATGTCGAGATTGTGCTTGGAGCCTGAAAGCTCCGTGTTGCTATTGGGATTGGCGGACTGAATGACGCTCAACCCAAACCTGAGAAGAATGATCAGGCACTTCATTTTCTCAGGCATCATCTCTGTCTCTCTTAAGAATGAGTACATGGCAGAGAAAAGTGCGCTAGCACTCTGGACCGCACTCCAGAAGTAGAGCAAGAGTGGATCAGACTGAGGTTTGCTCACTTTAAGACGGTCGAGGAATACAATTCTGCCTTGCACAGGATTTGTACCCTAATACAGAAAATTGAGAAAATCCTTCCACCCCAATGCAGTACAATCCGCACGCAATTATCGTTAAGACGGCTATGAGGAATATGCCGAATTGATTGATATGATGCAAGTTGCGGAGGCTCAGGACGAAGTTCTCCGCAAGAACTAAGTCACTCAGCCATCTGGGAGCTCCACTGGCCCTGAAGCTAATGTTGGAAACAACAAGGTGCGAAAGACCTTGATAGAGAAAAGAGGAAGGAAGGGTAAGACCGCAGCCCAGAAAGGCGAATCAGATGCTCCCTGAGAGAATAAGGCTAGCAAGCCAAAGCGGGATGGCAAAGGGCATCATGAAGCCCACTTTGCATCGGCTGAGGGGGAGAGTTCTGAGTAGCTGCCTGCACCGATGGAGGTTGAAACCATCACGACAGCAGCAATCCCTCTCGACCTAGAAGCAGCCACCGCCATGAATTCTCTTGAAGAGAACGTCACCCCCGAGAAAATAGCAGAAGAAGTCTAGTGCACTGAATGCATTTTGACTTTAATTGTCATTTATTTTGTGTGGAAGAATATGTTAGAATTTGCATGGATGGTACTTAAGATTTATTATTTTCTCGTGATGGTTGGATGATATTTGAAGAACTCATTCATTTATTCAGTTTATGATGGCATGGTATGTTCTGATATTGGAGTATTTTATATATGTGTTGATTGCCTTCTCTTGCATGTTAATAAAATACCCTATATTAGAACGCGTGTAGCGTCTTATGAAGGAAGTGTGCTTAGCTAGCAGTGGCACAACGCATATCATCTTAAGAGAGACTAAGTTTTCAGTCGATTCGTAAGAGCACTGGCAGCCTTACGACAATCGCTAGAAGCGATGCATGTATAACTGGTTCAGAAAGAGCCACAATGGGCACAACTTTGGTCATTGAAGAAGCCTTATTGTACCCAGAATCGACTAGAACTCTCTTAAATTTTAAGGATATTCGTGCCAATGGTTTCCAAGTTGAGACTAAAGAAGAGTACGGTACGGAATACCTGCTCATTACGAAGCGCAACGAGAACAGAATTAGAAAAACTCCCTTCACTAGAAATTGGGCTATATTATACCGACATTAAAGCGTCTGCAGCGTACACTGTTCTGAAGACAGTATTTAGAAGCACTGAACTCTTCTGTCCCTAGCATGACAGATTAGGCCACCCAAGTCTTAGGATGATAAGAAACATAATAAATAACTCGCATGGGCATAATATTAATGTGAAGAATTTCCCGAATCATGAAGATTTTGTGTGCCCTGCATGTGCCACCGGGAAACTAATAACTGGACCCTCCACTCTGAAAGTGAAGGATGAAGTCCCTGCATTCCTGGAACGCATCCAGGGAGATATTTGCGGTCCCATTCAGCCCGTCTCAGGGCCGTTTAAGTATTTCATGGTGCTCATTGACGCTTCTTCGAAGTGGTCATATGTGGGTTTGTTGTCCACAAGAAACCACGCCTTTGCAAAATTGATCTCGCAGATCATTCGCATCAGAAATGTGTTTCCGGATCATCATATCAAATCTATCCGAATGGACAACACCGGAGAATTTACTTCAAAGGCATTTGATGATTATTGCATGGCGATGGGAATTGCAGTTGAGCATTCGGTACCGCATGTCCATACGCAGAACGGTTTGGCAGAGGCTTTAATCAAAAGAATTAAATTTATTGCCCGACCCCTCTTGCATAAAAGTAATTTGCCAGCTACATGTTGGGGACATGCAGTCCTTCATGCAGCGAATCTCATCAACCTTAGACCTTCGGCCTACAACATCCACTCACCTATACAACTAGCGCAAGTGTCACCACCGAAAATTTCCCAACATTAGGGGGAGGAAATCAACCCCTTGATGATGAATGTCGGGAAATTACGTGGCAAGCATGGGGAATCCATGCAGATGACCCGCGCACTAGAGAAGTCCAGAAGACAAGAGAAGTCTAGAAAACAATAGAAGTCCAGAAGACAATAGATTTGCAAGCATTAGCAAATCAGCTGCCTGATCACTTTAGTGATTTGAAGAGCGTGACTAAGTCGCATGTGCCTGCACGCACTGCACCGGAGAGGGTTGAAATACCAAAGAAAGCAGAAGGTATCCCTAATCTCGCCCGCAGGCCTCGTAAAAAAATGAGGACGAGAACTCCGGTTCCTCGAATCCTTAGTAACCGGGGACGCCTGGCGAAAAAGGATAAGCGGGATTTATCACAGCCGATCATTGAAGTCCCCCGGAATGAGAAGGGGAGCCAATTGAGACCTGGCACAAGTATGACACCTTCCGAAAAGGGCATACCGGATCTGAATATCCCCATCGGCATGGATGCGTGCGCACACATCGGAGCCGAAAAGCTAAAGGGACTTGCCACCGCAATTGAAAGAAGCGATGCGCAAGGTGAAGCTCCAGAAGAAGCAACTCATGAAGAAATAGCTATAAATTATGTGCACACGGGAGAGTCCCTGAATAGAACAACAGCTAATATCGATATCTACTTCGCAAAGAAAATTGCCACCATTATCGATCTTGATCCCGAGCCTGCATCGCTCGCTGAATGTAAGAAAAGATCAGATTGGGAAGATTGGAAGAAGGCAATAGCAATTGAATTGTTATCTCTGAATAAAAGAGAGGTGTTTGGGCCCGTATGCCGCACACCTCCCCACATACACCCCGTTGGGCACAAGTGGGTATTTGTTCGAAAGAGAAATGAAAGAAATGAAATAGTGAGATACAAAGCAAGGCTGGTAGCCTAAGGTTTCACTCAACGTCCTGGAGTTGATTATGAAGAAACCTACTCCCCGGTCATGAGTGGAATTACCTTTAGATACTTGATCTCAATGGCAGTGAACTTGAATTTAGAAATAAAATTGATGGATGTTGTGACTGCATACCTTTACGGTAACTTGGATTCGGAGATTTACATGAGAGTCCCTGAAGGAATTCCTCTCCCGAACCAAGACAGAGCAAATAGAAATCTGTACAGTGTGAAACTCAGAAAGTCGCTGTATGGACTGAAACAATCTGGAAGAATGTGGTATAATCTCTTGAACGACTTTCTCTGCAAGAAAGGCTACACGAACAATGAAGACTGCCCTTGTGAATTTATACGGTGATTCCAGAATGGATTCTGTATAATCTCTGTGTATGAAGATGATTTGAATATCATCGGGACAGCTGAAGACACAAAAGAAGCAAACTCCTACTTGGAGTCAGAATTTGAAATGAAAGATTTGGTTAAGACCAAGTTTTGCTTAGGCCTGCAGCTTGAGCACGTCCTTGAAGAAATCTTGGTACATCAGTCGACCTACACCCAGAAGGTGCTTGAAAGGTTTGGCTTTGAGAAGGCATTTTTTCCTCAAAAGTACCGATGATCGGTAGGTCTTTACAGCAAGAAAAAGATCCTTTCCGACCTAAGGAAGAGGGGAGGAAATCCTGGGACCGGAATTCCCATACTTGAGTGCAGTGGGAGCACTCACGTACTTAGCAAACTGCACTAGACCGGACATTGCATTTGCCGTGAACCTGTTAGCAAGGTACAGTGCAGAGCCCACCAAAGGCATTGGCAGGGCATAAAGGACATATTCCGATACCTCCAAGGTAGCAAGGACCTCGGAATGTTTTATAGAAAGAATCAAGATCTGAACTTGATTGGCTATGCAGATGCTAGGTACCTGTCGGACCCACATATCGCAAAGTCACAAACAGGCTATGTATTCCTGTGTGGTGGAACTGCAATTTCATGGAAATCGTCTAAGCAAAGCCTGGTAGCTACTTTGATGAACCACTCAGAAATTATAGTACTGTATGAAGCCACACGAGAGTGCGCTTGGCTCCGCCGAATGGTTCACCACATCCAGCAGTCATGTGGGATGAGCATTGTGCAAACCCCCACAATTATCCATGAAGATAATGCAGCTTGCGTTGCACAAGTGCATATGAGCTATGTAAGCATATCAACCCCAAATTCCTCTATGCTCATGAATTGCAAAGATGGACAAGATTAAAGTACTGCGCACTAAGTCATGTAGACTTGTTCACTAAGTCACTCCTCGCATCTAGCTTTAAAAGGTGCGTGTGAGGGATTGAAATGATGAGACTTAGAAAAGTGCAGAATTCAGGGGGGAATTCTCTCAAGCCCATTATTAAATCTTGATCATGAAGATTAAGTACCCAAAAGAATAAAGTCCTGAAGACCAAATGAAATTGGGTGAATTGTACTCTTTTTCCCTTGACGAGTTTTCCATGAAGTTTCTCGACCAAGGCTTTTAATGAGGCAATTCGTGCATCGCAATATCACATGTATCATGTACTCTTTCTCCAAATTTTTTCCACTGGGTTTTTATGGAGTTTTGACGAGGCATGAGCATGTTAGGTGAGTGCCCAAGGGGGAGTGTTAGGAAACTGGGCCCATGGCCAAGAGTCCTGACATATCTGGGCACCCCACCATAGACTATAAATAGAGAGCCATACCCCCTCATTATGTACGCATGAAAGAAAAGCAATAAAGAAAGACCGGGAGTTCTCTCTATCTCTCTGTGTGTTCAATCTATTCTTATGTGATTCTGTGATTGATTCGTTCTTGTTCTAAACAGAGAAATCGCTCGGACTGGTCGCCAGCGACGGTTCCTCAACATTTACCAGTGACCCAGTGTGGTGCCGTGTGCAACTGTGCATGGTTCATCGACTGGAAAATGGACAAAACCAGCGCGCGCGACTGCCGCGTCGGGACGCATGCCATTTGAGCGCACGCACACGAACGCAAGATGATAGCGTTAATTTTTTTCGCTTGAGCTTCTAGTTTCTTGCTTATTTTTTTACTATTTATAAATTTCATCTTTTTCTGAACTTTTGGTTTTTTTAGTATTCTTGCCGGTTCTTTTTCCATATTCGTTTGTGTTGTCCGTGATGAGCTAACATATATTTTTTTTAATTTTTTTTAAAATTTAATTACGTCAAATAAGTCATATTCAGCAACAGTGTAATTTCAGCCACCTACAGTGTAATTTCAGTCATAAATCACAGCTTTTTAGCCCAACCGAGCACAACCTAAATCAGCTTTCTTCTGCGTGAAACTCAAGACTCTTTGAGAAATCCATCCAACTGTTAATTCAAAAAAGAGGCCCAGAAAACAAATGATAGTGTTACAACCATACAGGATGTCTTTAAAATTCCATAGAAGTAACTCATGCTTACGTTGTTGATGTCAGCTAGTCCTCCTTCAGCGTATCCACACAAAAGATACTCTGTAGCTACTCTGGCGAGCGCAATGCATGATAGCTTGTTCAACATCTACCATTAGATCCAATTTTAACACAATCACCGATACATTGAAACTATGTAGTATAATCTTTTGATTGTCATTCACTCTTCACGAAGCAGTAGTTAATGTGGCAGCAACAATTGTGCCCAGTCCGACATATGAACATTATAAATAAAAAAACAAAATACCTAAGAGGAACTAGGTATCTTTTTAATTAAGAATAAAATAGACATCCAAATTTAAGGCCCGGCTCGTATGGGCTTAGGTTTCTGGCTTCCAGTTTATTTTTCACTATTCCTAATTTTCGTCTTTTTCTGACTTTTCAGATTTTTAAGCTTTTTTACCGGTTCTTTTTCCCGAATTCGTTTGCATTATACATGCTGGGCTAACCCATTTTTAATTTTTATTTTTTAAAATTTAATTATCAAATAAGTCACCATCAGTTACAGTGTAATTTCAGTCAGTTACAGTAAAAATTCAGCTATAAACCACAAAAAATCAGTCCAACCAAGCGCCACCTATGACAGAGAATTTAGTTGGTGGGGGTGTACACCCACACCTCCTACCAACTGAGCCCTAGCTTATGTAGATTATGAAATGACAGAAACTGCAATTCAAAATACATGCAAGCAGGGAGCTTGAAAAGCCTGGATGATGAACGATTGATCTAGAGCATTTTGCATGGGGATTACTAGTTGGCATGAAGTTTACTTGTCAATAAAGACCATCTCATTTCCATATTTTTTTTAACTATTTTTAATAATCCAACACTACATTGAAATGTAACCTCTTTACATTTTAACTTCACTGAAGAACTTTAATCAGCGTATCTTCTGTGGAAGATATGAGTTGAGACTAATCGACGAACGACAGTAGATCTTGAACCAAAATGAACCACACCATACAGTGTTCTACGTGCGGAGGCGGCGAGCCGGGCAGCGAGGCGAAGGCGTGCGGCCGGAGGCCAGAGGCCTGCACCGCCGCCGTGCCTGCCGGGATATGTCGACCGGGCCATCGAACGGGCCAGCTTTTCAGGTCTGTCCGTCCTCATTCCTGCCGTGTTAGTCCGATTTACTATATGTTAAATATATGCCGGATCTTAGACTGGTCCGAAAAAGCTCGACCCTACTCTCACCACTACCCATTAGGCTTTAGCCTCTGCTGCAAGCTGTGCATGGCAAAAGTAGCAGGATATCCTAATGCATATGTGCCCAACTGCGTGCCCACAGAACATCTGCAGTGCAGGCAGACAGCAGAGGGAGCTCTGTTGTCTTGTCCCATGCATGATGTCCTGCGTGCCTGCTCGATCGTATATATCAGTGTGGATTAGAATTTTGAGGGTCTGACACCATTATTATCTCAGTTTAAAGAAAAAATTATGTACTTAACTTAATTTAACTTATCTAGTCTTTACAATGATAAATATCGTAAATCTCATATTATAGTCTAGACTGCATAAGGTGTCGATCGGCCCTTGGTATATATCTCCCACAAGTGGAGAATGTTCAAGCGACCTAACAGCTGTGTTCGCCGACAGCTTATGAAGAAAAACAGGTCACTCACTAGCTAGTTGTTCAAAGGTAGTTAAATCTCATATTAAGGCGCCGCTCATTTAGCCGTTTAAGTCCGAGCTTCTGATTTAATTTACAATGTAGCGGTTTTTTTTTATTGTAACTACCGGTAACTTTTTTAGTGTAATTAAATTTAAAAAAATAAAAAAGTTATATGATCACTTGCAATGCAAATGAATAAGGAGAAAAAAGAAAATACAAAAGCCCCCGAAAGAGTCAAAAAGGTAGAAAATAACAAAATTAAAAAAATTAGAAGCCAGATGCTAGAAACTAGAAGCTGAATCTCTAATGAGCGGCACCTAAGGACATCCATAGTGGAGACAATCACAAGGTGGTGGTCTCATGGAAGGAAATATAGCCACAACAGCTCAAATCACCACAAAAAAATTCTTCCCACAGCGCATGGTGGCTTGAAGTGGTACCTTCAATTATGTAGTTAAGCTTTCTTTTTTTTTAACTTACCACACTCCTTCTCTCATCTTCCCTACTGTACTCAACCATTCACCATGACCCTACCGCACTCCTCTCCCCATCGGTGCCGCTCACCCCATCCCACCTCTCCTCCGATCCCACCGCACTCAACCACTCCCCAGTAGGCCGCCCGCAAGAGTTGCGCCGCCAGGACAAGGCCGGCGGCCGCGGCCTCCTTCGATCCCGATCTGTCCGCGGCAGGTGCTACGGCCTTCGAGGATACGGCGCCGTGGGGCTGCGCCACAGCGAACGAGCTGGAGGAGCGCCTGCTCAAAAAGGTGGAAGACGCCTACGCGGTGGTGCTGGCCCACCTCGCCTACCTCGCCACCGTCAGGCTCTGGTCGGATTCGGTTGGACCTCACCGTCGCCCTCGTCCGACTGGATCTGATAGCTGTGACCTCGTCTCAGCCCGGATTTGGTCGCGCACGGCTCCAACACCGCTTCGTCGCCCATTCAATACCGTCATCGCCGCTCCACCACCGTTCGTAAGCCTCGGCGCCACCGCCCTTTTCTCTCCCCTCTCTCCATGGACCACTTTCTCTCTCCCCAAAATTACTGTAGCTTCTGCTAGCGCCTCTGACACACTGTAAGCCACCATCTTTTCTCCTTCTCTCTCCACCGTGGCTTGGCTCTGATGTGGTCCGGCGAGGCCACCGTGAGCACTGTGTATCCCTAAAGAACCAGCTTTGCATAGGATGCATGGCATATAAACGATGTTGACAAAAAGATTCGGTTGTGACTCATCAAGTTTTCCCCCCATTTGAAGTTTTCGAGCATCAGTAGCGATCAGTAGTTCTACAGTAGTACTTTGCCATGATATTCTTCCAAAGTTGCAACTGTACAGCCGGATTGGTTCAATTCATACATATCTAGAATTCTAGAATTATATATGCATGCATAATCCTGTATGACTAGGAAAAATCTGCTGGTCTCAAATCATGTTGTGATCTTGATATTGACTAGGAAAAATCTGCAGGTCTCAAATCATGTTGTGATATTGATATGACGTATGCAATGATCAGTCAAGTTCCTCAATTTGGTGGCTACCCCGGCCGGGTTCGGCGAGGCTTTATGCATATGGCTTTTTGTATTTTACTACAGTACTTACTCCCTCGGTCTAAATTTATAAGGTGTTTTTCTTTTAGTATATAGACCAAGGAGATAATAAAAATAGCTAGATTACTCCTAATTATTATCTCTAAGAATATATTCAATGTATACATGTAGAAAATAGCAAATAAAATTGCATATTTATTAAGGGTATAAAGAGAACATTACACTAATTTTGCATGAATATAACCATATATTTACGAACAAGACTATTTAGAAAATATACCCTATAAACTTGGACGGAGAGAGTAACTTTTAAACGGTACGTCTTTTAAAAGTGAGGTCTATAAGTTGATTGTAGTAGACACTGTACCGAGTTCTGTTGTACCGATCAAAATAGTATGTGAGTATCTCCCTCTTCATAATCTCTCACAAATAGATATAATAAAAAGTCATAAGCTAAAAGCCACTATGATAGGAGTCCTGCACTTATGGCTAACTTGCTAAGAAATTATTCTCTTTTCTTAGCATGGCACCATTGATCATATATAATTTTGACTAAAGATATGACATCGACGTATAATCATTTGGTTTTTGGAAATACAAATGGTACGTGATGATTTAATCATATCAACATGGATCTTAAATAAGGCTCCCGTTAAGCACCATGTATTTCGTGTGGTCCTCGCTATTATGTCCATCTGATAGCGCTCTGTGTTGGCTACATGCTGCAAAGCCATGGACGCTCGGTGGCTATACACGGCTGATCGACCGATATAGGGATGCCAAATTGCCAATCCAATGATTCGACGTCTTATCCTTCTTATGCGATGCATAGCTTGCAGGGTCCAGATAACCTTTTAATTTAGCTTTGCTTTTTATATGTATATATTCTCTGAAAAAAGGTTGTGTCGTTGAGCATATATCTTCCAAAACTTTATGCTCTTTATAAGGTACTCTGTGAAAAGGAAATGCAACAATGGCATTGCGGTCGTACATTCCTGATTGATTAGGATGAACAATATATTATGTGCTCGATTGATTGGCCTACCTAGACGAGCAATACACAAGAAGAGTCATCACATCTACACGCGCACGTACATATGTGCCTGAGTTACACCGTATCTTCGGGAGCATGTATGCATGTTACACATGCAAGTTACGTTCATACTGACGTGCGCAAAAACAGTCTCTGCTCAACTTGTTTTTTTTTTGTCTTACGACTTTTTTTTACTGTAGCTAACTTATTTTGCACTGTAATTTCTGATAGTTTTTTTTTTGCATAATTAAAATGTAAAAAAACAGGTTAGCTCATCACAAACAATATAAAGAAATACAAAAAAACAAAAAAACAGAAAAGAACGAAATTAAGGAATAGTAAACTAAAAATCAAAAGCCAGAAGATGAAACCGAAACGAGCGGGGTTATCACATTTGTAAATTTGTATTTGTAATTTGCTTGCTTAATGTCTGCATTCATAAATTGAACAATTAATGCAGACATTAAACTTACAGGCAATAAGATTTCTATATTTATGAATGGTCTATGAACATGTCCAAAGGACTGTAAGCGAGCTAAGCTCGAGCTCGATAGAAGCTCAAACTGAGTTCGAGTAAGTCTAAATTAATGTCTGAGTTTAGACCTAGGCTCGACTTTGACTCGTTCCAAGCTTGAGTAGGTTCGAACTCGACTTGATTAAACTCGGTAATAGTTAATAATTCAATATATACATTTTTTAACAATAAAAAAAGCTTAAACTCAAATTCGGCTTAAGTAAATTAGACAAAAGTTAATATATAGAAATATTTAAATTCAAATTAAGCCCTAACGAGCTATTTGAGGTCGGTTTGTTTAAGCTAGTAAGCTTAGGAATCAAGCTCAACCTCGGCTGTTTAGAGCTCAAGCTTATCCTGAATTAAACCTAGAGAAAATTAAATCCGAGTAGCTCACAAATTTCGAGTTTTTTTTAAAGGCCTACTGTCCACACGCGGGTATCTTACAAGCTAAACTATTACCGCTAAAAAGAAAGTCAACAAATACGGTAATTAGTTAGGTTACATACGGTAGTCGTCACTCGATCGATCGGCAAGCTACGTCGCATAAATGCATGCGTTGGTGCTCGCAATGCAAGACCGGACTGGCCTCTTGTAGAGCTTACGTGGAAAACGAGTGGATATATAAAACTGTATACATAAAACATACACTCCTTGCAAGCTTAGCTAGTATACTCATGCGTGTATATTCCTTGGAGAAACGAATCGGATAGAACCATACCATACGCTCGGCGGCTAACTGGATAATGTCAGCGAAAAGTTGGCACGTACGCACGTGGTGACGTCTGACGTGGGAACTTGTGAGTTGGGAGGCCTTATTTTTTCGGTTTTTTTTTGTTTTTGGCTTTGATTTTTTAAAAAACCAAAATAAACTAGATGACTTTTTCGTTTCTTTGAACGGCTTTCTGGGCACAAAATCATGTGCGCTATCCGTGTCATCATCTCTATCGCCCACCGTCGTTTAAAAAAAATAGACAAAAGACATCAATTGTAACAAAAAAAAAGATCTAGAGCTGGTGCATAGGCACCAATATATACAAATACAGGTACTCTAGTATCTAGCTACAGAGCTGCTGCTGCTGCTGCCTGCTGCTAACACCAATACCAATTAAGATTCTATTCTAAAGTGTTTGTGACTTTTAGTTTTTGACTAGGATTTTTGATTGAAATAATATTGTAGCGGTTATTAGTTTCTTTGATATATTTAATTTAAAAATAAAAAAGTTAAAAACCACCATTATATTTCACGGTTAATGACTTCTTAAGTTTAGGATGGACCTACGCAGTGTGTCCTCATCCAACTTTTGAAAACGCTGGAAAACAAGTCTCGAGACATGGTCAAACGAGTCTGTCGTGCAGGCCCATCGATCGATCGGGTCGAGCCCTGGCGTTTTCCGCTGTCACTGTGAAGCCGGTGACGACGACGCGTGCGTACATGCATCAGCACTGCCTTGCTCCTATAGCTCCAGACCTCCAGTGTCCACACGAAAAAGAAAACAGCCGTATTATATTACATATACTGGGTATACGTCTATACGTACGCACCTCGATCGAAGATATTGTAACGTAGTAGCCTCCTGCTTGAAGTTGTAACTATACTTCTATACATGTCTGTATATAGCTAGCTAGCTCTACCATACGGCCGGGTATTAATGGTACACTTAAGGCGCGTAATATACACGCGTACGGCTCTACGTAGATATATCATGTACGTCCGTACATGTACAGGAGTACATAGGACAGCAAGGACTATAAAAGAGAATTTTTAAAATAATCTATTTTATTCTGAAATACAGTATTATACATGTGTTTTATTTTTTTGCAACTTTGACCATCTATTGCTTCACGGTTGGACGATATGTAACCAAGTCACCCAACCATTAGACGACTAGTCCCTATCGTTAACAGTTGGGCGACCAAGGAATTTGGACTAGTCGCTCAACTAACCGTTGGATGATAGGGATTAATCGTCTAATAGTTAGGTAACTTGGTGACGTGTTGTTTAACCTAGAGTGACTAATGGTCAAAACTATAAAAAAATAAAAGTAAATATAATAGTGTAATTTAAAATAAAAATTAGATTATTTAAGAAATCCTACAAAAGGCCAGTCCGGTCTTGCATTGCGAGCACCAACGCATATACTATGTAGCTGCATTTGTATTCTGAGAGCTACTCCAACAGTATGAGCTAGTTACTAGCTCTAAGACAACTTCTCCAATAGTACTAACTTTTAGCACATAGCTCATAACATAAATAGCCTCACATGACACTCTCACATAATCTTGGAATGTGTGTATGAGACTAGCTCTTGATCAAGAGATAGCTTTTCTCTCTCTTCTATTAAAATATGAAATAATATGCTTAGAGCTAGCTCATAAGTCACTGTTGGAGATGCTCTGACACTCTTGGCTATGTTATCCGGCAAAGTTGACCTGATCGTAAATAGCTTCCAGCTATATAGGACACGTATATCCAAGCGTAGCGTATCCGGCCTGTTTCTGGCGAGTAATGTAGTCTCTTCCTTCAAGTTTGTGGAGCATGAACAATAGTTTGTGGAGCATGAAGCGGCAGCCATGCATAATTACTAGCTCAAGAATTTGATACCATGCATCGAGTTGAATAGTTAATAGATGCATTAGAGAGAGAACCTAAAATTTTGCATGGAGAGGTGTGTGCACCCTGTAATTCACTAATTTAACAACAGGAGAAGAAAAGGACGCCTCGTAAAATTGGATAGAGGGAGTACAATTTTGCTGGTGCGCGCTGACCACCATCAGAAATCGTCATGCTGGTTCAGAAGTTTCACCCGTGATGAGCAACGATCGGACGATAACTAGAATTGGGAGGCCGATCTTCGATCAATCTTCCTGGTACTACCATTTGCATAGCAACTAGAAATGTAGCAACACTTCGCGTAAGTGAGGTTGCCAGGGTGGTTACTGTCCTTGCTGCCGCCTGCGGCTGTGCGCCGCGCCCACGAGCACCAGATGCGTCTCACCCCATCTATCAATCAACCAGTCTATCAGACATCCAATCATTGTCCAAAAAAATAATTTGAGATTTATTTGGAGATGTCGTGTACGCCGTCCAGTTCTGGTGTTCCGTGTTCCTATCACACGTACGTTCATCCTAGTAATACTAGTTGCAGCTTTGCGGCGTACGCCCCACACCGTGCACCGTTGTCTCGAATGTTGACGCGAAACTCGATCCAAACTAACGATATCATGGCATATATAACGGCAAAGGAGAATTTGCAGCTCCTATGCTAGTGATGGCAATAGAAGAATCTTTGCCTCGTCAAATGCGTAGCGTACGTACGATACGGAGATTTGGATGCTGCGTACATGCATGCGAAAATGCACCCGGCAAATGGAATCCTAAATCAAACGTAACTTGACCTGACCATAACATTCGTATGCAAATGCAAACAAAGTAGCAAACTAGCGTTTGAGCGTGGACCCATTGGGCACACTCAAAACACTCTCTTATATATTTTTGGGTTGACACGCTAATTCGATCATAGTAATAGTACACAAGAAGCAACCGGTATAACGCTTGCATGCCATTTTGCTGTTCTATTATTGTGATCAGAAGAGAGAATCCGGGTGGGTTCAAATGTGCTTATCTGTGACTTATGTTCGTACTGTCTACAGTTTAAATCGGGGTCAATAGAAAGATTGTAATAAAAAGTGTACTGAGTTTAGTTATATCAGTCAAAATCACATAAGACTATTTTCTATATGTATTATGTCTCATAAATAAATAGAATTTAAATATTTAAGTTATAGACTATAAACTATCAGCGTAAAAAATTCACCGGGCAAAAGGGCAATCGTCCTTGAAGCCAGGTAAGTAAGACGACAGGGTGTGGGGTGAGCAAACGCGGAAAGGCGCACACAAAATTGGCGCTACGCACACATGATTTTTGGCCCGCGTAAGTGACAGGTGACCCGACGCAATGTAAGGCTGGTTTTTTATCCCACAAACCCTCTTTGTGACCGGATTGTAGAATCGATAGGCCTTGGATCCTTGTTCATATCCCACAAACACCATGGGCATACTCCGATCATCAAGCTTAGCAAGGTGTCTACTGACTGTCTTCACGTGTGCCACACAACCGAAAGTACGAAGAAAATGTACAGGGGGCTTGTGACCATACCAGACCTCAAACGGTGTCTTCCCTTCAACACTTTGAGTGGGAGCTCGGTTCAAGATGAAAACTGCTGTTGTCACTGCCTCCCCCAGAACCAGCCTGGTAGCGACATCGCCTTCATCATACTTCTTGCCATTCCCATTACTGTCTGGTTTCTTCTCTCTACCACACCATTCTGTTGTGGCGTATACGGAGCCGTCAGGTGCCATTGTATCCCTTGTTCAGCACAGTAGTCACTGAACGCACGAGCCGTGAACTCCCCCCCATGGTCAGTACGCAGGGTGCCAAGTTTCCGACATGCTTGTGCCTCGGCCACAGCTTGAAACCGCATGATTGCTTCTCCTTCTTGATCCTTGGAGCTGAGCAGTGTGATCCACATGAAATGGCTCAGGTCGTCAACAAGGAGAAGGAACAACTTGTTCCCACTTGGTGTCGACGGAGTCACTGGGCCGCAGATGTCACCATGTATTACCTCCAGCTTGTGCTCTGCTCGGTATTTTGCCTCGCTCGGGAACGCCAGACGCCGCAGTTTCCCGGCAAGGCAACTGTCACAAATTTGGTCGACCTGCTCAATTTGCGGCAGTCCCCTTACCATTTGCCCCTGAGCCAGCCTCCGTAGACCTCTGAAGTTGAGGTGACCATACCTCGCGTGCCAACGCCATGCAGTGTCTGTGCCCTGCGCCGCCAAACACACCGGTTTCCCGATGTTCAACGTCAGGACATAAAGGCGATTGGCCGAGCGTCGCACCTTGGCAAGCAGCTCCTTGTCCGGATCCCAAATCCTAAGCAATCCATCTTTGACCGAGATCTGGTAGCCATCTTCATCAAGTTGACCCAAACTGACTATATTTGCAGTTAGTCTTGGGATGTGGTAGACACCATTGAGGGCTCGGTGCTCCCCATTTCTGCATGTGAAGAGTACCGTACCGCAACCCTCAATCCCTGCCATCGACCCGTCCCCGAACCGGACTGACCCACGGACGGCAGTATCGAGCTTGGTGAAAGCCGACCGCTCCCCGGTCATATGGTTGGTGGCGCCTGTGTCGAGGATCCACCGAGTACGGTCACCCTCCTTCTTGTCGCCAAGCTGCACGAAGAGCCTCTCCTCTTCCAGAAGGAGAGATGAAGATTTTGCCGGCGGTATTGGATCTGTGGGTGTTGATGGGGAATCCGCCGGTCGATGGAGGCTTGTGGAAGCGGACACCGAGTGAATCACCGGTGCTGGTGGATTTTCAGACAGGACATTCGGAGTGGGGAAAGTCGCATTCACTGTTACCTCAGCCAGCAATAAAGCGGTATCTTTATCCCCTTCCACCTGGGCTGCGTGGGCCTGTTCATCTCGCCGTTTCTTGCAACATTCTCGAGCCCAGTGGCCTGATTTCCCGCAGTACCGGCATTGGTCACCGGCGACGAAGCTTCCGCCGGCGTTACCTCCCCGGCCTGATTTCGGCAGCCTGGAACCGCTTCGGACTCCGTAATCTTTCCCTCGTCCACGACCGCGATTCGGCTTCTGGCTTGGCGCAGCTCCCTTCCCGCGCTCGTGGGAGCCTTCTCCGGTGAACTGAAGCCGCGAGGTTACTCGCGCAACCAGCTCCTCCTCCATGAGATTTAATCTTGCAAGGGAAGAGCCTCCGCCGCCGAGGTTATGACGCTCCTCCGCCGCCTTGAGCCGTCCAATGAGCTCCTCCACAGAGAGCTTGTTGAGATCGAGCAAAGTCTCGATTGACAGTGCGATCTGCTTGAATTTCGGTGGAAGCGCTTGGAGGAATTTCCGAATTACCTCCTCCTCCGGGGAATCCTCGCCAAGAACTGCGAGCTGGCGCGCAATGCCATTGATGCGGATGCCGAATTCATCCACGGTTACCCCGTCGCGAAACTTGAGAGCATCAAATTCCCGACGGAGAGTGTTGGCCCTCGCCTTGCGCACGCGCTCGACGCCGATGTGCATCGTCCTGATGGAGTCCCACGCAGCCTTGGCGGTGGCCTTGCTCGCGACCGTCCCGATCATCTCCACTGGAACGGCCTTCGCGATCGCCTCGAGAGCCATCCGGTCATCAACGAAGTCGGTGGTGCCGACGCTCACGGCCATCCACAGGCCCCTTGCCTGCAGCATGACTCGCATAAGCGCCGCCCAGTCATAGTAGTTCGTCTTCGTCAAGGTTGGGAAGGATCCGCTGCCATTGATCTCCTTGGTAACTCGGTGAATTACCAATCCGCGATCAGTGCTGCTTCCACCGCTACCGCTCCCCGATGGTGGTGTGGTCTCCCCGCGAAACCTTCTTGGCGGCGAAGAGGACTGACGGCGCGTCATGACGATCGCGTCCCAAGTGTGGAGGCTCTGATACCAAATGTTCCGCCTCTACCTGGCGAATCCTCTTGGTGAGCCGAGACTGGAAGATCTCAAGTCACAAGTACTCACACGAACACAGAGTACACACTGGAGAGGAAGAAGTTTTCCGCAGCAACCACTCACCACTGCGATTTTCTCGTTTCATTTATAGTAAACAAGAGCTAACAAATTGCATGGCCATCAGGCCTCAACGCCCGTGCCGAACGCCACGCTCTGCAGCTGAACGTGCAAACGTGCCATGCGCCACAGGCGGGAAAATCTAACAAACTGTGCGTGGACTATTTCACACGCAGGGGAAAACAAAATGATCAGAAATGGGAAAAACAGAGACGCGCCCAGAGGGCTCAACTGACAGAGAAAATGACCGACTACAGTGTAGACAAGAAAAACCGAATGACAAAAAACTAGCAATGCCTGGTTTATTTGACAGTCCCTGCTTGTTGCTTTTTAGCCGTCACTTGCAGGAATTTATGATGGAACGATACAGTCCAATAGCCACCGGACGTCTCGACTAACATGCTAACGTTATGCACTTAATGCTAATAACCACGCGAATCAGAGATGCAATAACGGTTAACAGTATAACACTATGGATTGGATTATATGGGCTGGATGTTTGCATCACCGCAACATTCAATGACAGCGGCATAGCTTACGTGCCATTCTTCTTTTTTTGCTTCTTTCTAGGACGTAATCACTTAGTAATATTCATTCTGATGGCGAAATTTATGAAGAAGAGAAGTTCATTGTTCTATCTGATCTGATTCTTGCCTTCTCGACTTTAGTCTGTGTTCCGGGTGCAGAGGGTGGGGGGCAAGACGCAGCTGCAAGAAGACTTCAAATTTGCCACTGAGGCCTTGTTTGGTTGGACCAAAATCCCGGCCAACCAAACAAGGCCCGTGTATTAGTGTATACACTATCACCGAATTTGAGTTGTGGTATGCTTCTCTTCTTGTTGTTATCCGTCTGTTTTCCTCGTAATGGGAATCCCAGTGTGTTCATGAATCAATAATCGGTGAAGAAAGCTGAACAACAACCGCAGTCTACTATCGTTATTGTCTTGTCTGCAATTCTGTATCCATGTTTGCTGTCAGATATATTAGTAAATAGTAAGTGGCAGTGCAATAGTTTGTTGGACCAGAAAAACAAAGAACTACACTGAATACACCGCCCAGCTACTGCTCGTTGCTTCAGTCTAACTTCAACGCTAGCTCGTTTGCACGTTTTCAGGGGGACAGAAAATGACAACCAATGTAACAGCGGTTCATGTTTCTAATCACTTCCTGAAACATCTGATCCTAGAAACAGGCGCAAGGCAGTTCTGGACTTCTAGACCTGACTTGTGTCTTGTCGTCTTGGAATAACATGTTGTGAAGGGAACAGACCAGACTGGTGCCTTTTCCTCTCAAAGGCTTTGAGGTAGCAGGCAAATTAGCCTACTCCTGGCTCCTGGCTCGTCAAAAATAATGGTCTCATGGATCGAATCCTCCGTGCAAAAATCATGGCTTGCTCGTCCCCCTGTGAAAACGGGCCCAGCTTAACTGGACCCTCTCAATTTTCCACTCCTGAGTTGTTACTCTCAGATTGGAACTACAAAAATTTCAATGAACACAAAACACCGCAAGGTAGTGTATGGACCAAGCTGCCTTTGAAGTATATAGTATCAACCATAGTTTGTTGGGAGCATCTAGCACTCGGTAATTAATTTGGCTACTAAACTAAACTTGAGCTGTAACTCCACAAGCCAAACCTCATAACGACAACGACACCAACACTCCGCGTTAAACCAGACAAGAAGGGCCGTTGCCTCGGTTAAGTATTGAGGATTCGACGGCGAACCATCTCTCGGTGAAGGTATGATTGTGATTCCACTCACAAGTTTAAATATTGGCGTCCGTCTTTCTGTACTCACGAGTAGAATATTTCCTTTTGAAAAAATTTCCAGAGGTCGGCAAAACAAGCGAAATACCGAAATTTTATTCCTTTCGGCCAAAATTTCAGACGAGATTTTCAAATAGCAATTGAATTTTGATGAAATTTAACCAAAATTTAGATGAATTTTGAATAAATTTCGAGCCAAATTTGACCAAAAATTGGCTGAATCAAATTCGTTTCCGAGGGTGACGAAAGGGGCGAAATTTTCGAAATTTTGCCCCATTTCGCCGGATCTTACTTAAAATAGAAAAAATAAAGTTTTGAGGTAAAGCACAGCCCAAACCCACCAAACGGCCTCCCTCTCCACCGTCCGCCTGTCCTCCAATCAACTGCCAACTTCCCGCGCACGTCTACATCATTCGCAAGAAGTGCGCCACATTTGGTAGCCGATGGCGCCGAGCATGCTCCAGGGGGCACTGGGCGCGGTGAAGGATCAGACGAGCATCAGGCTCGATAGGATGGGTGGCACGGACGAGATGGTCGCGGACCTGGACGTGGCCATCGTCAAGACGATCGAGCATGGGGAGAGTGTAGCACCCAAAAAAACAAAAAGAGAAACCCCTAACCATGTATCTCTCTCCCATTATATCTCCCTCTCTCTCTCTTATCCTCCCCAACAGCTTAATCTCTCTCCTTCCTCAAATGCATCTCTCTCTCCCCTCGTGCGTCCAGCGACCGGTGGCGGCGGCACACGCAACGGCGAAGGGAGGCTCAGCGGCCGGCAGCAACACACGGCGACGGTGGCGCACGCACGCTCGCGCATGACACAGTGCGCGCGGCGGTGTAAGTTCCGCCATGGCGTGGCGGCGGCGGCGGCGGTGTCGCGCGGCGGCGCACGCGCGCGACGCCTGCGCGCGGCGCGACGCGAGCACACACTGCTCGGTGCAGCGGCGGCACACGCTGGTCATGGCGTGACGGCGGCGGGCGGCGGCGGCGCTAGGCGGGCGGTCGCACGCGCGCACCTGTGTGTGCCGGTGGCGACGGTCCGGCTGGCGTGCGATGCCGACGAGGTTCGGCCAGTTTGGGACCTGGAAAAATCACATTTCGTGAGTGGTTTCTTTAGCGTTCGCTGGGGTGCAAGGTTCGTTCAGCGAATCACGTTTCGCACGGCATTTTCAAAAGTCATGCAGCAGGTCGTGGTTTGCATGAACGATTAGCTAGTCGCTTGGCCATATGGTAATTCGCACGATGAAGGCTTAGCGAACGCAAATTCGTTCCGCAAATAGCTTTTCTGTCTAGTCTTCCACAAGTTATCTCAGTCTTGATTTGATCTGCCACCATTCCATCGTGTAGGTTCGCACGCAGCTTTTAGGGGACGCTTGGGCAGTTGCACACCTCGGATCCCTCGTGCTGTGAGGCCTCCAAACGTGTTCAAGGTAAGTACCTCGCGGCCGTGACCTTTCCGTTTTGCATATCACGTGGTTCCAGATTACTTGTCATATTATCATTGAGCTTAATTATCATATCACTCATGCTTCTTGGCTAATAACCCATTGTCATATTGTTCAAGGCGCCACCAGCTGAGCCGGTAGGTTCCCTCATCGTGGTCGACGTCTCGACGACCAAATGGTTGGATTCTTGAACCTGAAGGAAGACACGGCACCGTCATTGTCTGGCGAGGAGTACGGGCGGAACCTGGCATTGCCACTGTTCGACGGCGACCAGGCCGAACCAGCACCGAAATGGGTGCTCGATGATCCATAGATGGACTGGGAGACGGCGCTAGTGCAGTCGACGAGCAGGTTCGCCACCCAGCGCGTGGAGCTCGGTGGCAACTTTTAACACCACAGAGCCCGACGGCATGTACAACCACGTGGCGGTCAATGCCGCGACAAACGCACGAGCAATTAGCATTCGCTGGGAGCGCAAGCAGCGTGGCGATGCGGACGCCTGGTGCGACGGTGCTTACACTGCTACCACTGCCTGGGGCCAGTGCTGTCGCCGCAGCGAGGGCAGACCCGTTCGCGGCATCCCTGGGAGTGCCTTCGCCGACGTACGTTCAAATGACGGATATGCAGACGAGGCAGAGGCTTCTTGTTGAGGAGCAGATGGTGTGGCAATAGTATGAAAGACAAAGGCCAACCTAGAATTACAATAATCTGTTGTAAGATCGTAATGTTTGTGAGTGTTTCAAAATTTCATCGTTAATAACGATACACAATAAAAAAGTTGCTGGATGGTTTACAACTTTACAAGTTGATTTGCACCATATTTCGGAATATGGGGGTTATGGTTACAAGCCAAATGGTAAATAAAGGGGCTACGGGGAGGCTTCTAAGGGGTTGTCTGAAGCCTTACAAATCGTGGAGATAGTGATAGAAATCTATGCTATCTAGATTTATCTAAAACAGAGAACTCTGCTCTCCCTGTTACCTTAAGGCACTTATTTATAGCTATAAAGAGGTTCGTTACATAAACACCTATATGTGAGTCTACACTTACTGGGTACACGTGTCATTTTTTCAACTTAGAGTTATATGAATACCTCTATCTAGGTCTATACACATAGGGACAGTCATGGCCTTCCCCTGGTCTTTAGTCCTTATTAGGCTAGCCAATTGGCCTACTGACACAATGGGTCGACTGGGCCAAGGTGAGAGCCATTCCCCCAATAGTAGCCTCTCATGGTTAAGGAGCCTTGCCTTCTGTAGATCGATACCATGTCTGGTGTTCCTTGGGCGTGGCCTCCAGCATTAAATGGCGCTGTCACGTCTACATAAGGGCGTGGCCAACGCTAGTTCCGGTTATTTTCTTTCCCCTTTTCTTCTCGGCTTCCTGTTGCTGCTCACATGTTTCTTGCTTGCCATTGATTCTTTCTCGCCAATCTTCCTGTTGCTCGCTTGCTCGCCGTTGCGCGCCTACCTGCCAGGATGGTGTATGCGAGTAGCCACCGTGGTCACAATGGGACATTGACTCCGTCGAGCAGTGGGGCCAATGGAGACGAACACTAGAAGGTGGCCCTCGATAAGTGATGGAAGGCGTCAGGGAAGTCCGGTGGTGTGTTCGTGAACACACTGGGCCCGTCAATCACGATGAAAGAGCCAGTAGAGTCCCTCGTGCATGATGGCAAGATTATGTCCTACGAGGTTGTACGCCTCCCCGATGGCGAGGAGGTCAAGCCATGGCCGCAAGAGGGCAAGACGGTCGCATTCGCCACCTACTTCAATGCCAGGCTCTGTATTCCTCCTGCGCACTTTATTGGTGACCTCCTGTAGTTGTACAAATTGGAGCTCTAGTAGCTGACGCCGAACGCCATTGTGCACCGATTGCCTCATGGACTTTGTCCAGTCGCCCCGAGTGGCTCCTTGTGGTTAACCTTCGGCTGAATATGCGAGTGCACCGAGGAGTTCTGCATGCTCCGCGTGTCCTCGCTGGCTCGGTGACGAAAGGTGTGGACAGGCCTTGCTCGGATGGATGTCTTTTGCCCTTCGCTGACGATGCTGGCGAAGCCTACGGGTCCTAGTAATTCCTATGTGCCCTAGCCACGCTAGCCACGCTTGTGGCCTCGCCACCCCTTGCGCCGCCTGCTTCTATAGCTTTGTCGGGTTGTCCGGTGAAGCGTGTGCGCTTAAGCTCCCTCACGCAGCCCCAGCAACGGGGTTTCGCCTTTCTATGGGGGTGTTGGACGAAGATTCAAGTTCAGAGGCTGGTACACGGCTGCCCCTCCAGTTGTTCCCGTGCCTCCTTCAGGGACGGCGCCTCCCGAGGAAAGCCCTATCCAGGACGAAGGCAACGTGCCCAGGGCCAGTGTTAGCCAGCATATGCCAGGTACAAGCTCTTTCTGTTCCCAGGACTTCGCGTGATTGTCCTCGCTATGCTCCCGAGGTCAGCACAAGTCTCGGGGTTCCCTGTGGCACCCCGGCCCATGTTGGCCCATGTGTGTGTGTGCACATGAATTTATGGGTTAGTCCCACCTTGCTAGCTTAACTTGAGAAGCACTTACATATAAACCTAGGAGTTCCAAAGGTAGCACCCCTGGTTAACCGTTTTGCGTGAAGCGAGGACGAAAGTGCAAACAGGTTGCTACGTGTGCGTGTTCTATCCAGAATGTGGTTAGGTCTGAGCCGGTTTGGACCCTAAGGCGTTACAAATGGTATCAGAGCCAACTCTCGCGGTTACATGGGCGCGTGCGGGTCAGGGGCGCAGGCATATGGCGCATGGCGCGTGTGGGCCCAGAGTGGACACACGACATGGCATATGTGCTGGCACTGAACGCGCGGACATGTGGCAAGAGGGGAGATCCTTATCATTTGCCCCTGTGTGGGTATGTTGATCCGACGAGGACGTCGGGTCCTTTGAGGGGGGTGTATGTGGTACCCCAGCCCATGTTGGCCCATGTGTGTGTGTGCACATGAATTTCTGGGTTAGTCCCCACCTTGCTAGCTTAACTTAAGAAGCACGTACATATAAGCCTAAGAGTTCCTAAGGTAGCACCCCCGGTTAACCGTTTTGCGCGAAGCGAGGACGAAAGTGCAAGCGGGTTGCTACGTGTGTGTGGCCTATCCAGAATGTGGTTAGGTCTGAACCGGTTTGGACCCTAGGGCGTTAGATTCCCGTTGGCCATTGCCACTGGGTCCTCTGCTTGGGGTGCTTCTCGCCCCATCGTCGGAGCAGTCATCAAAGGGCCTCCTTCGTTGCATGTTGCTTCCGTTGTCGCTGCACTGGTGCGTCGCTGCCACGAGGATGAGGGTCCTTCATAGACCGTCTTCGTTGATCTCACCGTGGCGACCTCGAAGATAGTGCTTCTTTTTCGCTTGGGGGTCGACACCGCTGTCTTCTTCGGGGTCGATGTTGCCGCCTTCTTCGGCGCCATTGCATCTGATTGCTCCTACCTTAGCTCGCACCTTCTATACTTGTCCCTCACGAATGGCACTAACTGTTGTGGTTACAAGCCAAACAGTAAATAGGGGTGCTACAAGGAGACCTCTAAGAGGTTGCCCAAAGGCTTACAAACCGTGTAGACAGTGATAGAAGTATATGTTATTTAGATTTACCTGAAAATGATAGCTCTACCCTCCCTCTCGCCCTATGGTGTTTATTTATAGCCATGAGGTTCGTTACATAAACACCTCTATTTGAGTTTACACTTACAAGGATACACATGCTATTTCTCCAGCTCGAGCTACATGGATACTCCTATCTCGAGTCTATACACATAGGCGATCATGGTCTTTCCCTAGCCTGTAGTTGTCAAACCAGCCAATTGACCTCCTAGCGTAATAGGCCAACTGGGTCTAGATGAGGGCCACTCCTCCAACAATCGCAGCACGATAAGTATGAATAGGGTATGGTGCTGTGGAGATTGATGAATGGATTTAAAATAACACGAGTCAAACTAGATCATATTGATACAAACCATGTCAATATTTACAAGCACATAAGTTTTCATCACATTACTTAAGCAGCAGTTTTTGCATTATGTAGCAGAAATATACTATAGAGCTACACATTATCTGCAGCAAACTACAATCACTACGAGCACAAGCTGAGGCATAGTAGTGGATTGAATCCGTCAGAAGCAGACGGATCCTCAGCAGTTACCGGAGCTTGCCAGACAAAAACCTGATTTGGAACTATTTCAGGGAAGCAGTAAGATATCTCAACAGCTTCACCGTGCAGACGACAGGAGTTCTTTACTCGTGTAAAGTTCGATAGCAGAGTTCCATAACCACTTCGCCGAAGGGATAGTTTGCAGCTAAATGCACTCAAGACTTCACTCGATTGATCAGCCAAATTTGAATGGTAGAAGGGATAGTTTGCAGCAAACTTTAGCTTGTTGAGAAGCAGCAGCAGCTTCACAACAATATCACGCTACCAGTGTATCACATCTCCAGCGTGCCCGCCGGCGGCCGGCGTCGGCTTCCCATGGAGGCGGCGGTTGGTTAGGGTTTGGGGGAAACCCTAATTCCCCCTCCCCCTCATTTATATAGAGGCTGCCCAAATGGGCTTTTTAGCCCAATACCCCCACCTCCCCACATGGGCCAAAAGGCCGAACGGGCTTTAGCCTAGGTTTTCGGAATTTTGCGTTTTCCCCCTAGATTTCATGGAAAATGCAGAATTTTTATTTTAAATAAATTTGTATTGTAGTTTTTGCAGTATAGTCTTTATGCTTATTTGTAATTGTACCCGTCAAAATGTACTGTTATAAATTAGCATTTTTGTCCCTACAGGATCTGAAAATAATGTAAATATTTAAATAAATGTGCAACCACATTTATATAATTTTTACATTTGTAGGATTATTACTTTATTGCAATTTACTTACAATATAAACTGCGACCATATTTAAATTTGCTATCGTTAGCAAATTTAAAATTAAAATTTCCATTTAATGAGTACCATTGTACTTAATAAATTGGAATTTTTTGCAAAATATTATACCTACAATAAATACCATAATCACAATTTATGGCACTTTGCTACATTTATTTGTACGCTATGCCATACAATAAATTGGTGTTCACCGCCAATATTGTGATTACACGATATTATAAATATAACCACATGTTATATTTAATTTGGGTATATATATATATATATATATATATATATATATATATATATATATATATATATATATATATATATATATATATATATATATATATATATATATATATATATTAATTCGGATTACAATACTCATATTGTTTTCCACATATTTTGCAGTTTATTACAACATTACCATACACATTAATTTACCTCATGTAAATTAATCATTTATGGTGTACTTTTTATGTAGGTTTTAAATGGCTACCAAAGATTTTGAGCCTCTCGCTCTAGATGGTGCCAATTACCCTACATGGGCTATGGACCTAAAAATCAACCTAACCACACGTGGGTTGCAAAGGGTAATATTTGATCCTTCAAATGATCAAATTCCTCCGGATATTGTGAAATATTCCGTTTTGAGCATAATACGGAATCACATACATCCGGATTTAAAGGCTGAATACCTGTATGAGGAGGATCCACTTACATTATGGTTAGCCCTCAAAATAGATATGAGCAATGAGAAAGTCGTTATCTTACTGAGGCTAATCATGAATGGGCACATCTTAGACTCCAAGATTTCAAATCATTGGAGACTATAACCATGCCCTTCATACAATTTGCTCCAAATTACGATTTTGTGAAAAGGAACCAACAGATGCGGACAAAATAGAGAAGACTCTCTCGACTATGCTCCCATCCGACAGTGGTCCTACAAAGAACAATGGCGTCTTGTAAATTACCAAACTTTTTTGATCTTATGCATACTTTACTTGGTAGAAGCATGCTGAACTTCTTTTAAAGAACAATCAACAACGTCCCATTGGGGCTGCTCCACTCCCTGAAGTTCATGCTAATCAAAATAACAAAAAGTTTAGTGGTTCCAAAGACCACTCAAAGAACTTTAAGGGTAAAAACAAACGCAACATGAAGCAAAAACCAAGTGGATTCAAGAAAGGTAAAGGCAATTCTGGTAAGAAAGTTGACAAAACTGAAATTTGTCAAAAGTGTGGTTGCTACAACCATCCTACCAAGAAATGCCGCACCCCGAAGCATCTTGTGAACCTCTAACTCCAGTCTTTGACTCAAGGCAAGAATGCTCAAGAGAAGAGATTCGAAGCACACTTCAATCTCACATCCAACAATGATGAAGCCGGATGCTCTCAAAAGTTCATTCAAGAACTCAAAGACATATGTGCTTCTCCAAAGAAGGATGATCTCATGTGCATTGACGACACACTTAAAGAATTTCATTCTCAAGACATGTTTGGAGATCTCAATTAGACTCCTAGTCCCATAGCTACTAAGTACTATATTGTTGTAATATAAATAATGTTATCATCTATATTGTAAGCTTGTATGCTACAATCATATATCGAACATTTTCGATATTGTAAAATAAAGTTTGTATGTATTCTATATATACTGTAAGAATTTCACTAAATTCTTCTTTTGTGTATATAGATTTTTGGAGTCGATCCAATGGAGGAGGAATTATGCCTTGTGGATAGTGGTACCACAAACTCTATACTTAGGGACACAAAATATTTCCTAACTCTTACTAGGAGGAAAGGAAATATTTTAACAATCGCTGGACGCGATGCAACGATAGTAGGCTCTGGTCGCGTCTCTATCACTCTCCCTATGGGTACACAATTGGAAATTGAGGATGCACTCTTGTATCCCGATTCAACACGTACCCTACTTAGTTATAGAGATATCCGTCACAATGGTTTCCATGTTGAAACCCAAAATGACAACAAAGAGGAATATCTCCTCTTAACCAAAAACAACAGATATGGCAAACAAGTACTAGAAAAAATTTCATCTTTAAACTCCGGATTGTACTATACATACATCAAACCCGTTCAACATATTGCGTACAAAGTAATTTTCCAAAACACTAACACATTTCAAACATGGCATGATCGCCTTGGCCATCCAGGCATTGGAATGATGAGGAAAATTATTCGTAATTCAATTGGTCATGCATACCTCAAAACAAAATTTGCGGAATCCTCAGATTTTGTGTGCACTTCCTGTGCCACCGAAAAATTGATTTTAAGACCCTCTTATCTTAAAATCAGAGCTGAACCACTTAAATTTCTTGAACGCATTCAAGGAGATATATGTGGTCCTATACAACCATTGTGCGGACCGTTCAGATATTTCATGGATCTCATTGACGCATCTACTAGATGGTCACATGTGTGTCTTTTATCCACACGAAACCATGCATTTGCTAAATTAATTGGTCAAATTATCCAATTACGAGCAAATTATCCTGAATATCGAATTCAATCAATTCGAATGGACAATGCTGCTGAATTTTCATCCCATGCCTTCAATGACTATTGTATGGCTCTTGGGATACAAGTTCAACACTCTGTTCCATATGTCCATACACAAAATGGTTTAGCAGAATCTCTTATCAAGAGAATCAAGCTCATTGCAAGACCATTACTACAGAATTGCAACTTACCAACATCATGTTGGGGTTATGCAGTTTTACACGCTGCTGACTTAATACAATTGCGTCTAACTGCTTATCATAGCACTTCTCCGCTAAAATTAGTATGTGGAAATCCACCAGATATTTCCCATCTGCGAAAGTTCGGTTGCGCTACATACGTACCGATCTCACCACCGCAGCGTACCTCAATGGGATCGCACAGGAAACTTGGGATCTATGTTGGGTATAAATCTCCGTCAATCATAAAATACCTCGAGCCCCTAACAGGTGACCTGTTTACGGCCCGGTATGCTGATTGCATATTCAATGAGGAACATTTCCCGGCATTAGGGGGAGACAACAAGTACCAAACTAAATGCCAGGAAATTGATTGAAATATTCAAGGCATTCCTGCCTCAGACGCACGTACCAGAGAGACTGAACTTCAAGTTCAGAAAATCATTCATTTGCAAAACATTGCAAATAACCTGCCATATGCATTTACTGATTATAAGGGTGTCACAAAATCCTATAATCCTGCCAAAAATGTGCCTGAAAGAGTGGAGGTACCGCAAAATACCACTCAACTCCCAGTTCAAAATAAGAGGGGGAGAAGTACGGCATAAATGGCGGATTCAGCTTCTAACAATCGACAAAGAAAACAAAATAATGTAAATGCAGATCAACCTCAAGTTGATAGACACCAAAGGATCCTTGAATCCAGATCAACAGTGCACTCAAATACTGATCCTGGGACATCGGAATACCCCGACTCAAATGTTTTAGGAAATAACAATGAGTCACCAGGGGTCCAAGTAATTTCCACTAACTATACTGATTCTGGAGAATCATATGATCGTAAGACTACATTTGTCGACATTTATTTCTCCACAACAATTGCAAATAACCTTCAAAATGATCCAGATCCTAAGACCATGGCAGAGTGCAAACAACGCTCAGACTGGATTCAATGGAAGGATGCAATTCAAGCGGAGTTAGCCTCGCTCAAGAAAAGAAATGTATTCACCAATGTGATACATACACCTCCCAAAGTATTCCCTGTCGGTTTCAAAACGGTTTTCGTCCGCAAACGGAATGAAAACAATGAGGTGGTGAGATACAAAGCAAGGCTTGTAGCACAAGGGTTCACGCAGAGGCCCGACATTGATTTCAATGAAACTTATTCTCCAGTAATGAGTGGAATAACATTCCGATACTTAATCTCATTGGCAGTTAAAAATCATCTATCTTTTCAGTTGATGGATGTAGTGACTGCATATCTTTATGGGTCACTTGATTCAGAAATATACATGAAAGTTCCCGATGGAATTTCAATTCCGAATCCAAACGCAAATCGCACTATGTATTGTGTAAAATTGAACAAGTCTTTATACGGCTTGAAACAGTCGGGTAGAATGTGGTACAACCGACTAAGTGAGTTCCTAACCAAAAAGGGATACTCCAACAATGATGATTGCCCATGCGTATTCATCAAAAGATCCTCAACAGGATTTTGTATTATATCTATGTATGTTGATGATCTCAATATCATTGGCAACACACAAGATATAGATGAAACATGTAATCATCTTATGATGGAATTTGAAATGAAGGATTTGGGTAAAATCAAATTTTGCTTAGGTATACAACTTGAGCACCTTCATACAGGCATACTAGTGCATCAATCAGCCTATGTCCAGAAAATATTGGAGAAATTCAATATGGATAAAGCATATCCATCGAAAACCCCCATGGTTGTTCGATCTCTAGATAGGGACAAAGATCCATTTAGACCCCGAGATGACAATGAACTATTGGGACCCGAGGTTCCATATCTCAGTGTCATCGGAGCGCTTATGTACCTTGCAAATTGCACCCGGCCGGATATTGCATTTGCGGTAAATCGACTTGCTAGATATAGCGTTGCTCCAACCAAAAGACATTGGGTAGGAGTGAAGAATATCCTATATCTTCAAGGCACTAAAGATCTCGGTCTATTCTTCCAGAAGAATAAAAATGTGGATTTAATAGGATATACAGATGCTGGCTATTTATCAGATCCCCATAATGCCAGATCTCAAACAGGCTTTGTATTTTTACATGGTGGAACAGCTATCTCTTGGAAGTCTTCGAAACAGACACTAGTGGCTACATCCACTAATCATTCTGAAATAATTGCATTATATGAAGCATCACGAGAATATGTATGGCTTCGCAGAATGATTAACCACATACAACAATCGTGTGGTATAGGTGCTATTGCATCACCTACCATTATCTACGAAGATAATGTTGCTTGCGTTGTTCAAATGCAAACGGGTTACATAAAGAGCAATACACAAAACATATTGCACCTAAACTATTTTACCCACATGAATTGCAAGAGAGTGGGGAAATAAATATTCTGCAAACTAAGTCTTGTGATAATCTCGCAGACTTATTCACCAAGTCATTACCAACTTCCATATTTCAAAAATGTGTTCATGGAATTGGTATGCGAAGACTACGTGATTTGCAGATGTCAGGGGGAGAAATCTCCTAAGACTTAACCCGTTCAATACAAATATTGTACTCTTTTCCCTTTATGAGTTTTTCCTCTAAGGTTTCTCATCAAGGTTTTTAATGAGGCAATATGACAACGTAATCATAAATATATTATGTCTCTATTTTCCCCACAGGGGTTTTTAAGGAGATATAATCAAATATATGCCATATCAAATTTTCTCCTTAAATTTTCCCACTGGGTTTTAAAGGAGTTTTTCATGGCATATCTATTCTATAGGTTCTCCTCATATTTTTCCTACAGGGTTTTGGAGGAGTTTTTCCAAGATGATGAATCAAGGTGATCATATGAAGTTACATTGGTCAAGGGGGGGTGTTACAAACCAGTTACAACAATTATGCCCAATGTAAAGGTGTCTTCATGCACAGATGCCTATTCATACAGACACCTTATTTGCCACTCCTTCATCATCTATAAATGATTGTACTGACCTTCAGAATCAAATGAATGAATCAATAGCTTTCTCTCAATACTTGTGAATCTCTCTTGCAATATATCCGATCCGTTTCTCCAAGGAATATACACACATGAGTATACTAGCTAAGCTTGCAAGGAGTGTATGTTTTATGTATACAGTTTTATCCACTCGTTTTCCACGTAAGCTCTACAAGAGGCCAGTCCGGTCTTGCATTGCGAGCACCAACGCATGCATTTATGCGACGTAGTTTGCCGGTCGTTGCGAGTCGACCGGGGAGGTGCCGGCGGCGGACGGCGGGCGATGCGAAGGTGCCGGTGGAGGGAAAGAGGAAGGAATGGGGAAGAGCCGAGCGTGGGGCGGGCGGCAGGCTCGCGCTCGACGACGGGGCGGAGGAGGGGAAGGGAGTGGCGGCACTGGCGAGACGGGAGATGGGAGAGGCGCTCGCGCGGAGAAAAGAAGGGAGACGGCACGGCGTGGAGATTCGTGCGGAGTGGACACGTGTCGGGCATCCGTGTCAGACCCCATTTCCTCTCAATGGGGTCAGTCCCCAGAGGAGTCCCCTCCGAAACCCATCGATATATCAATGATCAAATTAAACTCAAATGAAACATTGTGTTTTTTATTTGGTTTGAAGGTACAGGTTGCTGTTCATGTCCCCGAACAACATCCTGGTGACGACGATCAACGGGACGGGGTCGGTGATCGAGGTTATCTACATAGTGATCTTCCTCATCTTCGCGGAGAGGAAGACCAAGCTCCAGATGCTGGGCCTCCTGGCCCTCGTCACCTCCATCTTCACAATGGTGGTGCTGGTCTCGCTGCTCGCCCTGCACGGCCAGGGCCGCAAGCTCTTCTGTGGCCTCGCCGCCACCGTCTTATCCATCTGCATGTACGCGTCGCCGCTCTCCATCATGGTAATCGAAGGACAATGCTAGCTAGTCATGCATGATGCATGCGTAGTGATGATTTTGTTGGACCGGATGAGGCAACAGAGGGGGGAGGGGTGAATGGTGCCTAAAGATTTTTCCTTTAAATATTTACATAATCTTTTTTCTCCAATAGCTATGAAGATTAGGACATGAGGTCTACTGGTAAACAGAGAAACACAGACCACCATACGACCGGTTCAGAGTACTGTGTGGCCGAATTACGATCACTCGGTGGAAGCACAACGTGGTCGTATATGACCACTCAGCAACGTGGTCAAACCAACGTGGTCGGAGCCAACGTAATCGAAACCAACGTGGTCGAAACCAACGTGGTCGAACCCAACGTGGTCGAACCAACGTGTCGAAACCAACATGGTCGTACCAACATGGTCGAACGCTGCCGACTTCCAAACGTGGTCGAAGACCCGACTGTCGACTTCCAACCACGACTAATCAAAGCATCTGACTTGCTCTCAGGCTACGTGGTCAAAGACCATTGTCCGGTCGACACCACTGTAGAGGATGTCTGTGCAATTGCGAACGACAAGAGATTGTATACAAGTCGAGCGACCACACGACATAAGATCATGGAGCGATAGAAAGCAAG
The DNA here is from genome assembly GCA_036346575.1 of Dendrocalamus sinicus. Classification (NCBI taxonomy): domain Eukaryota; kingdom Viridiplantae; phylum Streptophyta; class Magnoliopsida; order Poales; family Poaceae; genus Dendrocalamus; species Dendrocalamus sinicus. Next base: position 28,717,577 of record CM070643.1, on the reverse strand, counting down.
TGTGGTCATAAATGGCTAGAGATACTAGAGAAGGCGCACAATTACCAGAACTGAAAACCCGACAACTTGATCAAAGCTTACACCGTGGTCGTAAGTCCGACAACGTGGTCGATAGCTTGCACAGTGGTCGTAACTTCGACCACTCAACTGAAAAGCAACTTGGTAGGAAATCGACGATCAAACATAATTCATTTTAGTCGATAACCACCAAATCAAGACTGACAAGATCGAAAGATGAGTGAGGTCGGAACCGACGTGGTCGTAAGCCATTGGCATGGTCGTACGATCAACATGGTCGAAGACAGACTCGCACCTGTAAACGACTGCGGTCGCAGACACCTCATGAGACTGTGGGGCACACGACCACGAGATCTACGACCATCAAGAACTTAGAAACCAGTGCAAAAGAAAGCAAATGATCTAAGTCTTGACTGGACGAAAAGAGAAGCGCCCGAAAAGAACGTGGTCGAAAGCAGAACAGAGGAGGCCTTTTTGCGATTTGACCGAGAGCGCACAAAACCAAGTTTATGAACCAAAATCGTTGAATAGAACCGTTCGTGGGTCAAAGCTAGCCAGTTAGCTTGGAGCACAATCCCACATGTCACTGCGATTCAGAACAATCAACAAGAACAAGCCAAGAACAAGAGATAGCCAAGAAGACAGAAAAGAGAACGAACGGAGAATGCGCAACCAAGACATCCAAGCAATAAAACAGAGAACACAACTCAAATAGAGGCAGAGAGATGAATGATTGCTTACATGGAAGTTTCAACATCCACTCCCCTCGGGAGGACATGCTCTACCCTAGAGCTACACAAACACACAGATAAACTCCCATAGGAGGGAGAGGCGCCAACCGCCACGGCTTGGCCAACCGTCTCAAGTCTAACACTTGCCTCCCCTCTCCCTTTTATAGGCTCACACGTGAACCTTGACCTAATGGATCCATCCATTAGTCCACACTGAGGATCACCCGTTAACCCCACCTAACACCGGGTTTTACACACGCGCACTCTCACGACAACCCGTAACCACCGACAAGACATAGTTGCTTTAATAGACTAGCTCCCCTCTCGCAGCCTTGAGTCAATTCTCCAAATTGCCCCTCAAGCACATTCCCGGAAGCTTCCGACCGACTGGACCTCGACTCCTCCCTAAGTCTAGTCCCAGTCCACTCCACTGCACACGACCGCACCCGGCATCCTGACCGTCTGGACCTCAACTCCTCCCTGAGCCTAATCCCGGTCCTCCTCGCCGTTGCCCGTTGTGTCCACCTCTGGCAGCTCCAGCTCCGGTTCCTTGTCTCCTCGGTTTGCAACCACCTCACCAGCCTCGATCATCTTCGGCGTCTCCAACCGTCTGGACCTCAACACCTCCTGTGCCTAGTCCCAGTCCTCCCACGCCTCACTATCAAATAGCTCCGAAGTCCTGCAGCCACACAGACAAGCAAACCGTCAATTAGCACCGCACAAAACATACCGACTACCAATCGGCACACCCAAAAACGTACTTGTAAATAAACCGAGCTGGTCGTAAACCACTCACGACCACTCGAATGCACACTTCATGAAGTGCCAGCAGCCTACAACCACTCACTAGGCTGCTACAACCACCAAGACACAAGCTATGATCATCGCTAGCTTGCTACGACCACCAAGACACACTTCATGAACATGCCGCTGGTCTATCTCAGCCACCGACCGTCGGCTGCGGTGGCGCCACCCGCACGCGCGCCTCGGCTCCGTCGCGCGCGCTTGCACGCACCGCCGGCTCCGTGGTGCCGCACCGCATGGTCGCCACGGCTCCGCTGCCGCCCCAAATGGCGCCGGCTTCTCGCGCCGCCCGAGCCTCTTCGGTTTACTGCGCCGGCGCGCGCCGCGCCCACGTGGCCGCGATCGCGCTTGCCGTCCGACCTCGCACTCGCACGGCGCGCCGCCGAGCCGGCCCGAGCCTAAAGCCGCTACGCCGTCGCTCGAGCGCCCGCGCGGCCGTGCGCCATAGCGGCCGATCCACCATCGCGCGCCGCTAAACCGCTTCTCCCGGCGCCGTCGTCGCCACTCGAATGAATAGGGGTAGGGTTTCCCTACCCCTCCACCCGTGAGTTAAAGCGGCCAAGCGGGCCGGCTGGGCCGAATGGGCCGTTCGGTCGGAAAAGAAAACGGGCCGAAAATCGGCTCAGCTGGAGGGGGCGGCGAAATTGCAGAAAGGCCCTCCTATTTCTGAAAATTACCGAAGAGCCCTTAAATTTTGCATACGGGTCCGAAATTTTGCAGAAAGGTCCTCGTAATGAAAATTACGAATAGGTCCTCAGATTTTAGATGGTCCTAAATTTTGCAGAAAACCCCTCGGAAAATCAGGAAATTACACATAATTTTTCTCTGAACCAAAAATGTACGTATAGACCCTCGAAAATTGCAGAATTCACTAAAAATTCATATTCTAGCATAAAAGGGCCTCGGGAATCCGAATTTTGAATTACTCGAAGATTTGAAAATTACAGATATCATCAAGATGGTCTTTCTTCCTTAACCATTCCTTATATGTTTTGATTGTTTCATCCTGTAGTCATCTATAAATTACGTGAGCCATGAATATATGTTAGTGCGATTGCCAATTGATATACATTAAAATCAGCGCGATTAGTGTAGCAACATATATAACTTACGTGTGTTCTTCCTCGGCTTGCGATTCGCTAGCCAAACCTTGTATGCATCAAGTTATTCATTTGTAATTGGATCATCACTATTTTGTTGACTCCTCTTTCGCTTCATGGGTGTTATGGTCACCGATTGTCTTTACTCGCTCCTTGACACTACTAATCGGACTTCCTTTCATCTTGATTGCTTTCTATCATTACATGCGCATCACGACTATAATCGATCGGCTCGAGTTGCTACCGCCGCCACATCGCTTCTTATAGTATAAGAAGTCCCTAAGCGAGTATCCAAGTGTTCTTTTAAACTTAACAATGTCATAAATGAGACATTAGTCCTATCAAGATCGCACTCGAAGAATTCTTTTCTGGTGGTGCTCCCTTGCATTGAATAACTAAAGTCCACTGCTGACCCGACCCTTGTTTCGTTCTGTATGTTTACATAGAGAAAGGTTAAATAGTCAAAATGCAGTTGTCAGTATGCAAAATCTGAGAGGAAAATAGTAGATGATCAGAAGGAAACAATAAATTTGTAATGAGTGTGCACGTGCATGGGTATACTAAAAATCATTAAATTGGTCCTTGGCAAAGATAGGCCTTATCGAGCCTTTTGGGGACAGAATAAAGGCTGGTAGAATAGGCTCATGGACACTATCAAGCTTCCACCAAGCAAAACCTTTGCAGTTGTACCCCATGTTGAAGGTGATTTCTGCTGAGAATCACTGCTTTCCATTATATCCTTTTTCACACCTAAAGCTTGATCGATGACAGAGAGCTCATCTTCACTGCCCTTTTCGCAAATGCAATTGGAATTATCGATGTAGAAGTTCTCAATAATGTATAAGCAAAGTTCTCCTATTAGAAATATTCCATCGTGCTTGTCAAGACCAGCAACCCGTTCACAATTGTATTTGTGCCTTATTTTTTCAGAAGGTTCCAGATAAGGTCTGATAAGATATTCTCCATTATCGAGCAACTCCTTTTCTGATTTATCTTCTGAGTTCCTTGCATCAGTACCTTTAACTGAAGATGCCCGTCTTGGTGAACTAAGCTCAGATTTACCTTGGACACTCTCTGTCATGTGACAGGAAAAGGAACTTGATTTTGCACCAAATTCGGTGGCAGAGTGAAGACTTTGCTCATTAATGCTGCCCTCCATGCAAAAAACATCGATGTACTTCCAGTCAGTAGTTTGTCGAGCCCTCCATGCAGGATGTCCATTTGCTGCCCTTGGTTAGAGCAACTCCAGCAGGAGCCCTCAAATCAGAGCCTCTACTTTTGATTTGAGGGTTCCCCTACTTTTGAGGGCCCTGTTTTTTTGAGTTAAACTCCAGCAGAAGCCCTCAAATCAGGGCCCTCAAATTCATTCCAACTGAGAATGACATGTAGGGCCCACTCGTCATTCTCAAATTTCCTCCTCATCGCTGCAACGCCCCACCGCACCGCTGCAACGCCGGCGCCGCGCGCCGCGCGCGCCTCCTCATCCGCTGCGCTCACGCCGCGGCCGCCGGCCGGCCGTGCCGTTCAGCTCTCCGCCACCGCCATTGGACCAGCCGCCGCCGCTCCCACGCCGGCGGCTGAAGGCGCATCGCGCTGGGCCGCTGCTCCTCGCGCTCGGGTCACCGCCGGCGAGTGCAGCCCATGGCCGCTCGCTCCGAGAGGAGCGCGAGGAGGCGGCGCGCGGAAGGAGGCGGTGGAGGAGGCGAGGCGCGGTGGAGGCGAAGCGCGAGGAAGGAAGGGGCGGGGAGGCGAGTCGGGGCGAGCGAGGCGGTGGAGGGGGAGGCGAGGCGCGGAGGGGCGAGGCGCCGGGAAGGAAGGGCGGTGGGAAGGCGAGTCGGGGCGGAGGCGGAGGGAGCGAGGCGCCGGGAAAGGCGGAGGGGAGGCGGAGGCGGGGCGCTGGGAGGGGTGGAGGCGCTGGGAAGGGAAGGGGCGGTGGGAAGGCGGGAGTCGGGGAAGGGGCAGAGGCGGTGGAGGGTGGAGGCGCGGGGGAGGGAAGGGGCGGCGGGAGCGGGCGCGTGGGAGCCTGTTTGGAGGCGGTGGCAGGGGAAGGAGCAAGAAGGAGGGAGGCGGACTGGCGGAGTGGGAGGGAGGGGGACGGGCGGAGGCGGGGAAATTTCACCAGCGGGAAAAAAACCGAAAAATGAGAGCCAGGGGGAGGGCCCCTAGGAATGAGGGCTGAAGGGGGGATTTGAGGGGCTCCTCAAATTTGAGGGCTCTAGTAGGGGCCCTGCTGGACCTCTATTTTTGCCTCAAGCCCTCAAATATGAGGTTTGAGGGCTCAAGTAGGGGCCGTGCTGGAGTTGCTCTTAGGCTTAGATCATCTCCAACAGTATGAGCTAGTTACTAGCTCTAAGACAACTTCTCCAATAGTACTAACTTTTAGCACATAGCTCATAACATAAATAGCCTCACATGACACTCTCACATAATCTTGGAATGTGTGTATGAGACTAGCTCTTAATCAAGAGATAGCTTTTCTCTATCTTCTATTAAAATATGAAATAATATGTTTAGAGCTAGCTCATAAGTCACTATTGGAGATGCTCTAGCAGGTCCTCAAGAGATGGCCGTCGATGCACTACCAAGTATTTAAGTAAATCCACAGCTAAGTTTTGAGCAGTTAGTCTCTTGTGACGAATAAGTCAAAAATATTATTCTTGAACAATACAACAGTGGTAGAACTAAAGAACCTCCATATTTTCTCAACTACTATGTTGAGTTTGCTGACTCCGATGACCTCACGAAAAGGATAAATAAGAATGATCATTGCTCAGGTATGTGTTCCTATCATAGAAGCAATTTTTACCAGCTACTGAAAATCTACTAATGTCTCATACTACTCTTTTGTAGATGTTATTGGGTTATTTATAGGGAATTAACTAGTTGAGTCAAGAACTAACAGTCAATACTCTGGATGAATTGTCAATTGAGCCAACAGTTTTGATTGTTACATCAACTTTGGTTGGACAATACAAAGGTAATTTAAATAATTTTATGAAGTGTGTACTTTCTATATTTAACAATATATCTAACAACCAGCACCTCTTTTGAATAGGTCTGTCTCTAAACACAAGTAGTGCCTCACAAGTTTATTTGAACTTGGATATACCAGAAACTTCAAAGATCCTAGAAAGGTAAGTTTGGATATACCAGAAACTTCAAAAATCCTAGAAAGGTAAGTCACATCAAAGTCATATTTTCACATATATATACACAAAATTGGTTTCTCTAATGGTTCATAATGTTCTGGTATTCTGACGAATATAATGTTCCAAAGATGATGGAGAACGATAAAAGCACACAAGGAACTATAAAAGAACAAATGCTTTACAATAAAAGAACACTGAGGTACATTATGGACATGAGAAGCGACAACCAACAAACAAAGGTATTATTAGGCCAAATCATATAGAATGACTTGATAGACTTCAAGAATATTTCACTGTCATGTACTCATGAATCAGGATTAACATCATTACCTTTTCTTGTGAAAAATATAGGATGTTGTACTTAAAGCAAAAGCAAAGATTGATGAGATTAAACATGAAAAAATAGGTTGGTGGTACATGTCTTGCGATAAATGCTTTTATAAGGCGGATGAAAAAGATGGCAGTTGTCCTAATTGTAAGGAAGTACCAGAAAGTATGACACCAAGTTAAATATATTTGGGGTTTCAAAATTAGTATTCTTTTTAGCTTTTGCATATAATGTAATATGATTGCAGGTATCGAATTCACCTTCAAATAAGTGATCAAACAGTAACAACAATTTGCACAATGTTTGATGAAACAACCACAAAATTATTCAGTAATAACTCCGCCTCAAGATTGCTCAACACACTAAATGGTGAAGCTCGGAAACTTGCTGACATCATGCAAAAAAATTGTGGAAGAACACTTCTATTCCAATTGAGACTCAACAACCCAAGCTTGGTAGAAGGCAAAGAATACTTTAAAGTTAAAAAAACGTTTGTTCCTAATGACAATGTTGAGTTGCAACATGTCAATGAAAAGGCTGAGGAGGTAATTTTGTTCGTAAATATTAAATAGAACATTTGATTAATCATTGCCCATAGATATATGACTTTCAATATTTATTCACACAAATTTGACAGGCTCTGATGCCCTAGGCCTCTAAAGTTTAGTGAGTTAAAGGGTGCCCTAGGCCTAGGGAGATGATGAGGCTTCATACCTGGGGAGGGAAGCATCATCCGTGCCGTCTTCTTCAGCGCCAGAAGTTCGAGGTGGAACCCGTCGGTCGGCCCTCGTGATGGCGAAATCCTCGTCAGTGGCGTTGGCGGCGGGCGAACTAGTGATCGGCGTCGTCGATGGAGTCATCGCCATCGTCTTGTCGACCTAGACCTTCTCCGAACCGACGCCTCGTTCCCTCTCACGTATGGGATCGGAATAGATCGCGGCGTCGGCCTTAGGGTGTATAGAGGCGCCGGAGGCGGAGGGAGACGGGGCTGCGGTGGAGGTGGGGAGGTGGGGAAGGCGGAGGCGGGGCGGGAGCGGTGAGGCGGAGGCGGGGCGGAGGCGGCGGCGAGGCGGCGGAGGCGGAGGCGGTGGCGCGCGGGGCGGGAGGCGGAGGGAGGCGGGGCTGTGGTGGAGGGGGAAGGAGGAGGGCGGCGGCGGGAGGCAACAGAGGCGGAGGCGGTGGGCGCGAAGGGGCTGTAAAGCGGAGGAGGCGGAGGGAGACGGGAGGCGCAGAGGTGGAGGCGGGAGGTGGGGGCGAGGTGGCGGGCGGCGTGGGAGGGGGTCTGTGGCAGCAGCACCGGCGGAGTGGGGAGGCCGGGAGGCGAGGTCTGAGGGGCCGAGGGGCGGAGGCGGAGGCGACGCGATGCAGGCGTCTAGCGGGCGGAAGATTTAGGGTGTATATCCCGCGATGGTTTTGGACGGGTGAGGAATTTGGGCGGGATGTGCGTATCATGGGAAGTTATTAGGAGGGAAAATTTTTATGATTTTTAAAATATAATAAAATAATATATATATATATATATATATATATATATATATATATATATATATCTCTTTACTATTATAAAAGAAGGAGTCGTGTATTGTGGGAAGTTATTAGGAGGAAATTTTTATGATTTCTAAAAATATAATAAAAATAAATATATATATATATATATCTTTACTATTATAAATAAACGGTGTTGCAGCCTAGTGATTCAGAGCTGAAACGTTTATTAGCAAGGGTGAGTATAGAAGTACTCAGCAAGTGTTATTAGCAAAAATGCACAGAATGATTATTTATTCTATTAATCATAATTTGAGCATGAAGGTTCAAAACAAATTAATACACCACACAAGCACAAGGTTCCCAATTTAAACAAAAAAATCATCATCTCCATGTCCTATAGAATTCACAGGTGCGACAATTCCATCATCTATGTAGGTGTCATCATCTTCATCATCATCGTCTAAGTCCTCATCATTGGGTTCAGGTACAGGAACCGCCTTATCTATGATGAAGCATCAACACTTACCCTTCCATGTCATTCCTTTTCCAATTTGTCAAGTCTTCATGTAGGCGGGATACATTCATGTCTTCGGTCCGACGACCAGCGACTCAACATCGGGTTCTCCTCCTTTTTGCACCTCTTGCTTGGGCATGGAAAACAAATTCCTAGGTTTCATGCGAAGCATCAGGCACCAATTCGGTTTTGTCGCACAAGGCACATAAAAAACCGCTCGACTTGTGTCCCTAAAATGTAAGGCTCATTGAAATATCGAAAATGAGTCTTATCAACATCGATGATCCCGTATTGATCCTGCTGAACCCTCTTCCTTTCTTCGTAGTAGCAACAGTACATCGCACGACCACATTGAAAAAGTACGACTTCTTTTGGTTGGCAAAATCTAGCGTGATAATTTTTTAATCACGCCATACGATCCATGTTGCTGGTCTTTGTCATCGCCCTTCACAAAGAACACCATTGTTTTTGTGTAGTTAGGTTCTTCTCTATGGCGTACGTCCAAACAGATATCCATTTATGTAGCATCTGTTGAAAAATTGAGCCCAATGGTCTGGTCCCCGGGAAAGGGCATACATTAGATCACTTGTTTTTTCTTCTTCATATAGTTTGGAGATCTGCAATTAGTTCAAAGAAAAATTATTAGGCAAATACGTGACAGCATAATGAACCAATAAATAAAAAAAATAGTAACTCACTTTACACTCAAACCAGCCTACAAATTGCTCCTTGTGACGGGTTTCAACATTATGTGCACTCATATTGGATAATGGCATAAAAGGGAAACAAAAATAAATATATATAAATTATAAGCCAACATGTATACAAAAGGGCCTAGCAAAATGAGCAAAAACATAAAACTAGAAAATATATGTGTACAAGAAATAGCCCTAAAGGAAATATATACATGTATATAGAATGAATGTGCAAATAAATAAAAGTATGTATATGTATGTATATATATAAATAAAATAAATATATATACATATACAAAAATAGAAATAAATAAATAAAAATATATGAATAAATATCTGTATATACACATGCAAATATAAACAACAAATAAAAAGATAAAAAGAAAAGAAAAGAAAAAGGAGGTCAGCCCGGCCCAACCCCCACCTGCCCCACCCTTTCCGCGCTTCCTCTCCCGGCCGAAGCGGCCCAGCCCGCTCCAGCGCACGCCCCCTCTGCCCGCTGGGCCCCGCCCGCGCCTGTGCCTCCTTCTTCCTCCTCCTTTCCTTTCTCTTTCTCGCGCGTGCCTGCAATTTCTGCCCCCCGTGTCGTCCTTTCGCCGCTGCCCTCCTCTGCCCTCTGCAGCGCCGCACGCGTCACCTCTGTGCCACGCCGTCATGTCCCCTCCGCGCATCGAGCCACACGCCCAGTCTTTGCCCTGCAACTCCTCCCCTCCGCCGCCCGGTCCTTCGCCACTGTCCGGACGGCTCTGCCCCCATAAGAAGAACGCCGCACCCCCAATCGCCTCGCCGCAACCGTCTCAACTCCCCACCACGGTGAATCGCCCCAAAAGCCGAGCTAGCCGGAGCGATTTCTATTTTTCCCGAAAGCAGCCACCGCCATTAACGCCGCCCTCCCCGCACCGGTGGACTCCCCTTCGATTCCTTCCGGGAGGAGTACCCTCGCCGGCTTCCCGAGCTTTCCCGACGGTTTTCCGCGCTCCTCCCCCACTCCAAACCGCTGGCACCGTGCGCCACCGCGCCCAACTCGCCTCACGCCGCCGGCCCTCCGGAGGTCCCGGCCCGCAACCGCCTCCACCACCACCTCGGCGCGCGCGCGTTTAGCCCTCACCCGCCCTCATCACCACCCCACGCGGCGACACCGCCAACCTCACCGCCGCCCGAGCTTCCTGCGCTCCAACGCCCACCGGTCGGTTCAAGTGGATTCTTCGCCCCAACCCATCGGGTAACACCGTGTGGCAAGTGGCTAGCACGTGCGATTCCACCTGCCGGCCCGAGTTCGAGTCCCATGACCGATAAAATGTGGATTTTAAGCTTTTGCTAAGTTGCGAGAAAGAGGCAATTAAGAGAGTAATTACTATGCAAAGAATGGTTAGAGTAGATATAAGTATAATTAATGTCCAGACATGGTTAGTTAATGTAAATGACAAGTAATTAGGGATTACATGCATATTAATCCTTGAGTGCTTAAAGAAAATTTTAAAACTTTTAATTCATGATAGCTAGCAAAAACTGGAATAGGATATAACTGCAATCATTTAAGAGTTCCTATAGGATTAATCAATCATAAACATGGCTTGAATATTCATTTAAAAGCTAGTTAATAATTAAAGGCACTAATAACCAATGACTTTAGTTAGGAGCTCAAATGTCAATTAAAAATATATATTCTAGACAAAGATAAAGGGGAATGACGTGTGTATTATGTATAGTTATAAAGGCAAGACCTTAAGGTAAAAGTTGTCCTTATAATCATAATGATCGACTGAAGCAGGGGCTCTAGGTATGGACGTACGGTGTTGGGCGGCCACGTACAATATGCCTGGCCCACAATGATCTATTGCCACGAAAAATTTTCATATTTTGCAACAAATTTATTGTGTGGCATAAAAACTTGTTTCATGCACAGTATAGAGTATCCTTTTGCAACGCAATCTAAAACTATAACTACCCAACAAGACTGTGGCAAAATTGTCAATCATTTGCAACGAAATTCTATATCGTGGCAATACCCCATAACTAATGCAACGCAAATCAATATTATTGCAACACAGGAATATCATGGCGATAAAGTTATACTTCTTGCAACCGTTTTCTAAATAGTGGCGAAGATCACCTTATTGCAACGAATTAAGGTGACTATCGCAACACCATATTTAAGTAGCAATATGTGCGCATATTGCCATGATTTTGGACATAGGTTGCAATAACAGGTACCTATAGCAACTAATTTTGTGTCGTTGCAATGCATTCCGTGCTTCCTTCTGACACGCACACAGATGAATATCACTCAACTTTTGATGATGATGATGATTATACAAACTCTGCCGGTGAAGAATGTACAGATTTGGATGTCAGCACGCTTGAACTGAAATTTGTGCCATCCCCTCCACTTCAAGAACCGGATATATTGACATAATGAAAGGAGTTATGTAGCCAGTATATTGCTGTTGAAGAAGCCAGGCTATGTTCTCCGACAGATTCGGTTCGTGATAGTAGTGAAGACGTTGAAACATAATAACATATTCTGGAATGGATTTGGTCACGAAGCAAGCACTAGCCTCACAACAGGATCATGCGGAAGCTGTAGATGAGGTCCCCTCCTGTCGGCATGAAGCACCTCCAACGTCAGAAGCATTCTCAATTCAATCATTGCCTACTGCTCAATGCAATATATCAGTGGTACGTGATCAACTTGAAAAGTCTGAAGTTATAATAAAGTCAAAATCATTAAGTGCTACTGAAAGTTCAGGTTGCATGATCAGAAGTGCAGAAAGAACATATTGTCAAAGGGACCTCTTGTGTGTGGTTGGATCATCGAAATGTTTGAATGCAAGTATGAAGAGGCTGTACAGATCGAGGAATGTCCCTGTCCAGCGACCTCTCCCGTCACTTGTTGGACTTTTGGAATCCGCTAAACGGGTCAAGATGCGACCTAGCTCTAATTATAGCTCGTTGAATTCATGGCGCACCTTACCTTACCTTACCTCTCACCACGACCAGGACCTTCACAAGCCAAGATGTTAACAATTTCTCGTGCAAGGCACTGCCTCTCCACATTCATTCTATCTGGGAGTTCTGCTGAGATACATTGGAGACCACTGGTGATTGTTTTGCTTCATCAGAGGAGGAGTTGGACAGATCATCTACAACAGCTGGTGAGCGGCCATCAGCCGTTACATGGTAGGGTGTTAGTGAGGCTTGCTGGTTGTAAAAGGAGTTTTGAATTGCAGCAAATGGTGCATCAGTGAAACCCATATGTCCATAGTCCTCAGAATTGTAGGGTTCAGGGCCATAACGGAACAACTATGTATCAGAGGCAGATCTTCTTGCAGCGAAGTTTGAGTTTGGTGCACCAAATTTATATATGTAAATATTATCTGTGCAAGTCGTGGACGGGTCTACTTGCCTAACGAAAGACATAACTTTTCTCAAGCACCTCTGGACTGGCTAAGCTAAATATTTTGTGGCTTCCATCTAATTCAGAATCACACACTAAATCTTGCCTGAAATAAGAAAAGAGTACATCAACAAACTATGTGAAAAACAATGAGCTGATATACATAAAGCTACCATTATCTTGCCAGAACATTGTCAATTGTCTAGGTAAATAGACTCAAATCATCTCCTTTTGACTAGTCTACTAGTACAAACTAAATATTTCTTTTCCCCACACATTGTATTTTCTAACAATGGCTTCTTTTTTTTTGGAAAATCACCAATACTGTAGTAGGAATCACTAGATGCTAATATGCGGCACGGGCACGTAGGAATCACTAGATGCCATTGTCGGGCCCCACGGGCACGTAGAAATCCTTGTGAGGCCCCCACCTGCTAGTTCCTCCGGCCCTCCTCCTCCGCGCGCGATGCGACTTACGTGTGTGGCTATGCTCGTTTACGCCGCGCGGTCGCACCTCGACCTCAATCGACGAAACAAGCGGTGGCGACTCCCCACCTCTCCCCCTCGCGTCCTCCCCATCCTCCTACGCGTAAGATTTCCTAAACCCCATGCAATTGGTTTCGTTTCCCCCTTAATGGAACCGTAGGTGTCGATCGGGTCATCTCGCGCAGGCGGACCCAGAATTTTATCAAAGGGTATGCCGCACCAAAATTTTCATATGTAATTTGGTAAAACCATTTGCCAATTCGATAAATAATTATAAAATTTGCACCTTAATTCGGTATACAGAAAATTTCTAATTTTAGAATTTGGTTTAAATCAAATTAAGCTCTAGAAAATAGTAAATAAACCCAAAAAATTCAGAATAATTCCTTGAAGCACAAGGAACCCAAATAAAATACTTTTCAACAATAATTGAAGTTTAATTTAGTCACATTAAATCTCTTTAATTCATAAAAATTCTATTTAAGTTTTAATTAATTTCAGAAAAATCCAAATAGGGAAAGTGAGAATTTGCAAATTAGATCTTTAGGACATTTTCACATTATTTGTCACATGATTTGAAAAACCACATTGCATAACCACGAGATCTCCCCGTCGTCCGATGAAACCGGAAGCCATTAACTATATCGCTCCTTGGAACGGGCCTAAGTAATACTAAACTCGTGACCCTCTCTCTCTCTCTCTCTCTCTCTCTCTCCTGCCTCTCCAAACCCAGAAACGGCGCACAGCGCAACTTCACATCCAGCGAGATGCGGCCACGCGGTAGAGGCGACGACGACGACGAGTCCTCGCTGCAGCGGAGCGCGCCGGAGGCGGAGCCCGAGCCCGCGCAGCCGCCGCCGCCGCAGCCCGCGCGCGCCCCTCAGCAGCCTCGTCGTCAGGCCGCCGCCTCAGGAGAACGGAGCGTCTTCCCCAGCCGCCGCTGCCGCCCGTTCGTCCTCCTCCCAAGTTGGCTGGGCCCCACCCTGTGGGTCCGCCAAGTCGCGCTGCGATTTGATGGTGGTTTTGGCCGGTTTGGTGGCCGATTTGAGGGGTGCCTCGTCAGGATTACTATTACCCCAAGCCACCAATGGGAGGCAACCTCTTATCCGACTATCTTATCTGTAGAGCCCCAAGCCACCAATAGGAGGCATCCCTTATCCGCCTCTGGCTCTTGGCTGCGCATAAATAAACACACTCCCGTCCTCACGACACCACCACACCCACCAAGCGGACGCGAGCAACATGGCAGCATCCCTGCAAGCCGCGGCCACCCTGATGCAGCCGGCCAAGATCGGCGGCCGAGCCTCCGCCACGCTTCCGTCGCGCCCGTCATCTCACGTCGCCAGGGCGTTTGGCGTCGACACCGGCGCTGCCAGGATCATGTGCTCTCTGCAGTCTGACCTCAGGGAGGTCGCGGACAAGTGCGCCGTCGCCACCAAGCTCGCCGGCTTCGCTCTCGCCACCTCGGCGCTACTCGTCTCAGTAAGCGCGATTGCATAGTTGATTTGTTGCCCAGCAGATGGCTATATATGTACGGAGCTAGTCAAGGTGGAGATGAGTGACGTCGAGGGTGCGGTGTGCGTTGTGCAGGGCGCGAGCGCGGAGGGCGTGCCGAAGAGGCTGACCTATGACGAGATCCAGAGCCAGACGTACATGGAGGTGAAGGGGACCGGCACGGCGAACCAGTGCCCGACCATCGATGGTGGCGTGGACTCTTTCCCCTTCAAGCCCGGCAAGTACTACATGAAGAAGTTCTGCCTGGAGCCGACGTCCTTCACCGTCAAGGCCGAGGGTGTGGCCAAGAACGCGCCGCCGGAATTCCAGAAGACCAAGCTCATGACCCGCCTCACCTACACCCTCGACGAAATCGAGGGCCCGCTCGAGGTCGGGGCCGACGGCACCATCAAGTTCGTGGAGAAGGACGGCATCGACTACGCTGCCGTCACCGTGCAGCTTCCGGGAGGCGAGCGCGTGCCGTTCCTCTTCACCGTCAAGCAGCTCATCGCCACCGGCAAGCCGGAGAGCTTCAGTGGGTCCTTCCTCGTGCCGAGTTATCGTGGGTCGTCCTTCCTCGACCCCAAGGGCCGTGGGGGCTCTACTGGGTACGACAATGCGGTGGCGCTCCCCGCCGGAGGCAGAGGAGACGAGGAGGAGCTTCTTAAGGAGAACATCAAGAACGCGTCGTCGTCGACGGGCAACATCACGTTGAGCGTGAGCAAGAGCAAGGCAGAGACCGGCGAGGTGATCGGCGTCTTCGAGAGCGTGCAGCCGTCGGACACCGACCTCGGGGCCAAAGCGCCCAAGGATGTCAAGATCCAGGGGATCTGGTACGCGCAACTCGAGTCTAACTAGAGGAGGGATGTGTTCGATGGAGAGGAAGGGAAGCAACGTGTATTTAGTAATGCAAATTCGGGTTGTTGGTTTTAATTTTAGCTTTTGTTTCTTGCTCTGTTCTCATGAACTGACGATCTCCCATGTGTTATTTGCATTTGGAGAAGTGGAGAGGACATATTTATGATACATATATCTGTGCATATCTTCACAATTTTCTGATTGGTTAAACTTGGATTCTCCTTGAACTACTTTAAGGTTAATCCTCTCATTTGCTGAAGCATTCCTGTTTATTTCCTGACTAAAATCTTGCGATAATGGCGCAAACTTCCCTCCCTCCTGGCTTTCGATTCCATCCAACAGATGTTGAGCTTGTTTCCTACTACTTAAAAAGAAAGATCATGGGAAAGAAACTATTTGTTGAGGCTATACCAGTGGTTGAGCTGTACAAATATGCTCCTTGGGATCTTCTAGGTAATTGTCAGCTAATACTGGTGCTGGTATTTTTCATGTATTGTCCAAATTATTGAGTCACTGCTTGGCACTAATCTTCTGTTTTACATGTAGATAAATCTTGTCTCCGAAGCAGAGATCTGGAATGGTACTTCTTTTGTCCTCGTGATAAGAAATATACAAAGAGGTCTAGGACAAACCGTGCGACGCCCAATGGATACTGGAAAACTACTGGGAAAGATAGAACTATTGTGCTTAACTGGGAAAGATAGAACTATTGTGCTTAACCTAAAGGAGATCAAACTGATTGGGTGATGTATAAGTATAAGATGGAAGACAATGAACTGGAAGTTGCTGAATTCGCAAAGGTAATGATATATCCCTTTCTTTTGCTTTATTAAAGTACCAATTCTAATGTATAAACAAGGAAATATTCCATATGTGAATGTCGTGGCATCAATGTTTACTTGCTGCTGTAGCCATTCCTGGTAAACAAGCCGTATTATTCTAAGAATTTTCAAGTTGATTAGTCAGATAAAATGACAGTAAAGAACTACTATTTTTTATTTAAGTACGAGGCATGATACACTCCCTTCATATACTAGTGCTGTATGTCCTTGCTGGAATTTCAATCTCTATGAACTGTTGCACTTGGTACATCATTTGGTTATTATACAAGGCAATGTGTACAACATTCTACCATTGGAACTAAACCTAATTTTTTATTCTACAGGATGCTTATGTACTCTGCAAAATTTTCAAAAAGAGCGGCCTTGGTCCAAAAATAGGGGAACAATATGGGGCTCCATTTAATGAAGAAGAATGGGACGATGCAAATGCTGAAGCTGCTATGTTCCCTTTGATGGCTTGTCCATCTTCAGAATTAGCAGATGCTGTTGATGAATCACCTGTTCAGCACACTGTTGCTGCTAGTGTTGTTGACGAACCACCTATTTTGACTGCTGCTGCTGAGGGATTACCATTTGAATATAATAGTACTTCTACTACAGCTTTTGACGAACTACAGTCTTATCACACACTTGAAAGTAGAGGAAGTGAGATGGTTTCTGCAAACAACGCTTCTGATGCTTTAAATGCATGCAATCCTCCTGAATTTGGTGGAATGGTATCAAATGAATGGGCTGGGTTTTTGAATGATTCCCCTGATTGTGACGGTGCCAATGAGCAGGTATGTACCAATTGCATGCTTTCTTAATTTTCATGCTTCTTTTGTGGTTTTTAAAGAACTGTTACAACACAAATGCCTGCAAGAGCTAATAAACCTGTCCTCCCAATGCAGCTTACTGAACTACCTGCCATGCCTGAAGCTGAGGCTCATGCTCTTGAGATAAACTCTGATTATCTTTTCAATGAATTGGCAAGGCTTTTAGAGTCAGAAGGTGCACCTACTGTCCATGATCAATGCCCTGGCTATGTAAATACTGAATACTTCAATCCACCCATGACATCTGAACTTGGAGCTGGTGATAATTATCTAGAGCTAAATGATCTATTCCCTCTTGGCCAAACTATCTCCCCTGAGATGCTTGTGTCACACAATTTGTTTCCCCGGTATTTTTCTGATCAGTTCCCATACAATCAGTTGAATTATCCCCACTATGAAAATGATGGTGCTCTTGCAGCTTCTTTAGCAAGCAGGCAACTTGCTCCCATGAATTCCCTCCTCTATGCATGATATGACTGTTCATGATACTACTTTCACCACAAACCTCATGGGGAACAACGGCTCAAACCCAACGATGCGTTACCCCTACTCATGAGTCATGAATACTATCAACTTTTTCAGAGGTATGAATTTGTACTGTAGTGTTCAATTTTCTAATTGGTGCATCTTTTGTTGAGTTGGTAGTAATGTTACTTCTCATCAGTTGCAATGCTAGAAGGATCTTCTACTACTAGCCCTTGCTGGAGATGTGATACACTGGTAGCGTGATATTGTTGTGAAGCTGCTGCTGCTTCTCAACAAGCTAAAGTTTGCTGCAAACTATCCCTTCTACCATTCAAATTTGGCTGATCGATCGAGTGAAGTCTTGAGTGCATTTAGCTGCAAACTATCCCTTCGGCGAAGTGGTTATGGAACTGTGCTATCGAACTTTACACGAGTCAAGAACTCCTGTCGTCTGCACGGTGAAGCTGTTGAGATATCTTACTGCTTCCCTGAAATAGTTTCAAATCAGGTTTTTGTCTGGCAAGCTCCGGTAACTGCTGAGGATCCGTCTGCTTCTGACGGATTCAATCCACTACTATGCCTCAGCTTGTGCTCGTAGTGATTGTAGTTTGCTGCAGATAATGTGTAGCTCTATAGTATATTTCTGCTACATAATGCAAAAACTGCTGCTTAAGTAATGTGATGAAAACTTATGTGCCTGTAAATATTGACATGGTTTGTATCAATATGATCTAGTTTGACTCGTGTTATTTTAAATCCATTCATCAATCTCCACAGCACCATACCCTATTCATGCTTATCGTGCTGCGATTGTTGGAGTGGCCCTCATCTAGACCCAGTTGGCCTATTACGCTAGGAGGTCAATTGGCTGGTTTGACAACTACAGGCTAGGGAAAGACCATGACTGCCCCTATGTGTATAGACTCAGATAGGAGTATCCATGTAGCTCTGAGCTGGAGAAATAGCATGTGTATCCTTGTAAGTGTAAACTCAAATAGAGGTGTTTATGTAACGAACCTCATGGCTATAAATAAACACCATAGGGCGAGAGGGAGGGTAGAGCTATCATTTTCAGGTAAATCTAAATAATAGACTTCTATCACTGTCTACACGGTTTGTAAGCCTTTGGGCAACCTCTTAGAGGTCTCCTTGTAGCACCCCTATTTACTGTTTGACTTGTAACCACAGTAGTTAGTGCCATTTGTGAGGGACAAGTATAGAAGCTGCGAGCTAATGTAGGAGCAATCAGATGCAATGGCGCCGAAGAAGGCGGCAACAACGACCCCGAAGAAGACAGCGGTGTCGACCCCCAAGCGAAAAAGAAGCACTATCTCCGAGGTCGCCACGGTGAGATCAACGAAGACGGTCTATGAAGGACCCTCATCCTCGTGGCAGCGACGCACCAGTGCAGCGACAACGGAAGCAACATGCAATGAAGGAGGCCCTTTGATGACTGCTCCGACGATGGGGCAAGAAGCACCCCAAGCAGAGGACCTAGTGGCAATGGCCAACGGGAATGTAACGTCCTAGGGTCCAAACCGGTTCAGACCTAACCACATTCTGGATAGGCCACACACACGTAGCAACCCGCTTGCACTTTCGTCCTCGCTTCGCGCAAAACGGTTAACCGGGGGTACTACCTTTGGAACTCTTAGGCTTATATGTAAGTGCTTCAAGTTAAGCTAACAAGGTGGGACTAACTCAGAAATTCATGTGCACACACACACACACACATGGGCCAACATGGGCTGGGGTACCACATACACCCCCCCTCAAAGGACCCGACGTCCTCGTCGGATCAACATACCCACACAGGGGCAAATGATAAGGATCTCCCCTCTTTGCACATGTCCTCGCGTTTAGTGCCAGCACATATGCCATGCCGTGTGTCCACTCCGGGCCCACACGCGTCATGCGCCATATGCCCGCGCCCCTAACCCGCACGTGCCCATGTAACCGCGAGAGCCGGCTCTGATACCATTTGTAACGTCTTAGGGTCCAAACCGGCTCAGACCTAACCATATTCTGGATAGGATACGCACACGTAGCAACCCGCTTGCACTTTCGTCCTCGCTTCACGCAAAACGGTTAACCGAGGGTGCTACCTTTGGAACTCCTAGGCTTATATGTAAGTGCTTCTCAAGTTAAGCTAGCAAGGTGGGACTAACCCATAAATTCATGTGCACACACACACATAGGTCAACATGGGCCGGGGTGCCACAGGGAACCCCGAGACTTGTGCCGACCTCGGGAGCATAGCGAGGACAATCATGCGAAGCCCTGGGAACAGAAAGAGCTTGTACCTGGCATATGCTGGCTAACGCTAGCCTTGGGCACGTTGCCTTCGTCCCAGACAGGGCTTTCCTCGGGAGGTGTCGTCCCTGAAGGAGGCACGGGAACAACTGGAGGGGCGGCGGTGTACCAGCCTCTGAACTTGAATCTTCGTCCAACACCCCCATAGAAAGGCGAAACCCCGTTGTTGGGGCTGCGTGAGGGAGCTTAAGCGCACACGCTTCACCGGACAACTCGACAAGGCACCCTTCGCTCACCGGTGGGTCGGTCCTCGCCCGCCTCCGCCAAACGCTCCACCCCAAGGGACGCCCCATCCCCCTCCACCGCAGCGGAGTTTGACACGTCAATGATGTGCCCATCATCCTCAGCGCTACTACTATCTGTGTCACCTTCATCACCATCGCCATCACTACCCACATCCTCGGCTTCCTCGCTCTCCTTCTCCTTCACGTCGGAGCCACCGAGCTCGTCCGAGCGGGCCCCCGACCTTGTGGGGCTAGATGGAGCTAAAGATAGGCATGACCATGATAGTTGGAGCCGAGCCCCTACGCTCGCCCAGATCCTCGTGATCGGGGCCACCTTCGCCATCCTGGCATCTCGCACCACGATCGCAACCACCGCTCGAGGCGGGAATGGAGCGCTTGGGCATAGCAATACCCAGGGCTTCGCACACACGGTTGATGTGCAGACTGGCCGAGGTCATCGACGCTCGAAGGGTGTGCTCCTTATAGATGTACAGCCCCAGAAACATGCACGTGGCACACTCCGCCTCCGCAAGTGATAGCACTACGAGTACACGAGGTTAACTAGTGGATCAATAGCGTGGGCTAGCGACATTTCTAGGGCACATAGGAATTACTAGGACCCGTAGGCTTCGCCAGCATCGTCAGTGAAGGGCAAAAGACATCCATCCGAGCAAGGCCTGTCCACACCTTCCGTCACCGAGCCAGCGAGGACACGCGGAGCATGCAGAACTCCTCGGTGCACTCGCATATTCAGCCGAAGGTTAACCGCAAGGAGCCTCCGGAGCTAGGTCTCATTATCCTAGTCGAGCACCACTTGGGGCGACTGGACAAAGTCCATGAGGCAATCGGTGAAGCGAATGTTGTTGTCATGTTCGATTGTGTGGTAAAACCACCACTTCGTCCAATGGGACTCCCACTTCGTCTGCGTGGAATTCACAGGGAAGACCTTCGAGGTGATATCGTGGAGTTGCAAACTAACACTACACAGGTTGGGGTACTAACTCTGCCTGAGGCTCTTTGGTTGACAGCGTGCATCATGAAGGGATGCGAAGATCACTGCACTAGGGAGGGTACTCTCCGAACGGGCCGCCTAGGGGTAGATGATGAGGTGCACAATGGCGTTCGGCGTCAGCTACTAGAGCTCCAGTTTGTACAACTACAGGAGGTCACCAATAAAGTGCGCAGGAGGAATACAGAGCCTGGCATTGAAGTAGGTGGCGAATGCGACTGTCTTGCCCTCTTGCGGCTATGGCTTGACCTCCTCGCCATCGGGGAGGCACACAACCTCGTAGGACATAATCTTGCCATCATGCACGAGGGACTCTACTGGCTCTTTCATCGTGATTGACGGGCCCAGTGTGTTCACGAACACACCACCGGACTTCCCTGACGCCTTCCATCACTTATCGAGGGCCACCTTCTAGTGTTCGTCTCCATTGGCCCCACTGCTCGACGGAGTCAATGTCCCATTGTGACCACGGCGGGTACTCGCATACACCATCCTGGCAGGTAGGCGCGCAACGGCGAGCAAGCGAGCGACAGGAAGATTGGCGAGAAAGAATCAACGGCAAGCAAGAAACATGTGAGCAGCAACAGGAAGCCGAGAAGAAAAGGGGAAAGAAAATAACCGGAACTAGCGTTGGCCATGCCCTTATGTAGACGTGACAGCGCCATTTAATGCCGAAGCAGCGGGCGCAAGAATCTAGGAGACATGCACGAAGCCATAGCAAGCACGATGGCTTGTCTTGCATTATCGAGAAAGCAACTGCCAACACAAGCGACATCGTCTCGTGGGGAACAGGCGCCGACCTGGTTGGCACCATAGGAAGTCAAAGTGATGGTGTTTCAATGGGCCGAGGAGACGGAGGGGCCCAAGGAACACCAGACATGGTATCGATCTACAGAAGGCAAGGCTCCTTAACCATGAGAGGCTACTATTGGGGGAATGGCTCTCACCTTGGCCCAGTCGACCCATTGTGTCAGTAGGCCAATTGATTGGCCTAATAAGGACTAAAGACCAGGGGAAGGCCATGACTGTCCCTATGTGTATAGACCTAGATAGAGGTATCCATATAACTCTAAGTTGGAGAAATGACACGTGTACCCAGAAAGTGTAGACTCACATATAGGTGTTTATGTAACGAACCTCCTTGTAGCTATAAATAAGTGCCTTAAGGTAACAGGGAGAGCAGAGTTCTCTGTTTTAGATAAATCTAGATAGCATAGATTTCTATCACTATCTCCACGATTTGTAAGGCTTCAGACAGCCCCTCAGAAGCCTCCCCGTAGCCCCTTTATTTACCATTTGGCTTGTAACCACAACCGCCATATTCCGAAATATGGTGCAAATCAACTTGTAAAGTTGTAAACCATCCAGCAACTTTTTTATTGTGTATCGTTATTAACGATGAAATTTTGAAACACTCACAAACATTACGATCTTACAACAGATTATTGTAATTCTAGGTTGGCCTTTGTCTTTCATACTATTGCCACACCATCTGCTCCTCAACAAGAAGCCTCTGCCTCGTCTGCATATCCGTCATTTGAACGTACGTCGGCGAAGGCACTCCCAGGATGCCGCGAACGGGTCTGCCTCGCTGCGGCGACAGCACTGGCCCCAGGCAGTGGTAGCAGTGTAAGCACCGTCGCACCAGGCGTCCGCATCGCCACGCTGCTTGCGCTCCCAGCGAATGCTAATTGCTCGTGCGTTTGTCGCGGCATTGACCGCCACGTGGTTGTACATGCCGTCGGGCTCTGTGGTGTTAAAAGTTGCCACCGAGCTCCACGCGCTGGGTGGCGAACCTGCTCGTCGACTGCACTAGCGCCGTCTCCCAGTCCATCTATGGATCATCGAGCACCCATTTCGGTGCCGGTTCGGCCTGGTCGCCGTCGAACAGTGCCAATGCCAGGTTCCGCCCGTACTCCTCGCCAGACAATGACGGTGCCGTGTCTTCCTTCAGGTTCAAGAATCCAACCATTTGGTCGTCGAGACGTCGACCACGATGAGGGAACCTACCGGCTCAGCTGGTGGCGCGTTGAACAATATGACAATGGGTTATTAGCCAAGAAGCATGAGTGATATGATAATTAAGCTCAATGACAATATGACAAGTAATCTGGAACCACGTGATATGCAAAACGGAAAGGTCACGGCCGCGAGGTACTTACCTTGAACACGTTTGGAGGCCTCACAGCACGAGGGATCCGAGGTGTGCAACTGCCCAAGCGTCCCCTAAAAGCTACGTGCGAACCTACACGATGGAATGGTGGCAGATCAGATCAAGACTGAGAAAACTTGTGGAAGACTAGACAGAAAAGCTATTAGCGGAACGGATTTGCGTTCGCTAAGTCTTCATCGTGCGAATTACCATATGGCCAAGCGACTAGCTAATCGTTCATGCAAACCACGACCTGCTGTATGACTTCTGAAAACGCCGTGCGAAACGTGATTCGCTAAACGAACCTTGCTCCCCAGCGAACGCTAAAGAAACCACGCACGAAACGTGATTTGGCCAGGTCCCAAACTGGTCGAACCTCGTCGGCATCGCACGCCGACTGGACCGCCACCACCGGCACACACACAGGCGTGCGCGTGCAACCGCCCGCCTAGCGCCGCCGCCGCCGCCGGCGCTGCCGTCACGCCATGACCAGCGTGTCGCCGCCGCGCACCGAGCAGTGTGTGCTCGCGTCGCGCCGCGCGCGCAGGCCGCGCGCGGCGCCGCCGCGCGCGACACCGCCGGCCGCCACGCCATGGCCAAGACTTGCCGCCGCCGCGCGCGGGCCATGCGCGGCGCAGCGTGCGCGCGCGCCACCGTCGCCGTGTGTTGCCGCCGGCCGCTGAGCCTCCCTTCGCCGTTGCGCGTGCCGCCGCCACCGGTCGCTGAACGCACGAGGGGAGAGAGAGATGCATTTGAGGAAGGAGAGAGATTAAGCTGTTGGGGGAGGATAAGAGAGAGAGAGAGGGAGATATAATGGGAGAGAGAGATACATGGTAAGGGGTTTCTCTTTTTGTTTTTTTGGGTGCTACACTCTCCCCATGCTCGATCGTCTTGACGATGGCCACGTCGAGGTCCGCGACCATCTCGTCCGTGCCGCCCATCCTATCGAGCCTGATGCTCGTCTGATCCTTCACCGCGCCCAGTGCCCCCTAGAGCATGCTCGGCGCCATCGGCTACCAAATGTGGCGCACTTCTTGCGAATGATGTAGACGTGCGCGGGAAGTTGGCAGTTGATTGGAGGACGGGCGGACGGTGGAGAGGGAGGCCGTTTGGTGGGTTTGGGCTGTGCTTTACCTCAAAACTTTATTTTTTTCTATTTTAAGTAAGATCTGGCGAAATGGGACAAAATTTCGAAAATTTCGCCCCTTTCGTCACCCTCTGAAACGAATTTGATTCAGCCAAATTTTGGTCAAATTTGGCTCGAAATTTATTCAAAATTCATCTAAATTTTGGTTAAATTTCATCAAAATTCAATTGCTATTTGAAAATCTCGTCTGAAATTTTGGCCGAAAGGAACAAAATTTCGGTATTTCGCTTGTTTTGCCGACCTCTGGAAATTTTTTCAAAAGGAAATATTCTACTCGTGAGTACAGAAAGATGGACGCCAATATTTAAACTTGTGAGTGGAATCACAATCATACCTTCACGGAGAGATGGTTCGCCGTCGAATCCTCAATACTTAACCGAGGCAACGGCCCTTCTTGTCTGGTTTAACGCGGAGTGTTGGTGTCGTTGGCTTGATTTAGTGGCTGATTGCTTCGTTATGAGGTTTGGCTTGTGGAGTTACAGCTCAAGTTTAGTTTAGTAGCCAAATTAATTACCGAGTGCTAGATGCTCCCAACAAACTATGGTTGATACTATATACTTCAAAGGCAGCTTGGTCCATACACTACCTTGCGGTGTTTTGTGTTCATTGAAATTTTTGTAGTTCCAATCTGAGAGTAACAACTCAGGAGTGGAAAATTGAGAGGGTCCAGTTAAGCTGGGCCCGTTTTCACAGGGGGACGAGCAAGCCATGATTTTTGCACGGAGGATTCGATCCATGAGACCATTATTTTTGACGAGCCAGGAGCCAGGAGTAGGCTAATTTGCCTGCTACCTCAAAGCCTTTGAGAGGAAAAGGCACCAGTCTGGTCTGTTCCCTTCACAGAAGCATGAACCGCTGTTACATTGGTTGTCATTTTCTGTCCCCCTGAAAACGTGCAAACGAGCTAGCGTTGAAGTTAGACTGAAGCAACGAGCAGTAGCTGGGCGGTGTATTCAGTGTAGTTCTTGTTTTTCTGGTCCAACAAACTATTGCACTGCTACTTACTAATATTTCTGACAGCAAACATGGATGCAGAATTGCAGACAAGACAATAACGATAGTAGACTGCGGTTGTTGTTCAGCTTTCTTCACCGATTATTGATTCATGAACACACTGAAATTCCCATTACGAGGAAAACAGACGGATAACAACAAGAAGAGAAGCATACCACAACTTCAAATTCGGTGATAGTGTTTACACTAATACACGGGCCTTGTTTGGTTGGCCGGGATTTTGGTCCAACCAAACAAGGCCTCAGTGGCAAATTTGAAGTCTTCTTGCAGCTGCGTCTTGCCCCCCACCCTCTGCACCCGGAACACAGACTAAAGTCGAGAAGGCAAGAATCAGATCAGATAGAACAATGAACTTCTCTTCTTCATAAATTTCGCCATCAGAATGAATATTACTAAGTGATTACGTCCTAGAAAGAAGCAAAAAAAGAAGAATGGCACGTAAGCTATGCCGCTGTCATTGAATGTTGCGGTGATGCAAACATCCAGCCCATATAATCCAATCCATAGTGGTATACTGTTATCCGTTATTGCATCTCTGATTCGCGTGGTTATTAGCATTCAGTGCATAACGTTAGCAAGTTAGTTGAGACGTCCGGTGGCTATTTTCTATCGTTCCATCATAAATTCCTGCAAGCGACGGCTAACAAGCAACAAGCAGGGACATCCGTTAACTTGTTATCATCTTACGGCAATAGTAAGAAGATCCCTTTCCTGAATGACAATGTGCTACAATTATTTGACAGTTGAGATCCTGATTTCCCACCATTGAGAGTTAGTCCTTCATTTCAGGGAACATTTTTTCAGTAGGCACTAGCTATTCATGTAATAGTCATATAGCCACAAAGACGAAGTAGAAGCAGCGTCTACAAATTGACATTGCGTTTTTCTTCAGTGTACCTGCATCGGCACTAGGGACAAACTCTTGCAGCCTTGCCTGTAAATTGCAGGTGAAAGTATCAACTCATATAGCTCTCGTGATTCATGAATCTGAGCCATCTAGGCTTATGCAATGATCATAGAGACAGCAGCACTACAATTCTTTTTAACCAAACCCTGCAATTTTACCTCCGAGTTCTCAGTTAGTAGGCACAAGTCATATTCAAGCGGAACATTATCACATTTAAGTCGCATAACAACAGAAGACATTTCACTCTTCTTTCTCAAATGGTCACATCAATAGATAGCCTAGCCCACTGCAATCCAGCCATCAAAACCGTGCACCCAAAACGAAAAGTTGCCATGTCGCTGTCCAAAAACGCGTCCAAGTATTAGATCAGCAAACAGATCAGGTAGCAGAGCTCCAGACGACTTGCCAGAGAGA
Source organism: Dendrocalamus sinicus (assembly GCA_036346575.1). Lineage (NCBI taxonomy): Eukaryota > Viridiplantae > Streptophyta > Magnoliopsida > Poales > Poaceae > Dendrocalamus > Dendrocalamus sinicus. The sequence continues at coordinate 28,691,213 of CM070643.1, read as the reverse complement.
ACGGCAGGAAAGGAACTGGCACGAGCACTGTGAGCCCGCAAGCAAAAGAGAAGCAGCCTAGTTGTACATACCCGCCAGCGGTAAAAGCCTTGTGGGGTTGTGTCGAGCAACTCCGGCCACCGGTTTCTTGCATGGCCGGTGGTGGAGCGAACAGACAACACAACTGCACAGGAACTTCAGAAACGCTGGAACGCTTTTGGGCCGCTCCATCTGCCTTATCACTGTAGCTTTCGACCGCGGGTTAAAATTACACTGTAGTAGTATCTGTTAGCTTTTTCTGAATCATTCAACTAAAAAATAAGAAAAAATAATAACACCATTATATCTCTACAGACGTTACAAAGAAAACAAAAAAACAAAAAAATCAAAATTAAGGGAGTCGATATGTTTTAAATAATTTTTTTTAAGAAACCGGAAGCACCTGAACCAGAAAAAGTAAACTGCTGCATCTAGCCTGGTGCAAATGATGCAGAATCTAGATAACCTGCAATCTGAACCGGTGGAATTAAATGCCACATACTACTTTTCTTCGGACAGGCCACGTTGCGAAGGCAAAAGAACAAATGCTAATAGGCACTACCGCTACAAAAGATCCAAAAACTCTTGCCCAAAAAACCAGCCTTACATCGCGTCGGGTCACCTGTCACGTACGCGGGCCAAAAATCATGTGTGCGTGGCGCCAATTTTGTGTGCGCCTTTCCGCCTTTGCTCACCCCCCACACCCCGCCGTCTTACTTACCTGGCTTCAAGGATGATTGCCCTTTTGCCTGATGAATTTTTTATACTGATGATTTATAGTCTATAATTTAAATATTTAAATTCTATGTATTTATAAGAGATAATACGTATAGAAAATAGTCACATATAATTTTGACCGATACAGCTGAACTTAGTATATTTTTTACTACAATATTTATATTGACCTTGATTTAAATTGTAGATAGTACAAATATAAGTCACAAATAAGCACATTTGAACCCACCCGGATTCTCTCTTCTGATCACAATAATAGAACAGCAAAATGGCATGCAAGCGTTATACCGGTTGCTTCTTGTGTACTATTACTATGATCGAATTAGCGTGTCAACCCAAAAATATATAAGAGATAGTTAGTCTAGAGGCTTTGTGTTGCCATGCAGTGTTTTGAGTGTGCCCAATGGGTCCACGCTCAAACGCTAGTTTGCTACTTTGCTTGCATTTGCATACGAATGTTGTGGTCAGGTCAAGTTAGGTTTGATTTAGGATTCCATTTGCCGGGTGCATTTTCGCATGCATGTACGTAACATCCAAATCTCCGTATCGTACGCTACGCATTTGACAAGGCAAAGATTCTTCTACTGCCATCACTAGCATATATTCTCCTTTGCCGTTATATATGCCATGATATCGTTAGTTTGGATCGAGTTTCGCGTCAACATTCGAGACAACGGTGCACGGTGTGGGGCGTACGCCGCAAAGCTGCAACTAGTATTACTAGGATGAACGTACGTGTGATAGGAACACGGAACACCAGAACTGGACGGCGTACACGACATCTCCAAATAAATCTCAAATTATTTTTTTGGACAATGATTGGATGTCTGATAGACTGGTTGATTGATAGATGGGGTGAGACGCATCTGGTGCTCGTGGGCGCCGCGCACAGCCGCAGGCGGCAGCAAGGACAGTAACCACCCTGGCAACCTCACTTACGCGAAGTGTTGCTACATTTCTAGTTGCTATGCAAATGGTAGTACCAGGAAGATTGATCGAAGATCGGCCTCCCAATTCTAGTTATCGTCCGATCGTTGCTCATCACGGGTGAAACTTCTGAACCAGCATGACGATTTCTGATGGTGGTCAGCGCGCACCAGCAAAATTGTACTCCCTCTATCCAATTTTACGAGACGTCCTTTTCTTCTCCTGTTGTTAAATTAGTGAATTACAGGGTGCACACACCTCTCCATGCAAAATTTTAGGTTCTCTCTCTAATGCATCTATTAACTATTCAACTCGATGCATGGTATCAAATTCTTGAGCTAGTAATTATGCATGGCTGCCGCTTCATGCTCCACAAAGTATTGTTCATGCTCCACAAACTTGAAGGAAGAGACTACATTACTCGCCAGAAACAGGCAGGATTACGCTACGCTTGGATATACGTGTCCTATATAGCTGGAAGCTATTTACGATCAGGTCAACTTTGCCGGATAACATAGCCAAGAGAGTCAGAGCATCTCCAACAGTGACTTATGAGCTAGCTCTAAGCATATTATTTCATATTTTAATAGAAGAGAGAGAAAAGCTATCTCTTGATCAAGAGTTAGTCTCATACACACATTCCAAGATTATGTGAGAGTGTCATGAGAGGCTATTTATGTTATGAGCTATGTGCTAAAAGTTAGTACTATTGGAGAAGTTATCTTAGAGCTAGTAACTAGCTCATACTGTTGGAGATGTACAAATGCAGCTACATAGTATATGCGTTGGTGCTCGCAATGCAAGACCGGACTGGCCTTTTGTAGGATTTTTTAAATAATCTAATTTTTATTTTAAATTACACTATTATATTTACTTTTATTTTTTTGCCGTTATATATGCCATGATATCGTTAGTTTGGATCGAGTTTCGCGTCAACATTCGAGACAACGGTGCACGGTGTGGGGCGTACGCCGCAAAGCTGCAAACTGGTATTACCAGGATGAACGTACGTGTGATAGCAGCACGGAACACCAGAACTGGACGGCGTACACGGCATCTCCAAATAAATCTCAAATTATTTTTTTGGACAATGATTGGATGCCTGATAGACTGGTTGATTGATAGATGGGGTGAGACGCATCTGGTGCTCGTGGGCGCCGCAGGCAGCAAGGACAGTAACCACCCTGGCAATGGCAACCTCACTTACGCGAAGTGTTGCTACATTTCTAGTTGCTATGCAAATGGTAGCACCGGGAAGATCGGCCTTCCAATTCTAGTTATCGTCCGATCGCTGCTCATCACGGGTGAAACTTCTGAACCAGCTCGACGATTTCTGATGGTGGTCAGCACCAGCAAAATTGTACTCCCTCTATCCAATTTTACGAGGCGTCCTTTTCTTCTCTTGTTGTTAGAACTAGTAGTGTGTCCGTGCTAACGATACAGTAAAATACAAAATAAGATAAAATTTGTAAAAAATAAAACGAACAATCAGATTCATTAAGATTCACATCTCATATTGCAGACAGTGCAATGCTTAGCAAGTCAACAATAAGTTCAATTTGTATACTAATATGCATGAAACAAGCAACGACAAATCCACAATGTGCAGCTCGGTACTCACAATAGTACACTTGATTCTATCATGTATTAGGAAGAATGCTGTCTAACATTCTCAAGAGTACTACGTTCTGAACCAGTCTAGGAAGATTTGTCACAAGGGTTGACGAATAGTCATATCAGAAATGAGAACCTAAAATGAGATAAAATACCTGGTATATCTCAAAACCACAATCTTCACATGTATAAACAGCCACCTGCATTAAGGGCTTCACATCCGAGCAGCGAGTCACAATTCCAGATATTTTCACAAGTCGCCTGATGTTGGATGCCTTCACTTGCCCGATGGTGAGTGGAGTCACCTTTGAGAATGCCTTGATGTAGACCTCACTGCAATGTCAAAAAACACTTCACTTTTAGATAAAAGATCAACACAGCCCAATCAACGGATAGCATTAGAAAAAGCAAATATAAGAGCACAAAGAAAGTTCTAGCAAGAACATAAGGTGGCAAATGTCCAGATCACATCAGAATGCTTATCACATTGCATTATACAATATCCATGGAAGCACAAACTATTGCAGGACATGTACGAATTCTTTCAACCAGTCAGCTGGGGAAGGCTACTATTGTTAACATGGTCTACCAAACCAGATATGCCTAAAGCATCTATGCGCACATCGCGCAGCATCTTTCAAAGAACTGTTTAAATTCTGTAATTCAGCAATAATTTGCTTGCTCAACTTCATAACATGTGAGACTCTTTTCCTTCCATGTGAATCACAATCACCAGTCCAGGTATAGCTGAGTTTATGGCTGTGCAACAGCAGCATTACCCTCCAAAAACAGCTCCAACAGCAACCCCAATCATCAGGCTTGGAGCATATAGCCCACCCACAAGACCAGAGCCCTTGCAAAGGGCGGTTGCAACTACCTTTGCAGCTGCAAGTTGAGTTAACAACCAAATGCCAGGAGCAGAAGCACTTTTCCCAGTATGCAATATTTCTTCAACATTAGTGAAACCCCAGTATAAAATCCCTGGATATTTGAGAGCTATGAGGCCGGCTCACCCACCCAAAGCGAGTGCAGTACAATAGGAAAATCAAATCTCTCTTTTATGTATCCAAAAAAGCTTGAAAACCATACTACCAACCGGCCAAATACCACACTGACGGCTCCACAGAGCATTCCTAAGATGAGGTATAGAGGCAGCTCTACAAACACAAAAATCAGAGACGAGGATATTGTTCAGAAACACAACTGTTCATATATGTTAGAGATATATGTATAGTTTGTTATTCCCCATTGTTATAAGGGGTTCTTTGCATATTTACCACCTGTACTTTGTGTATATATACCGGCCCATTGGCCTCATATGAATACAAGCGCTATTCATAACATGGTATCAGAGCCAAAACTAGGGTTTTGGCTTACCTAGGGTTCCGCGCGCCGTCGTCGGCCTCCCCGCGCCGTCACCGGCCTCCCTGCGCCGCCGCCGGCCTCCCCGTGCCTCCGCTCGCCTTCCACCGCCTCCGCTCCGCCGCGCGCCGCCGCTCCCCGCGCCTCCCGCGCGCCGCCGGGCCACCGCAGATCCGCCCGGCCTCTCGCTCCTACCGGCCGGCGGCCTCCTCCGCTCCCACCCGCCGCCAGATCCGCGGCCTCCACCGTCCCTCGCGCCTCCACCGCGCTGCCGTCCTCCACCGCCCGTCGGTCGCTGGTCGCCGCCCGGCCTCCACCGCCGGGTCGGCTGAGGCGGGTCTCGGCCGCCGCCGACTCCGCCCGCCGCCGCTCGTCGCGCCCGCTGGTCTCGCCGAGGCGAAGCCGCCGAGGTAGGCCGCTGCCGGAGCCGCCACCGTTCCGCCCCCGCCGGACTCCGGTCCGCCCGTTGGCCCGCCTCTTCCGCCCCTGACCAAGGCCTGTCTCTGCTGCCTCGGTCGGTTTTGTAGGGCAGGGTCAGGCCGGTCGGTTTGACCGGTCAAAAGCAAAAAAAAACGTCGTTCTAACCGTCGCGCCGTTCAGCGCCGCCTGTTAGACTTCGTTGCCTTGGTCGCCGCGCCGTCCAGCGCGCCTACCAATGGGCACCGTTTCTCTCCCTCGTTGCCCGGTGATCTTTGATGGTGTTAATTACACCGACTTCATGTCTCACATGCGCATCCACATGCGTGGTCTTCGTCTCTGGGGCGTCCTCTCTGGCGATGTCACCTACCCGTCTTGCCCTATTCCTCCGACGGAGCCTACGCCTGTTAAGGCTGCTGCTGATGATGAAGCTGCCTCTGCCTATCAGGAGGCTCTAGATTCCTACAAGGATCGTCTGACCGTCTACACTCAGTGGTACGATGACGACGCTCGGGCTGCTGCTGTCTTCATCGCGATGTCGGCCTCGATTTTCTTACGAGGTTGTGGGACTCCTTCGGCTTTCGGATGTGGAATCATCTTCGTCGGCGCTCACGAGCCCTCCGGTGATGCCTCAGATCGTCCGTGGTCCGCCAGGAGCACTCTCTTCAGCAGGGTGATGCTACTGTTGATGCCTTTTACGCTCAGAGTTCTGCTGTTTGGCGTCAGTTGGACTCACTTCGCACTGCTGGCTGTCGTACCTGTCCGTGCTGCCTGGATGTACGTGCTAACCTGGAGTTTCAGCGGGTTTACGAGTTCCTTACTCGCCTTCATCCTGAGTTCAAGCAAAGGCGTGCCCAGCTCCTTGCACGCCATCCTCGTGTCACTCTCCTGGAGGCTCTTACCGAGATACGCGCAGAGGAGACTCGTTTGAGCGGTGCTGGTCTGATGCCACTCCCCTCTGTGCTCACCGCCGCGTCACTGCTACACCGCCTCCTCCGGTGGCTACCACGGTGGTGGTGGCCGTCCTCCGTCTGGAGGTGGCCGTCCTCACTGTTCCTACTGCGACAAGGATGGCCACATTGAGTCCCAGTGCTACAAGAAGAAGCGGCATCTGTCACGCCGTTCTTCTACTGGCACTAGTGCTTCTACGACGATGTCTGCCTCGACTTCTTCAGCAGCTTCTCTCACCGAGCAGGAGATAGCCAGACTTCGACGCCTACTTGCCGCTTCAGGTTCTCCTCAACAGTTCTGCGAGTTCGCTCATCGACTCTTGCACCGAGAGACCACCTCCTACACAGTCAGGTACCTCCCCGTGGATTCTTGATTCTGGAGCATCTTTTCACATGACTCCTGATCCTTCCACTCTGTCTTCTATTACACCTCTTGATTCTCCTGTCAGTGTTCTTACTTGTGATGGTACATCTCTTTCTGTCTCTGGTCGAGGATCTCTTAGCAACTCATCTTTTCATGTTCCTTCTATTGCTCATGTTCCTCGCTTTACCTTGCAGCTTCTTTCTGCTGGGCAGATTACTGACCTTGGTTATCGGGTCATTCTCGACTCTGACTCTTGTTGTGTTCGGGATCGCCACACGGAGCTCGGTTGGTTACGCCTCGGCGCCGTGACTCACGGCGTCTCGGGAGCTTGACCGCTTCACCTTCCTTCCGCTGCCACCATCGCCGCCGTCTCTCCGCCGCCACTTCATCTACCGGCTCTTTCCAGCGGTGGCATCACCGTCTTGGTCATCGTGTGGATCTCGCGCCGTCGTCCTTAGTTCGTCGTGGTCTTCTGGGGTCTGTCTCAGGAGACGTGTCTTTAGATTGTCGGTGTAAGTTAGGTAAGCAGATCCGACTTCCTTATCCTCATAGTGAGTCGTGTCTCGGCGCCCTTTTGATCTTGTTCATTCAGATGTTTGGGGTCCGGCTCCTTCGTTTGAAAGGGGTCATTGATATTATATCATTTTTATAGATGATTTTTCTCGCCATACTTGGATATATTTCATGTCTTCTCGTAGTGAGGTCTTGTCTATCTATAAACAATTTGCCACTATGATTCACACACAGTTCTCCACTCCTATTCGTGTCTTTCGTGGTTGATTCTCTTGGCGAGTACCTCTCTCGTTACTGCGCAGCTTCCTTGCCGAGCGGGGCACTCTCTTCGATTCTCTTGTCCCGGTGCTCATGCTCGAATGGTGTTGCTGGCGCAAGCATCGTCACCTCCTTGAGACGGCTCGTGCTCGATGATCGCGCCTCTATTCCACCTCACTTTTGGGCCGAGGTGTTTCCATCGCCACCTATCTCGTCAACATCCAGCCCTCTTCTGCTCTTCAGGGAGCGATCCCTTTGAGCGTCTATGTGGTCTTCTTCCTGACTACTCTACCCTTCATCTGTTTGGTTGCGTTTGCTACGTTCTCCTCGCCTCGAACGCACCAAACCGACCGCTCGATCTGTTGAGTGTGTCTTTCGGGATCTGATGCGAGCACAAGGGTTATCGGTCTTTGGGATCACGTTGGTCGTCGGATGCGGGTTTCTCGGGATGTGACTTTCGACGAGTCTCGTCCATTCTACCCACGTCCTGCCTCTCCTTCGGCTTCCTCTGTGGAGTCTCTATCTTTCTTGACCTTTCCAGATACACCTATATATGTTTTGCCCTCGTCCACCTGTCCCACTGAGTCTCCACATATTCCCCCTGTGGCCTCTCCGTCGTTGTCGCCGCCTGTGTCGTCTCCTACGACTCCGCAGGCTCCTCCCACTACAGTACCTTCTCCCCTTATCTTCTACACTCGTCGACCTCGTATTGCGGATCTTCCAGATGGGCCATCTTCTTCTGATGTTTCATCTTCTTCTGATGCTCCATCTTCCCCTGATGGGTCATCTTCTCCTCACTACGCTCTCCGCGATCGCCAGTCGATTCGGCCTCCTGCCGTTTGCCTTTCTTTGGCGCAGCTACTTGTGAGCTTTGTCTCCTCACGGGATGTCATTACTCACCCCGAGTGGCAGCTTGCCATGGCCGAGAGATTGCTGCCCTCGAGCGCATTGGTACTTGGGATCTTGTTCCTTTTCCATCTCATTCTCATCCCATCACATGTAAGTGGGTCTATAAGATTAAGACTCGCTCTGATGGCTCTCTTGAGCGCTATAAGGCGCGTCTTGTTGCTCGTGGCTTCCAGCGAGAGCATGGTGTTGACTACGACGAGACTTTTGCTCCTGTGGCCCACATGACCACTGTTCGCACTCTTCTTTCGGTGGCGTCATCGCCATCGGTGCATTCTCACTTGATGTCAAGAATGCCTTTCTTAATGGCGAGTTGCGTGAGGAGGTCTACATGCATCCGCCACCAGGTATTCTTCTCGAGGGCATGGTCCGCCGCCTTCGTCGCTCTCTCTATGGCCTTAAGCAAGCCCCTCGTGCTTGGTTTGGCGCTTCTCCTCTCGTGGTCATCGCTGCTGGTTTTTCAGCTAGTGATCATGATCCTACGCTCTTTGTCCACACTTCGTCTCGTGGTGGACTCTTCTTCTCTGTATGTTGATGATATGATCATTGCGGAGATGATTCTGAGTACATTGCCTTTATCAAGGCTCGTCTTAGTGAGCAGTTCCTTATGTCGGATCTTGGTCCTCTTCGTTACTTCCTTGGGATTGAGGTTACTTCCACTCCGGATGGTTTCTTTATGTCCCAAGCGAAATATATTCAGGATCTTCTTGATCGCGCCTCTCTCATCGATCACAGATCGTTGAGACTCCCATGGAGCTCAATGTTCACCTCCGACTCTCTGATGGCGAGCCTCTTTCTGATCCGACTCGCTATCGTCATCTTGTTGGGAGTCTTGTCTATCTTGCCGTTACTCGTCCGGATATCACTTATCCAGTTCATATTCTGAGTCAGTTTGTTTCAGCTCCCACTGGGTCCACTACACCACCTTCTTCGAGTTTTGCGATACCTTGGCGGGACTATCTCTCGCCGTCTCTTCTTTCCACGTTCCAGCTCGTTCATGACTTCAGCCTTTTGGATGCTACTTGGGCGCGATCCTTCGATCGCGGTCTATCTCCGCTTCTTGTGTTTTTCTTGGTGGTTCTCTTATTGCCCGGAAGGCGAAGAAGCAGATCGCAGTGTCCCGTTCGAGTGCAGAGGTGAGTTGCGAGCTATGGCTCTCTTGATGCAGAGATTACTTGGCTACGGTGGTTACTTGAGAATTTTGGTGTTTCACACTACAGGCCCCTCTCTTGTCGACGAAGACAGTGCTATCGGATTGCTCGTGATCCGTGAAGCATGAGCTCACCAAGCATATTGGTGTTGATGTTTCTTTCATGAGGTCTTGTGTGCATGATCAGGTGATTACTCTTCAGTATGTGCCTTCGGAGCTTCAAATAGCGGATTTCTTCACGAAGGCCCAGACTCGAGCACAGCATAGCTTCTACCTCTCCAAACTCAGTGTTGTTGATCCACCATGAGTTTGAGGGGGGGTGTTAGAGATATATGTATAGTTTGTTATTCCCCATTGTTATAAGGGGTTCTTTGCATATTTACCACCTGTACTTTGTGTATATATACCGGCCCATTGGCCTCATATGAATACAAGCGCTATTCATAACAATATACACTTATACAGCGATACAAAAGGAGAAAAATATTATTTAGTCGAGAACCCATGTCAAGATCATAAAAAAATGAGGCTTCTGTGAGGAATTCAAAGTTTATATAGAATAGGCCAAGTACTAAACTTTATGAGAAAATCACTTCTGGACCTTATAACCGTAAGGCTCAACAAAATGGGAATCACATATTGGGGCTTGATGAATTGCCACAAATGGCAAACCCCAATATGCAAGTGGTGCCCCACAACATAATAAAAAATGGTGATTGTAATATATCCTAACCGCAATTAATATATGAACCTCCATTCTTACAGTTAAAGATAAAAAATAAGTAGGGCAGATACCAGCAGCAGATTTTAGCTCATATGCCGGCACTATAAAAGCTGGTCTTTCTCCAAGCAAAACATTTGATACAGTAGATGATATGACAGATGCCAATATTATCATAGCAGTTGTAAAAGGAGGTGAATTTTCTGCTTTAAGCGGCCTCAGTACAGTTTCAATGGCAAAGAAGCACCCAGCAACTGCTGCATTGAAGCCTGAAAACTCACAACACAAGAAACAGTATATTAGCAAAAGCCATTGCATCAAAAAGGGTAACAACACAACCTAGAAGTTAGAACCTAGGGTCGTAGGGGCAGCATTGTGATAGTTATTAATTATGACATTTCAGGTTCTTTGAAAAAGATATGCAAATTAATACTTGAACTACTCAACGCTATATCTAGTGATAGAAAGTGGAGATGTAGACATGTCAACACCATCTGACTCTCTTCCCATATCCATCAAACATGACATTGCCATTTTGTGATATGTTACTAAATGAAATATCAAATGCTATCAGCATCATGATCTTTCATACTAAGAAAACAGGCATCTTATCATCAATACTATACCTGAAGCAATTCCAGCAGCAGCACCAGCAGCTACAAGAGCAATCCGCCTTTCCCTGTTATTCTCCATCATTTCTGAGCACCCATTTGCACATGATTTGCTTCCTCTCATGGTAAGTGACTATTAATGTGGTCCTCCCATCTTTTTGTATTGAGTACAGTACGGCAGTAATCGTAATACTATATAGTTATGTGATTTTAACATGGTAACCATTTTACATACTGAGGATAGTTATGTGCAAGTTAATTCTAAGTACAAAAAAATTAGATGGAGAACATACCGTAGAAAAGTTCTTATGGTGGGACTCCCTATCTCAAAGTTAAGAAATTTCAGTATGTCAGCCTCCATCTTCACCACCTGCAGTGCATACAAACAACAAATGTGTCTCTACCGTTCATAATCCTGGAAAAATTACTCAGAAATGGAAAGTTTAGCAGAAGAAAAGGCTACCTGCTGCTTGGTGTAAGTGCCATCAGTAATGTCACTGAATTTGTTCACATTCGGAGGGTCGATTTCTTCATACTTCCTGCAACATTCCAATCATGCTAGTCAGACAGTCGTGTTAAGAGAGAAAAAAGACAAACAACAGCTAAGTCCCGTACGCAGCAACAAGCAATGCAGCGACACCAAGCAGTTGCAGCTTGTCCCGGGTAATGACACCCAGTGTGAGGAAGCGATCGACATATGAAACCGCAAGGTAAAGTGTGTCGGCCAGAAGCTTGAAATCCTCAGCCAAATCCACCAGCCAGTCCACAAGGATTCCCCTCATTTTGGCGTTGATGTCTTTCTGTACCGCCCCAATATAGTCATCCCTCGGCCTCCTCAACGGCTCAACCTAACAGTCACAAAATTTAGACAACAAAGTCAGACCTAAAGACCCATTTTCGGCGATCAAAACACCGAAATATCTTGCATTTCGTAATAATGCTAGTAACTTCAGCAAGCATTACATATGTAGCACAACTACTAAAGCATCGGTCAAAACAAAATCAAATCACCAACCTAGCAGGCAGATCATACGCATTGGTCATCTTTGCCATCCTGGCCGGGCACCCACACTGCAAATCATCCATGAAAACAAAAGCCATATTATGATCCCCATTCCAAATCCAAATGCGCCCCTAAAACAGCAACCCCAAAGCCAAACCGTACCAAGGTGGCGCACTCCTCGGCGAGCCCTGGCCACACCGCTACATGCAGCCCCGGACTACTATGTGAGCCTCGTCCAAGCTCTACATCAACCACAAAACCACGAATCATTAGCATCTCGATTGTAACATGTGCAACACCAGAAGCCAGAAGCGAAGAGAATTCCGACCTCGTTGGTAGAGTTATACTTTTTCAGCAGGGATGTGTATAACATAAGAAATGAAAGTCAAGCCATAATGGTGGTCCACACGAAGATTAGACAAATCATTCTCATATGAAAATCAGTGCCAATTACTTATAATCAAATCAGGGACAACTGTCCTAGGCTCGTACCACAGTTACAATATCAGCGTCCAGAAAAACGGCAACAAAAGAATTTCTAGTGCACAACAAATGACAGCCAATTTCCTGTACCTTCAAATTTCTAAATACCATCATAACAATCATTCAAAATCCAAGACATTAAGCATATCCTGAGGGTAGAACCCAAAATACCATATTATCAAATCCAAAGCTGAAGCAAACAAGATTAGCATAAAATTGCATCATGTTCATAATGTTAGCCTAAAAGAACAACACCATAATCCACACAATTAGCGTGTACTATCATGTCAAAAGAATATCATACCAAGACAAGCTTAGATTGCATCCAAATTCAACAACTTCAAGCAGGTGAGCGACACTAATGCTTGAGTTTTCATGCCTGCCACCTACCATTCGTGTTCTCCTTTCGACTTGGAAAAACCATGTCATTCAATCCAACAATCCGAATTGTGCCAGGAAGCCATATAACCCTTCCGGCCTTCCCCCCATAGTCCCCCGCTTCATTGAGATACTTACAAAGCTCCAGTAGACCAATACAAATTTAACCCAATGATGCCATAAAATTGAATTGTATTAACAAAATTATCTTAGACAGGGCAACTTAGATCAGATCATACAGTTATGAAGACTATGTTATGATCAAATCAAAAGGCAAAATGGAAGCAAGACATCATTAATTCACGCAATCCTAACGCGAACACTGACAAGCCACGCTAACCTCCACAACGCCCACGTGCTGGCTCCGGAGCTCCGGCGTGTCCGCCGCGGGCAGGAGTCCGACGCCTGGCGCAGTGCGGCGGCGGCGGGCGGCCTCGAGCAGACCCCCTCGCCGGCGGCGACGAGGAGGGGCAGGAGGAGGGCCGGGTTGAGAGAGAGGCGCTGGAGATGGACGGGCACGGTGACGTGCTCCGCGATGAGGCGCTGCAGGTCGCCGACCGTGGCGGAGGCCGCGTCGGGCACCGTGATGCGGTCCGTGCCGTCGCGGCTGCGGATGCGGAGGATCATCGCCCCCGTCGTCGCCTCCTTCCTCTCCCCCGCCGCATCGGGATAGGGATGATGGAGTGCGCGTCGGCGGCCATCGCCGGAGAAACCGCCCGGGAGATCCCCCCCCCCCCGGCGCCGCCGCTGCCGCAGCTACAGCCTCCCGATCGCCGGCGATCGCCGCATAGAAGGGCGGAGCGGCGGATGAGGGAGGGGAGGAGGTGGCGCGAAGAACGGGGGAGCGACGGGAGCGGAGGCGCGGGGGAGGCGGAGATGGGGGAGGATGGGGGGTGGCACGGTGGAGGATGGGGGGAGGCGCGGTGGAGGATGGGGTAGGCGGAGGAGGAGGCGCGGGGGAGGATGGGGGGAGGCGCGGGGAGGATGGGGAGGCGGAGGAGGAGAGGCGCGGGGAGGATGGGGAGGCGGAGGGAGGGGAGGCGCGGGGGAGGCGTGGGGGAGGCGGAGGGAGCGGGGGAGGCGGAGGGAGGGGGCAGCGCAGGTCGAGCGGGGGCGCGGGGTGGAGGGGGATGTGCATAGGGGTACTGCAGATCCATTGAAGGATGACCGTCGGATATGGTTGAGTAAGGAGAGAGAATGGAGGAGAGTTAATCTGGTGCGCACATTTTTATGATGGTGTATTTCTGGGTGCATATTGTGGTGTGGACGTAGTTAAGGTTATGACTGTGGAGCAGGTAATTGTTGGGTGGATGTAGGATAATTTTAACTGGTGGTAGTTTAGATTATATAGATTAGATGAGTGAATTACAGGGTGCATACACTTCTCCATGCAAAATTTTAGGTTCTCTCTCTAATGCATCTATTAACTATTCAACTGGATGCATGCTATTAAAGTCTTGAGCTAGTAATTATGCATGGCTGCCGCTTCGGTACTCCAATCATCCAATCCAATGAAAGAAACGGTTACATCTTGCTTGCCGTGCAATGCTTTGAATTTGCATGCATATAGTGTAGAGAAGTATAACAAGAGGCTGTTAGAGCAAGTCCAATAATAGAGCCAAGTGTTTGACTATAAGTCAAGTTATAAGAGCCAAGTTATACAATAATTTGTCTACAAAAAGTTTTTTATTATTATGTGGTACCATGTCTCACATTCTCTTTTCTATTCCTCCTCACATATATTTATTATCTAGGCCCACCACTGCATAGGCTCCCGTGCCCAGCTTGTTGCTTGCATGAGAGCCAAGCTCTCATCTCTCTCCTCTCTTCTTTCCTCCACATCAGCAAAAATGCTGACTAGCTTGGCTATAAGACCATTATTATACTTGCTCTTAGTAAGTTGTGTTAGGATTAGCTTTTAGGATCTCCTAGGTTAGATCTAGCGGGGTTTCATTTACGGGTTCGAGTTCTTGAGGCAATATCGAGAGGGAGAGAGAGGACTAACCGTCCGACGCGGAGGAGGAGGAGTTGGCCATCGCGGGGACGCTCGGTGAAGTCTGCGCGCACGGCAGCGACGGTCGGGAAGAGGTGCGGGGCTCCTCGGTGGCGGCGTGTCCCGGCGGCGGCGACCTCCTCGCGCGCGCGATCGGCGGTGGTGCTTCCGTCGCCGAGCGCCTCTTAGATCGGGTCTAGGGTTTGTCGGTGGGGATGGCGGCGCACGGTGAACCTTGGTATGCGTGCCGCCCGCCCCACCTCTATTTATGTGGCGGCGGCGACAGGGCCCACCACCTATTAGGTGGCGCCCCGATCGGCGCGATCAAGGAGAGGGGGCATTTGGCGTTGGGCCAAATGCCCCGAGATCACATTCTAACATTCTCCCCTTGATCTCAATCTATGCTTTATCTTTAATTACTTTTGCCTTTACACATTCCATCACGATTAGTGCATAGAACATGTCTCATCGTCACGGTCAATCGCCGATAGATTCAATGACTACAATACACCTCTGCTCAAATAGTTACTTTAGTCTTTTGGCCATCTTTTAGTCCAGAATCATAGGCTTTCCCTTAAACCCATGCCGCTACATGTTCTTTGAACACGTTGGGTGGTAAGCCTTTAGTAAGCGGATCCGCCAACATCTTTGCGGTACTTATATGCTCAAGACTTATAATTTGATCCCGAACTTTATCTTTCACAACATAGTACTTTATGTCAATGTGTTTGGCAGCACCACTTGACTTATTGTTGTGGGCATACGTTATGCGGGTTCATTATCGCGATACAACTTAAGTAGTCTATTGATGTCGTCAACCACTTTTAAACTGGTATGAACTTCTTTAACAGTTCACCGCCCGTAGCCTCATAACATGCTACAAACTCGGCATACATTGTGGACGATGTAGTGACGGTTTGCTTTGAGCTTTTCCACGATATAGCTCCTCCAGCGAGAGTGAACACATATCCGGATGTCGACTTTCTATCATCTCCCGCATAATCAGAATCTGTATACCCCACCATATGGAGTGAATCTGATCTTCTATATGTCATCATGAGGCCTTTTGTTCCTTGCAAATGACGCAAGACTTTCTTTACTAATTTCCAATGTTCTATTCCAGGATTGCTCTGGAATCTGCCAAGTAACCCGGTAACAAATGCTAAGTCAGGGCGTGTGCACACTTGAGCATATTGTAAGCTTCCGACAGCTGAAGCATATGAAACCGCTTTCATTTGATCGATCTCATACTGGTTCCTGGGGCATTGAAAATCCCCATATCTGTCGCCCTTGACTATAGGTGCAGGTGAAGGACTACTTTTATGCATACCAAATTTCTTTAAGACTTTCTCTATGTATGCCTTTTGTGATAGTCCCAATGTCCCCTTGTTTCTATCCCGGTGAATTTCGATCCCTAGAACGAATGAAGCTTCACCAAGATCTTTCATATCAAAGTTTGAGGACAAAAACTTCTTTGTCTCCAGTAGTAGACTGACATCACTACTAGCCAGTAGGATATCATCCACATACAGGATTAGAAAGATAAACTTCTCATCTTTAAACTTTGCATAAACACAGTTGTCCTCTACATTCTCTTTAAACCCAAATTTTCTTATTGTACTGTCAAACTTCAAGTACCACTGTCTTGAAGCTTGCTTTAACCCATAAATCGATTTCTTTAGGCGGCATCCCATTCTTTCATTTCTTCCACAACAAAACCTTTCGGTTGTGCCATGTAAACATTTTCCTCCAAATCCTCATTAAGAAATGTCGTCTTTACATCCATCTGATGTAACTCTAAATCATAATGTGCTACTAATGCCATTATAATTCTGAAAGAATCTTTACATGAGACTGGAGAAAAGGTCTCATTGTAATCAATCCCTTCTCTTTGCGTAAAACCTTTTGCCACAAGTCGCGCTTTGTATCTTTCTATATTCCCTTGGGAGTCAAGCTTTGTCTTGTAGACCCATTTACAGCCTACTGTTTTGGCTCCTTTAGGAATAATTTCCAAGTCCCAGACTTTATTAGTCTTCATGGACCTCATCTCCTCTTCCATGGCCTCAAGCCATTTTGAGGAATTTTCGCTTCTCATGGCTTCTTCAAATGAGGTGGGATCATCCTCCATTTGAAATTCCTCTGTATGATAAATCTGATAATCATCAGAAATAGCTGATATTCTTACTCTTTGAGACCTCCTCGGGGCCTCCTCATTTGGTACATCTTCTGTTTGAGGCTGTTGTTGCTCCCCCTCATGTGTGGCAATGGGTTCTATAGGATCCTGAAGAACAGGTTCCTCATTATCATTCATTGTTGCCACAGGAGGAACAATAACAGGTGCTGGCACCACAGTGTCTTGCACCGTCGGTGCAATGGCGACAGTAGTGTGAAGAATGGCTCTTGAATCATCGGAGTGGGCACATACACCCGCTTCTCTTCAAGGTCAATCTCTCGAGCTACCATGCTCCCCCTCATCATTTCATCCTCTAAGAAGACAGCGTGTCTCGTTTCTACAAACTTTGTATATCATGCGGACAAGAGAAACGAAAACCTTTTGACTTTTCGGGGTAGCCAATGAAATGGCAACTTCACTGCTTTGGGATCAAGCTTCCCAAGGTTTGGATTAAATACTTTAGCCTCAGCAGGACTCCCCACACACGTAAGTGGTTTAGTGAGGAACTCTTCTTCCGTCCACAACTGCGGTTTTGGGCACCGACTTACTAGGCACTCTGTTGAGAATATGAATGGCGGTTTTCAACGCCTCCATCCATAAACTCAATGGCGGTGTGGAATAGCTCATCATGCTTCGCACCATATCCATCGAGTGCGGTTGCGTCTTTCAGCTACTTCATTTCTTTGAGGTTCGCGGTGTAGAATATGGGCTACTATGCCATTTTCTGTAAAACCTCGCAAAGGTCCAGAACTTGTCCATATGGGGTATGTCGATCGTAGTACTCCCCACGATCGATCGAACTATCTTAATCTTTAAATCGTGTTGGTTTTCAACTTCACCTTAAATATCTTGAATTTATCCAAGGCTTCATTTCTTTCTTTGATTGGATAAATATATCCATAACGGAGTAATCATCCGTGAATGTTATGAGCGAGTCATAACCATCCACACTTTTCACAGGAAACGGACCACAAATGTCTGTGTGAACAATTTGTAGAACTCCTGTGCTTCTTTTAGCGTCTTTTTTAATTTTCTTTACATATTTTTCTTTAATGCATTCTCTGCATTGTTCTAAGTCTGAGAACTCTAATGGAGAAAGAATATCATTCTTAACTAGTCTTTCTATTCTCCCCCTCGAAATATGGCCTAAACGACAGTGCCATAATTTCGACGACTCATCTAGAGTTCTCTTTCGTTTTCTATTTACATTCGTAGACGAGGATTCAATCACTTTCTCGCACGCGACGTTCCCATTATCGCATACGACATTCACATCATCACATAATGATAACAAATAAAGCTCCTTCTGTAAGATGGCAAGACCAACACATTCTTTATTAAATATTATTTCACACTTGCCATTTCCAAAATTACAATCATAACCATCTTTGTACAAATTTGAAACACTAATCAAATTCCTCTGTAAAGAGGGAACAAAAAGGACATCTCTAAGTAAAAGATTGGAGCCATTAGCTAACTCTAATGAAAGATCGCCAACGGCTTCAACTTCAGCTTGGACTCCATTTGCAACTTTAATGCATCTTTCGTTTCTTTGCGTAGTCCTCGTCGAACGGAATCTCAGAAGGAATTAGCAACATGAACAGTTGCTCTGAGTCAATCCACCAAGTGGATTTGAATATTGCACATCTGAGCATTCATTTATAAAGGTAATAATGTTCTCACCTTTCTTTGCCATTATCATCTTTAAGTAATCGGGACAGTTCTTCTTGTAGTGTCCCGTCTTCTTGCAGTGAAGACACGATCTTTGTCTACTGACAAATTTATTCTGTTGAGGTGATGGATGAGGCTTTTCCTTGTTCTTTGAGAAGGAGGTCTTGTTGAAGTTCTTTTTCTTGTTATCCTTCACATAGTTGATAGATCCACCATGTAAGGATTTAATTCTTTCCTCCTCTTGCACACACATAGCTATGCACTTTTCCAAGTCCCATTTCTCGGGCTGCATGTTGTAGTTGACAACAAAAGTGTCAAACTCTTTAGGCAAGGAAGCAAAAACCAAATGAATAAGGAACTCATCCTTGAGAGCCAAATCCATTGGTTTAAGCTTGGATGCCAAGTTACTCATCCTCAGTATGTGCTCTCTTATGCCACTACCATTACCAGAGTACCTTTCTGTCACAAACTGCTTAATCAGCTGTGTAGCATAAGTCTTTGAAGAGCCAGTGAACTGACTCTTTATTTTATCAAGGTACTCTGTGACAGTGTCACACTCTGCGATTGAGCCCATAATTGCAGGCTCAATCGTGTTCTTTATCACAACCATACATTTCTTGTTGGCTGTGGTCCATTTCTTATGTTCAAGGTCATAAGACATCTGTAAGGGAGCATGATCCCTCTGTCTTTTCTGCCATGCAGTATCATCCTCATTTTGATCCCTCACTGGTGCCATAGGCTCAGTGGGACGTGCTGTAGTGAGGACCCAGTCCACCTCAGCCAAGATAAACGATAAGTCTATCTTTTTCTTCCACTCTCCATAATTATCTCCTTTGAGAGTGGGGATCTCTTTGATACAACTCATCAAGTTGTATCCGCCTGAAAAATACGATTCATATACAGTGAGAACATAACAGCAAAATTATATGCCTTATTTCCAACGTTGGTCAAAAATACGACATACAATTAAATCAATTTTATCTATACATTAAATCTACATCACCGTTGGGCAGAAATAGAAATAATGCATAAAATCATCAATTAAAAAAAATTATAATACTGTTATTATCAACGTTGGTCAGAAAATAACAATATCATAATTATCTGGGATTTATATCTATTTTTCCAAAATTAAATTCTCCCGTTGGTTCGAATTTAATAATGAAAATCAATCAACATTAACTTTTGCAGCGGAAACTGTAATTATTCTAAAATAATTCATTATACAGAAGCATTATACTGTACACATTTAATCTCTCCCCTCCAGCTCAGATTTTATTGACGTGGAGGACCTTTCAACCTGCTGAATGGACCTTACTATACTTGCTCTTAAGCAGTAGTAGTTTTGTGCATTGAATATGCAAGCATAGCGTATGCAGATACATGGGTGAGTGACTAGAAAAGAGGGGTTATGAAATGAAAGTATTAAATACAATACTTAACGGGTAATCGAGATACTATACTTTAGTTTATTGAAATATTTATTGGTCTATGTGTCAGATAAAAATAAGCTTTTAGACATCTTCAATACTACCATTTTAGCTGTCTCGTAGCTATATAAAATGAGTAAAATTCTGTACGAATGAGAGATAATATGATGTCTTTTATGTCAAAGACGATTTAAGTTCGCAAACTAGCGCAAATAGTGAGAAGGTGTGTTGGCAACAAGTTGTGATAAAAATAGTTACGAGAAATAATTTATCACTACTACAAATGTGCTTATCTATGACGCTTACCTTGTGACGTTTAGGAATTTCGTCATGAAACTTGAACTTTCAATGACGAAATTTGTAGCTTCGTCATAGGTGATGTGTGACGGAGCCCAGGCACTAAAAATAATGATGAAAAGCAAAGAAGCGTCACAAAACAACAAAATAAATTCGTCACAGATATAATGCACTCCTTCGCCGTATCTTGGCCTTGAACAATGGTAACTCTTCTTAGGCATGTGAGCTGGTGGTTGTTTTGTGATCAAGAACTTAAGTTTATTCTGTGCTGTGAATTTGTTCTGTGAACTGAGTTGGTTCAAGTCTGTGAACTGAGATAGTGAACTGAGTTGTTTCTGTGAACTAGTTGGAATGTGATGATGACTGAGTTGAGTATTGTATGGTCACTGGAATACTGGATCTATTTAGTTATGGAATTGTGGGTCATTTGAATATTTGAAAAATGTGATGTCTGTGATGAAATAACCATATGGGCCTCTATGATGAAATTGATGGTCTTTCTGTGATGAATTTGCAAGTGCTTTCTGTGACGAATTTGCAAGTGACGAACTTAAGCCACGTGGTCCAATAAAAAGGAGGCACGTGGGCGAACCAAATCGCGCCACGCGGTCCAATAAAATCGCGCCACGTGGTCCGGCCACGTCACCGCCACGATAACGACCACGTTAGCTACCACGTGGACCAGCCACGCCGTCCGCCACGTCCGTCACCACGTCAGCTGCCACGCCATCCGCCACGTGGACAAGCCACGTCAGCCGCCACGTGGACCACGCCACGTCGCCACGCGGCCTACGGCCAGTGCCGGTGTTTATGACAAAAACAGCCCTATCCATGACAAAACCGATCGTCATAAAGCGAGTGTGTTTTATGACGGGACCCTTTCGTCATTGAACAAAAGCAGTTCTATGACAAAACATATAATTTCGTCACGGTACGACAAATGTGACGCGCGTTCCATGACGAAATGAATTTCGTCACAAATTCGTCACAAATTATAATCTATGACGAATATGGCATCTTCAGTGACGACACTGGTTCGTCATTACTGTTCACATCCCTAGTAGTGTATGTTGAAAACATTATCTTTAGTATTGTCTTTTGATAAATTTACGTGCCCTGTACGCTACGCTTGGATATACGTGCCCTGTATAGCTGGAAGCTATTTACGATCAGGTCAACTTTGCCGGATAACATAGCCACGAGGGCCAGAATACAAATGCAGCTACATAGTATATGCGTTGGTGCTCGCGATCAGTGGCGGAGGACGGGAAAAAATGAGGTGGGGCGGTTCGAAAGCAATACTATTCAAGCTCCTCCAACCCTATCAACGCCGGAGTTTGCGCACCGGTGGTGCCGCCGCCGCCGCCGCGCCGCGCCGCCGCTACGCCAAAGCCGCGCTGGTTACGCCATCGCCACTTGCGGCGGCGCCAGCGCCATCGCCACCGGTGGCTACCGCGCGCCGCCGCGGTTACGCCATCGCCAAAGACGGCAGCGGCGCCAAGACCATCGCCACGGTGGCCGCCGCCGCCACCGCCCGCCGCCGTCGGCTACGCCATTGCCAGCCATGAAGCGCCAGCGCCATCGCCACCGATGGTCGCCACCGCCACCGGCTACGCCTAGGTCCAGCCGCCCAGGAGGCGAGGAGCAGGAGCGATCTAGGGTTTACATTTACATTGACTAGCTAGTAGCTATTGGGCTATTGGATACTGGATAGGGGGTATATGGGGGCCTGCTGCAAAAAATCAAGGTATGGCCCAAGCCTTACCTTGCCCTATCGGGCCCTTCGCCACTGCTCGCGATGCAAGACCGGACTGGCCTTTTGTTGGATGTTTTAAATAATCTAACTTTTATTTTAAATTACACTATTATATTTACTTTTTTTTATAGTTTTGACTATTAGTCACTCTAGATTAAACAACACGTGACCAAGTTACCTAATCATTGGACGACTAGTCCCTGTCATCCATTGGTTAGTTGAGCGACTAGTCCATATTGCTTAGTCGTCTAATCGTTAACGACAGGGACTAGTCGTCCAACGGTTGGACGACTTGGTCACATGTCGCCCAACCGTGAAGCGATAGATGGTCAAAGCTGCAAAAAAAATAAAACACATGTATAATACTGTATTTCAGAATAAAATAGATTATTTTAAAAAATCTCTTTTGTAGTCCTTGCTGTCCTATGTACTCCTGTACATGTACGGACGTACATTAGTATATCTATGTAGAGCCGTACGCGCGTATATTACGCACCTTAAATGCACCATTAATACCCGGCCGTATGGTAGATCTAGCTAGCTAGCTAGCTATATACAGACATGAGACATGTATAGAAGTATAGTTACGACTTCAAGCAGGAGGCTACTACGTTACAATATCTTCGAGGTGCGTACGTATAGACGTATACCCAGTATGAGTAATATAATACGGCTGTTTTCTTTTTCGTGGGGACACTGGAGGTCTGGAGCTATAGGAGCAAGGCAGTGCTGATGCATGTACGCACGCGTCGTCGTCACCGGCTTCACAGTGACAGCGGAAAACGCCAGGCCGCACCACACTGCGCGACCCGACCGCGATCGATCGTTCGATGGGCCTGCACGACAGGCTCGTTTGACCATGTCTCGAGACTTGTTTTCCAGCGTTTCCGAAAGTTGGATAAGGACACACGGCGTAGGTCCATCCTAAACTTGAAAAGTCATTATCCGTGAAATATAATGGTGGTTTTTAACTTTTCTATTTTTAAATTAAATATATCAAAGAAAGTAACAACCGCTATAATATTATTTCAATAAAAAATCATAGTCAAAAACTAAAAGTCACAAACACTTACTCGGACTTAGCTTGAGCTTCTATCGAGCTCGAGCTTAACTCGCTTACAGTCCTATGGACATTTACATAGACCATTCATAAATATAGAAATCTTAGTGCCTGTAAGTTTAATGTCTCCATTAATTGTTCAATTTATGAACGCAGACATTAAGCAAGCAAATTACAAATACAAATTTACAAATGGGATAACCCCGCTCGTTTCGGCGTCATCTTCTAGCTTTTGATTTCTAGTTTACTATTCCTTAATTTCGTTCTTTTCTAATTTTTCGGCTTTTTTTGCTTTTTTTTTTTTGCTTTTTTTGTATATCTTTGTATTGTTTGTGATGGACTAACATGTTTTTTATTTTTTACATTTTAATTACGTCAAAAAACTTTCAGAAGCTATATTGTAAAATAAGTTAGCTATAGTGAAAAAACCGTAAGACAAAAAAACTTGAGCAGGGCCAATTAGACTGTTTTTGCGCATGTCAGTACGAACGTAACTTGCATGTGTAACATGCATACATGCCCCCGAAGATACGGTGTAACTCAGGCACATATGTACGTGCGCGTGTAGATGTGATGACTCTTCTTGTGTATTGCTCGTCTAGGTAGGCCAATCAATCGAGCACATAATATATTGTTCATCCGAATCAATCAGGAATGTACGACCGCAATGTTGCATTTCCTTTTCACATAGTACCTTATAAAGAGCATAAAGTTTTGGAAGATATATGCTCAACGACACAACCTTTTTTCAGAGAATATATACATATAAAAAGCAAAGCTAAATTAAAAGGTTATCTGGACCCTGCAAGCTATGCATCGCATAAGAAGGATAAGACGTCGAATCATTGGCTTGGCAATTTGGAATCCCTTATATCGGTCGATCAGCCGTGTATAGCCACCGAGCGTCCATGGCTTTGCAGCATGTAGCCAACACAGAGCGCTATCAGATGGACATCTTAGCGAGGACCACACACGAAATACACGGTGCTTAACGGGAGCCTTATTTAAGATCCATGTTGATATGATTAAATCATCACGTACCATTTATATTTCCAAAAACCAAATGATTATACATCGATATCATATCTTTAGTCAAAATTATATATGATCAATGGTGCCATGCTAAGAAAAGAGAATAAATTCTTAGCAAGTTAGCCATAAGTGCAAGACTTCTATCATAGTGGCTTTTAGCTTATGACTTTTGATTATGTCTATTCGTGAGAGATATTACAAAGAGGGAGATAGTCACATGCAATTTTGATCGGTACAACAGAACTCGGTATAGTATCTACTATAATCAACTTATAGACCCCATTTTGAAAAGACGTACCGTTTAAAAGTTACTCTCTCCGTCCAAGTTTATAGGGTGTATTTTCTGAATAGTCTTGTCCATATATATATATATATATATATAGTTATTTCATGTAAAATTAGTGTAATGTTCTCTTTAATATCCTTAATAAATATGCAGCTTTATTTGCTATTTTCTATATGTATGCATTGAATATATTCTTAGAGATAATAATTATGAGTACTCTAGCTATTTTCATTATCTCTTTGGTTTATGTGCTAAAATAAAAAGTACCTTATAAACTTAGACCGAGAGAGTAAGTACTATAGTAAAATAAAAAAGGCATATGCATTAAGCCTCGCCGAACCCGGCCGGGGTAGCCACCATATTGAGGAACTTGACTGATCATTGCATACGTCATATCAAGATCACAACATGATTTGTGACCCGCAGATTTTTCCTAGTCATACAGGATTATGCATGCATATATAATTCTAGAATTCTATATATGCACATGCAAAGTCACAGTAGATAGTATGCACATGCAAAGCATTAAATACTAGCATATTTTTCCTAGTCATGAATGGCCATGGAGATGCAGCCACAGTAGATAGTATGCACATGCAAAGCATTAAATACTAGCATATTTGATAGAGCCAGCCTCCCAGCCAGCTTGTTATATGAACAGACTATATTGTTTACTGTATGTGACATGACACTTTCATTCAGCCAGCAGTAGGCTAAATTATTATACTTGCTCTAAGTTTACAGCCAGCTGAAGCACAAGAACCAAGAAACTTTGTGAGAGAAAGGGGTGGGTCATACAGCCTTCAGGTGGCTGTAAACTACTATATGAATGGACTGATAAGTGGGCTGTAAGTGTCCATACAGCCAGCTGAAGGCTGTATTATTAGCCTTGCTCTAAGGTTGTAACACTATCATTTGTTTTCTGGGCCTCTTTTTTGCATTAACAGTTGGATGGATTTCTTAGTGTCTTGAGTTTCACGCAGAAGAAAGGTGATTTAACAGTTAACACTATCATCTTGCGTGCGTGTGCGTGCGCTCAAATGGCATGCGTCCCGACGCGGCAGTCTCGCGCGCGCGCGCTCTGGTTTTGTCCATTTTTCCAGTGGATGAACCATGCACAGTTGCACACGGCACCCCACTGGGTCACTGGTAAAAGCTGGCGCGCGGCCGCGCAGGAGGTGAAGCGAGGGAAGAAACAAATAAACGGCCCGTGATTTGTGCCTGCGGCGACTCCTTTTCTCGTCGTCTTCTCGCGCGCGCGGACCGCTTTGGTTGTGGTTGGTCGCCTCCTCCTCCGAAGCTACAGGCGACGTGCGCCGAGTACACGAAACGGTAAACTGAAAAACGCCGCTCGCTCTACGGATCTTCTGCAGCTGAACGCTTGTAGTGTTGATCGATCGCATGGTGAATTGGTGATACGCTCCGTACAAAATATCCACTTTTTGACGAAAAGTGATCGGCTCAATCATTAGTGGTTGTTGTTTCCAGTGTAACTATTTGTCCCGTGACTGCTAGCTGCGGCTTGGATGGATTGGCTGGGCCAGGCGAGAACAGCAGGACAGCGCCCGGGAAGAAACCCAAGAGGACGAGCTCTTTCACACAAATTTTGCTATCTCCGCTCCAAGGATTTGGCCGTTGTTCTGGTGCTGCAGAAGCGTACGCATGTTTGTGCTGTCTGAGGACTTCTTCCATTGCGTGAAAAGTTGGAAAGGAAAATTACGAGGGAAAACTTGTCTCCAAATTGGAAAACCCTTTCTTACCACAATTAATGATAGGGTACTGAACGTAACAAGCAAATCACCCGTACGTACGTACGAACGGGCAGCTAGCTAGACTGTAAATGTTGTTGTTTACCACCGCTACATACACTGCAAAGCAAAGCATTCTTTCTTCAGGCAGGAGTCAAGATAAGAACGTAATCAACAAGCACTCTCCTAGCACCCGAGATCACTTCATCTCTCTCTCTCTATATATGAAGACACCGCATTGGTAATAGCTCATCTGTTGTGTAGTACTGAACCGTTGAGAGCTAGCTTAGCTATTCGGTGTAGTACTCCTCTCGGCCGAGAAGGATATACGTATCCTCTCTCTTCCACCTTGCTCTGATTTGGTTCTTAGGAGAGAATTGTTAGTGCCGAGATACGTACTTCGAGATGGAGCATGTGGCGAGGTTCTTCTTCGGAGTTTCTGGTAGGTGTCATGGCTGGGTTTCTTCTCTGTGATCTGCCTATGTATGCATGTTTGTTTCTCCAGCTTCAACTCTTGGAGATGAAAGTGGTGGACGGACGGATGTTTCTATCCTCTTGGTTAGTTTAATTTGGTGAGTTTTTTCCCTGTGGATTTGTCTAATTTTTATTGGTTTTGTTTTTTTTCAGGCAATGTCATTGCTCTCTTCCTCTTCCTGTCGCCGGTGTAAGTATTTGCATGATGCATCGTCTTCTTTTCTCAAATTTCTTTCTGAGTTGTTGTTAACATAAAGATGGAAAGAGAGGAGAAAACTGTTAGGAAACCTGGACTCTATCCAGAGTCCTGATCTAATTGGGCACCCCACCGTAGACTATAAATAGGGACCTAGACCCCCCTCATTATGTACCCCGATTCAATCTAAAGCAATAAAGAAAGACCAGGAGTTCTCTCTAACTCTCTGTGTTCAATCTATTATTCTGTGATTCTGTGATTGATTCGTTCTTGTTCTAAGCAGAGGAATCTCTCGGACTGGTCTCCAGCGTCGGTTCCTCAACACGTTATCAGCACGACTTCGCTCCGGTGAACGAGGTAATCATCGAAGCACAGATTGAATTTTCTAGATCGCTTTTGAATCTGTATTTTCTTTTCGCGTTCTAGATTAAAATTCTACGATGCAAATCCGCCCTAATCTACCGCGAGCAGACTTGAAGTCGCCGGCACAATGCCGATCGGTAGATTGTGAAACGGGGTAGATGTTGATTGCACTGTAGAACGATGCAAATCCGCCCTAATCAACCGCGAGCAGACTTGAAGTCGCCGGCATAATGTCGATCGGAGGATTTCGGAAAGGGTAGATGTTGATTGCATCGTAGATTGGAACGAAAACTTTGCATTAATTTGTTTGATTATGCACGATCAACTCACAAGAAAAGAGATTAGCATCTCTGTTTGGCCATTGCACAAAAAGAAAAAAAAGGGGAATGACGACCAACGGCCTGTAGCCACCGGCCGATTGCCGTATGGGCGCAGCCGACCGAACCTCGCCGGCCTGGAGCTGGCCGCCCACTCGCCCGGCATGAAGCCGACGTGCCTCGGTGTCCTCGCTTGCCGCCCGGATGCGGCCACGCGCCGCCACGGCAGCGGCGGTGACACGGCCGCCGCCGGCATGTAGCCGCTGGCCCGGTCATCGCTGCTGCGTCGCCCGGCCGCCTCGCGCACCCGACCTCCACCGCCGGGATGTGTCGCCGTCGCCGATTCGCCAACCGGCCGGCCGCACGCCGCCGACCATCGGATTCCGCGCCCGCACACGCCGTCCTGCGCCACCACTAATCCCCTTGCACTGCGCCGATTGCTCACCGCTCGGATCGACGGCCTGCAGCCGACTCCCGGCCGCCGAAGTGTGCGCCTTGGCCCGCCGCGCGCAGATCTTGACCGGCCGCCGCCGCATGGCGCTCAGCCACCTCCTAGCGCCGCCCCGTATGGCGCCGCCTTGACCGCTCGATTTCCGCGCCCGGATGCCCGGCAGCCACCGCATCTGGCCGCCTTGGTGAGCCGTATCCCCACCACAGCCCACATGCCGGCCTCACCGCATCGAAATCGCCTCCGCCCGAAGCGGCTTCGGCGCCACCGCCAGCCCTTGGCTCCTTCGCGCGCCACCTCCTGGGCATGTGCCGCACCGCATGCGTGTTGCCTGGCCCAGGGGGGCACCTCCCGACACCGGCCTGCAAGCCGCCTCCCGCTCGGGCCCCACGCTGCGGCCTCGCGCCGAGCCGTTGCGCTCAGCGCGCCGCGGCGCCCACGCCGTGCCGTGTCGCCGGCCTCGCCGTAGTCGGCCGCCGCCGCTCGCCTTGCCGCCCCGCTCCAATCCCGCCGGCGCACCACCTGAGCCGGCACCGAGTCCGACCGCCTCCACCCGACCGGCGATCGGGTTGGATTGCCGCCGCCACCAAAAACATGGGGTAGGGAAACCCTACCCGTCTGCTTGTTCGCGCGGCGGCCGAATGGCCCGAGCTTCGGCCAAATGGGGAAGCGCGGGCAGGCCGGATGGGCCAGATGGCCCGCGCGGGGTGAGGGAGGAGATGGGCCGTGGGTGAGGAAAGAGGCCCGGCCGGTGGGGGGAGCTGGCTATTTTGCGAAAAAGCCCTCTACTTCCTGTGATATTACCGAAAGGTCTCTAAAAACTTGCATTTGAGTCCTGAATTTTGCAGAAAAGGCCTCGTAGTTCTGAAAATTACGTATGAGCCTTCAAATTTACGAGCGGGTCCAGAATTTTGCAGAAAACCCCTCAGTAAATCAGAAAATTGCGTGAATTTTTCTCTGCACTGAAAGTTTGCGCAAAAACCCCTAGAAAGTGCAGAATTTGCTAAAATTTCATATTCTTGCATAAAAGGGCCTCGGGAATCCGAATATTGAATTATTTTTAGCATTTGAAGCTATTTATTTATGCCATTATTATTCTCTGTATTTTCTGTATTTATTTACTGTTTTGGTTAATTGTAATTACTGAAAATTGCTTTAATCACTGAATTAGCAGTAAAATTTATAGAAAATGCATAGAAAATTCTGGAACATAACGAGAACCTTTTGTACCATTTATTTACCCATGATGAATTATCTCGTGCGTGTCTACCAGTGATGAGACTTATACACATTTAAATGACTAGCATCACGAACTAGAAGTTCGAGGAGCCGCCCAACATGGCCAAAACTATCTCGTTGTAGGCATCCGATGTCGAGATTGTGCTTGGAGCCGGAAGCTCGCGCGACTATTGGGATTGGCGATGAATGACGCCTAACCCACGCCTAAAGAGAATGATCAGCACTTCATTTTCTCAGCACCATTCGCCTCACTCTCAAGAATGAGTACATGGTAGAGAATAGTGCACTAGCACTCTGGACCGCACCCAAGAAGCATGTTTGAGAGGCTAAAGTACACCATTCTTCCTCAAGGAGAGTAGGAGTGGATCAGACTAAGGTTTGCCGACTTTAAGACGGTCAGGGAATACAATTCTGCCTTGCACAGGATTTGTACCCCAATACAGAAAATTGAGAAAATCCTTCCACCCAAATGAAGTACAATCCGCACGCAATTATCGTTAAGATGGTTATGAGGAATACGCCGAATTGACCGATATGATGCAAGTTGCGGAGGCTCGGGACAAAGTTCTCTGTAAGAACTACGTCACTTAGCCACCTGGGAGCTCCGTTGGTCGTGAAGCCAACACCGGGAGCAACAAGGTGCGAAAGCCCTTGATAGAGAAAAGGGGAAAGAAGGGTAAGACCGCAGCCCAAAAAGGCAAATCAGATGCTCCACGTGAGAATAAGGCTAGCAAGCCAAAACGGGATGGAAAAGGGCACATGAAGCCCACTCTGCATCGGTTGAGGGGGGCGTTACGAGCGGTACACACTGATGGTGTTTGAGACCATTACGACAAAGACACCCTCTCGACCTAGAAGCGACCACCGTCATGATTTCTCTTGAAGAGAATGTCACACGAGAAAATAGCGAGAAGAAGTCCGATTACTCGAATGCATTTCGACTTTAATTGTCATTTATTTTGTGTGGAAGAATATGTTAGAATTTGCATGGATGGTACTTAAGAATTGTTATCTTCTCGTGATGGTTGGATGATATTTGAAGAATTCATTCATTTATTCAGTTTATAATGGCATGATATGTTCTGATATTGGAGTATCTTATTTATGTGTTGATTGCCTTCTCATACATGTTAATAAATACCCTATATTAGAACATGTGTAGCGCCATATGAAGGAAGTGTGCTTAGCTAGCAGCGGCACAACACATATCATCTTAAGAGAGATCGAGTATTTTCAGTCGATTCGTAAGAGCACTGGCAGCCTTACGACAATCGCCAGAAGCGATGCATGTATAATTGGTTCGGGAAGAGCCATAATGGGCACAATTTGGTCATTGAAGAAGTCTTATTGTACCCAAAATCGACTAGAACTCTCCTAAGTTTTAAGAATTTTTGCGCCAACGGTTTCCACGTTGAGACTAAAGAAGAGTACGGTAAGAAATACCGCTCATCACGGCGTGAAGAGAATGGCAAAAAATATTAGAAAAACTTCCTTCACGGGCTATATTATACCAACATTAAAGCGCTGCATAGCTGCATAATCGCTGTGAAAACGGTGTTTAGAAGCTCGAACTCTTACGTCTCGGCATGACAGATTAGGCCACCCAGTCTTAGGATGATGAGTAGCATAATCAATAACTCGCATGGGCATAATATTAATAAGAAGAATTTTCCGAATCATGAAGATTTTGTGTGTCCTGCATGTGCCACCGGGAAACTAATTACTAGACCCTCCACTCTGAAAGTGAAGGATGAAGTCCTACATTCCGAACGCATCCAGGAGATATTTGCGGTTCCATTCAGCCCGTCCCAGGGCTGTTTAAGTATTTCATGGTGCTCATTGACGCTTCTTCGAAGTGGTCATATGTGGGTTTGTTGCCCACAAGAAACCACGCATTTGCAAAATTGATCTCGCAGATCATTCGCATCAGAAATGTATTTCCAGATCATCATATCAAGTCCATCCGAATGGACAACGCCGGAGAATTTACTTCAAAGGCATTTGATGATTATTGCATGGCGATGGGAATTGCAGTTGAGCACTCGGTACCGCATGTCCATACCCAGAATGGTTTGGCAGAGGCTTTAATTAAGAGAATTAAATTTATTGCCCGACATCTTTTGCATAATTGAAATCTAGCAGCTACATATTGGGGACACGCAGTCCTTTATGCAGCGAATCTCATCAACCTTAGACTTTTAGCCTACAACATCCATTCACCTATGCAATTAGCGCAAGTGTCACCACCGAAAATTTCCCAACATTAGGGGGAGGAAATCAACCCCTTGATGAAGAATGTCGGGAAATTATGTGGCAAGCCTGGGGAATCCATGCAGATGACCCGTGCACTAGAGAAGTCCAGAAGACATTACATGGCAAGCCACGAGAATTCATGCAGATGACCAGCGCATTAGTGAAGCAAAAAGAGAAGTCCAGAAGACAAGAGAAGTCTATAAGACAATCGATTTGCAAGAACTAGCAAATCAACTACCTGATCACTTTAGTGATTTGAAGAGCGTGATTAAGTCGCATGTGCCTGCACGCACTGCACTGGAGAGGGTTGAAATACCAAGAAAGCAGAAAGTATCCCTAATCTCGTCCAGAAGCCTCAGAAAAATAATAAAGGACGAGAACTCCGGTTCCTCAAATCCTTAGTAACCGGGGACGCCTGGTGAAAAAAGATAAGAGGGATTTATCACAGCCAATCATTGAAGTCCCCCAAAATGAGAAGGGGAGCCAGTTGAGACCTGGCACAAGTATGACACCTTTAGAAAAGGGCATACCGGATCTGAATATCCCCATCGGCATGGATGTGTGCGCACACATCGGAACCGAAAAACTAAAGGGACTTGCCACCGCAATTGAAAGAAGCGATGCGCAAGGTGAAGCTCCAGAAGAAGCAACTCATGAAGAAATAGCTATAAATTATGTGCACACGGGAGAGTCCCTGAATAGGACAACAGCTAATATCGATATCTACTTCGCAAAGAAAATTGCCACCATCATCGATCTTGGTCCCGAGCCTGCATCGCTCGCTGAATGTAAGAAAAGATCAGATTGGGAAGATTGGAAGAAGGCAATAGCAACTGAATTGCTATCTCTGAATAAAAGAGAGGTGTTTGGGCCCGTATGCCGCACGTCTCCCCACATACACCCCGTTGGGCACAAGTGGGTATTTGTTCGAAAGAGAAATGAAAGAAATGAAGTAGTGAGATACAAAGCAAGGATGGTAACCCAAGGTTTCACTGAACATACTGGAGTTGATTATGAAGAAACCTACTCCCCAGTCATGAGTGGAATCACCTTTAGATACTTGATCTCACTGACAGTGAACTTGAACTTAGAAATGAAATTGATGGATGTTGTGATTGCATACCTTTACGGTAACTTGGATTCGGAGATTTATATGAAAGTCCCTGAAGGAATCCCTCTCCCGAACCAAGACAGAGCAAATAGAAATCTGTACAGTGTGAAACTCAGAAAGTCACTGTATGGACTAAAACAATCTGGAAGAATGTGGTATAATCGCTTGAGCGACTTTCTCTGCAAGAAAGGCTACACGAACAATGAAGACTGTCCTTGTGTATTTATACGGCGATCCCAGAATGGATTCTGTATAATCTCTGTGTATGTAGATGATCTGAATATCATCGAGACAACCAAAGACATAAAAGAAGCAAGCTCCTACTTGGAGTCAGAATTTGAAATGAAAGATTTGGGCAAGACCAAGTTTTGCTTAGGCTTGCAGCTTGAGCATATCCCTGAAGGAGTCTTGGTACATCAGTTGACCTACACCCAGAAGGTGCTCGAAAGGTTTGGCTTTGAGAAGACATTTTCCTCGAAAGTACCGATGATCGGTAGGTCTTTACAAAGAAGAAAAGATCCTTTCGACCAACGGAAGAGGGGAGGAAGTCTGGGACCGAATTCCCATACTTGAGTGCAGTGGGAGCACTCATGTATTTAGCAAACTGCACTAGATCGGACATTGCATTTGCCGTGAACACGTTAGCAAGGTGCAGTCTGAGCCCACCAAAAGGCATTGGCGGGGCATAAGGACATTTTCCGATACCTCCAAGGTAGCAAGGACCTCGGATTGTTTCTGAAAGAATCAAGATCTGAACTTGATTGGCTATGCAGATCTTTGGGTATCTGTCGGACCGCATCTCGCTAAGTCACAAACAGGCTATGTATTCTGTGTGGTGGAACCGCAATTTCATGGAAATCGTCTAAGCAAAGCCCGTAGCTACTTGACGAACCACTCGAAATTATAGCACTATATGAAGCCGCGAGAGTGCGCTGGCTCCGCCGAATGATTCACCACATCCAGCAGTCATGTGGGATGAACATTGTGCAAACCCCCACAATTATCTATGAAGATAATGCAGCTTGCATTGCACAAGTGCAAACGGGCTATGTGAAGAGTCATCTCACAAAGCATATCAACCCCAAGTTCTTCTATGCACATGAATTGCAAAAGATGGACGAGATTAAAGTACTGCATACTAAGTCATGTGAAAATCTCGCAGATTTATTCACTAAGTTACTCCCCGCATCTAGCTTTGAAAAGTGCGTGCGTGGAATTGGAATGATGAGACTTAGAGAAGTGCAGAATTCAGGGGGAGAATTCTCACAAGCCCGCTAATAAATCTTGATTATGAAGATTAAGTACCCAAAAATAAAGTCTTGCAGACCAAATGAATTTGGGTGAATTGTACTCTTTTTCCCTTGACGAGTTTTCCATGAAGTTTCTCGACCAAGGTTTTTAACGAGGCAATTCGTGCATCGCCGCATCACATGTATCATGTACTCTTTCTCCAAATTTTTCCCACTGGGTTTTTATGGAGTTTTGACGAGACATGAGCATGTTGGGTGAGTGCCCAAGGGGGAGTGTTAGGAAACCTGGACTCTATCCAGAGTCCTGATCTAATTGGGCACCCCACCGTAAACTATAAATAGGGACCTAGACCCCCCTCATTATGTACCCCGATTCAATCTAAAGCAATAAAGAAAGACCAGGAGTTCTCTCTAACTCTCTGTGTTCAATCTATTATTCTGTGATTCTGTGATTGATTCGTTCTTGTTCTAAGCAGAGGAATCGCTCGGACTGGTCTCCAGCGTCGGTTCCTCAACAAAAACAAGAAGAGACCTTGTCTCAAAAACGAAGGAGGGAAAGAAAGACCAAGAAAAGGGGAGGAAGAAACAAAAGGAACCTATAAGGCTATAAATGATAGTGTCTCTGTTCTTGGAGAGTGTCGGCCTTCTCCTCTCTTTAATTTCCTCTCCCCGCCTTAATTTTCTCCCGAGGAGTTTTGCGAAAAGTACCAATCTCCCAGTACTTGTTTTTGTGGTAATGAAAAGAAAAGCCTTCCAGATCCGTTGATGCGCCTAGAAAGAACGAGAATTTAGGGCTTATTTGGTTCATGATCAGAAGTTGCCTAGCCACAAGTTAGGTGTGCCACAGTTTTTAGGTAGCTGTTTGGTTCACTGCCTTAGGACCCGGTCCCACACGTCATAGACTCAGTTTCTTGCCAAACTTTGCCACAAATGTGACTTCGATTTTGTTAGCCACACTTTCTGTGGCAGCCATATATTGCCTAAGCTTAGATATGGCAAAGTTAGGCACTAACTAAACAGCCCTTAGTCCCATGCACTGCACACACAGATACATGCGCGTTGCATGCTCAGTTCTTCTGACCGGTGAGAAATTCCGCGTTTGTTACAGCGTCACCTTTTGGAGGATCATTCGGAAGAGATCAACGGAGGACTTCTCCGGCGTGCCCTACAACATGACGCTGCTCAACTGCCTCCTGTCCGCCTGGTAACTAACCGCTTCTCACGCACATTCTTTTTTTTTTTAGAGTAAACTCTCACTCAGAGTCTTTTTTCAGAGTGAATTCTCACGCAGAGTCTTTTTTTTAGAGTAAATCCTCACGCACAGTCTTACACTAGCAGCAGCAGCAGCAACACAACCTTTGCACGACTAGTTCGTCCCTCCATACCATTTCTATTTCTTATTTTCTTTAGCACATTTTATTGAATTCCGTTTCGTATGTTTTCAGACACATGCTAACAGAGCAACTTTATAGTGAAAATTCAGTTGTTGCAAGGCACCAAAGAAAGTTCTTCTGCCATGTGTAAATAGTAAAAAGTAACTTACGTGTAGGTAATTTTACGCGCAGAAAATACTGCGTGGTATACTTGGTGGAACCAGGCGTGGGCTTGGCAGCACTGTGACACTCACTGCTACCAACCCGAAAAAAAATTTCTTACCTGCCAAACACCTAAATCATAGCCAAAAAGCTCGATCGTTTTTTCGAGCTAGGAACACCTGAACGTGAGGTTGCATGTGCTAGCACAATGGCTGTGTGGCCCACACGTCATTGCCATGCTGTCAATGCCGACAGGGTTAGCTGCACAAACCGTGATACAATTTTTATTTGCGAGTTGATTTCCGGCAGGTTAGTTTTACCCTGTCGAGGCCAAACAAAGCGTGCACTCGTAGAAACCATGGCCTCCTATGCTTTGAAAAGCTGAATTTTTGTACACGTTTCCTTTTGCTTCACCCTTCCAAAAAAAAAGTTTCCTTTTTGTTTCGTTTTTTTGTGTATGCATGCACACATGCGTGTGCCTCAAATTAAACTCTGCGTGAGAAAAACACGCTGAAACCCACCGATATATCACTGATCAAATTAAACTCGAACGAAACATTGTGTTTTTTATTTGGTTTGAAGGTACGGGCTGCCGTTCGTGTCCCCGAACAACATCCTGGTGACGACGATCAACGGGACGGGGTCGGTGATCGAGGTTATCTACGTGGTGATCTTCCTCATCTTCGCGGAGAGGAAGACCAAGCTCCGGATGCTGGGCCTCCTGGGCCTCGTCACCTCCATCTTCACCATGGTGGTGCTTGGTCTCGCCGCCGCTCGCACGCGGCGTGGCCGCAAGCTCTTCTGCGGCCTCGCCGCCACCGTCTTCTCCATCTGCATGTACGCGTCGCCGCTCTCCATCATGGTAATCGAAGGACAATGCTAGCGAGTCATGCGTGATGCATGCGTGGTGATGATTTGGTTAACTCCGTGATCTGTGCGCGCGCAGAGGTTGGTGATCAAGACCAAGAGCGTGGAGTTCATGCCGTTCCTGCTCTCCCTGTCCGTGTTCCTGTGCGGCACCTCGTGGTTCATCTACGGTCTGCTTGGCCGCGACCCCTTCATCGCGGTAAAAATTCATCGCTGTCGTTCACGTTTCTTTATGGTCTCGATGTAACACACTAGAGACTAAACTGATTTAGATCTAACCTTATTTTAGATAAATCATACAACCTATTTACACTTACGTCATTGCTTCGCGTAAAATGTTACTTTTGTCCCCAATTCGCGTAAAATGGTTAAACAAATGTTGTTACCATTGGAAGCCCTAAGCTTATGTTGGTGCTTATTCCTCTAAATTAGTAAGGTGGTATTTAGAGATGGCAACGGGCTCAAACCCGCTGGGTTTTGCTATCCCAAACACGTGCCTATGAAAGTTGGATGTGCCCGCTAAAAAACCCATGCCCGTGACGGGTGCAGATTTTTGCCCAGACCCATGCCCGCTGGGTTAACGGGTACCCACGGGTCGCCCGTGGGTTCA
The DNA here is from genome assembly GCA_036346575.1 of Dendrocalamus sinicus. Lineage (NCBI taxonomy): Eukaryota > Viridiplantae > Streptophyta > Magnoliopsida > Poales > Poaceae > Dendrocalamus > Dendrocalamus sinicus. The sequence continues at coordinate 28,654,694 of CM070643.1, read as the reverse complement.
GTAATACGAGCTGCAACAATGGTTAATGGAGAGGAGGAAGAAGTTCACCGGCCATCTTCGTTGGAGCCAGAGAGCAGCGCCATGGCCAAGAGCCTATTGCTGCGATGCGCATTGGCTGTGGCGTGGGGGCGGCGGGCTGAACTGGAAGGCGAGGCGACGGCGAGGGCGTGCGGGAGGACGAGCGTGCGGCGAGAGTGGCGGGAGCAGGAGCGGGAGCTGCGGGACGGGAGGGCGAGTGTGGAGACTGCTGGAAACCGAGCGCAGAGCGCCAGATGCGCCGTCGCTGCGGCGGTTGTTGAATCGGGCCATCGGGGTGGGGACTGGGGAGGAGTGAGTAGTGACCGTGACCGAGTGCTAGCTAGAATTAACCGTATGGGTAATAGGGCATTGCCGCATTGGATTTGGGGGCTTGGGGCTAAATGGCTAATGGGCTATGGCTTGGGCTGGTTTGCCTGGGAGGCTAGGAACCTGGGTTTATAACTCCTATGGATCGGGTTTATATTACCCATGGGTTTACGGGTTTGGGTACTATAGGAACGTACCCGAACCCGGCAGACCCGATGGGTTGGGCCTTTTGCCCATTAAGAGACCCATGGGTTAGAAAATTGACTCAGACCCATACCCTAATAGAGTAAAAACCCACCTGGTATCGGGTTTCGGGTACCCATTGCCATCTCTAGTGGTATTAAACACTCATTCATACATACTCATGGGTCACACATGGGTCTAATTTCATATGGGCTGAGGTGTATGCATCCGTGTTCGGCTCTGGTACCATTTTGTAACACCCTAGGGTTCAAACTGGCTTAGGTCTAACCCCATTCTGACCACGTATATGTAGCAATCTGCCTATACTTTCGTCCTCACTTTGCGTAAAATGTTAACCAAAAGTTCTATCATTGGAAGATCTAGGCTTATATATTGGTGCTTTTTCCCTCTAAATTAGCAAGATGATACTATACATACTCATAAATCATACATGGACTTAATTTTACATGAACCGAGATGTCACACTCGACTCTCCAGTTGTCCTTCACCCCTTGCAACACACGTTTATACAAAGTCTAACACCCTGTTAAGGTTAACCTCATACTTAAACTACGTACGTGCCTGACACGACAAGATCCTATCCAATGTTGTTTGGTTTTGATCGGTAGATCGTACCGGCCGGAAAAAAATCCTATAAAACTAGGTCTATGTACCCATCAAGTTAGACCCCTTCCAAATTGTGACACCTAGCAGCACGAATCTCAAAGCAACTGTTCCCACCAGTGGCGGATCCAGGAAAAATTTTTGGAGGGGCTGAAGTACCTTCAGCTCGATCTCAGCCCCTTCTACATTATACATCCATGGCTAAAAATTTAGGGGGGCTCCAAGGGTCCGGTAGCGGTAGGGGGGGCTCGAGCCCCCCGCCCCACCGCTGGATCCGCCCCTGGACTTCCCACATACACACATCTTCCCCGGGACCCCAATCCCGTTCAGTCGAATGCTCATCCATTCCCATGGAAGAATATCACCGGAGATCATCTAAAAAACTCACCGACAAACGGCAACCATTACCAAGACAATACGGCTTCCTAGCACTAGGCTGGCGAGGCGAGGCTCGCTGCTATACAGCACTTGAGGCCGCTGGGGCGTGCGACCGAAACACCGTTCGGATCATCGCCGTCGTCAATGTCGCGGCAGGGCTGCCGCCGGAGTCAGCAGTGAGTCAACGCACCGAGGGCGGCGCAGCGTGCGATCGCCACCCGTGGGGTTTCGCGGGAGTTCCTCGCCGAGGATGGCGTGCGACCGAAGCACCCCGAGGTTCCTCGCTGTCGTCGACGTCGCAGCCGAGGTAGGTGATGAGTCGACGCCTCGGACGGCGCATCATGCGACCGCAACACCACGGGGGCTCGTTGTCGCCGGTCGGCGTTTCGGTGGTGCTGCCGTGGATTAGTTTCCCTTTTCCCTTCGCTGGAGATGGACGGGACGGGCTCATGTAGTGATTGGCTGTTCTTTTTTTTTGGATTCGGTTTATGGATGGCAGCTGTCGTTTATAATTTTTAGGTTGTTTATAAAAGAACGTAAGAAGTAATATAAATTTATATGTAATTTTGGTCGGTATAATTGAAGTCACTATAGTATATACTACAATTAACTTATAGACCTTATTTTGAAAAGACATTTTATTTAAAAATTAATTACTATAAAAATTTAAAAAGTAATTTTTAAAAGCTGAAAAGAATACATCGATTGATTTATACTGATGGGAACGAGGAAGGAGATAAGGTGGGAATAGAGGGAAGTTAATCCGATAAAGTTTCAAGAATATTGCTACCACGTGTCACCATTGGGCAAGGGTCCAACTTGATCGATGAAACAGACCTGGTCTTGCAGCATGTTAGGCTGTAATCGTTTTGGTTTTAGCTTTTAGCTTTTGACTTATTTTTTATTATTTATAAATTTCGTCTTTTTCTGAATTTTTGCTTTTTATTGAGCTTTTTTGTCGATTCTTTTTTTCCCGTATTTGTTTGTATTATACGTAATGGGCTAACATATTTTTTATATTTTTTAATTTTTTAAATTTAATTATGCTAAATAAGTCTATAGTGTTTTTTCAATCAGCTACAGTGCTTTTCAGCCATAAGCAAAAAAAAACCCAAATAATCACTTGCGTGTCGGTTACCCTTTCGGTGTCTCGCCCAACTAGGCGCACATGTCGTTGTTGATGAGCGCTTTTGCGTGGGCCCACATGCACACGCCGCACGCAACATGCCAAGCCTCTGCTAGTAACAGGCCGTGCAAGATCAGACGTGTTCGTACCAAGGCAAACAACTTAGCACTAGGGGTGAAAACGGATCGGATATTTCCCGACCGACCGACCGCCGAATCCGAGTCGGATCGAATTCGGATAGTCATATCGGATAATTATCGGACTCGGAATCGGATTCGGATAGTTGCTTTCGGATACGGATTCGGATTCGGGAGCGGACTATCCGACGGATACGGATACTATCCGGAATTTTATCGGATAATACCCGGATATATTTTTCGGATATCCGGCCCATCAGCCAAATCATCATTTTCAGCCCATCAGCCCATTAGCAAATCCAAATAAATTCCCACAAATCCAATAAATGCAAATAACTCCAAAAAATTCCAGAAAATGCACAAAAAATATTATAAATCTAGGAGAACTTAGGGAAATAACATAAACTATTTTTAGCTTTTAGAAAATAGTTAAAATAAGTTTTTTTGCTCTTGGCTTTCAAATAAAATCTAGAAAAATCCAAATAAATTTCAACAAATCCAATAAAATATGGGATATTCCATCAAGAAAAAAGAAGATAAGCTAAAAAGGTTCAGCCATATGAAACTCCAAGCCTATGTTATCCGCCTATATTATTTGTTTCCGAGCCGAATCCGTTATATATCCGTCCCGACGGTACCGTATTCGAAACTCCGAATATTCCGAATTCGTATTCGTATCCGGTCTTACCGTATTCGACTCCGAATCCGAAAAAAAATATGGGTTAAGATACGGTTTAAGCAATATCCGACCGAATCCGATCCGTTTACACCCCTACTTAGCACCGCCCATTACAACGATACAGCGTGTTCGTTTTGTTCTGTTCAGTACTAATCTTCTAAGTTGCAACAAAAAAGGATGCTTGTGCAGAATAGCCTCTATTTTTAGTTTTGGCGAGAACCACTAATTAAGTTGGCACTTGGTACGTACGTACGTGCAGATCCCCAACGGATGCGGGAGCTTCCTGGGCCTGATGCAGCTGGTCCTGTACGCCATCTACCGGAACCACAAGGGCGCCCCTGCGCCGGCCGGCAAGGGGGACGCCGCCGCCGTCGACGAGGTGGAAGACGCAAAGAAGGCAGCGGCGGCGGTGGAGATGGCCGGCGCCAAGACCAACAAGGCCGCCGACAAGGTAGCCAGCCAGGTGTAGGCCGCAGAAGCAATGCATGCACGGGAATATAGCAACAAAAGGATGCTGCTTGATGAATTTCCAGATGTTAAGCAGATTATTTGCCATGCTTTCTTAATTTGTTTCTTGCCTTAGTTGATTTGCCACTCACTGATCTCGGTCTCTCCCCAGAGGCCAACCCTAAGATGTATCTTGGACAGAGAGCTATGATACATTGTTCTCAAGTTGTCTTTGCAAGTGTGAAGTTTTTCGTTTCTCGACTTTGTTCTGTTGTTTGCTCGTTGTACTTTCATCTCTCAATTCGCTTTATAGTTTTGTGCCAGTGACGTAAGCATGTGTGTACATTGGGGGCAGAGAAATGAAGAAATAATACAGAAGGCATAGCCTGATCTGATTTCATTGGGCCTCAGTTATCTTTACTATATAAAAGAAGGAGTTGGTGGTTGGTACGGCCTCTCCCACCTCTTCTGATAAAAAAATGTATGTTGACTGACGTGTAGGCCACCCCATCACGCATTCGCGTCCCCCTCTGGCTCTCCCCACTCCTCCCGAACCGCCCCCACCTCTCCCGAACCCGTGCGCTCCTCCCCTTGGATTTCGCCGCCGCCTGCCTCCCCCCACCGCCGCCTCCTCCCCCGTCGCCTCCTCCCCCCACCCCTCCTCCGCCTCCTCCTCCCCCACCCCTCCTCCGCTGCTCCCAATTCCCCCCGAATCCCGTGGCTTCCCCACGTTCTCCGCCGTCTCCCCACGTTCTCCGCGTCTCCCCACCTCCTCCTCCCCCCGCTCCGCCGTTCTCCGCCGCTCCATCCTCGCCTCCTTCCCTCCCTCCTCCGCCGCTCCGTCCTCGCCTCCTCCTATCCCTCCGCCGCCGCTCCGCCCTCGCCTCCTCCCCACCCCGCGCCGCCGCCTCCCCCACTCCTCCGCTCTGCCGCCTCCTCCTCCCCCGCTCCTCCGCTGCCTCCTCCTCCCCCCACCCTCCGCTCCGCCGCCGACCCCCGCTGGCCTCGTCCTCGTCGCCATCGCCGCAGTCGTCGGGGTCCAAGGCGCCCATGGTGGCCGTGGACGGGTTTGCCTCGGGGGTGGTGATCTGCGCCGCCACTCTCCCCTCCCTCGTCCCTCCCGATCCGCGCCGCAACCATCGGCCTCGTCATCCTCCTAAATGACGAGCACGGCCGCGCCATTCGACGGCCGCGCGGACGGGGCATCGACTTGTGGCCGCGACATTGGCAGTGGCGTCAAGGATTCGAGTCCGCGGCGATGTCGTAGATTGAAGCCGGTGGCGGACGGGGACTGGGGACAACGCCAATAAGGCCGCCACCACCATTGAAGCCGCTGTCTGCGCGAACTGCTATCCATGCAGTCGCTAGGACATGGCCGAAGGGAGTAAGGGGCGAGGACGCGCAGCGCGCCAAGGAAACCGGCGCGCAGCGGCGGCCTCGAGCGAGCACTGCGGATGCGCCCTCACGCGCTGTGGCTGGTGCGGGGAGAGCGAGGTAGGGAGCGGCGGCAACGCGCTCCTCGCCGTCGGCCAGGTCATCGCCGACCTCAACTTCATCCGCAAGGTCTACTTCTCCTCCGAAGGCAGCTAAGTCATGGACGGTGAGCACAAATTAGCACACCAATATTTAGTATACTTTCCATTCCATGCTTACCTTCCATAGATTTGTTTTTGACAATTTTCTATTTATTATGGGAACAAAGTTCTTAACGAGCAAAGCGATTGGCCCTGCTCAACTCTATTCAGAAAAACTCTTGAACATGCTTAGGAGTTAGGATGGATCCTAGCTTGGTGAGGAAAACCGGCTGTTTCGATTACCAGGTTGCCTCAGATGCTTCGCTGAGTTTGCTGTTTATACTGATGTTCCTGTTCAATATGTGTTAGGGAACAGAAGAAGAGTCTAGGATATATTTTGAGACTATATTTTGGCTGGCATGACAAAGAGGGGTGAAACTGCAACTTTGATTTCTCATGATATGGTCCAACGATATCAATGGTTTTGGTAAAGCTCGGCCACCTTCTTGATATAAGAGTATTCATAGTGATCTACCGCAATACCATGCAATTAGTAAAGCTTACATTGTTCCCAGATAATATTAAAAACGGCAATTACATAGGCCGTGAATTGTTCTGTAACCTCTGCTTGGAACTGATGGTAATTTGTAGGGGTAGCTGCTCTGCTGAGCTTTGCTCTATGTGAAAGTATCAGTAGGAGTCTCTTCGTTTTTTACCTTTCCAGCACAAGTTGTAGAACTTGGAAGGTTCCGCACTCCCCTCCTCTTTATATATATAGAATGCCCGTGCGTTACTCAAGGCTGTGTTTCATATTTCTGGTGGATTGGGAGCTTGGAACAATGGTTACCTATGAAATAGGTATTCTTTGAAGCCCTAAATGACAGTATTTTGTGCTTGAACAATGAGAATTTTGTTATGTAGGGATTGTTTGAGGGCCTAAAAGCATATAGGAAAACTGATGGGTCCATACTATTATTTCGTCCGGACGAGAATGCCATAAGGATGAGGGAAGGTGCAGAGAGGATGTGCATGCCTGCACCAACTGTTGAGCAATTTGTGGATGCGATAAAACAAACGACTTTGGCAAATAAACGATGGGTAAGTAATTTTGTTTTTTCTTATTATTGTTTCATTGAGCTCTGTATTCAATAATACTTGTTATGTTCATGATCCCCTCACTGTTTGTTTACTGTATTATATTTCTAGGTGCCTCCTACTGGTAAAGGTTCCTTGTATATAAGGCCACTACTTATGGGAAGTGGTGCTGTTCTTGGTCTTGCACCTGCTCCTGAGTACACCTTTATTATTTTTGTCTCCCCTGTTGGCAATTATTTCAAGGTTTGTATTGATTTTGAACTTTTAGCTTCCACCAGATTCTCTAGGCATTCATCGAAAATAAAGAATCATGGACTTAGGGACGGAATACATCCTCCGATGATATGTTACGTTTTGGGTGGAATACATCCTCCGATGATATGTTACAGTGATGTGTTCCTGATATATCCCTATAGGTTATTTGCTTAAGTTGGTTTTGAGATTTTGCTCTTATACCACTTTTTCCTAGCTTTATCGAGAATTATGGTACCCATATTATTACTTCTGTTATGGTTGGTAACAAGGATGAGGTATACATAAAGCAGCGTTACGCATCCCAATTGCCAGAATTGGAGTTCAAAAATTACGTGAGAGAAATTGGAAATGAGAGATTTTCAGATGGGGAAAGCAAGCCAAATGTGTCTCCCATCAATTACAGTGAGAAGGTTAGCATTCCTTGCCTTGACATTTTAAAATAATAAAAGAATTTTTTTTATCTGTAATTGCTTATATGAACAGAAGCTTGTCATATCTTAGTTGGTTCACCTTTTTTTCTTAAGGAATAGTTGGTTCACCTTGAGGGCTGTATAATTTATGAGTCTATAAAGATGCCATCTGCATTATAATTATTTATCTATCTACATCTTTGAGAACCACCTGAATTATCCACAGTAGGAACTTGGCTATTTTGAAAAATCAAACATGATCGAAGAAAGAAAGAATATACAATGCATATGTGTGCATTGCACCTCTTTAGCCGGCAACAAATCGTCTTTGGGGTGGTTAATCCATTTGTGACATAATTAATATTGTATTCCTCTACAGATATGACAATAATCTTGAAGGAGTGGAGGTTGTCATCTTGTTCATAACTTTATTGATTGGATAAAAATGTTTCTCACACCGGATGTCATAGGCATGACATTTCTCCCTATTGTTTCGATGATATATTGCTTGTGCAATTGATCTATACTTGACATGTAAGACATGCATCTGGTTCCTTACTATTACTATTTTAAAGCACATTTGCCACCTTTAATGTACACTTATAAGACCCTGAGCTTTGTCCCATTGTACTATCGTTTATATTATGATAGCAAGGTCCCTTTGCAGTTGTGTTTCTGTTTTATTTGGTACTCTGTTGCAACGCATGGGCACTTTACTAGTATGGATCTAACTTACAGTGAAGCAGAATAGTCTTGTTAAGCCCATGGGAAATAGCAATTCACAGAATTAAAGGCCCAACGACCGATGGACTCAACAGGTCGATGACAAAAGGGCCCATAAGATCACATGCGGCCAAATTACCAGTTCCAAAGCCCAAACCCGATAAGCCACCCACGAACCCGCTACTCTGCCTAAAATTTTTTCTTTTTCGCCCAAATTTTGAAAGTTTTTTTTACATATAGACCTCTAGAGAAAAGATTTACAAAAATGAACCCTTATCACGGTGCCAAAGGATATGGCTCTCAGGGTACATGACACGACGCCATATACTTTGGCGCCGTGTGCGGACACGTAGGAGCCACAGTGGCAAAGCACGGCGCCAAAGCCCATGGCGCTATGCTATGTACCTACAGTGCTAACGGATGTGGCGCCGTGCTCTGGGACTTAAGCATAAAACCTAGGGTAAGCAAAATCTAGCCCCATGAAATGTATATCAAATAATCCATATCTAGTGCAAAAAATCAAGGGAGGGGAGGGAGTTCACCTTGCTTGCTCGGTTTGGAAGTAAAATCGTGAGAAAAATCAATGGATTGGAGTAGATTTGGAGGGGGAAGAGAGGGGCGGGGCGGCCTGCTCTGTCTGTTCGAACGGATGAGTGTGAGTGCTCTGTCTGCTCGCCGCTCAGGCTTAAGTCCCAGAGCACGGCGCCACATCCGTTAGCACCGTAGGTACATAGCACGACGCCATGGGCTTTGGCGCCGTGGCTCCTACGTGTCCGCACACGTCGCCAAAGCATATGGCGCCGTTTCATGTACCCTAGGCGCCATATCCTTTGGCGCCGTGATAAGGGTCTATTTTTGCAAATCTTTTCTCCAGGGGTCCATATGTAAAAAACTTTCAAATTTTGAGCTAAAAAGCAAAAATTTTACCTACTCTGCCAATTTCCGTGGTTATAGAAGGGGGCCTCAATCCCGCTTATTTTTGCAGTTTTTGGTTTTCGATTATTGGCTTTTGTCTGAACTTGTATTTTATGATTGTTATTTTTTATGTCATTCAATTAAATAAAAACACCGTTATTTCTCATAGACATTGCAAAGAAAAAAGTCGAAAAACTAAAAAAATAAAAAAAAAATCAAAATTAAAAAGCCAACGCGTTTGAACGGGCGCTTCGGAGGATCGAAGGACTGAACCGTAGTTTCAAAAAGTTTCAGGGAGGATGCCAATAGAGATGCCACGGGGCTTCTCTTCGTCGTCAACACGTGGGGCCCCTCCTCCTGTTGCCGATGCCACCGCTTCCTTACCCACGCGCATCAGGACCACCTCGTCGACGCCGGGGGTGACGAGCGGTGGCAGCACTACCTACACCACCTCACCCTCTGCCACTTCCCTAGGTAACTGTAATCTCCTCTTCCAGAGTCGTAGTTAATTTTTGCTACGATAAATTATTTTCCACGGAGGGTGTTTGTGCGTTGGTGTTGCAATTGGAGCAGGGGAGTTCGTGCAGATGCAGTGTCAGGAGTGAAGTCTGAAGACTCTGAAATGAGTTAGAAGGGATACTGAAGTCTAAAGACTCTGAAATGAGTTAGAAGGGATACTTGAGCAGTATCTGTGGGAACGGTGGAGATTGAAGCTCGAAGAGTTACAGACATCTGATGGTGCACTTGAAAGCTTAAGACTTTGTCGACTTCAATTAAGCAAAAGGATAGGATGCGCTGCCGACGTTCGATCTCCATCTGATGATGTTCGTTTAGCTTTATTCGGCTTACTATGTTAATACTATAGCTGTAATGAACTATTCACCGTCATTGTCGTTAATTTGTTTTTAATCATTCCTAGTCATATATATGGTTGTAATGGAGAACATGGGGGATATTGATGAAATACATACTAAACCCTAGCCGTCATTCTATATCGTAGTTCATAGTTTCTATAGTATTCCTTCTTGGATCTCTGATTACTCCCATTTTGGTTCCTGATTTCGAATTCGAACCCTTGGATCCTGACATCAAAGTGGGGAAGAAGGTGGTGGTGGATGACCCTGCCGGTGCCTTCTTTGTCACCGTGTATGATGCCAATCACTGCCTTGGTAATTTTCGTTTTCACTTCTTCAATTCTGCCTATCTTATTACAGGTTATACTATGTTATAGCTGGTGTCTTTTTTCTAAAACTTAAATTCCTCGTAGAAATCAAAATCATTTATTCGGTACGGGAGAGGGGGAGTGATGTGTTTGATTCAGTTCTCGAGTCATCGATATAACTAGTCTCATAGGCGTGGCGGCACGCCGCGCCAGCCACCGTGTGTACCGAAGTAAAAGAGGCGAAAATTCCTAGCTAAAGGAAAGCGTAGGTTTTTTTTAAAAAAGCGAGGGGCTTTTCGTAATAAAAGGAGACCAGAGGGGTTTTTTCGTAGAAATCAGAGGTTGTTTTGAAAGAACCGAGGGCATGTACGTAATTTCGGAAACTGCGGATCGTTATCAACGAAAAATAAATATGCGCAGGATCTTTTTTGAAAAATCCAAGGACCTTTTTGCGAGGAAAAAGGACCTTTACGTAATTTTCGAAAAATACAGGGGAAAAAAGCGAGGGGCTTTTCGCAATAAAAGGAGACCAGATAGGCCTGGGCGTTCGGGTTACCCGATTTTTTCGGGTCGGGTAGTTCGGGTAATTCGAAATTCGGGTAATGAAAACTGTTACCCGATATTAGCCCCTAAAAACACTACCCGCAATTTGGTGCGATAATCGGGTTGGGTTCGGTATGCCCGATATACCGAATTCACGAAAACCAACAAACCGCATGAATTTGCACATAATTTCAGCAGCAATTTGCATAGAATTTCAGCAGCAATTTGCATAGAATAATATATCACAGGCAGTTGTTCAAACAGAGAGAATCATATACTAAAAATTCATGGTTCAAGTCTTTAGTGCACTGCAGATTTCAAAAGAATACTCAATACTCCATTCATATTTGACATACCTTTAAGTTTTGGAGGGACAGTTCGGGTAGTTCGAGTACCGGGGGATATTACCCGAACTACCCAAACTAATTTCGGGTAATCAGAATCGCTATCCGAATTTGGGATCGGGTACCTCGGGTTCGGGTCCAGGTAATTCGGGTACGAGTAACGGGTATTTTGCCCAGGCCTAAGACCAGAGGGGTTTTTTCGTAATCCAGGGACCTTTTCGCGAGGAAAAAGGACCTTTACATAATTTTCGAAAAACACAGGGAAAGTGCCTCCCCGGCCGTACGAAAAACCCCCCGCCACGCGCCGGCCGGAGAGCGCGGGCGGGGCGACGTGGCCCGCCTCCTCGCGCGGGGAACCCCCGGGCGTAATAGGGGAGGATTCGCGGTTGTTGCTCCTTTGCACAGATGCTAATGCGTCACTCTATGAGTTTTTTTGTTAGGATAACATTATAGAATGAGTGCTTGAAATTGTAAAGAGTTGAGCTTGGTTAACGCTTGCCGTCTCCTATGATTTTAGGGGCTGTTATGTTCTTGTTTGTGGGTGAATTCGGTAGCATAGTGCACACATGGGACTATCGGCTTACATCAGATTGTGTACATAATTTGCCACTGAAGCACAAAACGAAGAAAGGGGAAGAAAACATTTACAGTTTAGACTTTGTGATCCTGGACTGCACATTTTCCAAATGCTTCCTCACTTTTTGAGTTTGTGAACAGTTCCTGCATTTTTTAATAAAAGTTTGTGAGTTTTTTAATTCGCATATATTATTATTTTTATTTGTTTGGTAATTTCTAAAGCTTCTCTATGCATTGATATCTATCTATATTTTTTTAATTACATACATGAGTTAGTTTTAATTAAAAAAATTGATTATGTGATTGGGTGTTAAGCGTATATTTCCGTCCGCTGTTATCTAGCAAAGTTTGTTTTTCGGTGCTACAGTGCATTACTACAGTACCAAACAGTAATGCTACAATACGATAGAAAATTTTTTTGTTCTATTTTTTTGTTATTTCTATTTTTTAGATTGAACGATTAGAAGACAGAAAATTTGAGAAAAAGTTTCCGCTGTGCGCTACAATCATTCATCCCGCCTCTGATTGCCATCGACGATCCTACATTTTTTATTAATGTGCTTGACTTTTGGTTGGTTTTGATCTCTTTTTTTCTCTTGTGATCTTACTGTGTCAAGAATGTGTAAGAAATAAAGATTATCCTTGGGAATATATCTCCACCCATCTAGGCACTTTGATAGCAAGATTCACAAAAAAATCGGGTTTTGCTTGACTTTGGCCTTTTTAGTCCATCTCTTAATCCGAGGGTTTTTTGTTAGGATTATTCTATGTATTATATGTGAAAATACATTTAGAACCATCTTAACCATCTTCTAGTCACGAGTAAGTTGTATTAACCGTTTGAGGTTTGGGCTCGATTTTGATGCAACCTTCCAACAAACTAAAAAAGGTCATAATTTTGACCATAATTTTCATGATCGTTTATTTGAATAGGTTTTTGATACCCTAGAGAAGGTTCATACAAAATTTCATATAATTTGGATCTACCAATCAAAAGTTCTCGTGATTTTTGTTTTTGAAATTGTGCTGAAAATACAATTCACTTGATTTTACGATAGCAGAGGTAGTACAGTGATTACTGTAGTGGTAGTATCGCGGTTACTGTAGCGAGCGATAGTACCAGAATTACAACGGTGGTAATTCCGATTTTGCTGATTTTGTTTGTTTTTTAGTGTCTTGAATTGTTATTTTTTGTAGTGACCTTTCATCCTAATTGTTGTAGGGGTGGCCCAACCCCCCGTGACTGGGCCGTGCAAGTAGTCCAACATGTAATAGGCCCAATAGTGTAGAAGATTATAACAGTGTAAATATACCAATGTACCCTCATCCCTTGTAAGCACTAAGGGGTAGAATGGGGATTTCCCATTCTACCCCACTCATATATATAAACCCCCAGGAGGGGCAAAGGGGAGGGACATCCCTCATTCTCACCAACACCACCACAGGCTTCGCTCTCCTCTTCCTCCTCTACTAGTCCCCTTCTCTCCTGTTTAGCCCGTAGCTACAACAGATGGCGCCGTCCGTGGGGACTGAGCAAGAAGCTGCGCCAGGGCGTTGGAGGTGACTGCCACCGAAGGGGCTTCCTAGCGCAGAATGGAAGTATCTCAAGTCGCTCGTATCATGAAGCATCGCAGATAAGTTCATCTGGTCGCTAACCTGTTCGCTTCGGTATACATATGTGTGTGTGTGCGTGTGCACCTCGTTAACTATGGCAAAGGTTTTGTGAGCGTACAGATCTGTTGTGAGTCCTTACTCTTTTTTCAGATCCAGATCTGGCAGGTCCAGATCTGGCAGATCTGATGAGTAAAGTGTACGGGCTTCGCTCATGTGTCAAGCCTCCACGCCGAGTCTTCGCTCGATGTTGCGTGTGCAGGTGATAGGCGAGCCGAGGCCGTCCTCCACGCCACGGCCTTCGCTGCCTTTACGCGCGATGCGCAGGGTCGACGGGCGCACCACTTCGCCGCGACTCGACGTCCTCGAGCTTCGCGCGCCTCCGCTCGGCCCTCGATCACGTCCGTTGGACTCCGCGCCGCACTCTCCGGACCCCGCGCGCCCCCACGGGGCTTCGCGCCCAGGACTTCGCGCGGCCCACCGCGACGCCACGCGCGTCCACGAGGAGCGCGTCTTTGACCATCTCACCGCCAAGCCGATGCCTCAACAGCCGAAAAGTATCTGCATGCGGTTATTTACGTAGTAAACAAGTTTCACGTATGCATGCACTCCAATTTTCCTCCATGCATATGTTTCCGTCCGTGCGTAGCCATTCATGCATGCACAGACACAGACTCCGTCTACGCACGCATTTTTTTCCTGCTCCGCGGATTGCCGTTGCAGCCGAGGTAGAGCGAGCGTACGCGGCGCACGCATGACTTCGGCTGGTACGCGCGTCTCCGGCAAAGTCGCCTCGCCTCCACGCCACGGCCTCTGCAACGCCACAGTTGAAGTCTCGCTTCTCAGCTGCGATGTCGGCTGGTACGGAGCGCACCTCGCTGCCGACATGGACGAGTCGGGGAGGACGCCGACTTCTACAGCAGGCGCGTAGTTTCCAAGCAGACAGCACTACTACAGAAAGCCTCGTAGTAGACGCCTCATCACAGACGATTTTGTGAAACCGTCTCTGATGAACACTATTATAGACGGTTGTAATTAGGAGGCCGTCTGTGGTATTTGTGGCGGGAAAATGGATTATCACGGCGGTTATTACGAAGTATCACGAGGCGTAAAACCGTGCGTGATAATCTCGATTATCCTGAGCGATTTTTAATAAAAACCGTCTGTGATAAGCTAAGTTATCCTGACGGTTTTAATCAAAACCGTGCGTGATAATGGCTAAGACATTTATTGCGCTGCTCGGACGCATCTGTCTTCATTTCGATCCGATCTAGCCACTGCTGCGCACTTTTTCACTCGGGAGGAAGCTAGGCGATTTCGGGCGATTAATTTGGTGGGAAGAGGCGAGATTGAGCTTTGAATATTCAGTCTTTCTGGTTGCTCTAGATATGGTTAGTAATGTAATTTATTTTTCTTTAATTGCATTACAATTTAGGTCTAAGTAATCCATTAGTGGTTATTGAAGATGGTTAATTTGCAAAATTGTTGGTTATATAATAGCTGTTGTGTTTGTAATATGAATTGAGCTAGCAAATTAAGTCTCAATATAATAAATGTGGCCCGTATATATGTATTTATAATTAGTTAATCTAGATTTTAATACTAAGTTGTTATATATGTACGTAACGTAGGACCGAAGCTGGATGTATGCCGCGAGCCGTGTGAGTGAAGAGTACATTAATGGCGTTTCTGCTTTTATAAGAGCCGCCGAGGAGGATATGTTGAATAAGGGGGTGGAATATATGTGCTGTCCATGCACCGATGCATGAATTTGAAGATGTTTAAGAACCGAGGGCAAATTGTAGCGCACTTGATTCGGAGGGTTTCAAAAGGATTATACGTGTTGGACCGATCATGGCGAAGTGAATGATCATATGCCGCCGGATGACATCGTCGGTGAAGTGAATGATATGCCCCCGAATGACATCGCCGGCGAAGTGAATGATATGCCCCCGGATGACATCGCCGGTGAAGTGAATGACATGCCGCCGGTTGATATCAATTGTGGCTCGGATTCGGATAGGTTGCACGATGATAATCTGGATCAGATGCTTTGCGATGTAGAAGAGAACTATGATGAGAGAGAGTATGTTAAATTCCGTGGCTTGATGGAGGACTCAGAGAAACCTTTGTACACGAGCTGCAAGTACACGAGGTTGTCGGCCGTGCTTGAACTGTTGAAATTGAAGGCAAGCAACGGTTGGTCCGACAAGAGTTTCACGGCGCTGCTAGGTCTTTTAGCGGACATGCTTCTGGAGGGAAATGAGTTGCCTAAAACCACGTATAAAGCCAAGAAGGTTCTTTGTCCGTTGGGAATGGAACTAGAAAGAATACATGCATGCCCGAACGACTGTATCCTCTACCGTAAAGAGTATGCAAACATGCATATATGTCCGGTGTGCAACGCATCCCGATACAAACGTAACAATCAATCAGATGATGGCGAGAGAACAGAGGCGAAGAAAGGACCTCCTGCTAAGGTGGCATGGTATTTTCCTATAATTCCCCGTTTGAAAAGGTGTTTTGCAAATTTAAAGGAGGCAAAACTGCTGCGTTGGCACTCGGAGGAGCGCAAGAAGGATGGAATGATAAGACACCTTGCTGATTCCGCGCAGTGGAGAAACATCGATAGGAGTTTTGCGAGTTGGTGCAGAACCAAGGAATATAAGGTTTGACCGAGTACGGATGGAATGAATTCTTTCAAGTAGCATGAGCGGTGACACGACACATGGCCCGTGACTCTCTGCATCTATAACTTTCCTCCTTGGTTGTGTATGAAGCGAAAGTACATTTTGTTGTCGATACTTATCCAAGGGCCAAACACAACACAGGAATGATATCGATGTGTTCCTAGCACCGTTGGTGGAAAATCTAAAAATCTTGTGGAGCGAAGGGTGCAGGTATGGGATGCATACAAGCGAGAGAACTTCACTCTGCGCTCCTTATTGTTCTCGCACCATAAATGATTATTACGCCCTTGGTAACCTATCGAGGCCATAGTACAAAATGTGCCAAAGCTTGTACTCACTGTTTAGATGGTACCGAGAGTGTGTGGTGAGACACTCACGCAAAACCGTCTACATGCGTCACCGCCGGTTCCTTGGAGGGCTCACCCATACCGCAAGATGAAGCAACAATTTGACGGAGAGAAGGAAGACGGTTCAGCTCCAAGGCATTTAAGGGGACACGAGGTTTATGATATGGTTAAGGATTTAGATGTTGTCCTCGGAAAGGGACGTAAATTGAGGGCTCATGAGAAGAACACACGGAAGAAGAGATCAATATTTTGGGACTTAACTTATTGGGAGTACCTAGATGTTCGGATCGCATCGGCGTCATGCACGTAGAAAAGAATGTGTGCGACATCTTGATTGGTCTCTTCTTGAACATCCGTGATAAAACAAAGGGCGGCGTCAACGCCGCGGCTTGACTTGGCCGACATGGACATCGGGCCGAGTTAGCATCGACATGCACCGATAATGGACGAACGTACCTTCCCCTGCGTGTTACACTCTGTCCAAGGTGAGAAAACAGAAGCGTGCGGTGCTTGCATGGTGTCAAAGTTCCGTCTCGTTACTTCGCAACGTGAAGAAACTTGTTTCGATGCAAGATTTGAAGTTAAATGGCATGAAGTCTCATGATTGTCATGTGCTGATGACACAGATGCTCCCTATTGCAATTAGAAATATTTTACCGATCAAAGTCTGAGAGACAATCATGAGGCTATGTTATTTCTTTAACACAATTGCTTAGAAGGTCATCGATCCCGAAGGACTAGATGCTCTGTAGGACGAGGTGGTGATGACTCTATGTCACCTTGAAATGTATTTTCCTCCTTCGTTTTTCGATATCATAGTCCATCTCATTGTTCACGTTGTGTGGGAGATAAAAATGTGTGGGCCCGTATTCCTACGTAGCATGTACCCATTTGAGAGGTTCATGGGAATTCTCAAGTCCTACGTACGGAATCGTTCTCAGCCGGAGGGCAGCATCGTCGAAGGTTATGCAAGCGAAGAGGTCATTGAGTTTTGTGTCGATTATATGGCTCAGATTCAACCGATAGGTGTCCCTCAATCTCGTCATGAGGGGAGAAGGGTCTCGGAACTATCGGAAGGAAAGCAATCACTCCAGATATGGACACGTATACTCAAGCCCATTTCACGGTGTTGCAACACATGACTGAAGTGGCGCCGTATGTGGAGCAGCACAAGGATGTGCTTCGGCAACAGAATCCAAAGCGGTCGGATGTTTGGATCATGAGGCAACCCAACCGTTGGTTCAACCAATGGTTGCAGGAGCAAATCGCTAGGAGCTCCCCGAGTGAGACGCTGACATGGTTGGCAAAAGGGCCGACATTTACAGTTGTGACATGGCAAGGATATGACATAAATGGGTACACATTCTATCGCAGTCTCAGGATGTCAAGAGCACTAACCAGAACAGCGGTGTTCGCATAGATGCATTCAGTACCGATGGGTCGAGAAACTCGTACTATGGCTTCATAGAAGAGATTTGGGAGCTCGACTATGTGGTTTTCAAAATCCCCTTATTTCGCTGCCGTTGGGTGCATCTCCCACAGGTGAAGGTTGACAAGTACGGTGTCACGACCGTGGACCTCCAACGTGTCGAGTACAAAAATGAACCATTCGTACTCGCCAATCAAGTTGTTCAAGTCTTCTATGTAACCGACCCGGCAAATAAGAAACGCCATGTAGTTCTTCATGGAAAAAGGAGAATTGTTGGAGTGGAGAATGTAGTGGACGAGGAGGAATACAATCAATTTGACGAGTTACCTCCTTTTGGAAATGGCATAAGGGTCGACGATGAACAACGTGACGAAACTAGTTACGTACGCATTGATCATGATGAAGGGCTAATTTTTAAAGGAAATAAGCAAGTACAATAAGAATGTATATGTGAAAATGTGTGATGTAGTCAATTTTGAGATGTATATGTGAAAATGTGCGATGTAGTCAATTTTGAGATGTATATGTGAAAATGTGTGATGTAGTCAATTTTGAGATGTATATGTGAAAATGTGCGATGTAGTCAATTTTGAGATGTATATGTGAAAATGTGCGATGTAGTCAATTTTGAGATGTATATGTGAAAATGTGTGATGTAGTCAATTTTGAGATGTATATGTGAAAATGTGTGATGTAGTCAATTTTGAGATGTATATGTGAAAATATGTGATGTAGTCAATTTTCAGATGTGTATGTGAAAATGTGTGACAAAAATGAATGCAGATTGAGAAAATGTGTAAATGAATGCAGCTGGTAGGTAGTTGATCATGAATGCAGATGGTTGGCTGTTGATCATGAATGACTACAGTCGGGCATAGGCTTATCACAGACGGTTCTAAGTTGTAGAACCGTCTGAGATAAGCCCGCGCCACAGCTCTGACCTCCGCGCCCTCGGCGTCTACGCGCTGCCGTTCGCCAAGGCTGGGAAGGGCTCTACGATGAGGTCGTCGGCAAGGCCAGCAAGGGAAGTCGCGTCGGCGGCGTTATGCGCTCCTCCAAAACTCATCCAGCATCCTGCTTCGAGGGCCCCGGGGAGTCGAGCTGCCGGCGAGCAAGCGAAGCCGGAGCCACGCGAAGACAAGCTCCGCGCAGGACCTCGCTTCCGCAGGAAGGACTTCGCAAGCGAAGCCAGGGCCACGCGACGACAGGCTCCGCGCAGGACCTTGCTTCCGCAGGAAGGACTTCGCCATGATACCGGGCTTCGCGACGACGTTGGCTCTCGCCCCTGGCTTCGCCGCGAGGGACTTTGCGACGTCCAGCGCCGGCCTCTGCAACGCTCCGCGACGGCGAGGACGCCCCCACGCCGCGACCTCCGCCACGTCTCTCCGCGCCGTCAAGGTCTCCGCGTCAAGCCTTCCGTGCCATCGCTCTGGGCTACTTGACTGTGCAGCAGCCTCCGCAATGGCGAGCAAGCTGCATGAGCCTCTGCTTCAAGGTCTCCGCGTCAAGCGTCCGTACAGCATCGTCGTGCTCCGCCCATCCGCGAGAGCCCTCGTCGTTGCCTTCGAAGACCCCTCCCGAGCTCCGTACAGTTACCCTGCTCGCCGGACTTCGCTCGCCTCTACGACTGCCTCGGCCGTCCTACCAGCGACACTTCGCCCCGGCGCCGGGAAGTCTACGCTGGCCTCCGCCTCGGCTCCACGCTGCCTTCCCAACGCGTCAGGGACGAGGACGGTAGGGGCTTGAGCAGCACGGCCAGCGTAATGGGCTCGGCGGTGGTGGCTCTGGCATGGCGTCGGGGTGTCAAACCAGGCGTCCTGCCAGGCGGCTGCAATCACAGCATCAGCGCACGGAGTCGGCTCTCCGCCAAGCTTCGTACTGGACGACCTCCGCGCCGCTCGCGTTGATGATGCGCCGGCTTCCGCATGAAAGTCTTCGCGCCATCTCGTCCACCGCCTCCGCCTAGTCAAGTGCCTCCGGAGCCTCCGCGTCGCTGAGTCCACGAGCGCCTCGCCTTCCGCGCGCCACTTCGCCCCGGATTCGCGAAGTCTCCGCCAACCTCCGACGAGGTCGCCTGCCTCGAGCTCCTGAGGGTCTCCGCAGCTGCGAGGTCGCCGCCACGCCATGGCCTCCACTGCGAAGTCTCCGCGACGAGCTGAAAAAGACAAGCGCCTCAGTAGAGCATTCATGGCGTCTTCATGGCGGACCTCCACAGCCTATGGGCGCTCGAGGTCACCATGGAGCCTGGTGTCCCGCAAGCGAAGACAGCCCGGAGCGGCATGTCGTAAAGCAGCAGCTGCTCTCTCGAAAGATCTGCAACGTGCTGGCATGCGAGGTACAGCGAGGACAACCTGGAGCGGCACGTCGTGGAGCCTGGCATCCCGGCGCCCCGCGCTACCTCTTCACCCATCTAAACCGCATCGCGCCGCCCACGCTGCCCTACACGACCGAGCTCGACAGATAAGCGCAAGCCACAGGAGGAGCTCCGCGTCGGCCTCCGCACCAACCCCGGCTCCGCTTGCCTCCGTGCAAACCGACGACCAGCCCCGGCTACGCTCGTCTCCGCGCCTCACCTTGCCTCGCCTCCGCGATGAAGCTCTCGGACCTCATCTCCGAAGCCTCCGTGTCGTCAGGCGCCTCGCTTCCGACCGTCCGCACCACGGCCGAAGTGTCCTCTCCGCGTCGTCGAGCGCCTCCGAAGGGCTCTGACCCCGCACGACGGGCTTCGCAGGGGCGGTGTCGGCCTCCGCTCGGCGTCTGCGACATGGGCTCCAGCTCCGCACGATGGACTTTGCAGGGGCAGCGTCAGCCTCTACTCCACGCGGTGGACCTCGCTTCAGTACTTTTCAAGGCTCCACGACCTCGATTCTGGCGCGTCGCCCGGAGTGCCTCGCAGCAAGCCTTCAGGCCGAGCCATCACCTCCGACGGAGACGGAGACGGCTCTGACGAGGTCGCCCGGTGCTCCACTCGCCCCCGTGTGCTCGGCTCCGCGCAGGACCACACCTTCGCGACGAAGGTCTCAGCTTCGCGTTGGCCCTGCGCCCCTGCATCGAGACGTTGCTTCTGAGCCTCCACGCTGTGTCACGCTTCGAAGCCTCCCCAGGCGGTGGCCTCAGCAGTGCGCCCCACGACGGGCGAATCCGAGTTCAGTGGGACGTTCCAGTGGGAGTCCGCTCATCTCCATGTGAGTTGAAACAGAGGTCAGTACAGGCATAGCCAGGCTTTAATAATCACCGTTGCATTTCATTTTATGCGGCTGCGGTTCCATTTTGAGAGCATTTGATTTGGCCGTGTGTTTGCGTCTCGGTTTGGCACATTCGGTCTCCTCCAAAGCATCTAATGCTTTTCGATCGCGCGTGGAGCATTTTGTTGTCGCAAATCTTCGGCCATTTCTTCGATGCCTCTCTTTTGGTCCTCATTTTTTATTTTAAATCGCACGACGGCCTTGCGCCTCGGCGTACTCTGTGGAGTATAAATAAGACGTAGCGTTGAGCATGCCTCCGCACGCACCAGTCCACGGACTTTAAATAAGACGTAGCGTCGAGGTCCGCCTCCGCACGCGCGAGTCTGCGGACTATAAATTAAGACGTAGCGTCGAGGTCCGCCTCCGCACGCACGATCTACGGACTTTAAATAAGGCGCAGCGGGGACGCCTCGCGCGCACTCTACGGAGTATAAATTAAGACGTAGCGTCGAGGTACGCCTCCGCACGCACCAGTCTACGGACTTTAAATAAGACGTAGTGTTGAGCTCAGCTTCCGCACGCGTGAGTCTACGGACTATAAATAAGACGTAGCGTCGAGCTCAGCTTCCGCACGCACCAGTCTACGGACTTTTAAATAAGACATAGCGTTGAGCTCAGCATCTGCACGCGTGAGTCTACGGACTATAAATAAGACGTAGCGTTGAGCTCAGCTTCCCCACGCACCAGTCTACGGACTTTAAATAAGACGTAGCGTTGAGCTCAGCTTCCGCACGCGCGAGTCTACGGACTATAAATTAAGGCGTAGCGTCGAGGTCCGCCTCCGCACGCGACAGTCTGTGGACTATAAATAAGACGTGGATGTTGTTCCCACGCACTCTACGGAGTATAAAAAATTGCGACCGACCGAGACACAAGGGAGTGCCTCGCTTTAAGCGGCGCACCACTTGGATATCACGCACTCTTGCGCGTTGCACCAGGAGTGCACCGTCACTTTTTCAAGGTAGGGGAACCGCGGCGACGCCTCCCTACCTCATCTTGCGTAGCGCCCTCGGCCTACGCCGAAAGTGCCTGCTCTTCGCGGGCACTGTTTTTTGAGGTAGGGGAACGGCGGCTTCGCCTACCTACCTCGGCGTGCGTAGTGCCCTCGGCCTACGCCGCAAGCGCCCGCTCTTCGCGGGCACTATTTTTGAAGGTAGGGGAACGGTGGCGACGTCTCCCTACCTCAGCGTGCATAGCGCCCTCTGCCTACGCCGCAAGTGCCCGCTCTTCGCGGGCACCGTTTTTCGAGGTAGGGGAACGGCGGCTTCGCCTCCCTACCTCAGCGTGCGTAGTTCCTTCGGCCTACGCCGCAAGCGCCCGCTCTTCGTGGGCACCATTTTTCGAGGTAGGGGAACGGCGGCTTCGCCTCCCTACCTCGGCGTGCGTAGTTCTTCGGCCTACGCCGCGAGCGCCCGCTCTTTGCGGGCACTATTTTTGAAGGTAGCGGAACGGCGGCGACGCCTCCCTACCTCAGCGTGCGTAGCGCCCTCGGCCTACGCCGCAAGCGCCCGCTCTTCGCGGGCACCGTTTTTTGAGCTAGGGAAACGGCGGCTTCGCCTCCATAACTCGGCGTGTGTAGTTCCTTCGGCCTACGCCGCAAGCGCCCGCTCTTCGCGGGCACCATTATTCGAGGTAGGGGAACGGCGGCTTCGCCTCCCTACCTCGGCGTGCATAGTTCCTTCAGCCTACGCCGCGAGCGTCCGCTCCTCGCGGGCACTATTTTCGAAGGTAGGGGAACGGCGGCTTCGCCTCCCTATCTCGGCGTGCGTAGTGCCTTCGGTCTACGCCGCGAGCGCCCGCTCTTCGCGGGCACTATTTTTGAAGGTAGGGGAACGGCGCCTTCACCTCTCTACCTCCGCGTGCGTAGTGCCCTCGGCCTACGCAGCAAGCGCCCGCTCCTCGCGGGCACTATTTTCGAAGGTAGGGGAACGGCGGCTTCGCCTCCCTACCTCGGCGTGCGTAGTGCCTTCGGCCTACACCGGGAGCGCCCGCTCTTCGCGGGCACTATTTTTGAAGCTAGGGGAACGGCGGTGACGCCTCCCTACCTCAGCGTGCGTAGCGCCCTCGACCTACGCCGCAAGCGCCCGCTCTTTGCGGGCACCGTTTTTCGAGGTAGGGGAACGGCGGCTTCGCCTCCCTACCTCGGTGTGCGTAGTTCCTTCGGCCTACGCCGCAAGCGCCCGCTCTTCACGGGCACCATTTTTCGAGGTAGGGGAACGGCGGCTTCGCCTCCCTACCTCGGCGTGCGTAGTTCCTTCGGCCTACGCCGCGAGCGCCCACTCCTCGTGGGCACTATTTTCGAAGGTAGGGGAACGGCGGCTTCGCCTCCCAATCTCAGCGTGCGTAGTGCCTTCGGCCAACGCCACGAGCGCCCGCTATTCGCGGGCACTATTTTTGAAGGTAGGGGAACGGTGCCTTCGCATCTCTACCTCCGCGTGCGTAGTGCCCTCGGCCTACGCCGCAAGCGCCCGCTCCTCGCGGGCACTATTTTCGAAGGTAGGGGAACGGCGGCTTCGCCTCTCTACCTCGGCGTGCGTAGTGCCTACGGCCTACGCCGCGAGCGCCCGCTCGTCGCGGGCACTATTTTTGAAGGTAGGGGAACGGCGCCTTCGCCTCTCTACCTCCGCGTGCGTAGTGCCCTCGGCCTACGCCGCAAGCGCCCGCTCCTCGCGGGCACTATTTTCGAAGGTAGGGCAACGGCGGCTTCGCCTCCCAACCTCAGCGTGCGTAGTGCCCTCGGCCTGCGCCGCAAGCGCCCACTCTTCGCGGGCACACTTTTCGAAGGTAGGGGAACGGCGGTCTCGCCTCCTTGCCTCCGCGTGCGTAGCGCCGTCGGCCTACGCCGCAAGCACCCGCTCTTCGCGGGCACTATTTTTAAAGGTAGGGGAACGGCGCCCTCGCCTCTCTACCTCCGCGTGTATAGTGCCCCCGGCCTGCGCCGCAAGCGCCCGCTCTTCGCGGGCACTGTTTTTGAAGGTAGGGGAACGGCGCCTTCGCCTCTCTACCTCCGCGTGCGTAGTGCCCTCGGCCTACGCCGCAAGTGCCCGCTCTTCGCGGGCACTATTTTTAAAGGTAGGGGAACGGCGCCTTCGCCTCTCTGCCTCTGCGTGCGTAGTGCCCTCAGCCTACGCCGCAAGCGCCCGCTCCTCGTGGGCACTATTTTCGAGGCAGGGGAACGGCGGCTTCGCCTACCTACCTCGGCGTGCGTAGTGCCCTCGACTACGCCGCAAGCGCCCGCTCTTCGCGGGCACTATTTTTGAAGGTAGGGGAACGGCGGCGACGCCTCCCGACCTCAGCGTGCGTAGCACCCTCGGCCTACGCCGCAAGCGCCCGCTCTTCGCGGGCACCGTTTTTCGAGGTAGGGGAACGGCGGCTTCGCCTCCCTACCTCGGCGGCGAGTTCCTTCGGCCCTACGCGCGGCGCCGCTCCTCGCGGGCACTATTTTCGAAGGTAGGGGAACGGCGGCTTCGCCTCCCTACCTCGGCGTGCGTAGTGCCTTCGGCCTACGCCGCGAGCGCCCGCTCTTCGCGGGCACTATTTTTGAAGGTAGGGGAACGGCGCCTTCGCCTCTCTACCTCCGCGTGCGTAGTGCCCTCGGCCTACGCCGCAAGCGCCCGCTCTTCGCGGGCACTATTTTTAAAGGTAGGGGAACGGCGCCCTCGCCTCTCTACCTCAGCGTGCGTAGTGCCCCCGGCCTACGCCGCAAGCGCCCGCTCTTCGCGGGCACTATTTTTGAAGGTAGGGGAACGGCGGCGACGCCTCCCTACCTCAGCGTGCCTAGCGCCCTCGGCCTACGCCGCAAGCGCCCGTTCTTCGCGGGCACCGTTTTTCGAGGTAGGGGAACGGCGGCTTCGCCTCCCTACCTCGGCGTGCGTAGTTCCTTCGGCCTACACCGGGAGCGCCCGCTCTTCGCGGGCACTATTTTTGAAGGTAGGGGACCGACGCCTTCGCCTCTCTACCTCCGCGTGCGTAGTGCCCTCGGCCTACGCCGCAAGTGCCCGCTCTTCGCGGGCACTATTTTTAAAGGTAGGGGAACGGCGCCCTCCCCTCTCTACCTCCGCGTGCGTAGTGCCCCCGGCCTGCGCCGCAGGTCTCGCCTCCTTGCCTCCGCGTGCGTAGCGCTCTTGGCCTACGCCGAAAGCGCCCGCTCTTCGCGGGCACTATTTTTAAAGGTAGGGGAACGGTGCCCTCGCCTCTCTAGCTCCGCGTGCGTAGTGCCCCCGGCCTACGCCGCAAGCACCCGCTCTTCGCGGGCACTCTTTTCGGAGGTAGGGGAACGACGCCTTCGCCTCTCTACCTTCGCGTGCGTAGTGCCCTCGGCCTACGCCGCAAGCGCCCGGTCTTCGCGAGCACTCTTTTTGAAGGTAGGGAAACGGCAGTGTTGGCACGTCTTCAGGCGCTCGACGACACGTCTTCGACGCTCGACTCCGCCGTCCGCCTTGTAGGCATCGCCTCGGCGGGACGGCACGTCTTCTTCGCTCGACTCCGCCGTCCGCCTCGTAGGTATCGCCTCGGCGGGACGGCACGTCTTCGGCGCTCGACGACACGTCTTCAGGCGCTCGACTCCGCTGTCCGCCTCGTCGGCATCGCCTCGGCGGGACGACACGTCTTCGGTGCTCGACGACACGTCTTCGGCGCTCGACTCCGCCGTCCGCCTCGTAGGCATCGCCTCGGCGGGACGGCACGTCTTCGGCGCTCGACGACACGTCTTCAGGCGCTCGACTCCGCCGTCCGCCTCGTAGGCATTGCCTCGGCGGGACAGCACGTCTTCGGCGCTCCACTCCGCCGTCTGCCTCGTAGGCATCGCCTCGGCGGGACGGCACGTCTTCGGCGCTCGACGACACGTCTTCGGCGCTCGACTCCGCCGTCCGCCTCGTAGGCATCGCCTCGGCGGGACGGCACATCTTCGGCGCTCGACTCCTCCGTCCGCCTCGCAGGCATCGCCTCGGCGGGACGGCACATCTTCGGCGCTCAACACCGCCGTCCGCCTCGTAGGCATCGCCTCGGACGGGCGGCACGTCTTGGCGCTTCGGCAGCGCGTCTTGGCGCTCGGCGACACGTCTTGGCGCTTCGACTCGCCGCCGTCGCCTCGTAGTATCGTATCGCGGCGGGACGACACGTCTTCGGCGCTCGACGACACGGCTTCGGCGCTCGACGACGCCTTCGGCGCTTCACGGATCTCTTCATAGGCATTGCCTCTAGGATCTACGAGCTACCAGTTGCATCGGCACCCTCGCGCTTGCTGTCAGGGAACGGGGGGCTGGGGTGGTTGATCACGTCAGCTCGCCCATCGGGACCTCAGCGCTTTGTCGCCGAATCTTGTTGTAGGGGTGGCCCAACCCCGTGGATCGGTTTGTGCAACTAGTCCAACATGTAATAGGCCCAATAGTGTAGAAGATTATAACAGTGTAAATATACCAATGTACCCTCATCCCTTGTAAGCACTAAGGGGTAGAATGGGGATTTCCTATTCTACCCCACTCATATATATAAACCCCCAGGAGGGGCAAAGGGGAGGGACATCCCTCATTCTCACCAACACCACCACAGGCTTCGCTCTCCTCTTCCTCCTCTACTAGTCCCCTTCTCTCCTGTTTAGCCCGTAGCTACAACACTAATCTTTATAGTTCTGTTGTTATTAAAGTGAAGAATTTGTGAATATTTAGAGGAAAATTAGAAGACACCACTCACCTCTCCCTGATGCTATATTCGGTTTTCTTCTCCGTGCTCGCTTCTGACACGCACACAGATGAATATCACTCAACTTTTATTGATGATGATTATACAACCTCTGCCGATGAAGAATGTACAGATTTGGGTGTCAGCACGCTTGAACTGAAATTTGTGCCATCCCCTCCACTTCAAGAACCAGATATATTGACATAATGAAAGAAGAGTTATGCAACCAGTATATTGCTGTTGAAGAAGCCAGGCTATGTTCTCCGACAGATTTGGTTCGTGATAGTAGTGAAGACGTTGAAACATAATAACATATTCTGGAATGGATTTGGTCACGAAGCAAGCACCAGCCTCACAACAGGATCATGCGGAAGCTGCAGATGAGGTCCCCTCCTGTCGGCATGAAGCACCCCCAACGTCAGAAGCATTCTCAATTCAATCATTGCCTACTGTTCAATGCAATATATCGGTGGTACCTGATCAACTTGAAAAGTCTGAAGTTATAATAGAGTCAAAATCATTTAGTGCTGCTGAAAGTTCAAGCCTTTGCATGATCAGAAGTGCGGAAAGAACATATTGTCAAAGGGACCTCTTGTGTGTGGTTGGATCATCGAAATGTTTGAATGCAACATGAAGAGGCTGTACAGATCGAGGAATGTCCCTGTCCTGCGACCTCTCCCGTCACTTGCTGGACTTTTGGAATCCGCTAAATGGGTCAAAATGCGACCTAGCTCTAATTATAGCTCGTTGAATTCATGGCGCACCTTACCTTGAAGGTAAGATTGAGCTTATACCTTACCTTTAAGATAAGATTGAGCTTATAATACAACATATTGTGATCGCCAAGTATTTGAAAATAAGATTGCTTATACAGCATACGGCATATCGTGATTTCTGATTCTTATGATTATAGGAGTGCTGTCACCTAAATTACCTCGTTTTGAGATTAATATATCTGAAGAGCATGACAGTATTTGGTGTATGATTTTCAAATATTGTACAGAAAATTGATGCAATTTCACAAGATTACCCTGTTAGATAAATTTAAGTGATTTGTTCTTCTACCGCTTTGGTAGAGCCATGTGCATAAAGCTGCTGTGAGCTTATTTTATGAATCAAGAACCACATGATTGTACATCAAGATAATTTGGAGAGAAGATTTTGCAAGTGGTTTCAGGATTATTTTGACATCGACCCACATATCTTCTAGTTCCCAATGATATCTGACATAAGATATTCTAGCAATATATAAATAATTTTATACATGACGAGAGTCGACATCCACGATTCTATCCCAAAATACAACACACAGTCATGTGACAAGATGCTACAATACAACATAGTTCACGGGTGATCGGCCAAGCTAAATTATTCGACAAGCGGACATCTAAGATTAGATAATATCGGTTAACAACTCAGCGGTTCACATCATTTCTGATCTCGCACGAAGTTCCTAAAATACGAAATACCAACGCAACTCGGATATGAGAGCTCTATCGCCATGCAGAGGAGACGATGAGAGTTTTCTCTCCCACCAAGTGAAGCCCCCACGGTCCTCCTCGAACTTGTACCTATCACAAGCGCCTTCAATAACGATCTTATTCCTCCGATGACATTCTTTGTTAAATGGGCAAGGCACAAAGCCACCATTGTCATTCTCGCCCTCCATTTTCCGGCAACTTCAGATCTGCGGCGTGAGACAAGTTCACTGTCAGTACATGAAATTTGCAGGATGCATATGTTTCAAGCAAAAATGAGAAAATTTGCAGGATGTATGAGTAGAGACCAAGACGGAAAATGGGAATTACCTCTCGACACGATCAGACCTTCACAAGCCAAGATGTTAACAATTTCTCGTGCAAGGCACCGCTCTCCACATTCATTCTATCCGGCTTTCCCTTGGAAGTGTTGCGTCCAAATGATTCAAAAGCGCGGAGTAATAGTCATAAACCTCACGGAACTCGTGAAAGTCGGATGTTTAATGCTATTTTAGGGATTGAAAGAACGAAAGTACAAACACAAGAGTTGATGCACAAAATATACAAAGAACCTTGATTACTCTCTAGAGTGGATTTAGAGAATCTATCTTTTGAGATTGCTAACCTTGTCGAAATGGAGCAAGATTGGTATTGGCATCTGCTCAACCAGGTCACGAGCTTTGGTTGAAGGCCCTTCACCATACGAAGGAGCCGATCCCTTTCGCTCATAATCAAACGCTCTCATCGGGAAGGTGGTGCACTGGAATGCAAAATTGACAACAAGTGCTTCCCAGACGACAATCTAGCATTGCGGTGTAACATCCCGATGTTAGCACCCATCTCTCGAACTCAAAAGATACCCCACAGTCCTCTCGCAAGCTTCTCTAGCGCGCCAATGACCTTTAGACCTCCAACGGTCCTCTGCACTGCCTCGGGATCATCCACACCGATTATCCTCAAATGACGCGCTTGTTTGCATTATTTGTCGAAATTGTATCGTGTAATATCTTGGCTGCCCCGATTGATGTCGAAGTCTATAATGTGCGTATTTCTTCACCTTTGCAGAGCTTCAAGTATAGCATAATTAGCAGCCATGAAACCGAATCGAAGCACGGACAGATTTCAAAGAGGATTTGCATTGCCGAAAGCGATCAGAGTTGGGGATCCTTGCATGTCAAGGCCTTGTAGATGCCTTTCCCTGAAGCTACTATTCTTGCAGCAAGGCCCTCCACTAGATAGGCTGCAATCCTCGAGAAGGGTCCCCTTGAATCGAGACCATCTGCCGGAGGTCCGTTATGATTGAGTGTGCTTCATCAATATTATATTCGGATAATGTTTGTAGAAACGATCAAAGAGCAACCGCTTGGTCCGTGCTTCTTCGTTGTTGCTACCAAAGACAACTAATGCTTGATTCCAATTCTTTTGGTGAGTTGAAGCAAAACATTCTTCATGGGATTGGCCCATTCATCACTAATTCTACCCGCCTTGGAAATTTCGAACAAGATATCATCACGGCATCAAGTAAAGCATGCTCCAGCTCCCGAAGCTTCACCGATCTCATCTTCATCAAACTCTACTTCAAGTTCAGAAATCGATTATCGATATAGATCGGGAGTTCTGTTTGAGATACATTGGAGACCATGGTGATTCTTTTGCTTCATCGAGAAGGACAGATTATCTACAACAGTGGTGATCGCCATCACCGTTACATGGTAGGGTGTTAGTGAGGCTTCTTTGGTTGTAAAGGAGTTTTGAATTGCAGCAGATGGTGCTTGATGAAACCCATATGTCCATAGTCCTTAGAATTGTAGGGTTGGGGCCATAACGGAACAACCGTGTATCGAGGCGAGATCTTCTTGCGGTGAAGTTTGAGTTTGGTGCACCAAATTTATGTATGTAAATATTATCTGCAAGTCATGGACGGGTCCGCTTGCCTAACGAAAGACATAACTTTTCTCAAGCACCTCTGGGTGGCTAAGCTAAATATTTCGTGGCTTCCATCTAATTCAGAATCTCGGACTAAATCCAACTCATTGTGCTTCCTCCGATTGAATTGATATTAAATACCTTCTAATGCTGAAATAAGAAAAGAGTACATCAACAAACTATGTGAAAAACAATGTGATATACATAAAGCTACCCTTATCTTGCCGAACATTGTCAACTGTCTAGGTAAATAGACTCAAATCATCTTCTTTTGACTAGTCTCTTGGTACAAACTAAATATTCCTTTTCCCACACATTGTATTTTCTAACAATGGCTTCTTTTTTAGAAAATCACCAATACCGATAGTAGGAATCACTAGATGCTAATATGCAGAAACAGTAAAAGAAGACATGTATAATATACTAGTTATAGAATGGCATTTGAAATTTCTGTTGAGTTTTTGAGCGCTGTAGATTCCCTGTTTACATACCTAACCTGTCCAAACTGCTCATCCTACAACAAGTAACCCAACCTAAAAAATTGATTCATTGATGGAAATCGAATTCTCTATTGCATTCACCTTTACCTAACAAGTACCTTGTACGGCATGGTAAGCAACTAAGCATGTCTAAAAATTAGCAGTATTGATTGACTGCCATGTTCCCATAAAAAAAAGAAAAAGACTGACTAGCGATTACCAGTTCTTGGAAAAAAAACTGTAGGACTGAAATGGCCGATAGAGGGGGGGTGAATGTCGTTCATTAAAAAAAGCGCCCCTGAGTACTCGCACACAAGCTTCTCCTCCGATAGCTAAAAAGCTATGAAGAAGAAATTAAGGTCACTGGAAACTTAAGCACACAGGAGAGACAGATAAACAAAAGAGATAAAGGAAGACTTCTCCCAAAAACCAAAAAGAAGAATTAAAGGCCAACTACCCGACCACCGTAGAGGAGACAAGGAGCGAGACTCGGCCCAACCGAAAGCAATAATTCAAGAAAAGCACTCAGCTAGAACTTGTACCCGAGAGAGATTAAAAATCTGCATGTTCTGAACTGCAGGCCAAAATGGCAGCACACAAGCCTGCTGTTGGAACCCGGAGCAACGACTCCTGGATCCTCTGTGTAAATCGCACTAGTCCAAGATCAGCTAGTGCACACAGCGTACAACAAAGATAAATATCAACCATAATGACATTTATTAACTGAATATGGGCATGAATGCCAAAGTTTACATCAATGGCACATAAGCCAAAATTAAGTAATAAGCAGCGGAAGAAAAAAACCGAAGCGGAAGAAGCCTACTGAGCCTGCCCACAGGCAAACGACAGTAAGACGCGGCCTATTCGTCCAGATCTTCACCGTGGTTGACGTCTTCCTTCTCTGTGTGGAAAAAGCAACGTGAGTACAAACTTGTACTCCGCAAGTCACCCGGGGAAAATGCAACATAATGATAAGGGCTTCAATGGAAGGCTTGTAGGGTTAGTTTGCATAAAACAGCATTTATGAAATACAGTAAATAGATTGAAATTTCTGAATTTAATACAGTAAGTAAAAACATTACTTGTAATCGAAAATAATACCGTCAGTGCCGGCTCCGACCAAACACCAACCTATCCACGGGCATCCCACCCGGACCATCTTTTCCAAAAGACCACGTATGGATTCCATCCATCCACACGCTTTCACTGTGCAACTCTGATGAATTCCATCCATTCACCAGGTTGCAATCTCTCACGGATTCCATCCATCCGCAAGGTTTTCAAAAATATTTTTGAAAATCAAAGTCTAATCCATGAAAAACTTTTACTCAGCATGCCCATGACCGTGGGCACGGCTATCCAGGATAGTTTATACACTCTGCAGAGGTTGTACAGCTTTACCCACAAGACACGATCATCCTTTTGTGCCACGCGAGTTACACACTTCCTTAGGTGTGCGGCAAGGAGTCGTGACAAGGCCTTTACAATGCAAAGCCTTCAACACGGTCGAGCCAACTCTAAGGTTTCACCCGAAGGAATCCACTGCATCGGGACCCCTCTTGAGCCTAGACGAGACTTCTCATGGCTTAACCACGCCGCCAAGTGAGACTTCACATGGCACCAACCACGCTCACTTTCAACCTACGACTCAACTCAGATTGGGACTTCACAAATTATTCAGCCAGGGATGTCCCATACCAGCCATGTGGTAGTACGATAGGGCTTTGCAACAGTAGCTCACAGACCGGTCCTTAATTGACTCAGGCCCAACCACATACCCCCGTGCACGACAATCAACCACTACGGCTCCAACCAACAGGGCATGCCTGCACCCACCACTCTAACCAATTGCCTAAGTCTAAACCAGTTTCATATTTGTTTTCAAAATAGTTTCATAAACCTCCTTGACTCACCAAAGTCAAGAGCACATATCATTTTAGGTAAAAAGGGTCATCATTTTATGTGAAAGATATCCCAAAACAAATATTGTAGCTAAGCAGGTCTAAGCATTTAATATGAAATCTCTCTAGCTAATACTAATGTACTAACTAGAGTTTGATTCTAGGGTGACAAGGTATCGAGGAATTCAAATTCAATGGAGGGATTAACAAGTAGGCATTAACTAAATTTAAAACTGAATTGAAATACGTTGAATAAAAATATGCATGCAGAATACTTTAAAACAAAATAATTTTATTTTGAAATCTGGGATCAACATGATCAAGGAGGGTGACTTGCCTTGCTCTTCAACTTGGTTCAAACCTTCGTCGAAGAAATCTCCCGAATCGTCGAAGTCTACACGTGAAAATAACCCACCAAATTCAAATAAACTCAAATTAAATTCAAATTGAACTCAAATATTTGAATTGAGGCTATAAATGGATAGAGGGGAATTTTTGATGAATTTAGGAATTTGAATGGGCCAAATCGGAGTTAGAACGAAGGAGAACGAGCTCCGGGAAGTTTGAAAAGAGAGAAAATGGAAAAAGAGAATTTCCCCTGAGTTCATGCCTAGTGCAATGGCAAGCCGTCTCATGAGAAAGAATTGGTGAAATTAGTTTTTTCGCACAAAAAGAGATCTCTTTTTTTTAAACATGTTGTACTAACTTATGCATCATCAAGAACTAATATAGCTCAAACTAAGGCTCAATAGAGATTCAACGCTCAACTTAGCCTACTTGACATGGCATGAATCATAAAAGGATAGCTCAAGAGAGACTAGACTCAAATGCTAGCATGACAAGTTTTAATTCAAGTTGAGCAATGTTAATTAACTTATCATGACAAAGGCTAGTCTACACATATGAAGTCATGATAAATCTAGCATATAAGCACAAGTCATGGCAAGGTGTAAAGCATTGTAAACATGTCATAACAGGATAATAATCAAGGCTCAATGTAGTTATCTACAATGCAGAATGCTGAAAAGCAAGAAAATCCAACTCCCCCTCAACATGAGATGCATCTTTTAGTTCAAGTTGAGTTAAATCAAATATTAAGCTCCAGAAGCTCCCAAATGAACTCCCCCTGAACCAAAGCAATAAAAACGAGAAGCTGGGAAAAAACAGCAAACAGGCAGTCCTTAAAGTATAGATAAGATATAGAGACAACTATGGCTCAGACAGACTCTCATCTACCCCATATGACTCCAGGACTATTAGCTTGACCGTAAAACACACACTAGAGAGCAAACACGTACCCTGTCTACCCGAGGGTGGCCCAATCCGCGCTAGAACCTACAAGAAGTGAGTGAGCTCAATCTAGTGAGATAAGAAGCAGCTAATAAGAAGCATCCTGGAAGCACAAGATAAGAGCAGGAAGTCTAAGCAACTAGGCAAGAGAAACACTCTAACCTATGCTAGAAGGACTAAACCGAATGCACCCAAATGCAAAGTGACAGAAATGAGACAGAAGCATAATCAATATAGTAAAGCAGTAAAGCCCAAAACTCCCCCTCACTACAGTCCATAAGGACAAACCACCCCAAGCTCTCCCCGCAGAGCTGAAAATCTCGAACTGTCCAATGGCTTGGTGAAAATGTCATAGCTGGTGGTCACTCTCACAAACTGGAGCACTATATCGCCCTTCTCTACATGGTTTCTAAGGAAGTGAAAGCGAATATCAATATGCTTGGTCCGAGAATCTTTGGGCGGGTTCTTAGCAATGTTAATCGCAGAAGTGTTATCACAAAAGAGTGGAACAACGTCTATGACCAACCCAAAGTCCCGCAGGGTCGAGGCCATCCAAAGTACACAGCTCTGATGGTGGCTGCAGCAACGTGCTCGGCCTCTGCAGTGGATCTGCGCAACACCGGACTGCTTCCTCGAAGACCAGGAAACGAGAGAAGTGCCAATAAATTGGCAGGTGCCAGAAGTGCTCTTCCTGTCTATCCTACAGCCGGTAAAGTCTGCATCCGAAAAGGCTCTCAAGGAAAGACAAGAAGAGGAAGAGTACTAGATACCATAGTCAATGGTAGCTCGAAGGTACCGAAAGATGCGCTTCACCGCCTGGCGGTGAGATACGCAAGGAGAAGCCTGAAAATGAGCACACAGACACACGGAGAAGTGTATGTCTGGTCTCGAGGCAGTGAGGTAAAGAAGGGAGCCGATCATACTTGTGTACTCTTTCTGATCAACTGGCTCGCCATCCTCATCTGGGTCAAGATAGGCTGTAGAAGCCATCGGAGTTGACACCGGTTTACCATCACTCATATCAAAGCGTCTCAGGAGGTCATGAGTGTACTTGCCTTGCGATTACCAGTTCTTGGAAAAAACGATAAATTAAGCGAGAATCAGCATACCTAAAACTAGCTGACTTGGAATATAACCATTTTTGACACTATATATACAGTAGAAATGCCGAGACAAAAGCCGGATAAAATACAGCTCATACGCGCCACAATAAAAAAGTAGTATTAATAAAATCCTAAACAACACGCTATGTTAGCAAAAAAATCTGCACAAATCCTGCTCAAGCTCTGATCAAACCTCCAACAACATAGAACTGCTCAAAATTGTTGAGATGCCAAAACCCGAATTCTTACAGGATTCATGTGATCCAATCATATAACTTTCCAATCCTCCCAGACAACATCAACGAAAAAAATTACTGACACCAAAAAGGACCTTCCTTTCCCCTACTAAGTTTTAGCACCACCATGGCACTCCAAACCGTGGGCTTCTCTGCATGTAACACAAGAACCAGAACTTGACCCTACAGGAGGCTTCTTGCTCCCCAACCAACCAATTTCTCACCCTCCAAGTCAACAACATCACAAAGCATGTTACACACACCATGCAAGAAATTCTGATCACACGAAAACGTCCTTAAAAAGCCAAAGAAACAAGGACACAAACAAGAGCCAAAAGAAAAGCAGCAAAAACAGCCTTGCAGACAGGAGGCAAGGAGGAGCATTTACGGGGAGCTGTTGATCGATGGCACGTACGTAGAGGGACTAATCGGTTGGACAGCTTGAACAGAAGTGGAGATCGGCGACTTGGCGAGGTGGGAGAGGAGGAAGGGAGCGGATGGGCAGCAGAACGGAAATGGGAAGAGGGGAGCGGAGCAGGAGGGGAAGAAAAGAATGGGTGGTTGGGTGGGTCCGTGGGTGGGTTGGTCGAAATTTGGACCCCTGGACACTACAAATTCCGGTTTTAGCCCCCTATGGAAATTTATTCCACTTCGGACCCCGTTGAGCGCGAATAACGGAAGGCGACACGTGGGCGGTCGTGCGGAAGCTGGCCGCACGACCGAGGCTGGCGGCGCGCCGGGCGCGCGACCACGCCGACCGCGCGATCGCCTCGCCCGGCCGCGACCGCTCAGCCCAGCAAGCGCCCCCGGTCCCCAGCGCGTGTGCCGCCCGACCGCGCGTCTTGCCCGCCGCGCGCGTCATGCCCGCGGACGCGCGACTTCAGTCCAGCGAGATTCGCGTTGCATGCTGCGCCCGACCGCACGGAAGTGGTGTCAAATCCATCCGCCAAAGCACCCGAGGCGTATTTTTTCACGCTGGTTTGCACACGCGTCTGCAAGAGGTTTGCATGGCCCCTCTCCGTGAATACATGCAGCAGGCTTAAAGAGGTTGAACAGCAGCGCATATGCTCACATAGCAAGCGAAGCAACTCATTTGCAGTTCGCGGTGCAGTTGAAGTGAAGACAGAGCGAGTGAAGGGAGGAAAAAAGAGAGTGCAAACTCAGGATTTCGAGTTGGTTTTGTTTCGAATCAACGGATTTTGCAAATACAAAAGTTGTAGATCGTCTCGCGAGCTTCAAGAAGAGGTAATTTTTGCCCTCATGCAAGTAATTTTCTGCGAATGTCATTAGCCCGTAATTAGCCAAACCGTGTATCGGTAACGTTGTTATAAGCCAATCTTTCATACGGTGTGTATGTGTATGGTGCATGATTTATTGTAGTGTAAATAATGTCGTATTTCATGTATGTGATTAGTCCATAATTAGTCGATTAGCACAAACCATCGTTTGGTAATGTTATTTTATGTGAATGTGTGATACACGATGTCAATATTTGGTACGTTATGTATTTGTAGGTGAAAAATCTTTATGTGAATATATGTATTATAAGTCAATGTGTCATACAGTGTGTATGTGTAGGTAAAAATCAACATATGATGCATGCTTTATTGTAGTGTAGATAATGTTGAATTTTATGTTGAAGTTACGTATTGTAATGTAGTTAGTTTTGCTGAAGAAAAGAGAGGAGCAAAGCCTAAGAGTTGAATTGTTTTCGTTTGGAATCAGTGGACTTGGCAAGTAGAAAAGTTGTAGATCGTCTCGTGAGCATCAACAAGAGGTAAGTTTTGTGCCCATGCAACTATAATTTCTCGTGAGCATCGAAATGGCATGGCACCCGCCACCACGTCTACTCTACTCTAGCCCAGATCTTTTAGCTTTGAACTTTTCCCAAAATCAAAATAAACGGATACCTTTTGAAGTGAATATTTCAATGGTTTACAAACTTCAAATCTATATACGCTGTTTATGTCGCTTGTCTGCGTCTCAAAAATGTTGACCGTAGTTATTTGTAGTGTTTATGTCGTTTTCTATCTATATACCACTAGAAATTTACATAGACATTTACTTTTCGAAATATTTGTCTGCGTCCAAATGTCGTTTGCTACATAGACTGCTTATGTCCGAGTTAGAAAAGATTATAGTTTAAATAATGTGCCCATGTGTTGAAAAAGTAAATATTTATGTTGGAGCATTTGTAGGTGTTAGATTAGAGACAATTTGTATAATTAGTATGCTTAGTGAATGACCGTAGTATGAAGGTCATTTGATGGAAATAAAATGATATGTATATTTAATTTGATGTATGGTACAATTAGAAAGTAAAATAGTTACAAATAAATCGTAGATTTAGAAATACAAAACATGTAATAATCAAACTGTTAATTACATGATACGATTGTTACATCTTGTGTACTAAAATGGTTGATTATGCACTTATGTTAGGTACGCAATGGTGGCATTGAACAATTGATGGTGTTTTATGGGAGTGGTCTCGCACGTGATGGGCGTATGGGGCGGACTGTCAAATTGCGAAGCGGACCGTGATCCGCACCGGCCCGAGCGCCATGAGCTTGTCCGAGCTACGGAGGTGTGTCCGTTCAGCGCTCGATCGAGAGACCGCAAGGAAGAAGTTACGGATCGAGCGCGTCTATGCCTCAATGGTGGATGACGGAAGGGGGAGCATATGGCAACTTCGAAGGTGACCAATGACGCGTCATGGGCGAACTACATGGAGGTCGTGGCGCAACCCCGATGCTGCGATATATGGGAGGCCAATGGTGTATGTCGAGTTCGTGGAGAGGGCGTAATCATCGTGCATGGTTGGTTCAGATGCATTGGTGGAGATGAAGTGGCCGCGGTCATGAAGACCCTTCGCGGGAGAACATGTGGGCGAGGAAGTGGGTGATGAAGACGACAGGAGGCGTGCGTAGAATTTCCAGCCCAACGAAGGTGTGCACGACAGGTGGTGGGCCGCCCGTATTGATTGTCATGAGTATCTTGGGGACCGGGTGGAAGAAGAGGACAGCGAGGAGGATGAGGAGGTTGACACAGGCAGCTCTGGAGAGGACGAGGATGGCGAAGGTGCAACTGGAGGGGTGGTAGGTCGTGTTGTGAGCATGGACGGTGCGTACGTGTCGTCTGGACTGGACGACATCGCAGCGGCAGCCCTAGTTCTGCCACAGGCGGAGGAGGGAGAATGGGGGTTCAGCGAGGGCGCACTCTTTCTGGGGCAGTGCTTCCGTAATAAGAGTGCTGTCCAGTGAGCTATTGCTAGACATGCCGCCAACATAAGCCGGACGATCGGGTCCACAAGTCAAAGCGGACACGACGTTGTGAAGTGTGTGGACGGGTCATGTGGTGGCAAAGTCCGTGCACAACGGTACAAGGGCGTTGGCACGGAGTTCGGATAACGGTGCTGCAAGATCACGATTGCGAGCTTGCGGGGCCAAGCATAGACACCGCAACATGACATCACGTTATGTTGCGGAGGTGGTCACGCACTCGCCCAGCGGATGTGTCAATTACCGAAGGTTCGATGGCGCGAGAGCGAACGAGGCGGGCTACGGTGAGCTACAAGAAGGTGTGGCGCGCGGCGAAAGGTGCTGACGGTATGTATGGGACGACGAGGAGGCGCACGACCTGGTCCCAAGAATGCTGGATCAAATTGCACAATCAAACCCTGCACTTACATAAACAGCAGAGAGGGTCCATCCTACGGAGGGCCCGAATCGTTTCATTCTTGACAGAGTGTTCGGGCCTTCCATCAGCGATACAAGGGTTGGTGGTGCCGCCCGGTGCTAATCGTAGATGGGACGTTCCTATCCGGCAAGTACAAGGGTACTATCCTTACGCGATTGCGGCGATGCAAATGACCGGCTACTCGATGGCATTTGCAATTGTGGAGAGCGAGAATACAGATAGGCGGCTTTGGTTTCTTTGCAATTTGAAGAATGCCGAGTGCAAGACAGGCCGAAGTGTGCCTTATCTCCGACCGCAATGCGGGCTTGATGTCCGCGTTGTGAACGTTGCAGATGGGACGCAGCCCCGCCCCGTGGATCGATGTGAAGAACGGCTGGTGCATGAGGCATATTGCAGCGAACTTCCACGAAGGTTCCGTAGCAAGGACCTCATGAAGATGTTCAAGAAGCTATGCATGCAGAACTGAGCGGAAGTTCGACGCTTGCGAGGCGGCTCGATCAGAGGCTACGAAGCATGTGCATGCAGCAGCAGGGGCCGTGGAGGGGGGCTCCACAAGAGTCGGGGTATTCTCACAATGGGTTCAGCCCAATGCACCTGACTTGGAAATGTGGTCTTTGTTGCACGACACCGGTGGGGCGAGGTATGGGATCATGACAACCAACATGTCCGAGGTTTACAATGGTGTATTGAAGGGTGTCGATCCTCGCCGATCACGCAATTGTGGCGAGACACAGGAACCGTACCGTCGGGTACTTTGTGAATAGAGCCAGGATGGCGCAGAAGCACGTTGAGGAAAACAAGCAATACTCTGAGGTCATGTAGCCTTCATGGACAGGAAGATGGAGAAGGCTCGAACCCACATTGCTCGGCCCATTGATGGCTTAAGGAGGAAGTTTGAGGTCCGCCTAAGGCGTAAGTATGTCATGGGTCAAATTAGAGGGGAGCGCAGTGTATGCACGATTGGTGATGAAGCATCTTGCGGTGCAACAAGCCCCGGCTTCCGCACAAGCCATGCTCCCATGTGTACGCGGCATGCGCTGTATGGAACCAGCGCCGACACAAGACATCTCCAAGTACTACGACATGCAAGACTTGTATGCAACCTGGAGTGCAGAGTTCCATTCCTCTGAGGTAGACATGCACTACAGGAATTATGGCGGGAGATAAAGTGGGTGCCCAACGATGCATCAAGCATGTCGGGCGTGGAAGACGACAAAGCCGTCGCATCCGCAACAACATGGATGAGAGCCGCGGGGATCGTGTTCGGCGCCGGCAGTGTAGGCTATGCAAGACCTTTGGCCACTCCTCGCGGTGCCCAAACAGCCGCATCAAGCAACGCTCTGTAGTCATAACCACAATCCATATGTAATGTATTATTCAGGAGGTGTACGCTTAATTGTTGGCTCGATGGTGTAGCTATGTATTGCACATTACCATGTTATGTATATTTTCGCACATTCCATATGTTTCCTTGTCGTGTGGGTCATATTCGTGTGCACATTTTACGTATATTTTTGTACATTCCGTACGTTTCCCTGTCATAACATTTGTTGTGAGTTATGTTGTTATTTGTTGCACATTTTGTTGTAATGTACACTAACTTGTTATCCTTCTTTGGCGAGACATGGCGTTCGAGTGCTAGAGCCCGTTGGGACGAGCACCACCGATGCCATGTGTGGTTGTCGGCACCCGCAGGGCCTCCTTGCCGCCCTTAGGGGCCCGAGAGAATCGGCGTCTCGACCCTCGGTACATCCCACTCATTGCGGGACACCGGTCTGCGCCCATTGCCCGCATGTTGGATCTACCGCATGGGTTCCGAGACGATGCGCCATCGTTGTCGACTCGTTGATCAATGGAGGCCGGAGACTCACACCTTCCACTTCCGGTGGGGGGAGATGACGGTTACGCCGCAGACGCCACGATGATTACAGGTCTACCCCTCCGTGGTGCCGCTTTGGTGCCACCCCTAAGGCGGCAGATTGGAAGGTCCGTGCAGGTCACCGGTTCGGTCATGCGATCCGAGACAACGCAGCCGGGTGCCACATGGATGGCCGTCGCTTCATGACCTGTCCCGCAGACGCAGATGAGGTCGCGATGCGGACGCACCGTTGCATACCGCTATATCTGTTCGGTACGTCTTGTTCCCTAGCACGACCGAGACTCTGTGCACCTAGCTACATACCGCTAGCGAGTCCTTGGCGGATGGTCGCCCGGTCGCAGCCACAGATAGCCGGGATCGCATCCTTAGCTCCACATACCGAGGCTTGTGTGACGCCGCAGCGCTGCGCCGCCGCCGAGCCGATCCTAGCCGCTGCTACCTTCTCCTTGCCATTGTGGTCATGGGAACACTTCCCCGTTGGCAGGCCTGACTTTGGTCGTCGTGTGCACCCTTATGACCTCATCCCGCAGTTGTATGGTGGTGACAACCCCATTGATGCGCCCACAATGGGTACGCGTTGGACGCATGGTCAGTTGAGGTGGGCCAGGGAGAGACCGAGACGTGCGTACTCGGATTTCCACCAGAGGTTCGAGCTTCTGGCGTTTGGCGACATAGACTGGTGGCCATGGTCTCCACAGTTAATTGCGAACACGGCCCCCGACGGGTTGTCATACCAGTGCGAGCGAGATCAGAGGTACTGGATGACGACCTGCCACTTGGTGTTCGCGCACTGCGTCGAGCCGTACAGCCCACACCGAGTCATGCGACAGTTCGGGCTATACCAGCATGTCCCTCCCATGGCAGACGCCCTCTTGCGAGGAGTTCCACCGTATGTCAAGACACCCCAAATTTAATTCGCATTCATCACAATGTCGATGCATCGATTGTGTAATGTCTCAATGGACTTGCGAGCAATCGAGGAGAGGCGGCGATCAAGGCGGAGAGCCACACAGCGGACGTGGACAGACATGTGGTCTGACCATGCGCATACGATGCTTGTGGATGAGACACGGCCGTACGACCCGGACGACCCCGCGCCGTATAGGGCGTACCTTGACTGGTACGCGCCACGCACCCGCTGTAGGCTTACTACAGGGGAGCCCCCACAGCCTCCACCTCATGCTGTTCACGGGGCGGCTATACAGGAAGGTCCAGACCGTCATCTAGCGCACGGTCGACGAGGCGACGAGAGTACTTGTGTCATTACGCAATGCGGATTACATTTGAACCGATCGCTTGTTTCGCTGCAGTGGACCGGATACATCGTATCGACATCGAGGCTAATGAGGCTATACGACATAGGAAGTCCAATACCGAATCTCGGTGGGTAAGCTATATCGCGCGCAGATCGAAATGGCAAGGGGTACGATACGGGCTTGAGTTGTGGTCGCCACCGAGATGGCGTTGTTGCTACACGCGGTGGCGGACGTGGGCAGGGACCACCACCTCCTCCGCCTCCGTCGGCACCGGGATCAGCACGGCCATTCTCGGCCTCCACGCGCTTCGCCCGGCCGGTTCGACAATTGGCAACTATTTGTTTGTGCACTCATTTACCATTTCTGTCTAACCACATGTTCGTCTTGCAGCAATTGCGACAGGATAGCACGCTGCTACGGAGGGCGACGTCATCACGGAGGTCGACATCGCCGCACGAACCGAGGGCCATCCGAGAGTCGGCAAAGCTACGGCCGCTCGGCCTCCACGCGCTTCGCCCGGCGGTTCGACAATTCGCAACTATTTGTTCATGCACTCATTTACCATTTATGTCACGCACATGTTCGACTTGCAGCAATTGCAACAGATAGCACGCAGCAACGGAGGGCGACGCCATCACGAGGTCGCCATCGCCGCGACGAACGGAGGGGCTGTCCGAGAGTCGGCAAGCTACGGCCGCCGGCCTCCACGCGCTTCGCCGGCGGTTCGACAATTCGCAACTATTTGTTCATGCACTCATTTACCATTTATGTCTAACCACATGTTCGTCTTGCAGGAATTGCGACGGATAGCACGTCGCAACGGGCATCGTCATCACGGAGGCGGCGGACGAGCGACCGCGCTCTCCAGACGACGGGACCCACTCCGAGCAGCACCACGACTCGCCGGACCAACAGAGGGGCAGATGCCCTCGTATCTCCGGGGCAGTGCGAGACCAACCTATATGACCCGGACAGTGGGTTGTGCCGACCTATCAAGGCATGACATCGCACGAGTACATGGGGGACTTCCCGTCGACATCCTCATTTCACCAGCCACATACCCCGGTATGCACTAAACGTGTGTATTTCATTTTGAACAGTTTTCGTACTTTCCATTGTCTAATTCAGTTGTACCATCTAAGCAGGACGTAGGCACCTCCTCCGATTTGGTGAGCTCTATGCTTTATGACCAGCCGCCGAATCGTCTCTGAGTTGCACCCACCGCCGCCTCGGCCACACCCCTCGCAGTACGATCTTCGCGATGCACCCCGCTCCCCTAGTAGGTTCACCTTCTCAGAGGATCATATGCGCCGTACGAGGCG
This sequence comes from Dendrocalamus sinicus, assembly GCA_036346575.1. Lineage (NCBI taxonomy): Eukaryota > Viridiplantae > Streptophyta > Magnoliopsida > Poales > Poaceae > Dendrocalamus > Dendrocalamus sinicus. The sequence continues at coordinate 28,611,668 of CM070643.1, read as the reverse complement.
GCGACGACGAGATGATGAATGAATTTATTAAATTGTGCTTTTGTAATATTTGTGATGTTTTTCAAGTGCTTGATGGAAAGAGGGCATAACATAGCTTGACGACAATTTTTTTTGCCTTGTGATAACAACTCCACGTACATAACAACCAATTCATCACATGCTTAACAACGTTGCACATTACATCGTTATGGAAAGAGGGCACAGAATATGAAGGTCACAGAAAATGAAGGCGTCATGCACTTACAACACGAAACAACACATACATTGCACATACAGACATAATTTATGGAAAGTTCTACACCCAAAACATCAACACAACAGTCCTCCTGGCACAACATCAACACATTCCGTACCCTCGTGGCCTACATGCCAAACGAGCCTCGTGGCACCCACATGGAGAATCACGAGGGGCCGCCTCTGACGGGCTGGCCATCGTGGTAGTGGCACGCACATATGCAGCTCGGGTTCGCGCAGCAACATGTGGGATCATAAGAGCTTCCTATGTTGACAACCTCCTCGTTTCCCCTCTCGCGTTGCATCTGTTGGCGGAGCTCATTGTTCTCCTCATTGAGAGTCTCCATTCGGTACTCCAAGTCCATTATTCGGTCCCATAAAGTACCCACATAACGGTCAATATACCGTTCATGAGGAGGGTCGATCCAGCGGGAGAAGTCGCATTTCGCCATCTGCGAAAAATGACAGTAAACATGGAGGTTCCATAAGCAATAAATAATGTACTATTAGTAATTTCTACCCCGGAGCGTGGGCATCGGAAGAAACGGCGCCCGCCATCGTTCGGCCCTTCCAGGACCTGCACGACCACATACTCATTGTGTCTGCATTTCGGCCACGCTGGTTGCGCACGCCGGCTTGGTAGCAAGCGGTACTGTGGTCCGAACATCTCCCTCCTTTCCAAGGGAAGGTCTTCCTTCGGTGACCCATATCCGACTGGCCCCTCATCTTCCGCCATGGTATGTTCTTTGTTCGATTTACTGTGGTTTTTCGCTACAACTTCATGGGACCTCTACCGTGCTATTTATATCGAATGGCGGGACAAAAGATGGCTGCTTTGCCCAGAGACAAGACAAAAGCGCTCAGCTTTACTCGGTGAGATGACAACACATGCCAGCTTTACGAACATTTATTGCTACTCTGAAAAGCCTACATATGAACATTTATTGCTACTCTGAAAAGCCTATCGCTACAGAAACCAACCAAATAGGGGCGTAGGCTATAGCCTTTACAGTGAGTGTTCACGTCAAAGGCATGTATCCTTTCCAGTGAGTTTTCATGTCACCTTTCCTTGTTGTTTCATAAATACAGGATACGGTGCTCAAAAGCCTACATAGGGACATTTCCATGGACTATGCCCATCGCACTGATAACCGCCTACATAAAGGCCTCCTATGTCTTCCATACCACATCTCCTCCTCAAGCCTTCACAATACTACTACACAACAATGTCTTCCTGGAGGTCCGACCCATTTGGAGTGCCGGAGTGGCATGAGCGCCCAAGTGCCGCTGCGGCTTTAGGACGATGTTGGGAGTCCAGACGGATCAAGAAGAGCGAGCCAAACACGGCCGTAGGTTCTTCAAGTGTCCAAACACGGATGACGATTTCATGGTAACGACGACAACTAAATCATTTGTTTCCGTTGTCGTTTTCAACTTGATCCATGACATCTACCATGCCACACATAGGCTTGCGTGTTCATCGAATGGGTGGATCGGTGTCGCCGACATGGCCACATAACCAGCGGTGGAGGTGGAAAACAAAGGACAATACTTTGTCAAGATGACTCAGGCTCGCGAGGTGGAACGACAGCTGCGGCGTGAGCAAGAGCGCCGCGTGAGGGTGGACCAAATCCGTATGAAGGGCAAGGAGGATGAGCTGCAAAGGAGGCGGGAGCAGCTAAGTCTGCGTGAAGCAGCCATCAAGCGTCAGGAGGAAGAGCTCAAGCTCGGGAGGCAGCTCTCAAGTCCAAGAATGACAAGAAAAAGGATGCAGCGGAGCCATCTTCAAGGCGCGATAAAAAGGGGAAACAACCACGCTACACCCAGTAGACAAAATGTTACGAGCAGTTGGGTGGGTTAGTTGCATATCATGCTATATGTTATGCATGTAATAAAATTGTACGCGGCATGTTATGAAGTTTATTTCTATTCACATAAGGTTATTATCTCGTGTGTTCGCATTCAATGATTCAGATAGCAAGTCATTTAACAATATTAACATACTCTTGGTACACTAATTCTTAGTAACATAAAAATATCACTTACCAATGTATATATCAAATAAAAAGGGATTATCCGTACAAAAATTCCATAAAAATTACCAACATATACGAGGAGAAGGCATCAGCAAAGACAACACGAACAACTCATACATTTCACGTACATGACATGTAGCAAGTAGTACAACCACCAACACACCAACGAACACAAGAACTAAAATACAACACAACCGTACATAAAACATTACCAAAAGAGCTTGACGACAAGATAGCATAAAACATTGCGAACATACACGAGGATAACCTCCAAAGACTACAACTTGAGGATAACAATAAACACAAGAAACAAAATAGCACACAACATTAAATTTATCTTCCACTCTAGTGCAGCCGAAACAATGCGCATCCCGACGGGTCGCAACCCCACGACAACTCTCTCACGGCGAACACTGTCATTCCTATTTCCCATTTCATCCTCCCACACCCGAATCGGCAACCACCATGAGCTTCTGCGATTCCATGACAAGAAGATTTTTAAACATACCACCACGATTTGAATGAACCCGAAACAATATGACTCACCGAGTGATTGGGGCACTTGTAGTAGTGTCGCCCGGGATTCTTGGCCGTCTGTGATGTCCTACGTCTAACCACCAAGTTGCAATTTGGGCACATCATCGTGGGTGCCCATGAAGACGTGCTCAGCTGACTCATTGCCTAGTCTTGGGGAGTGAGCACGAAATAAAACTACACAGATTGTGAACAACTTACTCAGGAGGTGACTGATAACATGGCCAGGGAGTATGTGAGGGATGGCTCCATTTTATAGGCTGTGTGGGGGGTAGCCTCACGCACAAAGACCACAGACAACACAAATCTTGACCCCACACCATGCTCGGTGAGGAGACAAAACATGCCGCTTTTGAGGTGACCTCACAAAAGGGCCACTTTGCTCGGTGACATGACAAAAGAGGTCGACTTTTGCTCGGTGACTAGACAAAGCAGTCGACTTTGCTCGGTGACTAGACAAAATGGGCTCTTTGTTGAGCTACCGCCACCGAGTCGCTTGATGACTCGGCTAGGCCATTACGACATATACATATTAGGCTAATACTTTAACTTGGTAGAATGACGTGTGGTACAATTTTCTACGTACACGTAAGAGAGTGAATGCACAAATTCCTCGCAGTCTTGAGGGACGAGCCTATCTCATCAATTATCCATTTTCAGTCCCCGAGCTAGTGTCAAAGACAATAAGTCATTCCTGAAAGTCCCAAGTGCAATGATACACATCACATTCAAAAGGCATTACATAAGAAAGCATAAAATGCATCTGGGGACAGATGTACATAATATTGACAATGAAATAAATTTTAATATTGGATCAAATAACACCTCTTACCGAATGAGGCCATCATCTTGGTTCCCGTGGCTTGAATAAGGAGGACATCATTTCTAGCTTGGGTGGTGAGTGTGCACTCGATGCTCTATATTTAGAGATAAGAGGTCATTGGCGAGAGCTAAACACCTAAACAATGCCAAAAGGCATGAGTATAGCCAATTCGTGATTACTAAAGAGAGCGATTGTCCTCGGTGGGATGCCAAAAGATGCCGGCTTTGGGCGGTGACATTATCAAGAGAGCGATTGTCCTCGGTCAAATGACAAAAGAGGCCAGCTTTGCTCGGTGAGATGACAAAACATGGCGGTGTGCTCGAGACAAGACCAAACGGTGCAGCTTTGCTCGGTGAGATGACAACACATGCCGCTTTGCGCGATGACATGATAAAGCGGGACAGCTTTGCTCGAGACATGACAAAGCGAGGCAGCTTTGCTCGGTGAGATGACAACAGATGCCGCTTTGCGCGATGACATGATAAAGCGGGCAGCTTTGCTCGGTGATATGACAAAAGAGGTCAGCTTTGCTCGGTGGGATGACAAAAGATGCGGCTTTGGGCGATGACATGACAAAGCGGGGCCTTTTTCGTGATATCGCAGCCCTCCCATCTTTACTCATCTGCTACGACCACGCGGACCATCTTTACACGCACGAGTAGAGACAAACGCCCCTATAAATTGGTATGCATTCCATTTCCCAGCGAACATTGCACATCCAAACCCTATACTACATCGCGCTTCCCTCACCCAACCGGGATGGACAAAGGCAAGAAGAAGCAATGGGACAAGATGGTGATGGATTGGGAGGAGACCCGTGACATAGCACGGTCAGCTGCAGCCCGCGATGCCGCCGCGATGAGAAAATAAGGGCGATACAGCCCGAGTAGAACAAGCCCATCGTGCTACGATGAAAGGTCCCCAGGCGCCGCGTAGCAACAACCCCATCCCGGACGCCCCACCGAGCGTTCGCCACAACTACCACGAGGGGAGACACCTCCCTTTGTTGGTGCGGGACGTGTGCAAGTTCTTCAAGTCTAAGCACCGCATCGCCTAGGTATGCGATCTGGGTTGCGCAAACTACTCCAAATGACTACCCCAACCGCCGCTTTGACACCGCAACCTATCGGCGGCCAGAACGACCACATGCACCATTTTCCCTACCTTTTCTCCTTCACAACACGCACTAACAATATCTCTCTTTATTTACGGTCTCGGAGCCCCTATGTGCCTACCGCAAATGGATCGATCTTGAGATCCACCCTCAGACCAATGGACCTCGACTTCGAGGAGTGGAATGTCACAAAGGAGAAGGAGTTCTTTGGAGGAGGAGCGCCGCAAGCACGAGCACACCCTGCGTATACAGCGCGAGACGCAAGCTCATCTTGAAGCGTGCACGCGTAGGGAGCGGGAGGCTCGCGAGCAGTTGGGTGGGTTAGTCGCAATCATGCTATATGTTATGCATGTAATAAAAATCTACGCGGCATGTTACTCCCAACTGTATTATGAAGTTTAATATCTCGTATTTTCGCATTCCATGATTCTAACCTTTGAAATATCACTTACCACTTTATGTATCAACCGTTCTACGGTCAATCTTTCCTAAAAAAAATTTACCAAAATTTTTTATGCATCTACAACTTACAATGAACATAATATTTTATTACAACTTTATCCGATTTTTATCCAGTTTATAACTACAAAATTGCCAAAACTTAAAACAATCACGGAGATTTCAAACCCTAACTCCAGCCAAACCCTAACGCTCGGTGTAAACGCGCGCTCGGGGGAATCAAAATCTACGCGGCATGTTACTCCCAACTGTATTATGAAGTTTAATATCTCGTATTTTCGCATTCCATGATTCTAACCTTTGAAATATCACTTACCACTTTATGTATCAACCGTTCTACGGTCAATCTTTCCTAAAAAAAATTTACCAAAATTTTTTATGCATCTACAACTTACAATGAACATAATATTTTATTACAACTTTATCCGATTTTTATCCAGTTTATAACTACAAAATTGCCAAAACTTAAAACAATCACGGAGATTTCAAACCCTAACTCCAGCCAAACCCTAACGCTCGGTGTAAACGCGCGCTCGGGGGAATCAAAATCTACGCGCATGTTACTCCCAACTGTATTATGAAGTTTAATATCTCGTATTTCGCATTCCATGATTCACGTAGCACCTCATTTAACTATATTAACATAGCGGTCCTCACCGTACAATTCTCACTAACCTTCAAATATCACTTACCACTATATGCATCGATATTTCTACGCTCCATCCTTCGGCAAAAAAATTTAGCATAATTTTTTTTGCATGTCCAACTTGCAATGAACATAAAACTTTTATTACAACTTCATCAGATTTTTACCCTATTTATAACTACAAAATTGTCAAAACTTAAAACAATCACGGAGATTGAAAACAGCCCAAACCCTAAAATTCACTTACTACTGTATGCATCGATATTTCTACGCTCCATCCTTCGGCAAAAAAATTTAGCATAATTTTTTTTGCATGTCCAACTTGCAATGAACATAAACTTTTATTACAACTTCATCAGATTTTTACCCTATTTATAACTACAAAATTGTCAAAACTTAAAACAATCACGGAGATTGAAAACAGCCCAAACCCTAAAATTCACTTACTCTGTATGCATCGATATTTCTACGCTCCATCCTTCGGCAAAAAATTTAGCATAATTTTTTTGCATGTCCAACTTGCAATGAACATAAACTTTTATTACAACTTCATCAGATTTTTACCCTATTTATAACTACAAAATTGTCAAAACTTAAAACAATCACGGAGATTGAAAACAGCCCAAACCCTAAAATTCACTTACTCTGTATGCATCGATATTTCTACGCTTAATCCTTGGCAAAAAAATTTAGCATAATTTCTTTTGCATGTACAACTTCCAATGAACATAAACTTTTATTACGACTTCATCGATTCATTCCCAGATTATAACTACAAAATTATCAAATCTTGCAAAACCACGAGAAATTCAAACCCTAACCGCGGCTCAAACCCTAACGCTCCCGCCTACGGTGTGAACGCGCTCGGGAGGGGTTTCGCGCGATGCAAGCAGCGGGCCTTGTGATCGGCACGCTGCTTAGCGCTCGGGAGGCGTGGACGCGCGGTGGCGCGGCGGTCGCGCGGTCGGGAGGCGACTCGCGGTGGGAGCGGCGCAGCGGCCGTCGCGGTCCCCGATCGCACGGCCGGCCACGTGGCGGCTCGGGTGATCCCGCGATGGGAAGGGGTCCAAAAGTGGAATTTTTTTGTACAGAGGGCCAAAAACGGAATTTTTGGTATTTTAGGGTCCAACAGTGTCCAAATTTCGGGTTGGTCGGGGTCGAGTGGCAGCGAAGTCCGATATGTCATACGGTGGGACGCGGTCAGTACGAGCGGCGGCTGAGCCGGGGATCCTCTGCGCCGCCCACGGAAAATCGGCGGTGCTGTTGTTCAGACTTTGGTCGATGCAGCTCGCGGCTACGGTGCTATACGTGCGTTAGGAAGCCTATGATTCTACAGACTCCATGTACATGTTCCTGTAAATATTTTTAGTGTATCTTAGGACTGGAAGTATGTAGGTATGGTCTTTCAAAATAGTGCACAATGCACATGAAATATTCCTTTAGAAAGCTTTTGAGTAAAAAGAACGCATGTGTGTAAACTTGTGGTAGTCATACCCAATTACCTACAAAGGAAAAAAAAAATATATCAATCTTTGTCTGATAGACGGATAAAAAATGACTTTTCTTAAGACTTTATTTCCACATTTGTAATTGTAAGGTTCAACTTTGATGCTTCTTGTTGAGAACAAACTCGACTTTTAGGAGTTTTGTATGCAGTCGACAAGGATAATACGATGAATTGAGTTGAAGGGAGTGTGGAAGATAGAATAGGCCTTAGAAAATAATAGCAGATTCATTTTGCAAGGGTAGTTTGCTGATACAATAACCCAATAATGTAAATATTAATATTCTAGAATAGTATAATAGTACGTTTAGTAGCAAATAGTCAAAGTTGTTGAGGAAAAAAAGGGAAATGCATAGTTGTCACTGGTTTTCTTATCCATTGGAAAATGACACTGACTTCTTTGGCTTATTTAGAACAAACCGTACAAGGAAAAGTTCCGAAGTCCTCCATCTACTTTTGCACTCTAGTCGGCTTCGGCTTCTGGTTTCTGGCTTATTTTTTACTATTCATAAGTTTCATCTTTTTTTGAATTTTTGACTTTTTGTTGAGCTTTTTTGCCGGTTCTTTTTTCCCGTATTTGTTTGTATTATACGTAATGGGTTAACATATTTTTTATATTTTTAAATTTTTTTAAACTAAATAAGCCTCTGTCAGCTACAGTGTTTTCAACCATAAGCCATGAGCTTTTCAGCTGAACCGATCACCACTTAAAGTGCCCTTAAGTTTTGATGGTATTGGCGTTGACTGTTGGACACGGTCTGGTCTAGCCACAAAAAGTTGAATGGAGATGCTTGCTTACACAGGATCCTATCTCCATTTGGTGGGGACTTTCGCACTTGCGGCACCGCGGCTCCGTTACAAATGAGCTTTCAGAAGTTGAAGTTGTTTTTGAATGCGTTGATTTTTAATATTTTTTTATATTATCAGTAAAGATCTAATATTTAATATTTTATTTTTAATTATATATTTCAGCTAAAAACTAACTGTGGTTATCCTATCCTACCAAACCAAACCAAAAGCGAATGATCACTTCACAGCTGTAGCATTGAAATGATGGAACAGTTTAGCGAGATTGCCAAGTATTTATACGGCCAAGTAACCCAGCTACTAGAAGCCACATTAGCACAACATACAAACGACTTACATGTATGATGAACTCATCGTAGCATAAATTATTTGATGCATATCCATGCAAGATAAAAAGGTGCAAGCGGTAAATATAATTGAATACAAGCAAAATGGCTTCTCATGTTAGTTACTCTGAATTTGTCATCACCTTCTCATCAAAGGTTTGTTATTTAGCTGAAACTTCTTCCATACAGTATCCATCAATCGGGCTTTGTAATTTTATATTGTAAAGCTTATTGGGAGCATATAATTATCACCATGTTTGCTTGAGATGCACATTTCAAGAACCCTTGAATTACGCCTAAGATAATTGTTCATGTAAACAGTACAAGGTTTGTCCCAATCAATCCATTAACCTCCTGTCACTCTCCCCCAGCGTGAACGGCGGTTTATGCTGGGGATTCCGGTAAGCCACCATGAAAACCATTCCTGTCATCCTGTGTGCTTTCCAGCAAACTTTGGGCACTGTCTAAAATATGCGTATGCGTGCTGCAACTGCTGCTGCTAACTGCTGTCTTGTGCAAGATCAGATTAGGCACGCTTGGAATGTCGTTTCGTAGAGGGCCTTTTGACTCCTTGTCCCTGTTACTTTACTTCACGGCCAATTGGCAGTAATACCATGTAGCCAATGCATGATGTTGCCGTGTGACCTTGTTAGGCAAACGCATACATATGCATACAGATGCAGCACTAATAACTAATTTCAGCCATTTGATGTTTCTTCCTTTCTTTCCCTTCCCGGTTGAGAGGCATCAAAAGCGTCTGGTCTTGCTAGCAGCACAATAACCTTGATTTCGTATATTGTTGCTGAGTAGTATACTAAGTTTGTACTAGATATCCAATGTAATCCAGCATGCATGCAACTTGCTGGTCAGACATCGTTATGTGATTGTGTCAGTTATGTAGCACCGCCGGGTTCTATGTTTGTTTGTTTGCGTCGTTGCAATGTATGTTGCATCACAGGCAGAGTCTTTCGTACAAGAATGGTGCAAACGTGCAATGCAGCAACAAAAACCCGTGACACCGTTGTCGACGACAGCATCTCAGCATAGATGATAAAGATAATACAAGTGGTCATCTTTATATGTCTAGAGTTAAACGGGTTTGGAAATCCTTTTTCCGAGAGCTAGCAATGGATAAGGTTTCTCCTCGTCACTGGAAACTAGCAGAACTCAAAAGTCTTGCGCTGGCGCGCAGACGACTTCGAGGCCGCCCTATGTTATTGAATATTTAATTTTGTTAAGTTTGAATTTAATTTTGTATTATCTAATTTTGCTGTTAGATGATCAGTGGTCTGACCGTCTATAGAAGATGGTCTAACCGGAGAGCGCTTGTACCAGCCTATAGTTGGTAGTATGCGTTTTTCAGAGAGTTCCTCGTTTTGTTGCGCAAAGGATTTGAGAGTGATGCGACTGGCTGTATGATGACGGTCCAATTGGAGGTGTGTTGAGGGTCTAACTGGCACTGTTGCTACGATTAGACCGGTTCCCCTGTTACTGAGGTTTGACCGAAGTTGATTGATGCGGTCAAACCAACCAATGGTTGGCGGTCCGACTGACCAGACAGGGTTCAGGAGAGTAGTTCGAGTGTGCATGCATAGCATGGATGGCGGTGTTTCGTGTGGTGTGTTGCATGATGCATTGCTTGACTAACGTGAGCCAAGTGCATGAAACTTGTACTCGACATGGTTGTTTGATCTTTGGATGTACTGGTGGCTTGAAGAACACCAGCGATCAACGGCAATGCACTGTGACTAGACGGAGGTGTTGAGATTTGAGCGGTCGTGTAAGTTCGGGTGAGGCTACTGGCACAAGCGGGAAGCACAGAGAAGATAAGAATCGTGAAGAGATGAGTTGGTGCATATGGTGTATCAAGTGACGAGACCGATGCGCGTAGAGATGGTTTAGGGGAGTTTTAATGCGTGAAGACGTGATAGCTAATCATTGGACACTACATGCTGCATGTTAAAGCATGTAGAGATACTTTGAGGTGAAAGAAAAGATTATTGGCTTATCAATTATGTCAATTGATGATTTTATGTGTTGTGCGGTACTACTTGACGGTTTGCTTGTTATTATTGGTTGTTAGACTCCGGAGTTATGCCATGGTGAGGCGGAAGTGATAGGGACTAAGATAGGGGAGCTAAAGTCCAAAGCGATCAAGGTACCGCCGGAAGATGGCTAAGGCTAGCGAAGTGGTTACAAGTTTGGAACTGGAGCGACAGCTATCAGTGGTGAACATGACGTGCAATGGCAAGGTGGACTAGGACTAGGCTCAGGGAGGAGTTGAGATTTAGATTTGTTAGGGAAATCGGGTATCGTCATAGCGAATAGAGAGGTACTTGGCATGTCAAGTGACTTAGACTTATTTGTAAGCGAGGATGGTTTGGTAGGGTCCGGACGCGTGAGAGGTTTAGTAGCAAGTCATTAGGGCCACATGGAGTTAAAAATGAAGAATGTGGTTGCTGTAAGGCAAAGTAAGCGTGAAGCTTCATGGAAGGTGGTTTGGGGGTAAAATGATCTTTTTGCCCCAAATCGAAAAGTGTGGGAACGGTCCTTTACACTTGGGTTTTGGTGTTTCTTTTTCCCATCTTAATCTTGTTTTGATCAATGATGTGTAAATGATGGAGATATTTTTTTGAGACCAGATTCTATCTATCTAGGCTCATTTCACAGCAAATTCTTGTGATTGGCTGGTTTTGATTCAAGAAATGGTGATTTTGGGGTTTTGATCTTGAGAGCTTTTTGCTTGGGTTCTTGCTATTGTAGACTTTCTAGGACGTGTGTGAGTAGATTAAAGGTCATCTTGGCTATCCTTTACCCATAAGCAATTCTTGATTCAAGTTTTTATGTTTTGCTTAGTTTTGGTGCATCATTTTTTGTTTTTGATAAAAGTCAGAACATTGACATCGATCTCCTTGATCTTTGCTTGGAATAAATTCCTGACATCCTTGTGAAGGTTTGTTCCAAGTTTCACAAGATTTAGGTTCCGCTCCAAACGGTTTCAGCTTCTGGTTTCCAAAAGCTAGAAACCACTTGAAACGCGTCGACGTCTTCATTTCAGCTTTTTTTGGTTTTTCTTTTCCCCTTACTCGTTTGTATTATCCCAAAAGATATAATGGCATTTTTTTAATTTTTCTTTTTTCATATTTTTTTTGACTCAGAAATAACTAACATACGCTACACTGCAATTGTAGCCAAAAGCCATGGCTTTTAAGCTGTTTGGAGTACTACCTTAGGGCAATGGTTTTTGTATTGACTCTTTTGGAGGCTTGAACCCGAGCTGTTTTTGCTTTTACTTGAGCTCTAGTTTGACTGGCCGAAGCCACTAGTCGGACTGGCCGTTGATCAAGCGATCCTACCGTCAGTGACCCTGGGTCAAACCACCAAAGGAGTGTTTGTGCTCGATTTTTGTAGGATTGGCTTATAGATTTTGTGTGTTTGATATTCCGCTAAGTGTTTTGAAATCGTGGAAAACATCAGGGTTCAATTTGATATCGAAAAAGAAGCCAGTTGTCATTTACCCTTCTAATCACCACTTTCGATCCTACAGTTTTTAAGAGAGCTTGCCTTTTTGACGGTGGTCGATAATTTGATAAGATCAACGCCGTCGGAAACATGCCGCCGTGCATGCGTTGATTTCCCTTCTCTTGTTCCCTTAGACCAAATTTCATCACATTCCTGCGAAGAAGTGACCGTATATTGCATTTCAACCGTTGTACACAGAACTGAACACAACTCGGGAGGCACGTAAGAAGCAACGCTTCTGCTTGTCCCCGTGGGAAGACAGAGTTGGGTTGCGAAGTCGGCGTCGCACGTAGGTGTGGGCGTTCGGGTTACCCGATTTTTTCGGGTCGGGTAGTTCGGGTAATTCAAAATTTGGGTAATGAAAACTGCTACTCGATATTAACCTCAAAAAAACACTACTCGCAATTTCGGATACCCGATAATTCGGGTTCGGGTATACCCGATATACCCGAATTCACAAAAAATCAGCAAACTGCACAGAATTTGCATAGAATTTCAGCAGTAATTTCGGGGTTCGGGTTCGGGTAATTCGGGTACGGGTAATAAAGTGATAAGTTCAAGTGTATTTCGGGGTAGTTCGGGTAATTCGGGTAGTTCGGGTAGCGAGGGATATTACCCGAACTACCCAAACTAATTTCGGGTAATCAGAATCGCTATCCGAATTTGGGATCGGGTACCTCGGGTTCGGGTATTTCGGATTCGGGTCCGGATAATTCGAATACGGGTAACAGATAGCGGGTATTTTACCCACCCCTAATCGCACGGCCGGCCTTACGTACACACGACAGCACTCCAACAATAACACTATCTTTCGAGATGGCAGACCATGCAACGACGGAGTCCACCACGATCGGTAGAGTAGAACTTGGTGCTTAAGCGCAAAGGTTCCGACGTTTTTTACGCGGCCGCGATTTGCCGGTTCTTTTTTTTTCTCGTATTTGTTGGTATTATATATATGATGGGTTAACATATTTTTTTTATTTTTAAATTTAATTATACTAAATAAGTCTCCGTCAGCTACAATGTTTTTTTAGCCAGCTACAGTGTTTTTCAGCCTATGGCCCCGCTCATTTTGGCTTGAGCTTTAGACTTCTAGCTTATTTTTCACTATTCATAAATTTTCGTCTTTTTTTTGAACTTTTGGATTTTTGGGCTTTTTTTGCCGATTCTTTTTTTACTATATTCGTTTGTGTTGTTTACAATGAGCTAGCATATTTTTTCTATTTTTAAATTTAATTATGCTAAATAAGTCACTTTCAGTTATAGTGAAATTTCAGCTACTACAATGCAATTTCAGTCATAAAGCATAGCTTTTGAGCAGGGCCGTACGCTACCCATAGCAGGCCCCAACGCGAACCGATGGCTGTAACACAGCACAGCGCCAAGTGCCAGGCCCACCCGGCCGTGCGCCCCGTCTCCCGATCGCTCAAGATTCGCCCGTGCCGAGCAGCGTTTCCTCGCGTTGGCAAGACCAGCACGCCCGCGGGCCGCACAAGGCGCACCAGAAGGATGCGTTTCTACGGGGCGTCCCCCGTATCCGCACGGCCCTTGGCGTTCCAGGCCGGCGAGCCATCGGGCTATCTAACTAGCCCAGCAAATGCTCTGAGGACCTACCAAACCAACTAACATGGCCACGGCCTCCTCGACGGCGACGGCGCGAAGCAGGCACACGCGGTGCCGCCATGGCGGGAGCAGCTGACGGCGCGTGGGCTGGCGGTGAGCGCTCTGCTCTGCCTGTTCACGCACAGGCTGGCCCTGTCGGTGCGAACGATCCCGTAGCTGAACGTGGTGGCGGGGCTGCTCAGCTTCCTCCTCGTGCGGGCGTGGACGGCGGCGCTGGCGCGGCTCGGCGTGGCGCCGAGGCCCTTAACCAAGCAGGAGAACACCGTCATCCAGGCCTGCGCCGTCGGCCTGCTGTGGACTCTCCTACAGCGGTACGCATCCATACATGTCTGATACTCATCCTTTGATACATTGGTGCTTTGATCGTCGTAATCTGCTCCCTTAATTTGCTTTGAATTCACACTATCAATGGACGTTTCTTGGATGCAGGATACATGCTTTCGATGGATCAGAGGACCTACGAGCTCGTCGGGAGGGATTATCCTGGTAACACGGCGGTGGACGTGAAGAATCCCTCGCTGGGTTGAATGTGTTGAATATATAAGCATATGTAGGTTTAATTCATTCTATAAATAAATCATGACATCATGCACGCAAAATAACAGAATCATCACAGGCATAAAAGATCTAGACATGTAAACCAGGAAACTGTACATGAACAGATCTAATATGGAGAACATGACCATTACGCATCGATGGTTACATTCGATCGGTTTGTCGATGTAGACGCCGCGTACACGGTGAGATGACACGGTCGATGACGATTCGCGAAGCCGAACGACGAGGAAGACGAGCGAGCTACAGCGAGCGATCGCGCAGAGCGCTTCCCAAAACCTTATTCGCCTCTCCGGTGCAAGACTTCAAGGCGGCGGTTGCCCGAGACCTACTCTCCGAACGACGAGTGCACGCCGCGGACGGGGCGGAGTAGACTACGTGGGACGGCAAAGCACAATGGATGGAGGAGGTAAAACCTAGATTGATTTTCGCGTGATCTTTGTATGGAGGCGGCGACTCGTATTTATAGAAAACCAGACGCGTGATCAAGATGCTGCACGTTCTCCATAACTCGTGATCGAACCGGATTAGTCGCAGAACCGATCCGGATTCACCGCCACACAAAACAAAGAAAAGATAAAGCGCAAAAGAAGTCGCGTCTGCGCAAGCACTGAGCGGATTTTGGCGACCATTCACGCAGTGCCAGTGCGTCGCGCGCCGCCCAGCCTTGACCCCCGGCCCGGCGGCCCGCCCGGCGAGGCGAGGCCAGCGAGCGCGCGTGTTATCCTCTAGTTCTCTCCACACATGCCTCAAGTGACTAGGAGTGCACCATCCCTTTTAAGGTGGTCTTCCTCTCCTAGAACTAGCAATATGGTACTAAAGGTCACATGCATGCCTCCTTTGCATGAGTGGGCCTTTGAGATTTAATAGGAATTATTCTTATTATATGGGCTTGGCCCACATAATCCAACAATCCCCACCGATCTCAAAGTCCCACAGAGATTTGCTCAATTCCAATGTCTTGTTTATATATCAAGATTTGATGGAGACCGATTAAGGTTGAACATCCACCTAGAACTCAAGCTACACTTACTCACAACTTGAACAATGGACTATGCCTTGAATTGCAAGTTTGGTGCAAGCAAGCTTCACTTAAAGACTTAATCGATACTAGGCCGCGAAGAGGCTACCCTCGGTTGGAGCGTATAAGTCATACTCCTTGGTCTCTTCATGAGCTTAGTAGGAGATTACCCAAGATCTCCATAGACCGCGACTAACGATCGGGCTCATATAGGTGTGTTCTTTCAAGAACGCTCTGCAGATAGCGTCTTCGCTTCTAAAAGCCAATGGAACACATTAAGACCTTAGTCAACTCGCCTTGCGCTTCGAGAGTATTGCATCTTCACATAGAGAGGGTTGAAATTACTCTCCTACGATTAACTAATGGCTTGTTTTTCCTGATCCTAATTCACGGATCTCCGATCACATAGGTTGGGTTACTACCATAGATAACTCACATGGGTCTCATACCCATCTCCTTCGATGCACTATCTATCACATTCCGTGATAGTCCCTTTGTAAAGGATCTCGCGAGTTTTTATCTGCTTGGATGTAATCCAAGGTTATAACTCGGAGTTTCTCAATTTCTGATGACTTCAATCGTCTCTTAACATGCTCGACGATTTCATATTATCCTTAGAACTGTTCACTTTAGCGATAACGGTTTGATTATCACATTCATAAGGATAGCCGGCATCGCTTTTCCACCGTAGGTAGATCCATCAATAGATCTCGTAGCCATTACGCCTCAACAATAGCGGTGTCTAGTGCGCAAGCTCGCTTCCATGGTTGACCTCGTCAAAATGGTCTGCTTGCAAGACCTCCATGAAACAAAGACCACCACCAATAGTGAAAACATATCCACTAGTGGCTTTGATCTCATCAAGATCGAGATCCGCTTGGAATCACTATAACCCTCCAAAGACCGACGGTACCCAGTATAATGAAGTCCAAAGTTCGAGGTACCTTTCGGATAGCGCAACACTCGCTCAAGCGCCTTCCGGTGATCATCTCACGGGTTAGATGTAAACCGACTCAATTTGCTCACAGAAAGGAGATGTCCGCCTTGTTGCACTAGCTAGGTACATTAGTGAGCCAATTATCTGGGAGTATTCCGGTGATTCCTAGCAATTTTCTTATTCTTACGAAGTAACACGCTAGGATCATAAGGTGTTGGAGAAGGCTTGTCGTCGAAAAGCCAAAACGGCTCAAGACCTTTTCCACATAATGAGATTGCAAAAGTGTAATCCCATCCTCACCTCTAACCAATTTAATGTTTAGAATAACATCACCACTCCCGGATCTTTCATATCAAAGTTTTGAGACAAGTATGATTTGACCTCATTTATCACACTAATGTTTGTCCCAAAAATCAAGATGTCATCCACATACAAACATAGAATAACTCCTCACCCCACCATAACGATAGTATACACATTTATCTCGCCTCATTGACAGCAAAGCTGCAGATGTCGGTGTTCTATCGAACTTCTCATGCCACCGCTTAGGGGCTTGTTTGCACCATACAAAGATTTCAACAGTTTTAACACCTTGCCTTTTTGACCTTCTACTACAAATCCATCAGTCGTTCCATGTAAATTTCCTCATCCAGCTCTCCGTTAAGAAAAGCTGTCTTAACGTCCATTTGATGAACGAGAAGACCATGTGAGGCAGCCAAAGCAAGTAGTACTCGAATTGTGGTCGGTCTAGCAACAGTGAGTAAGTGTCAAAGAAATCTTCGCCTTCTTCTCGAGTATAGCCCTTGGCAACAAGCCGAGCCTTATATTTTTCAATAGTACCATCGGCCTAAGCTTCTTTTTGAACACCCACTTGCACCCTACTGGTTTGCACCCATAAGGTTTATCTGTCGGCTCTCGGGTTCCATTAGCGATAATGGAATCCATTTCACTACTGGATGACCTCCTTCCAAAGAGTCCGCATCGGGGATGCATACGCTTCGAAATAGACTTGGGAGTGTCGTCCACAAGGTACACAGTGAAATCATCACCAAAGGATTTGAATATCCTTTGTCTCTTGCTCCTTCTAGGAGCTCCACCGTCATCCTCCTCATTGACAAGTTCATGTGTATGTTCAAAAGGTTGGTGATGTGATTGAACCGAGAATTATTTCGAAGGTTGACTAGTAGTGTTATGTGTATCCTTCATAGGAAAAATATTCTCAAAGAATGTTGCATCTCGAGACTCCATAATTGTACCAACATGCATGTCGTACCTCAGTTTTAATTATCAAAATTCTATAGGCAATGCTATGATTAGCATATCCTAAAAACGCATGATCCACGCTTTAGGTCCAAGCTTGCGTTTCTTAGTTATTGGCACATTAACTTTCGCCAAGCACCCAGTGCACGCAAGTAAGAAAGTGATGGTTTTCTCCCAATCCATACCTCGTATGGTGTTTTTCCTTATTTCGTTAGGAACTCTATTTAATACGTGATTAGACGTTAGCAAAGCCTCCCCACCATGCCTTAGGTAATCCCGCAGATCTAACATGGCATTCACCAAGTCGATCAACGTGCGGTTTTCCTTTCGGCAATCCCATTTGACTCGGGGAATAAGGAGGCGTCCTCTCATGTATAATGCCATGTTCCTCACAAAATAAGTCAAATTCGTTTGATAAATACTCTCACCACGATCGACCTAAGTCTTTTTATCTTTCTATTTAACGGTTTTCAACTTCGCCTTATAGATTTTAAAATAGTCTAAAGCCTCATCTTTCGCTTTCAATAAATACACATAACAGAACCTAGTTGCATCATCAATCAATGTCATGAAATATCGTTTTCCACCCTTCGTCAACACGCCATTCATCTCGAAAGATCTGAATGCGGGAGTTCTAGTGGTGCCAAGTTTCTCTCCTCGCGACCTTGTGAGGCTTACGAGGTTGCTTTGATTGCACACACTATGGCATTTAGAACCTTTGGTGATGGAAACGTTTGGAATTAAATTCATCTTCGAAAGCCGAGACATCAAACCAAAATTAATATGACATAGACGTGAGTGCCAAACATTAGCCTCATCATCCACACCGCCACAAATATGGTTTCTGATCTTATTGCAGAAATCGATAGGAAAAGCGGAACAAGCCTCCGCACTCATAGCCTTTACCAATAAAATGTCCATGTTTAGACACGACTACTTTATTAGACTCAAATACCAACTTAAGCCCGTCTCTACATAAACGGGAGCCACTAACGAGATTCTTGTCTATAGAAGGGACATGCTGCACGTTCTTCACCGCACGATCTTTCCAAGTAAACTTCAGATCTACCGTGCCAACACCATGAGCAGAGCATGTGACCCATTCCCATTAGGACGGAGGAATCTCGGGCGACTGATAAGAAGAAAACAACGAAATATCAGCACACACATGTACATTAGCTCTGTATCAATCCACCAATTGGTAGATTGACTAACGAAAGAACAAGAGGTAAATTACCATACCAGTCCCATCTCCGCCTTGCCAATGGTCACGTTGGCGGACTTAGAAGTCCGTCCCGCAGTGCCTTCTTTCCTTTGCGTTGTGGGCACTTCTTGGCCATGTGACCAGCTCACCGCACACAAAGCAAGTTCTATCATCCCGATTGTTGTTGTTCTTCTTCTTCTTGAAGTTGGTTGTCTGCTGGACTTTAACAAATTTCCCTTTGTTCTTGCTTGAGGGTTTCTGCACCACATTGGCACTAGATCGCCTCCATCACCCTTAGACACAGCGTCCTTTTCCGAGCTTTCTCCTCAATTTCAAGAGACCCAATCAGATTCTCAACAGAGTATTCTTGTCTCTTGTATTTGAGTCTTGTTCAAATTCCTCCATGAAGAAGGTAATTTCGCAATAATACATCCACCACAAACTTGTCGGGTAAGGCACACTTCAGAGTTCGAGTTCCTTGGCAATGGCTCAGATCTCATGAGCACGATCTACTCTGAACGGTTATCAACCATCTTGTAGTCATGAAATTGCTCCATGACATACATGTCATTGCTGGCATCGATAGCACCGTATTTGGAATTCGATTGCATCCCATAACTCCTTCGCGTCTGTCATGTGCATATACACCTCGCACAGACGGTCAAAGAAGAACACTAAGAATGCATCCAACAAAGAGAGTAGTGGCGTCTCGAATTCTTTCTCGCTTTTCAGCATCAAGAACACCTTCAGCTTGCCATTACTAACCTGAATACATTCATAGCAAGAAGCCACGAGTGACCCCGATCGCCATCTCTTAAAGTGCACACCGGAGAATTTATCCGCCTCGGTGCATCGGCAAATCCAGCCATAGTAAAACCACAATGCCTACAATAAGGTTTTGGATTGTTGAATATATAAGCACATGTAGGTTTAATTTATTCCATAAATAAATCATGACATCATGCACGCAAAATAACGAACCATCACGGCATAAAAGATCTAGACATGTAAACCAGAAACCGTACATGAACAGATCTATCTGAAGAACATGACTGTTACGTGCATCGATGGTTTCATTACGATCGGTTTGCCGATGTAGACGCGCGCAGCACGGTGAGATGACACGAAGTCGATGACGATTCGCCGGCCGAACGACGAGGAAGACGAGCGAGCTACAGCGAGCGATCGCGCAGAGCGCTTCCAAAAACCTTATTCGCCTCTCCGGTGCAAGACTTGAAGGCGACGGTTCGAGACTGCTCTCCCGAACGAGCGGTGCACGCCGGGACGGACGGAGTAGACTACGTGGGACGGCGCGAAGACAATGGATGGAGGAGGCAAAACCTAGATTGATTTTCGCGTGATGTTTGTATGGAGGCGGCGACTCGTATTTATAGAAAACCGGACGCGTGATCAAGACGCCGCACGTTCTCCATAACTCGAATCGAACCGGATTAGTCGCAGAACCGATCCGGATTCACCACCACACAAAACAAAGAAAAGATAAAGCGTAAAAGAAGCTGCGTCTGCGCAAGCACTGGAGCGGATTTTGGCGGACCATTCACGCAGTGCCGTGCGCTGCGCCGCCGCCCAGCCCAGCCGGCGGCGAGGCGAGGCGGCGAGCGCGTGTTATCCTCTAGTTCTCTCCCACACATGCCTCAAGTGACTAGGAGTGCACCATCCCTTTTAAGGTGGTCTTCCTCTCCTAGAACTAGCAATATGGTACTAAAGGTCACATGCATGCCTCCTTTGCATGAGTGAGCCTTTGAGATTTAATAGGAATTATTCTTATTATATGGGCTTGGCCCACATAATCCAACAGAATGATCGGGTTCTTGTTTGTCGTCAGCTTCGTTGGGCCGTTTAGTCTTGTTGCCTTGCGTAAGGTACCATTGATTCATTCATTCATATCTCTGCACTATGCATCTGCTACTGACCTACATGTATCCGGTTACATGCGGCTCGAACTCTAATGCATGCGCATTAATCAAACGCTCTAATTAAAACTGGCTAGGTGTTTGTTAGGTAGTGGTGATCCAATCCAAGGTAACGTATCGTAGTGGAACTGGCAAGGCCATGCGCCCATGCTGATAAATAGCTTGCACACTACCACTGGAGCTGAGCTTGCGGTAAAATTTCTTTGTTTCTTCTTGTAGAATACTTTATCCTCAAGATTATCCGCTTTCCTTTTTCGCAATTATATCTTGACGACCATGAAAAGAAAAGGAGATTCAGATGATGACTTTCTACTTTTTCGCAGATTGATGTAAGATTATTAAGTTCTCGCAAGTTTTGGTTTATCAAGATTAACCTTTTTCTCATGGTTGCGAAAGCAAGTTGGTGCCTTGGGAAGTATTTAAGTATTAGTTTTCTCCGAACTGTTTGAGTGGTTCTTCATGGTGTTGGGGCTTCCGTGGCTTCGATAATTTCCTATTCGGGACACAAGTTTGTTGTTCCCAGCTTTTTTACATACATGTACACGTGGTTTTGCATTTTTTCGCTTTCGATAATCCTATAAACCGACTACTAGTTGGACTAATTCTTGTAGTTTGTCTTGTCAAATGAAAGTCCATGCATCCTTAAAGCTTCAAAGAACATTACCTGCTCCATCTTTTGTAGGTTTTATTTTGATTTCCGACCTACATTGTATGTGGTCTTGTATGCCTGCACTTAGTCAATTGCTCTGCACTTCTTGGAGCCATCATATCTTGGGGTTTCCTTTGGCCATTTATCTCCACAAAAGCTGGCGACTGGTATTCAGCTAACCTTGAAACCAACGACATCAGAGGACTTCATGAATACAAGGTACGGTGGTGGAAGGAACCTATTCTTTGTCCAAAGATTCCTCATTTTTGTTCGTATCATCAGTTGATGGTCAATTTTGCACAGCATTTTTACAGTCCACCAACAGTTATATTCTTTATTCAACAATTCTAGAACTAGAATATGAATACAAGGTTTTTGACATAAGAGTTTGCATGTTACCTCTCTATACTTAATAAATTAGAGTAAATCTGAACCAAATGTAAAGTATTGTTGTCAGCATGAGACTAACACTGATAATTCTCCTGCAAAATTGTAGTCCGTATTGAGTATTTGTTATTCTTTGTTTTGGATTCTTTGTACTGTTATATGCATTTCATCAGTGGACGTAGTGACGCTGAGAACTGAGAAATCAGGTTCAAGATTGGAATTGTTGGAAACAAATCTTTGGAAATGTATTGTGGCCTTAGTAGAGGAAACAAAGATGGCACATCTAGCTCAACTAAACCTAAATTGCGACAAACCAAAATTTTCCAACATATTGAATTTGAGTGAATTTCATTTGAATTTGAAGTTTTTGTCAAATCCAAAAGTTCCAGCCAAAAATCGCATTCCCTTTCTGGAAATACACTTTTCACCTTGAGAAAGTGCACTCTTGCAGCCCGTTTTCTCCCTATGTTCCCGTTGCCTCGCATCTCGCTGCCGTTCGTGCATGCCTAAGCCTCAAACCACCGTTGCCTTTGCTCGTGCCAAGCTGCACTAGCAATCGTGCCACCTCACCGCCACCTTGCCGAGTGCCATACCCTGCCTTAACGCCGCCACTGATGACGCGCTGTGCCACTCCACCGGCAATCCACACTGTTGCCACCTCTCGCTGCTAGCTACTTGACATGTCACATCACTGCAGTTCTTCATTGCCACCTTGCTTGCCCGCTCCAGGGAGGAATGATAACTCTTGCATCGCCACAACGTCCTTGTCACGACGCTGAACATGCGTGACCATCCATGATGCCGTCCATGCACCGAGCTCGCCTCACACTGCTATTGGTGTCACTGCCTTGTTATAAAGTAAGGTTAGTGATTACTTCAACCTCTTATTTTCCACACCATCACGCTAGAGCCTCCATCTTCTTCTTTGGCCATGTGAAGTTGCACTGCCATTGTCATCTCCAAATCCGGTAAGCCTCAGCCATCCATAAAATTTATCATCTCCATCCTCTCTCCTGTCAAATTGGCTACATCCTTAGCACCTCCTCACCACCCTAGCTCGCTGTAGCCCTGCGCCACCACTCTGCCATCCATGGTCACTGTTGCCAGCCTTCCACAGACCTTCTCGAGCCACACCATTATCACCATCGAGCTCCCCTCACCTGCCAGATGCCATTAAGATTGTTTCCTATAAAACAGGAAATTTAGGTCTCAACAGGTATCAGATTTCTGGTTGTAGTTATTAAGCAATTTTTAATAGTTTTAAGCAAGTGTTCATCTGTGTTTCATCAAGTTTCATCTAGGTTTCATCAAATTTAAAAAGTTTTAAGTGTCAGGTGAGTTTTAGGTTCAGGGTTTCAAGCAAGTTTCTTATAACTTTTAACAAATTTCAAAAATTTCAGGAGGGTGTTAGGTTTGGCGTATATGCAAGCCGTTTCGCTCATAGTCGAATCCGATACAAAAAACTTTATAAACCTCATAAAACTCATAAAACACCATGAAATTTAGACATAAAATCTTATAAAATTTAGTCAACTTAGGTATGAACATCCTAAAACTTTATAAAATTTAATGAAACACCATAAAATTTAGTCACGAAACCTCATAAAATTTAGTCAAGAAACCTCTTGAAACTTTATGAAACCTCATGAAGCCTCGAGTTCAACTTCATGAATCCGCTACAAAAAAACTTTCAACTTCATGAATCCGCTTCAAAAAACTTTATGAAACCTCAAAAAATACTATGAAACTTAGATATAAAACCTTATAAAATTTAGTCAACTTAGACATAAAACCTTCCGAAACTTTATTAAACTTAATGAAGCACCATGAAACTTAGTCATAAAATCTCATGAAACTTAGTCGTGAAACATCCTAAAACTTTTTGAAACCTCATGAAACTTGGAGTTCAACTTTATGAATCCGCTATAAAAAACTTTCTGCTTCATGAATCTGCTATAAAAACTTCAAGTCAGTCTTGGAACCACATGAAACTTAGTTATGAAATATCTTGAAGCTTGGTGAAACTCAGACACAAAACTTTAGTAATCTTCATGAAAACCTAATTGTAAAATCTCATAAAACAAGTTGATATCTCATGAAACTTGATTAGTTTACAAAACATAGTAATAAAACCTTATGAAACTTGGAATTCAACTTTATGGAGCCGCTATAAAAACTTCATGAAAATTCATGAAAGTCAGTCTTAAAATCTTATAAAACACCATAAAACTTAGTAATGAAACACCATGAAACTTAGTAATGAAACCTCATGAAATTTAGTCATGAAACCTACTGAAACTTTACGAAACATCATGAAATCTTATGAAACAAGCGGAGGCCTCATGAAACTTGAGTAGTTTCCAAAATAAAATATTTAGAAAGTTCTTGATGATAATGTTAAGCAACAGAAAAAACACATAAAATTAATTTTACAAAACAATGTTAACTCCAGGAGCATGAAATAATAATTCAAAGAAGAACAAGACTCGTCATTTGCATAGCGTAGAATAGGACATCTAACCATGGTTTAGAAGCATACTACATTTTCAGACTAAATATGATGTATCATAAATATACCAACATTGAAGCTGTGGTACATCATAGGCTTACATATGTTCACATACATATCTACATACACATATGAAGTATCAATAGAAATATAGTTTCATGCAGGTTTTAGCAAGTACATCGAGCAAAAAAGTGGTTGTAATCACTATAGTAACTGTGAAAGAAACTTCTTAACCATAGAAATCTAAGTACTAATAGAGTACAAGACACATATCCACCCAATATAAATTTCCTCTGTATCAGCTTCGAGAATGGGGCATTAGGGTGGAGAAATTGGGAGAACCAACGACAAGGTTGGAGGTCGTCGTTGCAGTGGGACTCTCTTCGCATGTGTCTCGCAGCGGCCACACACTAGCCCTCGTCGCCACGCCCACAAGCCAGTCGTTGGGGAGGGAGGAAAGGGCTTCGGGGAGGAGGGGCTTGCTCGCGGCGGCAAGTGGCCCACAGCCAGGCCCTCGTTGTCGCAACTGCATGCTGGCTGTTGCACGTCAGAGACCTAAGCGAGGAGAGCAAAAGGACTGGAGTGCAGTGAGCAAATAGGGATCGAGTTAGTTGTGCCTATTACGCTTTAGTACGCGTGCGCATACGACAGGATCGGATAGGCTTTTGCTATGCCGTCGTTTTAGAAGAAACAGTATACCGTTAGTTAATTTTTCTATTTCAGGTTGCATGTCATAGAGATCTCAACATTGGCATATCAACACAAGCTTACGCACAGTATTTACATTTTGCCATGTCACGTTGCATAAAAAGGGGTACAATGCTCACATATCTGCAATACTTGTGACGCGTAAGACATGACTTAGAGGCTGGCCATACTTGTTCTTGTACAACCGCAAGAACTGACATCATCAACCTACAAAATAGAACCATTCTGATGATTTCAGCGGTCAAAGCATGGCATCAAAAGTGGTAGTGATCATCAAAATCTTAGTCCGTTGAAACAAAATCTTAGTCCTTGAAATTCCTCATAATTTAGCGACGCAACAAGTAGCAAATTTTGTAATAAAAACAAGTAGAACAAAACACTTCTTTGAAAATTAGGCTGCCACAGCATGCATGTCTTAGCTACACATTTTAACAAACATTTGGTGGGCAGAGCAAATTCTACTTGCAGACATAAGGGGCATTAATGAATCAAAATCATTAGATCGAGGCATTAAGCTCATCCGAATGGGAATAACAAAATAGGGTTAAGGGTAAGAGAAACTTGCGCTTGGAATTTATCTTAAGAAGAGAGAAAGATTGATCTCAGTGGGAAGATTAGGGGAGACGAAGCATGGTGTGGTGTTTGAGTGCCCTTCAAAGGCTCACGGCGCCTGCACGCCCCGCTCCCTGCCCACCGCTCGTCGCTCGCCGCCGGAGACCACTGCTTGCCGCACCCCACCCACCTCCGGAGGCCACTGTTTGCCACACCCCGCTCGCCACCCACAAATGCCACAGCAGCTCGACACCTGTACACCGAACGCCGCCGCTCAACGCACCCATAACAGTCGCAGCTTGACGCACCCACACACGATGATCTGTTCGATAAAGGGAATGGGGGACATGAGGGGTGTCAGGATAGGGAGTAGGGATCAAGAGATATTGAGAAGTGTGTCCGAGCACTGCAAAGATTCGTGCGACGCAAATGATGTTGAATGGTTAGGTGTTATACCGTCAAATAGGTAAATAACGCTATACCGTCCTGCAGTATATCTGAAAAAAAAACACCCAAACTGCCGAGTGCCGCCCAGTGGGCTCACCTGCCCGAACGCGAACCTACCAAATCGTCGAGATTGTGCCGTGCACATGACCACATCCATTACGTTGGGGAGCATAGCACTGCATTTCCGGCTAACTTGCACATCTTCCATACAAGCCCCCAAAGAGCTGGAAGTTCGAGCTGGACTGCGAAAATCCCAAGAGAGCCCAGAGTCCGTATTTCTTCAGATAATTATGGACGCAAGCTCAAAACATTTTCCGGAGAAAATTCACTTCGATACATCTCTAGTCAAAGTTCTGGGGAGGCAAGGCAACAAGAACTGCTAGATTAAAAAAAACGGCAACAAGAACAGGCATTCTTCCAGACTTCCACCGCCACTCCCCGAGTTTCCACACACACAGTACAAACTTCCACCATGCTGGTACAGCAGCAGTCCAGTCCACCGGGCAAAGCTGGGGGTTTATGTACACAAGCCCTATCAAAGTTCTACAAGACTACATCAAACCAGATGGCATTATGCATAACATCTTATGATCTCAGTAAGCATGGTTGGACAGGATGGCTCTCCCAGCGCGGTGCGGGTGAAGAACGCAGGCGCAGTGGACGGAGGTGAGGCTGAGGCAGCCGCTGATGATGAGGGAGTGCCTCTCCGGGCACGTGTGGAGCGCCGGGAAGGAGTCGCACACCGCCTGGACGGCCGGGGGCGTCAGCGCGGTGCACTGGCTGATGTTCAGGTTCGCAAGCCCGTCCTTGTCGTCGCGGCTGCGGCTGCTGCCGCTCTTCGCCGGGTCCCACCTCCGACTTTTGCTCTTCACGCGGCTGTTTGCGAGCGAGTACATGGCCCGGTCGGTGATGTTCTGGCAGTAGTACAGGCCCAGGGACCGAAGGTGAGGGCACCCGTTTGCAAGAGCAACTACGCTCTCATCTGGTGATCGAGAAATGGGCATAAGTCAAGTTTCAGATGATCAGCATGACAAAGCAAAGCATCTAGGGAGTAGAAGCGACGCACTTACAAGTAACTACAATGTTTAACCTTACACAGCAATGACACATACAGACTTGCACCTAAGATAGCATCAACCACCTAACAAAACTAGGATGAAGTCAGAAGCAATAATTTTGGAAAACTAGGATGGTTGTGCCTCAGACAAAAGTGAAACAAGGAAAATACACAAGACAGCAACCGCAACCTTAAGAGAACTACTGTGAATGCACTTCATGCAACAAGGATACATTGCAAACTAGGAAGCATGAAGATCTGCATGCCCAATCTTTAAAACATGTACGATTTCAAGACATCGACCTAGCAGCAAGCCAACAGTAGTCTGACATAGTTTGTTTAGTGAGCAGAGAAACAGAACGCTAGTAATACTGCTACGATTGTTTTAGCAATCTACAGAGCAACTCGGTTGTGCAGACTGCAGATGCGGAATATCAGATCAAATATAAATATTGAAAATTACCTGTTATAAGAACACAACCACACAAGTCCACAGCCCTAAGTTCAGGACATCCTGATGCCAAGCTTGTCACCCCCTTGTCAGTGATACTTTCACACCAACCCAGGTTTAAAGATTGCAGCTGGCCACAGTTACAGGCGATGGCCTGCATCAAGATTACAAAGATTAAAATAGAAGTTCGTGCAAACCATGCTATAGCAACTTAAGTACCTGCAATGCTCTGTCAGAAGCTGCTCTCACACACCCGCACAGATTCAAGCATTTCAGGTTCTTGCATTGACTAGTGAGGCAGGCCAAAGCAGCATCACTAAAATTGGAACATCCACTAATGTTAAGCCTGGTAAGATGAAGGCACCCATCTGCCAGAGCATACAAAGACCGATTGCTAAGCCCAGTGCTTCTGCTAAGATCCAACTCGCGTAAATCATGACAATAATTTGCTACAGCCTCCACTGCATTATCTTCAAGCTGAGGTTTGATTTGCCGTAGAGACAGAACTTGCAGTTTTGTAAATTTGTGAGCCAGTGATATTACTAAGTCATTCATGTGGTCCTTGCACCTGAAAATGGCACTTTGGTCAATCAACACATTTTACCTTTTTTCTTAGTTGCAATCAAAAGTCAAAACATTGATCAGAAGGACCAGGTTTTGTAGTCATCACGTAAGGACCTGAACAAATCATATATTTATTTTAAAACTAAGAAATTAATATTTGTTGGTACAATACCATCTAATTTGGCCATCGGTGGCATGGCCAAAGGGGCCAGTTTTGGAAAGCAAGAGTCTTTTTTGAAGTAAGTTAGGGCGGAGGTTAATTTAAAAATATTTATTTAATGAAAAAATGTTCGTTACATAGCTATATTACTCCAAACAAAAGTGTGGAACACTGCACCCATAACTGGAGCTCCAAGTACAAACTACTATGCATTGGTACTACTTCGTGTATTTTGTATGCCATACTATGGGAATGGGCGCGCAGTGGAAATTTAGAGCAAACAGCTTCTCGATCTATGTATCACAATATTATGCCTTCCGTTCTTGCCCTTCTAGAATCAAGGTAGTCAAACTGAAGGTCCAAACAAATTGACTATCAAATTTTCGTATTTGCGGTCAACTTTCATCATACATCATATGATTGAGCAACAAAAACAAAAAATGATATAGGCAACCAATCTAGTGATTAATGATTACCAGTGCTGCAAGTAACATTTCATCATTATATTCAATTTTTCAACCTATCACATAAACTGAAGACAGAGTAAACCAATCTGCTACGTTTTCAATGTTCAATTCTACATAGTCATGGGGACAACAATACGAAGAATCTAATATTTGGTGAAATCTTCTTCACATATGAGAGAGAAAGGCAGTTGCTCACCACGAGAGGGAAAGATTTGTGACTCCCCATCCTAATGCATCACGCCACCAGGTGCATACACCGGAGGCCACAGTGACCGTCCTGTCATCTCCAGCTATCGATATAATCCTCAGGAGCAGCTCCATGGGAAGGTCGTTCCAACCTGACAAGGTGGTCCCTGTGCCACCATTTTGTGCCTGTCCACTCTCACCGCCACCAGAAACCATGAGGGCGTCGAACGAATTGTTCAGTTCCCCACTCATTGGCTGCGCACTAACCATTTTACTATTACTTGGATCCCCCAAACAGAACCAGTCCTGAAATAGTAGTACAGTTATTAGGAAACCTACACTGGACTGAATCAACATGGTAGCGTAGCACATACGAACTACGAAGCATAGGTCGA
Organism: Dendrocalamus sinicus; assembly: GCA_036346575.1. Classification (NCBI taxonomy): domain Eukaryota; kingdom Viridiplantae; phylum Streptophyta; class Magnoliopsida; order Poales; family Poaceae; genus Dendrocalamus; species Dendrocalamus sinicus. The sequence goes on along the minus strand of CM070643.1, from coordinate 28,582,597 downwards.
GCTGAAATTAGCAATGATGCAATCTTGAAACTTGCATAAGAACTACAACAAAATGGTATTTTTATGGCACTCTTTTAAACGCATGACATCTACTAAAATAAAACAAATTAACCGCAGAAATAGCTCCGAAACACAGATGCAGCTGCATGGAGCAATCATAAGATCAAGAATATAGACGCTATTGCTTCAAGATGCAACAATTATAGCAACAATCACTCAAAAATAACTCAAATCTTCAAAAGAACCCGAAAGGCAGCTAATGATGAGAGAGAGAGAGAGAGAGAGAGAGAGAGAGAGAGAGAGAGAGAGAGAGAGCAAAACTACTAGGAGCGACCTTGCGATCAAGAACTCTGCATCAAGACGGCGATCACAGACAGATAGATCATGAGACTCCTAAAAGTGAATATTCGCTGCAATTACCAACTTTCGATCCAGAAACTCGCACATAACATCGCCGAAAGGTCTGAAACGCATTAAGCCAAAAGGGAGAGGAAACGGCAAGGCGAGGGGCAAGCTGAAGGTGCCGAACCTTTCTTTTGGCGAAGTATCGAAATCTCCGGTTAACGCTAAGGCATCAGAGACTAAGCTTCGGATGATTCGAGGCCACCAGAAGCTAATCCAGGAAACACCATGGAGAAAGCCCAAATCTTCAAGGGCTAAATGGTAACTAAGTCAAATTCCACGCAGCTCAACTAGCGTCCGCGCAAGGCAGGGACCCCGTACAAATCCGGGATGAACAGAATATAAAACAACTGGTAAGCTTGCCGAGGATTGCAGTAGCTTTCGCGCACAGACAACCACACAAAAACAGTACCTACGGAAATGCAGACAAAAGATCAAAGGGGACCCGCAGAAAACCACGGAGAATCCAGTCTCTTAAGGCGATCTCAGCATCGCGAGCAGACCACAACCCCCAAAACAAAACCAAGAAATTCCATAATCCATAAGAGAAAAAAGACACGAGCTTTCCACTCACCCAGTCCACGAAGCGAAGAAGCACCGCTACCTAGAGGCAATCTATTCCAAAATTTAGCCGCAGTTGTAAAGTGGCGGCTGCCTGTGGATGCAGGATGGCTGGGTTCTAATAGCAAGGGGAGGCGGAGGAGGACACGGGACGGAGGCGCTCGAGGCGGCGGGAGGCGCGTGGCGTCGAGAAGGCGACGGACTGCTAGGGCCCGGGATTTTGATCCCCTTGTTTTGTGTTACCCGGATGCGGGGACGGGAAAACGGGAGGAGTCTGATGTCCAGACGAGAAGACGCCACCAGCAGGAAACGTCTGGAAGGGCCCGGATCCTCATCCTCTGCAGAGTGCAGACTACTGTTCATGAGTAGAGCTAGGCCGAGTATTCACCGGGCTGAGCCGGGCTTGGCTGCCCAAACCCATTTCTGAATGGCAGGCCACGTTACCTCTAGCTCGGTTGCTTTCCTAAGGCAAAACAAAACGGTATTGCTACCGGTCAGATGTTCGACATGGGTTAAGAGGATCAGACATTCACCCTTTTTCACACCTCTCTCAGCTAATCTCTCCTCCTAACCCTACACATGCATATATCCATCCATCTTCAGCAACACGCCTCTTCTTTCTCACCTCACACCCCCGCGTAACCAGTTACACTGCTGCACCTACCCAGCGGCGGCTGGATAGCCCCAATCGCTCTCTGGTCTCCACACCCTCTCTCTCTCTCTCTCTGATCTTCGCCGCTAGAACTACCCTCCCCTTGCAAAGGCAAGGCCTCAGGTAGCGGAACAACAGAAGATGATGTGCTGCACCTGGTGACAAGGCGCCCAACCGGCCTTTGGCCTTGTCGGATCTGGGCCGGCCGTCACCACCTTGAGCTTGGCGTCGTCAGCTCTGCCATGGGGTAAATGTTGTAGGCTACCAGCATCCTCTTCATCTGCGCTCATCAGCCACATCGTCGGTATGGCTGGAGCTCGCCAGATCTATCGCCACCACAGGTAAAGTGGTCGAATCTGATCATTTTGTTGCAGGATCTATTTCTCGGTATTGTATTTTTTTATTGCAATATTTTGATTTTATGTGTGCAATAATCAGTAACAGCCAGTGCAACATCGAGATTTTTTGTCAACCATATTGTAGCCCCTTTCTTTCATCTGTTGCAGGATCTTTTCCGATTTGTTGTGGATTTGTTTCTTGGTTGTTGCATTTTTTTGCTGCAACATTTTGATTTCACATATACAACAATCAATATAATAATTACAACACCGAGATTTTTAACCTACAAATATATGTTTTGTGTTGCATTTGTTAGATGCAATGTGTGTTCTCTGAGTTATTTTTGTTACAAGTGTCCTCCCAAATTATTACATATGTGTTTTTAAAACATTATAAAGGTTATAACATCATTGATTAATGTTTTTTCAAACTTCCGTGCTAATTTTTAGGTTTATAACATCATTGATTGATTGAGTTTAGACATCATGTCAAAGTTAGTCAGCTTCAGTAGACCAGGCTGTGTCGGGTTGCACATCTTTAGGTTTGTTGGTAAGACATGGTATGCCTTGATCAATGTTTATGTCAGGGCAGTGGTCCTCCACCTTGGTCCAATCGGCCCACTGCACCAAAAGTTTATTATATGTGCAATTACGTGGCAAGTTTAGTATAGCTATGCTAAGGAAATGACATATATGTCCTTATTATTAGAGACCCTAAAAGGAGTATTTGTATAAATAATTTCCCCATAACTATAAATATGATCCTAGGGTGCTATGATAAGGTAACATTTTTTGAGGAGAGAAGGTCTAAAGTAAGAGTGATACTTGTTTTATACGTTGTTCCCCATCGTGAGTCCTAGGCTTCGGTATCCCCTTTGTGGCTCTTCGATAGCTCCCCACTATTTGATGTTTGGCGTGTAACCACCAAAGTTTATTTGAATTCTTTGCAACCAATTTGAGTTTTTGATGGTATAAAGGAACAAAGAGTTCTTGAGAATTCCAAGATAAAACCGATCTCTCTTTGTTTTGATCAAAACCGTTTGATTTTCCTTGGAATTGATAGGAAGAATAAGTTATTTCTGTATTTATCCTCAACAACGTAGAGGACGTGAATCGTACCTCTCGTGGAATTCATATCAGCTTATATATGATTTGTGCACACTGACCATCTAATGCTAACCGGAATTTGAACATTAGTCTTTAGCCACACAGTACAAATAGAGCAACGGCAGAGGCACGCGAAACTTTCACGAGTGTAAAGACACGGTATTTAATACTCTGTCTGTCCAAAAATATAAAATAAATATTGTTTTTCATATATACCAATGAGATATTAAAAATAACAAGACTATTCTTAGTTATTATCTCTAAGTAATATATTCTATAGAAAATACAAAATAAAACTATATTTCTTAGGAGTATAGAAGAAACAACACACTTATTTTATATTAGAATATGAAATATGTCTTTTATTTATGAATAAAATCATTCAAAAATACACTTTGTATTTTTATATGGAGGGAGCAGTACCTCCATAAACTGTTTTGCACTGTAGCAGCCAATCCATGCAGTCCATTTCCCAATCAGATGACCCGAAATTACCTCAAGGCAGACAACATGCTTTTGTACAAATATTGTACGCCATTTTGCATCATAAGGCGTAACTTGCACGAGTTAGGGCCTAGGAAACCTCGACACGCGTACACTGCACAACTCATTTTCACGTGACTAGGCCACACATATCTCCTCTTTAACACGTCTTGTTCGATATTTCACCTGCCCCTTGTCAAGCAGTTTCGAATCATCGACATCACCGTGCCCGTTCCGTAATTCTTCCAGGAAGCCGTCCAAGTTCAATGAACAAAACCTACCCTGCATGAGACCAATCATGCCTCAATTGGCATCACTTGATTGATTGATTGCAAAAGCCAAATGAAAGACACCGGACTTTCGATCTATCTTGCTCCCAGTGGGCAGTGTCATTCGCCACTAGTCACTGCCCAATGACACTGCCCACGGCTAAGAACTAAAAATTGATACTTCTTTTCAGCGTATAATTTATAATTTTTAAATAAATAAATAAGATAATTTTTTATCGTCTTTTTAAAATAGCTTATCGAGATAATAATTTTAAAAATACTTATCGACATTCAATTCATTCGCACAAACACTTATTTTAAAATAAAAAACTATCCGCAATAACTACAAACTATTAGCCGCAGTTAAAAAAAACCTACGTTTTAATTTGTCCTTTCTAATGCCACTACATTATTACCAGCTCGCTTATCGTTTGTGGTCGCCATGAACCTAGCCACGAATCTAGCCGGCACTCGCCCGGAGCTCTCGAAAGCTCCAAGAGCAGCAAAGACAAAGGCAATGTAATGATAAGATCACTAGCATCGCATTGCAGAAATTAACAAGGATGCAGATCTGTATATTACCTTAATTAACGAACCAAATTGCATGGCATCTTTTCATGCGAGTTGACGCAAGCATGGCCCCATGGGCTCAACGTGTGGTCTTAGTCTATGTGTTGCGCTCAAGGTAAACATTGATCGTGTTGTATATCGGCCGTCTACGAAGACTCCATTGTGTGGATACTTAAATGAAGGGTAGAGGCAGTCAGCCCACGAGAAGCCCACGAGATCTATTAACGTAGTTTAGTTCTATCTGGTTTATTCTACCATAAAGATACCTCACCTCTCTTTATATAACAAGAGGTAGGGTTGCACATTGTATACATAACCCTACATGCAAAAAGAGCAATAAAATCGAGAAAAAACTTGGGATTGTATCTTGTGTCTCTTGTTCAACTTTTATATTCTTATGAGTTAAGTGCTTAATCGTCAATAACGCAACCCTGAATATACAACACGTTATTAACACGATAATGCTCTCGCAAAGACTACCGGATATGTTGTCTTTGATCAAGCTTGTCAATTCAAGTTTTGTGACGATGTCTTTGTTTGTAGACTGGTTCTACTGCTACCCTACATAGTCTTTCCCTCTCCCATCGTCGAGCGGCGGGGTGCACGCCTCTGCGTGCATACCGACCATGTCGTTCCCCCAGTCGACTGGTTGTACACCTCCGTATATACGGAATTTGAGACAAAATATTTGGGAGAAACCATATATTGTCTCGGTTTGTAGATTGAGAATTTACCTAATGGCATATTTCTACATCAAATCACCTACACCAAGAAAATATTGGAGAGATTATATCTTGATAAATCTCATCCACTGGGTACACCAATGATCGTTAGGTTGTTAGAAGTGTACAAAGATCCATATGGACTAAAACTCCATACTTAAGTGCTATTGGAGACTTATTATACCTTGCTAGTTATATTAGGCTTGATATTGCTTTTGCAATAAATTATTTGGCAAGATATAGTTCTAAACCTATGAAGAGACACTTGAATAGAATTAAAGGAATCCTTAGGTACCTACAAGATATAAGTGATCCTGGAACCTTTTATCCCAAGGGTCAAGATGTAAAACTAATAGGTTACTCAGATGTTGGCTACCTATTTTATCCTCATAATGCCAGATTACAGACTAGATATGTATTTTTGAGCAAAAGTACAACTTTCTCTTGGAGATATGATACATCGACAAATCATTCAGAGATTATTGCTCTATATGAAACAAAACATGAGTGTATATGTCTTAGAATATTGTTTCATCATAACCAAGAGTCTTGTGTTGTAGAGATGAAAAAGACTCCCACAGTCCTCTATGAGGATAATGCAGCTTATGCTGCACAAATGAAGAATAGCTATGTCAAAATGTATATGACAAAGCATATATTTCCAAAGCATTTATACCCATATGAGCAGCAGAAGAATGAGAATATAGAAATACAAAAAATCCAAACAAGCAAGTATCTTGCGGATTTATTTAGCAAGTATTTACCAAGACCAAGATTTGCAAAAACATGTCAATGTTATTGGTATGAGAAGACACAAGGAGTTGTTATATTCAGGGGGAGATATATGATCTCCGTATATGTTCATCATTGAAATGAAAAGATAATGTACTCTTTTTCCTTAGTTGAGTTTTGTCGGATAGGATTTATCAATTGAAGTTTTTTTAACGCAACATCATGTCCAATGGTAAGAACACGAGCTATGTACTCTTTTCTTCCTACCGTTTTTCTTGCTATTTTCGAAAGGAGTTTTTAATAAGGCATAAGCATGATATTGACAAAGTGTCCAAGAGGGAGTGTTATATATCGCCCCATTTACAAATGCTCGATTGTGTGGACACTTGACCTAAATGAAAGCCCATTAGGGGCAATGGGCCCATGAGATCCATTAGTGTAGTTTAATCCCATATAGTTTATTCTATCATGAAGCCACCCTAGCTCCCCTATATAATAAGGGGTAGGGGCTGCACATTGTACATATAAACCTACAAGCAAAAGAGCAATAAAGTTACGAGAAAGCTTGGAACTACAACTTGTGTCTGGCAAGCGTAGTCTATAAATTATTTTTGAGTAGTACTTATATAGTCATGCAGCACATGGAGTTTACATGGAAATCTTTTTAAAACCCAATTGATTGAAAGCCTGAATTAGCATGCAAACGTACTATTTCCATAGTAACTAGTAAGGTATCCATTCGTGAGTCTCAAAAGATGGTGATACATATCATCAAACATAATCCTATCATTTTTTCACATGATTTAGCTATGGATCATCTTAGCTCCAACAGCAGTGCTCGATTGTTGCTTTACCAAGGGTAGTAAGACGCAGTCAATGTATCTTTGTGATTATTCTTGAATAAGATTTGTAAGGTCATTTTCCATAATAAAGATTGATACAAGAGTAATTGATCACTACAAGAAATGGTCTGGATATCTTAGTCTGGAATTAGCATGTTGGTCGGCACTACCTAGCAATATTAATATATGGTAGCTGAGCATAGAAAATGGCATGTACAGAAAGAGAGAAGCAATAAACTCTGCATTGGTGAGGCTCAATGCAGCATTGTACTTGGTGAAATTGCTAGTTGTCGTATAAAATGAAACACCAATACCAACTAACAGTTCTTTGGTTCCAATGACACCAGAAAGTTCAACCATAGAGTTGGAATTCAACCTAACACTTGAATTGACACCAGCATGTTCATGTGGGTACTAGAGTTCAGGCTATTAAGGCAGATAAAATCAAAATAAGTGTTTCATCTCAATGATAATCATATTGGATAAAAATACTTGAGCAAATGGAGCAATGCCAAAATTATACCTTCCTAACATCTGGTCTAGAACAACCAAACTGAGAACTGATTTTTAACCCTGGAGTTCCAAACTCATCAACTATGACGGTCGTCAAAAGCTAGAAGATATGAAATATTCATCAGCAAATCATAAGTATCAAGGAATTGTACGTTCTCACAAATTTAGTTTATGATACATAAAAATGGTTGAATATACAAACCAAAAAAGGGATAATGTCAAGCAAAAATAGCTACGAGATTATCATAAACATGGTCCATGTAAGAAAAAGAGAAGTGGAGCAAGGTGGCTCACATCTGACTCTGAGTTTGCTTTGACATCAACTGTTAAGCTCTTGTTTTTAAGCTGGGTGTGAAGCTCATCAAAGATGGACTCATTTGTCCTTGTTCCTATAGATGTGATTACCTGTAGGTAAAACAAAAATCATCAACATATAGAGCACAAATGCTATACTCATATACGCTAAAGTTCAGCTGTACACTGATACTCTACTCATCTCCTTTGTGGATAGTTAGCAACTAATGAGCATGTATTTCAGCTTTGCGGCATGAAAGAAAGAAAGATGCACAATGCAATGACATGGACAAATTTTGCCAGTCTTAATGCAATAGTACACAGATCTATCCTTAAACAAAAATTTAAGATCCTACTGACACATGAGTGTCTATAATTTCCTCCTTGGCCAAAACTAAAAAATTCTGCACGTAGAAAAAGACATATGCTGAAATAAAAACAAATCAATATGGACAGTGGCACAGTCAATGCAGCAATGAACAGGATAGGCGGCTGTGATCTATGATGGCAACATTGTGCTACAAAAAGCACAAAAAGAGATCGATCAGTGTCTCAATGTTAACGCCCATGTGTACTGTAACTACTCAATTAATGTGGCGTGTGCAAAACAAGCCGTACATTCAGGGTCATATATAGTCATATATGACTCAATGGTGAATTGTCATGGGAAATGATGCATCCATTAGAGAGAGAGAGAGAGGAGGACGAGGAGTAGAGGAGAGGAGGGAGGACAACGCCCTCGGGGGTGTAGGTGGTGAGGGTGGACATTTGGTGTGTGGTGTAGTCCTTGTACAACATATCTGTGTCTAGCCATGGTATGACATGGTCAAGATCGAGTGATTCCTAGCACAGGGGAGGGAGAAGAAAAGAAAAAGGCAAAAATGAGAGGGATGGTGATGACATGACACCTTGGTCTTCTTGCCAATGTCGAATAGAGCCCAGGGGCCATGGCGGCGTGCTGCTGCCTCACATATGGCAAGAAGGAGATGAGCAATTTGGAGGGTGGAGAGAGAGAGGGATTGTAATGGCAGTGGAGGAGGAGGATGGAGGCGGCATGGTGATCAGTTAAATGGAGTCATTGTAGATATTCCTCCCCTCTTTCGCCTTGCGCTCACCACATAAGGAAGAGTTTACGGGGAATGGTGTTGTTGGCGACAAAGACAGCTGGCAACAGCGGCAATTTGAGTGGGATTTTGATGCGAATTGTCATTCATGTAGCAAACCACAGAGGAGGGGAGGAAACTGGGAACGGGTGGGTGGGTGCAGTTTATGCTCCGAACATCTTGATTCTTGGCCGTAGTTGCCAAAAGAACGTGCAAGGGGTGATACCATGATGGTGCAAGCAATGGCTGGTTACCTGGCCCATATGTCGGTGCAGAGAGTTATGCACACGCAGAAGATGGGAGGGCGAAGAAGGGAGAGACGGTGAACGGACAAACTCCACTTTTATATTAGTACAGGTTACATGACCTTTGGTAAGTTTCTGCAAGAACATGTAGAGTGGTTTTCCCATATGTGCATGTGTTCGCCTCACTATCCCAACCGTCCGTATGCTCTAAGATGTGTGCCTCTCCTTGCTCTCTCTCTCCCCCCTTCCTATACGGCTCCAAGTCCAGCGAGCCAAGTCGTCGTTGCTGACTGCATAATCCTCTGCTGGCTGCCATTGCACCACCGCCTTGTCTGAGGTTTCCGGAGTTTCCGGTGGGGTTTTGAGGTTTTCGGCATCGGTGGCTTGATGCGCATGGCGCGGGGGCAGCGGTGGCCGTGGCGCAGCTCGCCAGATTTGGAGCCGGAGATGGACAGGGGAGAGAGGAGGGTGGAGAGGAAAGAGGGAGTGGATGTAGCATGAATCTTGGAGCACATAATAGTTCATGCGACCACATGTACATGTGGTGTTGAATTTTTGAGATCCCGTGGGCGGAAAAGAAAACTAGTCGTCTCAAAAAAGAGAAATAAATGAATAAAAGAAACCCAGTCAAGTACAACTTTTAGAGTAAGAAGACATCAGGAAGTGTGTCTCTGAATACTCGGCAAAATTTCCAGATGCTTGTATTCCAGTCTAGCTTCTTGCACAAGCGGAGTCCCGGAACGAATTCCTGCATAAGTGAATAATAACGCTTAGCATGACACGCGTTTTTCCTTGTAAATGCAAGATAACCTACTCACGAAGAAGTCGTGTTGTAATGCTGTGATTTAATTAATGCTACTAAAACTCGGGGGGGGGGGGGAAACAAGACTCTTTGCCTCTCTTCTACTGTGGCATGTTTTTTTTGTCTACGGCTTTTGGTTGTTCGTGAAATAAAATGTTAAGTAAAAGAAACTTACGTACAGTTTTAACCGATATAAATAAAGTCATTATAGTCTATACTACAATTAATTGATAGACTTCGTCTTAAAAAATACTCCGTTTGAAAGTTAGTTGATATAGAAAAGCTGAAAAGAAATTTTTAGAAGTCTAAAACGAAAGGCCTTTATCTGGTGGTGCGCACTCTTCAGCTAAATAATGCTCAGCTGGTAGTTCATTTAATCTCCAGAAAAACAGGATCAACATAGCATAATAACCGAGCAGCTTATCCAGCCAACATGATGGAGAGTTGGCTTTTGTACTTATTGTGAATGCAAAATCCTTATCTGAATTCCTTGTTTTTGCAGCTATTGATCGATTGCCTACAAGATGGAACTACAATGGCGTCTGCTGCCGCACACTTTCTTGTTGGATTCTCTTTGCGTAAAGGTCCGTCAGGGTGAAGGGACAAGCACGATCTATACGTGTGTGTCTGAAACTCTGATCCATGAGGACCATGATGTAAGGATCACGACATCAGAAGGGAGCATAACCTGTCCTTAACAACTTTAGATTTTTTTAGCTTTTGATTTATTTAGGACAAAAGTTATTTAGAACGTATTGATTTTTAATTTAATTTATTTTAGCTTTTTTCTTATTCCTTTGTATGGTCCATAACGATATAACATATTTTTATTTTTTTTCTCAATTTTTTCTTAGAAAAAGCTAACAACCACTGCAGACCAAAGTTACAACTAAAAGTTTAAACTAAAAATTAGTTAAAGCACCACTATTCATTGGACAAGATAATGAGATGTCAAGAACGACATGATCAAAGACTGCTTTGTCAGCGATTTTTGTTTGATTACTGAAAACAAGTTTGATCTTGCTATAGATGATTGAGACCCATCGCACTTGGTTGTGGTGAAAAATATCAGGTTGATGATGAGACCTGAGTGTCCCACAAATTCCTTCAAATGCTCTCTTGACAGGATTCTCTGTGAATGTTCTGTAAGGAAAGAATGGTTCATTGTAAAAGCTGTCACAACACAAGCATGAGTGCTACACTTCTTTTGCTTATCAGATTCCCCAGCTAAAAAATGTTTAACTAAACTTAGCTTCAACTCCAGACAGCCTTCTAATTAACATCATAGAAAACAATAATTTGGGACTTGCTTTCTCAGTAGTGGAAAAACACCTTTGTCTACTACATACACCTTTCAGTTCTATAGGATAAGGGTATAGTTCCCCAGTAGTGAAGAAAAGCACATTTTTTTGTACATATGGGTGAGTTCTTTTAGACTGTGTCTCATAAATTATGGCTTAAATTTTTGAATTCTGTATGTTCACAATAGGCAGTACGTAGAGGGAAATGGTTGTATGTGATTTTGACCGGTACAACTGAACTCAGTACACTTTTTATTACAATATTTTTGTTAGCCTTCTTTTTTCAAAAAATACATCGTTTGAAAGCTGATTACTATAGCATAAGTTATAAGCCACAAGTCATAAGTGAAAATGAATTCAACCGGTCTATATGCTCTGCAGGTTCTCTGATAACAACAATCAGCTTTCCTTATGCATTTTTCTGAAATTTCACCCAGGGAATGGCATCTAGTCAACAGTCATCTTATTCCTTCCAAATCCAATCATCGAAATAAGTTTGGCCGTCTAATGATAGTCCAGAATTTTCAGACTTTCCTCTCAGCAGAATGATGGTTCCGTTGCCAACTTGCAGAGGCTGGAAAAGGACGGCAGATAGCAACCCACAGGTCTATTCATTGCCTTTCAGCATGATTCATTCATGTCCTTTTAATCAAAAAATTTTCAAAAATCAATGGTTGAGATGGCAGAGCTAACCATGCCCTCATCAACAAAATTTTGGTAGAAACTCGGTCAACTCAGATGAAAGCTCAATAGGATCCAATAAGTTATAATATTTGTGTTGGAACCGGCGACAGCCCGTAACACGAGAGACTAAGCACACAAGAGACGCGATGATTTGTTTATGAGTTTTGGCAAAGCCGATGTCCCCGGAAGCTGAATTGCGATGTCTCCGTCAATATGAGGAGTTTTTTCCTGATTAGGGCTACAAGAGATCAACTATATATATTTATACGCCGGTTACATGTTCGATTCGGACTCGTAGTCCATACTACAAGGGGCTTCGCCCCCCGTACCTCTCTAACCCACAATATTTTGTAACCCCACATAACTATGTCTCTAACACCTATAGGGTGGAACTAAGTTATTAGGCCTAGTGTCATAGGAACCGGGTCCAAAAATTTTTTAGCAGGGATTGACACTAGTCTAAACTTAATGCACTAGGTTCTTTTCTTAAAACCCAACGAAGGGAACACAAGTGGCCTAAATTTTCAGTAGCTGGCAACAATCCACGAGGAGCCTCCGCTGCCCTTAGCATATGAGACAACTACAACAGATTGAGCTAGCCCTTGAGCCTAAGAGGGAAGACCGCAATAAGCCACAGTGTCCATTTGATCAATCCCGAAGCATGTCACCTCGTAACAACCCTCGACATCTGTTCATGTCACCTCGTAACAACTCTCAACGTCTGTTCATCTCACATGGTTAGCCAAGAGATGTACACCACATCCGTTGCACAGCCACACCTAGCCAAGTAGCGACCGGTCGTTGGAGAATGGAAAAAATCGACACCACCGGCCGTCCTCGCCTGCCATCTCATCGTGGTGCCGCCTAATCCCTGTTGTCTCGCGCCCTCGTCGATCGAAGAAAGCTTAAGTCCACCCAATCAGTATGTACTCTGCTCTAAATTTCTCTCAATTCTTTCAATTTGTTTCAAAAATAAGGGCTAAATTTGTGAGTCAGGATTTCAATATGATGATTATTGATTAATTTTTGCTAAACTGTAGGATTAAAACTTAGGTTTTATTTTTTATTTTTAGAATACCGGCCAAACTTGTTGCAAATCGGATGCAAAATTGTAATATTTGACCACAATGTCAAATAAGTAAACCACTAGACATATTTTTCTATTATATTGTTCTTGAACTGTTGAACATACAAATATCTAATTGCCCTTTTCAATTAATTGATGATGATTTCATAATGATATACTTATTGCTATATAGAGAAACAAGAATTGATAAAATTACCAATAATGTTCTGATTCGTCAATTTTATAAACTTGAAAGAATGTAAATATTAAAAGGTAATACATTAACTTGCATTTGATGGTTCTACTTTTTTTGCTTGAAAAGTTTAAGTAACTTTGTTCTCTTTTAATATGTCATTGAAGTCGGATAATGTATTTTACCAATACCGACCAACTTTTGTTTGTGGTTTCGCTCTTAATTCCTTCAATTTATTACAACTAACCGATATTATTATCGGGTTTCTTCATTTTGGTAAATATTTCGATCGTTACTTCTTTATCATCGTACATTGTTATCAATTATGTTTAAATATTGATACTAAAAGTTGCCGGATATATTATTATTTAACATAATATTGTTTAAAAATTATATATATTATTATATGTATGGTAAAATGATAAACATCAGTTATTTTCGTTTTAGTTCCGCTCTTTTGGTGCTGTATCCGAAAAGCGATGCTCCGCTTTCTGGACACAGCCGCTTTCTTTCACCTTATCATATATAAGCTACACACAACAATTTAGATGACTTTTCTGTTCACAAACTCTGTATCTTTTATGCAGCAAAAATTATGACCCCCTACTTCAGTGATGAACACTCCTCGATCCGCTAGCCATTGCTTGGCCAGAGTAACATCGAAGTTTAAAGGCAGGGCCTGTCCTGAACAGTACATCATTTTCGCCCGAAAAGGCAAATTGATGGAGAGACTGAACAAAAAACCATATCCTTATTTTGATAGGAGCAGTAAGTGCCGAGCAGTTGTCTTACATATATGTCTCCTTTCAGCCTGGTTGAGAAAGCACTTCAGTGAGAAGATCATCACGGTTCACTCTCGTTTTACATTCTAGTCTTAACTCTTCGACAGCTACACGCCTACACAGCAGTACAGCACACATTAGCAACGCTGAAGGCCAGGATACACAGACGGGAAATACCCTGAGAAGTAAGACATTTCATTTACAAAGATAAGCAAGAAGCAACAAAAAGGGAACTAGTAATTCCCCAAACATACAGCGTTATATGCGTGGAAGAAGTAAAGAGAAAAAAAAGGGAAGAGAGGAAAGGGAGAGCGAAAGGAGTTACAGTTATCACGACGAGAATGCGGGATATTCCTTTGCACTTAGTTTGTAGGGGTAACATAGAATCTTCAGTAGTGAACTCAGAACACAGGATTTCCCACTGGAAACCGTTTCATTTTGTAAAATGTGGGATGAACTGTCGGGACAAATCCCTAATATGCTCATTTCTCCCATAGAAGGCCACTGTTCCGGGTTTGTCCTGACAGAAAGATATGCAGCTCTGGCCTAGATGATACAACCCATATTTATCATACATATCTGCAATGCGCTCATCAATTAGTTCATGTAGTGCAAGACTCAACCAAAGGCTCTGCCTGAAAATTTGTAGAGGTGTCAGAAAATGAATGGTGCAGGATTGCAGGTGTATGCTGTAAGCAGGCTGACAAAACAATAAGAATAATCCACTAAGAATACCCATTGCAATATATGTGTGCACTTTCCTCCACGTTTCATCGAGCACCTTGCGACCAGATATCAGCTGGAAAATAAGGATCCCAAAGGCATACACATCTGTTCTGACAGAAACCACGCTATATTCAGTGTGCTCAGGTGCCAAGTATATGACAAACATGACGAGAAAATGCTGGCGTTGTCAGAAAGACAGGAGGAAAGGGTAGCATAGAATGGAGGCAAGAATTAGCATAGAGTGAGTTCATAACAGTACAAGAATTAGAGTTTGTCCCAACCCTGATTGCCCCAGAACCCTTGTATGGATAGAACCATTGCCAGCCTTCCATTTCGCAAGACCAAAGTCCCCAAGCAGTGGAAGGTAGGACGTATACAATATGGTAAGTAGTGAGGTTGAGTACTCTCAAGCGTACCATAGGAACAAAGTCATGTGTCAATAGTACATTGCTTGGGCGCAAATCTCGATGAATGATTGGACCAGCACGGCATTCTTCATGTAGAAAGTGCCACTCCAGTAAGTTTGCCACCTTGTCTATTTCACCAACGACAAGTGAAGTAATTAGTCCATGGCCATCTTCACAATATGAATTCATTTTATGCGCATAAACTGAACACGTACCAAATAAATGCCACTAAAGGGATTGCATATGTACTCATATACCAAGATGTTGTAGCTTTCTTTGCAGCAATACCCAAGCAGCATGACAATGTTTCGGTGCTGGGCAAAGCTGAGAACTTGTACTTCAGAGAACTCCGTATAGCCCTGTGAGCTAGCTTCTTTGCGCAACTTGGCTGCAATGACCTGGCCATATTTGAGCTGGCCCTTGTACACATGCCCAAATCCGCCCCCACCCAGCAAATTCTCATTTGAGAAGTCAGATGTTGCAGCTTGAATCTCTGAGAAGGGGAATTTCATGGATTCTTTGATGTAAAGAACTTTTTTTTCTCGAACACGCAGGAGAGCTACGTATCATTATATTAAGAAGAAGAAAGGAGTCAAAAGAGACTCATACAAAGGCTCATACAAAGGCTAGGAAAAACAAAAAGGCGACCAAAAGAACACCCACACAACTAAGCTAAGGCCAAATGCGTCTGAGGCCTTTGGCCCTGCCACACACCACATTTTTGCCTCATCTCTAATCTCTTGCACTAAAACGCTAGAGTTAGGAGAGGCCCCCTCAAAAACACATCTATTCCTATGCTTCCAAATTAACCAAGCCACCAACAGAACTATAGAATTAAAACCCTTTTGGTGTTTATGCAGTTGCAGCAGAACTTGACGCCACCAACCAAAAAGGTTAGAATCTGTGGGCCCAGGTGCATGATGCTGCATGCCAACAATGGATAAAACCGTGAACCACACTATTCTTGAGAACACACAGGTAGCGAGCAGATGTTGGATATCCTCCTCCTCTTGATCACAAAACAGGCATTTTTCAGGATGGTCCAGACCACGACGAGCCAAACGGTCAGCGGTCCAACATCGATTAAGAGAAGCCAACCACATGAAAAATTTGCAGCGAGGGGGTGCCCAAGATTTCCATATCTCTCTCCAAGGCTCAAACTCAACAGCCCCCATAAAGAAACGCCTATAGGCTGATCTAGTGGAGAACTCCCCTGACGGTGAAGGAACCCATAAGTGCTGATCCTCCACTCCCGGAGGGTCACATCAGCTAACAAAACCCACAGCTGAAAATACTCCAAAAGCGCCTCTGTAGACAGACCACCACCAATATCACGGACCCAAATAGTATCAGTTAAGGCCTCTTGCACGGTTCTGCAGTTTGCAACTTTCCGCTTCACATGCTTACACAAGGATGGCGCAAAGTCAGGCAAGGATTTTCCATGTAACCATTTGTCAAGCCAAAAAAGTGTTTTGCGACCATCACATATAATTGAGATGACTGAGTTGGTGAACAAAGCAACCGAACTGGGGTGTACGTGGATATCAAGATCAGCCCAAGGACGATCAGGTTGTGTCTTCCTTAGCCATAACCATCTCATCCTCAAAGCCCACCCAAGCACTTCTAAATCAAGAATTCCCAGTCCACCAAGCTCAATTGGCCTCTTTACTCGTCCCCAAGCAACAAGGCAATGTCCACCATTTACTTCCTTGCGACCTTTCCAAAGAAAAGCTCTTCGGATCTTGTCGATGGTTTTAATAGCCCATTTGGGAAATTCCAATGCAAAGAGCTGAAAAATAGGTATTGCCGTGAGAACTGCGCGAACAAGAGTGGCTCTCCCAGCCGGATGTATCATGGCTGCTTTCCATCCAGGTAGCTTATTTGCTATCTTATCGATGATTGTATAATAATCTGCCTTGAAAAGCTTTTTAATGGACAAAGGAATCCCAAGGTACCTACATGGGAAGTATTGAACTTTGCAAGGAAAGGATGTTTGTATTGCCTCAATGTCCTGCACTTGGCATTGGATTGGGCTTACGGAGCATTTATTGATATTGGTGACCAAACCCAATGCTTCACCAAAGACTCGGAGAATTTCTTTAACCATTTGCATATCTTCCACACAAGGCCGCAAAAACAGTACTACGTCATCAGCATAAAGAGAGACCCGCTGGCTTGAACCTCGCAAAAGAAGGGGCTGAAGTAGGCCATCATTGCTCGCCTTGTTGATTAGAGCATTAAGCACATCCATGACAATAATGAACAGCATTGGTGAAAGGGGATCGCCTTGTCGCAATCCCCGTTGATGATAGATTACTTCCCCTGGCACTCCATTCATCAACACTCTTGTAGAAGAAGATCTCAAGAGCTTGGACAGAGTGTTGCACCACATGGGGCCGAACCCCAGGTGTCTCAGGACCTATAACAAGAAAGCCCAGGATACCGTGTCGAAGGCCTTAGATATATCCAATTTGAGGAGTACTCGAGGTTCCTTCTACTTGTGTAGCATTCTCGCTGTTTGTTGCACCAGCAAGAAATTATCATGAATGCATCTTCCTTTAACAAAGGCACTCTGGTTGGGAGAGACCAAATTCTTTAGTTTAGGAGCCAACCTATTGGCCAGCAGCTTGGTGATCAACTTTGCAAAGCTATGCACCAAGCTTATTAGTCGATAGTCTTTTATTTCCAATGCATCCGGAGTTTTGGGCAGCAAGGTAATGTATGCCGAATTAAGCAAGAACAAACTGCTCACATCTCCCTGCAACACTCGGTTAAGTGCAGCCAAAAGCCACAAGCCGCAGCCAAAAAGAACATGCCCATAGCATGATTTCTATATATACTCTTTTTATGTATGGAAAAAAGGTATATAGCAAAAATAAAGGGTTCTGATGAAAAATTTTCAAACAAGTCACATTGAAGTATATGAGAATTTGTATTTAAGTATACCAAAAGTGATAAATGGGTATAAAATATTCATTTAAGTAGTATATTGAAAGTGTGAGTATGTACTCATGGGAGTACATACTCCTAGGAGTATGAAAAAGACTTATGTGTGTGTGCAGAAAAAATCATAAAAAAGTTGCACGCTATTAGACTTGGTCAAATAGACCAGACTAGCTATGCCGCCTCGAGGCACGATACTGTTGGTCCAGCCCAAGCACAACATAACATGGACAATGAATAGGTTGTGCCAACACAGTCCGACCAGATGTGTTGTGCTTAGGCCGGCACCCCGACACAACGAGCTGGTCTGACACGGTACGCACGGTAACTCTCCTATAGTAGTACAGTAAAATTGCTTATAGTTGGTAGTAAAACTACTTGTGTTATGGCTACCACTCTTTTGAACGCAGAAAGGTAATTTAACAGTAAAATTACTTGTGACTGGCATAAAAATACTTGCGATTCAGCGACTGACAATAAAATCATTTGTGACTGATAGTAAAATTACTTACGACTGGCAATAAAATCAATAGGTCATTTGTGGCCCGTTTGGTTAAGCGTGCCTGAGTTGGTTCGGCACGGTCTGACCCCTTTCCATGCCATGCTGGGGTCGGAGGACAGGCACGTGGGCCAGCACGACACGGTAACTTATTTGGACCAACTGTACCGGGCCTAATTGGGTCGTGCCCTATCTAGACCCATGCCATGCTATGTTAGGCGGTCCATTTGGCTAGGTTTGCACACTATATTCACACAATTGCAGATATATCAACGGAATTGTATTGGCCATGTTGTTTTGGGTTTTAGTTTTTTATTTTTAGTTTCTCCGAAAGTTGAAACAAATGGGACGGTTTTTTGAAGCGGATTGCTCAAATGGCTTCCCTGAGCTCAAAACTGTGTATGCCGTCTGTGTCACGTCTCCGTCATCCGCTATCGTCTCGAAAAATATTAACAAAAACCACTAATCATAGTTAAAAAAATAATTAGTCCCAGCAAAAAAAAAAAACGAGCCTTATATAGGGAATGTTGAAGCTTTCCGCCAAGAAGTCAAAACTTAGTCACTGCTACTATGTCTTTGCCAACCGACTAATCCATCAAAAAGACAAATTTCCACTCGCCCTTCCACGCAAGCCGACAATTAACCGAATCCACGCACGCAAACTAATCGCATCAGCACCCAATAATTGACCCCAAAAGAGATTAGGAAATTAAACTCGAGAACTATTTCCAACTCCTAAAACCAGCTCATCTAGAAGTAAACAAGAACCAGATGATCACAGCAACCACCCATCGAAACACCCACTGATTGATTGATTCGTTCATGAACAATATCGCAACGACTCCTTCAGTTACAACTTACAACATACACTTGATTGATTGGCATCATCGAGAACAAGAAAACAAAATACACTTGATTGATTGGCATCATCAAGAACAAGAAAACAAAAGGCCAAAGAAAAAAAAAGGAGGGAGAAAGAAGCATATGCATGTTGATCTCTACAGATCATGTATGATCAAGCATCAAAGGAAAAGAAACCCAAAAAAGAAAAAAGAACTTGCTTCTTGCAGCTGTGCTCTGTTTGTTGGCTCCTGGTACGTACGTACCTAGGACCAGCCGTAGACGAGGTGCAGGTACCTGTCCTTGAGCCACTTGAAGCTCTTGCGGAAGGAGCCCTTCACCTTGCCCTCCACGGCGTAGGCCTTGTACGCCGCCACCCGCCGCTTCCGCTTCATGTCCGGGTCTCCCAGCGCCAGCCACCGCCGCTTCGACTCGCTCTTCTTCACCTCCTCCGCCCCTGCCCCGACGCCGTACCCGCCGTACTCGTACTGGGACTGGTACGACGCGCCGCCGCCGCAGGAGTAGGACCGGAAGTCCGACCGCGCGCCGGTGTAGGGCTCGATCTGCATGCGCCCGCCGGCGTACGACTTGGAGCGGTAGCCGCCGTCCATGGCGGTAGCAGCAGCTGGAATTCTCCTCCTCCCTTGCGATGGTTTCTTCTTTCTTGGTGTCGAGGCAGGGAAAAGGAGGAGGCTAGGAGCTAGGAACAGCGGAAGAGGAGAGGGGGAGGCAAGTTGTAGAGTTTTGTGATGGCAGACCGAGGGCTCTCGGTGGTTGGGAATATCTACCGGAATGGATGTAAAACGGGAGATTATCTCTACTACTTAAAAATTTGAGTTGGTATCGGTCTGTTCATTCTCCACAGGTCCGTTCATTCTCCACAAGTCTTTCCCTCAATTTTCGTTGCGCCGACATGTGGGTCCAGAGTTCAGCTACATCCACGCTGCCCCCGCTCCTCCGCTCCGCCCTCAACTCCTCCGCAGAACTCGCTCGCAGTCTCCTCGGCTGTGTCTCCGCTCCGCCCTCACCTCCTCCTCCCCAATCCGCGCTGCCGCCGCCTCCCGCTCCTCCGCTCCACCCTTGCCTCCTCCTCCCCACTCCGATCTACCGCCTCCTCCTCCCCCTGCTCCTCCGCTCCGCCCTCGCCTCCTCCGTAGAACTTGCTCGCAGTCTCCTCGGCTGCATCTCCGCTCCGCTCTCGCCTCCTCCTTCCCACCCCGCGTTGCTGCCGCCTCCTCCTCCCCTACTCCGCCCTCGCCTCCTCCTCCCCACCCCGCGCTGCCGTCGCCTCCTCCTCCCCCACTCCTCTGCTCCGCTCTCGCCTCCTCCTCCCTAGCTTGCGCTGCAGTCTCCTCCTCCCCCCCCACTCCTCCGCTACACCGCCGCCTTCTTGCTCCTCTGCTCCGCCCTCGCCTCATCCTCCCCACCCCGTGTTGCCGCCACCTCCTCCTCCCCTGCTCCTCCGCTCCCCATACTTACAACAAGAAACAACCACCAGCATTTGGTGCAACACCTGCATTTTGGTGCATTCTTCTTCTTTCCTTGGTCTTTCGTTCCATCATATTGCAAATAACTTATATAATTACAACGTATTAACCGCTAATGCACCGCCTCCTCCTCCTCCCCTACTCCTTTGCTCCACCGCCACCTCCTCCCCACCTCGCACCGCCGCTTCCTCCTCCTCACCGGGCTACTACCTCCCTTTAGCCGCCAGGTCCACTCTCTTGGCAGCGGTTAGATCTGCACGAGGTGATGCAGTGGTGGCCGGATGATGATGAGATAGGGTGCACGACGGTCAGATTCGAGCAAGACGGGGTGCACGGTGGCCCAATTGGGCAACCACCATTAGCGTCGAGGGTCTCCACGGTATACATCCACGAGCTACTCGACATGGAAGCTGAGACCGGTGAGAGGATGCGGAGTGCTACTGCTGTGGTTACGGATTGGGCCCAGATTAGGTTGCAGTTGCAAGCACGATTGGGCGAACCATAGTGCTCACAAAACAGTTCCTCCTCCCATAAAAGAGGTACAACTACTGCTCATATTTTTGACCGCTTCTCGTCCTGCATCACAACCAGAAGGAGCAGTTCCGATCGTCCGCCATAGTAAGTAGCGCAAACTTCACTTGCATAATTCCCCGCTTGCTAATTGTGTTAGATCTTTCGAAAGACCACTACTTTCCTGTCAGTTTTGAAAAATTGTGGAAAAGTTTATGCTTTTTTATGCATGCTACCCTGTTTCTGTTACTTCTTTAGTAGATATCAATTAACATAATTGGTCTGAGATCTTTAGACGTATGTAGAGAATGTTCATGTTTCCTTGTTGTAATTATGCAAATTGAATGTTAGCTAATTTTGTAGAGGGGCAGTGTTTCTATGATCGAGAGCTGAGCATGGTTGAGTGGGTAGGTTGTTGGAGATCAAAGTACAGTTTTTTCTAGATCTTGATTGCCATAATTCAGTATTAGATCTGGTCATGTTTGTGGAAATTTCACTTTGTTGTCCATGGTACAAAGTGTTTTTGATGGCTAATCATGGATGATTGTAAGAAATATCAAATGGGGTGTATAATTCTAGGAGTTGGTGTGGCATTATAGATAGGTTGTCTTTGGACTTCTTTGGAGATATGTTCAAGTATTTAGGTAAAGTGTCATTCTCAGAAGGTGGTTTCCCATCATTCCTATCGATAGCAAGTACTATTCCAGTACTAGGAAGATGATTACTTGCCTTAAGTCAAAATCTATACTATGTGTGTTTTCAAACTTTGACAAGTGCAGTTGTATTATTTTGGGACTACCTGTCAGCAGCTACTTCCTTCCAAAAGAATAGAACTAGGTTCATGATTTCATTTTATTTTGATGGCAATTGACTTCCAATAATGCTTAAGTGATGTAAATATTGATTTTAGGCAATTGATTGTGATTTCGGTTATATTTGGTGATCATGCAATTTTGTGAGTTCTGATGTTTGCATTTATGGCCATTGGGGGAGCATTGGCTTTGCAAGTGCATAATTTAAATGGTTATGTTTCTAACTATGTTTTTGGCAGTAGAATCGGTGTTATTTGGTATATTCTATTGAATGCTTAGGTTTACATTTATGGTTATTAATAGTGGAACATAGTTCGTTACTCTTTGCAATGCACACATTTGAAAGTGAAAGATTACTTACTTAGGGTCTTTTGTTTGGTTTTTATAGGATGTGTAGGTTCTGCATTTGATGAAAATCATGTTATTGCATTTTTTTTGTGTGCGAATCATGATGCAAGGTCTAGAGGATAGTGCTATTGAACTTGATATTGTGGAATGGTTAGTTGTCTGTTTAGAATATTGATGGGATTGTCTTTGATGAATTAGCATAATTGTGGTCTCCTATCTTGTTCGAATGATCTATCAAAGTCCTAAGAATCTTGGTGGATGGAATTGTGTATAAATCAAGAGTTGCTACTTTGGATTATGCTGGTTTAGAACAACACAAAGGTGCATGTCAGGGCTGGCACATGGCATCTGCATGACATTATACTGAAACCATTACTGGGAATCTTTTCTAAAAGTACCAATATGACATCATGGCATTACATATATAAAATAAGTGAAACATAGTAGATAGGAGATAGTGTGCGTGTATGTGTGCATAGTTTGGGTTGGAATAAGATTTTTGGGGAAGATGGACAACAAAATAGAAAATGTTCACAATTTTAATTGCTGCATGATTTATTTTTCTTGCTCCTTCTTACAAATGCTTAATGATATATCATCGATAACTCTGCTTACAAACTTTTTCTTCGAAAATCTTCCAGGACAGACACAAACCCCATTGCATAATAAGCCCAAATCTAAATGCTGGAGGTGTTCTAGAGCAAAAGGCGAGCAATGAGGACACCGGAATCTTGATAAGTGGTTGAGAGATTACAAAATCTGAGCTGCAAATGCTTAAGGTTTGAAATGATATATGCTCCTACCTAATTTTGAGATACATGAGTTATTTTTTATTTAACTCTTTGGTTTCGGTTGGCAGGAGTTCAATGTGCTAGGAAGCCTCACTTTTGGGTGAATGTTGATGGGACATTCCAAGAGTAAGGATAAAAATGGTTAAATGGAAGATTTGGGATAAGGTGACTTTGTGATTCTTTTTTTTTGTAGTTGCCCTGTAATTTATTGGGAGGAAACTAACCAAAGTTAAATTTACCTCCATTCTTCACTAGCCTATAGTGAAGCTATTTAGTCCTATCGTGTCATTGCCAACACCTAATAAAGCAATGAATCAATGTGGTGAATAACCTATTCACGTGTTAAATCGAATCCAGAAGTTTTATTGGTTGGGTCAGGGACAAGCACCATTCTCAAGCAGGTACACATTTTTACTGACAATATTATACTTGTGTGCATGAATAGATACATTGATCAACTGCATTAAGATCACCATTCAATTACCATTGTTCCCATTGGAATATTGATGTAGCAATTGATCTTGAATCTATCAAAACTCTAGCCAGGTTCTTGTACAAGAGCAAACCATTTTCTCTGGATGAGTGTGAAGATCTCACACTTATCATACAAAGTAACATATACAACTACCTTGGTATACTGCTTGAGGGCCGTGAAAGGTTTGAAGAAGAACTTTTAGCTGATAGAAGAAAAATCCGCCAACATGATCCTTCTAGCTCTGGTATGTTCATACTCTTACAATTATATTCTATTGGCTATCTGCCATTTGTTTTGATGTGTAATTCACATATCTAGAGTCTCAGGACTCCGGAGATATCTACTTGTTTATTTTTTTCTAAAACAGTTGAACCAAGTGAAAAACTCCAATATTCTTAACTGTATTGGCTGGAAATGACCTCTGTGTGTTTTTGTAGGCCATTGTGGATCAGGATTCTATGATGAAGTTATCGAGTACTCCATTGTTTCGCTCTTGAAAGTATTCTCTGGTTGGATTCTAAAAGCCATGGCTTTAGGTAATCTTGAAGACATTTTCTTATGCACCGCGAACTAGCATTTTTACTTATGCACTAAGAGATGTTCAATGTGTGATTTTATTGGTCTTGCACATACATGGCATTTTCCCATGCTAAAGTTATGGGTACTTGTTTGTCCCTGTTGATTTTTTAAAATTTTCTGTCATGGAGTCTAGGTACGTGCAAATTGAGCACATTAACGATCTTCTTTATTTGATATGACAAAAGAACAAAACATTTGAGAAAAGAATCCCATTAAGCTACTTTTGCAAGTGAAACTAGCTAAGGAAAGATGAGAGATTATGTACTTCAGTGAAATGAGATATGTTTAGTAAATTGGTTAAACACTTTGCTGCATTAGCTACAGTATGCCATGTACTGCGGACTAGCATTTTTACTTTTGCACTAAGAGATGCTCTATATGTGATTTTATTGGTTTTGCGCATACACGATATTTTCCCATGCTAAATTCTAGGTACTTGGTTGTCCCCGTTGCTTTTTTAAAATTTTCTATCATGGAGTCTGAACTGATTTTTTTTAAATAGCCATATGATCTAGAACTTTCTTATGTTAGATTTATAGTTTGAAACATGTTCATTCAGTGTACAGCAAAACCAAAGCACTGAATTTGGTCTGTGTGGTTGAATTTATCTCACTATAGCTGAATGCCCATGCATTGCTACGGATTTTAAAATTTTATTATACTACATGTTATGAAAGTAACAGGTGGTAAAATTATTTAGAACATGCATACAAATATGTTCTAAAAGTTTTTTAAAACTATTGCAAAGCACAGGTATTCAGCTAGTACTAGTATGGAAAAAATTGCGCAGTTTTGTCCACTGTCGTGGGGGAACGGAATAACGCCAGCTGCATATTTGCTCAACAAGAGAGAGAAAATTTAGTTTACACATGTGGCATAAGCAATCTTTTTGAGCAGATTACAGGTAAACAATTTTAGTTCATATATATTATTAAATAAATTGAAGATTGCACTAATTTAAACTGGAGTGGGTCACACAAAACACTAGAGGTAGCTAGACTTTTCACGTAACAAGTTACGCTCTGATATCTCTTCTTACACGCAACAACTCTTGGATCGTATTGGAGATTATGAGATACGGCACAAACATGTACAGTCTCAAAAATGAAGAAGATGAATCTTGTAGAGAGAACCAAAATAACGGCGTTGAAGTAATCACAATGAGAGAGAAAAGATTTAGCGAAGCCGACTGTAAATTTTTAAGTACAATCTCAAAAAAGTACACGAGATTGTCGTTTACTCACAACCCTCTCGAATCTTTTAGGACCCTCGGATTTTTGTCCTATACAAGAATCTAGTGCTAAAAAAATCCTAGTCTCTAATTCTCTCGTACATCCTCTACTTTGAATGAATAAACTTGATTGCTAGGTTGCTTGGTTCCTCTCCATGGCCACCCCCATGGTTTATATAGTCTCTTCTAGCTATTCTTTAATTTAGAGTATGAATTCTAATCCAATATGAGTGGGAATCTTAATACTAATAGGATAGGAATCCCAATCCTAGTAGGATTCATCTATGGCTCTTTATAACACACCTTTTCAAACATAAAAGACTAGATATGAGTCACCCTAACTCAATAATCTCCACCAACTCTTATTTGTTAAAGTCACTATGCTCCTCTAAGAACTCGCTCTAAGTAAGCTCCATCTTTTTTCAATTTTTTTGTTTTTCCTCTTACCGTTGGAAGTACTCCACCATAGGGGCTCATACACATCACCATAATGTGTGTCAGTGTCTAAGCCAGCCTATCCAAACTCTCCAGTTGAGAGCTCCTTCGTTATATAGTTTGATTAACCACATCTCCTATTTCTATAGCCTTTCATGCCATAGGTTTGTACCGCATCCGAGCTTCACCTGCTCACCAGTGTTGCGTGGTTGGTCCCACCATATTTTCCTTATTCCAACAGCTAGTACATCTGCCTTTGTGTTTACTAGATTTTGTAACCGTCTTTGCAGTTCTGCACAAAACTACAGATAAGATCGAAGTACCTACCATCAAGATTGTTAAAATCGTGATTCTAGTCATAGAATCGTATGATTCTATGATCCCACAAAACCAATCTGACTCAAATCACATCTGGAGTCGTACCAAGTAGAATTATAGTAGAATCACGATCCTAATCGTAGAATCGTGGTAGAATCATGGTTGAATTGTAGAATCATACAGCATCCAATATTATAAAAGATTTTGGTGTTTGGTTGTGTCCTATCCCTCAATTCAAGTTGTATGTTAAGTATTAAGTAGTTAATAGTTTAGACATTAATAGTCACAGGTTTGGAATAATAAAAATTAATTTGATTGTTTATTTATTTTACTTTTTCTGTAAAATAATCAGATTATGGCAATATTGATAACATCACTCTTCTAGACATAGCTCTCAATGACATAGAATTTAAACCACGATTCTAGCCGTGAATAAGATACATTTATTGTTAAAATTAGACGCCAAATGATCAAATAAACACTCATATCACTCTTGAAATACATGGTAAATTGAAAAAAAAATGTTTTTGGTAGAATTGGGTAGGATCTTAGATTCTACGATTCGATCTTAAAATGTGATGCTACCAAAGTGCCTCCGATCCGATTCAGGATCATGATTATGACAACCTTGTCTACCATTGATAACACAATTTCCTTTTCTGACTAGGATTTTATAAGACCTCCTGTTAGTTGCTCTTCCTTTAGGTTTATCCATTAATCGATATTCTCTATTGCTCCACATACAAGAATCTATTGCTAAAGAATATCTTAGCATCTAATCCTCTCGTGAGCCCTATGCTCTAATCCTCTCTTGCGCACTCTGCTTTGGACGAGTAAGCTTGATTGTTTGGTTCCTCTCTATAGTTATCCTCCATGGTTTATATAGTTCCTCCTAACCCTTCTTCAATTTAGAGTAGGAATCCTAGTAGAATTTATTTAGAACTCTTTATAGTATAGATTTTTAAATTTTAAAAAGATTATATATGAGTCACCCTAACTCAATGTAACACCATGCCTAATAATCTTGTGTCATGTTGCACCATGGTTTGGGTTGGTTTCATCTGTTGTACAGTGTTTGTGAGCTGAAGAATGGTTTCTATGTTAGTTTGTGTGTGTATTGGGTATTTTTCAGAGAACACAGGGATCGGGGCATGGGTTGGATATTATTTTTAGTTGAGAGGTAAATGAGAAATGGTTTTGGGTTGCAGCTTGAGGCTGTTGCTGAGTACAAGTCTATTCATGGAACATTTGGGCCACATCTGCGAGCCACATTGCCGCTAATTTCCACCACATCAACAAGGGGTGGAGCTAGGCATTGTGTCGTGTATGCACTAATACACCCAGAAATTTAGAAAACCAGCAGGAACCAAGGGCAGGCTTGCCATTCTGGAGAGCTTTGGTGCCCGCCAAAGCTACCATCGGCTAGAACCCCCTCCGTTGAGTGCCCCAGGCCGTTGCCTGAGAAGAAAGTCACAACATCGCGTGAGCTCTAAAGACTGAAGATCGTGGCTTTGTGGAGCATTTGAACCAATGGTGGGGTGCACTGCGCTAAGGAAGGCCATGGACACCAAGGCCCAAAAGGCTAAGGCATGCCCCTGCTCTCTTGGCACCCAAAGGCCAAATCGCACACTGTCTATTGCCTTGCTTAAGACTCTAGCACGGCGGAGGCCAAACCCTAGCATGGCGTGGTGGGCCAACTACAGTGGAGTCGGAGCAGGCGTGTAGGCAGAGCAGGGGCGAGAAGCCAAGGGGGTAGGGGCGCTACCTGGTGACTAGCCTAGGCCATAGGCAGCAATGCCAATGGGTGGTGCCAAAGTAGGAAAGAAGACATCAAGACTTCAAGAGCCAAGCAGCAGCCAGTAAGGTAGCTAGTGGAGCAGTGGTGCCAGTTGTTGCAATGTCCAAGTCTACGACTAGTAAGTACTCTATCCTCTCAAACCTCAATTCTAATTTTCACATGATTGTCTCAAATGGATTGTGATTTTTTGCTTATTTTGAATAATTGAAATTTTAATTTGGTAGAAAATTATCAAGACCCAATCAGTTGACCCAATCTTCTCAGTTATGAATATTATCAAGACCTATGATGTAGTGAATATATTGTATAAGACTTTAGACTTATGTGTGAAGTGTGCACACCCATTGAAAATTTTCTAGCTCCACTACTGACATCGACCTAGGGTGTCACATGCACGTGGGTCCATGATGTTGTTAAGCCGGTTTGGTGTGGTGGTGCAAAATGAAACTTAATTGCTGAGGAGATGGTTTTATTTGAAAAGATTGGTAACACCTTGTGTTTTATGCAACTCATGGCAAATTGCGTGGTACAATTTAGGATTTACTCATATTTCACTATCCCATTGTCTGTCACCCAGCTAAAACTAATATGGTCATATGACTGTGCGGGTGTGATGATCCCATTTTAAAAATAGGATCATCGTATTTTCTGCAACAGCTCAACAGTTTAGTTGCAGACAAAAAGAGTATCATATTTGCTCATGAGTATATTTTTAAAAATAGTTTGATTAAAATATGACCTAATGGCTAACCTACAACAGTTTTATAGGCGTCTAAGCCTAAAACTTAACTTACATTCAGAATAACCAATCAAATCTTATAAGAACGCTTGAGTGTGGTCGTAACCCTAACAGAATATGTGAGACTAAAAGTCAAATTGCATTTGCTTGTGCAGAAACAAAGGAAAAGATTTATTATGTAAATTTTCCCTAGGAAAAAAACACACTCATCATTCATCACCATAGCCATATACTACGTGTTTTTTCGGAAAGGGTAGCAGTATTCTATGTGTTTCTACATGCATATATTGATAGTCCATTGGTACCCCTTTCATGGCCAAACCTTAATTTCTTCTTTTTATTTTTCACAAGAAAATTTCTTTTGGTTTTTGTGTGTGACTTATTCTAACTTTTAGTTGAGGACACTTCTCTTGTGTTGCTTCCTTCAGTACAGTTGTTGCCACTTAGACTTCGTTGCATTAGTTAAGGGTAGTTCGCTGATTTGAAGAACCGTGCCTCTGAGCTGATTGATTCTTGCAAGCATGGAAAAATGAGGTTTTATCTACGCATGTAGGGCATGCAAATAATTAGAGCATCTTCAGTGCACAGTAGCCCAAGTAGTAGGTCAATGAGAACATATTTAGTGCATCTTAAGTTTTGGTGTATCCCCGTACATTCTCTTCAAAACAATCTTAAAAAATCCAAAAAATTAACAACATTGACACAAAATCAATCTATCATGCTGCAAAATTTCAAATCTAAATTTGATCTACACATGGAGAAATAAAAAAGACAAGCCTGCTGAAAATGAAATCCAAAAATAAATGAAAGGAAAAGGCCACTATCACTAAAATTTGTCTTTTTTTTGTTTTTCCTAATATACGATGCGATTTTAGTTGAATTTTTGCAGGATACTTGATTGCATCATGGCTTATCTAATCAGTTTTTTTGAATTTTTTATGATCGTTTAATTCATATTTTGAAGAGGGTGTACAGAGATACACTAAAACTTAGATGCACGATACATGTTCTTGTAGGTTAGTAGCTTCAAGACAGAATATGTATCATATCAATTGAAGCTACCACCCAAAATCATTCACCACAATTCATAGTAGCTCCAGGATAAGCCCACAAAATCTGAAGTGAAACTACACTCTCACTAATCACTACAATGCATAGTAGCTTCAAGACCAGTAAAAAAACCTTAAAGGAAAGCTACAACACATCTCTCCAATGTACACAAAAGAAGCTACAGGCTAGACCCACACAAGTTAGTTGAAGCTACCACAGCTTCATGGAGCTTTTGTAGCCCTATTTGAAGCTATCATCCATACCGTCATGGCATACCTCTCCTATATGGATAGCTACAACGACTGTCCACAGTGGGGTACTAGAGATGCTGTCGGTTAGGGCCAATTTGATAAAATATTTCTGTAATAGGCTAAAAAGCATGCCCCTATCTACCCACCTCATTGTTGTACTACATCACCATCCTGATGCCCATTGGCATAGGCTCCACTCCAACAAGGACGTAGGGGTATGCATCTGATGCACTCAATACCCGATGGCTTACGACCGCGAGATGGTCGCCACGCCCGTCGTGTCAAACTTGATGAAGATAAGCATCCCAAGCACGAACTGCAACACTAATTGTCTAACATCCAAACAACATGTTATGTTGCTACCACAGCTGCCAAATTGGAGTTACTGGAAGACTAATAGTGTGTGTGATATGCCTGTGCAATGATCATTTGGCAGCCTCCTTGGAGAAGGAGCTTCGGTGGCTGAGGCAGTCGACAGTGGTGGACACAAAGGTGGCGACCATGTTGACGCCACCGCTGATGATGGATGACATGAGCGAGGCGGCGCCAGTGAAGCTGATGGTCTTGAAGAGGACAGGGGTGTAGAACATGACCACATTGATGCCAATGAGCTATTGCAGCGTTAGGATCAGGATAGATATCGCAAGCTGCGGCTAGTAGCGATGCTCGAGGAGGGTGCTCCATGGGTTCTTGATGGCTTGGTATCCTCGCTAATGGCAACCATGGTTCAACATTTTGGTGAAATTTTGCTAATTTTGTTCCTTTCAGATGGTACCAAAAGGAAATGCATTTAGCCAAATTTTGGCTGAATTTGTCCTTACTTGAAATTTGTCCAAATTTTGGTTAAATTTTGTCAAAATTCAAATGATGTTTGAATATTTTGTCTGAATTTTTAGCCGAAATGATGAAATTTCATTCGTTCATCTCTTTCGTTTTACACAAAGAAATTAATTGGAGCCCAACCCCTCCACACCCGATGCCACCTAAGCCAATCACCCACCACTAGCCACCGCCTTGCCATGGAAGAACAACAAACCCTGCGCGGCCTGGCCAGGCCATTCCCTCTGTGGTTCACGCAACTGGAGCTCACTATGACCGAGTAGCTTATCCAGCTTAGTGAGAGCAACTGCTCCTCTAGCGCAGCCTTCAACCTGTAGGGAGGGCCAGCCCCCTCATTTGCCTCCTCTGAGATAGCCTCCACTCCAAAGAGGTGGGGCCATAGGGGCTCCAATCACTGAAGGATAAGCTAGAGCCTGATGAAGCTTCTCGAAGGCTGCCTACACAATACGCATATATACTTGCATGTAAGTATGAGTCAACAACAAATGTGCGAGTGCAGAATCAATCTCTATGTGTACACAAATTTGCAATTAATGCCAGCATGCATTGGCCATGCATGCATGTGCATGTGTGCATGGTCATCGTTTAACGGTGTATTCAGAATTAAGTTGGACATGTAGTTTGTTTTAATAAAAGTTAGTCTAATCTCATACTAGCAAGTTATGAGGGGGAAATCTATCACATACATGCAAAATATCTAGGGATTGCATCGTCGTATGCATATGTGTCATCATAATTATGAAGGTATATCTATTTGGTGATCACCCGCTTGCTGAACCCGACATCGATGCCGAGGAGGATCCGGCCAATGATGAGCATGAGCACATTGATGGTGAGCCTGTTAAGGACGGTGCCGGCGAGGACGATGATGCTGCCACCGAGCATGGTCATCCTACGGTCGCACTTTTTGGTGATGATGGAGGCGAAGAGGACGGCGAGGTAGAGCGAGGAGGTGAAGGTAATGTGTCCAACAATTTTTAGTATCAATAATTCAACATAACCGATAGTAATTCACAAGGATAAAGAAGTAGCGATCAAAGCATTTACTAAAAACTGAAGCCCCCTAATAGTGAATGATCTAAGGACCAAACCATGGACAAAAGATGATAGGTATTGGGAAAATACGTAATTTGACCTCAATGGCCTACAAGAAAAAGAAAAATGAGTTAAAAATTTCAACTAAAAAATAATAAAATGATCAAATAAAAGTAAATGCATTACCTTTTAGAATTCATAGAAGTTTTTACATTCTCTTAATTTCTAGAAGTGATGAATCACAATGTTATTGGTAACTCTTTTTGTCGTAGGGATGGCCCCCACCTAAACCCAGCAGGCCTGGTAGGAGGTTATAAGGCCCAGAATAGGCCATGTGTAATGACATAACTACCCCCAGAGGGGATAACCAGATGTAAGGGTATAACTGTAAAAGCACTCCTCATGTGTATGCATATATACGAGTAAGCCATGGGGAGGACCCAGGCCATGACACTTATCTTCATCACTCTCCACTACCACCTCTCTCTCTGTTTGGTCTGTAGCCACAACAGTTGGCGCCGTCCGTGGGGAGGACGAGGACAAGCCTCAAGACCGGAGAAGAAGGATGGCACCGAAAAAGCTTCTTGGCGGCGCGGGAAAGAAGGCGGCGGGCGGGCGTCGATGAGTACGTGGCCGGCGCCGGCAGCGGCGGACGCGGTGGCGATGCAGCGCGGTAGCGAAGACGCCGGCGTTCGCGCGGCGACGACCAACCTCGCCACCGCACCGCGACGACCAACCCGTCACCGGCACGCGACGACCCGCCCGCCACGGCGTTGCGGGGACGGACCATGATCGAAGACGTCGACGCGGTGCGGCGACAACCGACCCACGACGCAACGACACCGACCTCGCGCCCCATCGCAACCCTCGCCGGCGGCGCGGACGGGCGGTTCGAGGTAGCCACGACGGAGCGACCGGCGATTCGGGACCCGCGACGCGGTCGTCCCGCGCCGATCCGCGCCGTCGGAGTATCGGCGACCCGCTGCACCGGCGATGGAAAGTGCTCTGTGGCGGCTCTCAACACATTCCGGCGGAGCTAGGGGACCTTCGCGGGCCGTCGAGAGATATGCAAGAGGCTCGAGTCGCAAGCGCGCCCGATGTCGCGTCGAGCCCACGCCGAGAGGGCGGACGATCGCGAAGCCCCCACGCCCAGCCGCGTGCGCTGCGCGCGTGGATCCGAGTCCCGCGCGGCGGGCTGCAGCAGGCGGCATGGCCCGAAGACTTCAAGTTTCCTAGCGCCATCGACTCGTACAAGGGCGGCACGGACCCCCGCGAGTTCGTGCGCGTATACGAAACCGCGATCGAAGCTGTGGGCGGCGATGACACCACGAAGGCGAAGGGACTCCCCCTCGCGCTACAAGGAGTGGCGCTCTCTTGGTTCTTTACCATAGAGCGGGCTCCATCTACGCGTGGGAACGACCGTGTCCGCCTTCACAACAACTTCCAAAGAAACTACGTCGACCGAGTCGACGCGGACCAGCTCTTTGCCGTGAAGCAAAAACCTTCGGAGAAGCTCCGGGACTACTTCAAACGCTTCGCCAAGATTTGATGTCAAGTGAAAGACGTCAACGAAACCACCATCGTCAATGCAGCCATACAGGGCCTTCGACCGGGCCCGATGGTCGAGTACAACGCGCGAAAGCCAATCAAGACGGTGGCGAAGCTCTTCGACAAGATGGAAGAATATGCCAGGGCGGAGGAAGACGCGCGGCGAAGGCAAAGTGATGACTCCGACACCAACCAGGCCGGAGCCTCGGCAAAAGCCGAAGATCCGCCGAAGGGCGGTTCTTCGAAGGGAAAGCGTAAGCGAGGTCGTCGAGGACGCGCCCGACCGCAGGGACAACTCGCATAAGGAGTCGTCCGATCAGCCCAAGTGCGGCCAGCAGAGGTCGAGGCGAAACCGGTACATCCTCGACATCGAAGGCGGGTCCGACGAGGGTGCTCCAGCGGGCCGAGGCGATCGGGGGCGCGGCCGTGGCAGGGGCCGCGATGATAAGGATCGTGGAGATTACGACAACCAGCATCAGGGACTGTGGTGCGTAGTCCACGGCCGCGGCAATCACGATACCCGCGCCTGCACCTCCATCGCGGCGCTGCGCGACAGCGTCGCCAGGGACAGGAACCCGGAGGCGCGCCCGCCTGCGGTGGCCCACGTCCAATTCCCATACGAGGCCCCCATGCAGGTACAGGCGCAAGGCATACAACCCCAGGAAGGCACCCTACGGATCCAAGCTCACGTACAGCAGCCTCGGGAGGGCCTCCTGCCGTTGCAGGCCCCAGACGCAACCTACCGCAGGGTCATTAACGTCATATCTGGAGGCTCTGCGCAGGAATTCGCCTCGGCACGGCAGCAGAAAGCTTATGCGCGAAGACTACATCATGTGGCGGCATACCCAGCGCAAGCACCGCCGGATTGGGCGCAGCACGAAGTTACATTCACACCCGACGACGCCCAGGGTGTGGATTTCCCTCATCAGGACCCCCTGGTCATCCGGGTCACTATCGCGGGATGCGACGTGGGGCGCGCCTTGGTGGACGGCGGTAGCTCCGCGAACGTATTGTTTGCGGCGGCCTTCGACCAGATGGGGATCCCTCGAAGCCGCCTAGCCCCCTCGGGCATCCCACTGCAGGGCTTCGGCGGACAGCCCCTGCGGGCGCTGGGCCAAATAGGTCTTCAAGTCTCCTTCGGCCGAGATGACAATGTGCGGGCCGAAGACGCCACCTTCGACGTGGTCGACCTTCCGTACCCCTACAATGCCATATTGGGACGCCCAATCCTCAACTCCTTCGGTGCGGTACCGCATCATGGCTACCTGTGCATGAAGATCCCGGGTCCCCGGACCATCATCATCGTCCGAGGCGACCAGGATATGGCCCGACGCATCGAGCCAGGTACCAGGTGCCCGCGTCTCGAAGCCCAACGGCGCTCCTAGAGCTGGCGCGGGGCCATTCACACGCGCCTTGGCGGGCCCTGCAGATGTCTAGCGACTAGAGGCTTCGGCTGCACCAAGGGCGAACGGTTAGTATATCTACCCTTCGTAATTGCTCACCCGCGCAAACGGGGATGTAATAAAGATCGCCGTTTGTCGCTAATCTTTCTTTATCACGCGCAAGTACGCATTGAAGGCGCGGGCAGGCTTAGCCAACGCGCGCGTCCCCGCAGTATAAACCAAAGATGCACGTTCGCGTGTGCACTCGCCGTAGCCAGGGGTACGGGACTGAGTATAAACCAAATACGCACGTTCGCGTGTGCACTCGCCGTAGCCAGGGGTACAGGACTGAGTATAAATCGAAGTCGCACGTTCGCGTGTGCACTTGCCATAGCCAGAGGTGACGGGCCTGAGTATAAACCAAAGACGCACGTTCGCGTGTGCACTCGCCGTAGCGTGGGTACGGATCGAGTATAAACCAAAGACGACGTTCGCGTGTGCACTCGCCGAGCAGTGTACGGATCGAGTATAAACCAAAGACGCGCGTTCGCGTGTGCACTCGCCGAGCTGTGGGTGCGGATCGAGTATAAATCGAAGTCGACGTTCGCGTGTGCACTCGTCGTAGCGAGGTGACGAGCCCGAGTATAAACCAAAGACGACGCGTTCGCGTGTGCACTCACCGTAGCGGGTGCGGATCGAGTATAAACCAAAGACGCACATTCGCGTGTGCACTCGCCGTAGCTGTGAGTACGGATCGAGTATAAACCAAAGACGACGTTCGCGTGTGCACTCGCCGTAGCGAGTGTACGGATCGAGTATAAATCAAGTCGACGTTCGCGTGTGCACTCGCCGTAGCCAAAGGTGCGGGCACAGTATAAATAAAAGCGCGACCGGGACGCCCTCGCACGCAGTCCACGGACTTTAAATAAGATGTAGCGTCGAGGTCCGCCTCGCACGCACAAGTCTCGGACTATAAAGAAGACGAAGCGTCGGTTCGCTTCGCACGCACTATCCACGCACTTTAAATAAGACGAGCATCGAGGTCCGCCTCCGCACGCACAAGTCTCCGGACTATAAAGAAGACGTGAAGCGCCGAAGTCCGCTCGCACGCACGATCCACGGACTTTAAATAAGACGTAGCGTCGAGGTCCACCTCCGCACGCACGAGTCTCCGGACTATAAAGAAGACGTGGCGTCGAAGTCCGCTCGCACGCACTCATCCACGGACTTTAAATAAGACGTAGCGTCGAGGTCCGCCTCCGCACGCACAAGTCTCCGGACTATAAAGAAGATGTAGCGTCAAAGTCCACTTCCGCACGCACCAGTCCACGGACTTTAAATAAGACGTAGCGTCGAGGTTCGCCTCCGCACGCACAAGTCTCCGGACTATAAAGAAGACGTAGCGTCGAAGTCCGCTTCCGCACGCACAAGTCCACGGACTTTAAATAAGACGTAGCGTCGAGGTCCGCCTCCGCACGCACGAGTCTCCGGACTATAAAGAAGA
Organism: Dendrocalamus sinicus; assembly: GCA_036346575.1. Lineage (NCBI taxonomy): Eukaryota > Viridiplantae > Streptophyta > Magnoliopsida > Poales > Poaceae > Dendrocalamus > Dendrocalamus sinicus. The sequence goes on along the minus strand of CM070643.1, from coordinate 28,546,388 downwards.
CGTAGCGTCAAAGTCCGCTTTTGCACGCACCAGTCCACGGACTATAAATAAGACGTAGCGTCGAGGTCCGCCTCCGCACGCGCGAGTCTCCGGACTATAAAGAAGACATAGCGTCGAAGTCCGCTTCCGCACGCACCAGTCCATGGACTATAAATAAGACGTAGCGTCGAAGTCCGCTTCCGCACGCACCAGTCCACGGACTTTAAATAAGACGTAGCGTCGAGGTCCGCCTTCGCACGCGCGAGTCTCGGACTATAAAGAAGATGTAGCGTCGAAGTCCGCTCGCACGCACGCCGATCCACGGACTTTAAATAAGACGAAGCGCCGAGGTCCGCCTCGCGCGCGAGTCTCCGGACTATAAAGAAGACGTAGCGTCGAGGTCCGCTTCCGCACGCACCAGTCCACGGACTTTAAATAAGACGTAGCGTCAAGGTCCGCCTCCGCACGCGCGAGTCTCCGGACTATAACGAAGACGTAGCGTCGAGGTCCGCCTCCGCACGTGCGAGTCTCCGGACTATAAAGTAAGACGTAGCGTTGAGGTCTGCCTCCGCACGCGCGAGTCTCCGGACTATAAAGAAGGGCGAAGTGCCGAGGTCCGCCTCCACATACGCCTGTCTACGGACTCTAACAAGGCAAAGTGCGGAGGTCTGCCTCCGCACACGCCGGTCTACGGGCTGTCCGCTCTAAGGAACCCCGGCGCAGCTACTTCGCCAACGGGGGCATCAACACATAGCGCATATCCTAAATGCCAAGTCTGCATACCGGAAAAATCACAAGTACAAAGGTCCGGCAACACCCCTGCCGCTGTAAGCCGCTATCCCGCGGGTTCATCCTTAACACGCGCTAAAGTCGGGGCTCCGCTCGAAGACGGCCGGCTCGCCCAAAAGTCCAGCGACTCTTCGGCCCTTCGCCACCGTCGAAGGCGTCGTCGGGTCAAAAGGTCGGCCGCAAGAAGCCGGCCCCCGCGAGGAAGCTGCCCGGGATATAGGCGAAAGTCAGAATGCATGCAGCAAGGGCGTACTTTATTCGCAAAGACAAGGAACAGTACAACGCACGCCTACACCTAGGCACCACGGCGTCAGACCTGCGGGTTCCTGGCGCCTGCGGAGGGCCCAGCGCCGCCATCGTCGCGTCGAGGGACCCCATCCAGAAATTGGTCGAGGCTCCCCGTCCCGTAGAGCGTCTTCTGGAGCTCGATCCGTGCAGCATCCGGCCCGACGTAACCCCAGATCCGGTCGAAGAAGGGCCCAAGGGCAAGCGGCGAAGGAGCGACGGCGCCGGACATTACTCGGCCCGCCAGTCATCTCCACTGGGATCATCCAGCGGCGGCGCGCGTACAACCACGGTGCTGCAGGAGCGCGCACACCAAGCATGCCGACGTATACGCGCAGTGGGTGCCGGCGGCGTCGCCGCGTCGCGCACGGCGTTGGCGGCATCCCGACCAATGGAGCGTCGAGACAACTCCTCCAGGCGAAAGCGCGGCCGCACCTCGGCTACCAGCCCTTGAAGATGGCTCTCCAGCGCTTGCATGGCGTCCCACGCAACCACCGAGGCGCCGCCCGTCGGTTGCGCTCGCTAGAGTCAAGGCAAGCTCGCTTTTTCCTTCTCTAGCGCGGCGACTGCTCCAGAGCCCGTCCCGCTCCGCCGCGAACTTCCGTTCAGCGCCGCGCCGACTCTGCGCGATGCGGCGGTCCTCGGCGTGCGCCCTCGCTTCGGCACATTCCGCTTCCAGCTGGCGGATACGGGCGTCCTGGGCAGAGCGGGCGCTAGAGGCTTCGCGCAGCTCCTCCTCGGCGGCCCGTAGCCTATCCTCAAGCGCCTTTTGGCTACGAGCATAGGCCGTTTGCACGGCCTGCCCCAGCACAAGTGTCTGTAGAACGGACAAGACTTAGCAAACTCAGCTAAGCTCAGGCATGGTCGTATGAGTACTTACCCTCACCCAGACACCTCGAAAGCGTCCTCGAGGTGCCCCGCACCGTAGGCCTGCAGCACTTGCGGGTCGACGCTCGTGGCCGCGTCATTCACGATCCCGCGCCACGCCCTCAGCGTCTTCGGAGGCGGCACGAAGTCCGCAGGGCTCACGTGCTCGGAGGCCCCGTGTTCCGCCGAGTGCTCCCCCTCTGGAATGAGCAACGCTGTAAACAAGGATACGGGTGAGCACCCCAAGGCATAAAAGCATACACCAGAGTAAGCTAAGCCACCCTACCTTCGGTAGCAGAAGGAATAGTCCCGCCGCGAGCGAGGCTTCCGCGATCGGGAGGACGGCGGCCGCCATCGCTGCGGCGGGCGGTGTGGCGAGGGGCGTAAGGCGATAGGCGCGGGGCCCCGGTGCTTACTGGAGTCCCACAAGTTTCTGATGCCCGTGGCCACGACGAATCCCCGCGGTGTCCGGTGGAGCTCCGGCCGCACACATGGCCGTTTGGCCGGGGCAGCCAGCAGCGCCACCACCCCCGCAGCCGTGGTTGGGGCGCCGGGCGAAGGTTCCACGATGGCGATGCGTCGAAGGGCACCTCGGTTCCGTTCTCGTGGTAAAGACAAGACGCGGCACGTGTGCCCCGCGAGGGCGCCGCACCACAGCGGTCGCGGTCGAGGGCTCCACCTCGGCATCGCCGGTCCGCACGGGGTCCGCCTCGGTGACTTCGGCGGGCGGTGAGGTTTCCCCCCGCCGGTTGCCCGTGGCAAACCCGCCGTCCGGGACGCTTGCCGAAGACACCTCGCCTTCGGCGCCTGCGCCACCCAAGCCCGAGTCGGCGTACCTCGCCGAAGTCGACTCCACGTCGCCGCGCCGGAAACACTAGCGGCAGCGCGCGCAGCGCCTGCCGCGCCCTCTTCCGAGACGAGGCCTTCTTCTTCTTCGCTCCACCATCGTCTGGAGCGACACGGTCCGACACGGCAAGGCCCAAGACCTCGCACACGCGGTTTATTCGCCCCAGCCCCGCCTTGGCGATAGCAGACGCGCGCTGCTCGTGCTCCCTGGCGGTGTACGGCCCCAGGAATACACGCGCGGCTTGCTCCGCCTCCTCCAAGGAAATCCCTGAAGCAAAGGAGAATAGCATCAGCATACAACGCATTTCGCGTCAACAAAGGAGGGACGCAATCGAGGCTTACGAGGACCGGGCGGCGCCGGCAGCGAGCAAACCCACGGCGAAACATTGTCGTCTCGATGCCTCTCGGCGGCAAGATGCCAGTTGTAGGCAAGCGGTGCCACGCCGTACATCACGTACTCTTCGGCGAGGTTGCGCATGTTGAGGCGGGCGGCCACGCCACGAGCCGCTTGACCTCCGCTTGTCCTCATCATCGAGCGCTCGGCGGGCGAGGGCTTGAACGCGATTGGTCGGCTGTGCACTCAAGGCGCTCCCGCTCTCCACACGGTGGTAGAACCACCGCTTCATCCAAGAAGACTCCACTTCCCGCGAGTTGAGTTCGCAGGAAGAGCTTCTTGCACGACGAGCGAAGAATAAAAGTGACGCTACCGGCTCGACGGCGTCCGCCCTTCCGCCCTTCTACCGCATCGTGCCTCGTGGAGATAGGCGAACAGCGACGCGCCGGGCCGCATGCCCCGAGTGCAAGGCCCGGTGTACACCGTGAGCCGCCATGGCGTTTGAGTCGATTGCGCCCGCTCCACCGAAGGTCGCGCAGTCGCCCGCCGCCACCACGCCGCCGCCGGGATCCGAGCCCGCGTCGAAAAATGCAGCGAATACGACCGCCTCGACCTCTCGGGATGCGGTTACGTCTCGTCGGCGGCGAGCAATGACGCCCCTGGCGCCCGGACAACTTCCCCGAGCGCAAGAGCCATTGGATCGTCTTCTCGGTCACGAGCGAGGGGCCTAGCTCGCCGGAGAACGTGCCTTCGTCCTCCGCCACCAGCCGCTCCTGGTCAGCCGCCGCCGGGTCGCGCTCTTAGAGCGCGTATTTCACCTCCAACGGCGAGGATCGCTGGCGAATGGCAGGGCCACCAACCGCTCGCCGCGCCGCATCGAGGCCATCGCTTCCACGACGAGACTGAAGCGGTGAAGATAGCGCGAAGGTGTGGAAGGCGGAGCAGACAGGAAAGAGGGCGTAAAGGTGCGGGGACGCTGTTACGGGGGGGCTATTTCAAGCCACCTCGCCCATACCGCCGCGGTGTAAAGGCCCGCCCCGCACGATTCCCCGTAATCGAAAGCGAAGGGTCGCGGAAGTCCGTGTACGAGGCGCGACCACAGTCGTACAAGCGCCCGTCCAGCGCAACGCCCCACCTAACGCGCGAAGGTCATGACCACAGGCGCCATTCACTGCCCGCCCCGTGTCCCCCTTGCCTAGGGAAGAGGCGAGCGGCTGCAAACACGCAACCGACCACATCCCGCCGCCCATCAGTCATAAGCCGCCGCGTGCCCCGGGCGCGTCGGGTCGCACAAGACGGAACCTAACCCGCGCATCGGGGCGGCGTGATTCGAGAACACATGCAGCGCAAGGCCGCATCAAAGACCCCAAGTCACCGCCCACGCGGCGGTGTTCGCAGGCGGCGCTAACCGGCGCCACCCGCTCGAAGGGTAGGGGCGGAGCGCGCGTCTACTTCGACCAAGCGCGCGTCGCCGCGGCGCGCGTCACGCCGACCAGGCGCCGGCCAGCGCCACCCCTTCGAGGGGTAGGGGACGGAGCGCGCGCGTCTGCCGACCAGGCGCCGCCAGCGCCACCCGCTCGAAGGGTAGGGGACGGAGCGCGCGTCTACTCGACCAGGCGCCGGCCGCCGCGCGCTCACGCCGACCAGGCGCCGGCCGCCGCCACTCCTTCGAGGAAGGGGCGGGCGCGCGCGTCTCGCCGACCAGGCGCCGGCTCGCCGCCACCCGCTCGAGGGGTAGGGGACGGAGCGCGCGCTCACGCCGACCAGGCGCCGCCAGCGCCACCCCCCAGAGGGTAGGGGACGGAGCGCGCGCGTCTCGCCGACCAGGCGCCGGCCGCCGCGCGCGCGTCACGCCGACCAGGCGCCGGCCGCCGCCACCCGCCGAGGGGTAGGGGCGGAGCGCGCGCGTCTGCGCCGACCAGGCGCCCGCCGCGCCACCCGCTCGAAGGGTAGGGGACGGGCGCGCGCGTTATTTCGACCAGGCACCGCGGCGTCGCTCGCGCTCGTCGCCGACCAGGCGCCGGCCAGCGCCACCCGCTCGAAAGATGGGGGCGGAGCGCGCGCGTCTGCCGACCAGGCGCCCGCCGCGCCACCCGCTTGAAAGGTAGGGGACGGAGCGCGCGTCTCACGCCGACCAGGCGCCGGCCGCTTCCACCCGCTCGAAAGATGGGGACGAGCACGCGCGCTCTCGCCGACCAGGCGCCGGCCCGCGCCACTCCTTCGAGGGTAGGGGACGGAGCGCGCGCGCTCACGCCGACCAGGCGCCGGCCAGCGCCACCCGCTCGAATGGTAGGGGCGGAGCGCGCGCTCTCGCCGACCAGGCGCGGCCGCTCGCGCGCTCACGTCGACCAGGCGCCGGCCACGCCACCCGCCGAGGGGTAGGGGCGGAGCGCGCGTCTACGCCGACCAGGCGCCCGCCAGCGCCACCCGTTGAGGGTAGGGGCGGGCGCGCGCGTCTCGCCGACCAGGCGCGCCGCCGCGCGCTCGTCGTCGACCAGGCACCGATTCGTTGCCACCCTTCGAGGAAGGGGCGGCGCGCGCGTCTACTTCAACCAGGCGCCCGGCGCAGCGCCACCCGCTCGAAGGTAGGGGCGAGCGCGCGCGCTCACGCCGACCAGACGCCGGCCGCCGCCACCCGCTCGAAGGGTAGGGGACGGAGCGCGCGCGTCTCGCCGACCAGGCGCGCCGCCGCTCGCGCGTCACGCCGACCAGGCGCCGGCCAGCGCCACCCCTTCGAGGGTAGGGGCGGAGCGCGCGCGTCGCCGACTTGGCGCCGGCTTCACCGCCACCCGCTCGAAGGGTAGGGGCGGAGCGCGCGCGCCTACTGCCGACCAGGCACCGACTTCGCCGCGCGCTCGTCGCCGACCAGGAGCGGCCAGCGCCACTCCTTCGAGGAAGGGGACGAGCGCGCGCGTCATTTCGACCAGCGCGGCTTCACCGCCACCCGCTCGAAGGGTAGGGGACGGGCGCGCGCGTCTACTTCGACCAGGCGCTAGCCAGCGCCACCGCTCGAAGGGTAGGAACGGAGCGCGCTCACGTCGACCAGGCGCGGCTTTGCCGCCACCCATTCGAAGGGTAGGGGACGGAGCGCGCGCTCTCGCCGACCAGGCGCGGCCGCCGCGCGCGTCACGTCGACCAGGCGCCGCCGCCGCCACCCTTCGGGGTAGGGGCGGAGCGCGCGCGTCTGCACTTCGACCAGGCGCCGGCCGCTACCACCCGCTCAAGGGCGGGGACGGAGCGCGCGCGTACTTCGCCGACTAGGCGCCGGCTTTGCTCGCGCGTCTCGCCGACTTAGGCGCCGGCTTCGCGCCCCCTTCGAGGGTAGGGACGGAGCGCGCGCATCTACTTCGACCAGGCGCTAGCATCGCGCCACCGCTCGAAGGGTAGGGACGAGCGCGCGAGTCCACCTGAGGGGCGCAAAGAAAGACGGGGTCTTGTCTGCGAAATCTACCTCATTTTCCTTAACAGGCCACCTACGATTGCATCAACATACAAGGTAATGCCGCGGGCTCCTCGGGAACACCGATCGTAGGTAGGCTGTTAAGAAAACAGGCGCACTCGGCCGCCGCCTACGGAAGCGCGGAGCGAGTCGAAGCGCGGTGGTGCCGATAACCGCTACGATCAAGCTCCGGGAAAAATAGACCTCATACGTGCATCAACATTCCCCTGCCGCCGGCGTCACCAGAATGTTGATGCACGCAGAGGCCCATTTAGGGAACGGCTTCTATCACGGTATACAGGAGCAACGTCTCACGGCGCCATATATATATACCCCAATCAGCAGGGGAACCAACCGGCGGAAGGCCAATCGGCAGAAGTCCAACCGCCGGAAGTCCGCCGCCATATTAATGGTCACGACGCCTCAACGCCCGCACCACGCCAAGCGCGATGCACCACGTGGACGCCCGAAAGTCTGAGCTTTGCAGCAGCGCGCACGACTGCTTCGGCTGCAGCGCAGCTCCAGAAGTTTGGAGAAGCTCACAGGCCGCGGGGACGGAGGGGGCCAAAGGACTCGGCAATATGGCTTCGGCCTTGTGAAGCCCTTTACCATGAGAGGCTCCTGTCGTAGGGATGGCCCCACCTAAACCCAAAGAGTTCGGTAGGAGGTTATAAGGCCCAGAATAGGCCATTGGTAATGACATAACTACCCCCAGAGGGGATAACCAGATGTAAGGGTATAACTGTAAAAGCACTCCTCATGTGTATGCATATATACGAGTAAGCCATGGGGAGGACCCAGGCCATGACACTTATCTTCATCACTCTGCACTACCACCTCTCTCTCTGTTTGGTCTGTAGTCACAACACTTTTCATGTCTTATTTCTCTACAAAGAAAATAAGGCTATCACTCAAGACTAATCGTCGATGTGGTTGTGCAAATATATTTTCACAATTTTCATATCTAAAAAGTACCTCTTAACTATAGTAGTGGCAGTAGGCAATACTAGTTCTATACATTTATGTGCCTTTTGCAGATTCTTCGAAAACTCAATTAGATACTTTAATGTTGAAGAACTAATGAGGAATACAACAGAAACATCATCTAGAAACTTACTTACATGACATTGTACCTTAACTAGTTAAATACTAATGGAACACTAAATCAAGATAACTTGCAATGTTTGCCTTCAATTTGCAACTTGGCCGATATTCCAAAAACCCATTTTGAAATCCTAAATCATAATTCTACAAATTGATGGATAAAAACAATGATGATCAAATTGAAAAGTCCTTTTTCCTTGAAAGAAACCAGGAGAATTGGAAAGCAACCATGAGTCCAGCGAGGTAAGGCTCCACTTCATGCTCCTGCTTTGTTCCCCTTGTTATTGGTTAGGAATTTGTCTATGCCATGGATCCAAAAGAGGGTTCTACTTTGTTCCCCTTGTGTCTCGGGTGGGTGGGCTTAGTAAAGTCGGAAGAACTGCTGAAAACCCCAAGTTAACAAAGTCTCAAGTGGGTCGGTTATTACCATCTATTTTGGCATTTTTGGAGACAGAAATGATGAACTCTTAGTATTTGTTGTTCCAAATAATATGTTCAGTTGCAAGTATATGTGAAAGAATTTAGTATGTAACAGTAATGCCTACAGTTGGTATGTTTTATTTTCATAGCAATCTGTGCAGTTGATTGTGGGGAAATAAGACTAAGGCTAAGCATGAACTAAACATTTGCCCTAGATCTATCAAGAACACACATAAAAAAATGAAAAACTATTTATAACATGCAAAACTACATTTCTAATTCATATCACTATTGGGCAGAAAATGAAAAAGAACATAACAATTTATATGGCGACACATGATTACAATCAACGTTGGTCAGAAATGTAGTCATATGCATACATAATGCCAAAATAAAACATAAAATCTCTAATTAAAATATCTCATTAGTTCAATTTTAATCAGAGATAAGACATAATAATATGATAATGATACATCTTAATTAGGCAACTGAAAAATAATTAAAACAGTGCACAAAAGGTAGACTTCAGTAAAAGAAAACGCACTAGAAAAAGAAAAAAAGAAAAATCATTTTTGCAGCCGGCCCCAAAAGGAACCGCCCCCAAAAACACGTGCGGCCCAAAAATTTGCGCACAGCCAAAATTCTTGTGCACGGTCGAAAATCTCGCGCATGGCCCAAAATCACCGGCTCGACCCACAAAAAATGCATGCGGGGCCAAAAAAATCACGCACGCACGCGCGGCCCAAACCATGCGTGCGGCCCACAACACGCGTGCGGCCCAGGAGAAATCACACACGCGCGCGCCGTCAGATGTTAATCGAACGGCCGAAACGCAGCCGGCCCAAAAAACCTCTCTGGCCCGCAAAAAGACAATCGTCCGATCAGATCGTGCGGTCGCGAGCGCGCCGCAGCAGGGATAAGAGCCCCGAAAAACCCTAACCCTAGCTCATTTCCACCTTCTCCACGCGAAAACTCGGAGCGGCAGCGCGGCGTCGGCGGCATGCTCGCGGAGAGCGGCAGCACAACGTCGGTGGCGGCGCTCACGTAGCGGCAGGAGGCGGCGTCGGCGCTCGCGGAGAGCGGCATGAGGGGGCGCCTCTGTAGCCCTCCTCGCGGCGCGCGCGTGCGACTGAGGTTGCACGCGCAGTCGTCGAGTGGAGCTACGGTGGCGCCCGTGACCGGAGAGACTCCGATTCTCCAAAACACATAAGTTTCCGCTGCCGATTTGATTTTGATTCGGGTTTGAGGGCTCGGGTGGTACTAGATTTAGGGATTTCATTAGGGTTTTGCAAAAATTTCCTAAGTCCCCTCCTTCTAAATGCTAAACCGAGCCTCTAAACTTTAGATCTAAAATTTTAATCAATGGATCCGAGCAAGAACCAGTTCGATCGGTTGGGACTAATGAGGGTTCAAGAAGAGTCTAGGGTTTGCTCTGATACCAAATGTGGGGAAATAAGACTAAGGCTAAGCATGAACTAAACATTTGCCCTAGATCTATCAAGAACACACATAAAAAAATCTTTAGAGCGGAAGCTAAATCAACATACCCGAACTGGGAGATGCCATGAGGCGGTCGGTGCTCGGTTGATGTAGAGGTGGCCGACGGTGTAGTTGATGCCGTGGACGGGGACGAAGGAGGCCTAGTCTTCGTCTACCTTAGCGCTCATGAGAGATTGGGCGTGTATGGGGTTTCATAGCCTTGAACAACTGATGATTCAAGACCTGCCAAATCCCCTCTAATTTTTTATATAGCGCTAGGTGACCGGGATCGAAACCAAATACAGTTGGTTGCACCTCCGATCATGGCACGAGTGGAGGCGTAGCCTCCCTGGAATCTCGGGATGTAGTTAGCCGAGATCAACCCAACATTGATATGTGAAAGAATTGATAGTTGTGCACTTTTTGGTTCCCTTGTATTACAAATATTGCAATAGATGTATGTAACAAGCTCCTCAAGTTTGACAGGAACATGCTTGTTAGCACACTGACCACTCTTTTTTGTACTCTGAATTTGGTATATCGTCCGCACTGAAAATATGAAATCTGAATTCTAGTAATGAAACATTTGTCTATTTCCTTGACACTGCACATGAGGAATATATCCACTTGACAAATTGAACAAGCTAAGAGTGAAGTACATTATATTTCCCTTTTTTTAGACATGTAGATGTTCAAGCTATAATTTTCAGATGTATGGATGTATGATTGTTCAGTTCACTGTTCAAATTGTGCTTTAGATTCTTGATATCTATATTGTTGTAAAGTGAGTTGTCGAATTGTTTGTGAAGGGCACATTTATATGTATATGATGACTGTACTAATAGTTCTAGTACAGCTAGTCATATACATATAAGCATGCTTACAATTTTATTTTTCATATGTCTATGGTCTTTATCTGAATTGAGTGTGTATATGTGAACCGGGTCCTGATAATATGGTTTGGTGGTTGGAATTGAGTTAAAAGGAGCTTTAACTGATACTCTTCACGATTGCGACTTCTGTTAGAAAAATACATATGTTTAGTGTAGAAAAGCATGCTTTATGTTTGCGTAAACCTGACGTGGAAATTTTAAATACATTCATTTCCATTTACTACGTTTAATGCTTAAATTTACAATCCTATGCAAACATACCAAAAAATTAAATCAAATCCGCTTATAATGTCTTTTAAACGATATCTACCCGGTCATCATTTGTCTTAGAGTCATTTTAGACATTTCTCAACTTAAAACAGCCGGCTAGTCTTACTAAAAGCTGAGTTGCCAAGCATCAAACATCTTCAACTCAGCTATTCAGCCATACGATCCAACCAAAAAGTTATTTTTTAAGAAAAACTGCACCTATGAAAAAACCATAAACCACAAATAAAACCACGACGCTTAGAGCGTCCGCAATGGTAATAGCTAGTACTAGCTATATAGTTAGCTGACATGGAGGTGAGAGACAAAAGCAAAGACTATTTTATACTGTTGGACTCACATGCTCCTCTCTCATGTTCTTGGACTATGTGAAATAGATCAGCTATTTGCTTGTTGTTAGTGACTACTCTTTCTCCTACTTTTTTTTTGCCACATCAAATTTAGCTAACTAAATAGCCAGCTGTTAGAGACGCCCTTAAGCTCTCCCCATTACGACATTAATTACCGCGACCAACATCTAAGCTGAAGAAAAGAACATAGCCCACAGCCTTAGGCGTAGGCCACAGCCGGAAAAAACGTGCGCAAGCCAGCATGCCATAATTTCCGCTTCAAGCCGAGCGGGTGGAAAGGCACCACCGCCCCGCAAAAGAACAAAAAATCCCCAATCCCTCCCGAACCCCGATCCCCCCTCAAACCCTAGCTCCTGATCCCCGCAATTCCCCGGATTCATCCCCTCGCATCGGTTCTACGTCGCCGGATGCCTCCAATCGGCGCGGCCTAGGCGGCGGCTCGGTGGTGTGTGTGTGTTTGCGCGCGTGCGCGGGCGCCGATGGAGCCGCGCGTGGGCAACAAGTACCGCCTCGGCCGCAAGCTTGGGAGCGGCTCGTTCGGAGAGATCTACCTCGGTGCGTGCGCAAGTCCGACCAAAGATTCCGTTTTTATGTGAATGCTCTCGCCTTTATGCTGTTCTGATGGATTGCTGATTTGGTTTTCTCTGTTTGGGGTTGACGGTGCAGGTACTAACGTGCAGACCAACGAGGAGGTCGCGATTAAACTGGTGAGCTGATGCAGTAACCCTTTTGAATTTCCCCCTAGTTGTGTTTATGATTTTCATTTTGGTGCCAGTATTGCTTTTAGTGCAACTATTTTCGATTTGGGGTAGTTTACTGGAGGATTGAGTGTTGTCCCTAAAAAAAGACATGGAGATTTGAGTGGGACATTTAATTTTTTTAGTCTAATAATAGGTGGTCAATTACAAAAGCTTATCCTTGGTTATTCAACAAATTTATGTTTGGCGAATTGGTAGCCCTCAGTTTAACCCGTCTGACAATTCACTTTCATATCGCACTTGGATTGCTAAATAGTTTGTAGAAAAACTAAGCGGCGTTGGAAAATATTTCCTCCATTAAGTATTACGGGAAGCTTTGACATGGACTGAGCTGCTTAAGCTCTCCTGCACTTACATGATAGTTCATTCTAGTTCGCAAGAATTAAACTTCATAGATGGATTTTCAAGTGATGGAAGATGCAGCTGAACCATTTTCATCTGTTCATGTCCATCAGGCATCAGCAAGAACATACTTGTTTGCTTCGCTTCTAATTGTAACTCCTTTTTTACGGTGTGTTTTGCAAAATGTTAAGCTACATTATTGATGTGGGCATAATTGTTGTTATGATGCTTCATTCGGTTCATTTCTCCCGATTAACTGCAGGCTTTGCTCTGTTCAGACTGATAAGGCCTCTCTCTTTCCTTGTGTTTTGTCCAGGAAAATGTGAAGACAAAGCATCCTCAGTTGCTGTATGAGTCAAAGTTGTACAGGATACTGCAGGGTGGAAGTAATACATGTTTCTTTTCCTTTGTCTCCTGCATTTAATATATTCTTTTTCGTAGAGATACCAACCTACATTCTGTTTGGTCGTTCAGCTGGGATTTCAAATGTCAAGTGGTTTGGTGTTGAGGGTGACTACAATGTTCTGGTAATGGACCTGTTGGGGCCAAGCCTTGAAGACCTTTTCAGCTTTTGCAACAGAAAGCTGTCTTTAAAAACTGTTTTGATGCTTGCTGATCAAATGGTATGCTATACGATAAGTGCAACCTGTCCTTGCCCTTCTGTTATTATACATAATCCTATCTGGTTAAATCAATTTCATTATTTTTAACTTCTTCAATTTTTCTTAGATCAACCGAGTTGAATTTGTACATTCAAAGTCCTTCTTGCATCGAGATATTAAGCCAGACAATTTTCTCATGGGCCTTGGAAAGAGAGCTAATCAGGTAAGTCATTTAGGTGCTGTTTATCTGCTTATAGTTCTGGGGCTTAATTGTAACATTTGTAGGTGCGCTTGCACTTTCTCCTTAATCTGTTTGTAGGTATACATGATTGATTTTGGACTGGCGAAGAAATACAGGGACACTTCAACACACCAGCACATTCCATACAGGTAATACGTCGTAATCCATCGATCTGTGAGGCTGATATTTAACCTTTTTCTGTCTTTATTTTCATCATCTTACACTTTTTTACTTTTACATTATTTTACCAGAGTTGCTTCAGTACTACCTGATGTTACCTCACTGCGCACCATAACCATATTGTGTTTATACATCAAATTTCATCAATAGATTAATAGATATACAAATTACCAAGCATCCTTATCTTACTGAATTGAGATTTTTGTATGCCCTACTTAAGAGACCATATGACAATTGTCTATTGAAGTGCAGAGAGAACAAAAATTTGACTGGGACAGCTCGATATGCGAGTGTAAACACCCATCTTGGAATTGGTAAGTCCACTTTGCAAGTTGAATGTTAGATCCATTTATCCGTTATGCCTATATTCAAGTGCACAATTTTCTCTTGCCTTTAGATCACCATCTTGTTTAAATAGTAAACTTTACTTTTCTGCTTTTCCAACAGAGCAAAGCAGGAGGGATGACATGGAATCTCTTGGATATGTACTCATGTACTTCTTAAGAGGAAGGTTGGTTACCGGAGCTTCATTTTGTTTTATTTGTGCCTTTGTGGTCTGTTGTCGATTAACATTTTCCCTTGTTACCAGTCTTCTGTGGCAAGGTCTAAAAGCTGGGACCAAGAAACAGAAATATGAGAAAATTAGCGAACGGAAGATAGCCACTTCAATTGAGGTGATTCTTCTTCCCTGAAAATTCAGTCATGACTATTAACCAACTGGTGCTTATTATCTTTTGCTCAATTGCAGGCTCTCTGTCGTGGATACCCGTCTGAATTTGCATCCTACTTCCATTACTGTCGTTCACTACGTTTTGAAGATGTGCCGGATTATCAATACCTGAAGAGATTGTTCAGAGACCTTTTTATTCGAGAGGGTTGGTTTTCTATTTATATGTTGCTAGCTAACGTTTTGCATAGCAATGTTTTAAAAAAAAAGCTATTTTTTAGACACTTCTGATGGGAAAATTCTTCTGTATGTAGGCTTCCAGTTTGATTATGTTTTCGATTGGACCATTCTTAAGTACCAGCAGTCACAAATGACCAGTGTTCCACCACGTGCTATTGTCAGTACAACTCAAAGCACTCTCTTTCTGCACTTCACTACATGAATGAGTATCTAATGTATGTTCATGCTCGGTTGCTTTAGACTTCAGCAGCGGGACAAAGCTCTGGGATGGCTCCGATAGCAAATAATAACAGACAGTCAGGTATGTCTATCTTGGAGAAATTTCGATATTTGACACTGAATACGTGTGCCTCTCAACTTTTAACCCCTAATTCGCACGCCTTTGGAAATTTAACCCTGTCACTACGAATTCTTTTGATACAAGGGATTCTCTTCATTTTCGCAGTGACAAGTGTCAATCCTAATACTATTTCATCAAACCTGCCTTCTCGATGTGATGATAGCTGCTTATTTCTCTACAAATATCATCAATAATTATAGACACTGATATGTGATGAAATAGTATTAGGATTGGATGCCTGATTTAAAATGAGCTGTGACACCAATTGGTGATTACAAAATGACAATAACTACCATAAGATATTTAAGTAGGAAGCAAGGTCTTTTTCTGTTTCCTTATCAGATATATGCATAATGTACTCTTGCAAATAATTTAAGATCATGGTATACATCCCTATGCAGGTGAATTTTCAACAGCATTCTTCTGTTTGCAAAATCTGCATTTGTTGTCTCTGTTTTTATCTAGCTAATTCGAGGGTTGACTAGCTTTTTTTTAGGTTGGCTAACTGTCTCCTGAATTGATTTAGCCACTGAAGAGGGAAGGAGAAGTGGGTGGTCAGATGATCCTACACGACGCCAGGTTCCACCTCCAGGAATAAATGCAGGCAGCTTATCAAAACATAAGTCCCCAGTTGGACCAGATCTGTCCACATCGAGAGAAGCTGTGGTGAGCTTTTTGTTTCGTTTCAGTTGTTTAACTTGCTACTGTGATGACTGCCTCTGTGGACGCCTGAAGTGATTCTGTTTATCTTTTTGCTATGTAATTTCTGACCCTTAAATGACCTGTAGTTCTCCAGTTCGACATTTTTGGGTCGGTCAAGCGGATCCTCAAGGCGACCTGCTGTCTCTGGTAGCCGAGAACTGCAAAGCAGTGAAGCTGAACCATCACGTAGTCGGACACCAGATGCAAGTCCAGGGACACTCCAAAGAAATGCACCTCCACGGAGGAGCTCACAGATGCTTGAATACTCTGACCCCAGGCATTCGTCATCTGGCAGGCACGCGTCTAACAACAAGAACTACGAGTCCACTATAAGGGGCATCCAAGGCCTAAATTTCGATGCCAACGATAGGATCCACTACTAGTATCTTCTGGATCCAATGGTGCATTTATAATCTATGATCTCTTGAAGTTAAAATGGGGAGTGGGGACATGCTTTCAGAGCTACTCTCCTATCCCGTGATCCACAAGCTACGCGCTGGAGCGGTGAGGCGGCCTGCTGACCCAAAGTACTGGAGGTTGGCTGGCGAAATAAAAAGTTTGGCCAGGTTCTCCAGCGGATATGACCTTAAAAGCGGCGTGTCATGGCTATGTTTTAGGCCTTCTGTACAGGTTCTCATCTGTTCTTAATTGTGCTTTGAGATGCTGCTTTAGTATTTCCCTCGTAATATCGTGCTTTTGAGATATTTTTCTGCTGGTTCACGTCCCATGTGCTTACTTTGGAATGCAAGTTGTGTCTGGAAAAGTTTGGAAATTGTAAGTAACCAAAAGTGCTTATTGTTGAAGTATTTGGGAGTGTCGTGTTGCTGTGGGTTGTGGTTTTTTTGCATCTCATCCTGTGGAGCAAAGGAATGCATTGTCTAGTAGTGAGGATGTAGCACATGTCTTAACTCTCAAGAGAGTACGTGTTCCATGTCTGTCCAGAAATTGTGTTGGAAACTGTTAGGCTGCCGTTTGCTCAGAGAACTACTTGTACATATGTATGGATCTCAGTGATTTGGGGAAACAAGTGCTGAGCCCAAACCAACCCAGTCAAATAAACTGTTATGACAACAAAGTGATGTGTTTTCGTTGAAGATTGAAATGAGAACTGGCCCTGACAACGTGTTCGTGACAAGGTGTTCGTCGATTAAGAACTTGTCTCATGGAAGAAACCAAAAGCTTAGCCTATGCACACTTTGTCATAGCACACATTTTGTCCATGAAAACATGAAAGCCGGCAGGGTGTCCTCACAGCATATTCTGTCCATGGATGAAATTCCAACTACAAGCGCGCATTACGCGCGGCCACGGCTGTCGACGGCGGCGAAGGAGTTGCTCCGCGTCACCGGCACGGACCGGGGCTGCCTCGGCCGGTAGCTCTTCCACCCGATCATCATGTCGCCGCCGTCGACGTCGTCCTCGTCACCGCTCGGGACCCGGCATCTCTCCCCGAGGATGATCGTCTTCGCCCACAGTGTACTGTCCTCCGGTTCGCCGCCGCCGCCGGAGGCCGCCGCCTCCTTGTCTCCTCCTCCCCACCGCATCGACCGTATCCTCCCCAGCCGCTCCGCGAACCGGATGTGCTTGACCGACAGGCTCCGCCGCGGCGGCAGCGGGTCCGGCGCGGCGAACACCGGCGCGATCGGGCCGTGCGTCCCGACGTCGATGACCGTGACCGGGCCGGCGGCGTCCTGCACGACGTCGTGCCCCCCGCGCGCCGCCTGCAGCTCGTCGATGCCGTCGGCGCCCTTGGCCGTGTCGCTCGGCGTCGGGGACACCTTGGCCGGCGTGGCGGCCGCCGAGGCGCCACCGCCGTCGTTGCCGCCCTCCCTCGGCCTGGAGCGGTGGGTCGACGCGGAGGGCGAGCCGCGGCGGCTTGAGGACGAGAACGACTTGCGGGAGTGGATGGTGCAGAGCGCGAGGCAGACGGCGACGACGGCCGTGATCCACGCGGCGTGGAGGAGAGCGAGAGAGGAGGAGATCATCGTCAGCCTGTGCTTGAACGTGCAAGTAGGATGCGTTCTCGCCATGGGATCTGGCGATCAGGTGTATGTCTGCTACTGTTCTACGTTTGATTTGTTCTGCGCCGGCCGCGCCTTGACTCTTGAGGAGGAGCTACGAGAATCAACTGCCTGCCATGCACGCACGGCTTCGAGGGAGAGATGGGGTTGGTTGATCCGGGAAAGGTGGCGAGTGCATGGGTACGTGCATGGTGAACACGACACGCCTAGGTCAGTTTGGCCAATTCATTCAGCTGCATGCATGTCAAAACGCGCGCGAGACAAGGGAGCGTGGAGCTGTGGACAGTTGAACAGTCAATCGGTGGATTCTTCTGAGTTTATAGTTTAATTTATTATAGTAACTAATTTTTAAATGAGATATCTTTTTAAGGTAGTATCTATAAATTGATTGTAGTAGACAATATTCTAATTTTATCTATATTAGTTAAAATCACATGAGTATCTTTCTTTGTGCTCTCTCTCGTAAATAGCAAAAATTCATTTTTTTAAAAAAATCATAAACCCATAGCCCAAAAAAACATATCCTTATGTCCGAGCGCCTCACGCTAGTGCCGCGTGGTGCTTTGCGTTCATCTACAGAGACCGACCCAGGTAGGGACACCCACGACTCACGTGGCCTAGCGATAGAGCACGAGGCTGTGCTATGTTTGGTTATATCCTTTTTCAGTTTTTGGTTTTTCTATAGTAACTAGTTTTTAAATAGAGTGTCTTTTCGAGATGAGATCTACTAGTTAATTGTAGTACATACTGTACCGATTTTATTTATATTGGCAAAAACCATACGTGAGTTTCAGTTATTATATAATCTCTCGCACAAACTGTCCAAAAAATCATAAGCCACAGCCAAAAACCATAAACCTCAGCCAAAAACGACAGGCCTTTTAACACTCGTGTTTGGCTTATCCATTAGAGGGACCAGAAGGTCGTCTTATCTCACTGTCTGGCGTCCGCGCTCACTGGGTCCACTGAGGGGTGGTGCCAGTCGCGCCTTTGTTAACTAAAATCGTCCACAAATTGTGTCTCGTGATCAACCTCATCTTTAAAATCAACACACCCTATTTTAGAGTAAACTTCTATTATTTCGACCATTCTATCTGAGTTCTTAAATTCCAACCGTCGTGTGACTGCCCTGAATTTGTTTGGTTGTGTCTCGAGGCCAATACCTCTTATCTAGTTTCAAGAAACACGAGAGAGACTAAAAAAAAAATCAATGGACCTAATCAGCACAGTAGTAAGCAAGTAGTATAAGGCCCTGTTCTAAATAGATTTTAGCTTTTGGTTTTTAAAAGTTGGCTTTTGAATGGAGTGACTTCTCAAAGTGGTTTCTATAAGCTTTTTATAGGAGTCACTACAAGAGCCACTTTCGACAGAGGAGTTTATTAACACAAGTATCTCATACTCACTCAATCTTTCTTACAACCAACCAAAAGATAAAAGTCATGACACTTTTAAACAAAGCCTAAAGATTACACCATGCATGAGTTTGTCATGTCAATGGTCGTAATTCATTATGTATTAGTCATAGAAACGAATGATACTCCCTAAACTAGCGCTCTACTATTCTCAATCTATTAGACCGTGTGGAGGTTGTGAAAACCGTGATGATAAATAATTGACTTTTAGGTTATATTAAAAATTATATTTGTGAAAGTTTTGATCGACTATGGCAAATCAACCAAGGCATATCGACTATGACAAATCGACCACAAACTACGACAGATCGACCACAACATGTCAACTACGGCAGAACAACCACAACAGAACGACCACGGTAGGTCGAGCATGACTGAACGACCACAGCTGAACGACCATGGTAGAACGACCACGAATGGTCAGTAGCTACAGTAACTGATCGATAGTTGATAGCTATAGTACCTGGCCGGTATTCGGTAGTCGGTGCTATAGTACCTGGTTGGTGGTCAGTAGCTATAGTACATGGTCGGTTATTATAGGTTTCACAATTGGTTGTCGTAGACTTCGTGATTGGTTGTTGTAGACTTCGCGATCGATTATCGTAGACTTTGTGATCGGTAGTTGTAGGTTTTGTGATCGGTTGCCGTAAGCTTCATAGTCGGTACTCGTAGGTTTCGAATGTTTCAATTCTTGTAATCTTCAAGTACCTGTCTATTGGACCAGCGTTTTGACTGGCTTGGGCATGGCAGTCTGACATGTTTTATTGGGTAGTCTAAAGTTGATGTTTAAAAAGTGTGGATATTCAGATCGTGGATGATCTGGTTCGTGTTTATTGATGGTTAAGGGTGTGTTATGTGTGTGTAGACTGATGTAGGTCAAGTTGAAAGGAACTTGTATCGGAGAAAAATTCTTTGGTCTTTGTATGTGTAAATTGGATGTGAAGACGGTCATGGTCGCTGACGAGAAGGATCGAAACTAGAAGGGGAAAATTTGAGGTTTAGGCAATCGAGAATATCATGAGGTGATCGGATTCACACTAGAGCATGTAAAAATCAAATGTGGATGATTTATGGAAAAACTACGGAAAGTGCAGACTTAGTGGGCAGCGCCCTTGCCGCTAGATTTTTGCCCTGAATGGCAGACTGCGAGTCGAAGCTGCTTGTTGCTAGTACTATCTATCTTCCGTGATATTGCTGTGAAATTGATAATAAACAAACTTGTAACTTCCGCAAAAAAATTGGACACGGAATATGCACCAAATTCGTGTTTTGATATTCACTGAATTCGGAAAAACTCAAAGAATAATGTTTTAGCCTTAGTTTTATGGTTTGAAATTAGAAAGATCGAGTTGTTTTAGGAGGTAGTAGAAAACTTGTGATTTGAAACTTGCAATGTTCGATTCAGCTTGTATCTTTTAGTTTTTGTACTTTGCTATAATAACTAGCTTTCGAACGGGACATCGTTTTAAGATAGGATCTACATGTTGATTATAGATAATATACCGACTTTAGCTATACTAATCAGAATCGTATACGACTATCTTTTTTCATAATCTTTCTCGTAAAGCGTTAGAATTCAAAACCCATAAAACAAAAATTATAAGCTACATAGAGCAACTCCATCCCATTAGCTATTTCTCCCTCTCTATTTCCTAGGATGAAGAGGCTAGCTATTATTTGCAGCTCTCTATTTGAGTTAGCATTCCAATGGTCTAGCTATTCTCCCTCTTTAAATTGTTTAAACATCTGGGCTGAATTATTTTGGGCCTTCATTTGGACGTATACTTCATTTGTTTTGAGGCCCACCACGCCCAGATGTTTACGTGACTACGTGAGATCGCGGGTTTACATTCGATATCTTGCCGTAAGATGTACACAGTGCAATCCGATCAGGCGTTCTCGATGGCGTAAGATGTATGTGTATGATTTTGGCAATGCGATTCCCAACTCAAACAAGCATCAATTCCTCTTTCTTGACAAAAAAAGCGGTAATGTTTTTTCTTCTCACAACTCAAACAAGCATCAATTCCTCCGAAGCTTCAAGTCAAAAGATAAACTTTGTTTATAAATGCTAAATGTTTCTAGATGATGCAATGGAACAAGCTCGGCCTGTACTTACAGCTTTTGGATTTGGATCAAGTATTCTCTGGACCAATGAATTGGCTCTGGAGAGAACCAATATGGGCATGAAAAGAGGGTGCAGATTATCTTGAATGCAAGAACATGTCAGAACCAATCTCATATGAGCAACATGATTATGTACATGTAGATGCCAACAATTTGGGGAAGTATAAGATCTATGCACACCGGTAAAGAAGCAAATACCTTGTCATACAAGGTTGGAATAGCCAGAAGAGCGAATTCAGAATAACTAAAACTTAAACAGAGCACACAGAAGACAATATAACTTAGTAAAGATTAGATGTTAAAGGATCATGCTGGGTTTAATAGTATTAAACATTGCCACATTAACATGATTGGAAGTCTCTGTTGCTTCTTAACATGCAGTGCAGAGTCGCATGCGATTGCGATTCATTCTTCAAAGCGAGTTTGATGCGATGACGCCTCGAATCGAGGTTCGCCAAACCGACGAGTTAATATCTCATCCTTTAACATCTTGTAAAAATCTGCGATCTGGACTCATTGTACTAATATCAATGTTTATTATTCTTTCGTCTTCAATCCTTTGCTTCATCTCCACGCCCTTCCATTGCAGATTCGAGCCTTTCGCGTTCAAGCCGTAGCCTCTCGTCATTGCGCTCCTTCTTCCTCAACTCCTCAAATCTTCTGTCTCCTTCTTTTGATCCGAAATCGCTCATCACCTCCTTCAAGTGGTTCTCTCCATCACCATAAGGTCTTTTCCTCGACGTTGTCGCTCCTTCTCTTGCTTCTACCGGAGGCCTTGTCATTGCTTCATTAGGTGTCTGCTCATTGCTTCCGGACTACAGTTCAAGGGACTAGCACCACTTGGTGCCTGTTCTCGTGTTGTTTCATTCAGGACTTGTCGTCCTTTGAATCCATACGCTCATGACGTAGTTTCTTCCAAAGAATGGTCCATCACGAAAGATTGCTTCTTTGGGTGACCGTTCTTGTATAGTGCCTTTGCATGATCTATCTGAAAATATCAACCAACGAAAGGATTATTGGAGAAACAGAAGCAACCAAATTGATGGGAGGACAAAATAATACCTTATCTTGCTCTGTTAATCCACTTTGCTTCCCGCGCACTACCCGAGCATAAACCCCACGAAACGGCTAACATTCGCATTGATAATTGACGGTTCATAAGAGATGTCTCGAACGGTCCGATTCAAAATCCTTGTGCTCATGGAAGGCAAAGATGCATTCTCTCGCCAATACCTTGACATCGATTGGTTATTGCTTTCAATCGGATCAAGACCCACATTTAGCCATGCATCGATCGACTTCTCATCTTCATCGCAGAAAATTCTTAGTCCTCTTCTTGCCGCTTTTGGTATGTTGAGAATATTCATCATTGCCTCCGTAGAGGTGAGAACCTTGTGCAATCGCACAAGTTTGTTCCTCGGAGGCGTATAAATGGATCATCCCAAATTTCTTCCGCCATCAAGATTATCCGCCTCGTGATGTGCATATAACCTTCCATGGCAAAACACGTAATCAATCAAACATTGTAGCTGTTAAAATGTATTCACAAACTATTCTCATTAAAGTATGACGTGTGTTCATATCGATGGAGATAATAATCGCATCTTCTCATCGAGATGACAACGAGTTGGGACGTTTCACTTCGATTTTGAGCATCGAATCGTAAAATTGAACCAGCAAATTCGGTCGACATGGGGCAGGTTATAAGCAAAATTCTCATATATTCAAGCTTTGTTGCACACTCACAAATCGAGACTCGAATTTGTGGGTAAATAAATTCGTAAATTCAAGGGGGAGTTCGACTATACCATGAGATTATATTGCATTTACAAAAGAGGAAGAAGTGAACGAAAGAACTGTTGTACAATTCCATACTAGATCAATGAATCACCGGCACGACCGGACGGTTCAAAACCGACCGATCCAAAGCGATTAAACTCAAGAACCAAACACTAATCAACAAAATTAAACTCCTATCACACTTAGTTACAAGATCGCAACACTCTCTTTCGATGACATGTACAACTCCTCTCGATTAATTATCTTTGTGTTAGTTCGGTGAAGAAACAAACGGATCGACTAGGCGACGGCTCGAGCAATACCGGCAGACGGCGGCGGCCCCCGCCACCTCCTCCGGCAGGCGACGCTGCGCTGCACTCCACCTCTCTCTCGTGCATTTTATCTTCATCATGTAAAAGTCCTGAGACTATCATGCCACTATTTTCTTGAATGTCATTTGATCAGCATTCAGTTGTAGAACAAATACTGATTTGAGACCGACTTCACAAACACTTAAAAATTAGAAGAGATCCTAAGTATGACTTACAATATTGTCCACCTGTCACAATTCCCACTTTGTTGCTATAGTTTCAATTTAACCTAATATACTTCAATTTCAACTTGGAAAATACAAAATTAGTGCACCTCTCCTATCCTAATACCAAGCGTATGCAATGAATAAAATTGTACATGCAACCAACTACACAAGATAAACTATCGTGTCAATTGTCATGAGTACTTCCCATGCTAATGCTTAATGAACACACAAAGAAGAAATTAAACTGGAATGATTTCAGATGGCTTAGGTTTACAATATCGTACAGAATGATAATACTATACTCTATAAAATCTCAAATTGTGCACCTGTAAATGTAATCCCATCTAGCATTAGAATTTCGAAATGCTACTTGCAAC
This sequence comes from Dendrocalamus sinicus, assembly GCA_036346575.1. Taxonomy (NCBI): domain Eukaryota; kingdom Viridiplantae; phylum Streptophyta; class Magnoliopsida; order Poales; family Poaceae; genus Dendrocalamus; species Dendrocalamus sinicus. Next base: position 28,523,010 of record CM070643.1, on the reverse strand, counting down.
CAGTTATACATTTGCTTTTGCTTCTTCCAGACCCACTTGACAAGAAAATAACTCCCTGCTATGCTATTCTCTTCATCATTTGAAGATATCTTACTATAACAAATGCTGGTTTGATTGAACATGGTAGTGCTAGTGCAGAATCAATTCCTAAAAATCATTCATATACTATAGCAGTGTACAACTGTCCACAATCAATACAAAAAGAACATTCCTTTCATAGACTGCAATTTGTGGGTAGTAGAACTGAACACTGAAGCACCTAAAAGTATCCATGATTTCTAGATCTCTACTTGAAGAAGAATCATATGCATGAAGCAGGACCCGAATCTCCTTCTCGAATCAACACACTTCATAATACGTAAAAGCAAATCGGGATTTGGTCCCATACCTTTAGATCTGGCGGGCGGAGTTGGCGGGCGCGCGGATCTTGGAGATGAGGCGGACGGTGAGGCGGCGAGATGGCGGGAGGCCTCAGATCCGGAGGGAGGTGGGTCGGGCTTCGGGGACGCCGTCCGCGGCGTAGTCGGTGGGAGCGGCGCGGCGCGCGCACGATGATCGCGGAGGAGGAAGACGCGGGAGGTGGGAGGACGCGCGCGCGAGGCGAAGGAAGGCGCGGGAGGGAGATTCGACGCGCGGGAGGAGGAAGCGCGCGGGAAGGAGACTCGCCGCGATTAGCCCGCGAAATCGCGATGGCGAGCAGCGTCCGCTTCGCCGATAGCCGACCCGGAAGGAAATAGCCAGCGGGTAAATTTGAAGAGAGGGATAAAAGATGGGTTGGAGTCTATTTTTTGGGTCATACTAGCTAAATATACAATAAAGAGCAGGATAAAGAACCGGATGGAGATGCTAGGCTCGATCGTTCGGGGTTAAACCCTTGCTACCTACAAAAAAAAAACCCTAGCTCCCAGTATCTTGGCCTTCTATCCCCCACCTCGCCGCCGCCTCTCCCCCCAACCTTCTCCTACACCTCCTCGCCGTCGCTGCCATGGCCACCTCCGTCTCCTCCCCCTCCCAGCTCCGCCCCTTCCCCTCCCAAGCCCAAGCCCACCACCACACCCTCCTCTCCCGCTCCCACCTCCGCTTCCCGCGCCGCCACCACAACGTCCACCGCCGCGCGCTCTCTGCCTCCCCCGACGGAGCAAGCTCCGCCGCCCAGGATTCCGCCGTCACCGTGCGCCGCTTCCCCGCGGCGCCGACCAAGGCCGGCAAGCTCGCCGGCGTCAAGAAGATCATGATTCTCGGCGCGGGCCCCATCGTGATCGGGCAGGCGTGTGAGTTCGACTACTCGGGCACGCAGGCGTGCAAGGCGCTCGTCGAGGAGGGCTACGAGGTGGTGCTCGTCAACTCCAACCCGGCCACCATCATGACCGACCCAGGCCTCGCCCACCGCACCTACATCGGCCCCATGACGCCGCCGCTAGTCGAGGGCATCATCGCCGCTGAGCGCCCCGACGCGCTCCTCCCAACCATGGGCGGCCAGACCGCGCTCAACCTCGCCGTCTCGCTCGCGGAATCCGGCGCGCTCGACCGGCTCGGCGTGCGCCTCATCGGCGCCTCCCTCCCCGCCATCCGCGCCGCAGAGGACCGCCAACTGTTCAAGCAGGCCATGGACCGAATCGGCCTCAAGACGCCGCCTTCCGGCATCGGCACCACGCTCGAGGAGTGCCTCCACATCGCGGAGCACATTGGGGAGTTCCCACTGATTGTGCGCCCAGCTTTCACGCTTGGTGGCACTGGGGGAGGCATCGCATATAACAGGGCGGAGTTTGAAGACATTTGCAGGGCTGGCCTTGCAGCGTCACACACGCAGCAGGTGCTTGTGGAGAAGTCCCTGCTAGGGTGGAAGGAGTATGAACTGGAGGTGATGCGTGACATGGCTGACAACGTGGTCATCATCTGTTCAATTGAGAATATTGACCCCATGGGCGTGCATACAGGGGATTCAATCACGGTAGCGCCTGCGCAGACGCTCACCGACAAGGAGTACCAGAGGCTGAGGGACTACTCGGTGGCCATCATCCGGGAGATTGGTGTGGAGTGCGGGGGTTCAAATGTGCAGTTTGCAGTGAACCCTGCAGACGGGGAGGTGATGGTGATTGAGATGAACCCCAGGGTGTCGAGGTCATCGGCTCTTGCATCGAAGGCAACAGGGTTTCCGATAGCCAAGATGGCTGCAAAGCTCTCGGTAGGTTATACTTTGGACCAGATTCCAAATGATATCACAAAGAAGACTCCTGCTAGCTTTGAGCCCTCCATTGACTATGTGGTCACAAAGGTATGATTTTTATCTATGTTTCTCTTTCGTGGGGCAATATTATTTGGTTTATTGTGGTATGTTTGCATCCCATCCCACATTAATTAGCATAATGCAAAATTACTTTGATTTGTGTAAATGAAGCTTGCTGCAACTTGCAACAGTAAATGAACTACTTGTGTATCTCCTGACTCCTGGGTATGCTATCTTACTTAGAAGAATTGTGTAAATAAAGCTTGCTGCAACTCGCAACTGTTCACAGATTTGACCACAATAATGAACTTATTCTGTATATCCTGTGTGCACTCCTCATTATCACTTATCAACAGCTAATGATGATTTGGTAAGTATAATATAAAGATAATTGAACAGGATAAGTCCAATTGCTTATCCTTTGTTTCGTGCCATGTCTGTATCGAATATGTTAGGTTAAAGGAATTGTGGTATATGCACTGGCATCTACCTGTTAGTAATACAACAGGGTTTTTGTTTATTTGACTTAAAACAAACTACCGTTTTGTTAGCATATGCTTATCCTGTTACCCTTTATTGCATGGTTTACTCCGTGTTGCTTCCTTGTCATTTTAGCCAAGCAACAGTAGCATCTTCTTGTTCACATATTAGTCAAATAAGGACCCAAAACGTCACAATCAATTTTGTTCCTATTTTAAGCATGTATCTTGGAGCACAGCATATTGGCTATTCTGATTATTGCATTACTACTTCCTACCTCTACCGGATATTCAATCTGTAAAGCATAACCCGAGATCGAGGACATTGTCTGTATCTGTAAATTTCTCTACATATCATATAGCTATTTTCTCAGATATTATCTCTTGTTGTCCGCAGCATAGTACTTGACTATTCTTGCTGCATTTAAACATCTACAAGTTGGAATATGCTCTCGCAGAAGCAAATAATGATCTAATCACTTATGTTGATGTGAAAACCTGCATATTTGTTGCTTGCAGTACAAACCCATGTTGATACTTCAGACATGTTCATGTCGTTCATCATTTGGAAGTTGTACTTATACTGTTAATGCAGCTCAGCTAATCTACTGTATTTACTATGCAGATACCACGATTTGCATTTGAGAAGTTCCCTGGTTCTGAGCCAATACTAACCACACAGATGAAGTCTGTTGGTGAGGCAATGGCACTAGGACGGACCTTCCAGGAGTCTTTCCAGAAAGCTGTCCGTTCATTGGAGACTGGCTTTGCAGGATGGGGTTGTGCGCCTATCAAGGAACTTGAATGGGACTGGGAAAAGTTAAAATATAGCTTACGGGTACCTAATCCGGATCGTATCCATGCTATTTATGCAGCCTTCAAGAAAGGCATGAGGGTTGAAGATATCCATGAAATTAGCTTCATTGATAAATGGTTCCTTACGGAGCTCAAGGAGCTAGTGGATGTCGAGCAGTTCCTTATTTCAATGAACCTAGATCAGCTGTCAAAAGATGACTTTTATCAAGTGAAGAGGAGGGGCTTTAGTGACAAGCAGATTGCATTTGCGACATCTTCGTCAGAAAGTGATGTGAGAGCGAGGCGTTTGGCATTAGGTGTCACTCCAACATACAAGCGTGTTGATACTTGTGCTGCTGAGTTTGAAGCCAACACCCCCTACATGTACTCTTCATATGAGTATGAGTGCGAGTCAGCTCCAACTAATAGGAAGAAGGTGTTGATATTGGGTGGTGGGCCCAATAGGATAGGCCAGGGTATCGAGTTTGATTACTGCTGTTGTCATGCTTCATTTGCGCTCCGAGAGGTTTATTTCCTGCTTCATTTATTTCCTCCTTTTTTATTTTCTTCCTTCAATTGTGCTGTTTATATTCTTATAAATGACCATGGATTATTGTTAAACCAGCATGGTTACATTAGAAGTTTTATAGACAATCGCATTCTGTTATAAGCTCTCTATCTCTCTCTCTCTCTATATATATATATTATATATGTATATATAATGATAATAATGTTGATGAGACATCTTTTTCACCTTATCTTGTCAGGCTGGATACGAGACTATAATGATGAACTCCAATCCGGAGACAGTTTCAACTGACTATGATACCAGTGATCGTTTGTACTTTGAACCGTTGACAGTTGAGGATGTATCAAATGTCATTGATTTGGAGCGCCCAGTTGGTATAATTGTGCAGTTTGGAGGGCAAACTCCTCTAAAGCTTGCCCTTCCTATACAATGCTATCTAGAGGAGAATAAGCTGGTATCTGCTTCAGGCACAGGGTTTGTGAAGATATGGGGAACATCACCAGATTCTATTGATGCCGCTGAGGACAGAAAAAGATTTAATGCAATCCTTGAAGAGCTTGGGATTGAGCAACCTAAAGGAGGGATTGCAAGAAGCGAGTCTGATGCATTGTCAATTGCCTCAGAAGTAGGCTACCCTGCTGTGGTCCGGCCCTCATATGTTCTTGGTGGACGAGCAATGGAGATTGTGTACAATGATGAAAAATTGATCAAGTACCTTGCAACTGCAGTGCAAGTAGATCCGGAGCGGCCTGTCTTGGTGGATAAATATCTAATTGATGCAATTGAGATTGATGTTGATGCATTGACTGACTCAGCTGGGAATGTCGTGATTGGTGGAATTATGGAGCATATTGAGCAGGCTGGTATACATTCTGGTGATTCAGCCTGTTCCCTTCCCACTAGAACAGTCTCAGCCCAGTGCTTAGAGATTATCCGTTCATGGACCACGAAGCTAGCAAAGCGTCTCAATGTCTGTGGGCTCATGAACTGCCAGTATGCTATCACTACTTCTGGTGAGGTGTTTCTGCTTGAGGCAAATCCTCGCGCGTCACGCACGGTCCCTTTTGTCTCAAAAGCAATTGGCCATCCGTTGGCTAAATATGCATCTCTGGTCATGTCTGGAGTGACCCTGCCAGAGCTTGGGTTTACCAAAGAAGTGGTTCCTAAACATGTTTCTGTCAAGGAGGCTGTTCTTCCATTTGAGAAATTCCAAGGCTGTGACATTCTTCTTGGACCAGAGATGCGCAGCACCGGAGAGGTCATGGGCATTGACTATGAGTTTTCTGGTGCATTTGCGAAGGCACAGATTGCTGCTGGACAGAAGCTCACTTTAAGTGGCACTGTGTTCCTTAGCCTAAATGACCTGACAAAGCGGCACCTTGCTGAAATTGGACGTGGGTTCCGGGAACTTGGCTTCAACATTGTTGCCACATCTGGAACTGCCAAAGTACTTCAGCTGGAGGGCATCCCAGTGGAGCCAGTTCTAAAAATACATGAGGGGCGACCAAACGCCAGAGATATGCTTAAGAATGGTCAGATACAGGTCATGGTGGTAACAAGCTCAGGCGATGCCCTTGACTCAAAAGACGGCCTCCAACTGCGCAGGCTGGCCCTAGCCTACAAGGTCCCGATAATCACGACCGTGGATGGGGCACGGGCTACCATGGATGCCATCAAGAGCATGAAGAACAAATCAATTGAGACACTTGCATTGCAAGATTACTTCCAGACTGCTGATGCATCGCAGAACTTGCAAGCTGCACAAACCGCCTCTTAGGGTCATACCTTTCTGTTCTTTTTATCTAATGCCTTTCTTATAATATGAGCTATAAACTCATGCCATGTAGGATTTTGTTTACTTGTTAGCATCATCGCACCTACTGCATGCGCAAAGGCAGTTCATGACACTGGCTGCGAGTGTTGGGAGTCAAAATTGGTGTTGGGGATATGCATTTGTACCGTGTAACAGAATAAGGCCTCCAGTTGCAGCTCCATGATTTCACGTCCACTCTGGAGCTTGTATCCCTGTGGCACAAATTTGTACGACTCATCTATATTGTATGCGTCTCCAAATTCTATGATTGATGATTTGTTTGGCATGTTCTCTGTTATCCAAAATTTCTATAATAAGACTAAAATTTCTATAATAAGACTAATGCAAGTGAGATTGTCATGCTTTGGCCACAATCATGTGATGGGAGTTCGTCTTACGGTTTATTTTCGCTACTACATAAATCTGTCTGTAATACTATTTGAAGTTCTGAACTACGCTATTTTAAATTTATCGCTTTCCAAGTTTTTGGAGCCAGTAAAAATGATTCAGTTGATGTACTACGCTTTGGTTGATAGAAATGCAAACCAAATGCTTTGCCCTGTGCTCCTGAATTTTGGATCGTTCCTTGTTTGCAAGGACGCGTATGCATTAGGTAATCTCTCCTACGTAGACACGTTGGGATGACGAGATCAGGTGACAAGACAGACAAATCCAGGATAATCGTCCAACAATGTGGCCAGTACTTCTCAAGGTGTCGCTCGATCAACTAGGTGCGCAACCACATCAACATTGCGAGAAGGTTCAACGGTCAAACATTAAATTTTTCTTTCAAAAAGAAACAAACAACATAAGCGTCTGAAACAACTACTATAGAACAAAGAATAATAAGAGCTACAGCATTGACATTGTGAACATTATGAGGAAACTGTGACTGGTAGGTAAGTGTACTTGGTAGGAGCCCATGTTGAACTTCCAAAGCAAAGGCGATTCAAATAGCTAATCTGAAATATTGTGAGTTTTGTGATGAAACAACAGAGCATTTTAGGTTCTACTCCAAATGTAAAACTTCCAACAGAGAATTTTCTTGGTAGGAGCCCATGTTGAACTTCCAAAGCAAAGGCGATTCAAAGAGCTAATCTGAAACATTGTGAGTTTTGTGATGAAACAACAGAGCATTTTAGGTTCTACACCAAATGTCCAAACTCAAAACAAGAAAATTTAGACTTGAAAAGTACCCAAACCTCCAGTTTCCTAGCTCAAAACTCATCAAGATTAGATAAGTTTGAGATATTTGGGAGCTCTTTGGTCATTCTAACCAGTGGGAAACTTCAGAAGCTTTGACAAAGCAAGTTTCAACACCAAACAACTCATCACACAAAAAGATGGAATAGGGACGCGGAATTTGACTTTCAAAGATGTCATGCTCCAAAGTTCAATAGCAACAAGACTGAACAAGTTGACACTCAAGTCAAATCAACTCGTCATCTTGCCTGTTGCCACTGCATTGTTCCATCTAAAAAGCGCCAAACTAGTATCGAGAAAGAGATGACCCTACCGTAATCTACTAGGATTTGGAGAGGTGTGCTACAAAGATTTTTATATAAATTCTAATAGGATTATTATTCCGATTTCTCTTTAGAGAAGAACTAAGAGGCACTATATAAAGTCATAAGGGATGGTCATGCAGAACTTAAGTCATAAACTAAATCATCCAAAGTAAGGGGCGCACGAGAAGATTAGAGACTAGATTATTCGTTAGCATTAGATTCTTGTATAGCGAAAAGATCCAAATGTCCTAAAATGTTCAAGCGGATTGTGAGAGAGCGACAATCCTTTGTTTTGTTTTGAGGTTATGCTTAAGGAATTTATGGTTGGCTTCGCCAAACTTTCTCTCTCATTGTGATTGTTTCGACGCTGTTAATTTTGGTTTTCTCCACGGGATCCATCTATTCTGTTTCTTATTATCATGCATGCTCGTACCGTATATTACAATTCTGATTTGATTTAGAGGCTGTTACATATAAGAAAGGGTATCAAAGTATCATAAGTAGTATCAAAGCCATGATAAGATTAATCTGATTTATGAGAATGTCGATAAAGCGTTAGGTGACACAAAATCAAGATCGGTATCGACAATATAGAATCAAGTGGAGAATTTGACAGCATAGAAAATTTTAGCATGTGACAATATGTGGTAAAGGATATCCTTATCTAGCAAGGGTTAACCGATGGTCTTGAAGGGGATAAACCGGAAGAAACGTTCGATGAAGACTGAAAGATGATGGAGTAGAAGGCTGTCAGTATAATCTGTTCATGTCTCTTCGATGAAGTAAAGTACTCGGTGATTAAGAAGAATTCACCGAAGAAATTATGGAGTAACTTAAAAGAATTGTATATGGATGCTGAAGTGGCAACTATACATGTTGCACATGGAGGAAGGCACATGGTTCGTTGGCCATATCAATGTCTTCAACAAGTTTATCATACAACTGACTAATGTAGATAAGAAAATTAAGGAGAATGATAAGGTCATATATTGGCGTTATCTCTACAACCATTGTTGGAGCAATTGGTGCTGAATATTCTCATTGAGAAAATCACTCTCAACTTCAATGCTTGTCAAACTGAAATAATATAAACTTGTAATTTGTGACGTTTATACTCGGAATATGTACCACATCAATTGTTTTGTTAATCATAGCAACAATTGTTGATGTGAATACCATTTCTAGAAATAGGAATTCTATTAACCTGGGAAAAAAGTACAATGATCAGATTAGCAAGACTACAAAGGTAACATGTATATTTGATTCTTGAACAATCAAAGTAATAGACTAATAGAGCAACAACAATTGATAATTGATAATGATAAACGATAAATATTAAGAAGTAGCTATGTTCGAACATAGAAACTTAAATGCTGAGTTCAACCAAAAGCAAGTGGCCACTAGCCAACATAGGAGTGGTTTAACTTAAGTTACATCACAAACTCAAAATTCTAATAGCAAGACTAATTAAAAACAACATGAGACTCTTAGACTTTAACTTCGTCCTCATTTTCTTCTTGGATCATCGCAGTAGACTCATCTTCAAACAACATACACTATAACTCTAGTTCTTCAAGAGAGAGCTGAGCAACGTCTAGAATGCCAACACCAGCTAGAGATTCAAAGCTATCTCCTCCCACATTCCACATTCTAGTTGTTCCTATTTTATATGCTTCTGTTCTTCTTGATAGAAGTCTTAAATTGTTATGCACAAATACCAAATTTCCATCATGTTTAAGAGTTAATTTGTTTCTTTTCATACTGTTGATAAAGCTATATATGCTCCAGTTTCTTTCACAACAAGAAGATGAGGCTGGTTGGTTAACCAATTTGAGAGCCAAACTTTGTAGCACAGGAACGGATTGTCCATGATTTGCCCACCAATTTATTGGATCAAGGATCCATCTATCATAAATAGAATCAAAGTCATTGAATTCTTCAGAACAAGTGAAAAATCTTGCATACACTTCTTTCATTTTCTTAAGATCTTCAAGGACAGGGAAAAACTTTTTGAAGCACTTCATTCTCATTTGTGAAATCTCAATATCCTTGTGTGGGGATACATGGCCAACAACACCATCTTGGTTGATCCACTTGTCACTATAATATCTACAAATAAAATTGGATTACTGGATTATAACTATGTAAAATCTGAATAGTTAAACTAAAATGTTAGCCAAAAGCAAAGGAAGATTTATAGTTTATCTTGGATTAAGCGAATGTGCCAAACAATGGAGTGGAGTATTGCATTTTGCCCAACAATCAACCAATATGCTTTGAACAACCGAGTAAAATGTGGACTCTTCATTTTCTTCCTTACCTTCATGCCTATGTATCACTTTCTTCACATTCTCAATCATTGTATCCCATATCTCATAAATTAGATGAAGGCATGGTGTGTCGGTGTCCACCGCACATATCATTTCATAGATTGGCCCAGTGAATTCAATAATGTAGTTCACCTTGTCCCACCACACTTCATTGAGTACTAGGTCTCTAATGGTTTGTGCCATCCCTCGATTTTCATCTCTATATGTCTCCCATTTGTCACTAATCACCATGTTTTGGAGTGCCCTCTTGATCATGAAAAACCGCTTCAACATAATTACAACTGAGGCAAACCTCGTTTCAGCAACAACAAGTAACTTCAGCTTACTAAACTCATTAAATATTGATAGCCTCATGCCATGGTTTATTATAAAATTCTTGATCATATTAGCATCTGCAGCAATCTTAGTTATCCAATCTCAGCAATCTCAGGTGGCAGCGAGATGCGGGAGGCGATAGGCTGCAGCGCGAGCAGGGCGATGGCAAGGAGGAGCGCACTGGAGGAAGCCGGCTGGGAAATGGGAGATATGGTTCATGGGAGTAGGGTTAGGGCACGGGGCGCGAGCGGGCTTTTCCTGGGCCATTTCCTTGCCTGTGTCCTAGCCCGTGTCCAACTCACATAATCGACGTGTTCGACACGTGTCGGTAATTTCAAAAATTAAAATTTATTTGGAAATCAGCTGACACGCCATCGACACGTGTTCGATCCGTGTCCATGTCGTATCCATGTCTGACACGGTGTCGGACACAGATATGACAGTTTAGACATGTGTCCGTGCATCAAAGGTTCAGACTATCTTTTAAGAATTCCTTCACAGACAATGGTGAAGAAAACAATCTCTTATAGATACGGACTACAGATACAGCTTGTAGTTTACACTGTGCAATGGATGCACCTCAGGTCAAAGAACAAGATGAACATACTAAAGAATGTCGGTACACAATTAAAGAACAAAACATTTGGAGAAACTGTTATATCTGATCTAGCTATAACTAACTAAAAATGCTACTATAGCTTGAATAACAGCAGTGCGATAATGCGAGGCCGCAGCATGAACAATGCCATCACATCACTTGGTCTTGTGCTTGGGGAGTGTGAGGGCCACTGCAGGTGTCTGAAAGCCCATGAATTGCTACCTAGGAGATGTCTTGATCTCCAGGCTCGGGATTGGGAGCATGCAACCAGTGGGAGTCGGAAGACCCATGTACTACAGCCTAGGTGACAGCCTGATCCTTGGACTCAGGCGAGGAGATGGTATCAGTAGCCTATTGGCATTCAAAGAGGGCACCACTCTAGGTGAAAGATTGACCTGCTCAAGAGCCATGCTTTGGAGGTCAGCCGGGTAGTCCCGGACACAGCCAGTACGCACGCCTGCAGCAGTTGCCCATTTGAATGATGGGCGGCTGGCCATCTTTAGTGCCACCTTGGAGTCCTCAACATCGTCGACAACCACTTCCTTCACAATGTCTACCTCAGGTAGTTCAATTTGTGAGTTGTCCAGGGTCTCATCATGTGTCACTTCAGTAGGCTTCTCAGCTTCCTCTGGTGGTTGATCTGAGGTCTTCTTGAATGACGGGTACTCATCATCATCATCGATTGAACATCTCTGAAAATGCATTAGAGTTTTTCATCAGAAAACATTCCTGGAAACTTGTTGGTTATCGAGATATAAATTATGTTGAATGGTAATTTTACCTTGACATTAGCTAGATCAACATTGTTCTCCAAGAAACTGATGAGCTCTCTAAAGTTCTCTTCTGTTGGGAGGTAGTGACCGCTATATGGCCATATTGCCTGAAAGAAAAATCATTTTAATCTACTCAGAACTTGAAACATGGTAAGATGAATGCAGAAGTAATTTAGATAGTTGGTTGCAGGTCTGTAGAAAATTACCTTAAGAACACCATCTTTGGCAACCAATCTTCCAGCAGTTGTTGTAGTTGCCCCAGCTAGGAAACTCGAGTGCTGAAATTTACCCTTCTTCTGCTCACAAGAGAAAATACACTTAGGATCGATTCATCATAACATAGAATGTATTACACAAAACTGTTAAAAGAAAACAGAAGGATAGTACATTTTAACTACCTATCTGACATATAATGATCTCGTTGTGCTCAATACGAATATCCACTTGGAATCTTTAGTGGTGTTCACAAGAACTCCACTTTGCGTATATAGCAGCTTCCCTTCCTCCACAATAACTTCATATGCCGTCCTCTCATTCCGCGATCCAAATAATATTTAGACTGATAAGTATCTGTAAATTTATAGACTGCTAACACAGCCAAAGTAGATCTCAGATATTTTGAGAGGAAAAGGATGTTAGGGCACGTATTGTTCCCAGGAACATGATCACTTGGGAACATAGCTTGCTTCTTGGACACTTCGGGTGATGAAGGTCTCTCTGGCTCCAATATCCAACCTGAAAACACAAAAGAAAGAACAATTTGGCAGGATCAACAAGAGCAACATCTGATTGCACTCAACAAGAAAGCTTTGTCAGAGGGACTGAAGAGTTGCTTCAGACATGAGTGCTTACCAGTCGAAGAACGGCTTGGTGCTCGAACTCGCAGACAAGATAACGTAATACAGGTGCAAAATGTGCCTGTACCGATGCCTTGGGTCAGTCTAAAGTAGCACAAATATCGAGCACATCAGTACCATTTGATGATTTGGAGACAACAAAAGCATGAGGTTTTCTGAAGCAAGGGAACTCACAGCTTCGAGCCAGTGCTGCAGTGCTAGTTTCTGGGACTCATCCTTGGAGAGTCCCTTGCCGACCTTGGCGATCCTCTTTCCCGCCCTCGACCAGCGGGAAGCCGCCGTCTCCTGCTTCGCCTCGTCGAAGAATGAAATGGATTTGATGTTCAGGGAAGCTGAATCATAGGCCTTCCACCTGAAACACACAGCAAAACAAGTCAAGAACTAACTCTAAATGAGCAACTTGAAAGCAAGGCGTGTATGATGTATGTGTGTTGTATTTACCAGAGCTCCTCGATGACAATGGTGCAGTCCGCAAGGCTCCGCCGCGTCCGGTGGCCCTTGAAGAGCTTCTGCACCTTGGTGGCCGCCTCGTCGAGCTCGCAGCACGGCCTCGGGGAGATGAGCACAGCCTGCGCCGGCTGCGCGGACTCGCACTGCCTGCACCCGGGGCTGCTGCTCTGCAGCACAAGGCTCCGGGGCCTCACCCCGTTGATGCACCGGCCCACCGTGTCCATCTCGTCCGCTGCCTTCCAGTTCTTGAAGATGAGTGACCTCTCGAGAGCGTTGCCGCGCGCCATCTTCTTGGACGGTCTGTCTGGGATCTCCAGAGCGGTTTTACAAGCGATTGTCTGGGATTGTGCTTCTAGGTCTCCCACATTCCGCGTGGTCCCAGTCAACAGCCTGTAAAACAACTTCAGCCGCCACCTCCCATCTGCCGCCGCCCTACTCACCGTCTTCCACCGCGTCGTATGGTAGCATCGCGCGGAATCGATGGTAAAATGACACGAGGCCGTCTACACGTTAGCGCGGTAGTCCACCAATCGGCAGTAATTGATCACCATCATGTGTATCGTGCAGTTTTATCGCCATGCACCGTCGTTGTCACCCATATCGATGCCACAGTTGTATGAGGCGGCAATAAAAATGAAAATCATATTACAACTATTCTACACTTGAGCGTAGACCAATTCCCTCTACCCTGACCAATCACATCGCATTAGATCAGGCCGACATAGCCATTTTATCTTGGATCGAACTTAATAGTACCGTTGTTCGAATCGATACGGCTAGCCGATTAGACGACCCATTTAGGTGCCACTCGGTTGGGCAGAAATAAACTGTTTTATGGTTGAAATTGCAATGTAGCTGATTGAAATTACACTATAATTGATAGTAGCTTATTTAGTGTAACTAAATTTAAAAAAATTAGTTCATCACAGAAAATACAAACGAATACGAAAAAAAGAACCGACAAAAATACTAAAAAAATATCAAAAAACGAAATTTAAAAAATAAGAAAATAAGTTAAAATTTAGAAACTTAAACCGGAATAAGCAGTGTCTTGCGACCACTACTCAGTCACCTCTACTCATATCTCACCACGCACGGGCACGAGCACGAGCACGAGCACGAGCACAGCACGCCGCTTCCGCGAAGTAACCGAAGCATCCCTCCGAATTCGTTCGAGATCGCTTCCGCATCGCCCCACCCACCCACCCACCCACCCCGCACCACAAGAAACTCCTCCTCGCGATTCCTCCCCGCCCCAATCGATCCCCCTCGATCGAATCCCCCGGCCCCCGCGAATCCTCTGCGATTGATGAGTATTCTTCCCCCCGTTCCTTGGAGCGATTCGGTGGATGCGAGGGAGCTCGGGCGCGAGCCTTCTCTCCGATCTCGCCGCCGCCGCTCCCCGCGGAGCGGCGCCTCCTGCTGCCTCCCTTCGGGGCTAGACCGATGGGCTAGGGGGTTCGCCCTCCTGCGGTTGCGAGCGCCGGGCCGGAGCCTTGTGGGATCTGCCCGTTTCCTCTCGCTCTAGAAGTCTACAGCCCTCCAGTTTGAGCCTATCTTGTCTTGCCTGATCTGCTTATGGAAAGAAAAGATCCTGGTTATTCGCAGTCTCTGAATTTGATGCAGGTGTTGGGAGGAGTACTGTACAGTTCTTGGTTCTTGGATGATCAGTTTAACTTGGGAGGGTAAAGATTGGGTTTTTGTTCTGTGTTCTTTGGGTGATTAGCACTCAAATACTGTGCAAGATTCTAGCGTATCCTAGATTACCCTATTCTTGTGTTGTTAATGCGAGTGGTGGTGATATCGATAGACTCATTAAAGGTTGGGATTTGTTTTTCGGACTTGGATTACCAAATTTGGGGACATTGTTCTCGAGATTCCTCCCTGTAAAAGATATCCTCTGCCCTGAATTGATTTGATGTTAATGCTAGTAGTGCTGGGGAGGGCACATATTACATATTCTGATCTGCCCGGCAAGTTGGGGAGATGGGTTCCTCGCAAGAATCCACCTTTTCATCAGCCTCAACAGCCGCGCAAGTGAATGCTTGCGCTGTGGACTTGCTTCCGGTCTATGCTAAGGAGCTTATTGCTGGTGGTGCAGCTGGTGCATTTGCAAAGACTGCGGTGGCGCCACTGGAGCGGGTCAAGATCTTATTGCAGGTTCATACTGTTCGAACTTTTTTGTTTTGAAATTTGTGGTAATTGTATGAGCATCTAGCTGAGCTGTATGTGTGCTGTTACTCTATAGACGAGAACTGAAGGATTTCAATCCCTTGGGATCCTCCAATCCTTGAGGAAGCTGTGGCAATGTGAGGGGATTCGAGGCTTCTACAAGTGAGTACTGTGGAGAAAATGCCTTAAGCTTTGCTTGTTGAATTTAGTATCTTGATTTTAACGCTGTGTTGTTATTCATGAAGAGGGAATGGTGCGAGTGTGCTTCGGATTGTTCCATATGCGGCATTGCATTACATGACATATGAGCAGTATAGGTGCTGGATACTGAATAATTTTGCTCCATCAGTGGGTACAGGGCCTGTCGTTGATCTCTTGGCTGGCTCAGCTGCTGGTGGGACTGCAGTTCTGTGTACCTACCCATTAGACTTGGCTAGGACCAAGCTGGCATACCAGGTATTGCACGCCCATGTTGATGCGTTGTTCATTCTGTCTTGTAATTATAAAATGAAGAGTCTCCATCACCAGAAGTATTATTGGAATAATTCCCTGGTCACCAATGGTAGTTCACATGATGCTGGCTATTGATCAATTATTGTTAGCAAACATTGGCTCATGGTTGTTTGTATTAATTTTCTTCACGATTGCTCCTAGGTTTCAAATGTGGCCCAACCTGGCAATGCTTTGGGAAATTCTGGTCGACAGCCAGCATATAGTGGTATAAAGGATGTTTTTAAAACTGTTTACAAGGAAGGAGGTGCACGATCTTTGTACCGTGGAGTAGGTACGTCTTATCTCCCGATTTCCTTTGCTATGGGTTGGAGTAAGCATCATTTATGGTTTGTTAGTGTGAGGCTAGCAAATTATCACGTCATATCTCTCTTCAGTCTGCTGTGTTGATTCCCCTTCAGCTAATGTTGCCCACTTTCACAGCTTTTTTATGTCGTAATAAAGGTGCTATTTAACAAGTTCAGGTTAATGCCTGACAGGCATATTCAATTCTATATCTCAGGCATCACTTTTTAGTTCTTAGGATGCACTAACACATGAATATCCTGAAATTTCTATTTGAAATTCCTGTCATTATTGTGCTTATTACTGTATTAAATGTGAAAATGTATTGAACTATATGCATGTAAAATGTATATGGGCCATAGTATTACACTGCATGGCAGTCGGGTTCAAAGTTCTTCTAATCAATGTCAGGTCCAACTCTGATCGGTATTCTTCCATACGCTGGCCTAAAATTTTACATATATGAAGACCTAAAATCTCGAGTTCCAGAAGATTATAAGAGATCTGTCGTGTTGAAGCTCTCTTGTGGTGCTTTAGCTGGTCTTTTTGGACAAACCCTCACTTATCCACTGGATGTTGTCCGAAGGCAAATGCAGGTACAATTCACATTCCAGTCATGATAATCTGCACATTGTAGTTTGGATTGCAGTGTCTGATTAGCTCCTGACCTTTCCTGTGTTCAGGTTCAGAGCAAGCAGTCCCAAAATGCAAACGATACCTTCCGTATAAGAGGAACATTTCAGGGTCTCCTGCTCATCATTCAGTGCCAGGGGTGGAGACAACTGTTCGCTGGCTTGAGCCTTAACTATGTCAAGGTAATAAGCCAGACTGGGTTTCTAAAGGGAAAGGGCATTATTAAGGAATAGGGGTGGCAGAGATGTTCCTTTTTTAAACTGTATCTGAAGTATGGAGTTGTCTACAAAAAAAAATGAACTTTTCAGGTCGTCCCTTCAGTTGCTATCGGTTTCACAACATATGACATGATGAAGACTTTACTGAGAGTACCTCCCCGAGAAAGAGCTCGTCCATCGCCTAGTAACGCATGAAGCAGTGCTGGCTTGTGTTGTAATTCTCATTATAAATCATATCACTATGTTGTATAGGATGGAGATTAGTCCTACTTAACTGTTGTATTTGTAAGAATGACGCTCAGTTGAGTTGCTGTAGACAAGGATATGATTGTATATCTATTGTGCTACTTGTATATTTAAATTTGAGTAAGTATTTCATCCGAGATTGTTCTACATCGACACTGCATATGTTAGTAAAAACCGTGATTAGAGATTCCTTTCTGAACCATTTCTACCTGTGCATCAACTATCCCCTGAATGACATTATTGGAAGCAGAGGTCTGCAAGGATGAAAGGTGAACTCTGTGGTTCGCACAAAATTTATTAATCGATTCTCTAGAGCCTCAATTGATTTTTATTATTTTCTTTGGCACTGCGAGGATCATCTGAAGACATTTTTCTTTTTCATTTTGGTAAGATTTTCCAAGTTTTGTTTTCCTGTTTGAAACTTTATATCAATGTCCTTGTATGCTTGTGGAAATCAAGTTTTCTCTACAGCATGATCTTTGGCGTATAGGACAGGTTATTCAGCTTGATTCCACGAAAGAACCAACCTCAAGAAATGGTAGAGACGTATGTTCAATGTTTATTAATGCAAGGCTTCAATGCACCCTACCATAGTATCATTTTAACCAAAGGAATCACAGTTCTTGAAACACAGTGAACCTTTTAAAATAAATCAATTTTTTCATTCACATAAATAGATCCAAGTCGACAGGACTTACATAAAGTAAAACTCTTTGCCATACATCCATCAACATTAAGGGTAAAACCAAAAGCAGACAACTCTGAAGATCACACACAACTGCAGACTGTACACCATCCACAACCCCATGCACACCATTCAGTCTTCAAGAACACAAAAATAAATCCACAGCTGACATGCCACACTTAGTCCTTCTTCTTGTTAGCTGGGGAGCAGAACCTCTCGAAAAGCATGGCGAAGAACCCGAAGAAATCGATTCGCTTCTTCGGGTCATCTTTCTCTACTTCTGGTTTTGCTTCCTCGGGCTTTTCTCCTCCAGCTGAAGTTTCAGCAGCAGTCTCAATTGGAATTTCAGTTTCAGCTCTGGCTGTCTGCTGCTGCTGCTGCTGCACCGCTGCGACGACCGCCTGAATTTCTTCCACAGCTTGCTCCACGACACTCGGGCCTTCAGTCTTGTCGGCGGAGGCACTTTCATCGACGTTCTGCGTTGTCTCGCCTTCCTTTGCCTTATTCTCCTCAGCCTCAGGTTCTCTCTCTTTGGATTCTGCATGCATGAAGTAAGGATGATGCAAATTGTCAAAGCATTATAATCAGGTTGCGAATAATCAGAGAGTGGACAAATCAATGCATCCTTGTTTGATTATGAATCGCTCGTTGGTCATACAGCAACCGGATATTTGTGAGGAATCTGTTTGTCCTACTCCTAGAAATTAGGCTAGATAGAAAGTATTTACCATGTTTTCCCAGATGTAAAACCTCAGCAAGGCTTTTAACCTCTTCCTTGACCTTTTCCATCACTTCTGGGTGACTCTTCACCTTGTCGAGGACTGAGCTGAAAGCTTCCATATCCTTCTTTCCTTCTTCTTCACTTCCTTGCTCTACCAAATCGGCAAGAATACTTCTCAGAGAAAATAATATAGTTAAGAGAGAGAGAGAGAGAGAGAGAGAGAGAGAGAATAAAGCCTGGACTTGGCAATTTCGTTCAGGGGCATCACAAAACAATTGATCAAGTATTCTAAGATTACAACCAACAGGTAACTGACATAAAAAGATATTGTTTTCTAATTACAAATGCCAAGAGCACGGAAATTATGTTGTATTGATTTGATGTCATGCCATCAACAAATTGCAAATCACAAAGTTTGCATATGAACCTTAGAGTAGTTAACAAAACAGCAGATTTGGTAAATCGGAACTCGCAACTTTTGAGGTATGAATATTTTGGAACATAAGAAAGAGATAAACAAGAGCTGAATTTGGGAGTGGCTGGAGCAGAATTCAGGCATCGGTGTTAACACCGTAAAGAATACGATCGTGGGAAACAAACTAGGAACCAAAAATCCTTCAGAATCAACAACAAATTAGAGTGATCAAGAATATTTAACTAGTTACACTTTCGCCAATTTTTCTAATAAAACCCTAGTAACTGTACTCAGAGCACCCCAATTAGAGAACCATCAGTAAAGCAACACAAAGTAGGGGAAAGAATTATCCACTTGCTAATCAACTTGAAAGGAAAGGATCAAATTCTTCTAAAGAATAAGCAAGATTGTTAAATTCCCTTACAAAATCATGCACACAAAGCAAAGGAAGGAAGAGACACAAGCTTGCGAGAACAAAAATCTCCCAACTTACGCATTGGTTGAATCAAACTACAGAGGAAGAATAGACCTTTACCAGTTGAAAACTGCAGATTTGGAGGACAGTGAAGCTTGGAATAAATGGGGAAGCGAAACTGAAGAAAACTGAAAAGGCACAAGTTTTTAACGTGTACAAGAAGCTGAAGAATTCTGGGTTATTGGGTTTGGATCTCTCTGTTAAGGCTCTAATGGAGCTCCTTGATCTGGGTTAAACCAGGCTAATGCTTTGTATACTATATACACACACACACTACAGGATCATCACGCATGATACATGGCAGCCAGTAGGGCAGTGCAGGAGAGTGACAGCTAAATAGACACCGGAAAATTGCAGGCATTCATTGTGGTTGGTCGAAGATGATTTTGCATTATGGCTTGCACGATGCAGTTTTGTGTTATACAGAGTGTCACTGCCCCAACTGGGTCGATCAAATATAAAGAATATAGGACATAACAGTTGGATTCTGTGTTATTTAGGATATAGTTTATGATTTCTTGGTTGGATTAATTAGGTTAAATTAAGGAATTGGTTGCACAATACGCATGTGTATTAAGGTCAACTAACCATCTGGCACACGGGGGCCAACTAGGCGGACACAAGAACATGGTGCTTGAGCTGTAACTGTCTTTAAAAAAAAGAGAGAGAATCCCTGTATTCAGCTCACGATGGTCTTCTGATAATCCCTGTATCCAGCTCACAATGGTCTTCTGAATATGAGATGTACTGAGGTTAGATGTATTTTACTCTAGAAATAGTTTCTTTTTTGCGGTTTCGGATTATGAATGGCCCTTTATAGAGAAAAGCAAGCTAGAAAATGATATCAGGTACATCCTCAATCACACATGCCCAACATCCTATAGAATCATTGTGCATAAAGGTGCTTTTACTTGGAAGGTAAGTAAGCCTATAGGCCAGGAGATTTATTCTGGCAAAGAAATGCCAATGAAAAAAAATGCAGTTCTTGCAAGCTATGAATGCTAAATACAAACTGCAAATTGGTGGCTGGACCATCGAAATTGATTATTAGAATCATGTTTTGTAAAAATATTGTTTACGCAACTTAGTTGACCAATTTTCAAGTTCACTTTGCCCTTGTCAAATTTCAGTTTGATCGTTTGTTGCACAGATTCGAATGTATCTCGATATCATTATAGAACACTTTGTTTGTGTGATATTCTGATTACAAATGTGCTAATTATTTATTCTCATGATCTGAATCAACCTACTATAGGATTATATTGGGATTGCAAATGTGCTAATGATTCATACTCATGATCTGATTCGACCTACTATAGGATTATGGCTGGAATTAACTTCTGCAATCACCATCTGTTACATCACTTTTTTTATTAATTACATGACTTGTGGATTTCCTTCAAAAGGGCCATATCTGAAAAGGATATCTCACCTAAGAAGGAAAATTTTCTATTGATTCATAGATTAGCTACATCCATGTGTCTAGTGGTATTTATCACATCCTAAGCTGTCAGACAAAGCTGGGGCTCATTTTCCCATTGTACTAGACACTACAGAGTTTATTGTAGCTTTGTTATGACTGCTCGTACTGAAGCAAACCCACTCTTCAGTATGTACTACCTGCTGCATATTTCTTTATAGCACCTAATAGTTGGTTTCAGTCTATAACTTTTATGATCTAATTGGAAGATGAAAGTTGGACTGCACTAATAAATCATATTTTTCTTTGTGAAATAGAACATCAGCTGAGGACCACATCAATTGCATGCAAAAAGTTCGTGATATCTTGCATGTTGAAGAAATTTTCCTTTGAAGTCACTCTGAATTGAGTGCAATTTACCTTGTCCCGTTGAACGGCTGGCCTCTGAATGACTCCCAATCTCCTCTTTCGCTTTCTCAAGAATGGTTGAGCCCTTGTGCAAGATCGTTTCAATGCCTGACTTCACATCCTTATGAAGCTTTTCTGCCCTCTCTTCAGCGTGTATCCATCAGTTACAAATGTCAGGGAGAAGGAAAATATTAAAAGTGCATCATGGTCAGCTGTCAGGACAGCTGATGTGGAAGAAATATGCAAGGCGCGAAACCCTTCGTTCATTTCAACTCTGAAACCTTCTGCTTTGATTAAGCATTGCTGTTATTTCTATATGTTTAAAAGTGTTGAATAGTTTTCCTGTTTGTATTCAGTTGGGCCAAAGGCCATATGTACTAGGACATTTTACAAATAACACCTTGAACTATAGGCATATCTAATACCCCCTTAAACTCATAATGGATCAATAACACTGAGTTTAGAGACGTAGAAACTATGTTGAACTCTAGTCTATACCTTGGTGAAGAAATCAGCCAACTGAAACTTTGAAAACACGTACTGAAGATCAACAACTTTGTGTTGCACCTACGATCGCATGTACGAAGCATCTACTCCAATGTGCTTGGAGATGTTACGTACGCGATGCTGCAGCGTACGGTACTGTTCATCCACGCGGTTACTGTAGCATGCAGTACTATTCATCCGCAATTAGTTTCCTTTATTAGACATTAAATTGATTTAGTTACTTTGGATGCTTATCTTTAGTTAGTTTGTTTCTTTAAATTAGAGATTATTTCTTAGGGGTCATGTCAAGTTACCTCTATAAAAGAGATGATATTGTATCTTCTTAAATCAAGCAAAGATGAATAGACAAGTCCCTAGTTCTTAAAGTGCAGCTGTGGTCGTTCCCTAAGCTCGGGGTGCAGGTGGCAAGTCAAGAGCTGAGCCCACATAGTCTCGAACTCAGGCCGGAGACACGTTAGGAACTCATAGAGACGATGAGTCTCCTGGTGAGCGTGAAGCCGCACATAGCGGGGCAAGTGCGGTAGACATCCGGCCCCAGAGAGGCAAGCTGATGCCACACCACAGACATCTGCTGGTAGAAGTCATCGACGGTGGCATCAAGCTACTGAAGAGAGTGCGCCATGTGCACAACTGAAAGATACAGAGCATCACTCGTCGGCTGGTAGTGAGCTCGGAGGTGCTTCCACATAAGCTGTGTCGTTGGCAGCTCCGTCGCACCCATGGAGATGGCCACGGTCATGCTACCCACCAGGATGACAGTAGCACAAGCTTCGACCTTCTGCCATCGCTCGTAGGCGTGTAGCTTAGACTGGTAGAGCTCCAGAGCCTCCTCCAGTGTAGCAGTTGCCTCCTCCTGAGCCGCCTGATCCGCATCAACAGGAAGAGTGGGCGGAATTAGCGGCTTTGGCCGAGACAGACAAGGGTGCTCACCAGTGAGATCACCCCAAAGACGCTGGTTGTTGAGGAGAATCCTCAGGTAAACAGCCTACTCTCAGAAGTTCGTCCCTTCAAGACAAACCGTGGGGAGCGGGATGGCAAAGGAGCCACTGGCGGTAGCCATCTAGAGCAGATCATGCCGAAAAAGGCCAGGGCAACCAACGTCAGGAGTTGACCGAGACGGCACCGGTTTGGGCCGAGGAGGCGGGGCCGGGGCGGTGGAGCCTAGGGCAGTGTCTCGAGTGCGGTAGCCGGGAGAAGGCGTCCAGGAGGAAGCTGGGAGGAGCCGGCTTCCGAGGTGGCGGGGTCGGAGCCGGGGTGGTAGACGGCCAGGAGGAGGCGGTGGTGAGTCGGCGGTGTCAGGCGGCGGGGCTTGATGCAAGAAGAGGCCGGCGGCGAGCCGGCCTGAGGCGAGTGGCAGCGTGTCCTTGCTGGCTGGGAGGCGCTACCGGGAGGGTCAACGCAGGAGGTGACGGCCAGGAGGGGCGGCTAGGAGGTTCGGCGCGAGAGGTGGCGTCCAGGAGGCGCGGCAACCGGGAGGCGTGGCGGCACCAGGCGGGAAGGAGGGCGCCGGCTCCGTCGGTAGGGAGGCGATCCGACGGCCGAAAGCTCATATCTAGAGGCGGGAGGACCCGGCGGCGGCGTAGGGCGGCGGCGGCGGCGTAGGGCGGGCGGGCGGGGCGCGAGCGAGTGTAGGGAGAGAGGATGAGCATGCGCGGGGAGAGAGGCGGGGGAAGCAGGCGGGCGGCAGCGGCGGCCGGCGGCGGAGAAATCCTAAGCCTGGTTTGATACCATGTTGAATAGTTTTCCTGTTTGTATTCAGTTGGGCCAAAGACCATATCATTACTATTATAAAGAATGAGTTGGTGGTTGTACGTCCATTCTCTTCTAACCACTATTCCTTCTACTTCTTACCACTCTCTATTTCCCAACCGATCAAAACAACCCTCTTTCATAGCATGTTATTTATACATTTAATAAATTCTGTTGCAACGCACGAGCACATGACTAGTGTACAAGGACATTTTACAAATAACACCCTAAACTATAGGCATATCTAACAGCAAGTTCATGCTGGCATCAGAATTTTCCTTGTGCTGGTCTTAATGCAGAGCTATTTTCAGAACAAGTATCCTTTCTGTTTTTCAAATGTAGTATGCCCATTACTCATCATGAAAAGAAAAGTATATTTAGCTGTTCTATTTTCATTTCTTTGATACAGGAAGTGTGCCACAAAAATGTCAGCCACTTGAGATCTATCTGAAGACAATCTTGCAATTAGCAAAGCATCTAAAATTGAGAATTAAAATCCACCTACATGCATATATCATATTTCAGCAACCAGAACTTCAAATCCAAACCATTCATACTGCCTTGACATGCTATCGCTATCAGTTACATTCTGTCATGAAAAATACTTTGAGAGGTTGAAGAACTCAAAGGAAGAACAGACTTTGTTTGAAGCTGAACGGCATTCTTGAAAATATATTTATGTCTAAAAATGAATGGCATGACTAACCATTCTTTACTGACTGGAGGCTTCCTGCAAGGGCATCAAGTCCTCCCTTGGCACGATCGAAAAAGTCGTTCTTCCCATGGCTATGCTTGTCCTTCTTCTGCGATCCATCGGAGTCTTTCACTTTCTTTGAATTCTTCTTCTGAAAAAACATCTTGTTTTGTTCTTCCTCTTACACTACAACAGTTCCATGTAGAAAGGAGCAAATGTAAGCAATCTACCAGCAGCAGATTGAAGAAAGCTAAATGGTAATTGTATTTATTTAATATTATTTTAACATAATCTGTTATAACGAATTTATTGACCTATAGCCCCATTTATCAAGTCCAATGATCAATCGTTTTGTTGCCTCAGATCTTAATCTGAAGAAAAGTAATGCAGTTCATGATGCTTCAGCACTATGAAGCTTGTATCACAGAAACTACAACAAACGCAGCAATTTCCATCTAACTGCTACTAGTTCTTGTTGTTTGGACTAATAGAGAAAAACTTAACCATCCATAGTTGTTCTAAAACATGGTCTCTATTGCCTCATGATACAGACAAATCTGCAATAGTTGCTGAAATTTGAGAGGAATCCAAACAAAATGTGCTGAGACCTGTTGCAAATGAAGAAAAAGAGCATGATTGCACAAGATGACAACAACAGCAACTGATCTAACCCGGTGAGCAGAAACAACACTTATGTCATTAGCCCATGACAAACAACACCTATCTCATCATTGAACTAACAGGTAAGAGAACTACCAACAAAAAGGAAGAAAGACAACATGAAACAAGTAAAGAAGCATGTGGGCATGATATATATGCATATCTTACCTACCTTCCTTGATGTGATCAGAAAATGAAGAGGAATTGCGAAGGAGAGGAGAAGAGAGACAGAGATGGGATATGCAGAGGAATAAAATGGTCCTCCTTTTATGGAGCTATTAGTCGTTGCCACAATTTAAGCACGTCCACCAATCGGATTTGGGTACCCCAACCCGCAACCATTAGCTTCTCATTCTTATTCTCCTGGATATGACTTGTAAAACTGATCATTTCTTTTTTTTCTTTATTTACTCAACAACATGAAATCAAAGCTATTGGTTTTGTGTCTTTTTTATATGGTTTTAGGTATATCCTGTGTTGAATTAACCAGAACAATCATGATTATCAGTGAGAGGTCGTTGCAAAAAAGAAAGGTGAACACATGGCGCAGGTATATTGGATTTAAGTAAAAAAATGTAAGTTGAATTTGAAGTGCTACACAAGGAATCTCTTGTTAGCCTTATCTTGTACACTTCCTTTAGCTTCTTTCAACAGCACAGCACAATGCAGACTGCACAGATAATTTATCTTGAATCTTCAGAGATACCTCACATGTATATCGGAAGTTTGATCTGCCTCAATTGTTTAATCTGGCTGCCTCACATAACTAATCATATTCAGATTTGCTAAGATGATTCTTCCTTAAACAAAATCTTGCATCATTCAGATACCAGAAAATGATAACTATTAGTATATCAGCAAAATTCTTGTCCTTTTTCGGAAAGAAATTGACTCCCTTGCAGTAAGACGCAACTATCTGAATTTGTCTTGTAAGTTTGATGAAAAATTTTGATGCACTCCCCAGAATTATCACCTCCAACACACCGAAAAGGGCAGGAAAAGTTCATCTGGTTCGGATTCCAGAAAACAAGCAACTTAGGCTCCAAACCCGTCACCTTTATCACTATAAAGTTTACACTTAAATACTTAATGGAGATTAACTTCTGGAAAAGTGACAGAAATGGTGCTTTAATTGGGACAACGAGGAGATATGATTGAAAGAAGAACAAAACGGCAGATAACTGCTACTTCTAATTAGCCAGTAGCAAGACGTTAAGGCTTCCTACGTCGATGGATTTATGAAACATGGAGAGGAAACTTTCCCTGCATCATTGCTTGCTGTTACAGCCAATCGGAGACCAAACACGTTTCTACCTGTTCTTTCAGGCATTTAATCGTCAGACAGTGAGGCATTAGCGAGTCATTCAGGGCATGTGTTTATCAAGAACGGATTGATGGTCACATCCATTTGGTCCCTGGCGTAATCGATTCCCGGATTGACCTGTGAAAGTTGCTGTAAAATGCGAAGAAACATCAAACATCCATCCATTTGAATCTGCAGTGATTTCGCAGTCTGCGAAACGCGTTGTCCCATTTCTGTATTTTTTTCTTTTTTTGGTATATCTCTGCATGGATCGAAAACACGTCATGCAATAAGCCTAAAGACCATGAACATGTAAGGTGATGCAGACAAGTAATCCATAGAATTGGACTTTTTATGCTAGGATCTCGAACCTGACAATCTTGCTCGACAGTACTGGGACAAGGAGGGTTTTGTTTTCAGCTAAAGAAGTTGCCTGGACTTTTCTGGGCCTCACTTGGGCCCATTTTCTCTGGGCTGTCCTCCAAACCGTAAGGCCCGCGTGGGCCGAGGCCAGTGTAAAATTTTTGCTTTTTAGCCCAAAATTTAAAAGTTTTTTACATATGGACCCCTGGAGAAAAGATTTGCAAAAATGGACCCCTAGCACGGCGCCAATGCACATGGCGCCCACGGTACACGTGACGGCGCCATATTCGTCGGCGCCGTGAGTGGACACGTAGGATCCACGGTGGCATAGCACGGCGCTAACTAACATGGCGCCGTCACGTGTACCACGGCGCTAACGGTAGTGGCGCCGTTTCGTTGACTTAACCCTGCGCGACCCCGGCCCCACCACTCCTCGGTGCTCGCCGAGCGGACCAAGCAGAGAACATCCGCCGCCGCCTCTCTCCTCCCCAAATCCATCCCAATCCATCGAATTTTTCGCGATTTTGCTTCCAAACCGAGCAAGCAAGGTCAGCTCCTCTCCTCCTTTGATTTGTTGCAGAGATATGGATTAGTTGAGGTACATTTCGTAGGCAAAATTTGAAACCCTAGATGAGATTAGTTGGATTTGGCTCGGTTTTAGGTTCGATTCGCAATAGATATGCGTAATGTATTAGCAATAATGTGTATAGATCCGTTTCTAGATTGAAATTAGTTGGATTAGGGTTTGATTTGGGTAACTAGCTAACCTAGGGTTAGAAACGAGAAAAATTATAAATCTTATTCATTTCGCATTTTAGGTTGTCATGGGCTTCACTCGCTTGCCACCTCCATCCGGTGTTCCCGTGCCGATGTGTTATTGCGCGATCCTTGCAAAGTGGAACGGTCGGATGATCCGGATACATATAGGCAGAGGTGCGGATGTGCGCCAATCGGCGTTTGATCCGCCACGTGGCGCCGTTGTCCTCGTGAAGATGGTATGTTATATTGTCGATTCATCGAATTCGTCTTAATTCGTTGGTTTAACGAATCGCGTACATTTGCGAGAGCCTCCACCGCTTTGTGATTTTGAGCGGTGGATCGACATCGCGATCGCCGAGGATGACAAACAATATCTTGACGCCAATAAGAAGTGGGATGAAGAACGAAAGGAGAGGTGGGAAAGGGAGAAGAAACAGGAGGAGGCCGCGAGGAACACCGTGAAGAGGAGCGTAGGAGGGCTGCGCAAAGCGCAAGGGAGAAAGCGCGAAGAAGCTAGAGAGAGCGCGGCGTGCCAAGGCAGCCCTTGAGCAGACTCGATGCTCGAGAGGAAGGGAAGTGGCCTCGATGCACTCGAGAGGTTATTTTAATGTTTGGTGTATGCGACGTATGTATTTTCGAAAATTTATAAACTATGTATGTGGACTATGTATGTATGTGGGTGTATGCACTCGGTATGTTATTTTGGGTGTGCTTATTCATTTGGTGAATGTCAATTAGATTGTATGTGCGGATGGAACGAAACAACTAGGCCGAGCTTGCATATAAAGCAAGTGAGAGTAACGGCGCCAAACAACTCGCGCCAGTATAAAGTGTCACGGCGCCAAACACTATGGCGCCGACGTGTTGGAGTTCGCGCACCAAAGTTTGGCGCCAGATTGTGGCGCCAAAGGTACAGCGCGTTTTTAAGTATCATGGCGCGAGTCTTTGGCGCGAATACTGAAACCTACAGATAATAAAGAAAGAGTCATCTGTCTCTGCACATGCACATATACATACATTCACATATGAAACACATACGCATAACTCTCAATGAAGTCTCAAATCATACATACATACCTACATCAAATCATAACTCTCAATAACTCTCAATAAAGTCTCAAATCATACATACACACATACACATACATATATACACACATACATCGTCATGCACACATATAAAATACACATACACATACACACAACTCTCATCATCATGGGTTGGAGGACGCAGTATGGGAATCATCGTGAGCTTGCTGGGCTCTCTGTCGTAGAACTCGTCCACCAGCCGGTACCTCGCCATCCTGTGCAATCAAAATTACGTTAGTGATAAAAATAACAAAATATGTAAAAATTATGCTCTCTAGACCTAACGCTGCTAACCTGAGTGGAACGACGTCGACACGTCCGTGAATTGTGACCCATTAGACCACACATACCGCAGTGTGTCTCCTGTGGGTCCTCAACGAAGGGATTTGCCCTACCCCTCTTGGTGCGACCAGGTATCCGATCCATATCCATCTTGTACCTTGACCGCTTCCTGCTGCCCCTCTTGTGCCAACGTAACCCTGCGTCCGCTATGTACCTTGGACCCGAGTAAAGTGGCCACTCGCTTTCATCACGATATGACTCGAACCGTGGGGCCCATGTCCTCACCAACGCATCCACGCTGAATAGTCTCGGGATTTTGGTCTCAACATCGACATTCCGGGCCCTACATGCGGTCACCATGTGGGAGCATGGAAAATGGAACTCCTCTAACTTCTCATCAAACAGCTTTACCTCCCTCTGGCGACATACCTCCTCGAAAAGTGCAAAGTTGGCCTTCACCCCATCTTTTTTGAACAAGTTCTCTGCAAGGTGCCTTGTGCACCAACGATGATGCACAGGTGAATGTCCTGGTATCACTTCCTTAACGGCGCTCAAGATCCCAGCGTGCCTGTCAGACAACACACATACCTCCCTCCCCGGGCCAACCACATGGATCCGTACAAGCCGTAGAAACCAAGCCCAGCTAGATTTGTCATCCTTCTCCACCAAAGCAAAAGCCAACGGCACAAGCGAGTTGTCTCGCATCACAACCAATAGAAATCAACAACGTTCCTCATACTTGCCCAACAGAACGTCCCATCAATTGATGTAACAGGCCTACAATGTTTGAAAGCCTCGACACACCGACCAAAGCACCGAATGCTCAAAAATATCATCTTCCATTAATCCATACATCGGGCTTAGGCACGTACTCATACTGCATTCCTGCATTGGCCGCTTTAATTGCGTTCAACATGGCCGGCAAACGCTCATACGCCTCCTCCCAATCACCATAAATCAACTTTAAAGCACGTTGTTGCGCCCTCCATGCTTTCCCATACTTGATTGTGTAGTGCCACTTCAGTTTAACGGCCTCTATCACCGCCGCCACGCGCATCGTCGGCATGTGCTTTATCATGGGGTACAGCGGGTTGCAATGAACCGAGAAGTCAACTGACGATGTTTCGGTGGGCTCGGAAGACCCACAGCTGTGCGGTCCATCCACAGTTGTAATCTTAAACCTCTCCGTACCCTTCACCTTCCTGGCACAGACTTTCCATGCACACCCTGTGCTCTCACATTTGATGGTGTACCGACGTTTGGCGTATGAGTTCTTAACCCGGTATGGACGGTTGTGCACGATCGAGTACTCTTTCAGCCACATCTTCAATGCCGACATATCCTCAAAGACATGACCCTTCTGAATTATGATACTAGCCCCAGGCCTAGGTACGTCCCTCTGCATTTGCCCTCCATCCGCGACAGCCCTATGTGCGTTGCTTAGGTCATTATAATCGGACACTGGTGGATCACGGCCAGAAACATTCTTCTCAACATCTCAATTTCGCTAGACGTCAAACTCGTGGATCGGTCTGTCATCATCCGAGTCCACGCCCTCGCATCCTCATAAGCGACCTCGTCTCCTCGCAAGCTGTACATCCACCCCGTTAGATGCTACACAAACCATGGGTTCTCAAACACTGTCTCTCGTCGAATCCACCAACAAAGCGGTCATCGACATCCTCGAGTCGACTTCTACCGAGTCAATGGAACCTCACATACTTGAGCCGAGGATACAACTTGCACCTCGACCTCTTCATGATCCGGTGACCCAACCAACGGTGAGTCATTGGGATCCAATGCACCCTAGGAGGTGATTGATCTCTCACCACCTCTGCACAAACAAGTCGGTGCTCGACCTCTCGAGTCCAAAACAATGGCCACATAGTTATCCCATTCACCGTCGCGCCAATCGAAACCAATCTCTTTATACGCGCCCTTTGACGACCCAACATCAATCAATCCTTCCATAACGACATCACCATGCTCATCTGTCCATCCCAACCTCTCTTTCAAGCGATAAATGACCTCACCATACGATGGACGTGAACTAAATAGCAATGTGGTCTCTTCCATGCCCTCCAAATCAACACCCCATTGTCATTTCTCTTCACAGTACCACCATGGTGTAAAGTCACAACCTTATCCATCTATAGCACAACAAACAAACATATCTCGGTCATTACGCATAATAATCAAACCCTAGAAACGGATCTATACACATTATTGCTAATACATTACGCATATCTATTGCGAATCGAACCTAAAACCGAGCCAAATCCAACTAATCTCATCTAGGGTTTCAAATTTTGCCCTACGAAATGTACCTCAACTAATCCATATCTACTGCAACAAATCAAAGGAGGAGAGGGAGCTCACCTTGCTTGCTCGGTTTGGAAGCAAAATCGCGAAAAAATTCGATGGATTGGGATGGATTTGGGGAGAGAGAGGCGGCGGCGGCGGATGTTCTCTCGCTGGTCTGCTCGAGCGAGCACCGAGGTGGTGGGGGCCGGGGTCGCGCAGGGTTAAGTCCAACGAAACGGCGCCACTACCGTTAGCGCCGTGGGTACACGTGACGGCGCCATGTTAGTTGGCGCCGTGCTATGCCACCGTGGATCCTACGTGTCCACTCACGGCGCCGACGAATATGGCGTCGTCACGTGTACCGTGGGCGCCATGTGCATTGGCGCCGTGCTAGGGGTCCATTTTTGCAAATCTTTTCTCCAGGGTTCATATGTAAAAAACTTTTAAATTTTGGGCTAAAAAGCAAAAATTTTACGAGGCCAGTTCACCGTAGCTCAACCAAGGAGGCGGAAGGGCGAAAGAGAAAGCTAGGGTTTAAGGTTGACGGCGAAGGCGAGCGCGGCGATGGCGTCGGCGAAAACCCTAGCGCGAGCGGGCTCCTTGCTCCTCGGCCGGCTCCTCTCCTCCCCGTCTCCGTCTCTTCTTGGTGCCGGGCTGCCTCCGCCGGCGCTGCTCTCCAGGCTCCAGCCGCACGTCCCGCGGCGGCCGCCGGCGGCGGCGGTGGACGCCCACGACGCGGAGGCGGTCGCGAGGCTGAGCTCGCTCCCCGGCGAAATCTCCTTCCCCTGCGGCCTCCCCTCTCTCCGGTTCCTCATCGACGACGGTACGGCCTCTCCTCTCTCTCCCCACTTCCTCCCTGGTGCCTTGTAGAGTGTTCGCTGCATTGGACATTTGGATCGTGCTTTAGTTGTATCGTTGGGTTTGGATCAATGGTGAGCGGGGGATGTATAAAGTGGGGGAGAAATGCTACGATTCAATTCGATGTGTACAGATTGCAGAACGCTATATTGAGGACTCGTACCCGACGCCTGATTTCCACCCTAGCGCTTGTTCTCTGTGGTTGTGTGGGGGCGAAAGAACTGTGATGATGTGTTAATGGTGTGCTCCATTCGTTCGATCTTGTGAGGATGGTCTAGGAAATTTTACTGTATTAAGTGCCTCCTTGCCTTGATTGATTTTGTGCACGAGCAGCCTAGTTTCCTGCAATCTCATTATGGCTTAAGTGATGTATTACTTGTGTTTGGTGTCGACAATTATTTGCTTAGTTCATCATGGGCTGAGCAGGCGCATCCTGTTTAGCATTTGTTGCGAATCACGTGATAGTTTTATGTTGCCGTTAAGATGATTACTGTGGCTGTGACCTATCTGGTCCGCTGGCGCTGTATGTGCCGGACAAATAAATGTTAAAGAGTGCCTATATTTTGTATATGTGATTCACGAGCAGTAATGCTTGTAGTTCTCTGTTATTTTGTTGATCTATAAAATGGACCAGGGGCTAATCGACGTCTTTCTTGAAAAAGAAAAAAATTGGTGTTAGCAGTTTAACAAAGTGATGTTTCTTATATTCTAGTTCAGTGAATTGCCTCAGTTACCAGAGGCTTGATTATCACTGTTATGTTGAGAAGCAGCCTGTTCTTTTTGGCTTAGGCTTTTGGTTACGGTTTATAGATTTTGAGCTGTTCGTGAGAGAGGACACGGTGTAACATAAATTTACGTACGGTTTTGACCGATATAAATGAAGTTGCTACAGTATGTATTATAATCAATTTGTAGATACTGTCCTGAAAAGATACTCCGTTTGAAAGCTAGTTACTGTAGAAAAGTCAAAGAGCAACTTTTAAAAGCTGAAAAAAAGAGACCGGCAAGCATTGGAATGCGTTATGTACTTTTTAAGTTTCCTGTATGTCTTTTTGGAGCTTGCTTATCAACCAGAGTGACAGAATGCAAAACTTGACACAGTTGTCTATGGATCTTTTTGAAATCATGAATACTCTTATACCAGCCATCCTCAACTCATAAAGATGTGATTTAGATAGGCTTGAAATCTGAAATCTTGTCAGAAATGTTTGAGAAATACGTATGTTTTGTTTTGCAATTCTGGACAGTTCATTTGCATGGTGGCCTATGGTGCCTGTTCCTTGTTACTTTTGCTGATCAAATTGTGTCATAGTTGTTAGGTGATATGGTTGGTGGTTGGGTACGGGTCCGAGGACCGAGGGTAGGGTGCTCGCCCTCATCTAGGGATTAGCAGGGCTCTTCCTTGACGTGGTATAGAGGCTGAGGTCTGACTTTAGAAGAAGGGAAAGACTAGAGACTTGATTGTTCATTGCTTAATGATAACGATACAATATTATCCCTTTTATAGGGATAGTTAGACTTAATCCTTCATAAACATATCCATATATCAAGCAAACTTATCTCTAATACATAGAATAAATCTAAAAGAAAATAAACCTAAATAATAAGGAAACTAGTTATTATATTTCTAATCCGCGATATGTTGCCAATGCTATGGCTTGTCACGCCATAATATTAGGTGAATGTTACAGAATTGATTATTAATTTACCTTCTAGGCATATGATTGTGATCTGGTGAACAGGATCAAATGGTTTTTTTTTTCTGAGTTGGATCATTTTCCTTGCTAGCTAATATGTTGCTTATGTTTTGCTATTTGTAGGAAAGGATCCTATTGCTTATGAACCCCTGCAGCTACTTCCCAAAAGAACTTACCAGCCCAGTACCATCAAGCGGAAAAGAACCCATGGGTTCCTTACACGGTCTCTCTCTCTCTCTCTCTCTCTCTCTCTCTCGTGACCCAATTGAACTGTGTGCTTTGTTGCTTGTGTGGCTCATTAAAAAGATGCTAGGTTTTCAAGTTAAACCACTTTCATTTTTGTACATGTTTGTTTCTGATGTCCTATTCATACCTATGGGCCAAATTATTTTGGTATGCCGAAAGCCTATTACACCAGGGTGGTAGTTTGGCTGGGGTGATGAAAACAGAGTACTGGTTTGATTGTGTTTCAGTGCGCTGATATCCTTCTCTTTTTTCTTTTTTCTTTTTTGCTTCGCAGTAAATCAACCAGGGGTGGGCGTAAGGTGATTGCTCGGAGAATCGCCAAAGGCAGACACAGAATTTCAGTGTAATGAAAACCCGTAGCGTCTCTGGGAACTTTACCGCAGCTTAGAATCACCCATTGTATGACCATCTAGGAGCTTGCAGCATCTGCATCCTCACTGCCGAGGTAAAGAGTCAAAGAAGAACCTTGAGACCCTGTCTGTACTTCTTCACGAAACAAACACTCATTTCACTAAATAAACTTGGGAAAGCTGTGGCGATCCATGGTTTACAGAGCTCTCAGGGCTAAGTTTTGTACACATGCTACCGACTGCCGTTTGCATTTGCTTGTCGTCTCTCTGTCAGTGCTACTACGCTTGAGAATTGAGATCCTTGTTGATCCTGCGGTTGTAACTTTGTTCTGGGATTCATCGGATGGTAATGCTGAGTCTTTTGCTTGTTATAGTGTGTGTGATTACCTGCAGCCTCCCATGGTTATCCTGGTGAAGTGAAGCTGAAGACATTTAAGACATTGTGAGCTCTGTATGCGTGCATCCTGCCAATGTTTTCGGTTAAGGGCTCGTCTCGGTGCGGTGGGACGACGCATGTCAGGTTGCGTTTGGCGCTGCTTCGTCGGTTATGCTCGATAGATACGCCTGCTGCTACGTGCTTTCAGGTATATGTGTGTACGTGGATATCCCGGCGCTAATGCCAGCGTGCCGCCGATGCTTTCCTAACGCAACGGCCACGCGGATATGCTACTTGCGAAAGGAAGCATGACTTCCATCATTCGTGTGCTTTTGTACTCATCGTTCCATGCGGTTTTAGTACTCCAAAACTGGCACGTAACACGAGCACTAGATCGCGAACTCGCACGTGTCACGGTTACCACACGTCCTTACTAGACTCCTTGGTGTTTTTTTATTAAAAAAGACACACATGCACCACCAATTTTAGTTGAATTTTAGGTCGTCGAATGGAGATCCAACCGTCAATATCCAATCATCTAGATCAATGATCCTTCTCTGTCTCTCCAACCCTACTCCTCACGATCCAAGTGCTCATGGCTGCTGCCGCTCAATTCTTGCTCGTGCCACATCGGCATCAGCGAGGCCTACAGGAGTCCCACCTCCACCTCCCCCAAGCCTCCTGCCCTACCGTCGCCTCATCCCGCGCCGAGCCTTCGGCGACTGGGACAGCATCTCCAGCGGCTCTCCTCAATGCAAGGATTGGCGGAGCGCACGTTCGTCGAAGGGAGCACTTGGCGAGAGGACGTTCATCTCATCGGCGGTGGCAAAATGGCTTCGCTGGTGGTGGGGCTCATGCGTGCAACACAAAAATCGTGGAGCAAATCGTAAGCTCGCAAAATCAACTGGATCATTACCAACGGCACGCTATGCGCCTAAGTACGAAAAGACGGTGCAAGCTTATTTCCAAAAAAAAAATATTATTCAACTTTGATATAGCATTTCCATTTTTTGGGTCATTTTATATATCATGTGACTATTTTCCTTCCCAAAATCAGTCACCTTTTTAACCATGGAATGAAAAATCAACGGACGAGATCATCCCACCTAATATATAAACAAACCCCTCCTCACCCTAAACCCTAACTCCTTTCTCCCTCACTCCCCTGAACTCCCTCCCGGCCGTCATCGATCTGCCGCCGCTGCCACCCCAAATATGGCCGTCGTCACCCTCTTGGCGCCGGTGCCACCCTCCTCCTCCTCAACTGCCCTGCTTCCACCTCCCTCACCGTAAGTGCCCCTTCTTCCCTGTCTCTAGCGGCTCGTCGTCGTCGGATCCACATCCCTACACCGACCTCACACACTCGCGTCTCATTCACCTGCCCCCCGTCGACCCCATCCACCGCCTACCACCAAGCCCGTGGCCGACACAAGCCGTCTCCTCTCCTCCTGTGTCGCATCTCAACCTTTCGCCACCACCGTCACCACCCTTCTTTCCAGTCTCCGACGACTTTCATTGCTGAATTCATCCAACACTGCCCACTGCCTCCTAATTGTTTGTTGGCTCTTACCGCTCCCACTGCCTCCACTGCTCCCCTCCAATCCCATAGCTAAGGGCGCCACCACCGCCACCCCCGGCATCCCTCTAAGCTCGATGGCTACCAGCAAACATTAACCTAATTTGGCGCATTCGACAACTAAAGAAGAAGGCAACAGGAAGTCTCACCGGATCTTAATGATGGAGGTGGATGGAAGCACGAATTTTAAACGTAAAGTGAATATTATGAAATTGGACTGATTTTGTTTAAAAAAATAGTCGAACATGTACCACGTATAGTACTTCGGTTTTTATAGGGAGTGTCTATACAACATTCGACTCAGATTTTGAGCCGTTAGATGGAGATCCAACGTCCTAAATTAATTTTTTTGGAGGGGGGTCATTTGTTTTTGAGGGGAGCTTGTATGGGTGGATCCGTTAGATGGAGATCTAACGTTCTAGATTAATTTAATTATTTTTATCCTAAAAAACAGTGAATATTGTATAGCAATACTCTTTTTTATAACCATGTTTTGCTCGTGTCGTAGGCTGCTAGGCACCGCCTCGCCTGAAGGCAGCTAAGCGGTTTACAAACGCTAAAACCCCAACCCAACACCGCACTGCACCGCACGGCCAGATGATTTCCTCCTCCTCCTCCTCCGGTTGCCCTCTCATCCCCAGGCGAAGCGGCTCCAAGAGGACGCGCACCACGAGCGGCGAGCTAGGAGCCGTCGGGGAAGGAGCAATGGCGTGGGAGGCGGCGGTGGTGAAGCGGGAGGTTAAGCCGGAGGCGGAGTGGGAGAGGGAGGCGGCGGCGCTGGTGCCGCGCCCGATGGAGGGGCTCGGCGAGGCGGCGCCGGCGCCGTTCGTGGCCAAGACGTACGAGATGGTGGCGGACGCTGCCACCGACGCGGTGGTGTCGTGGGGCCCCGACGGCGGCGGGAGCTCCTTCGTCGTGTGGGACCCGCAAGCGCTCGCTGCCGGCCTCCTCCCCCGCTTCTTCAAGCACGCCAACTTCTCCTCCTTCGTCAGGCAGCTCAACACCTACGTACGTATCACCCACCCACCAGCCGTACACTCCTCCCTACACGCAAATGTTCCTGCAATCGCAGTTGAGGCCTGCTCGTGTTAGATTTTAACCAACATGTTTCTCGCGGTTCCAATTGCTGCTTTCTGTGCGTTGTTCTTGGGGTGATCGTCTTATCTCGTATTCTTTATGCCCCTTGTGAAACCGTTGTTGGTGATGTATCCGTTCTCCTCCATTGCTAAACCGTTCTTGGGCTCTTAGCTGATCGAACAGGACGTTTGTGTCGGAAAAGGTAAATAGACTGGATTCTAAGTTGAGCGAATTCCTTTCGTGTATGAGCTGCCTGAATTCCATTGGGCATTCTGTTTAGTCATAAATAATTGGTGGGGATGATAACAGGTTGGGTGCGCCTTACGTGCGACAAGTTTTTGCAGATTTGAAATCATGCGCAATATGGCCAATATAGGCTTTAAAATGGTATAGAACCATCCCCGATTATACAGTTTCGTTTCCCTGTCTATGTTAGGTTGTTGCATATTAGAAATTTCAACACTATCATGAAAAATTGGTATCGTCGGCAATGTTTTTAGCTGAAATGTTCATACTTCATTGGTGCCATTCTTGTATAATGCATAAGTCATGCCACTTAGTTGCATTCATCCATCCTATGGAATTCTCGGGTGTCTTGTGATAATCACATGTGCTTAGATTTCATTCGCTCCACTATGTTGCATATCACATATATTCAGTTCGTTCACGTTGCAATCTAAGATACCGATGTTACGTATTCCCTAAAATAAAGTGGATAATGTGCCTGCTTCTGGCCACGACAAGTGTCCAGGTAGCTCATATGTCATACTCAAATTCTGTTCCACCACTCCAGAATACCAAATACCTTGTGACCTATCCAACCTTTAACTGTAAAAAGCAAAAGGTGATGGTAATATGATCTAGGTGAGCCTTGTTCTTGTTTTGTGTTTTTGATGGCCTTTTCTGATTCCATGAGCTACAGGTCACTTCCTTTGTTCTTGTGGCCAAGTAATTACATCTTGCAGTGTGTTCTCGGTTCTTTGGCTTATTTATGTAAAGTGCTAAATGGCAGCACCATAATGTTTTCATAGTCTCTATTCTTTTTCCTTTTTTAAAAAAAGTTTTCTACTTTTTTCACCGCAGATAAATATTCTAGTCTCTTGCCTGAGCATTTTAGCTTCTGGGAGACTGGTCCAATGCTGATGGGGTAGTGAGAGAGATTGACTATATTGACCTTTTGATTGTTGTCATTCTCTAGATGTTATTGACTTCTACCTGCTATTTCTATGCAGGGATTCCGAAAGGTCAATCCAGATCGGTGGGAGTTTGCGAATGAAGCCTTTTTAGCTGGTAAGAAACATTTGCTGAAGAACATCAAGAGGCGGTGTGCTTCCAAGCATCAGATTGAATCAAAACCAAGAAATGGACCGAGTGTTTGTTTTGGACAGCCTGTGGCTCTCAGTGAGTTCGAGAGTTTGAAGAGAGACAGCGTAGCTCTCAGAGCAGAAGTCATCACGCTTAAGCAGCAGTACGGCAGCTGTAAATCTCAGCTCATTGCCATGGAGGAGAGGATTCTAATCAATGAAAGAAAGCGACAGCAGATCATCACCTTCTTCGCCAAGGTACTTAGCAACCCAGTTTCCGTGCAACAGGTTTTGCTCAACTATGCGAAGAAGAGCAAGCTAGGAGGCACTGCAAAAAGACAGCAGGTGATGGAAAATGAAGAACAGCATGTTGATGTGCCACTGAAGAAAAGTATGGAAGCTGCATTTGCGGCGGATGCTGATGTTTCTGCAGGGAGCAGTGACTGTGGCACAGTTGGGAAAGACGAGCCCACGCCCAAGTGGAATGTTCAGAGCATAGACCATATTTGTGATGATGTATGGGAAGAGCTGGATGCAATACCTGGAACCGAAATGGGGCAAGAAGACAAGGCTGAGATTGGCTTCGACTTTGAGGAGTTCACTGGAAGGCCTTGTGATTGGGTTGATGACTGCCCATATTTGGTGGAGCCAATGCAGTTTGTGGAACACTAGAGGTGTAAGAATAAAAGAATCTGCCAGTGGAATAGTGAACTGTTCATATTACATTCTGCCATCTGGTATTCGCATATCAGTTAGCCAACTTCCATTGACATATCTTACTTGTGGGCTCTCTCTTTACTGTCAACAGCGTCGGTTCTGAGAACGTTGAACTCAAATATAGCAACCCTCTCTGGCAATACAAGCCAGGAGTTTGTAAAAAGTTTAATGATAGTTTGTAACTTTTAAATTTTGCTGGATGGAGCAAAGTATCGTGATATTGTTTGTGTTGGCCGTGCAATACAGCTGAGGAAAGAGCTACTCTAGGATACTGAAGTTTTCTGATCTTTTGTCGCACAGCGTATGCTCTGGAGAAAATGAGTATTTTTCCAGTCTCAGAATAGAAGGGAACATGGAGTCATGGTGTATGATGTTCCCTTTTCTTTTCATCTTAATGTTTTGCTTGATCCGTTGTTTATCAAGGGGACCGTAGTAGGACACTGCTCTACTGCAAGTCTCCATATAAGCGGAGCCAGGATTGGACCCGGGGTCTGAGAAGAGACACGTATTTGTTATGGTCCCATAAGCTGTTGGTAAAAGAAAAAAAAGAGAAGTGGTTTATATACTTTTCTCTCTAACAAAAATAACACTAATATTGAAACATATGAAGAGAAAATCAACATCTATCTACTATTCATCATACTTTTAAAATTTGAGTAAATCATTGTCGAGAAAAGCATAGAAGCATATTTCAAAAAGAATGTAAGTTTAGAATTGATTACAATGAAAAATAAATTTGATGGATCCCCACACCTGAATTATGGATCGTGTGATTTGTTAGGCCAAAATATATTTTTACATCGATTCCTCCACAACAAAGTCCATAGTAACGGGGACAAATATTCAAATTTCAATTGAGAGTTGTGCCCTCGGAGACCTTTTTCTTTGTTGTGTCTTTTGCCTTCTTTCGTTGTCAGCCTCTTTTTTTGTGGGTGTGAATGTTGTCGTGCTACCTACCTCCTGGAAGGGTCGTAAGCCATGTAGCCTACGATGGAGCTTGTTTGGATCCACCCATATTTTAAGAATCTGGCTTTTGAAAACTGAGATAGACCAGTTTTTAGGGTAGTTTTTAAAATCTACCTACCCAGATTCTTAAAAACCAAGAAGCTATTTATACATAGCTTTTGCCAGTTTTTTTTGCATAAATACCCATTTACCCTCATTAAAGACCACGCGCAGGTTGTTCAAGAGCAATAAATGTAAGGGTATAATAGTCTATTAGCACCAATCATAAATGAAACCAGCTTTTAAAAACTAGGAGATCCAAACACCCCATCAGTTTTTGCTTAGAAACCAGCTTTTAAAAATTAGAAGTAATAGCTGGTTTTTAAGAATCTGAAACTGATCCAAACAGGGCCCAAGCCAGGTCACCTCGGTGGCTCAACTCCAGGTACACAAATTTAGAACCGGGAAAAAATCCTACCGGGACTGACAACAATAACCGACCAATTATCAAAAAACCAACCAAAATTTAAATATCAAAATTTAAAGTTGGACTTTTTGAAACCGATAACCAAAAAACTGGGCAGTTACCTCCGAAAAACCGAAGAAAAACCGGAAAACCGCTAAAAACCAATTATAAGTAATTAACAATTGAAAATTCAAAATACATTCATAGCAAAAAAAACATCAAGTCAAGCACGAGAGGTCTTAATACATTAGATTAGTATTAAACAATGTAAACATCGTTAGGAAATCCAACTTTTACGTTCAAAAATTCATAGCAAAAAGCATAAAGTTAAACACGTGAGACCCTAATACATTGGATTAGTGTTAGATAATATAAACATCATTAGGGAATCCAACTTTTACGTTCAAAAATTCAAATTTGAATCTAAACAAACTGGGCCAGTAAATGCTTCTCGATACCCACCGGTAAATCCGGTAACTGTCTGGTTACCAACAGGATTTCGAACCCTACTCGACTCTATTCTAGCCCCTATCGCTATTAGACAATTGCAATCATGATCCATCATTATTAAATAAATGGTCCAGATCTTACGGAATGTTAAATAATAATGAGGCACGATCAGGGGCGGAGCCACACCCTGGGCAGGGTAGGCTTCAGCCCGGGGTGTAGAAAAATATCTAGTGTACAATCTAAGTAAATTTATTTCAGCCTAGGTAACATTTTCAAGGTCCAGCCCATATAGCCTAAATCATTCTACCACTAAGTTCAGGACGTAATCAAATCCTGGCTTCGCCCCTAGACATGATCCTAGCATGATGATATGATGTAATGCTATGACCTCGACCATATCGATGTAAATCCTATCTAAAATCGCGATTCCGATAACCTTGTTTACAGTTAGGTATTTTAGCCTACAGTTGAGTAAAAAATGCGTTGGTGCTATGGTGCATTGTGATTCGCAAAAGCCATTAGTGTTTTGGAATCAAAGCGAAGCCTGTGAATACTATTTACATTGCAAGCCATTAGTCAATTTAGGCCCAAACTAGTCCGTAACCAGGGCCACTAGGCCCAAACTAGTCCATAAGCAACCCCATTAGGCCCAAACTATTCTGTAACCATGCCTAATAGCTTTTGGAGTAGTATGGTCTAGGCTAGAGGTGGTCAAATAGGCCATGCCTGTTGGGCTAGCTCATATCCTGGTATTGTATGCATGGCCCAGGGCACGACACAGCCCGCTGCGGATTGTGCCGGGCTTGCACAGCACGAGGAGCTAGGCCATGCCTAAGCTGCCTCCCCGACCTAGCATGTGGGCCAGACACGGCACGCATAGTGTCAAGCCAAGCACGGCACGACATGATCCAGCATGCAATAGCCTATTAGGCTCGTTCATTTTTTAGTATTTATATGATTTTATTATATCATTTTTGAATTTTATATAGTTAATTTTATAAGTATAAATAATTTTTTTTGTATTTTTTAAATTTTTATATATTATCTAGGATTTTCTTATATTTTTAAAAATTTTATGATAAATAGCCCAAACAGGCCTCCTTAACCCCGTCGGGTTGAACGGGCCCAAGCCGGCACAGCATAGTTCGTCAGGCCATGCTGGGCCAACCTCGTGGCCCAGCGGGCGGTGCTAAACGGGCTGTGCTGGGCAGAGCTGTGCCGCTTATTTCGACAGGTCTAATTCTAGCACATTGCAATGGGTTTTCCTCTCCTCCTCGCGCGCGCCGTGGCCGCCGACGACCTCCCACCGACGGCGAGGCGAAGCGCCGCCGTTCGGAACAAACCCTAACTCCAACCCAGCCAACCCCTTATCCATGGAGGACGCCCTCGCGCCGCACACGGCTCCCCCTGGTACCCCCGCCGCCCTGTCGGCCGTTGTCCTCACTCGCCGGCGATCACATCTCGACAGTGCCTCCTACCGCACGCTCTCCCGGCTCTTCTCCCACTGCTTCCACATCCACCCTTCGTTGCATGCGGCCCCCGCGCACCCGGAAGTCGAGCCCGCCGCCGCGAACCCTATCGGCGAGCCCCCGCAGGGGGGCTCGGCACCGCCTAAAGACGCCGAGTTTGATGGGGGGAAGGATGTAGAAGAGGAGGCCTCTGTGGGAAACCCTATACCCCACGAGACGCTTGCGCCCTCGGGAGTCCGGGGCGCCGCCGCGAACCCTATTGCCGACCCGGGCGTGGCGCTGCAGGGCTCGCCGGAGCATGAAGTCGCCGGGGTTGAGCGGGCGGAGGGTGTACAAGAGATGGTTGTTGCGGGAAGCACCTGCGGTAAGACCGGTGCCTTTGTTGAGGAGTTGCGGAG
The DNA here is from genome assembly GCA_036346575.1 of Dendrocalamus sinicus. NCBI lineage: Eukaryota > Viridiplantae > Streptophyta > Magnoliopsida > Poales > Poaceae > Dendrocalamus > Dendrocalamus sinicus. The sequence continues at coordinate 28,480,509 of CM070643.1, read as the reverse complement.
TGGAGCTGGACTAGTGGGGGAAGACGAGGCTTTCAGGTCGATGAAGGCTTGCCTGGGGAGGGAGGATGAGGAATCCGTAGAGGTAGCGGTCGAAAATGATAACGGACAGCTGCTGCTTGATGCGATGATGACCGACTTCTCGGGGTTGATTGATGATGTCAGTGGTGGCACAATGTCAGCGCAGAGCTGTGGGGTTTCCAGACGCGACGTGCAGAATGATGACAAGGTTGCTGAGGAGGTGAAAGAATTGGGAGGTGGGATTGAAGAAGACAGACCTGTGGGCAATTCAGATCATGGGTTGGCTGATGGTGGTGGGTTTGAGGAAGGGGAGATTGAGGGTGACATGCAGCATTTGGATGCAGATGAGTCTGGCAATTCAGAGCTTGAAGATGAAGATGCAGATGCAGATGGTGAGAGATTAGAAGAGGACTTTGTTAGCAGAGGGTCAGGAGAGAATGAATCATGTGACAATGACGCACAGAATCGGATTTTGCATTCGACGCCTAAAATTAAAGGAAATGGTGATCTTGTACTGAACAAGGAAGGTAATATCAAGGATGATGCACAAATGCCTGTTGCCAGGGCGCAAGCAGTCAGTTATGATGAAGTTGTGGATTGGAACGAGACACCGCTGCCTGATGATGAGGTACTGAATATATCACCTTTTTGATTAACCAGTATTAGTTGCAAATATATCATATTAGATGCTAATTCACTTGTTGCTTCACTGTGTCTAATTATGTGTTTGACTGGTTATTTTACTAGTGATATGTAACTTCTCATTTGATGCCTCGTATTAACTGAATTCAGTAGCTTATTTTTTAATCACATTATACATGTCTTGCTTGAAAATTTCTCACCTTAGAAGAATACAACCCATGCACTTTAAGAAGAGTACGAAACTCACACTTCATGCAGCAGTGTGTCTGTCTTCATGACTTCATCAAACTCACCGAGCTAGCTATACATTACAATCAATTCTTTTCTGTTCATATTTTCTGCTTGACTACAGAAGTACAGATGTTCAATATGTTACTATGACAATCTTTTGCAGATTACCAAACATGAGAAGAAGAGAAAACGACATTTGACTGAGGAAAGGAAGGCTAAGAAGACCGTATGTTCTGATCTCAGTACCATTTGAGTTCAATTCATAGTTTCATACTTTATTGAACTGAGCATTCTAATTGTTTCTACCTTCGGAAGTATTAAGCTTGCTTTGCAATGTTATTGACATGTAGAAAAATAAACGAGTTAAGAGAGCACAGCAACGGATAGCCGAAGGTGTGAAAAGACTGAAACTTCAACCAGTTATAAAGCCAAAAGTAGTTCAGTTTTGCCGCTTCTACTTGCATGGGAAGTGCCAGCAGGTGAGTTTTCTTGGCCATCTAACTTGTTTTTAAGTTGAAACAGATGTCATCTAATGCTGCTTCTCCTTTTCATTTTTCTTTTGTCTTCTCTTAGACCAAGAATTTATGTGTTGTGCTGTAAACTGTGTAGCGCAGGTCTTTGCTTTGAAAGTTGATGGAGTAGTCATCACCAAAAAAAAAACTGCTTTCTAGATACACTGGTTGTTGTATTTATGTAATATGGTGATGAACCATATCAAATGCAAAGGATGTGTATTTTGAATTGTTTCATTTGAAGCTGGCCATTTTATTCTCGGTAGGCATGTTATTTTTGGTAAATAAACAAATAATTCCGTTATAAAAGCTGGATAACTAAATTTATTGTCGATATTTACTTGAACAAACAATCTAATTCTCTTCCTTTTCTCTTTGCAGGGCAATATTTGCAAGTTCTCCCATGATACAACACCTTTGACAAAATCTAAGGTATGTGTTTCATAAAAGTTCATCATATGCATGAGATTGGTGTATGTTGTCCTATCCGTTTCACCCACACACAAGCGCATTCTGTGCATGCCTATACAAACCCTCTTTCAAGAATCATCGATTTCAAATTTGAACTTCAAATTTTGCAAGATGGTAAATCAATGATGCCTATTGGTGCTTAAAAATAAAGGGTTTGCACAAGTGTGCACAAAATGATGGGTGTTCACAGGATATGAATACCTTATGCATATAATGATATAATGCTAAAGCATAAAATTGTATCCTAATCTTGATCCAAGTATTTTGCAGCAAACTTCTTTTTGTACCTTTTCTTGCTGTTGAGTTTTTTTCTTTTAATTTGATGTATGCCATGTTTTCATACCCTTTTTTCTTTTACAGCCCTGCACACATTTTGCACGTGGTTCTTGTTTGAAAGGAGATGATTGTCCTTACGATCATGAGTTGTCGAAGTACCCTTGCCACAATTTTCTGGAAAATGGAATGTGTGTGAGAGGTGATAAATGCAAATTTTCCCATGTGGTACGTAATTTTCCAAATCATTTTCTGTTATTTACTTTAGAAGTGTAATAGCCCGTGTAAAATTTTCATGCCACTGTAAATGCTGTGAACTAAGCAAACTGCATTCTTTCAGATGCCAACTGCAGAAAGTCCTTCCACTCCAGATGCAAAGAAATCTGATGCGCCATTGGTGTCTGAAAAAGCAAGCCGGAGAGAGCAAATGAGTAGTCAGAAAACCTCAACGGTGTACACTGGTGAACCTGTAACCTCTGCTCCTACCAAACACTATTCCATCCTTAAAAACCTTGCCAGCGTCTCAGTAAATGCTCAAAAAACATCTGCTCCTATTCCAAAGGGTGTACAGTTTCTTGCTTTCAGTAAAGACAGATCAAATTCTAGCATTCTGCATCAGGATGGTTGGTCTACTGAGAAGCATAGGTATACAAATGGCGGTCAACATCACAACTTTGGAGGACCCCAAGCTGCAGAAGGTAAAAAAATTGTCAAGCAAAATGGGCAGAGATCAGCTCCACTGTTAGATGAGAAGAGCTTATCAAAAGAAGCTACATTACACCCATGTTCAGAGCCAAAGAAAACTAGTTTGCCTACCAACTCTACTGCAGTGCCCGGATCAGTAAGCACTAAGCATGAAGTTTCAGAGGCTTCTAGAATTTTGCAGGAATTCTTGTTTGGTGTTGGCAATTAGAGGAAAGTATGAATATACTACTCTGCCTTTGATACCTGTAGAGTACATAAATGTTATGTTCATTGGTAATTCAATACAAGTTTTTGCTTTTTGCTTTATCCATGGATGTTGTTCAGTGATGAATTCATGCCCATGCGAGTGTACGGCTTCTTTCGATGTTTTGCAGAACTTGGGTAAGATCTACCGTGGGTTTATGAAGAGTTACTATTTTCAAGTCAATGCACTTCTGTTCCACCCACACGTTAGTTCCACGGAGCCAATCGTTTCTAGCATTGGATGTAAGCTTACTGGTATGATGAATGCCTCCTTGAGTCAGTACGTGCATGAACCGTGACATGTGATCTTATGAACCACACTTCTATAAGTTTCTGAGTTAATTAAATACGTGGATTAACTGTTCCCCTGTCAACTGTTATAGTTGATATGTAAATTTGTATGTTAGTATTAATCTGTGACTCCACAACTGTTCCTTTGTTTTCTTGCTTCTTTTCAGTTCATATTGTTGATACCATTCATAATGATGAATTCTACATACTATAGTAAAATGTTTCATGTTTTTTCTTACTTCTCAGTGCTTACGGTCTCTAAGATGCAACTTTAGCCATTATTTTGCATAACAATATATTTCTCATAGTTATAAAAGTTTGAGGTTGTGAAAATATTTTTTTTATGATGAATCTACTTATTCCATTTTCATGAGATCGATCCAACCATTAAAAAGCTGATTGACTGCATGCTTCCCACGGCGACAAGAATTTTCGAGTGAAGTAACTGAAATTTCAGATTGGGTCACTGGGTGCTGTACCACAACCTACAATAGGACATTTCAGTTCCTGCTCGAAGAAATAAGTATCTTTGCATTCGTTCCAAGATTATTTTTTTTTCCCGGAGACAAAGTTACTCTGTAACACCCCAGGACCCACCTTACCCTAGGATACTACTAAAACTGCTCTACAACTAGCCAATTTACAAAGTGAAATAAACTGGCAATAATTACTAAACAAGATAATACAAACGGAAGCATAAACAACTAAGAGAAAACAGAAGAGAGATGACAATTCAATATTCATAATCAACTCCAACATAATGACCAAGGGAACAAATCCAAATTTAACATTATTAAGATGAAACAATCCTCAATAAGATAACTAAGCAAAAGACTAGAATCCTTTCAACTTTATTTCAGCATTAAAATATATTCCAAGTGCATCAGTGTGGTGCCGCTCTACCCTTCCCATGCATGCTCAAAGTCCACCTGTAGGGAGGGGAAAACAAGGGTGAGATAAAAATCTCAGCAAGCAAACAATTTAACAGGCTATTCAAACTACAAACAAGTATACATCATCATTTATAATTCCATACAACCACAATCACAATTCATGTCCACGATTATTAAACCACCACAATCCTCCATGATTCATACCTCATCAATTTCAGATTTAAATGGCATATGAATGCAGTCATTTTATCCACATTAAATGCATATGAATGCTTATGCTATGCTCCACATCACTCTTTCCAGGGCAGGATTTGAGGTGCATCGTATTACGGCAATATACGATGCTTCCCGCGGGATAAGAGGTGCATCGTATTACGGCAATATACGATACTGTACCGGTACGGTCGTGGCTAGGTGCGGCGACATCCACATATGTATATGACATGAATGATATGATAATCATAAAACACATTAATCCATCCTCAAGGAGCATTATCATGCTCACAACATATCCACATCCACCACATGATATTTTCATGTTCCACATTATAGCATTAAGCAAGTATTCCACATGTCTACTAGCAGATTATCATTTTATCAATGGATCAATAATTGCTACCATCTCCATAATTAAAATATCATGAAATCATGGCATAATGTATCAAATTAAGATAATAATGTAAACTGCAAGTAAAAGGAATAACAAGTTAAACGGTAGCAACTACCGCTACGTTTACTTGCCTCAACCGACGAAGCGAAGAAAAATCAAGAGCGCTCAGGGACAAGACCACCTGTCCAAAAGGCATCTCTCAGCACAAAGCCACAGCATACAAACACGACATAAATAATTAAAGACGTCGCTAGAACCCCCGAACCCGCACTTACTCCTCTCCACTCAACAATTCAGCAAATTACCCTCTGCAGCAGCGCTGCTTAACATTTTCGTAACTTTAAAAATATTGATCCAAATATAGCAAACGATACCTCTCTGGATTCATCACTTAAAACCCTACATTTTTCATATAGAACACATATTTTTATTTTGATCACAGCTAGGTGTAATTTAATGCCCAAAACAGAGGAAGAACTCTGTTCTGGCAGATTGGACAGCGGTATTCAATTGCGTCCCAGCAAACAGTACAGGGGTCTAAAAATTCTGAATTTTATACAGCAGCTAGAAATCTAATTTATATACAACTTTCTCAATTACGGCCATGACCAAAAAAAACATTTACTAACTCAAATTCACAGATTACCGTCGGTCTGTACCAATCTGCTCGCCTGACGAACAGCAGTATTCCCGAACCTGTAACTCCCAGATCCCACGGTGTAAAATTCCTAAACAAATACAGGAGATGCGTCTAGAAGTCCTCTAAAACTTTCCTTTTGGGAGAGTCCGCAGGAAAATTCGTTTACTAGGTCAAAACCTCGCGAACAGACACGCTGCGCGAATCGATCTACAGGCAGACAGCAGCTAATCTCTAATCGGGCAATTAATCTATTAATTTTTCCTCATCCCAAACCCTCTGTTCTATGGAATAATTAGGGTTCTTGGCACGGATTTTGAAGGTAGTTAATAGATTAATTGCCCGATTAGAGATTAGTTGATGTCTGCCTGTAGATTGATTCGCGCAGCGTGTCTGTTCGCGAGGTTTTGACCTAGTAAACGAATTTTCCTGCGGACCTTCCCAAAAGGAAAGTTGTAGAGAACTTCCAGATGCATCTTATGTATTTGTTTCGGAATTTTATGCCTTGTTATCTGGGAGTTACAGGGTCGGGAATACTGCTGTTCGTCAGGTGAGAGATTGGTACAGACCGACGGTAATCTGGGAATTAGAGGTCGTAAATGATTTTTATGACCATGGCCATAATTGAGAAAGTTGTAGATAATTTAGAGATCTAGCTTCTGTATAAAATTCAGAATTTTTAGACCCTTTTACTGATGTTGGGACGCATTTGTTTATTGCTGTCCAATCTGCCAGAACAGAGTTCTTCCTCTATTTTGGGCATTAAATTACACCTAGCTGTGATCAAAATAAAAATAGGTGTTCTACATGAAAAATGTAGGCTTTTAAGTGATGAATCCAGAGATATATCGTTTGCTGTAAATGGATCAATATTTTTAAAGTTACGAAAATGTTAAGCAGCGCTGCTGCAGAGGGTAATTTGCTGAATTGTTGAGCGGAGAGGAGTTTGTGCGGGTTCGGGGTTCTAACGACGTTTTTAATTATTAATGTCATGTTTGTATGCTGTAGCTGTGTGCTGAGAGTTGCCTTTTGGACAGGTGGTCTTGTCCCTGAGCGCTCTTGATTTTACCTCGCTTCTTCGGTTTGAGGCAAGTACACGTAGCGGTGGTTGCTACCGTTTAACTTGTTATTCCTTCTACTTGCAGTTTACATTATTATCGTAATTTGATACATTATGCCATGATTGCATGATAATTTAATTGTGGAGATGGTAGCAAGTACTTATCCATTGATATGTTGATAATCTGCTAGTAGCCATGTGGAAATCTTGCTTAATGTTATAATGTGGAACATAAAAATAACATGTGGTGGATGTGGGTATGCCGTGAGCATGTTGATGCTCCTTTGAGGATGGATTAATGTGATTTGTGATTATCATGTCATATTATGTCATATGCATATGTGGATGTCGCCGCACTTAGCCGCGATCGCATCAAGACAAAGATCGTATATTGCCGTAATACGATGCACCTCTTATCCCGCGGGAAGCATCGTATATTGCCGTAATACGATGCACCTCTTATCCCGCGGGAAGCATCGTATATTGCCGTAATACGATGCACCTCAAATCCTGCCCTGGAAAGAGTGATGTGGAGCATAGCATTCATATGCATTGCATTGTGGAAAGATTCATTTGCATACATATGCAATATGTTGTGGTGAAGTTATTTTGTGGAATATTCAACTCATAGTTGTAATGTGGATTATACAACTTCATAGTTGTAATGTGGAATTGGCTCATGTGAGTTATTTGTGGTATGAGGATTATGGTTGTGGACGTGGAATGGGGTTCATCCCTTGTGTACGGTAAGAGTTGTGATTGTGGCATGAGATTCTTTTCTCTTGTATTAATTGTTGATAACAATTGTGGATGTGAGAAATAATAAAGTGTTGAATAAAACATACATATGTTTTATTGCTTTTGCTAGTGGTAGTGGTTGAGAATTTAAAATAGTCAAACAAGATTTATTTGTTAATGCTTTAACGTCATTGATGGTGATTTGAGGTTGAGGATAATAACATTGTAATTGTGGAAGAATGTTGATGATTAACCTATTGTGGTTTGTGGAAGATTAAATGTTTCATTTGCATTTAATTGTGGAAGAATGTTGATGATTAACCTATTGTGGTTTGTGGAAGATTAAATGTTTCATTTGCATTTAATTGTGGATAAAATGACTGCATTCATATGCCAATTAAATCTGAAATTGAAGAGGTATGATTCATGAAATTTTGTGGTGGTTTAATAATTGTGGACATGAATTATGGTTGTAGTTGTATGGAATTAGAAATGATGATGTATAATTGTTTGTAGTTTGAATAGTCTGTTAAACAGTTTGCTTGCTGAGATTTTTATCTCACCCTTGTTTCCCCCTCCCTACAGGTGGACTTTGAGCATGCATGGGAAGGGTAGAACGGCACCACACTGATGCACGTGAATCATATTTTTATGCTGTAATAAAGTTGAAAGGATTCTAGACCTTGCATAGCTTTGTTTACATTATCTTAATAATGTTAAATTTGTGAACTATGTTTTAGATTAAAATGTTGGAGGATGTTTTAAATAGTGAATTGTTATCACTATCCTGTTATTCCTTAGTTGTTTATGCTTCTGCTTATACTATCTTGTTTAGTAATTGTTGCCAGTTTATTTTATCTTGTAAATTGGCTCGTTGTAGAGCAGTTTTAGTAGCATCCCAGGGTAATGTGGGTCCTAGGGTGTTACAGTTGGTATCAGAGCTGCTTCCTAGTATAACAGCGGAGCTGGCCAAGTCGAGGAAGTACCTGTGGACGTGCACCGCGTGGAGGGCATGCCGGCCAACATCAGTACCTCGCCGTGCAAGCCGCTATAGGGCGCGCACGACGGCGCATGCCCGTTCCCGATGGACATGCTGCCCATCGAGATGAGCCTGGGCGAGAAGGCCGAGCAGCTGTACATCGGGGAGAAGGGGCTACTCTTCTGGCTTAACAAATTTGTCTACGCCTCCATATTCATCATGGTCGGTGGCTGGGTACTGTTCCGCTTTGTCGAGCCCTCGCTCAGGCTCTACCAGCTCGATGCGCCGCCGCTGCCACCAACCGTCGTCTTCACCGGCTCGCCATGAGAGCCTCGTCGACCTGTTCTTGATGAATGTCAAATACTCTAGATTTTTAAGTAGTTGAAACACCCCGAAAAATTCAAAATTTTTGAATTTTCTTGAAATTCTTTTGAATTTGGATTTATTTCCCTTTTTGGCAAACTTCGGCGAAATGCACTTTCTATTTTTGGCAATTACGCCTCCTCCTCCCTGGCGCTCCAGCGCATAGCGTCTCCCCACTGCCTTTGCACTCCGCTCGCCGCCTGCCTCGCCACCTCGCGTGAGATATTTTCGCGCTGCTCCCCTCACTCGATGTCATCCCTAAGCAGCCGGCCCCACCAGTCATCCTCTCGCCCCTGCCCCTTTCTTGCCCCGTGCGCCACCGCATTCGCATTCACCTCCCCTAGCCGCAGCTCCCTTGCTCTCTCGAACCCTCTTCTCTTGAGCGCTTAAGTCAACATGTTAGAGTTTCTAGCAGTACTGCAGTGCCACCTATCCTCTTATCCCGTGCGCAGCAGCAGAGGCCGCCCTGTTCCTCCTCTCCTTGCCCTAGAAGCCCTCCCGAGCCGCCTCTCTGTAGCCACTGACCCTCGCGAGAATTAAAGCTCTTTGGCCATTATAGAGTGCCTCATGATACTCCATCATAGCCTCCCGAACCGCCAATTTGAGCTCAAGACCCTTGCCCCGTCGCCAGTGACTTCCCCTGTGCCTGTGGAGCCCTAAAGGTGATCTCCCAATTCTTGCAATTATTTTTCAATTCCTTGTGTCAGCATGGTCTCTATTGTTCACTAATCACACTGGCGCATTTGCTTAAACACGAGCATTAGTCTAAAACCCTAACGGCTGAGATCGCCGTCGGCCGTAACACCCCTTCCGTGGCTAGGCCATTCAAGCTTCTTCTGACCCAAGCCAACACCACAATAGCAGTCCCGGGCAACCCAGATGGTGAGAAAGCAGTTAGTTCAACCTAAAGCCTATCGGAGTGTCATGGTGCCGCCATGGAGGCCGCTGCCTTCCCATCAACCGCCAGTCACCATTGCTCTCTCTCTCTCGCCTCCCAAAGCCCTAAAATGAGCTCATAAGCTTGATGCGCATTCACCTGCACCGCTTATTTCTTCGGAGAGCCCCCGCTGACGCCGCTCTTCTTAACTCGCCGCTCCCCTGTTTTTCCGCCAGAAGGAGGAGCCGGAGGTAGAAGATGACCGGGGATGGGCGATGTGGCCCGATATCAGCCATCGGCATCGTTAGTGCCGATCCATCCGGACCGCCCGCTCTTCGCGCATCCAAGCTGACCGTGCCTGATTGCGTGTCGCCCATCGAGTGCGCACGCGCGCATGGGCTTCGGCCTCGTGGCGTGGTTGGGCTGAGCCCAACACTGTTCACCCAATCGGGCCGCACTGTGCATCAAACTGGCCCGTTACTGTTCATCCATTTAAGAAAATTCAGAAAAATAATAGAAAATCTAAAAATCCCAAAAATACCAAAATACACCATTTTGACCAGTTTAATATCCCAAATTTAAATTTGGCATCCATTCTTCCAAATTTAAATTCTAAAAATTTAAACTTCACCATTTTACAAACTTAACTCTTTAAATTCAAATTCCACCGTCCCACCCAATTCAAATATAATAAATTCAAATTCCTTCATTATGCCAAATTAATCTTAATAAAAACCAAACTCATTCAATTCAAAGGTCAACCATCCATTCTTAAATATCTATCTTCTATTTCCAAACATTGGTCTAATACATGTAATATCCATTTGATCGTCCTAACCGTGTTTACTTCAACTTTAGCTCTGTCGGCCCACCAAGTATCATTGAACCTCAACCTCCCAGCCCAACCCATTTCTTTTTTATGCTCTTTATTATTTTGTAATTGCATTTTGTTCCCAGCTTGCATCTTGCAAAGCAGGAACCTATTTGGTTTCATTTTCTACGCTAGTGAATGGACCAAGCAAGCTGGTCAACTAAAGGACAACAAGGGCAGATGAAGCAAGTTTGAAGCTGGTCAAGAAGATCAAAAGCAATAGAAAGAAGGCAAGTCACATGTTTTTGATCATATTGAATCCCATGAAATTTACATTATGTATTTAATGTATTTTCCTTATTGATAATTGTGAAATGTAATTGCTTAAAATAAAATATTTAGAATGGCATGCTATTTAGATAAATCCTACCACTGATAAAAGCCTTGTATACTTTGATGGCCATATTCACCTTGACAACCTTAGTAGTTATTAAAATATTGTATGAATGTATATAAGATCATCTCATTCAATATTTTACACTACTAAGTGATTTTAGCCGTGGCCGGTAGATTTGGAAAACCCGGAGCTAGGGTAGGGTGGTATGGGACACCGTACCCTAGGCCGGTGATGCTGGTGTATAGATTAGGGTAAGGGTGTTGTGGGAGGCCGTGAGTCGGTCTTCGCCCACCGCTTTACCCACGGATGGAGGCTGGTTGGTTTGGTGGTGGTTAGTGCTGTTGAGCACAGTGGAAGTTTGTGGTTGAATGCCTCAGGTGAAAAATATAAGGACAAGAACCTTGTGCCAAGTAACAGACATAGTGATCGCTCAAACCACATGAGTTGACTTGTCAACACTGGTTTAGTAGCTGCTCAGTTCGATTGAAACTCTACAGGATGAGATGACAGGATGTCGGGGAGTTAGGTATGCTGCGGGTACCTAACAACGGTAGTGTTCACTTAAAACGGCAGGGAGGAGTTTATGTTTTATATTTGGCCGTCACTGAGTGATGCTACCGGGTAGAGCCTATATAGAGAATTGAGCAGTGAAACAACCTGGCTTTCTTAACTCAGTCATGAGGGTTAAGGAATCGTGTGGGTAAAGTTGAGCAACTCTGCAGAGTGAAATAAATGGTATTCGAATACGCCGTGCTTCCGGTTAATGAAGCTGTGTTAATTGGGTGATTCCAACAATGAGGCATAAGTAGTGTTTTTGATGTTGTTAATTTGAGTAATGATGAACTTTATCTGATAACAGAAAACCCCCTGATCTTAAGGAGCAATTGTTTTAAATTTTATTTGTTTGCAAATAAAACTGCATCCACCCACTATAATAAAACCAATATATTCCCACCCTTGATTGTTCCCTTGCAAGTAGATATGTAGTGTTTCCCCGTGTGACTTGCTAAGTATAGTGGTTGGTACTCAGACTTGCAAACTTTTTCCCCTACAACAGATACCAGAAGAAAAGAAGATGCTGCAAGTGTTCGTGTTAAGGTTACGACTGCACTCAAGTGTTCCTGTGGAGTTTTCTTCGGCTCTTTTGTATGTAAGTTAAGCTTTGGGCTTGAACGCCTGTATTATTATTAAAATTGGCCTTTAGGTCTTATTTCACTTAAATTAACTTCTTTTAATTGTTCGTGAGCAGGCATGATACACTGTTCATCTGCAACTGAAGTCCTGGGCTGTTGCGGGTGGTACGACATCCCTGTTCCCAAAAATGGGGGCGTTACAGTAGTGTAGCGAGTAAGGAATGGATCAAGAAAGATTGAGGATATTGCTTAATCCTGTGATCGAGGAGCTTGTATGATAATTACGATGGATCGAGGAATGCATTGCGCTGCATAGTTTTGGAGTTAAAATTGGGATCTTTTGCTGGCGATTGTGGATGTAAGTACTACTGCATTCTGAATTCCTGAATAATTTGCTTACAGTGCAACTCTTTCATTTTTCAGTTTTTATAGGCAAGCAAATCTGGATATGTATAATAGAGATATCTCAATCTGCTGAAATAATTTTGAAGTTTAAAGATCTCATTGTCAACAACAAAGAGCTAATTAGCTAGCACACAAACGTAGTTCCTAACGATTACTCTTGTTAGTGACCAACTTACCGTATACAGATCTTTGAATTCTTCCAATGATACAACACTATAGTATCCTAGCATTCCTTGATCCGTGTGATCCCTAGTGAGTAGTGATTGATTAATCCATTCGAACAACAAAGATATATCAGCTGTAGTTGGATCATAAGGAGTTGATGTATACAAGGAGTTGGCTGGTTAGAAATTGAGCAAGAAAAGTCACGACAAGGACTGCACCACGGAGGAGGAGGAGAGCAGGCCGACGATGAGCGCGCTGTTGTACGTCGTACCCTCGTTTTGCATCACATTCTCCCGCTTGTCCGCGTACGAGTCGTTCTTGAAAGGCTCGCCCACGAGCGCGCCCATGGCGACGTTCAGGTTAGGTTTGGACGTTCAGGTTATGAGTATGACAGACAGCAGCAAACCAGAAGTGGTAATACGTTTTGTGTTGGGTCTGAAACACGTTTTCGGAGGCATCCTATTAAGCTCCGAAAAAAAGGTTCAATGATAAAAGTCTAGAATGCGCTCACAAATTAACGGTTAAATTTAATTTCTACTTACTATCTTTCTACTACCATTGTAATGTACCTAAAATACCTCTGCTTTTAACCTATACATTTAGTACAAATACCAGTCCGTAAAGCATGAATGACATGTACCCTTGTTACTTAAAATAAAAGACTTTATTGGACTAAATGTAAAATTCAACAGTCAAAACTTAAAAGTGTGCAGCGCTCTTGTACTAAAATACGCATCCAATACGCTTCAAATGGGTGTGCTTACAGAGCCACATATCCTTCTCCCTGTGGAAATACTTAACCGAATCTTTCTTGTTAGTTATTTCCTGTGGCCATTGATTGAGTGATGAATTTATCTGCAGCTTTGGCATGGAAAACCGACGTGATTTCCTTGTTTTGGCGTCATGGAAAAGCTAAGCTCCCATCTCTTCACAAGGTGAAGCAATGGAGACGATGTGTCGCCATTCATTTCCTAACAAAGGGCTGCTTTCTGAGGCACCTCTCGTCAGGTTGATTCAGTACGCACACATTTCTTTCTGCTGGGCTGTCTATTGAAAGGTGCTTCCCCATGAACGTGCACCGTGCGCGAGGCGATTTTTTTCCAGCTGCTTCGTTATCAAGCGCCTGCCGTGCTTATCAGAAGTAGGAAAAGGAAATATCGATCCATCAACTTTTCCTTTTGGCTTTCAGGGCCTCAAGATTCTCCAGGCAAAAGCTTTACTTCGTTGCCACGTGATAATGGCAGCTACAAGTTTGCAATTTTGATCAACTTGATTCCGGGCACATGCGCGCCAGACGAGGAGTGACTCCTTTAATTTGTACTAATTTTGATGTACTCAAGAGATAAGTAGGAAGAATTATATATACTTTAGATTAATATCAATGGTAGTGCAAAGGGGGTGTTTGGGACTGCCCCACAAACTCTGCTCCACAAATTCTAGCGTGGAGCAGCTCCACAAAAAACCTAGAGTTTGTGGAGTACCCCTTTATGTGCTCTCACAACTTCACCTTTTTTTCCTCGAACAGAGTACGTGGAGCTGAACCTGTTTGGCTAAAAAATATAGAGCGGAGCTGAAAAACATGGAGTGGAGCAGTCCCAAACACCCACTATGTACTTAGCGCATGGAATCACCTCCCGCGTTAGAACCATGGGTCCTTCCCCGGAGACCGGTGTTATTGTCTCTGCATTAGATAAATCAATGAATATTTTCGTTATAACTTCAGGACTATTTGGATCTTTGAGTTGCAACGAAAACGGGATTTTGTTACTCATACTAAAAAAAGAGTTTTATCAATAATTCTCTTAGATAAAAAAATGTATGAAACCTTTCTGCTGTTGTTGTTCACTACTCGCTACGGTGCCACTCTGGGAAAGACAAGACCATGCGGTCCTGAAGCCCCCGATCATGACTTCCTCCGGCTTCGTGTACGCCGGAGCCGGAGAGGCCGTGCCTCGCTGCCTCCCAGGCTCTCTCCTCTCCTCTTGTTTCTTTCCTCTCGTTTCTTTCATGCGCATGCATTTAGACCAACTTCTGCTGACTGCAACTCTGCTCTGTTGCCTGCATTGCTGGCCGTGAATCGTCCTTCACTTATACAGCCATATTCTATTGAAATCGTCGACGACAACGATATAATGTTATAGTAGCTATGTAGAAGTGAAGTGTTATACTGTATTAATTACCTGTGAAAGTCTATTTGGAGCAACTATGTTGCTACTTAGAAGGCGTTTTAGTTGTTATGTTCATGGTCGAGTTGTACTTTTAGGCAGCCCAACGAATTCAACCCAGCGAATTGAAATTGCGCGTGAAACACTGAATAATATGCAAACATTATGTGGTAAAATGAATATCTTTCGTTCAATTAAGGTTCAACATGAAACCTTAAGGGTACAATTGCCAGAATGCTTATGAAACACCATAGCATTCGGGAGCTTGCCTTCTATCACCGTTTTCTACACTCCTACAAGGTGTATTATCCTTATTATATTTTATCAAGGATTGGTGTAGCTTGTAGTGGTGAATTCTTGATCTGAATGTCAATGCTACAACTTGTTGCAGACTTTTGTCGACAACACATAATACTGAAAACTGATTCATGTCATTAGGCAAGAAAAGTATTGTAAGACCTTGTGATAGTATTATATGTTGTTAATGATGAATAATTGACATTTGTTTTTATTGGAATTCGCTCTTGTGAAAGTTCTGATCGATGCGCTTATGTGCCTGAGTTTTTAGGGTGGCAAAACAACCACGTTGGTAGTATGTGGTCCGAACGACCTTGTATCGTTGGTCTGAACAACTCTGTGCTGGATGGTCCGAATGTTATTGTCCGATCCGCAAGTTTTGACCACGTCTGACTTCAATTACATCTGGCTTCGACCGCGGCAATCCGACCATGGTATTTCAATCACGTCCGGCTTTGACCACAGTATCCGACCATCGTATTTCGACCATATCATTTTTCGATCATAACATTTCAACCACGGAATATTATCTACTGCAGAACGACCATACCTAGTCAAAAATGGTAAGTTACAATACTTTTTAATGGTCGTAACTACAATACTTTTCGATGGTCGTAGCTATAGTACTTTCTGATGGTCGTAGCTACAGTGTCCGATCGATACTTGTGAACTTTTCTGGTCGATACTCGATACTCATGAACTTTACTGGTTGTAATCGATAGTTGTAGATTTTACTGGTCGATAGTTGTAGACTTTACTGGTCAGTGGTCTTAGGCTTGTGATCGGTAGTCATAGACTTTACGGTCGAAAGTCGAAGACTTTGTCCTTGATTGTCGTAGCCTTCATGATCTGTACTCGTAGACTTCATAGTCGGTACAGGAGTTTTAATTCTTGCTATCTTTGAGTACCTCGAGTACTCGTGTTTGGTCAGCAGTATGACTGGCTGGGGCAGATGGTCGTAGTACTCAATAGTCGGAAGGACTCGGTACTCGATAGTCGTGGTTTTCGCGATTGTGGTCAGCGATCGGTTGTTGAAGATTTGTGGTTGGTGCTTTGGTATTATAGCCTGTGCGGTACTCAGTAATCAATTGTGCAACGAATGGTTGGAGATCGGTAGTCGTGGACTTAGCGATCTGGTGCTTTAGCAGTAGCGATCAGTACTCGGTAGTCGATACTCGGTGGCTCTGTGGTTGGCAGCAATGGAGATGTTTTTCTAAGTGTTTTGAGCGGAGCGATGGTGATTCCTGAGTACTTGTTGTTTTCAAGTACTCGTTGTACCAGCGGTTGTAATGAGTAGTCTGAGGGTGTTTTCTGGATAGCGATAGAAAGTGTGATCTTGGATGACTTGGTTGGTGGTCGCGGATGGTTTGGTTTTTGTCTATAAATAAACGAGGGTGTGCTTTAAGTATGTGTGTGCTGATGCCGGTCAAGTTGTGAAGAACTTGTGCCGAAAAATATTCTTTGGTCTTTGCATGTATAGGTGGCCGTGGAGACAATCATTATCGGTGACGAGGAGGGTCGGGACTAGAATGGGAAAGTTTGAGGTGCAAGCGATCGTGGATGTCACACCAGGTGGTCAGTTTCATGCTGGAGACGTGGAGATCAAAGGTGGTCATTCATGATAAAGCTACGTGCGGTGAGGTCTAGGAGGCTTCGGCACGAATGGTGATGATGCGTGATGAAGATTCAGGAGGTGCTGTCCTGGAGACTTCGTCACGTGTTGGGTTAGAAGTTGTGGATAGAGTCCATAACTGAGAAGATTGAGAGTGTTACAGATAGAGTCCGTAACGTGGAAGAGATAGAGATTTGAATAAAACCCGTATTAGGAAGGGTTTTGGGTCCCTCGATTTGAGGAAGAGATAGACTTTTGTATTCGTGTTTGAGGTGGACACGGTTTGGACATTAGCCTATAAAAGCAGGGGAGGCTAAGGGCTAATATGTGGCTTTCGGAGAAAGTTTTTAGTGCGGTTTTGAGAGTGCTTTCGTCGATAAGGTTTTTAGGGGTGCTTGTGAGGGCACTTTGTAAATCCACGAAGATTCTACAATAAAGGTAAATTTTGAATCAATTTGGTTCTTGTTTTGCTTGTAGAGTGGTTGTGATTGCAGGTCCTGTGGATCTCACGACAATGTTCGAAGAGATCAGGCGAGCAATCATACAGAGCGATCGGGTACACGGTCGTAAGCTGAGCAATTGATCAGGTGGTTTGGCTTCGAGTGGTGGAAATTTGCTCTGACTACTAAAAGACTCTAAGAAATGGCGACAATGATCCATCCTCTCTAATTGTTGTCTTCGATCCTACAAGTATCTCTATTCCGTAGCTCGCATTTATGTTTGCCATAACTCTATTTTCCTGCAAGGAATTTGTTTGATAAAAATAAAGCCTTACTTCTTCAAGATTGCCGTAAGTCTTGCAGTCACCCTGCCTTGTCGTCTTAGGCATACATACTGAGCAGTTGTGTTAGAGTTGATTCTTGATTGCCTTTTTTTTCTTCAGTCAAAGGTTAACTAATCTAACAGACCAAATACAAATACAGGGGGGATGATGAGAGCAAAGGCGCGCTGATTGTCGTTCATCTTTCGGAACAAAACGTATTTGTGTTACTCTTTCGGGCATTTCCGCCTTGTCCACCATTTCTATTCATAGTCAAGATCTGGCTCTGTCTCTCTCTTCTAGTTTGTCCCTCTTCAGAATCATGTTACTTTCTCATGTGCCTCCCTTTTCAGGTTTAGGCCTTGTCATTTCTTTCGCGCTGTTCCCATGACTGAGCAAAAGAAGAAGAAAAAAAATCTGAACTGGGATGAACTTGTATATTTGTGTCCTTCTTAGTGGCTCCAATTGTTTCATGTAGTATGCGTTGTCTCCTGAATTTTGCCGCATTACCTGAGCACTAATTGTATGCCTGATCTTATCTGAACATTAGAAAGTCTTTTTCTCCTCTCTAACATCTTGATGTCTTGATCGTTTGATGCTGGCGATGGCAATATGTACAGAGCTTCTCTTGTAAACCTTTTTGCTAGCTGCTTTTGTTTCATAGCACCAAATTGCTACTTTTCAACGAAATGTTACATGCTACTTTTCAAAGAAACCGGATTTGACTGCTCCTTGATTCGTCGATCGAAACTCGCTGTTTGACACCGTTTTGTTTCTTGTCTTTCTCACTTTAGCACTGCACTTGTATTAATCCTGCACAGGGGCATTCAGGCTGGCTGACAAAACAGCTCCTCTGGACGTCTGCTTCATCAAACTGGCAGCCTCCCTCAGCAAACAGGGTACTCCTGCATCCGTTCAGTTCATGTCTAAAGTCCAAGGCCTCTGAATTCAGCCGGTACAGCTTGCCTGGGACAACTCTGCTTCTGTTAAATTGCTAATAGGGTGGTTCCTGTATGTATTTTGTACCTCACTGTTCTTTAACTGTTGTGATTTAACAAGTGATTCAGCTCTCATTTATGGAGTGAGTCAATGCCCACAGGAGAATGACGAGGTAGAATCCGCGGAGACGGTTGCGTAAGAATAAGACGTTGTTCATGTCTCATTTCCAGCCTTGTCAGGTAGTAATAAGAAGCTTAGGTACTAAACTTCAGGTATTTACATGTCTAAATCAAGGTGAGCTTAACTGTTTAGTTTGTTTATTTATATGTCTAAATCAGAGCCTTGACCTTTCTTGTCTGCTTTTGCAATTAGGTTATCATGAATTATTTCAGCAGCAGCTAGCAGCTGATTACTTTGATTGGTCGCCGGCTTATTGATAAGCAGCAGGAGGATTAGGGCAATTATGGGTTTCAAGACCTCTGGAAAGTGGCCATTGTCAGTGCCATCTCACTCATATTATACTGTACATCTCTTTCTTGAATCTGTATTTGGTGACAAAACAATGGCATGATGAGTGCATCCTACCAAACCACAAAATTTTTTTGGACAAATTTGCAGCTAAGGTAGCTGTCACCTCCCTACATCCTCAGCCAGAAATGGAGCCTATCATCGGAGAGCCTCTATAACTCGATGACGACAACAACGACGCTCCTGAAGCCTGGCTAGTGCCTTGTCCTCATGTTCATCACATATCATCACAAAATCTAAGCAAACATTTGTGTTTCTTCTCATCAAGGTGTTATGCATATCCTTTTCCTCGTGTTATTATCTTTTTCTGTCCAATCTTGTACTAACAGACCAAGCCTGGCTAGGGTTCTTGTTTCGACGACAACAAGACGCGCAATTCAGGTCAGGAGAGCTTGCAATTGAATTGTGGATCAGAAGATCCTGCTTTCGTGGCTCCTGTTGCTGAATCCAGTGCTTTCTTCTCCCAATTGGTGCGCTCTTCCTGCTCCCAGATTCAAAAACTGCGACTGCAAGAGGGGGCCGCCCTTTTCTTGATGCATGCATGCTTCCGGAAGCCAACATGAATACCCGACTTCCTAAAACGACTTTCTCACTTCTCTCGCTTCTATCTTTCTCTAAAGTTAAGCAGAGAGTCACGGATGTATTACACACCCCATTCCTCTTACTCCTGTCTCGCACATGTATCTCTTCATCATTTTCCTCACCACTCACACCCTCCTTCTGAGAGCTATTTCTTACAACCACTAATATTTTTTCGGCCAAAAGCCATCAACTGTTGAGAGACCATGTGGTCTAAATCCCGTGTTGGTGATGAGTAATTGACTCGTAGTTTGGTTAGAGTGGGTTTAGTTTGAGTGATTCGTGCCTTTTTGGCATTTGGCGAGGTCGGGTCGTGACTAGACAAATTTGACGCGTGGGCGTCGTCCCGGTTGGCCACGTGGGTCATTTCTCGCTTGAGTAGGGTTTGTAGGTGCTAACCATGTTTACATGTTTTGTACCGTGCTATGCGATGTGTTTCTTGTCTGTGTTGGCTGCAGGACATCGAGACGGAGTCGTGGTGAGACACGGAGGACCGGACTAGGCGCAGGTGGCGTTGAGGTCAGAACGGTCGGGATGTGTCGAAGACGACGTGGACTCGAGGTGGAGTCGTGGCGAGGCACGGTGGACCGGACTAGGCGCAGGTGGCGCTGAGGTCAGAACGGTCGAGGTGTGCCGAAGACGGCGAATCGCGTGGCTTGCGGGGCAAGGAATGAGGAAGCTTCTGGAAGGCGCGCGAGGCGTTTGGTAAAACGCAAAGCTGCACTAAAGGAAGTGGATTATGGGTAAAGCGCAAAAGCTAAATGGGTAAAGCACTTGGTGAACCCATTAGTGGAGGGTATAAATAGAGAGGGAGATGGTGTGCTGAAATTTGAGAGAGTGGGTGCAAAAGTTAGGGTTTTTATTTGTGTCTCTCCATGTGTGTGTGTTCCTCCCAAGAAGCATGTGTAGCTCTTGGTGATCTTGAGGATTGAGAGGGAGAGGATGGATTGAGAGATTGTAATCACTCCTTTAGTCCTAATGTCCATGCGTATGGGGACGTAGTTCGTTGTATCTCGTGTTTTTCCGAATGAAATGTGAAGTTTGGTTCTCTGCTTATTAGCTCTTGCGGCTCTTGATTTCTCTTGATTGGCTTCTTTTCTCGGTTGGTCTCTGTTATCTTCCTTGATGTTTTTGGCAAGATATTGCTTTCCTTAGCAGCCTAAATGGGTAGCAAGTTGAAGTAATACCTTCGCCAGCTCTGTAGTTTTTAATTCGGCTAGCGATCTTTTAGCATTAATTTCCATTAGTTCCTTTATCTCCTTGTCAAGAGTCTTTGGCTTGGCTTTTAGTGCAGCCGAACACATGCTTTTCTCTTGCCAAGGGACAGTCTTGCCGCAAGCATTAATTGTCCTTCTTTGTGCGGTTTGGCATGGAGTAAAAGAAGGCTCTTTAGTTGGTTTCCTCTCAGCTTTGGACAGCAAGAAATCAGCATTTTGGGACCAAATCGATTGCTTCGTTGGTCCTTTCTTGCTGC
Source organism: Dendrocalamus sinicus (assembly GCA_036346575.1). NCBI lineage: Eukaryota > Viridiplantae > Streptophyta > Magnoliopsida > Poales > Poaceae > Dendrocalamus > Dendrocalamus sinicus. The sequence goes on along the minus strand of CM070643.1, from coordinate 28,459,701 downwards.
ATGTGAACAGAACTTCATGCTAGCTCTTTGGTGCCTCTTTCTTTTCTTTTGTGCTGATTTTCCGCAATTTCGCATGCAGATCAAACGTCAATATTTTCAGTTGAATTTTTTATCGATGCTCTCGATTTATGCTGAATTTTTCAGTGTCGCTATGCTCAAGATTTCAGCATAATTATTTTTCTCGTGAGTTGCTCTGCTTCTGCAATATCTATGTACGAATTCGCGGGCGTTTTTAAGCTTAACGACATTCACCCCCTCTGCCGCCATTTCGGTCCTACAATTGGTATCGAGCCGGTTAGCTCTAATCAATAGATCTTAACCGGTCTCAAGAGCCATGGCGACGGACAAGTACTCGACCAAGCGCGTTTGCTGATGGCATGGATTACCCTTCCGAAGAGCCGAATGGAGACATACATCCAGCCCGTGGGTATGCCATCCGCGGAAGGTCAGCACGATCATTGTTCTCGCCGATGAGAACATCAATGCCGGAACATGGCGATGTTGAGGCGAATGCAAAGGCAAGGAACATCATCATCCGGGGTTGAGTCGTAGCGAGTTTGACCGATATCTCACCGTCGTCCGCCACGACATCCGGGTGACTCTCGACGCATACCATGAGGGCACCACCCGGATCAAGACGGTTCGACAGACCGGTTCAAGCGAATACAACAAATTCGAGATGCTTTGGTGAGTCCTCGGACGAGTGCTTTTCGCGATTTCACAAAATCTTGAGCAACCTCCGAGCGGTCGGTCTCACATACCCGACTCGGACAACGCCGTCGATGCTCGCGCACTCGACCTGCTGCGTGTGGGAGATGAAGGTGACCACCATCAAAGACACGACAGCACCTCTCGACCACCGACTCTTGACGCGCTGTACTCGCGCCTCAAGACTCACGAGATTGACGTTGTCTCGTCGGCCGGTCACGATCGATGGCTTTGGTCACCGATCCGCCCGCTTCGTTTTTTCGCGATTCGCTTTGTGGGCTCTCCTAGCTGCTCTATGCGACGAATCGATGATCGATTAGAGCGGCTAGAGGATGAACACCGCCCTCCTAGCTCGGAAGTTCTCCCATGCTTACAAGAGGAGGAGGGACAGAAGAGAGGCGGACCAGTCATCCGCCGAGTGTGGTGGCCCCAACCACATTCGAGCGAATCGTCCCAAGCCGGAGAAGGGCAAGAACGACTACGGCGGTTCAGGCAAGAACGACTACACCGACAAGAACCGCAACAAGAAGACTCCACTCAGACGCGGAAAGAAGAAGTTCCGCAACCGGAAGGCCAAGAAGCTCTTCCACCGCGTCCTCACCGCTGACGACCTCGACCTCGGCGAGGTGGAGGGATGGAGCGACGACGACGGACGGGTGACCAAGAGCCCAAGGATGGCGGCGACGACTTCTCGGCATGTGCTTCATGGCCTCGAGGGCGAACTCAGTGACAATGAGTGTACTCCGACTCGGACGAGGTATGTCCTCCTATGACCAACTTAATGAAGCTTTCCTTAAGTTAGGAGGATTTCATGCTAGATCTAGAGCTAGATGTAGCGAGTTGGAGAAGGAAGTAGAGAAACCGTCACGGAGCTTACTTTACTTATATCCGCTCCCTCCCGTGACGATTGTGATACATGCCCGCTTTGCTTGGAGACATGGAGAAACTAAGGACCTCTCATGATAGTTTGTCTTCCGAGCTTGATGTGCTTAAGGTGGAGAATGTTAGTCCGCTTGCTGAGTTAGAGTTGAGTAGGATGGTCATTACCCTACTTACTACTGATGAGACTACTTCTCCCACCTCATGTGAGGTTAAGGACATTACTGCTAGAGGACCTTATGCCATGCTCCTTGATCTGCCCGATTCTTGTGAAAATTGCAATAATTTAAAGATGAACCTAAAACGGGCAGATCACAAAATTGCTGAGTTGCATGCTTCTTTACTTGAGCCTATTGATTCATGTTTGAATTGTCCAAAGTTAACTGCTGAACTTGAATCTGTCTCAAAACAGTTTCAAGAAATGATTGACAACAACAAGAAAATAGCTCAGTATGCGACTAAGGATCCTATTAGCTCACCATGCATTAGTTGTGATAAACTAAAACTTGAACTCGTTGCTTTGAATGACAAATGTGTGAAGCTAACTAAGGACTTACTAGAGAAGCCACAATCTGGTTGTGATGTGATTGATGGTGTGGGGGAGAAGCCCCAGGGTAAGGATGAGACGCTTAGAGACGCGAACCAACCTGCTAGTAGTAGGATTGTCCCCTCAGAGTCGGCTGTGCGTGCACAAGCCATTCTTTCCTCTACTGTTGGTTCTTCTTCTACTCCCTTACCTCCCGCTGTTCCCTCTTCTCCTGCTCTTCTTGCACCTCTCTCTTCGGGAGTGTCGGTATCTTATGAACACTCTCGAGAGATTTGTAGGAGGCAAGAAGAAGCTTAATCTTATTCTAGACCAATCCAAGATTTGTAAGTTCAATCAAGGTCTAGGATATGATTTCTATGAGGATATGAGGAAGCATCCTCCTACTATTCTCAGACCCATAGTGGGAGGTGTGATCGAGGTCGAGCCCAGATCTGATAAGGTCAAATTCAAATCAGCGGGCTTTGTCCAAGGGATCTCTGACAGCAAGGTAGGTTCACTCGCTACTCGGCCTCTCGAAGCCGGAAGTCCTCGCGCTACTTCCACCTCTTCAAGGTGAGGTACCACCGCACCTTCGTCAAAAGGATGGGCACTCGATCGAGAGATGCTTCAGGCGCGCCAAGATCGCGCGTAGAGACCGTGTTGAGTCTCTTAGGGGTATTCAGGGTCAGCCCCAGATCCTGAGTGCACCTAAGACCAACACGAGGTCTAGGTTTGCTCCTCGCACGGAGTTTGGGCAGCATAGAGGACTTGGTTTTTCCGAGTTTTCTGTTTTCCGTCCTCATGCTGCCTCTGGTCGTGTCTTCCGCCGTCCTGAGGGTAGATCTCGGTTTCCCCGTCGAGATAGCTACCCGCGGCGTGATCAGCGTGTTGCCGGTGTTCTGACTCGTTCTCCCATAGCAGTCGGACCCCGCAACAGCTTCAGATCTGCTCACAGACCTTCTGCTTCTTTGAGTCATGGAGAGCGTAGGGTAGATAGAGGTCAGTCGTGTTTGACTACTTCATCGCTCCACGTGTTACTCAAGATTGGGTGCCAAAATCACTCTTGATTTATCCCGATCGAGACTTTACTCTGCTTGACTCAGTTCACGCGAGGAAGGGAAAGGTTTGGCTCGTAGACTCCGGGTGTTCACGACACATGACCGGAGATTCCCGTTGGTTTTCTTCCCTTGCCCGTGCTCCAGGTGATGAGACGATCACTTTCGGAGATGCTTCGTCTGGGCGCGTCATCGCAAAAGGTACTGTGCATGTTAATGCTTCTTTTATTCTTAAGGATGTTGCCTTGGTTAGTAAGCTGCAGTACAACTTGCTTTCCGTTTCCCAGCTTACCGATGACGGTTTCGAGGTGAGCTTCAAGAAAAATGCTTGTAAAATTCTTGATTCTTCGGGTAGTCTGGTCTGCGGGATTTCTCGTTATGGGAGGATCTTTCGTGCTGATTTTTCTGAGTCTTCTGGTGATCCTCTCAGGTGTTTAGTTGCTTCAGAGTCCCGCGACCTCTCTTTCTGGCATAGGAGACTTGGTCATATAGGCTTTGACCACTTGACCCGAGTTAGCGGCCACGATCTCATTCGTGGTCTGCCGAAACTCAAGATGGTCAAAGATCTTGTTTGCACTCCATGCCGGCACGGCAAGATGGTTGCCGCTTCTCACCCTCCGGTCACAGTTACTATGACCGATGCACCGGGACAGCTGCTCCATATGGACACTTTGTTGGACCACTCGAGTGCGATCGGCAGAAGGGAAGTGGTATGTTCTTGTCGTGGTCGATGACTTCTCGAGGTATTCTTGGGTGTTTTTCTTAGCCTCGAAGGATGAGACGTTTTCACATTTTCGAGGTCTTTTCAGTAGGCTTTCTGTTGAGCTCCCAGGTGCCTTACGAGCAATCCGCAGTGACAATGGCACGGAGTTCAAGAATTCCTACTTTGAGAGTTTCTGTGGTGAGACAGGTGTAGAGCACCAGTTCTCTTCTCCGCACGTTCCACAGCAGAATGGCGTCGTGGAGAGGAAGAACCGTACCTTGGTCGAGATGGCCAGGACGATGCTTGATGAGTACTCTACACCACGGAAGTTTTGGGCTGAGGCTATAGCCACCGCGTGCCATGTCTCAAATCGAGTTTTCTTGGGCACACTTGCACCGCACTTCTTATGAGTTGAGATACGGGCGAAAGCCCCGCCTCTCATTTTCGTGTGTTTGGTTGCAAGTGCTTTATTTCAAGTCCGGGAACCTAGATAAGTTCGAGTCACGTTCTTGTGATGGGATCTTTCTAGGTTACTCGCCTTCTTCGCGGGCTTATAGGGTGGAATCGCGAGTCTAGCAAAATGGTAGAGACTCGTGAGGTGACCTTTGACGAGGCGGTCCGGGACTAGGCACGATATCTCGAGTTCTTTAGAGCGATCCGAGACCATCTTCGTGGATGACGAGGACGATGGAGATGAGGGTTGTCTACCCGATCCAGCCCCTTATCCACCCCTTGAGGTGCCGTCTTCTACCGCACCTCCGGTGATCACCCATGCCTTCGCTTCCTCCGGAGCTAGTGGCTCTGTTCCTATCTCGCCACTCACGAGGTAGAGGCCACTTCTTCATCTCATCCTGGACCTCCCGACATATCCGAAAAGGCATCCTTCGAGCGGATGATTGGAGACTGCTCGAGCGTGTTACTCGCTCAAAATCTGGTTTATCTCAATTCGTCTCCACTCGCTTTCATTGCCTCCTTTGAGCCCAAGGATATTTCTCATGCTCTTTCCGATGAGTCTTGGGTCAATGCCATGCATGAGGAATTAGAAAATTTCGAGAGGAACAAGGTCAGTCGCTTGTCGAGCCCCGCGAGGTCACAATATTATTGGGACTAAGTGGGTGTTCAAGAACAAGCAGAGCGAGGATGGAGTGGTTATTCAAACAAGGCTAGACCGGTAGCTCGGGGTTTTCCTGTGTTGAGGGTCTAGACTTCGAGGAGACCTTTGCCCCTGTAGCTCGACTTGAGGCTATTAGAATCCTGCTTGCCTTTGCAGCTTCTAAGGGTTTCAAGCTCTACCAGATGGACGTCAAGAGTGCCTTCCTTAATGGAGTCATTGAGGAAGAAGTTTACGTTAGACAGCCTCCAGGTTTCGAGAACCCCAAATACCCACACCATGTCTTCAAGCTTTCCAAAGCGTTGTATGGACTTAAGCAGGCCCCCAGAGCATGGTATGAGAGGCTTAAGTCCTACTTGTTAAGTCATGGGTTTGAAATGGGTAAAGTTGACAAGACCTTGTTCATCCGCCGTCATGGCAATGACCTTCTGCTCGTCCAAATCTATGTCGATGACATCATCTTTGGCGGCTCTTCCCATGCTCTGGTTTCTCAGTTCTCGGATGTCATGAGTACCGAGTTTGAGATGAGCATGATGGGTGAGTTGACTTTCTTCCTTGGCTTCCAAATCAAGCGCCTCGGAGGGTACTTTTCTACATCAAGGCAAGTACACTCGTGACCTCCGAGACGCCGATATGAGTGATGGGAAGCGGTGTCAACTCCGATGGCTTCTACGACCTATCTTGACCCGGATGAGGATGGCGAGCCGCTTGATCGAAAGAATACGAAGTATGATCGGCTCCTTCTTTACCTCATCGCCTCGAGACCGACATACACTTCTCGGTGTGTGCGTGTGCTCGTTTTGAGCTTCTCTCGCGATCTCACCGCCAAAGCGGTGAAGCGCATCTTCGGTACCTTCGAGCTACCATTGACTATGGTATCGGTACTCTTCCTCATCTGTCTTTCCTTGAGAGCCTTCTCGGATGCGACTTTGCGGTGTAGGATAGATAGGAAGAGCACCTCGCACCGCCAATTCATTGGCACTTCTCTCGCTTCTGGTCTTCGAGGAAGCGATCGGTGTTGCGATCCATCGCAGAGGCCGAGTACGTTGTCTTCGCCGATTCTTCGCGGCCAGTACTTTGGATGGTTTCGACCTGCGGGACTTTGGGTTAGCCTTAGACGGTGTTCCACTCTTTTGTGATAACACGTCCGCTATCAACATTGCTAAAAACCCGTGCAGACTCTCGGACCAAGCACATTGATATCCGATACCACTTCCTTAGAGACCATGTAGAGAAGGGTGATATAGTGCTCCGGTTTGTGAGAGTGACCACCGGTTATCGACATCTTCACCAAGCCCTTGGATAGTTCGAGTTTTTCACTCTGCGGGAGAGCTTGGGGTGGTGTGTCCTACGGATTGTAGTGAGGGGAGCTTTGGGCTTTACTGCTTTACTATTGATTATACTTCTGTCTCATTTCTGTTGCTTTGCACTCGGGGTGCATTTGGGTTTAGTCCTTCCTAGCATAGATTAGAGTGCTTCTCTTGTCTAGTTGCTTAGACTTCTGCTCTTATCTTGTGCTTCCAGGTTGCTTCTTATTAATCTGTTTCTTATCTCACTAGATTGAGCTCACTCACTTCTTGTAGGTTCTAGCGAGGGTCGGGCCACCTCGGGCAGGCAGGTGCGTGTTTGCTCTCTAGCGTGTGTTTTACTGGTCGCTAATAGTCCCGGAGTCATATGGGGTAGATGAGAGTCATCTGAGCCATAGTTGTCTCAATATCTTATCTATGCTTTAAGGACTACCCGCTTTGTTTTCTTTGCCAGCTTCTCGATTCGTATTGCTTTGGTTCAGGGAGAGTTCATTTGGGAGCTTCTGGAGCTTAATTGTGACTTAGCTCAACTTGAACTAAAAGTTGCATGTCATGTTGAGGGGGAGCTGGATTTTTCTGCATTTTAGCATTTCGCATTGTAATATAACTACATTGAGCCTTGATTATTATCCTGTTATGACATGTTTACAATGATTTACACCTTGCCATGATTTGTGCTTTATATGCTAGATTGATCATGACTTCATATGTGTAGACTAGCTTTTACCATGATAAGTTAATTAAAATTGCCCAACTTGAAGTAAAACTTGTCATGCTAGCATTTGAGTTTAGTCTTTCTGGAGTTGTCTCTTTATGATTCATGCCATGTCAACTAGGCTTAGCTGAGCGTTGAATCTTTTATTGAGCCTTAGATTGAGCTATTTTAGTCTCTTGATGTAGCATGAGGTAGTACAATATGTTTAAAAAAAAAGGGGATCTCTCTTGTGCGAAAAAACTGATTTCACCAATTCTTTCTCATGAGACGGCTTGCCATTGCACTAGGCATGAACTCAGGGGAGTCTTGGATGACCTAGACTATCTTCTTAAGCTTCTCGCTTGAAGTAGTCGCATAAGGCTTGAGATCTAGCACATAAAAAAATTGGGTTGGAAACGACCATGAGCTTTAAAAAGACAATGTTTCATGTGCTCAATTTGCTTAATCTACAAAAAGAACCAAGTACTTGCGCCAATGTTTCATTCTTGAGCATAGCACTCTAGTTGGTCTCAATATTAGCTTCTTGGTTCCGCTTAGCTTACTTGACATGGCCGGCATCATCCTTGGGTATCTCTAGTTAGACTTTACCTCTTGATGACTTGACATTCTCACTTAATGCACTATATTTCAGATTGTCATCTATGTGTTCTAGCTAGCTTATACATGTCATGTCATGATCTAGATAGCTTTTTATAGAGTTATGGCTTGGTGTATCTCATTATGATCAATATGGATAAATCTCATGGCTCTAAATGCTTAAATAAACAAACTTCAGCCATATTCATCCATTGACATGTCATATTCTCTCTATTGCATCTTGATGTGTTTATTGCCAAAAGGGGGAGAATAGAGAAGAAAAAGTCTGTTGGGAACTGTTTAGAGCTTTGGAGATCAAGTTGCTCTTCTGTTGGGAACTGTTTAGAGCTTTGGAGATCAAGTTGCTCTTTCAGTTGTTGCTCTAGTGTTCCTTCTGTCGACATGGTCATTAGCTTCATTTTCTTCTTTGGACCATGTTGGTTTCTTCAAACTCAAACTCAACTTCGTGCTTTTTCTGAGTTTGTCAATATACTCATCAAGGGGGAGATTGAGAGACCATGTGGTCTAAATCCCGTGTTGGTGATGAGTAATTGACTCGTAGTTTGGTTAGAGTGGGTTTAGTTTGAGTGATTCGTGCCTTTTTGGCATTTGGCGAGGTCGGGTCGTGACTAGACAAATTTGACGCGTGGGCGTCGTCCCGGTTGGCCACGTGGGTCATTTCTCGCTTGAGTAGGGTTTGTAGGTGCTAACCATGTTTACATGTTTTGTACCGTGCTATGCGATGTGTTTCTTGTCCGTGTTGGTGCGCAGGACATCGAGACGGAGTCGTGGTGAGACACGGAGGACCGGACTAGGCGCAGGTGGCGTTGAGGTCAGAACGGTCGGGATGTGTCGAAGACGACGTGGACTCGAGGTGGAGTCGTGGCGAGGCACGGTGGACCGGACTAGGCGCAGGTGGCGCTGAGGTCAGAACGGTCGAGGTGTGCCGAAGACGGCGAAACTGCGTGGCTTGCAGGGCAAGGAATGAGGAAGCTTCCTGGAAGGTGCGCGAGGGGCGTTTCGGTAAAAACGCAAAGCTGCACTAAAGGAAGTGGATTATGGGTAAAGCGCAAAAGCTAAATGGGTAAAGCACTTGGTGAACCCATTAGTGGAGGGTATAAATAGAGAGGGAGATGGTGTGCTGAAATTTGAGAGAGTGGGTGCAAAAGTTAGGGTTTTTATTTGTGTCTCTCCATGTGTGTGTGTGTTCCTCCCAAGAAGCATGTGTAGCTCTTGGTGATCTTGAGGATTGAGAGGGAGAGGATGGATTGAGAGATTGTAATCACTCCTTTAGTCCTAATGTCCATGCGTATGGGGACGTAGTTCGTTGTATCTCGTGTTTTTCTGAATGAAATGTGAAGTTTGGTTCTCTGTTTATTAGCTCTTGCGGCTCTTGATTTCTCTTGATTGGCTTCTTTTCTCAGTTGGTCTACTGTTATCTTCCTTGATGTTTTTGGCAAGATATTGCTTTCCTTAGCAGCCGAAATGGGTAGCAAGTTGAAGTAATACCTTCGGCCAGCTCTGTAGTTTTTTAATTCGGCTAGCAGATCTTTTAGCATTAATTTCCATTAGTTCCTTTATCTCCTTGTCAAGAGTCTTTGGCTTGGCTTTTAGTGCAGCCGAACACATGCTTTTCTCTTGCCAAGGGACAGTCTTGCCGCAAGCATTAATTGTCCTTCTTTTGTGCGGTTTGGCATGGAGTAAAAAGAAGGCTCTTTAGTTGGTTTCCTCTCAGCTTTGGACAGCAAGAAATCAGCATTTTTGGGACCAAATCAGTGCTTCGTTGGTCCTTTCTTGCTGCATGTGAACAGAACTTCATGCTAGCTCTTTGGTGCCTCTTTCTTTTTCTTTTGTGCTGATTTTCCGCAATTTCGCATGCAGATCAAACGTCAATATTTTCAGTTGAATTTTTTACTGGATGCTCTCTGATTTATGCTGAATTTTTCAGTGTCGCTTGCGTTCAAGATTTCAGCATAATTATTTTTCTGTGAGTTGCTCTGTTTCTGCAATATCTATGTACGAATTCTCGCGGGCGTTTTTAAGCGAACGACATTCACCCCCTCTGTCGCCATTTCGGTCCTACAACTGTACTCAGAAGCCATCAGCTAGAACCAATATAAACAGGTCATATATTCTTGCTCATAATTCGCGCCTTGACCGCCTTTTTAAAATCATACTTGATTGGAAATATTTTAGAGGATTGATATTGACGTGGGTGGGTAAGGAGAAAAAAACACTTATCTGAAGATCTTTGATTGTGGGTATGATTGCTGCACAATTTTTGCACTCTTGCGATAGCTCACACCTTGCAAGGAAATCTACCTTTGCTGTTTACTTGCCCTGATTCAGCAAAGCTAGCCAGCCACACTGTGCCAACTATCTGCTAATCATTGTTGCTCATGAATGTGTGTGCTCTTTTTGGCCATGTTGGGTTAGAAAAGCTGGATCTGATCTTTGGATTCTAAAGAATTGCAACTTTGCTACTACCTGAACGATCTGCTAGCTGCTGGAAAAGGTGGATCAAGAAGTCTTGTGTGTTGATGAGTGCTTTTGGTAACCCAAAGGACCAAAGCAGAAGACAGGGACTGTACATTGGTAGTCTTCCATTTCTCCAGGATGTGAACACTTTTGATCCAGAGCAACTCCTGTTTTAACCTTGGGCTAAACAAAACCTCTGATGGGGAATCATGTGACGGTTGGGTGATCAAAATTACTAACAGTTCATGCCAGAAGCGTAGATCAAGTACAATAAAGTTGTTTAGCCCAATATTTTTTTAAAAAGAAGAATACCCTATGTTCTTAATTTGAAATAACTTGGAGAAAGCAAGAAAGCTGAATGTAGGACAGAAGATCAGGTGCTATTTTAACAGTTGAATTGCTCGATGTTCTGAGAGGAGCCACATGTTTGATTCCTCCTAGGTGAGGGTTTATGGGCGTATTTGGTTAGAATTAGGGTTTCCTGGAGATGGATAGCTAGGGCGAGCTGTTGACCACAATATTCATCGAAATATTTGCTATCCCTTTCGCCTAGTTTTTTTTATAAACCAGCGGAGAACGGAAACTGTACAAGGTTTGCCGGCAGGAGATGCCCTCAGCGTTCAAACCCTACGTTCGATGTTGGTACTTAACTATTGAGTTTCATGCACCAACCAGTTCACCTAAAAACTTAAGCTGATAAGGAAATATGGACGATTCACTTATACTTCAACATTAACCTTTTCTCTGGGCTGAAGTATCGAACAGTAAGAGTAATACATATGTGGATGTGTTTAGTAGTTAAATCATACATCTGTGAGGTTTAGGTCTTTGTTCTAGATTAGTTATGTGTTATGAACATACCATGTGTATGTACCGGCGCCTATGTAGGGTGTGTGAGTGGGTATGTGCGTTCTTTTTTGTAATCTCGAAACCAAACGGAAGAAACGGGGAGGGATAAATGATAAATCTTAAGCCGGGGTGAGGTTGCACATGGCATGTCCCGGCCGGGTCACCCTTGACCCTTGTCCGCATGCCGTCAGGGGAATAAAATACAGCAGCGGCCGACAGCGATCTACTACGCGCGCAACGTCTTGTGTGGTTAATAAATCTTGTCCATTGCCGCCCGGTTCTTGTTCATTCGGGCTTCCGCTTTTCACTGCTGCCAAAAGCCGAAATAAATTCGATGACTCCTTAATTTTGTTTTTTTTTAGTTTTTTTTGTTAGTTTTTCTTGTTTTTTGGTATTGTTTGTAGTGATATAATAATGTTTTTTTCTTATTTTTTTATTTTTTTAGTTGAATGATTTAGAAAAGGTAACAGGAGTTATAGTGTAATTTTAATCACAAATCAGCTGAAAAAAAATCAAATGAACGACCCTTAATTAATCAATAGTATGGTTAACCGACGCCTCCTCGCTTAATTACCTTCACTAAATGGTAAAATTGGTTCCAAAACACTGCACTTTTTCGTCATTTGCCAGGACACACCGCAGTAACGTTATTTCGGTGATAGGCACAGCAAATCTACAGCCATTTGCCGGAGCATGTATACTATAGTCGCCATTAAAATGTGGCTTTTCTCGATGCCACCAACAAACCAACATGAATCTACGGTGCCAATCATCTATAACTTCTTTGCAACGTGTCTCACTGAATGCTAATTAAGAGCATGTGTATCCCTAAGTGCAAAGCAATTTATAGAAGAGAGAAATTTTTAGTACAAATGCTAAAGAATGTGAGAGTAAGTGCTAAGCTCAGATTGCAAATATAGAAGCAAACCTTAGCAGTTAGTGCTATGTTAAAAAAAAGTTGAACCTTTAGCATCTATAGGTAGTGCTAAAGGGTTAAAGTAAAAATAATTAACCATAGTCTTAAAACAATTAACAATATTTTTTATAGAAATAGAAAGGTGATGTGTCTATTTTAGCGTCTATTTTAAATGCTAAGTGATTACAAGTTTTATGTATGGTCTGCCTAATTAATTAGTTCCACCGGGACGTACGGGCCCCACTGGGCAGATGCAACCGGCGACGTGACGGCTCCCCCAAAAAAAAGCGGCATCCTGTTCTGATTAGCTCATAACCTAATCCGGTCTGCCCGAGTGATTAAAGGATTAATTAATTGATTAGCTCTTTCGCTCCGGCTCCGGCCAATCCTCCTTTGGTTTGTTTTTAGGGGGGTCGGAGCTTGGAAGCAACGGCTTGTTGCTTGGCTTACGTGCACGTATTTGGGTGGTGGTACTTGTTTAATTTTATTTTATGGGAATAATTTATTTATTTATTTATTATTAATAAAGGAAAAATGCTTCGTTCGCTCTAGTGGCCTGCTTGCCTCCAGGAAACTGTTTTTGAGCTGAAATCAATTATTTTTTATGCATACAACACGCATATTTATAATTTTTTTTATCATGTATACAGTATTTTAACATATATGTAATATTTCTCGGCGAAAAAATGTTGCAGATATGGGAAGAATGTTGTAGACATGGGAAACCCATGTATGCAATATTTTTTCTATGTCTGTAATATTTTTTGTTTATGTCTGTAATATTTTTCTACGTCTGCAACATTTGTCCGATGACTACAATATTTTTTCACTAAGAAATTTTCATATATGTTAAAATATTGCATATATGGATAAAAAAATATTCTAGATATGGACAAAAATATTATATATAAAAAATCCACTGATTTTGACTCAAAAACATTCCACTGTGATGTAGCACTTCCGATTAAAGTATCCTATGTGATGTGATCAGTTTGATCGCAATGCGTAGTTAAAAAAATAATAAATGGACTTTCAGGGGCCTTTTCATCAGTTTACTGCTTTAGCTTTTTCTTTTTGATGTTTTGGCTCTAGTAATTGAATTAAGAGTGATGCTATTTAACTAGTTAGCACAAGTTGGGAACACAATTCAGTCTTTTCTACTTTGGTTTGAATATATGTACTTGCGGTGAAGATCAAGGCGTGTACTATTTGTTTTTACAGTGAGGATACGAAGTATTTGTTTTTCACATAACATTCATAGTATGTCAAGATATTTGATTTAACTAGTAAGATATCCGTTCGTTACAACGGAGTACCAATAAAACTGATCCATATCAGCAAAGTGATCTAAAATTATTTCATGAATAATTTTTTTATCTTACATACATGCATGTCCACATTTCCACTGTTAAAAGCATCTAGGCCCCTAAAAATATTGGTTTTGGTAATTAATGACATTATGTGATCATGGGACTAATTTGTGTATTAAGTGTTTGCAAGAATTAGTCTCAAGGGCAAAGAAAGAGGTACATAAAAATGTCACAAGATTCAAAGAACTCCAAGTCGACAAGGTAAATAGTTTAGGACTCTTTTATTTTTACCGGTCTTGGAGAAAGGTTAGTAGACCGGATTATAGTTTAGATGCCGTACTATTAAGAGGGATCATAGTGAAATGCTTGATCACATGCTAATATGCCTCTTGGATCAATTTAGGATCATGCATGTATTTAAAATTTAAAATTGAATCAAAATCATACATTGTCGAATTTTGAATCTGGCGTTATAAGCGGAAGTACCGATCGCGTAATCACGGGCGCCGGGCGAACGCTTTTTCGAGAGCGCCGGAGTTTGAGTTTGTCACTCGGAAAACGGAAGTACCGCGCGTTGAACGGCGGAACTACCGCAAGCGCGGAAGTTCCGGCCTCCCGAGCGGAACTTTAATTCCAGAGAGCGCCCGAAGTAAAACTTATCCTCTTGAAAAACGGAAGTACCGCAGGTTGAACTGCAGAACTACTACAAGGCCGGTAGTTCCGGACATTAGAGCGGAACTTTAATTCCAGAGAGCACCCAGAGTTAAACTTGAACTCGCTGAGATCGGAAGTACCGGGGAAATATCGGAACTTCCGGATTTCCGGAAGTACCGCACTTACAATGGCGGAAGTACCGCATTTAATGTCCAACGGTTACTTCTGATCCTCTGACATAACCGTTCTGACCAGGCGGCGGAAATCCGGAAGTACCGCCCTTAACACTGCGGTAGTTCCGATTTCCCTGATTTTTTAGGATTGTTTAATGCAACGGCTATTTGAGGTTGGTGGGGGTATAAATTCGACCCCACCAGCACTTGTACATGTTGTTGAACCCCCATTGAACATCTTTGAGCTTAGAGCAACATCTCACACCTCATTTACACACTTGAGCATTCAATTGAGGTAGTTGAGCCATTTCGAGTGCATTGCATCCTAGTTTGATCCATTTGGCACTTGAGAGTGATCAAGTCCACTGTGATTCGTTACTCTTGGTGCTTGCCGGCACCTAGACGGCTTGGTGGAGGTTCCGGTGATCTTCTCAAGAAGATTGTGAAGGCTCGGAGCTCGCCTACCCGGAGAGGGAAAGGGCTACCGCTAGTGATAGATGTGATTAAGCTCAATTCGTGGAGCCGGTCCGATTCGTTCGGGCTTACCTCAACGTGGACTAGGGGAAACCGGCAAGTTTCCGATCACCACGGTAAAAAGTGATTGTGTCAATTGTGATTTGCTCTTTTGTGCTTACTTTCATTAAAGCAATTCACTTCGTTTGAATAATTTGATTGCTTGCTTAGTTAGAGTAGCAAACTTTGTCCTAAGCTCATTGATATTGCCTTTAGTCAATTACTTGTACTAGTGATCAATTGAGCCTTTCTTAATTGTTTAGTAGTACTATTGCTTACTCGCTCTAGGAAATCATTAAGTTTAAAATTGCTAATTGACATTAGACGAAAAATTTTAAAACCGCCTATTCACCCCCTCTAGTCGGCCTCCTCGATCTTACAACTGTGCCACTGCCCATACAGCACAGGGATCTTCCAAACAGAGGCACCATAACTCTCACCTGCCATTCACATCCTAACACGCAAAACGCTTCTGATTTGCATCTTGCAATGCTCAATGCAACACACAGAAAAGAAAAATGGGGATTTTTTACCAGACGTGTAGAATGTCAGTGGCGAATCCAGAATAGAAAATGAGGGTGGGCTAAACGAGTATGTATTCTTCTATTAATTCATAAGTTTTTTTCCAGAATTATTGGCCCTACGCCTCGAATAACTAAACTAATTTGTAACAAACATAGTTTTGTATTTTTGTGCAATCAAATTCCTAGTTTTATACATGAATAAAAGCAAAGCAAAAAATAGAAATACAATGGAGGTACCTCGCTAATGGCAAGTGCATCTCCAAAACATATAAATATGGTTCTAGTAGGTAACAACCTGTACATCAAAATCAGAAAAATTAGTGATACAATAGCAAATTATACTTAATTACTTAAATGATGATGAACATTTAAAATAAAAGAACCATACACAAAGTTTGTTTCTCCATTATTATAAACCTACGAATCAAATGCTAATTGAGTATATATAATAATATCACACTATATTCTAACAATACCATACAATCAGTTTGGCGGACTAATTAAGAAACAAGTTACAAATGCAAACCTACAATCAGTTGGGCCGTTCGCCGTTAAAACTTGGAAATGATCAGCACTCACTCAGTGTCACTAACTCACCACCTTAGGCCTCAGGCCCTCAGGCCTCAGCGAGACTTGCAGAGCCTCCGGGCTCCGGCGATCCAGCCTCCAGGCTCCGCCTTGTCGCCTCCGGCTTCCCTGGCTCCCCGCGACGGCGACCCCACCTCCACCTCCCCTTCTCTTCTCAATCCCGTGACAGCGACCCCACCTCCGGCCTCCCCGGCTCCCCGCGATGGCGACCCCACCTCCGCCTCCCCTTCTCTTCTCAATCCCGTGACAGCGACCCCACCTCCGGCCTCCCCGGCTCCCCGAGATGGCGACCCCACCTTCGGCCTCCCCTTCTCTTCTCAGTCCCACGACGGCGTGACCCCGCCTCCGGCCACCGGCCTCCCCACCCTCGGCTCAGCCGCTCAGGCTTAGGAGGTCAGCGGTCAGCGCCTCCCCACGGCGCGTGGCCCCGTCTCCCCGGCTCGAGCTCAGCGCGGCCGCGCGGGGCGCCTGCGCCTCCCCGCCTCCGGGCTTCGGCTTCGGCCTCCCCGCCTAGGCGCCTCCAGATCTCGTCAACACCTCCCCGGCTCCCCGGCTCGGCGCCTCCAGATTTTGGGATTTGGGGATTTGGGGGAATGGATTGGGGATTTGGGGAATTTTGGGACACGGGAATAGAGTACTGGAGGGGATGTGGGCCGGTGGGCGGGCCACGGACGTGAATTGGGCCTGGCTTTGCTGCTTCTTTGGCCTTGCTCTTCTTCTTTGTCGGCTTGCTGCTTGCAGGTTGCAGCAACGCCAACACCAACCATGGCATGATGGCAGGTCACAGCTGCAGCCCGTAGGGTCACGCCGGAGGAGCCAGGAGGGGGTCGGTCAATTGGTGGAGGGTAGGCTTCAGCCTGATGAAGCCTACCCAGTGGATTTGCCACTGTAGAATGTGGAGAAGACCCTGTGATCGAAGGGGCAGGACTTGAGGTCCCAGATCTCGTTGGGGTGGTAGAACAACCCGTCGCACACGAGTGCACCTATATATGGACACAAAGAATTCTGAGATCCAATCAAATTGCAATAGTGCAGAGGCAGAGTCCATGAATGAACACAGGGTGAGTTGTTGGAGAGACCCCCTCCATGAAACGCACCTCGTTCTCCTCCTTGAGGCTGAGGGTGTCGGCGAGGAAGGTGGTGGACCTGGTGTCATACCTGAAAGAGGGGAAAGAAAAGATGAGGAGGGATCATGGGAGATTGTATTAGAAGATTCCAAAAGGTGCTTTCGCTTGCCTGGTACTCGAGGCCGCCGTAGACGATGCCGCTGGATCCGTCCTGCATTCTGGCTCCCGACGGCCAGACGGTGGAAGATGGAATCGGAGATCACTGAGATGGAGGCTCCAGCTAGTCGCCTTCCACAGTCAAAGGGTGAGGGGGCGAGGTGGAAGAGTGGGAGGTTGGATCCAGCGCGACTGGGGATGAAGTGGTCACTGTAGACGATGCGGGAGGTGGGAGTGGGCGCGGAGGAGGATGTGGAGGGGTGTGGTGGTGCGGAGGAGAGGCAGGAGCATGGCGTCAAGGCGAAGTGTGAAGAGGGCGTGGAGGACGCAGAGTTCTCCATCAGCGTCGGCGGCGGGGGGTTGCGGTGGCACTACTATAAAAAGAGTTATCCTGGATGTGTTATCATAGACGGTTCAATATAAACGTTTGTGATAAAATTACTATAGATGGTTTTACAAGATGGACTGTCTAAATTCATCGCGATGGAAAGAACAGTCTGTGATAACCTACTTATCACAGATGGTTTTTATTTCGAACCGCCTGTGATACACCACAGACAGTTCAGAACAAAAAATCGCCTATGATATCTGTACTTATCACAGATGGTTTAGAACAAACACCGTCCGTGATGTCTGTACTTATCATAGACGGTTCAAAACAAAACTGTCTGTGATAATATTTCAATTTATCCGTTCTCGTTGAATTTCCCATTTATCTTGCTGGATTTGTTTTTTTAAAATAGAAGGCTCGGTTATTTTTATCAAGAACCGTCTGTGATAACTGACTATTACAGACATTTCTAGTTCCAAACTGTCTGTGATAATGGACGATTATAGACGGTTCTAGTTCCGAACTGTCTATGATATGATTTTTCACAAAAGATTCAAAAACCGTCTGTGAATAACCCTATTATCACTGGCCCATAAAGTCAGACGGTTCAAAGAACCGTCTGTGATGATGGTTCTGAACCGTCTGTGATGAACTTTTCTGTGGTAGTGTGGTGATCCATTGACGAGGAGGAATTTGGGGATCGGGAGAAGATGGGGTGGGGTGGGTGATAGGTGCTGAGTCGTGGGGTGGGCACGGGAGGGGTTTAGCATGGGGGCGTTCAGTGGCTTTTTTTTGTCAGTAGTTTCTTTCCTAGTTTTTTAGGAGGTTGCCTTTTTTTTACATGCAAAGATTGGTGGAGGAGTAGAATGACGGACAAAATCTCATGTTATATTAGTAGAGATAATTCTGTAGTATTTTCATACAACTGACTTATTTAATGTTGTTCTAAATGTACGAATTTTACACGAAAAGGATTAATTCTTTCATAATTTCCTTAAGGTTTCATTTGGAACGCTAAGAAAGGAACATCTAGTCTTTCCCTACAAAAGTTCTATGGGAATCTTGCATTCTAAAACGGGTCCTAATTAAAATTCCTCCATTCCAAATAGGTCACAAGAGTTTATGAGGTAAATGTTAACATAATAGGGAGGTGAAATGTAAATAATAACTAAAAACACGATTTAAGCTTGCTAAGGGCCTGTTTGGCAGAGCTCCACCAGCTCCAGATCCACGAAAAACAGATCCAGATTCAATTTTACCAGCCAAACACTTCTAGCTCCAGCAGCTTCACCATGGATCTGCTCCACGAAAACAGTGGATCTACCCCCAGATTCATGGATTTGGTGGAGCACCTCAAGAGGTGCTCCACCAACTCAAGTTTGGTGGAGTTGGGGAAAATTACCCACCACTGCCACTGGTTACACAAAAAAAAACGGTTCGTTCTTTTTCTTCTTTCGCGACCGAAGCTCCATCGCTCGTCGCAGAGCACCCGCCGCCGCGCCGCCGCCGCGCCGCGTGCCGCGCCGAGCCGCGAGCTCGTGCCCTCCTGCGCGCGAGCTCGTCGGGAGGAAGAAGAAGCCTGTGGCTTTTTTTTTTTGCATTTTTTCATTATGCCCCTTGACGCGTGGGCCCAGTTTGGTAGTGAGATAGAGAGAAGCGCTGGAGCTGTACCAAACACTTGGATGAAACCCAGATTCACGGTGGAGCTGCTCCACGGTGGATCTAGGTGGATCTGGTGGATCTGAGTGGATCTGGAGCTGTTGAAGCTCTACTAAACTGGCCCAAAAGGTCAACTACACCAGCAATTCAAGTTTCTACCGAGTTGTTCACACACTAAACAATTTTACCACTTTCATCGGAGGGATACATGACAGCTTAATTAGTTCTTGGAAATCCCAATAAAAGAATGTGATGATGGGTTATTGAGTCTTGTCCAAAAACAATAAAAAAATAGCTTGACTACTAAATTCACAAAAAGAAATAAATCAATTTGGCGACCCAAAAAAAAATCCCTCTCTCTACACTGTTTTATGGCGCATATTGCATCACATAACTAGCAGCCTGGCAGCAAAAACAGTAGCATGCATAGAGAGGCTAGATGGTAATTTCTCCCAGGTGAAAACTAGCTGATATCCTGGGGCCCCCCTTATCCTCATTCAGTCATTCTGCACCGTGTGATTTGCGTGCCGACCCATCAAAGATCCTGAAAAACATTTAACTAACGCTGCCTTGCCCCCACATTATTTTAATTTGTGCTTAAGATGGCCAGCCATTTCTTGGGAGTCTCAACTCAATCAAATGCTCAGTCTGAATGAACAAATCATGCATGTCCATGAATCTTTGGTGGTCTCAAGGGGATCAGATCAGAAAGAAAAATTTATAAGAAAATCCAGATGGATCACTGAAATTTATAAGAAAATCCAGATGGATCACTGTGAAGTTTGATAGTACTAGGGCAGTAGTACTCTCCACTACTCTTCTGGACTTGTAGTGCTACTTACTACCACAGAGCAAATGTTTTGTTTTTCTACCGTGGTTAATGACTTTTGATTTTTTTACTTTTCTTAAAGTTAAAATAAATATGGTGGCATTTTAAAGCGGATTTATATGAGTTGTTCATATCAACATCTACGTTGTTCATTATTGAGCCTATTTTTTGGGGCTGCGGATTATAACTTTTCGTTGTTTGTGATGGAGTAAGAGAAACTCGTGTGCAATTTTGGCCGATATAAATAAAGTCGCTACAGTGTGTACTACAATTAATTCGTAGACCATGTCTTCAAAAGACATTCTGTTTAAAAGCAATTTACTATAAAAAAACCAAAAAACAGCTTTTAGCAACTGAAAAGAAGAAACCCATCATCTAAAAAAGAGCATATAAGCTTTTAGCTTTTGGTTTCTCACTTGGGTTTAGGCTTTTGGTTTTTAGCATCTTACTTTTTAATTTTATCTTTTTCTAGTATTTTAGTTTTTTGGACTTTTTTTGCCTTTTCTTTTTTCCGTATTCCTTTCCATTGTTCGTGATGAGAGAACATGCCTTTTCTATTTTTAAAAATTTAATTACATTAAAAAATCTTATAGCAGCTACAGAAAAAAAGAGCTTAAATAGTATAAAAAATATCAAAAACTATAAACTTAAGTATAAATGAACCCTACCAAAAGCTTTCTTCTTGCTCCCTTTGAAGTGCTTGCTTCTTCCTGATCCTGCTTCTGCATGGGGGCACCAGAAATTTTACTGCAGTAAAAAAGTACACCTGGGCACCTACAAATTATGCCTTGTGCGTCACATGAAGTCCTATGCTCCGGTCACTAGCTAACTGTGGAAAATGCGTCTATCTTTTTGAGGTACCAAATTCTCAGGCTTTTGCCCAACACCCTATAGTAGTGTGTAGGTACCTCCTATGTGTTTACTCCTATTAGTACACTACCACTATTGCTGTACACTGTTAGGAGTCTGTTCTTTTAGGCTTTTAAAAATTAGTTTTTGACTTCTGCTACAGTACTTAACTTTCAAACAGAGTATTTTCTTTAGACGAGATCTACAAGTTAAACGATCTACACGTAAAAGCCCGACATCTGTACCAGCCAAAATCGCAAATGAGTATCTGTCTCTCCGTAATCTGTACCGTAAACAGCTAAAATTCAAAAATTTCAACCAAAAACTATAAGTCGTAGCTGAAAAAAACATACCCTACATGCCTTATGAGCAAGTAAAGCAACAACCATGAGCTAAGCTATTGCTTAATCCTTTTTTTTTGCTCTAGCAAAGAGATGTCTCTGTTTGTTTGGTTTGGTTGCCATGCATTGCACTGACAATCCTAGGACCTGGGTTGCCATCAGGTCATTTGAAACTCCATCATTCTGTGATGTACTTCCATCTCAAGGGTACAGGGAAAGGCAGGGTTTATTTAATGCCCCCACTTTCATGGCCTAACGAGAAGGATTGAGCTGAGAGCTTACGAGGCACCGTAGGATCAACTGGAAGCCGGCTTTCCTGTTTGCTTCTCTGTATTCTTTTTATGTTCCTGTCGATTGTCAAAGATCCAGAGCATCAAGAGAATATAAAGGGATAGGGAGGATGCTCTGAATCTCTGCCACGTTGACAGAACACGAGAAAAATACGAAGAAGGGAACATGAAAGCCGCGTTCGATCAACTGTGGGGACTTGCAAACAGGGAAAACTTTTCCGAATTTTTTTACCCCCACCGATAAATCCTAAGTTCAAAAATTTGAAGATTTTTTGAAAATCTCGGAACACTTTGTTCAAAATTTTTAAATTTTAAATATGATTTTTTGAGTAGAAATCGAAAAACAACAAAATAGTGGTGGTTTTGGGTTTGAACTCAAACCTAGTGCTCATTAACCACTATCCTTATCACTAGGCTAGCTAAGTACTTATTATCTTGTATTGCTTAAGGAATTTAGTTAAACTCTAAATTTCGAAATTTAGTTTAACTCTAAATTTTGAACCAAAATTCACTGGTTTTGCATTTTTTGGAACCCTAAGAAAACTGAAATTTGGCAAAATTCGGCCAAAATTATTTTCCCTGCTTGCAAAGATGCGAGCAAGCAGCTCTCAAATCCATCCCATGGACAAACTGGTCCATGACAGGATAGGATTTCTATTTTTGAATTATGACCCTCCATGATACTCATGGGGCCCAAGGTGACTCATCAAGAGAGAAAAAAGAAAAAGAGGAAGATTCACATGGCATGGAAGTAGTATATATATGTACTGCCATGCATATATACATTATGGTTGGTTTACATGTATCATACATCATATGTATCATATATCATATACAAGCAGGCACTGGAATTCATAAAACAAATGTGAGAAATATATAGGAATATATCTATCTACAGTCTAAATGTTGTGAGGGGGTTGGTCTCTTCTCTGGTGTACCAACCGGGTAGGTGTACAGGTTACATAAATAAAAGAACAAGTCTACTTTATAAAAATGGTTTCCATCCCGATTTTTAACCTCTAACTTTAAAACTATTTATTTATCATCTTTAAACTATTAAAACCGTTCATAACATAACCTTCACACAATACCTGTACTGGTTTCCTTGTGTAACTAATCTAGGGTTGAAAATAAACGGTTTTAATAGTTCAAGAATGAAAAGTAGATGATTTCAAAGTTAAAGGTTGAAAATTGGATCAAGACTATAGTTGAGAGTGGTAAAGTGAACTTGTTCATGAAGCAGGAATTCAGAGAGGGGATAGAGAGAGAAAGTATCTACATTTGTAAGGAGACAAGGGAAAAGACAGGAAGCTCAGCATCAGTGTGGCGTTGCTAGGAGTGTGGTCATGCGTGTGGGGGGTTGTGATGGAAACTGGAATGGGTGGACAAGCGCGCGCGCACAAACACGCTCCTCATCTCTATTCTCACCATCTACAGCCAGTCTACTAGCACTGTTCTTGCCTCATGCACCTCCCTCCCTTAACGATCTTTAATTGGTTCCCATTTCTACTAGCTAATCATCCTCAAAATTAATTTGAAACACTTGACGCTCCAAAGCAATTATGATAAGTTTGATTGCTCAAAGAAAAAAAGGTTTCCTTTTGTTTGCTTCTGCCTTTTTCTCTTGAGATGGCAAGAAATGGAAGAAAGCTCAACTGCTCACTTGGCCAGTCTCTTGGCTCACTCACCCGGCCCCCAAAGTGAGAAGAGAAGCAGATAAAGGAGCGAGGGGGTTTGGTTTGGTGCCCTTCCTTCCATTTTTTTCAGAAATGCCGCTGACCTTCTTTCCCTTTGCTCCTCCCCCTATGGCTGCCAACACTGTGCACTCCCCCCTTTTTCTCTCTCATGGCTGCCTTCCAGCTTCCCTCTCTCTAGCCTCTCCTCCCTCCCTTCCCTGTGCACAGCTGCCAGCTCTTGTACTGATGCAGTGCTGAGTGCAGAGAAAGAGAGATAGTAGAGAGAGAAAAGAGAGAGAGAGAGTAGGAACTAGGAATAGAGAGAAGGGGGAAGGAAGAAGGGAAAGAATCTAAATTTGCTTTCCAGTCATTGACCACCAAGTTTCCCCCTTGTTTGTCCCCCTCCCCTCCTTGATACCTGTGTTGTTTTTCATTGTTATTCCCTGAGCTGCTAGCTGCCGCCTGAGACACAAGCCCCACCCTCTCTCTCCTCTCTCTGAACTCCATTCTTGAGTTAATGCCTCCTCAGGTAGCAGTCTCAGTTTCTTGCCACCCCCCTTAGCTAGTTATAAGATGGATATATATACCTGAGGTCCATCCAAACAAGCAAAGATCAAGCTAGCCTTGAACCAAACCCCTACAAGTTTGCTTTATGTTTCATCACCATCTTCACCAGCAGCAGCAGGGATTGCTCCTACAGGCAGCAGAAGCGGAAGCAGCATCGGCAGATCAGGAGAGCAGCATGTCCAACCTCACCTCCTCCGCCTCCGCTTCTGCCGGCGGCCCCAACCCCCCTCCTCCGCCGGCCTCCAACAAGAGGAAGCGAAGCCTCCCCGGGAACCCCGGTAGGTGCTACTACATGAGCTCTTTGCCTGAATAGAATTCACGACTTGTTATTGTTCTGCATGATGAGGAAGGTATCCAAGAATCCAACTGATAAGCATCTTCTTTCTTTCTTTGTCTGTCTTTTTCGTGGATGGATGCGAAATACTCATCAGACCCCGACGCGGAGGTGGTGGCGCTGTCGCCGGCGACGCTGATGGCGAAGAACCGGTTCCTGTGCGAGATCTGCGGGAAGGGGTTCCAGCGCGACCAGAACCTGCAGCTGCACCGGCGCGGGCACAACCTGCCGTGGAAGCTGAAACAGCGCGGGAGCAAGGAGGCGGTGCGGAAGAAGGTGTACACCTGCCCGGAGGCGTCGTGCGTGCATCACGACCCGTCGCGCGCGCTGGGCGACCTCACCGGCATCAAGAAGCACTTCTTCCGCAAGCACGGCGAGAAGAAGTGGAAGTGCGACAAGTGCTCCAAGAAGTACGCCGTCCAGTCCGACTGGAAGGCGCACTCAAAGATCTGCGGCACCCGCGAGTACAAGTGCGACTGCGGCACCATCTTTTCCAGGTCCCAATTCTTCCCATCTCTCTCTAGATTGTCTCTCTCTCTCATCCATTGCACTTGGTTGCAATTGCGCCAAGTAGTAGTGTTTTAGTGGTATGGTTGTTGCTTCTTCTTTGGGATATTGGGTGAAGCAGAAGCTAGCTCCGTGTGCAAGTGTCAAGCGGCCGGGTACTGGTCAACCTTTGTTTCCTTCCTTCCTTCCTTCTTTCTCATTACTGGTGTTGTCCTTCAGGAGAGGGTGAGGAGGAGCTAAGCTATATAGGAATGAATTATGCCTAGGAGATGAGATGAGAGAGGAGACTACTGCCTAGATATGCTGTTTGTAGCTAGAGGAGAGAGAGAGAGAGTGTGTCAAGTGTGTTTGCAATTGAAGGTTGCACCGAAATATTAGGGCAATATTCATTGAAGAAAAAGGGGATAACAATGTGTCAAATTGTGCTGGTGAAGTTGTGAATACTGGCATACTGCTAGTAGTTGCTTGTAGAAGATAGGATGTAGCTTGGTTGCTTGCAGCAGCAACGCAATGCCCTGCATCAGTGGAAGGAAGGCAAGGCATCATCCGTGTGTCCATGGAAAGATGGACCACTTTTTGACTCCTTTCTTCTCCTCTTTTTGTTTTGGCCATGGATGAGATTGAGGGTCTGCTGCCTGCTGGGACTGGTGCAGAACCCAATGGGAATGAGGGTGTGCTAGAATTATACAAGGAGTGGTAGCTACTGCTATCTTAGCTTAATTAGCTTGTATGTATGCGTGTGTTTGTAATGTGTGCGTGTGAATAGGAAATGGTCCCTGTGTGAGAGAGAAAACGAGAGAATGAGAGAGGAGATGAGTAGGGAGGAAACAAACGAACAGCAAAGCTATGTTCATAGGAGTATAGGACAAGGAAAAGAGATCCTTGATGATGAGGAGCTCAGGCTCAGCTTGGGTGGGGGGCGAGAATTCAGACATGTGAATGTGAATCTCTTTGCAGTCGCAGAGCTGCCTTTCCATCTCACTCCCGCCCATGGTATCCTATATTCCTATCTATGCTCTAGTGCTCTACACTGCCTAATTGCCTATGCATGACTACCCTCTCTGTCTGCTGTCATCTCCATGAGTCCTCCCCCTCCCTCCTTCCTTTCAGCCGATTCCATTCTCTGTTTCAAACTTACACGGCAGCAGCAGCAGCTAGCATAGCAACAATGTCAAGTGAACAACAAAACGGGAGAAAACTTTAGCTTTCTCTTTCCCTTTATGCTGCTTCTGATGCTGATCGTGTGCTGAAGGTTTAATTTTCCTTTCTTGCATTCCAGGCGGGACAGCTTCATCACGCACCGCGCCTTCTGCGACGCGCTCACCGAGGAGAGCGCCAAGGTCGGTGGCCTGCCTGTCATGGCCACCGCGGCGCAGGGCCACCACCCGCTGCTTTTCTCGCCACCGCCCACGCACCAGGCCATGCCGCACCATGAGCTCGCCGCGCTCCAGGACCACCACCAGGAGGTCATGCAGCCGCCGCCGCAGCAGGTGCAACATTGCAACTACGCCACGAAGCCGGAGATGCCGCCGTGGCCAACGATGCCCTACGGCCACCACCACCCGCTGCTGCTGCCGCTCTGCAACGCGGCCGCCGCCGCGCAGAGCTCTGCCACGTCCGCACCGCCGCTGCCGCCGCCGCAGCAGCTGCCCACGGCCGCTGCCCACCTGTCGGCCACCGCGCTGCTGCAGAAGGCGGCACAGATGGGAGCGAGCATCGGCGGCGCCGGCGCGCACTACATCCAGATGGCCGGCGCGAGCGCGGGGGCGGCGACGAGCGCGGCCGGCAGCGCCACGTTCGGGCTCGGGCTGTCGTGCCTGAACACCCAGCAGGACGGCAACAGCCTCGTCCCCGCCGGGGTGATGGGCATGGGCCTGGCGAGAACAGCCTCCCACGGCCGGAGCGCCGAGGACGGCGGCGGAGGCGGCGCCGCGGGCGGTGGAGGCGACGGCATGACGAGGGACTTCCTTGGGCTGCGCGCGTTCTCGCACCGCGACATCCTCGGCCTCGCGGGCTTCGACTCGTCGTGCATGGGCGCCGTGAACGCCGCCACCAACACCAGCATGGTCTGCTACGAGCCACAGCAGCATGGACAGACGCAGCAGCAGCAAAGCAGCAACGAGCCATGGCATGGCATGGGTAGCCATAGCTAGCTAGCTAGCTACTTAGACATAGCTGCTTTCTTCTTGCATCAACCTTGCATCTGATCTCTCCAGAGTGCCGAGGCATAGCTAGCTAGGGTCAGGCCAGCGCTTGCTACTTCTCTAGTGCATGATGCTTTTTTGAGTTGGGTAATCTCTCTCTCTCTCTCTCTCTCTCTCTATTTCTTTTATTCGTGTTTATGATATCATCTCATGATCTTGCTAGTAATTAAGCAAGCGACCTTGTGGAGGTTTCGATCGATACAGCACGCTGGGAGTCTGTAATTTTTTTGGTTTTCGGGTAGGAGATCAAGAGAACTGTAAGCTAAGCTCGGATCAAGGGAAAACAAAAGCTATGTGATAATAATAATAATACATGCATCCATCATCTCTTTTTGTGATCTTTCTCTGCATTTCTGATCTCTTGTACCAGAAAACTTATCAGCTTCACTTCACTTGCATTCATCTTCATATATATGATCATGTCATGCATGGCTAGACTGAACTAGCCAGTAGTAACTTTTTTTTTGTGATCTAAGGTACATGTATGACATGAATGAACTCAAGTCGTCATGGTGTAGCTAGGTGGTTTCTCTGGTACTCTTGCTGCAAGCTAGATGTGGCCTATGATGATTTATGTAGTTTATTGATACATATGAGTGTCTGTGTACTTTGTCGTGCGATCAGTCGATCTACTCGGCAGTGCTGGCTACTGTTCGCCTGTGACATGGTTTTGTTGGTATTGGTCATGGGCTGGCATTATTCCATGCTGAAAAAGAAAATAAAAGGAATGGAAAAGTTATATGTAGATGCATGCTAGCTTCTCGGAAACTTTATATAGTTTTAAGATGGACATATAATTAAGTAGTGGTACCACTGTACATAATTAATTGTTCTAGTTTAGTTTACTAGTCTTAATTCCTGCATGAAAAATTTATTGCAAATGCATAAGTTTTCTCTTTGTTCGTTATAGATGGATTCCAAAAGCGTTTATGCTTTATAGGACATGTACAATGGTATAGACAACTGTTTTCTACAATACCCTCCATGTCATCTATAGATGACATTAAAGACAACACATATAATGAGTTATCTTTTTTACATATCTCTATAGATAGATTCTATACGACACAGTATATTTTATTTCTCGTGTTATGGTCAACTATTGCTTGAGAGACGATCCAATTCTCTATACTCAACCTCTCTTCTCTATATCTTCTCGTGATCTACGTGGCAAAGTTTACAAACAGCTGTCACACTATTGTACATAGCCTAAGATATAGAGTAGATTATGTTAGTACATTATTATACCCTGTCTGGTAATTAATTATGTGCCATCCCCACGTTTTCATTTTGTACACTCCACCCTCAATTTTAGCTGAAAGGTTCTTATGTTAGCAACTTCTGTTAGTTTCATGTTTGAGCTGTTGGTGCTTCTATATATGTACATGATACAAGGCATTTCAATATTATAATCTGATATTTGTGTTCTAATTGACTAGTGCTTCAAGTTATAGGCAAAATTGCATAAACCCTACATATGTCCCCTTGATTTTAAAATTTTTTTGAGCATTTTCAGCACCATAATTAAAATCACCTTATTTGCAAAATCCCTATTGCCATTATTGATCCACAAATTTTATCAGAAAAACCATTAAAAACTTAAGAAATACTCGTTAATTAATATGCATGTCCATTGTCTTGTATATTCTTACCCTTGCTTCCCTCTATCCCATATCACTACACCACAACCCCAAAACAGCGTTGGACGGTCAGTCGGCATAGGAAGCTTTAGCGTCAGATGGTCAGTCGGTATAAAACATATACCGACTGACTCTGCAGACGGTGTAACGGGAGTCGGTAAAAGCATATACCGACTGACCGTACTTTTGCCGACTGACTGTTAGACGGTATAATATTTACCGTCGACGATGTGTTACCACATATTCGGCGGACTATTTGATGGTATAGATATGTTTTAGCGACTGATTGTCCAACGATGCAATTAAAATGGATTAAAAAAAAATAAAATCCGATTTGGCAGAATTAGTACATAGTAAACCAAGTTCATTAATAATTAGAGAGCCACCATATCACATTCACCATCACAAATTCAGTCCCTAGATACATATAGGTTTGTCTTCCTTGCACCAAGTGAAAAAAACAAAAGACACAGATGGCAGTGCATCAAAATGTACTAGATTGTTTGCAGTACACAATCACTTTGAGAAACTCAGAAACCAAAAGGAGATGCATGGATCCAACAGCAGATTGTAGAAGATTGTTTTGCACATGCCATTGAGTTGTGTGAACAAGTTCTTCCGAAACCCAAAAACAAAAAAATACTTGGATGCAAAGCGCATAGTTCCACAAAGTCGTGACGGTTCAGTATAAGTGATCCAGTTGTATCCAGCTAGTGGCGCACAACACTTCTTGAGTCAGAATGCCAAATGATTATCTTTATTCAGTAAAACACAAATATACTACAAGTCTACAACCATTCTAGTTTATTGTGCGTGTATACAGGATTGTTGTTGTCTGATAAACTTGAGATCTATACCAAACAATACTTTTCTCTCTGTTGAACAAAAGCAGATCTATACCAATAAGAGTTAGCAAGTGCTGCAAACCAGGCTAGCAGCGTCTTGAGATTCAGATAAAGGGTTGGTGCCTCTAAGTACACTTGCCATACTATCGTATCACCCATCAACCTCGAAGCACGGGCGAAGCCAGGAATTTAGTTTGTGGGGGACCAAATAAGCTGTATAATGTAACATTACTCGATGAGGGAGACAAACATGTACTAATGCAAATGAAATTAACTAAAGATCGATGGAGTGCAATAGAAATTTTAAGATTATGAGGGGTAAGCCCTACCAGCCCCCTCTCCCTCCGCCCCTGCCTCGAAGGGTTGCTGCATTGCTTATTTCCTATATATCAACCTCAAAGCTGTTGGGTGTGAAGGTAATAGTACTACAAATTAAGCATTCCTAGCCTCAGATCCATCAACCTCTCTCTCATATGCTTGGTGAGAGGTGAACTGGAAACTGCTATGTGTATGACTGCATGCTACTACTTGTATTGCTTGTGAACACGTCAAGTCAATGCAAAGTTTGCAAAGGTTGTTTCAAATTGCTATCTTAGAGAGGGACTTGTTTCATTAACACCAAGATGACCTGGATATTTGAGTCAATCTAGAGTACCACTTAGTAGACTTATTCGAAGTGGCAAATCTCTGTGCCATCCATGCGAAACGTGTTACCATAAGTAAGTTTTCTTGAATGAACACTTATTTTTCCCAACACTTATTTTTCCCCTTAGCAGTATTATGCTAAACGGAAACATGCCATAGTTATAAAAAAATCAATTACATGATTCTTTTAAACACTTGTGCTGATATCTAGTTTTGATGTCCTTGAAGTGGCCGAATTTGTAATGATAAATCATAACAAGATTTAGTTGGTTTGTGCAAGCTACAATTCTCAAATCTCAATACGACCTTGTGTTTTTTATTCTCACTGAATATGTCAAACAAACAGTACATAAATTAACAATTATGGCTTGTGAGTGAACTGGAATTTGGTAATGCTGAAGAACTTAGTTCAGCTTCATTTAGATACCAAAGCTAGTTAGTATAGGAGAAAATAATTAACAATTATGACATCTTATATATCTTAAAAGGTGCTCTTGAACAAAAGGAACTGTTTTATGAAATAATTACTTAGAATGAGGTAAATAAAATACACTAACAGTTATGCTTGTTTTCCTGACAATTGTGTTCATGAGTTATTAAAACAAAAAATGGTGAGGTAATCCAATTATGTTCATGAATCAGGACCATAACATACATCTGCAGCTCAAAGGAAGAGTAAGAAAGGGCACAAAATACCTGCAGTACCCTGGGAAGATCTTGATGCCTTGCTGCAAACCTTTAGCTATACAAAGTACATTAATTAGGAACATTAGCCACTCATCAAAAGGAAAAAAGAAATGATGTCAAGTGCAGTTTATTACTCGCTTATATGGCCACGCAATTGACATCATATAAGCATCAGCCATACTCATCATATAATCATAAGGGCGAGGCAGGAGTGCATCCCTCTTCATTACAACATTCACCATAACTTCACAAAACTGCTTTCCAAGAGGCTGGCCTCCAACCATGGTCTTTGGATTAGTAGAAAGAATAGTTCCCTTAGCTACAGGGAGATCAGACCTCAGCATAGCAAACAATATCACATCCTTTCCAACCTGAAGTAGATGATGCATTCATGAGAATTGCATAAATGCAAGGAACAGATATTAAATCACAAAATGTAAACTTTACAGAAGTATGAAGAACATTACAAGTGTATCATGTGCAAAGCGAGGGGCATCTTCATTTCTTCGTGTGCTTGTAACGTTCATGGAAGGCATTGGTGGGGCTTCATCAACATGCCTATGGACAAGCAAGTTCTCATCATTAATAATATCCTGATCACAATCTTCATTATCTGCAGAATTGTGAATTTCTTCGCACTGAGCATCATTATGTGCATCAACATGTCCTTCAGACCTTGGGCTCTACATCAAGCATTGGAATAATATCTATTAGGAATATTTTTCAAATTTTGATAGCATAAACGCGGACCTATAATGGCACCTAAATACTTAGGTAAGAAACAAAGATATTGAAGTACTTTACCATGTGTTGCCGTGAATTAGAACCATGTTGTGACAAAGTTTCTTCATGCACTTGCTCTTGCAATTCCACAATACGTTGTTCTAGAGTTGCTTTCACACTTTCAGCCTTTTTACGAGCCAAAACTTCCAGTTGAAGCCTTGTTGGTGTGTATGACTTCAACCCTGGGGTACCAATCTCTTGGGGTGTTGGTCCTAGACCCAAAACACGGACACGTCCTTTTGGCTCCTTTACTCCACAAACTGCAGCATATACATCGCCTTCTTGAATTGATCTATCTTTCAACTCTGGACGGGCTTCAACAATTGATTTAAGTTCATTCTGTAAAAAAAAATGAATAAGTATGTTTATACATCAGGAAGTAACAATACATATTGCAATTGGTTTTCGGAGGAAACTTACAATTGTTGGGGCTACTGCTTTAAAGGTACTCCATTCTTTCTTGTATGTGTGTTGATGTAGACTTCATCTCTTCGAGGAGGACGCCCAAGTTCTTGACCCTACAAGTTTTTAACTTTGTAGTAATAAAATTCCCAAAATAATGTACTTTGAATTAGTAATTTGAGTGATAGTTTTACCTACCAGATCATGCCTACGACAAGCATGGCTCACACTGCCTGATGTATGATGAAGTTTGTAGCTTTGCACGATTTGCTTTTGCTCTTGCTGCATGCGAGCCTATGTTGAAATCATTAAAATTTACACATATAATACTAAAGAACAGAAGTTCTATAAGCAAGTAATGGGAAATAAAACAAACTCGTTATTTGTTTCTTACTTCAGATTCATGTGACCTCCAAAAGCCAATAAGAAAATCCCAATCAGCAGCATTTACTCTATTACCAGCTCTTTCCTTCAATTCCTCATCTGTTAATGTTTCATCAAAAAACTTTGCTTTTAATTCCGCCTTATACTCCTTCCATTTCCTTCCAGCTGTAGCCATAAACCAATTGATGGCAGCATCATCCAGATCATAGATTGCCTAATTTATAGGGTAACAGGGTCAAATTATGTTGTTTTTGGCATGGATCATATGCACAGAAATTGCAGGAAGTAAAAATACAGAGCAAACTTATACATACTAGCTGCTATTAATTTGATATGGCAAGCAAAATACAGAGCAAACTTATACATACTAGCTGCTATTAATTTGATATGGCAAGCAAAATACAGAGCAAACTTATACATACTAGCTGCTATTAATTCGATATGCCACTTAGTTGAGAAAAAAATTCAGTGATAAGAGGTGCTCTAATGCTGTACCTTTATGTCAGTCCAAACTGCTAACTTCTTTTCAGCATCAACAAGCCTCCAATCATCACATCCAACCGATAATTTCTTTCTCACTTGACACCCAATGACACTAGAAAGCTTCCTAGCATTTTCTCCAACGGGCTGCCCAAATTCATTCAGTGTTATTTTGATTTTAGGCATGTCGGTAGTCCTTGAGAATATGTCATTCATTTTGGTGATGCCCCTTCCATTCCTCTTCTTTTGTGTACCACCGAGCAAATATGTAGAAATTATTTTTGAATGTGAAAACAGAATATATCATAATAAACTATTTATGCTACAACAAAAGGCTACAATACGACCTTCGTTATCGCATAAGAAGTCTCCGGTTGGTTCATACTCAGGGTCATCCACAATCTGCTCATTTGCAGTGTCAACATTATTTTTCTGTGGCCTTGGTCGCAAATTATGACCGTCAATGGGTGCATGACTTGTATGATGAGTTTTCTAAAAAAAAAGATCACATGACAGTAGGGATTAGTGTTTAGAAATATTGCAGAGGAATCTGGAAAAAAAGATCACATTACCTTTGTTCTTTTCTCGAAATGGACAAGGTGTACCACAGTGTTCATAGTAGGAATCGCAAAGATTGCAGCTGCTCTAAGTTTCTTGCAATGTTTGCTGGCGTTGTTGCTCATACTCATTAATGTGGGCATCCATATTCTTTCTTCTTAGGGACATTTTTCCTCCTAAAAGTCTGAGAAAAACTAGCAAATTGTGCTTCTATAACTTGATAATGTAAAAGGGAAAAGATTTTGCATGTAATCGATGAGTGCACACAATTTGCAAAGAACACTTACTTCTTAGATTTTTTAGACTTTTGGATCAACAATTATACCATCTATCTCCGTTCTAACAGCGAGGGCAAACCCATTAACAACATCCACAATCACATTGGCATTTAGATCGTGCAATGGCACAACTAGCCCATTGCCACTATCTAAGTGCTCACTCTCAAATTATCCATGTCATAGAAGTCTCTTGGTTTAGATCAAGAACAGAAACCCACTCGGTATCAATGGGTCAGGAACATAGAAGACTTGAACGCGCTGTGATGCTAGTATGAAAGGTTCATCGGATATTTTTCACCTGTATTGAATAAATGCTTAAAGTTCACGATGAGTGACCTCGAATTGATCGATTTTACCCATTTGTCTTGCACTCTGTTGTCTACCCAAGCACACTTGAAAAGAACCACATTTCCTTTATTTTCATAGTTCAATTCAACAATCTCCTGTATAATACCATAATAAGTCTTGTTTCCTATTATGATTCTATCATTGTTTCCCCTTTCAAAGCATGCTG
Source organism: Dendrocalamus sinicus (assembly GCA_036346575.1). NCBI lineage: Eukaryota > Viridiplantae > Streptophyta > Magnoliopsida > Poales > Poaceae > Dendrocalamus > Dendrocalamus sinicus. The sequence goes on along the minus strand of CM070643.1, from coordinate 28,426,090 downwards.
ACTCTGCAACTAGAGCAACCCCACTATTTTGGACAGACCTACCCACATCATAGGATTCAATGTGAAAATCAAATCCATTCATTGTGCAGCTACTATACTTTCGTGCAATCATCATTGGTGCCTTAGCTAAAATTTGAATCTCATCTGGTACTTCCTCACACATTTCTTCCACCTGTGATTAGTATGAAATACTATCATTAAGGTAGATGTCAAGTTCATCTAAAAACACATGTTTTTATGTTATCTTCCTACTTACGTGCAACCTAAACCACTCATGGAAGGATTCATGTTGCATTCGGTTGATATCTCGTTTGTTTCGAAGACCAATTGATGATAGATAGCGAGCATGCTTGCTGCAAAGGACAATTTATCGATTTACCATGCAAGGAAAATAATACATGTTGTGTGAAGTGAATAGAGAACTTACTCCAAGTAAGGTCCTATGTTGACATAGTTGAACAAAACATATCTATGTGCTTGAAGCCAAGTCTTGTGATCTAAAGTCACTGTGCACTTCCCGGCTAGACACCGACCATTGCTATGAAAGAAAGGAGTTGTGTTGCAAATTTCTGTTTGCTGCCATTCATCACTTCTAAGTGGCCGGCTAAATTGAGTCTCCTCATGTAAATATCGGGCACATAGCGTAAGGCTATCATAAAACAAAGAACCCTCCATAATTGATCCCTCCGGATGGCTTTTTGTACGAACATCACCCTTACATCTCATCAGAAACCTATACACATATAATTGGCTCATAATGCTGTAAAAATAATAGGTAGTATTTTTTTTTCTTATGCTGCTGCTGTGCCTCAGAAATTACCTCTCAACAGGCCACATGCTACTTAAAATGTCTGGACCAACAATTCTTGCTTGGGGGGGAAGATGAACCATCAAATGTACCATAATGTCAAAAATGAAGGAAGGAATATAGTCTCCAAAAGGCTTAAAGTTTCAGCTATATCAGCCTCTAGACTATCCATATCACTTATCCAAAAACGGTGCACAAATCTTCTTGAAAAAATGACTAACACGAATCACTGCATCACTAACTACTTCTGGCAATATTTTCCTCACAGCAAGCGGTACTAACTCTTGTAGAACAATGTGGCACTCATGACTCTTAAGACCAAACACCTTTCTCTCACTAACATGAACATTGGGTCGTATATCAGATGCATAACCAGCAGGAAACTTTACCCCTTTTAGTACTTCACAAAATAATCTCTTCTCATCAAGACTCATTGAATATGGTGCAGGCGGTAAATAAAATTGGTCTTCAAGTTCAACAGGGTGGAGATCACTTCTAATACCTAGAGCTTGAAGGTCTAAACGAGAATTCAGGTTATCCTTAGATTTCCCATCAGTACCCAAGAATGTATTAACAAAGTTCTCGTACACATTTTTCCCTATGTGCATGACATCAAAATTATGCCGCAACATCAAATCTTTCCAATATGGAAGTTTGAACCAAATAGATCTCCTTTTGAAAATGACTAATGGCTCCCCTGCCTTGCGTCTCTTGCTTACTGGTTTCTTTCTAGATGGATCCTTGCCAAAAACTGTAACAATATCTTTAGTACACTCCAAAATTTCGTCTCCAGAAAGAGGAGTAGGTGCTGTCCTAAGTTCAGTTGAACCAAATTTATGGACATCGAACCTGAATGGGTGTTTTTCAGGCAAGAACCTACGATGACCCATATAGCAAGTCTTGCTGCCATTGCCTAGTCTAAGTGAACATGTATAAGAGTGGCAATCAGGACATGCTGCTTCACCAGATGTGACACAACCGGATGCATAGCCTAGACCGGGGAAATCAGTAATTGTCCACAATATTGCTGCACGCAATTGGAAGTGCTCACCCTTTGAAGCATCATAAGTTTTGACTCCATTTTCAAACATATCTAACAAATCATAAACAAGTGGCTGGTAGTAAACATCCATATCACTACCAGGAGCATGCCGCCCAGGAATCAACAAAGAAAGGATGAAATTTGATTGCTTCATGCACATTGAAGGTGGAAAATTATAGGGAATACATATACCAGGCCAAATGCTATAGCTAACATTCTGTGTCCTATATGGATTAAAACCATCGGTGGCGAATGCAAGACGGATATTGCGGCTATCCGAAGCAAACTCTGGATGTTTAACATCAAAGTCTTGCCATAGAGGAGAATCTGCAGGATGCCTAAGAACACTATCTCTTGTTCTCTCCTCATCATGCCATCTTGTTAGACTTGCTGTTTTAGAAGACAGAAATAATCTTTGGAGCCTCTTCTTTATTGGGAAATAGCGAAGAACCTTCTTAGGAACCTTATATACATGTTTCCCATCTAAACTCTCCCTAGCTGATTTCCACCGTGAAACCTTACATTTTGGACATGAATCAGATTTTTCATGCTCCTTCCAATAGAGAATGCAATCATTTTCACAAGCATGAATGCTAATGTACCCAAGTCCTATGGACTTAATCAATTTCTTAGATTCATAGAAGTTTCTAGGTAGTGCTGAACCCTTAGGTAATGCATCATTTAGTAGATCAAGTAGAAGGTCAAAACTTTTATCAGTCCAGCCTCCAAGGAGTTTGATGTGAAGCAATCTAATCAGGAAACGCAGTTTTGTATACTTCTTGCAAGTAGGGTACAACTCTTGACTATTGGCTTCTACCAACCACGAAGGGCACGTAGTTCATCACTAGGCTGAACATAATCGTTGTCTTCAAAATCCCTCTATCATCTAAACCACAAGCTAAGTCTCTAAGCAATTCAGATATTTCATCTTCTTCATTGGACTCTTCCATAAGATCAGCACCATCAATATTTCCATGATTCTCATCAGAGGTACTTGCTTCTCCATGTAAATTCCATGTTGTGTACCCTTTTATAAACCCACCACATATCAAGTGCTCACGTACATCACTTGCCTCTCTCCAAAACGAGTTAACACATTTTCTGCAAGGGCATAATATCTTGTCCCCTACTGCTGAATTTCTAAATGCATAAGCTAGAAAACCGTTCACTCCTTGTAAATATTTCTTTGTGTGCCTACATGCAATATATTATGTAAAATCTCATGTTAACTACAAAACACTTTTAACATTTCAAAAGTAGTTGTGTTGTACCTAGGCTCATTATTGATCCATGTTTTATCCATACGCCTTTATAGGAGATCACACGCGCTAAGAATATATCCTTACATAGAGAGTGCAACCACTCAAAGATATCACAAGCTTAGAAGAAAGTGAGAACACGACATAAGAACTCGAGAAACAGAACCATACCGTTACTCAAGCTCCTTCACCCAACTGTAGGTGTCCAGAGAAATTCCAAATGCTTGCACTACAAATTCTGCTCTGCAAAAGTAGTATATATATTATCAAGAAATGGAGCCAACACCCAACTGTACTTGTGTAGTAGTGTTTGTTTAACATATACATCCTGAGATTATTTGCTTCCTATATGGCCATGCAACTGAACATATACATCCTGAGATTATTTCATATTAGAACATACAATCCAACCACAAGTTTTGGCACATACAAGAATGAAAGCGCATGTATCTCACATCGTTTTTGGTGAAGATTGTCATCATCCTTAACTTGCGAAAAATTCTCGCTAAAAAAATGTAACCAAGCATTGATGAATAACATGAAGCACATACATATAAGCATTGTTCATTTTCAACATATATGCATGACCATACACATACAGACATACTGACATACATTCATACAACACCAACTGATCAACACCACATCAGCCACTACCACTAGCCAGGCACAGAACAACTACTCACCGGCGGAGCCAGAGCTGACGCCTGACGCGGTCTGCGGTGGCGGCGGAGCGGAGGGCCGAAGGGCGGAGCCGGAGGCACAGTCGCCGCCTCGCCGGTCGTGCGGAGGGCGGAGCGAAGGCCGGAGGGACGGCTGGAGCAGAGGGCGGAGCCGGAGGCACGGCCGCGCCTCGCGGTCGTCGCGGAGGGCGAGCGGAGGAGGGCCGGAGCGAGCGCCAGATCTGGCGGTCGCCGTGGCCGGGCAGAGTGCCCGAGCGGTCGGAAGGCGCGCGGTGCTGCGCGAGGCGGAGCGGAGGGCCGGCGCGGCGCGAAAGCGGAGCTGCGGAGGCGGAGCGGACCGGAGCGCGGCGCGGAGTGGAGCTAGGGTTCGGAATGTGGCTGTGGACGTGGCCGCTCCGCGCTCGCCGCTCGGGCGCCTTTATCGATTTGGGGGTGGATTGATGGGGGGAGGGCTCGCGCGGGAGCGGATTGATGGAGGGCGGGCGTGGGCGAGGGGGAGGAAATTTTTGGCGGGCGGTGCGGCGAGAGTCGAGGGAAAAAGAAGGTTGGCGGCGGCAAGGGTTTCATTGATCCTAGGGTTTTGATGTTGTAGGTGGGTTGGGCCCATTACAATTCGTGCGCGAGGGCTCTGGTCATCTATACCGATAGACGGTTCAACGTATATACCATGAATTACCGACTGACAGTTCAACGCCTAATGTAAATATATATACCGACAGACAGTCAATCGGCAAAGGTAGGATTACTGACTGACGATTTGTCACCAACTTTTACCGTCTAACTGTTCATCGGTAATTATACATTTTTAGCGACAGACATCTGACGGTATTTTGGTGTTGTGGTGTAGTGTATGCGATTGCGAGCATGACATATATATTTGTATAACGGCATAGACTGACATGTGACCATACATGTTCACGATTAATTGTTTATCTAGTGTTTTTAATGTTCTACATAATAATAAATGCAAAAAAATGATGGCAACAAATGGACAGTTTGCAGACGACTGCAGAAGTTGTTGGGGGTATGTCACACGATAAGGTGTCTGGGTGTTTTCGAAAATTGGAGTGGTGTGTGTTTGGGAGAGATTTATGCAATGTCCTGTTGTTTATATCTTGAAGCTTTTTTTTTTTGCGATTATAAGGAAAATGTACACGCACCATCATACATGTACACCACACACACATACGAGTGCGCTCTCTTAGCACACGTTTAGATAGACGGAGGTCGGGGATAAGTTCGTGACCTCACAAAATCCTACCAAGACGTATCGCTTGTATGTAAAGGTGGGCCATAGGATTTGAACCATGATAGGTAAAGTCATACACTCACAATTCCACCTCATCAAGAGATGGTTTTCTTGGAGCTTAATATTGATGTAGAGGAATATATCAAAATTAAGAACAACTGTTGTAGGGAAAGAAAATGGTAAAAAGAAAAAAAACCTAATCAGTATTGGATCCGTTCCATGTTAAATTTTGTGACCAAAGAATATACTGTGCTATTAAATATTTTTTTTACCGTATCACTGAGCTAAACATTATTTGAGGCGACAGATTGAGCCATTTGATCTAATTATGGGGATGTGAATTCGAAAGAAATATCAATTGAAAGAGGACGTGATTTTGTACAATAAACTACCACCACAGTGATGTATATATTGGCAAATAATATAATATACATGTGCAGTATGGACACTGTTGTTTTCTGAAAACAAATGACCCTCGCACAGGCGCGCGAATGTGTTGCACTAAATATTACACAGTCAACGTTTGGCCGCGAAGAAGACATGACAGAGCATTACAGCATATCAGTGTAGCCTTTCATTGATAGGGTTTCAATGCAAAACGGCAGAGGTGACATTACCTCCCAATATAACGATGAACTATCACAGGGAAGGAGGGGGGAGATAAATTTATAGTGTAGTTCTCTATATTTTAAAAAGTTTTATTATTATTATTAGTGCTATTTGATTCTCTTGTTATATATATAATTATATCGTATAGATTGTTTGCTCCTTTATTTCTAAATCCTAGCTTCATCCTGCAACTACCAGATATGTAATCATGTCATCGATCGTCGTCTGATCAGGATCAATTAATATTCAAGTGTCATACATGTCATATGTATATTTCAAAGGTGAATGATTTCTTGGCTGTTAATTTTTCATGTGTGAATGAATGCATGCGGTCAGCTCGCTCTCGTGCATGCGTGCACCTAACCTTAATTATGTGAACGTGCGTCGGTTGGTGACCCAGTACTGTTTTTTTATGTGACTTATTAGTCTAATAAATAATAATTACTAAATAAATTTCAAATCAAAAGTCAGCTGAAAGTAAAAAAGAATGGAGTTATAAGGTGGTGATCATTAGGGCTTTTGTTGGTGGATTATGGCTGAAAAGTACTGTAGCTGGCTGAAAAAACACTATAGTTGACAGAGACTTATTTAGCATAATTAAATTTAAAAAAAATTAAAAAATATGTTAGCCCATTACTTATAATACAAACACATACGAGAAAAAAGAACTGGCAAAAAAGTTCAACAAAAAGCCAAAATTTCAGAAAAAAAATGAAATTTATGAATAGTGAAAAATAAACCGGAAGCCAGAAACTGAAGCCATTTTGATCACAGTTCTTTTGAACAAATAAGTAAGATAATTTCTTTATCGCTATTTTGAAACAGTTTATTAAGACACCTTTTTAAAGCGATATATTAATATTCAATTTATTTACATAAATATTAATACTATGACTAGCATAACCGAAAAGGACGTAGTCACAGACTAAAACATCCTGCGTTTTTGCTGTCGGAATTATCATACATTTTGTCTTTATGCACTTGCTTTATTTACTTCCTCTGACACTCCACTTACCCTTTTGTCCCCATTCATCTGAAACGCATCGGGATCCATGTCTAGCTTGTTTCTCAGGGTAATTAGTATTTTGCTACAATATAAATGACTTTTAGGAGTACTCTGAAACAGACGGACGAATTGTGTAATTATCAAGTCAGTCATATGATCCATTTTTTATTCAAAATTACATAAATATACCTGCGAGAAAATTTTTTACAAGAATAGGCTCCAGTCGCCTAATAGTTGGGCGACTGGAGCCTTTTGCCCAACCATTGGGCGACTTCATGAAAGTCGTTCTACCCTCGAGCGACTGCATCCAGTCGCCCAACCATTGGGCGACTTTCATGCAGTCGCCCAATAGTTGGGCGACTGCACTCAGGACCCCGTGAATGTTTTAAATTTTGTCAATTTTCTAGTTTTAAACTGGTAAAAAATCTGCTGAAGTTGTAATAAAAGTTTATGTTCATTGTATGTTGTAGGTGTGTAAAAAATTTTGGGAAACTTTTTTTAGAAACAAATGACCATAGAACAATTGGTACATACGATGGTAAGTGATATTTTGATGTTACTGAGAATTTGGAAAGTGCATCAAACCTTCGCCAAAAATAGTGAAAATTAGTGGAGCTGTTCTTCATATATCCAACAGCCTCTAGAAAATTTTTTGAGCAATTGCGGTCACGGGATCAAAAGTTATAGCAGTTTCAGTCTGTTTCCGACACACCTTCAGTAAAACGGGCATAACTTTTGCATACGGTGTCCGTTTTCGACGTTTTTGTACTCGTTGGAAAGCTAACGACGAGCCCGATCCAATAAAAATGACCCGCTTGCGCTAGTCGCCCTCCAAGACCCCGAAAATCGGCCATCTTTGGACCTAAACCTGCGTCGTAAGTTTTTGGTTTCTGTTTTTGCCCTTTTTCTTGGTCTTCCTTTTGGAATTTGGATTTTGCTTCAACTGAAAAGTTGTAGATCTCGTCTAAACCTTTTAAATGAGTATATATAAGCCATATACAACTTTGCTATTTTATCTTTTCAGACTAGTTGTTTATATTGCATCGGTATAGAAAACTTGTGATAGAGAGTATTATAGACGGTTTGTATGTAGAACCGTCTGTGATAATCTGACCGCTGAGCCTGTCGATCCTTCTCAACCCAATCCTAGCCCAGAGACGAATTCTCAATAACATCAAAATATCATTTACCATCGTATGTACCGATCGTTCTACAGTCAATCGTTCCTAAAAAAAATTTTCAAAATGTTTTACACACCTACAACATACAATGAACATAAACTTTTATTACAACTCCAGCAGATTTTTTACCAGTTTAAAACTACAAAATTGAAAAAAATTTAAAACATTCACGGGGTCCTGAGTGCAGTCGCCCAACTATTGGGCGACTGCATGAAAGTCGCCCAATGGTTGGGCGACTAGATGCAGTCGCTCGAGGGTAGAGCGACTTTCATGAAGTCGCCCAATGGTTGGGCGAAAGGCTCCAGTCGCCTAACCATTAGGCGACTGGAGCCTATTCTTGTAAAAATTTTTCCCGCGGGTATATTTCTGTAATTTTGAATAAAAAATGGATTATCCGTACAAAAACGCCTCAACTTGTGTATATATCAGATTAATTAGCTACACAAAGGGGCGCACGCGCGCAGGTGTGTGATGGTGTGTACATGTGTATATACATCTACCTTGTAAAATCGTAGAGTACACAAGATTTATCTATGCATATACCAAAACACTAATGTAAACATAACTGCTTTTAAAAACCCATCTAGATTTTTTTGGGAGAGTATCAGACAGATGCACACTCAACATACATCACACTCACACTACCCACACACACGCGTGCATGTTCTCTACACAAACACTAAGAATCCACTGAACGTGTATGCATGTGTCCTCCTAAAATCAGTGGACACTAAAGCTAAGTCTAGGACTTAACCTTGGTGGGCTGGGTGCACACTTGCATGTCTAGCCATCTGGCTACGTGCCAGCTTCCACCCCATCTTGATTTCTTTCATTACAGTAAAACTAGCGGAATTTCCCACGCAATTGCACTGTTAGATATTGGAGCATATTTGTTTTATATATAACTCTATATATTGCCTTTCAAAAATATAGTTGCATTTGTTATACAATTTTAATAGTTATATGAAAAAGGTCAACATTTCAACCCTGAACTATGGTCTTGGTTTGATTTTCAAATTTGAACTCTGAAATCGTCTAATTCAGGAACTCAAACTAATGAAACAACCTATTTTATCCCATCCACCCAAACATGGGTGGTTTTGATCTCACGTAGCATCCCAGTAGTGCTACCAGAAAATAGTTCATGGTTTTTACTATTTTGCTTACGTTTTTTTTGCCCATCCATAAAAAGAATTTGGCTGACGGGTATTCACGATCAAGAAAAATTAACCTGATAGTTTTTTGCCCATCCATAAAAAGAATTTGGCTGATGGGTATTCACCGTTAAGAAAAATTAATTTGACAGTTTTTTGGTTGTCCACAAAAAGAATTTGGCTGATGGGTAATCATGTCAGCAAAAGCTGATGATTTGTGCCTATCAGCATGAGAGTTTGGTTGACGTGCACATTGTTGTCCAAAAAACTAGCAACCTAGATTTTAGTAATGCTAACAGAAATTACTAGCCATCCAGAAAACTAGTCCACAAACAAATAATCCACAGTATACATTTGTGCATTAGTCCACAAACAAATAAGCAGCTTGGAGCTACCTGATAGCAAATACAATTAAATAACCCAAAATACTAAACCAATTGCCAGAAATAACAACAAAATTGACAATTGTTTTTTCATTGGATAGAGCTTGTAAGCTAGATCAGAGAGACATAGATTAATGTAAGTACAAAAATGTGTGGGAAAATCTCTGCATAATATCATTTTAAGATAAATGTGGACAACCAAGTATAGTGGAGCTTTGTACAATGTGTAGTATAGTGGAAAAGGTAACAAAGATAGAATGGGGGCAGGCAGGGAGGCTCTCTACTACACATGGGGTAATCACAGATGGTTCATAACCCTAATTAGAGATGATTTCCGAACTGTCTAATTTATTGCATCGGTGATAATAGGTGGTTATCATAGACGGCTTCCAAACCGTCTGTGATAAGTCACAACATAGACGTGTTTTAAAAAGAACCATTTGTGATATTTGACATATCATAGACAACTAATACAAAAAACCATCTGTGATGGTTTACGTATTATAGACAATTTTGTGTTAGAAATCGTCTCTGATAGTTCTTTATATAGCTAAATTTTTTCTATTTTTTGGCTAGCCTTGAGAAATGCTAGCCATACTATCTAAAAACAAACAAGCAGATTACAGATAAATGACAGATAACTGAATTACAATTCAAAATCAATTACAAAAAAATGTTCATGTATTATCGCCAGAATTACAATTGAATTACAACTCAAAGTGAATTACAATTAAATCAAATGTTTGAACATATATTAATCGATATCACCGAAGTGAAACTTTCCTTTCAAGTCAATAACCTCTGCCATGAAGAAGGTGGAGAGCCATTCTCGAACGACTGAGAGTACTTGATTTGATTGTCATGCCCTGTCGCTAGGAGGAGTAAAGTAGTAAGCACATATATTTAAATTGGTAATTAGAAAATAATTATTGTGACATTGAAAAATCTCTAGATCATTCGTCTTAGCCCTCATAATTTCCTACATATGATGACAACCATCGAATGCATATAGGTTGCCTTGTAGCTGCTAGTGGTACTGTAAAATAGAATTACATATATAGGTATAGTCAGTTCAAGAGATATTATTACGAAGTGTGATATAGGATTATTGTGTTGTAGTGGGTACCAAAAATTGCGTCCTATGTTGTAGTGTGGCGCTCAATTCCTTGTGTCTTCCTCCCTTGGCAACATAGATGCTGAATGACCTACGTGATTCCAAAAAGTTATCCTCGGCCATTGCAAATGAAGGAAATAATATAATAGAGTTATGTATAGAGAAAATAAGCATACTTGTCGAGTGTTTGTTACACAAGGGTGAAATCGTGGTCGTTCTTGCGTAGAGAATCAAGGTATATTATTTTGTTCTACTTTGGTACAATGAGTATAAGGATCCAGTGCCACCTACTCATGTATGTCACCATAGTCATTAAACCTAAGTTTGTTTTATGTATAAAGTACAAATAAAATTTATATGGTAACTAATGAAGCACTTACCCCTAGTTGTAGGGCACCAGTATGTAGTCCTTGTTGCCCTGAGCAAGCAATCCTATCGTTGTGTAATTCTCGACGCAGGATGCGTCTTGGATGATGTATTTCTCAGAGATCAATTGTGAGTCGAGGAAACCCACCAGCTACACTCTATTATCATAACACAAACTGAATATCATAGATGAAATTTTATTGCTCTCAGGTGTCGACTGCATTCTATTATCATAATAAGGCCACTTCAACACGATTAATCTGAAGATTATTTATGACAAATATGAAATTATCTTTTACTGAAATAATGTACAGGATAATAGCACATGAAGCAACAAGTTAACAGTGCATCTACATTGAATATCTACAGTGCATCTACAGGATAATAGAACATGAAGCAAACAGTAGATAAACTATACTGAAAATCAACAAGACCAACCGCAGATTACTAATTGTCATAATTAGTCTTTATGGATCACTAGTTATCACTGAGAAATTGTCGTCCCAGCAATCAAATGTAATGAAAACAATTGATGATTGGTCCACCAAATTTCACAGGCAGCCGGCCAAGAAGCTGTACTAGACAAACAACATTATAGTAGGGACTATAAGGTACTAGCCTAGGACAATGTAATAGCATACTAGTTGCATTACAAGCAAAGCATCAAGCTAGCAATGGCAATGTAAAATCATACTAGTTAATTAAGAAAAATCTATACACCTAGGATAGTGTAAAAGCGTACTAGTTGCATTGCAGGCAAACACCGACCAGGTCTGCTATTTTGTTCTCTGTAGTTGTGCATCCAAATAGTAGTCACTCCATTGCCTAAGAAAGGAACAAGAAGTGTGCATGATTGCATGGGGTTGGACTTAGACCCACACGAAGATGATATCAATTAATCACTTACTTTTCTGATGAACTGCGCGCTTACTCTAAGTAGAATCTCTCATGGAATCGACCTAAGCGAATCTGAATCATGGATGAGATAGCAAACAAGTAAAGATCGGAGAGGAGCGACGGAGGCCGGAGGCGGTGGAGAGAGCTGGAGGGAGGCGGTGCACTAACTCGGAGACAGCGGAGAGCTGGAGGGAGGCGGTGGAGGAAGCTGAGCAAGCCTGAATCCGATGGGAAAGGAAGCTAAGAAGGTGCAGGTGTGTTGAGGAAAACCTAAGTGCATGTAGGAGTAGTGAGTTAAGTTTTCACCCTAAGTGTCTGTATATATAGAAGTCAAAGCACATACAGTTTTAAAAATAACCGTCTGTGATAAGTCATAACACAAACTATTTTTTAAAAACAACCATCTGTGATATCCAACATATCACAGACGGCTAATACAAAAACCGTCTGTGATGGTCTACGTATCACAGACGGCTAATACAAATAATCATATGTGATATCCAATATATCAAAGATGCTTCTATTCACAATGTGTCTATGATAAGTAGGTCATCACAGATAGTTTTTTTTTACAAAAACTTTCTATGATGTATCACTGACGGCTTTTCATAAAAACCATTTGTGATAAGTCCATACATTACAAATGGTTTTTATTATGAACCGGTTGTGATGTATCACAAATAATTTGTGTAAAAAACCATCTGTGGTAAGTAGGTCACCACGATTCTTACATTGGTTGCAACATAAATGGTCGCACTAGTAAAACCATCCGAGATAACTACGCTACAGCTTAACACTGGTAGATTCTGTAGAATCATCAGTGATGAGGCGTCCAGTACGACATTCTCTATAATAGTGGCTGTAGATGGCGTGGAGGAAGAATAGATTGGAGCTAAGGATTTGGGGAGGAACATGAGGTTGGAGCTAAGGAAGAAGAGGCTCTCAGTTGGCCCATTGGGGAGAACAAATATGTATGGGTTATTTTCTTTAAGTATTAAATCCCAAATTATTTTGACAGTATCGCTGCTTTACATGTTAGCTAGCAGTGCCAAAGTCGAAATTGGCACGACAGCATGATTGTTTTGCGTGCGACACATGTCAGCTATCATGAAACATATCTATTTTCTGGTAGTGTAGGCAAGTCTATATTGACGTCGCATCTTAGTGGAATCCTAATCAACAACAACATGTCATACTAAACCCCCTATTCTTCCTCCTCTCCTCCTCCTCCCCTTCCTCTCTCTCTATCTTCTCTGCTCAAGCTCACCAGGCTGTGCTCCGCTCACTGTCAATAGCCACCCGCCAAGGCTCACTGTCGACAACCACCTACTGGAGCTTGCCACTGACCATCTACTTCTCCTTCCTCTCTCTCTTTCCCTCTCTCTGATAGCTCCAATGAGCGGGCCCTTTGGGACCGAAGCCAGTGGCAGTCGAGATGAGAAGAATGCATATTCTATCCGCACATAAATGGTTTGGCAAGGTCTTGAAGAAGCATTGGGAGGTGGCAGCATGGGTGGAGACAGACGGTGGTATGCCGATTGGAGGTGGCTGGGGCGAAGGAAGAAGGATGACGATGGTGAACCGATGGTCCCCCTTGAAAATGGATATCGCACGAACACGACATCAAAGGGATCTCACTAGTGTAGGCTGCATGGCCAGGATGGTCAGAGGTGTTGGGACAATGGTAGTCAGCTTAGGGGAAGAAGGTGGTGGCACGCTACAGTGGGTTTCTAGCAAAGGTGAGGAGAGCACAAGGTAGAACTCCGCATAGGGCACATGGAACAATATAGTGAAGTTGATGATGCTAGAGGTTTATCGGAGACTACAAATATGATGGTGGGGCCGCTCGAACAGAGGTGATGAAGCTGGGATTGATTTTGATGAAGGACTACGAGGAAATGAAATTGACACTACAACACATCTGGCCTTTTACGATAAAAACCTTGTGACAAAATTAAAAAATGTCGTGCATAGCAAACCATCTGTGAGATACTAATGGTTTTGTCAGGAAATTTAGATGGGGTAGGTCGGTCAAATATTTTTGTGATGTAATTATCGTCATAGATTCAACTTGATAATTGTCATAAAAGATCTTCGGAAAAAAGTGAGTGTCCAAATTTATAGTAGGTGATACCCGGGAGAGGCCGGTTGTTGTCATTAAAAAAAGCTAACTGCAATAATTAAATGCATGGTATATTAATATTTAATTGATGATATTTTGCCTACATGCTACGGATTATTTTGATACAAAGCCTATAATTTTTACAAACGGAGTCTGATTTTAGTGCCTTGTACTTGTTGGAAAGTTTATTCCGAGACGTATGCAATGGATTAGGTCCCAGCTTTAGAAAACTCACGGATCAGCCGCTATCTTTGAAACAAAGTGGCGGCCAAAAAATTATCTTTTTGTTTGTGTTCGTATTCAAGTTCAAATCTTGTTAGATGTCTTAGGAGTGCTATATAGCCAAGGGATGTACTCCATGTACCAAATTGGACGTCATATTTTCAAATTAATCATATTCTTAATTCTAAGGTTTAAACAAACATTGCCCTAGCTAGAATTGGGAGTTCTATCTGTTTTGCGTTCCATTGTTCTTTGTGATTTCTTTGTGAATTGCAAGAGCAAGTCTACTCCTTTTGCGTAGAGAGTGGAAATGGATCAAAACGTGCTGTTAGACAAATTTAAGTGTCGTAGGTTTTGGTTAATCATACTATTGTTGGCAGCGACACTGTTCATTAGGTTTCACGAGTTTTTCAACATAATCACTTTAGTTATATCTAAGTTATCAACGATTCTATATCGTGAAGATAGGGTTACCCTATGTCACCATGGCTGCGGCTCCCCGCTTTTCCCGCATTTCCTGCCACCTGTTACGCTCCTCCCGAAAATGTTGAAGGCTTTTATGGTGATACAAGCTAGCTGGGTGTTCCTCCATACCTCTAGGTTGGTCTTATCCTTAATCTTATCTCTGATTTAAATAAATTTTGATGCTTTATTCTTACACATGAAGTTGTCAAGCTTGGATTTAGTGGATATGATTTAGTTTTATGATAAAGTTGGATAACATAGTTTCAGTTTTGGTGAGTGTATTGATGCATGCCAGGTGTTTGACGAATTGTTTGTTAGAGATACTTGGTTAACGTTCTCAGATAATCGTCTACACAAAACTTAGAATGAAAATATTTCTTATGTTCAGTGAGTTGAGTTCTTCCATAGGGAGGGGAACAACCAAAATTGTGAACGGATGCTTATCGACATTGCATAATGGAAAACGAACTATGGTGGAATCCTTATTTCCCAATTTCAGACTCAGTTTTTTTTTCAGTTTAGCATAGATGTTCCTGTAGCTTCCATACTCAATGAGTGCCCCAGCAGTCTAGCAAATATTTTATTTATCTAGTTTCGATCTCTACTTTGCCCTCACCTACTATGTAGTGTATGCCTGTGGAATTTTTCAACCTTGGTCATCCACAAGAGCCTATTGGTAAGTTTTAGGTCCATTTGTTGCTGAAGAATATGCTTTTACAATATGATTTACTGGCCATGTCGGATGTGATTGCTGCAAACTGTAACACGAGCTAAAAACCATCAAACCTCTGTTTAAAAAATTTAAGAAACAAGAGGTTTTCCCGTCTGCTCCTTGCCGTTTTGGTTGACAAAACAGCTGCACTTCTTTTGCTGGATAGTATACAAAGTTATCTTGGGAGTAGCTTTATGTAGTTAATACCGAGAGCAATGGTGTTGTTTTGACTATGCAAGTTGGATAACTCAAAACTTGTGTCTGTTAGTAACATATCTTGATTTGCTGATTGATGAATATCAATTCTATCATGTACTTATGCATCTTAAATTTTTCCCTTGTGCTTTTCAGGCTTTGAAGATCAAGAAACTAATTACAAAGTGGGTAGCTATTTGACCTCTTTGTTGACAATTTTTTTCGGAAGTGTATAGATATCAGAAATTTGACTTCCGTATAGATTGTGTATGAACGAAAGTAGATGTATGAACATCCTTTTTGTGAATGCTAGTACACAATATAATTGGAAATTATTGTATGAGCACTTTTATGTGATGCTCTATGTATACAGTTTTATGACGAATTTAATGGTTACAAACGGAATAATACTTTGGTATTTATGTGCATTTTTGTGTAACCTTACTTCAATGACAATTATATTTCATCACAAAATTCATTGCATGGAGCAAGTAACATGCTCAACCATGGCGATTGACTTTTGTCATAGATGTGAGCTGCCTGACTGGGCTTCCTGGGACATGAGTTTTAGTCCCTACTCTAAACGGTTTTAGCTTCTGTTTTTTGGTTTTCGGCTTATTTAAATTAGAAGCCATTTAGAACACATCGGCTTCTAATTTTGGCTTATTTGTTGTTTGGTTTTTTCTTTTTCTTCTTATTTCTTTTCATTGTATGTGACAATATAACAACTTTTTTTTCAATTTTTCTTAACTATTTTTTCTTATTTTTCTTGGAAAAAGCTATCAATTGCTATAGTACAATTTCAGCCAAAAACTAAAAGTCAAAGTCAGATGCTTAAGCCAAAGCTAGTTGGAGCACCACCTTATGACGATATGCAACAATTTCATCATAAGGTACTTTTAGCGATGGTACATGCATGACCTTAGTGTGTGTGAATTTGAAAGAAGCCTTTCTTGATGTTTTGGTTCCATCACAAAATACCTTTTATGGTGCCAATATTTCATCACAAAATACCTTTTATGACAAAAATATGACCTTTTTTTTTATGTTTTGGCTCCATCACAAAATATCAAATTTGTTGTAGTGTTAATTGTGGGGGAAGATTTATGAGGTTCGGGAACATGAAGTGATGCGAACGAATTTGCAAGAAGCTCACCGGAGAGGGAGATTGGGTCTAGGGCATGATGGCCGGACTTGGGGGAAGAACATGAACAGCAGTAGCATCATTCTCTTCTTGAACAAGAACATGAACAGTAGTAGCAACACTAGCAGATCGAGTGACAGTAAGTGAAAGTGAAGGTGGCGGTAACTACATTGAACTATGCCCGCTTTGGTTATCTTATCCTTGCATTAAGAACTTTCTCGACTAGATTGATGCACCCGGTATGGAGCCAGCATCATTTCGGCTTGGCGTGTTCCTTGCCACTCTTCTGGAGCTCCAACTGAAGGTTTGTAGACCTGGCTAAGTACCCTCCAGGTGTGCTACCACCAGTATGGAGCCAACATTGTTTCGCTTTCGTAGAGGCCTTCCCGACCTTAGTAGACATCCCACTGCTAGCTTTTCAGCGGATAATCTACAACCAGTGCCTTCTTGTTCTCTGAGGTTATAGTCTCAGACGAGTACCACCCAAGGTTGTATCGATCAAGTTTGGATAAATGCTGTTTGCCCTAGGGGATGATTTTTCGTGATAGGATCTTAATGGCACTTCACAAGCTAGTCTATTGAGTGGCACTCGGAGCAACTATCGAACCAATAAGAGAGTTCACTGGACAAATATGTCAATTGATAAGGGCTATCTAGTCTCCTGAACACTACTGTAAGCAGTCATATCGAATCTATATGGTGCTGTAAGCAGTTGAGGCCCCACTTTAGTGGCACTGCCTTAGACAACAAACTGCTGGTTGAAAAGGAAGGTAGGCAACTCTGTATTTTTGAAGATAGGAATATGGTATTAGAGGTGCTATTAACAACAGTATGAGCTTTATAAGGCTTCTTTTTATACTCTTTCTAATACTAATTCTTTCTTTAATAATTTTAAACAATGTATTCGCCCTCCCAGGACAAGGGCTCAGCCTACTCTACTTCACCTCCCGGGTGGTATAGGAATTTCTGAAAGTTTTATTTCATTCGAATTTGGGAATAGTTTGAGTTCATTCCCCCCCAAGAATGTGGGAGTTAGAGGGGGTTGATCTCTCAAATAGAGTGAGAACAATCTTACTAGGAATGGAACAGAAAGAAATACCATCTGGAAAGTGAAGCTAGCCACCAAAAGGTAAGGGATGACCCAACTCGAAAGGGAGGGGCATTCTGCAGTTTTGACCTTGAGCCAGCTTAGTAGAGTCTAACGGCTCAAGGTCAAAATATCCATAGACTTGCCAATGTCAATATGGCAAGACGAAGGCATCTCGAAGGGGACCTTCCATAGCGAGCTAGGAGGATGGTATTTCTTGTCGTATAGTGAAGAGTAAGACTTTTCTCATAGAGTAGCCCCACCTTTTTTTCCCAAATCCTGGTTAAAAAACCAGTTCTTCTCTTAGCTTTGCTACAAATAAAAGTTGGCTTAGCAAGTAAGAGAACTAGAAGAAAGATCGCCTTTAAGCATTTCTTATCCCCGGGAGAGGGGGGGGGGGGGTATGGAGGGGAGGCCATGAAATAGGTTGATCCTCCTAGGGGGGAAACCCTCCCCCTCCCTCTCTCTCCATCTGAGTTAGTTCCATAGTTCTCGGTTTCATAATAAACTTTTGAAAAGCCTATACCATTTGTGTGTTACCACCTGGTATGGAGCCAACGTCGTTTCACTTTTGCAGAGGCCTACTCGACCTCAGTAGACATCCCACTGCTAGCTTTTCAACGGATAATCGACAACCAGTGTATTCTTGTTCTTTGAGGTTATAATCTTGGGCGAGTGCCACCCAGGGCTGTATCAATCAAGTTGGATAAATGCCATTTGCCCCAGGGGACGATTTTCTGTGATAGCATCTTAATGGCACTTCACAAGCTAGTCTATCGAGTGGCACTCGGAGCAACTATCAAACCAATTAGAGAGTTCACTGGACAATTATGTCAATTGATAAGGGCCATCTGGTCTCTTGAACATTGCTATAAGTAGTCATATCGAATCTATATCGACAGAAGTCTACTTTTCTTTCCCACTATAGTCTACTGGGTATTTTTGAGCAGTATGGCGTGAGAAACAAGCCATACGTTTGGATCTATATCAACCATTTAGGATAGGCCTAGTATGTTTATACCTCTAGTTCAAAAACCCGTGCATTCCCCTGGTTTACAAGCTATAACTTTATGTTGGGAAATAGGGATTGCCATAAGCGCCTTTCGAGATTGGACTTGAGAAAGGTAAGATTCCTGAAATGAGGAACGAGAATGAGGAACGAGTTGTTGCTAGACAGGAGGAAGAGAAAGGGGAAGAGGTGATGTGGTAGGCGGTTTGTGTAATATTCTAAGACTGACCCTCTTAAGGATCCGTTTGTGAATTTGGAAAATGATCTAAGAAAAATGGAATAGAGGGAGAAAAGGGGGAGGAGTTCCATTCGGTTGGACCGAGTCGTGCATATGTTAAACAATAAAGAAGCTATCATATCTCATTTAAGTTGGGCTAGCCTCTTACTAGGATTCCATACCTTGGGCCTTTATGTTCATAACGATGTCATGCTTGCTTTTGGTACTCCAGAAAAGGGGGTTAGGGGCTTAGTCTGGGCTTTTAAGGAGAGAGGGGATAGGGAGGAGATAAACCCTAGTTGCCACCCCCGAAGCCCTGCTGCCAGTTATTGCCCCTAATGTGCCGCCCCTGCCGCGCGTCGTGGCAGTACTACGATGCCCTGGTGCCGCCGGTTACTGTTGTGCTACTGCTGCATGCTGACAAGGAGGAGAAGGGAAGGAGAGGAAAGAAGAAGAAGAAGGAGGAGGAGGAGGAGGAGGAAGAAGGAAGTCGACCAGAGAAGGAGAAGAAGCGAAAGAGAAGGAGGGAAGGAGAATTCCTTGTGCACACAGGTTTTTGTTGCTCCGGTGAGTCTTTGGGTTGTAGATATAACGTCCTAGACTTTGTTTCCTATTTTAAGCCATGATAGATTGGTTTAAGGTCATGCTAACTCTGGTTAGGAAGGAAGGGAGGCATTAGAGATGAGTTTTGGGTACCATGCTCATTAGGGTTTACTATTCTATCTTGTGGGCGAGTTTTGGGTTAGCTGTGTCCTGTTTCATAACTTTGGCATAATATATAAAATTTGTAGAAAATTATTTAAGATTTCCATAGAGCTCAAGAACACTGGATTCGGTTGGGTGGTTTAGGATTTATAGCTTTGGGAAGGCTGCTATCCAGAAATTGGTCACTACTGGATGCATTCATGGTAATATGCTCTTTAGGCCTAGTAGATGGCTGAATTCAATTCTAAGTATAACTAAAGAAAGGTAGATAATTTTTTTTGTATGATTTATTATGTTTAGACCAGCAAATTAATAGATATAAAATTGTTAAGCCTGCTGTCCATAAAGGTAATATAATGGTCTTCAGAGTTAAAAACAAGGGGTTACATGGATTAATCATGGTCTGTGGCAAACTAAGAAAGTTTTGGGTTAGCTGTGTCCTGTTTCATAACTTTGGCATAATATATAAAATTTGTAGAAAATTATTTAAGATTTCCATAGAGCTCAAGAACACTGGATTTGGTTGGGTGCTTTAGGATTTATAGCTTTGGGAAGGCTGCTACCCAGAAATTGGTCACTACTGGATGCATTCATGGTAATATGCTCTTTAGGCCTAGTAGATGGCTAAATTAAATTCTAAGCATAACTAAAGAAAGGTAGATAATTTTTTTGTATGATTTATTATGTTTAGACCAGCAAATTAATAGATATAAAATTGTTAAGCCTGCTGTCCGTAAAGGTAATAGAATGGTCTTCAGAGTTAAAAACAAGGGGTTACATGGATTAATCATGGTCTGTGGCAAACTAAGAAAGTGTAAAAAATTTTATGTAGATTGTAGAACTTATATAGTTTTCCATGATCGGCCTCAGAGTTGAGAGTTATGATATTTTTATTATCGGGGTAATGTGTAGAAGCAACGTTGTGTATTTTGATGTTTATGAATTGTTGTGGTATGTTGTTGAAACTGATATAAACTGTAGGAGGAGTAACTTTAGGGTTGGTGCCATCTTTTCATTAATCCGTCCCTTGTGGTTAGAAAAGGCAAGTGCATGATAGAATAATAACACATGTTATTTGTTCTTGCTATTTATATTAATAAAGTACTTAACATGCTGGTTTACATGTTTACACTTATTTTCTATAATGATCGTATGATGATGGATTAACTGGTGATGATGATAAATGGTTAATGCTGATGAATGATTGATGATGATAAATGATTAATGTTGAAAGAATCATTGTATTTGCATAATGAATATTCATGATGGAAAGAAGTGGCTTGTGTGGGCCTCTAGATCCTGCTTTGTGTGGGTGACCCATAAGAGTAGGTAGAGTAAGATTTACTTTGGTAGACACTTTACAGGAGTAGAGATGAAGTCTCCGTACGAAAAAAGATGGGTTTCAGGTTCCCGCATAAAGAGGATGTAACATCCCAAAAATTTAATTTCTTTAAAAAATTAATTCTAAATTAATTATTTAAAATTTTTGAAATTTTATTTGGATTTTTTCTTGAATTAATTAAAGCTTAATATGGATTTCTAAAAAAATGTTTAATATGACTAAAATAAACTTCAATTAATTGAAAAACTATTTTATTTGGGTTTCTTGTGTTGCAAAGAATTTTTCTATATCATGTATTTTCTTGGATTTTTTGAAGTTTATTTGAGCTTAATTTAAATTCAAAGAAAAATTCCAACTTCCCGGAGGGAACACAACCTAGGGCTGTTCCAAGGCATGGCTCACTTAACCCTTGAGTTTCCAACCAACACGCTACCATTTTTCCTTCTTCCTTTTTCATTTCTCTTTCTTCTTCTCTTCTTTTTATTCCTTGGGCCCAGGTTACTGTTCATCTTCTAGCTTGGAACGACCAGATCGAGCACGGCAACAGAGAACACAATTTCTCTTCCCTCTCCAAGCTAACTTCTCAGTTAAATCTCATTTTCTCATCATCCCAAAATAAAAAATGCTCTAAATAATGCAAGAAACTAATTCCATTTGTTTCTTAGCCATCAAAACTTCATTTTTCAATTTTTCTTACATTCAAACCTAGAAACCAACATGGACTTAATTTGGCTGTTTCAATTAGTTTCTTCTCCCTCCGAGCTCTCAAATACAACCCTAGTGATCTCTCTCAACTCTTCCTCACTTTTCCAAACTTTCTAGAGCTTTCAAATACCATTGTCACCATGAGCCATTGTCCCCAAAATTGATCATATTTCTAACCTCATCATCTTTCACACCGGTGATTCTTTTCAAAATCCTTTCATGTCACATTGTATTCCTTAGTTTGATCAACCCTCATGCCAAACTAATTTGGTTTTGTGTAGGGAATTACCTGGAATCGAGTTTTTCCCAATCTAGGCCGAAAATTGCTTCTCATTGTTGATTCATCCCCTCTGGTAAGCTTCCATCATCTCTCTTAGATTTGTGTCGTCATATTCTAAGCAATGCTTCCCTTCTTTTCCCTAGAAACCTACCATAAATTTTGACTTCCGATGCTTAGCCTTGGCCACCTAGGGCATCTCATGTTCCCATCTATTCGGTGATGTTTTCTTCAATTCTTTCATATCAAAATGTGTTCTACCCTCCCAGGTAGCTACACTCTAAATAGATTTAGTTTTCCTCCATTGAGCACCGAGATATCAAGTTTTTCCTTTTCCCTACCGTCGTCGTCCAATCATCGATTGTGTTGTCTCTGGTGAATTTTTGGCTAAGTTGACAATTTTCTTAGCTTCACTATGCCGCATTCTAACCTGTGCTCACCTTTCTTCTCCATGCTCCATGCCCAGGTATGGTTTCTCTCTTCAACCCATGTCATTGTCGCCACCTACGTCGTCACCATACTCCGTTTAGCATGCCGTCACTTCCTATGTGTTCCTTAGGTCCTTAACAATCTATTTTTTTAGTTGCCATCATCTCCCTGGCCTTCCCTTGCCAGCGCCAAGGCATCTCTTTGAGCCTCCGCTCTTTGTTTCTTCCTTCCAGGGAAAGAATATTCTGAAGGAATATTCCCTTGTTTTTCTTTTTCAGTATTTTCTTGTCCAGCAATCTTTTGAAAGCCTGTTCTCCATCGTCCGAACTTCGAATTTAGTTTAGTAATTCAAGTTTTAAAATTCATCTAAAATCCTAATATTCCTTGTAGTATACAATTTATAATTTTATTTGTATTTATTTATTTATTTATTTATTTATTTGTGTTTGTGATTTTGCGTGTAGAACCCACTGTCGCTGAAGAAATTTTTGACCCGCAGCAAGGTCCAGTCAATGTGTAAGAAGGCAAGTCTCTTTCGACCATTTTGGACCTATGTTTACCAAAATCATTTTTTTTCAAATTTAAATGCATTGCTATGTTATATAAAATGACAACTTTTGTCTTGAGGATATTAGTTAATCCAATAATTGTTATATTCTCATTTGATGTTGAAAACTATGTACCTTTGTCACTCTAGGTTTCCTTTATCTCAGTATTGAGATTATATTATTGTTTGATAATTTTAGAATGGTAGAATTGCTCAGATATGCTAGTCAGTCAGTATAACCCTACGAGTGAAAAATTGATATCATATGCTTTAATCGTCTTATCCAACTAACTTAATGGCAATAGGTATTTTTGTTTTTTTTAAAATAAAATAAAATGCTGAAAAATATTTTGGATTTGGGCAGATGGTAAGATTGGGTTGGTGTAGATTTAGCATGAGAACTTATATTGTGAATGTGTCACCCTATGCAATTTAGGACCGACACTTGTGATTATCCAAATTGAGCACTACCGTACAACTATAAGTCTAAATGGGTACGACCTAGCTGAATAATTTACAAAGGTTTAGTTTATATATCACCAATGGTAAGTGGGTATCAGGATTACTAGAGTTACTCACAGTGAGGTACAGTGATTTACTGTACTCATATGGCACAAGAGGGGGCTTTTGACTATGGTAGATTTAACCCTTCAACGGTAAAACCTCAATGGGTGATGTCTAATTAGATTGGAGTGAGGTAAATGTTTTGTGATAAATTATTTGGGTTTTATGTCTAAGGAAGCATGTTGGCTATTAAGATAGCTTATCTCTTGTGGGTAAAGATGTATAATCTCTGTAGAGTGTTTAACTATTCAAATAACCGTGCCTATGGTCAAGGGTGGGCGATGTGCACTTTCATATGGTAGATTTTTTATTTTGGTTTCAAGATTAAAATCTTTTGGAAACTCAGGAGTGGATAGAACTCTCGGGTGTGTGTCTTGGCGGATAGAACCAGTGCAGGTTGATGGGACCTTTTGTTTTAAACCTTGGTGGTTGGAGCCTATCTACTAGTACTGGTGATTGGAACCTTCACTAGATAATATATGCTAGTTTTAGTTATTACAATTACTTTGTTAAAATTGATGATTTTGAAAATATATATTGTAATTGAAATAAAATGCTGCTTGGTGCAAAAGAACCATATTATTCTTCCTTTGTTAAGCCCTACATATATTGCATTTCCCCAAGACTTGTGGAGTACTCTATGTACTCACATGCTACACTCAAAACAAATTTCAGAGGATTACGAAGATCAAGAAGGAGATTACAACTACTTCGTGTGTGGCTATGATGAAGGACACCCAAAGTACTAGGTTGCGCTTCTCCAATCAATTGCTTGTGGCGTATTGATGGGCCATTGTCAGAGTTTTATTTTGATCTTGCTGTTTTTTGTAAGTTTGAGAGGTATTATAACCTCAGTTGTAATAAAGTGGCCATAAGGTCTGTACTCTTTATTGCTGTAATAAGGTGTTGTTCATTATATAATCATTACCATTTGACTACATGCACTAGCTTTGATTTAGAACTAGTGCAGTAATACGCAGAGGGTTTGGATTCAAAAATCTGGTCCCAACAGAGGGTGGGCTTGAGTGGACACTGATAGGTGTTATATTCCACTATACTGGTTATAAGCAAATGAGATGATGAGATATGTGCATTGCATTCATGAAAAGATAAAAAAGATGATGAGATATATGGATGGTATTAATGAAAAGATAGAGGAAAATGGATAGTTCTAAATTGACATGAATACCTGGTAACATGTTTTAACATTGTTTATTATTTTATTATGTGCTTGTTGAGTATTGGATTACCCTTGCTTATGTTGTTAATTTTAGATGAATGTTGAAGTCGACATGCATAGGAGGAGAAATAGCTCATTATCAGCTTGTGCATTAGCATTGCTTTACTTATCACCTTAGATAACAAACATTCATTATTAGTGCTTTGGTTTATGCAAACTCTTACATTGGGTTAATAAATTCGTTTAGAACATAGCTATTAATATGGTTGCAATCAAATAAAGTATCATTGCTTAGTTTCTATAGTTAGATTATCCTTCATTATTGTTATTGCTTCAATCTAAATGCTGTGTTCCATTCAATATCGCCATGTTTGTGCTTAACTTAATATTTTGTGAAAGCTAGGTTATCACTATTGATGCTAACAATTGTGAAAGAAGGTTAAATTTGGGGAGGAATGTCTTGGTGGTGACATTCTAGGCTCATGTCGGGCCGGCGTGTTACAGTTGGTATCAGAGCGGGTGTTAGGACCATGGTTAATAAATTGATAACTCATTTCAAATAATTAATTAAAATTTGGCCTAGGATTGGTAAATCATTTTAGGTAAACAACTAAAAATTTGACTTAAGATTGTTTATTGCTAAAATTTGACTAAGGATAATTAATCAACATAAAACAAATTTATCACACTGGTGCATATTAGGATGGGATTAGACATGTATTGCATTTATGCTTTCATTAGCTTAAGCAGTTGTTTATAAGTATTGAGATGTTGCCTGAATTAGTATCGCATGGTTGTTTTGAGATTATTGTTCTTGAGCTAAATTCTTGGTTGTTGTTTCTGGTAGTCAGTTATGGTGAGGGGTAGAGGCCGTGGATGTGGTAGAGGCCATGGCCATAGTTGTGGGCGTGGCTAGGTGGAGTCACCGCCCCAGGTTGAGGGGAACATTGGTGAGGAGGTCGCTTCAATTGTTCAGCTGGCCGTTGGTGCATAGACAAGGTTGTCTGCCTCGCTATAGGAACTTCAGAGGGAGGCCCATGAGATTTGTCAATGGGTGCAAGCAGCTCCTCCTACTACTGGTGCACCTGTTGCTATCCTTGTTGCTACACCGGCCCCATCGGAGGTGAGGATGGGCCTTCGTGAGTGGATAGCCCTTCGTCTGGACACCTTCGAAGGATCAGGCACACGAGTCCAAGCAGTAGATAGGGTACACTACATGGAGAGATAGTTTGGGGCCCTAGAGATGACCCCATAGCTGATGGCTCGCTTTGTGGCCTTTTCGCTAAAGGGTTAGGTGGACATCTTGTGGAAGGGGTTCTTTCAGCTAGGACCCCTGCCTAGGGGCTGAAGGAATTCGTTGTGCAGTTCAAGGTGAAGTTTTACCCGGAACCCTTCTTTGAGAGGATGGAGCACGCCCTGTTAACATTCGTACAGGGGAAGATGACTGTTTCAGAGTACGAGGTGGGGTTCAATAACCTAGTTCTCTTCATGCCAACCATGGCTAGCAATGACTATAAGAAGGCTAAGAAGTTCCACAAGGACTTAACAGGAGTACTGTCATGTCTTGGGAGTGGCAAATTTGCGTGACTTCAACTCTGTGGTTGATTAGGCCAAGGGTATAGAGTTTGAGAGGGAGCTTACCAAGGAGGGTGGCCAGATCTGGCAGCGAGCCAATTGAGCTGTCGGCTGAGGGGAGGCTAACCGCGCAGATCTGGGGTCGGGGCCAGTGGGCGGGGGAGCCGGACCAGGGTGACGAGGGGGCTGAGTCGGGGCAGGGGGAACCGGACCGGGCCAGCGAGGGCTGAGCCGCTGTCGGCGAGTGTGGGCGGCGCCACGGTGCCACGGAGGAGCACTGGGTGGCATGCCGGCTGCGTGGCCGCGCTCTGCGCTACTGCCTACCTGGTGGTTGGAGACCGAAGTCTCGGAGGCCGGAGACCGGAGTGGTGGAGACATGGAGTCCGAGCGACGGACGGACGGAGCGAGTGAGGTTGTGAGCGATTGAGAGTCTGAGAGAGAGAGACTGATATTGAGATTTGCATAGCGCCGAGAGCTGAGGCGAGAGGATAGAGGAAATAGGGGAGTGTCTCAATTTTATTCCTACTTCGCCACTGGCCTCCATCAATTCCATTCTTTCCTCGTTGTCAAATGGCAATTTCTTGGGCATGCATCTCCATCGATAGATATCTCCATCGATCGATCGTTCGTATATGCCTTTCAATTCCATTCTTTCCTCGTTGTCAAATGGCAATTTCTTGGGCATGAATCTCCATCGATCGATCGTTCGTATATGCTTTTCATCTCTTTTACGTACTGACCTTTTTTTTAGGATGTTGCACGTACTGACTTGAGTTGGTAGTTGGCCCGCACAGAAGCTAGATGGCTAGCTAGCTTCCAATGGCACGACATGATGCTTCCAAAGTCTTGTTATCCTTATCTTAACTCACAAGCAACATCGGGAACCCCAAGAACGACGAAAATTAAGCAGACAGCGACGGACGCAGGTGCATGGGACATGGTTCGTTCATTTGTTCGCACAGGGCAATGGTATCCTTTACCATGACATGCGTGGTAGAGGTGAAGAATTGTAGTGTACCTATTTTAATTTTTTTTCGGCTGTCCCATGAAAAAAGGGTTAACTCCCTATATGCCACTGAAAATTTAGATGAATGATTCTTTTGACCAAGTCTATCTGTGTGTTTGGTTGGAGGGATGAGGTGGGATGGAATGGTCCAAAATGGGATGAGCCTGTGCAAATTTA
The DNA here is from genome assembly GCA_036346575.1 of Dendrocalamus sinicus. Taxonomy (NCBI): domain Eukaryota; kingdom Viridiplantae; phylum Streptophyta; class Magnoliopsida; order Poales; family Poaceae; genus Dendrocalamus; species Dendrocalamus sinicus. Next base: position 28,398,659 of record CM070643.1, on the reverse strand, counting down.
GAGAATATTCTTCTTAGATGCTGGACTATATGGTTCCACTTTTTTTGTGGAATTATCTCATCCTATCCCACCCCATCCCTCCAACCAAATACATCCTAAATACCTGGTTGTGTCATTGATATGTGGGGTTCGGGTCCAAATGTTAGTGACATAATGAGAACATATAAGTGATGATGTAAGTTTTCAATGGTAAATAAGAAATTGCCCAAAAAAATGAACATCAAGGTCAACCGGGATGAAAAGAAGCAAGATTTTAGGAACTTATTGGAGCTCCCTTTTATATATAAAAAAAAAGGAGAAGTCGGTATAATGCTCTAAATTTCGATTGAAAGTTCGTTCATCACCCAATTATGAAACTAGATATCTAATCTCGAATTTTGCAATTTAGTTCAAATAGCACCTTAACCCGGTTTCACATAGTGGTATTACCCGTACAACGCAAAGAGCGAACGGTTTTGCTACGTAGGGTGACACACTGGCTAATTAGTTTAGATGAATGACAGGTGGGACTCATAAGAGCTTCTCCCCTAAATCGAAACGGATAGGAAGGAGTTACAGAAGGCATCGTCCATGGAAGCACGGCTGAAAGTTTGATGGGGAAAACCCTTGTGGGCCCTACATGTCATTGACTCAACTTGGCCAGCGTGTCATCTTATTTAGCAAAACTATCCACTCATCACGTCACACAGGCAATACCACATTGTGAAACTGAGTTGGGTGGTATTTGAACCGGATTACAAAGTTTGGAGGGCTAGATGTTTGGTTTCATAACTTGGGATGCTGAACGGACTTTTGAGCAAAGTTCAAGGTGTTATATGAACTTCTTCCTAAAACAACTTATCTGGTGGGGTGAATGACACTTAGATCCTGTTTTGAATGCAATTTCATTGGTGTTGTCTCTAATAATACATGTGTTTGACTATTATTTTTTTAATTATATATGATGAAAAAATTATTAAAAAAATAAAATGATAATTAGTACTGGAAATTTGAAAACATTGACCGCACGTATTGAGCTAGCTAGCTACGTCCCTTCATTGATGTTGGTACGGGATTGACAGCAAGAGTGTGTCTAGCTCTTTTTGGATTTTTAGCTTATTTTTGTTTCAGTTTTTATCGATCGATACTATATATCAAACTTATTAGTCATAACTAAAAATCATCAGTCACAGTTTAAATAAATGCGACATGTAATTTGTTAGAGACCGAGATCGACTAGCCACAGACTTGTGCTAGTACTTCTTTTTCTTCTCGAATGGTATATTTGGTTGATATTCACATATATCCTTATGAATCAACAATTAAATGGTTATATGATTGAATTCAAAAAATAGACTTGTTGAACATGTAGTAGTGGAGTTCGAATCAAGACTTTTAGCCACATCAGCTAGACTATGGTGACCTATGTTATTACCATAGAGTAATAACATTAGTCAACATATTATTATTTAATGAAACTATGCTTTATCCAATAATAAGACCATCAGAGTGTTGCAGCAGAACAATAAGTCGAAACAGTTCTATGATATTATAATACCATTTTCACGCAGGACTAAGTCTTTAACAAGGCCAACAGTGCCTGAATATTACAACATTAATAGAAGCAATACTAGTCAAACTAATAATTATACATGTGCTAGAAATAATAGCTAACATCGTAATATTATACCCTAAGTTTCGTGTACAAGTTGCTACTAATTTTCTACTCGTCCCACATCTCATATATGCCATCCACCTTATATGGGTGGTACTCAGGATAAACTCCCCCCCACTTGGTATAAAATTCATCTGGATAGGCATACTTCACTCCAAGTGGGATCCTGGGTTGGCTAACCTCTAAACGAGAGAAAATAATAATAAGGATAAGTACAAAGTACTCAGCAAGCATTAATAGCAAAGATGTACCTTTATGATCATGAATCAACATCACAATAAATCCAGTCTCACCTCATATCATCTTGAAAATAATTTTTTTATGTTGATAAAGACTTTTAGATTATTAATCTAGAAATTTTCTGATCACTCGCATGACAAGATAGAACTCCCATTTGGTTGCTATAGCCTTCAATCCAAAAGACATGCATGAATTCATGGTTTATATAGCACTTCGCAGGCTTGTACCATTTTACCTATAGCTAGTGGCGAAGCTAGGAATAAAATTAAAGGTGGGCTGAATAAGGACTAAACTAAGTTGACATAAATATAGTCTTGTATTTTTATAGAATTTCAAATTCATACAAAAATTACACAATTGGAGACAAACAATGAAAACTAGAGAAATACAAAGTAGGTAGCTTGACAATAGAAAGCGTGGAGTAGCGATAAGTCACTTGTGTATGAAACATATGAAAATTAGTGTTATAATAGAAAATTGTGAATGACAATAAAAATTTAGATCATATGAAACATACCACAAATAAGCTAATTTGAATCACAAGACAAATTTGAATCACGGAGCAAATGCATTCTACATGACTTCATGTGTTAGAAGTGGTTTATGATTTTATCATTATGATTCTTGAAAGGATCGCGACTTTTTGCCATCCAAAATATGTGGAAATGAACGTCTAATTACTCGAGTAGGACCATTCAATAAATATGTCCTTCTCACTTCTAATTTTGTTAGCATAATCTTCGATTAGTATGTAAAGCGTCGGATCGGCACTAATTTTATCTGGATTAAATTCTAGTCAAAGCTTCTTTGATTGAGTTGTACTCCCATCAGTTGGTTGAGAACTACTTGAATTGTTTGCAAAATAGTTACAAAAAGTCTGTTTCTCTATTATAGCAAAATCTATAAATAAATTATTAATTTTGTCAATACAAAGTTATAAATCTATGAATGAATTATGAGGACTAAACTAGCTATATACTAATATACACTAAAAGTCACTAGCTATATACTAATATACACTAAAAGTCTAAACTCTAAAAATACTAAATCGGGTAGGAAGTAAATAAGTAAAGAACTCACATTTATTAGTTCAACTGTTGAATACTTGAAGTTGGAATCGACGAACTGTTGAATGCTAAAGTCAGCTTGAAGCATGCAGTGTGGCGTGCCCCCCTCTCAGACTTCACTCTCTCTCCACTCTCTTGTCTCAGTGCCGATTGTAGACGGTGATTGGCGGCTTGTGCCGTGGTTGCTACTGCCAGCGGTGCCGCCCACACGCACCAACGATGGCTCGGCCCTCACCACCCCAGCTCTGGCTTCCCCTCACCGCCCGGTCAATATCCCCAAGTGGGCCACGGCCCCCACCCTAGTCGGCTGGTACGGCTCCCCTTGTGACACGGGGGTCGCGTGATCTTCTCAACGTAAGATCAAGATACTCACATGGATTCGAAGAGTTATAATGATCCCCTGATGCTAATGCAAGAGTTAGCACTCTATAATTCGCCCAATCACACGTGTTGAACTTCACGACCACTAGATGAAGCTCTATCGCACTCCCAATTCTCAGCGAAAAGGTTTAATGATCTTGATTTCGATGAACTCCCAATTCTTCACTCAAGTTGGTTCGGCCAACAAAAAGAACAAGAGCAATTTGCTAAATCAATCTATTATCAAAAGTGGTATGTCTCTTCCATGGGGTGGTGGCTGCCTTATAAAGGTTGCCCCCCAAATGCACACGTAATGGGCTTGAGCCTGACTCCTATTCTATTCAGTCATTGAAACTGATTTAAATCCTAAAGCAATTTAGAATTGAATACTAACTAGTTACATGGCTGAATTACACAATCTCAGCCCATCATTGGCACGTAGACCCGCAAACTCCTCAATTGACAGTTTCGGTTTATCTTCTTGGCCAAGTGGTGTATGGGCCTCTTCTTCTAGTCTTGGGCTGCGTGGAGCTTCCCCTCCTTTTGACATATGACCGCATGGGCCTCTTCCCTTGTGGCCGCATGGCTCTCTTTCTCCTTGGGGCTGGCAAGTTGGTTCTTCCATCCTTGTTCTTCCATTACATCAAATCTGAGAACACACAATGTATTTGTATTATGTAGTATACCATTCTTATCTAAAACAATAGGGAATTCTTTAAGAAACAAAATCACCTATTGTTGCAGCAGCTTAGCTCTTGCTCTTATCATAGGACCTGTTGGAGCCTCCTTACTAGCTTTATCATGCACACTTGAAGTGAAAGATGAATATATAGTAGAAATATCCTCATCATCCTCCCCCTCTTGAAAAGGAGTTGACCTCAACTCTGTATAATCGTGTCCAAAGAAGGGTGATAAATCAACAACATTGAATGTAGTACTTACCCCATAATCATCTCCTGGAAGCTCAATATTGTATACGTTATCATTGATCTTGGCATGAACTTTAAAAGGTCCATCACCACGAGGCACCAATTTGGCCGGAAAGCGTTCTTTGTGAAGTTGTACCCACACTAAATCACATGATTCAAAAATCATTTTCTTTCTAGACTTGTTAGCTTTGGAAGCATAAGCACGTACCTTCTTTTCAATTAACTCTTTGGTTGTGGCATGGAGCTTTTTTTACAAAATCAGCATGTTTAGAAGCCTCCATATTAGCGCGTTCTTGTAGTGGGAGTGGAAGTAAATCAAGTGGCGTGATTGGTTTGAAACCATACACCACCTCGAATGGACTCAATTGAGTTGTAAATATACCACCCAATTATATGCAAACTCCACACGCGGTAGACAATCTTTTCACTCTTTCATGTTCTTCTTTATCATGGTACGTAGCAATGTTGAAAGTGTGTGTTCACCACCTCCGTCTGTCTATCTGTTTGTGGGTGACAAGTCGTTGAAAATAACAACTTTGTCCCAAGCTTGGCGCACAAAGTCTTCCAAAAGTAGCTCATAAACTTGGCGTCACGATAAGAAACAATGGTTCTTTGCATTCCATGCAATCTCACAATCTCTTTGAAAAACAAGTCAGTTACATGCGACACATCGTCACTCTTATGACAGGGAATAAAATGTGCCATTTTAGAAAACCTATCTACGACAAAAAAAAAGACTGAATCCCTCCCCCTATTTGTCCTAGGCAGCCCTAATACAAAATCCATGCTAATATTTTCCCAAGGAGTACTAAAAATCGGGAGCGGAGTATACAAACCATGTGGATTGAGTTTTGACTTCGTTTTGTAGCATGTGATGCATCTTTGAACGAACCTCTCGACATCTCACCTCATCTTTGGCCAATAGAAATGATCAGCCAACATCATGTAAGTCTTCTCTCTCCCAAAATGCCTCATCAATTCTCCTATATGAGATTCCTGCAACAATAACAACGCACAGAAGAATCCGTAACACATAGCTTATTCATGCGAAAGAGAAAACCATCATGCATATGAAATTTATCCCACCCTTTCCTATCTTTGCAATTAGAATATGGAGCTGCAAATTCATGATCAGAAGTATGTAAATCTTGCAAACTTTTCAATCCTAGTACCTTTACCTCCAACTGAGTCAAAAGCACATGTTTTCTAGACAATGCATCAACTACCATATTCTCTTTGCCTTTCTTATATTTGATAATGTATGGAAATGTCTCAATTAATTCTACCCACTTAGCATGTCTACGATTTATTTCGCTTGGCCCTTTAATTGTTTCAAACCTTCATGATCGGAATGTATAATGAATTCCTTGGATCAAAGATAATATTGCCAAGTTTCTAACATATGCAGAAGAGCATATATTTCTTTATCATAAACAGGATAATTCAATTATACATCATGAAGTTTCTCATTGAAATATGCAACGAGTTTTCTTTGTTGCATCAAAACACCACCAATACCTATTCTACTAGTATTACATTCAATCTCAAAAGTTTTTGTGAAATCAAGTAAAACAAACAATAGTGCTTCAGTCAAACATTTCTTCAATTCAGCAAAAGCTTTGTCTTGTTTTTCTCCCCACTCAAAAATAACTACTTTTTTAGTTAAATCATTTAATGGGGCAGCAATGGTGCTAAAGTCTTTCACAAATCGTCGATAAAAACTAGCAAGCCCATGGAAGCTATGAATTTGACTAACATTCACAAGAATCGGCCAATTTCGAATAGCTTCAACTTTAGACTCATCCACTTCAATTCCATGAGCTGAAACTACATAGCCTAGGAACACAACCTTACTAGTGAAAAAGTACACTTATCAAGATTGGCATACAAGCGTTCTTGCCTAAGGACTCCTAGCACTTATTTGATGTGTTGAACATGATCATCCAAAGAATGGCTATATATCAGGATATAATCAAAGTAAATTACCATAAATTTCCCAAAGTGTCTCAAAACATGGTTCATTAAGCGTATGAATGTATTAGGAGCATTGGACAAACCAAAAGGCATCACTAACCATTCATACAAGCCAAATTTTGTTTTAAAAGAAGTTTTCCATTCATCACCATATTTCATTCTTATTTGATGGTAGCCACTACGCAATTCAATCTTAGAAAAGATAGTAGAACCACTTAACTTATCAAGCATATTATCTAGCCTAGAAATAAGATGACGATAGTGAACAGTTATGTTGTTAATAACTCTACAGTCTATGCATATTCTCCAAGTACCATCTTTCTTAGAAACAAGAATAACAGGAATGGCACAAGGACTAAGACTCTCGCGTACGTACCCTTTGTCCAAAAGTGGTTGCACTTGGCACTGAATCTCCCTTGTTTCTTCTGGATTTGTGCGGTACGGCGGCCGATTGGGAAGAGGGGCTCCCAGAACCAAGTCAATTTGATACTCAATACCTCGAATAGGTGGTAGACCAGCGGGCACCTCCTTCGGAAATTGAGAGTCCATGTGGAGGTGACCACATGTTTGTGATGAGTAATTGACACTTGTTTTGGAAAGATTGAGTTTGTTTTGGGTGTTTTCTGCGAAGTCGTAGCCCTGTTTGAGCGGTCGGAAGACCTTACGATCACTTTGGGCGTGGTTGTAGGTCACTCCCATGTCAACTCCCATGGCATCCACAGATTCTCTTGACCCAAATGAGAACGGCGAGCCAGTTGATTAGAAGGAGTATCGCAGCATGATTGGCTCCCTCTTGTACCTCCCTGTCTCGAGACCAGACATACACTTCACTGTACACTTCACTTTGTGTCTTTGTGCTCGGTTTCAGGCTTCTCCTCGTGTATCTCACCGCCAGGCGGTAAAATGTGTTCTTCAGTACCTTCGGGCTACCATTGACTATGGTATCTAGTACTCTTCTTCGTCCTGTCTTTCCTTGAGAGCCTACTCGGATGCAGACTTTGCTGGCTGTAGGATAGATAGGAAGAGCACTTCTGGCACCTGCCAATTCATTAGCACTTCTCTTGTTTCCTGGTCTTCGTGGAAGCAATCCGGTGTTGCACAGTCCACCGCAGAGGCCGAGTATGTTACTGCTGCCAGTTGCTACAGCCAGGTGCTTTGGATGGTCTCGACTCTGCGGGACTTTGGGTTAGTCATCGACAGTGTTCCACTCTTTTGTTATAACACTTCTGCAATTAACATTGCTAAGAATCCAGTGCAGCATTCTCGGACCAAGCATATTGATATTAGATATCACTTCCTTCGTGACCATGTGGAGAAGGGTGACATAGTGCTCTAGTTTGTGGAGAGTGACCACCAGTTGGTTGATATCTTTACCAAGCCTTTGGATAGCTCTAGGTTTTCAGTCTTGCGGGGAGAGCTTGGGGTGGTATGTCCTTATGGACTGCTGTGAGGGGGAGTTTTGTGCTTCATGATTTATCATGTTTATTATGCTCTTACTCCTTTCTGTTGCATTGCATGCGGGTGCATTGGGTTAGTCCTCCTAGCATAAATTAGAGTGTTTTTCACGTCTAGTTGTTTAGATTTCTTCCTCTCATCTTGTGATTTTAGGATGCTGCTTATTAGTTGTTTCTCTTCTCACTAGGTTGAGCTCACTCACTTCTTATAGGTTCTAGCAAGGGTTGGGCCACCCTTGGGTAGACAAGGAATGTGTCTGCTCCTTAGTGTGTTAGATGATCAGCTGATAGTCCTAGAGTCATATGGGGTAGATGAGAGTCAGTCTGAGCCATAGTATCCTCTACATCTTATCTATGCTTTAAGGACTGTCTTTTGCGATTTTCTTGCCAGCTTCTCATTTTATTGCTTTGGTTCAGGGGGAGTTCATTTGGGAACTTTTAGATCTTAATATTGTCATAACTCAACTTGAACTAAAGTTGCATCACACATTGAGGGGGAGCTGGATTTTCTTGCATTTCATTCTGCATTGTAATATAACTACATGGAGCCTTGATTATTATCCTGTTATGACATGTTTACAATGAATTACATCTGGCCATGATCTGAGCTTACTTGCTAGATATATCATGATTTTATATGTGTAGTCTAGTCTTTGCCATGATAGGTTGATTAAAATGCTCAACTTGAACTAAATCATATCATGTTAGCTCTTGAGACTAGTCTGTCTTTAGTTATCCTTTTATGATTCATGCCATGTCAAATAGGCTGAGTTGAGTCTTGAATCTTTATTGAACTTTAGATTGAGTTATGATAGTTTCTTGATGAAGCATGAGTTAGTACAAGTCTTTTGTTTGTAAAAATGCAAAAAGATCTCTTTTGTGCCAAAAAAACTGATCTCACCAATTCTTTCTCATGAGACTACATGCTATTGCACTAGGCATGAACTCAGGGGGAGTTTTGGTTGACCAAGACTATCTTCTTAAGCTTCTCGCTTGGAGTGGTCGCATAAGGCTTGAGGTCTAGCACATGACTAAACAAAAAATCTGATTGGAAACAATCATGAGATTTCTAAAGAAAAACATGTCAATCGTGTTCAATTTGCTAAAATTACAAGACTTACAAGTACTTGAACAAATGTCTCATTCTTGAACTTGTAGCACTCTAAATCGACCCAATACTAGCTTCTTGATTTCACTTAGATATTGACATGGCCTGCATCATCTTTGGATACCTTTAGCTAGACTATAATCATGTTTGACTTGACATGCTAAGAAATTCGACTAATTCTCAGATTATAACTTATTTGGCTTCGCTTGATTATACATGTTTTGTCATGATCTTGCTAGCATACTTCTGTGTTATGGCTTGATGTAATACCCAAATGGTCATTTTGGATAATCTTCATGGCTCTCAATGCTTAAAATAAACAAACTTCAGCCATTTCATCCAACATCATGACTTGTTTCTCCTCCTCGCATCTTGATGATTTTATTGCCAAAAGGAGGAGAATGGCGGAGAAAAAGCCATTTGGGAACTTTCTGTTTTCGCTCTAAGGTTCCTTTTGTCAACATGGTCTTGGTTCCTCTTTGCCTCTTTTGTAGGCCATATTTGACTTTCAAACTCAACTTTATGCTTTTTCTGTGTTTGTCAATATACTCATCAAGGGGGAGATTGAGAGTCCATGTGGAGGTGACCACATGTTTGTGATAAGTAATTGACACTTGTTTTGGAAAGATTGAGTTTGTTTTGGGTGTTTTATGCGAAGTCGTAGCCCTGTTTGTGCGGTCGGAAGACCTTACGATCACTTTGGGCGTGGTTGTAGGTCACTGCGGTGGTTTACGACCACTTAGGCCGTGGTCGAAAGGCAACAGCGAAGCTTACGACCACGTTTGGCCATGATCGCAAGTCTCCGAGAGGTTTACGACCATATAGGGCGTGGTCGAAGTCCAGCCGGGCGGTTCACGACCACGTTGTCGAGTGTCGGAACCCAGTCGGGTCATTTACGACCATGTTGGTTGTGGTCGAAAGGGTTTACAACCATTTTTGCCGGGTCAGACGCCGCTCCGACCACGTTATCGCGAGCTACGATCGAAGTCGGCGCTCAGACTTAAGACCACGTTAGGGTGTCAGAAGCGCACGACCACGTTATCGAGAGCTGCGGTCGGAAGTCGAAGCTTCGACCACTGCGGTCGATAGTCGGCAGGCTTCGACTACGACCACGTTGAGAAGTTAGAGTCTTTCGACCACATTGTGTGACTGTCGTACATGGTTGGGTCACACTTGGACTTGGTCTGACGCGGGTGGAAGTGATCGGAGAGCGGTCTCTCTCGGTCGGCCGTAGTCGACACCAGTCGGAAGTGGTCGTATCACTCTCGAATGCAGTCAGACGCGCTTGGATGTGGTCGTTTGCGGTCGGACTTGGCCAGTTTGCGGTCGGATGTACTCGGGAGTGGTCGGAAGTCTTCCGATGCGATCGTAATGCATGGAAACTGGTCGTATGGCTTCTCAGAGCGGTCGTTTCGTATGGAAATCGGTCGTAAGTCGTGTGCATCTCTTGTTCTATCTTTTCGTCTGGTCGTAATCGGTATACGACTTTGTGGAGTGTGGGTTGAGTTCTCTTTTCCGATGCAAATGGATGTTACCCTTGTCTAGTGCGGTGCTATGTGATGTTTTTTTGTCTATGATGGTTGCAGGATCTTGAGGCTAGTCGTGGCGAGGCATGGATGACCGGACTAAGCACATGCGGTGCTGAGGTCGGTGAGCGGTCGGGAGATGCCAAAGACGGTGAGGCCAGCGACGTAGCTGCATGCCGTGGACAGCAAGCTATGGAGGAAGCTTTCGGGAAGGCAGCAGAGTGGCATTTTGGAGAAATGGCCAAAGTTTGCAAAAGGGAAGCGGTTCTCTATAAAGCACAGGAGTTTTTGGCGCTAACGGGCAAAACAGTAGAGCCGTTGGGTTTAACGGGTAAAGCACTGGAAGCTCGTTCACACTAGTGGGTAAAGTGACTGGGAGAACCCGGTGTTAGGTGGGGTTTACGGGTTCCCCCCGGTAGCAGAAGGCTATAAATAGAGAGGGTAGAGCTCGGGTGCTTGTGAGATTCTGATTTCCGAGTTGCTCTGTTCTTCCTTGTTTATTTGTGTGTGTGTGGGTTCTCGGGATGGAGCAAGTGTGCTCATGTATCTCCCAGTTGGAGTGGCTGTAGAAACCTCCATTATCAATCATTCATCTCTCTTCCTCTATGTTGAGTTTTTGTTCTGTGAGTTGTTTGATTGCTTTGTTTGTGCTTTCTCTGCTTCATCCTTTCCCATGTATGTCTGAGAAGCTGGTTCTCATTTGTGCTCTGGCCTTCTTGATGTGAGAAGAGTTTTAGCTGCCTTGATTCCTCTTGCTCTGAACTGGAAATCTTACTCAAGACCATTTGGTCAGAATATTCCCGAGAGCAACTAGTGGTCGGAGGAATCTCTGCCTGCGGTCGTGTACTTTTCAGGTTCTCCATTCGACCGCATTTCTCTGCTCGATCGTGCAGTATTTTTTGTTCACCGTTTTTGTCGGACTACTCTTGCTGCTGGATCTCGATTGCTCTGGAACTGGGTTTGGTCATTCCGACCACAGCAGAGAATGATCAATCACAGTAAGATATCGACAGCAGAGAACTGGGTTTGATCATCTGCTCGCGTCCAAGAGGTTTCCGTCCTGATCTCTACTCTGATTTCGTTCTGTTAGTCGGTCAAGTTTTCGACTACGTCGGTTGTTCGATCACGTGTTGACCTATGACCACGTATATTCGACCAAAGAACTAACTGTAAGGTCGATTGATCACTTGTTGGTTTTCGACCGCTTTGGACTTCTCTCGGCAGCAGCTGTTCTCTTTCATTTGTTGTCGGAGTTCCTTTTCTCTAGTGAGTTTTCGATCTCCTTCGTAGCTCTCTATCTATCGGAGAAGAAGATCTTGTGAGAGTACCTGGGGCGATTTTTGAGGCACCATTTACCCCCCTCTGTTGCCACTTCGGTCCAACAGAAACACATCATCGTAAACCTGCAAAACTTGAGTGGCAACACTTGGAAGAGATGTTAAATCATTAGTAGAAAGCAATGCATCCTTGTACAACAATACAAGGTGCATCAAAGCGGGATCATCTTTCATCTCTCTCAAATCAGATTTGGTGGCTATCATGACTAGGTTTTTCTCTCTCTCACTTTTGCTTTTACCTCTTGGTTTTGGTTTGTGGCTCTCACTCACTTTTTGTGGAATCACATTCTTTTGTTCTCTCCTCTTGTCACTCGCAACTTGCACTTCAATCTTTTATACATTATCATTCACAATTTAAGAAGGAGTCAATGGTCACAGCACTACTTGTTTATTGTTCTACCAAAACTTATATTGATTAGTTCTTCCATCATGAAGGACGGTACGATCATATTGCCATGGCCTTCCTAGCAGCAAGTGACATATATCCATAGGCACCATATCACACTCCACCGTATCATGATAAGTGCTAATTTCAAATTCAACATCCATGGTGTATCCCACACTCAACGAACCTCTCTCATGCAACCACTGGATCTGATATGGGTGTTGATATTTCTTGTACTTCAACCCAAGTTTATTGCAAAGCTCCTTACTAGCCAAATTATAATAACTCCCACCATCAATGATTACTTTGCAAAATTTGCCATCCTTGCTAACTTGAGCTCTTGTGTGGAATAAATTGAATCGCTGTTCATGGAAAGTCTTTGGTTGCACACTCAACACTGTTGGAACACACACAAGTATAGGACTAACACTGGGATCACAATACTCTATGTCTTGCGCCACCTTTTCTTCCTCATGTGCATCATCATACGGCCCTAAATCAGTACGGTGATCATCCTCTTCTTCACTTGTAGAATCATATTTCCTATTCTCTAACATCAACATCACCTTGTTATTTGGGCAATCCTTTTGCATATGACCATGACCAAGACATTTGAAGCATTGTATGCCACTACTCTTCGCCGTGGAACCCACAGAAGAGGCACTACTAGTTGTTGGATTTGATGGCTTCTTTGCACTTGGAGTGACTTCTTTTTTCTTGCTAGATGATGGGCAAAAGCTTGAACCTCCACTTGGAGCTGCTCTTTTGTTCATTTATGATTTGGGAACATTCTTCCTCCACTAGATGGTGTACGTCCAGCAAAGGACATAAATCTTGCAAACTTAGCATCCTCTTGCAATTGTCGTTCTGCCTTTGTAGCTTGATGCACTAACTCACAAAGATTGTTATAGGGATGAAAATTGACTATTCGTTTCACTTGATGGTTCAAACCTGAGAGGAAGCGTGCCATGGTTTGCTCTTCTTGTTCTTGAACCTTGGCTCGAATCATAACTAGCTCCATCTCCTTATAGTACTCTTCCACAGAATGTGCTCCCTATTTCATATTCTGCAATTTATCAAATAGATCATATTTGTAATGATGACGAACAAAACAGGCTCTCATTTCTCGCTTCATCTCTTGTCATGAGGCAACATGATCTTCTCTATTCTCAGCTCTTTGAGTGATCACTTGTTCCCACCAATCCAAAACGTAACCTTCAAACTCAAGAGATGCCAATTGTATCTTTCTCTCATCCGTATAGTGACACATACGGAATATCTTATCAACCTTCAATTCCCAAGTGAGATACTCCTCGGGATTAGTTCCACCTGCAAATTTGGGTATGGGAAACTTGAGTTTGTCCAAACCATCATCTTCATTGCGTGGACGACAATAGTTGTCATTGCGATGTAATACAAAGTCACCATCCCATTCCACCGCATACGCAACACCACCACGGCCACCACCTAGGCCTTGGCCTGCCCTCCATGGCCTCCCAAAAGTCCTCCTCATCCCCCGAGAGGTGGTAGATGCACCACGTTTGCCGCCACTTGGTGTTGCAGTTCAGGAGGTACATGGGCAGTGTCGGGACCCGGAGCAACAACTCCAGAACCCACTGTGTAAATCGCGCTATCCCAGGAAAAACTAGTGCACACAGATTTAACAGTGATACATATCAGGCATGATAACCAACTTTATTATAAAGCAAAAGTACGGGTCTTATGGCCAAGTTTACAATAAGGTGGCTTCATGGTCAAACATAAAAGTAAATAGCGGAAGATAAATAAAGGAGCAGCCCATCCTGCCTGCCCACAGGCGAATGACTGTAAGACGTGGCTTATTCGTCGCAATCCTCAACATAGTCGACATCGTCGTCCTCTGGCAACAGAGTTTAAGCAAGGTGAGCACATAAAGTACTCCACAAGTTATACTAGGAATTATAACAGTTTTGATGCATGCATAAGGAGTTACAAGGGAAGACATATTAGGGTTTATTTGTATAAAAAGCATCATTGGAGTAAATACAGTAACGTAAGTGCAAAATCTGAATTTTATACAATATATAAAAACAAGATTTTAACAAAATAATAACGTTAGTGCAGGCAACAACCTAACACTAGCCTATCCTCGGGTATCCCACCCGGACCATCTTTCCAAAAGATTCACAAATTTCCATAAACCAAATTTTATTAAAACCAAAGTCTAATCCGTGAAAAACCATACTAAGCATGTCCTTGACCGTGGACACAGCTATCCAGGATAGTTTGTTACGCTACAGAGGTGTACAACTTTACCCACAAGACATGTCCTCTCGTTTTGCCACGCGATTTACACACTGTCTTAAGTGTGCGGCTAAGAGTCCATGACAAGGCTGTTCCAATGTTCCATTACCAATTAGTTACGCCGCCACTAAGGTTTCACCACAACATAAATCCATATGTTGGAGCCCCCTCTTGTGCCATGTGAGACTTCTCATAGCCTACGCCACGCTCACATTCAGCCTATAGCGAAAACTAAAATGGAACTTCACAAATTACTTAGCCAGGTCTGTACCATACCAGACTTGTGGTAGTACGGTGTGACTTTGTATTAGTAGTTCACAGATCGGTCCTTAATTTGACTTAGGCACCAACCACATACCCCTTGTGCCTGGCAGTCAACATCGAGTCAACAAACTACGATGCATGCCAGCAAGCACCCACCACCATACCATTGCCTAAGTCTAAACCAGATTTTATACATTTTAGTTTATCAAAATTCATAGACTTTCTTGACTCACCAAGTCAAGAATAAATTTTAAAAATCAACATTTTAAGTGAAACCATTCTTCCCACCTAAATGATTCTAAGCATGGCTAAGCAATTCTATAAAATTTTCTAGTTAATACTAATGTACCAACTAGGTTTTTATCTATGGTGACAAGGTATTTTTGTTCAATATCAAGATTGGCCTCACACAAAGGAAATTGGGTGTAACTAAAGTTTAAAGCACATTTGAACTAATTTTAATAAAAGTATGCATGCATATAAATTTAAAAGTAATATAAATAATTTAAATTACTGGGATCAACTTGGTCAAAGGTGTAACTTGCCTTGCTTGAAGTCTTGCTATAATTCGTCAAAGAAAAACTCTCCGGATTCGTCGTAATCCACACGCGAAAAATGGGTAGTTTAGGATTTTAGAAGAATTTAGAAATTTGAACGGGTCAAATCGGAGTTAGAATGAAGAAGTTAGGGCTTCCGGAAGTTTAAATCTAAAGAAAAGGAAAAAAAAGACTGATTCTCTGCATTATTTTTATACTGAAAAATCATCTTTATGATGTCAGCATCAAATTTCATTTTTAGGCAGAATTATCTTTACATTGCAAATGATTTATTACACTGACGGGTGGGGTCGGGTTTACGGTTTGGCTCGGTCCACCGTGGACTCAGTCCACGGCTGGTGTGGCCCGAGGGAGGAGGTGGCGGCCGGTCTTGGCAGGCGGCCACGCGGCGCCACACGGCTGCCACGTGGCGCAGACCGACGGGCGGCGCCGACCGGCGGCGTTCGGGCGGTGCGGCGTGCGGCGCTCCGGCCCCCGGCGGCGGCGGTGGTTACGCGCATCGGCAAGAGGGGAAGATAGGGGTTCGGGCTCACCTGGGCGTGGGGTCTGAGAGGTGCGGGAAGGGGCCGGCGGCGAGGTCTAGCGGCGGCGGCGGGTCTCCGGTGGCGGCGTCGCCCGGCGGAGAGGGGAAAGATGGTCGCCGGCGCACGGGGATCGCGAAGACGTCGACGGCGAGGCGTGGGAGGGACCGGGGCGGCGTCAATTTCTCATCGGAGCTCGCCGGCGCTGAAAAAGGGAATGCGGCACTTGGGCTCGGGGGAGAGGGCGATGGGGCTCTCAGTGCACGGGGAAGGCGAAGGAGGAGAGGGCGGCTCGGGGAGGGGCTTTAAAGGCGCGAGGAGGAGTAACGGCCGAGCATGAGCTCACCGGAGTTAAGGTGGTCGGAAACGGGCGCATAACGGCGAAAGGGCTTAAGGCCGGCGGAAAACGGGCGGAGTGGGGGCGGTTACTAGTGCGGAGTGTTTAGGGCCATTTATGGCTTCGGTTGCCGGCCAGGGGGGGTAACCGAAGCGTTAAAAGCTTGGTTATGGCGTTAATGGAGGCCGGCGGATTGGAGAAGAAGGGGGAGGAGGAAGAAGAAGGTGTGGGCCCCAGCTGTCGGTGAGAGAGAGAAGAAGAAGGGGAGGGGCGGACGGCCGGATTGCAGCCAAGCGCACGGGGACAAATCGGAGCCGTTGGATGTCAAGCGAAGGGGTAAGTGGCATCGAAGGGTCCAGATTAGATCGGGCGGTGGGGCGGATTCAACCTGGGAGCGCCACGTGGCGGATGGAGGGGTTTTCAGATTTAACTTTCGTTTTTAATTTTCAGAAATGCCAGATGACTTTATAAATACTTAGAAAATAATATTTAAAGTCTCAAAATTCTAGGAAAATTCATAAAAATTCATGGAGACATTTTAGACTTAGGAAAAATATTTTCAACTTAAATTTGATATTTAATTTATACAAAAATACTTTTTAGCTCTAAAATTGATTTTTAAATTCTAGAAAATTCCCAAAAATACTATAATTCAAGGATAACTTAGGAAAAGTAAAAATAGATTCTTTTTGGCTTAATAAAAATTCTTAAAATGAATTTTCTTACTTTAGGCTTTGAAATAAAATCCAAATAAACTCCAGAAAATCAATAAAACGCAAATAAATTTTTTTGGATGTTACAGGCAGCAGCTTCTCCTCTTGAACACTTGTTTCATCGCCACCATTGCGAGCTTGTATGACCCTACAATGTCATCTCGCAATTGGCATACGTTTTCATCAGCTTGTAACTCTAAATTTTGCACCTTCCTTGCGATTTGATTAGCAATGTCGTCATGCTTCTCATGGAGTTGCTCGAGCCCTTGGCGTAGCTCACGTCGAAAGTGTTCATGAAGTGCCCCAAATTGATATTGCTTGACAAATGCTTGAGGTTCATTCATCTCACCACTCTCATCATGGTGTTTTTCTCCACCTGACATGGTTAGTTATGTAAGAAACAAATAGCTGTGTATAATAATAGTGCTTTATGGAAATCACTCAATCTCACTATGTTCTCTCCCAAGTAAAGTTCTTATCCTTCTGAAGTATTTTAAGGCCAATAAAAACTTACACTCGGTAGAAGTGACAACAGCACAGTGATGATTAAGCAAATTTAAGAGTGTTCACAATTTGTACAACAACGGCTATATGGTGGGGCTTGGTATGAAAGTGCTTATCCTATACAATCTGAATTCCACGATATTGTAAGATTAAGTAATAATCCAAGCTAGAAACATCGTCTAAATGCTGATCCAAAATATTTAAGTGAAGTGTATGAACGCACATGCAAAGATCAATGTGACTCAATGCAAATAAAGGAATGGGGTAATTGGAAGCAATCTGAAACTAATGATCAAATAGCTCGTTTTGCACCAAGTACTAGGAGAGATGTTAGCCAATTGCAAGAATAAGAATAGAAGGCATAAGATTGCTCAAGAATTTTAGTTACTCAAACTGAATTTATGGACTAGAACCACTCACCTAATTCAGCCTTCTCTCTCCTTTTTTTCTCTTTGTTTTTTGCTCGCCTCTTTTTTTGTTATCCTACCACTGACCCAAATCTCTGCAAATCACTTTTCTGAGTCTATTGAGGTATATAGGTCACAAACTTTTTGTAGAAGTAGGGGTATAAAGGTAATTAAAAGATACTCTCTCTAAACTTTGATTTTTTTGATCGACCGAGTGGGTGATGCACAAGCCAACAATGTTCAGTCAAGAGTTACTAATTCCAGAGCAACCCCGATACAATATCAATGACTAGTCTCAAGTACGCAAAGAGTTTAAGTGAAGATCGATTTGTATGGTGTTCGGTTGTTTCAATTGCGCAAGGCAAGTAATTCAAGGAAGCCAACCTGAACACTAACTCTTATCTTGGATTTTGGATAGCACTTCCATATAGTTGGTTTCGATGGCAAAATTCCAAACGGATTTGGAAGTGGACAGCTAGCCAAAACCGACTTGGATTCTAGGGTTGTACTCGGATTGCTCTTGGAAGAGTTGTAGACACAGACTCAACTTCAAGAGTAAATTGAATCTATTCTTTTTGGACACTAATTGAGGATTTCAACCAGCGAATTTTTTCAGGTTTCACGTGGACACAAGATCAAGTTACACGAAGGAGCACAAGGATCAATACCTAAACAAAAACTCTAATGGACTAAAACCTAATAAAACTCACGCGAAATAACAGATTAATCTAAAGGTTTGGATTTTTTTTTTGGCAATTTTCAGTTTTAATGGACTATTGGATAGAAATAAATCAATCTAAAAGTAAGAGTAAATAATCTTACCAAGTAAATCATGCTCTGATACCAAGATGATACGGGGTCGCCCGATCTTCTCGACATAGGATCAAGATACTTACATGGATTTGAAGAATTATAGTGGTCCCCCGATGCCAATGCAAGAGTTAACACTCTATAATTCGCCCAATCACATGTGTTGAACTTCACGACCACCAGATGAAGCTCTATCACGCTCCCAATTCCTAACAGAAATGTTGAACGATCTTGATTTCGATGAACTCCCAATTCTTCCCTCAAGTTGATTTAGCCAACAGAAAGAACAAGATCGATTTGCTGGATCAATCTATTATCAAAAGTGGTCTATCTCTTCCATGGGGTGGCAGTTGTCTTATAAAGGATGTCCCCCCAAACGCACACGTAATGGGCTTGAGCCCGACTCCTATTCTATTCGGTCATTGAAACTGATTTAAATCCTAAAGCAATTTGGAATTAAACACTAACTAGTAACATGGCTGAATTAAACAATCTCAGCCTATCATTGGCATGCAGGCCCGCAAACTCCTCAATTGACAGCTTCGGTTTATCTCCTTGGCTGAGAGGCATATGGGCCTCTTCTTCTAGTCTGGACTGCGTGGAGCTTCCCCTCCTTTTGACATGTGACCGCATGGACCTCCTCCCTTGTGGCCGCATGGCTCTCTTTCTCCTTGGGGCCGGCAAGTTTATTATTCCATCCTTGTTCTTCTATTACATCAAATCTTAGAACACAATGTATTTGTATTAGGTAGTATACCATTCTCATCTAAAGTAATAGGGAATTCTTTAAGAAATAAAAGCATCTGTTGTTGCAGCAGCTTAGCTTTTGCTCTTGTCATAGGACCTGTTGGAGCCTCATTACTAGCTTTATCATGCACACTTGAAGTGAAAGATGAATATATAGTAGAGATGTCCTCATCACCTTGGCAGCCCCAACTTGGCTGAGCTCCCCCTCGGTGCCCCCGCACATGCTCCGGCTCCCCCCGCCCCCTAGATCTGCCTCCCCTTGAGCAGCGGCCTGGTGCTCGCCACTAGATCCGGCTCCCTCGGTGACCCGGTTCCCCTTCTGCTCACAGCTTGCCTGACGCCTGGTCGCCCCTGCCCCCTGTGATGTGTGTGATCAGCGGTTAGCCCTCTCTCTAGAAATCATTTCGATTGCTAATTTGGTATGGTTTGTGAGTTGTACTTGCTGTCTTGGTGGGCTGGTGAGATGGATTTGTTGGGCCTCTTAAGGGCAGTAGGCTAACAACTCTTGAGGAGGTGTTTTTCATTTTTGCTTTTCTTTGCAGCTTGGCACTGGTTTCCTTGCTAGCCTGCTGTGGCATTGCCTGGCGGCTGCTGGCCTACTGTGGCGCCGGCCGGCAGGGTTGGGGGTGGGGGTTTGCCCACCGGGGGAGGGTAGGCTTAAGCCTTACTAAGCTCACCCCTTGTCTCCGCCCCTGCCTATAGCCACTCTAATTTTTATAGTGAATGGTTCTTCGCATTCCCTTAGATGTGATGCTCAAATCAGAGTAGAAAATATTTCTCTTTATTTATGTATATTATACTCCACCCGATTATTCATAGTCATTGGATCGATGCGGTTTATTACTCTGGCTCAACACTTGTCCGACTATGAACTAGTTGTTGGTCTAGCCAAACTTACCTTCACCAACACTCTACTATGCTAAATATATGTGCCAGGCTAATCCTTTATAGCTCTGTGTCCAATAGAGATCTCACATGTGATCATCCCTAGATAAATCTACATACCCATTGTAGAATGTATAACAACTTTGATAGAGTTGTTGGTTCTGCCCATCCTAGATTAAATAATGGTCGATACAACCGATATGGTCCATTATAGAGTGAAAGTTTATAAATCCTTATATCTTACCCCTATGCATAGGGTCCTAACCTTTCCCTTATCACCTTTCCAAGGCACCCCTGCCCATCGATTTCTTATACTGTAGGTCAACTACTCCATCAATTGAGTCCACCATTCCCCTTTTTCATTTCACACATGTCATCCATTCGAGTCAAACAGAATTTCATTTGATGCAGTGGTGATATTATTCTAGTAGGTAAATAATTTTTTAACTAAAGATAATCTGATCAAAATGTTCAAATGTGTGCTTGCCTAGAATTTGATAGTAGGTCTAAGTCTCAGGTGCGCTTGAGTGAAATCCTTCCTTCGGACCCACTTTGTTGCCTGCATTTATTGAGTACGCTACGGTTTAATTTACGGACATATGCTATGCCAATGTGTTGCCTATGGTGATTCCTTGGTCAATTAAACCGATTGCGGTATTTATAATTAAATTCTATGCTATACCCGATGTGCTATTTCACTGATGTTAGACTATTCTGGTATAGTATTTTAGAATAGTTAATACCTATTTTTCGTAGGATAGATACTATCTAATTAATTATATATGTAGATATACATGTATATATGCACCCATATATACTCTTGCACCTTTGGTACCCATACATATAAGTGTATCATTGTACATTTTCCTCCCCTCCCGGCCGACCGAATGGGCCTTGGCCCATTTATCTCATCACTCCCCATCTCACTCGACTCACTTTGCTCCCTACCACTGACTACACCTTGCCACCAAGCACCGCCGTCCCATTTGCCAGTTCTCAGTCAGCAAGTGGTCGACTTCTTGGTGAGATGTCGTCACCCCTCTGGCTGACTCCTGACTGACCGAATGGCCAGTCTACCATAGGTACGCCACCATCCTCATTTGTGCCCCCTCTTTGTTGGCTCTCACATCTGCCTCTCCACCTATGGCTCAACTGGTCCTGCTGGCCGTCGCCGCGCTGGCCTACCACCGGTTGGATCTGCTCTGACGATGACGGTTCCAGATTTGGTCACAGGGACCTAACTCCCCATGCTAAATCTCTGACTATTTGCCCAATTTATTTTCTTCATCAAAGTTTTCCTTGATTTACATTTCTGATTTGATGATTTATTTCTTTGATTTGTTCTTGGTTAATGGTGGGGGTTCATACTCAAAGTGGGTATCCATGGTGGCCTGGGGAGCAGACTGGGGTTGCCGGTGTGCATGGGTGGCCTATTGCGAGCATGGTGAGTACCCCTATGGTTCTCCCTCCGGAATACCTCATTCTCCCTTGGTCCCCCATTCTTCCACTGGTCTATTCTACATGTGCGGATGCTACTGCTCTAGTGTGGTGCATGTGTATGTGAGGTTGCATGTATGCGTGGTCCTGCGATGGTGATGGCAAGGATTGGAATGGGATATGGGAATACCTTGGGTTGATGTTGTCAACCCGATTTGGCTGGTACTGGTGTTCTCTTCCTCCTCTATCGTGCTGTGGTTCGGTTCTCCTTTTCCACCTCTGCTGGTCCCTAGCCTCCTGGACCCTTCCGCACGACCTTCTCCTCCTAGCTCCACCTTCCTCTTTACTACTCCTCCTTCCACTGGTTTGGTCGTAGTGGCTCACTCCATCACCTTCTCCTTCGCGGCAATGGATTGGGGATTTGGGGGAAATGGGGCTGGATCTAGTGGTGGTTTGCTCTAGGTGGTGCTATGGCCATGGGTAAATATTGGTTTCTCTCAATCTCTCGCTCGACCTTTTCTTATTTTACCTATGTGCCGTGTGAGCCATGCGGTGGGAGCTTTTACTATAGTAGTGTGTGCTTTGGTACTTGAGTAAACCATTTTTACTAAGTTGGCCGACAATGTAAAAATGAGTTTAGGAATGATTCATGTTTGTTTATAATGCCAAATGATGAAACTCTATGGTTGCGAGTGGCACCGAATGGTCTTAGACAGTCTGGCATCTTGATAAGCGAATTGCCATTGCATTATTCTAAAGAGGGTTCTGATGGTAATTTTTGTTTTGTTTATTTAATTTATTTGGTCTTTTTATGTATCAAGTTATCGGTTCTTTCTACAGGTATTAAATATCAATTACTTCAGCTCATACCCAAAACTAAAGGTCTTGAAGAATTTGGTCAATTATAATTGTATGCATTGTATTCAGTTGTATGTATATACATAAATATATAATTAGGGAACTCAGTTGTATGCTTGTGGATTGCACGAAATTTGTAATTTATGAGCTCATTGATATATTTCAGATAAATGATGTTTGTGGTTGTATATTCTTACTTAATTGCTCATTTGCTTTGGGTTGTTGTACATTTTAAGAAATTGAATTCTACTATAATTTCTTCGTTAATTATGTAGTTACTATCGTGTTTGATTCTCAAAGTTAGCTGCTAATTAAGGCTAATTAGGGACGCGGAGTGTTTCAATGACTAGCCACCAGTTGACCAGTGCTAGCAGCGCCTTAAGAGCAACTACAACAGGAGCCCTCAAATCAGAGCCCCTACTTTTGATTTGAGGGCTTCCCCTACTTTTGAGGGCTCTGTTTTTTGAGTTGAACTCCAGCAGAAGCCCTCAAATCAGGGCCCTCAAATTCAATCCAAGTGAGCATGACATGTAGGGCCCACTCGTCATTCTCAAAATTCTCTACTGCTCAGCCGCCGCTTCGCTGCACTGCACCTGCCGCCGCTCCCCCTCGCACGCCACCGCCGCCGCATCTCCCGCCTCCTCCGCCACGCACCTCCTCGCCGCCGCGCGGTCCCACTTCGCCGCCGCGTTCTCCCCCTCCACCCCCGCCGCAGCCGCCGACGACAGCAGACCGGGCGGCGGCGGCGGCGGCGCGCGAGTGCAGCAAGGGGGCATTGGGAGGGGAACTGGGGAATGGGATGGGGATCTCGAGGCGACGCCCGAGCCGGTGTCTCGCCGCGCCGCCCGAGCACACCCGCGCCTCGGCCCCGGCCGCTGCGTCGCGCCGACGCCACCGCTCGCCCTCCACGGCCGCCCGCTCCGAGAGGAGCCGCCGGGAGGGGCGGCGAGGAGGCGGAGGCGCGGTGGAGGGGCGGAGGCACCGGGAAGGGGGAAGGGGCGGGGGAAGCGGGAGTCGGGACGGCGCGGGAAGGGGCGAGGCGCCGGGAAGGGAAGGGGCGGTGGGGAAGGCAGGAGTCGGGGGCGGCGGGAAGGGGGCAGAGGCGGCGGTGGAGGGGGTGGAGGCGCCGGGGAAGGGGAAGGGGGCGGCGGGGGAGGCGGGGACGGCAGGGGAGGGGGCGGCGGCGGGGGAAGGAGCAAGGAGGGAGGCGGACTGGCGGAGTGGGAGGGAGGGGGACGGGCGCCGGGGAGGAGTCGGGCGAGGGAGGCGGCGGGGAAAGATGCAGACGGGGGGAGCGGGAGAAGTTTCACGGTGTGGGAAAAAAACAGGAAAATGAGGGGTGGAGGGGGAGCCCCTAGGAATGAGGGGTGGGAGGGGGATTTGAGGGGCTCCTCAAATTTGAGGGCTCTAGTAGGGGCCCTGCTGGACCTCTATTTTTGCCTCAAGTCCTCAAATATGAGGTTTGAGGGCTCAAGTAGGGGCCCTGCTGGAGTTGCTCTAACAGATTACTCCAGTTAGTACAAACATTCACTTTGTATAAATTTTCCTTCTAGTTTCAAGTGCTTGCGGCTGGCCATGCACTCCGCATTCGTTAATTGTATGAAACCATAATTGTGTGTGGACCATGTTTCGGGTTTGTATCATGATTATACGGTCCTGTACTTTTTAGTTTTTAAAGTAGTTTTTCGGTTTTTCTAACTAACTTTTAAATAGAGTATCTTTTTAAGATAGAGTCTACCAGTTAATTGTAGTATATACTTTACTGACTTCATTTATATCACCAAAAACTACACATGAGTTTTTGTTACTCTGTAATCTCTCGCACAAACAGCCCAAAAGCCATAAATCACAATCAAAAATCAAATCCGCAGCCAAAAAGAATATACCCTATATATACTTGCTTTCCATGGTTGGCGGCTTATAATTAACCCTCGTATTGATCGAGCGGTTATGTTAATGAAATTAATGCTAGCGTCACGAAAAACATAGTAAATTGCAATTGTTCCCTACCGTTTTTTTTTGGCCTAAAGTTTCACTTAAACGTACAAATAGAAAGAATCTATCGCATGAAACTCCTGTTCTTGTAAAAAAAAATATATATTGCAAAACTACTACATACTCGGCTTAGAATTTTGTGGGAGAGATTTTTTTCCCTTTTCTTTCTTCTCCGATCCGTTGCTATTTGCAGCATCGCCGGGGTTGAATAACACAAGTAATGGATTTTTTTCTTGCAAAAAAATATTTTCTAGAAACAGTCACATTAAAACTATCCTAATCACATATTTGGATTATACTGTTTCATGTCCTTGTATGATGAGTGATGAGGCATCATCGCAGATGGAAGAGAAGGAGGCTGACTAGTCATAGATGGCCGGCCGGAGACAAAGCTAGCCTAGGATTCCCCTAGCTTGATCGATATAGATAATTAAGCATGGATGCAATAGGTCTCCCGATATCCTCGGTCGATTTTCCATTTCATTTTTCAAAAAGTTTTGTCGAGCTCTACCTACCCACTGCTCGATCCCATCCCATGCATACTTATCGGGTGATCCTAATCCTAATGCAGAAAAGAGGAGCAATCAACGGAAAATTTATTTATTTGCCATCCTTACGACTCGGGTGACAATAGATTTGCCACTCGGATCCATTGTCAGTAACTCAGGTGGCTCCACATGTAAGTGACAGAGTTTCGATGTCAATCTTAAGGGTGGCAAAAATTGAATCTCCTGCAATCAACAGGCAAGGCTGCAGCACGCATATCCACTATTATAATGGAAAATCCGTTAATCTTATACACACAGGTTTTACTCTTGTAAGTTCACTTATGCACGCTTTTCAAAACTCATAAATATGCATCCGCTAAATCCTTAGTCTTGATCTACTTTGATCAAATCAGCTCCACCTTGACATAAACCGCTCTCTAACGTATCGCCCATGTGTCGCGGTTTTAATCTAAAATGGTTTCCAATATTTTAGTCAAACTATCAAAATACCCTTCTTTGACCCCGGTCATCACCAACCACTGCAAGCAATCGCCATACTTGCCACATATAGGTGCACCATTAGCTCACCATACGTCGCCAAATCTCTTGTCCTGGTTCCACCAATCCACGGCTCACTTGGCCCGTTCAAGCTACATGGCGTCTTCCCGCTGTTCGAACTCGCTTTCAATATTTCTCGTTTTTCTGTGGCATGCTTGAGCTCACTGTCTCACTCGGCATCCTTGACCGTTCTAGGTCTCAACTCCTCCATGAGCCTAGCTCTGATCCTCGCTGTTGACCACAGTTGACTTTAAGCGACCTAGCACATTTAAAGACAGAGAAATCGTTTTCAGACACAAGTTTTTTGCAACTTGACCTACATTAGTCAAGACATGCATCATGCAACCTTAATCTATTGACTCAGGTCATCCCAACTCGATTCGTGACTCAATTCCCAAAACCCCTATTTTCTGGTAAGATTGGAAGTACTGCGTCTAACATGCCGGTACTTCCACAATGTGGAACTACTGCCTCCTAAAACGGTACTTTCGCACATTGAAAAGCTCATCTGCGGCTCTCTAGAAAAATATACCGCAATTCAACTCGGTACTTTCGCCAAGTGGAACTATCGCATTTATACCTACGGTTCTTTTGATTTTCCTGATATTTTCAGAAGACAGCCTAAATCAAATATAATCTTTGTAAAAACCATTTTAGTACTCTGCAAAACTTATAATAATTTACTATAATAGTATTATAATTTTTTTCGCATGGTCCTTCAAGCTGCAGCTGCCGTGGTGCAACAAACACACGCGCGCATGCAGGAACAGTTAGGACAGAGCCACAGAGGGAAGAGGCCGGCTGGAGGTATCATGAATTCATGACAAAGCGAGCGAGCAGCCAGCCAGCCAGCCACACATGCAGGGACGCATACAGCAACGTGGGCCGATACATCGCGAGGGAGCAGCTAAGCCTAGCTAGCACACTGCAGTGTCAGCGATCACTCGACTGACATGTTGTGTGCATGTAGCCAGCAGCTGCCTGCTTTGCATGCATGCTGAGCACAGGCCTGGTTCTCGTAGGAGACGGCTGATATATTTTATTTACGCTTTTCGATGGCAGTGGATGATTTTAGGCCGAAGAAGTCATTCACAGAATTCGTTTAAAAATTTTTTACTTTGATTTTTCGAGAAAGTAAAAGTCAAAAACCAGAAGTTAGTTATGTTTTTTAGGTTTTTGGTTTCTCTAAAAGTTGAAACAAACAAAAATAAATTTTTCAAACGGCTTCTCGAGTTTAAAACTATGTGCGTCGTCTACATTAACATCTTTGTTATCTGCTGTTATTTCAAAAAATACAGCCAAAAATCATTAAACGTGGTTAAAAGTTATCCTGATAACCTTAAAGAAAATAGTCAACACAAGAGCACAAAAGAATGGGCATAATGAATCTGCACCCCATCATTCCTTTTCATTTTCGATCTGCTCCTATCATTCCTACAGATCTCTGTCTCTCTCTCATCTCTTCATTTCTATCTCTCTTGGTTCGGTGGCCGGCGTGCGCGTAAGCTTTCTCGCTGGACGCTTCGCTGCGTGCATGCACAGTGGGGTAGGTGCATTTTCCTAGCTATTGCATCACACCCTAGTTCCTATCATTGGATCGTGTGCCACACCCCATATATATATATATATATATATATATATATATATATATATATATATATATATATATATATATATATATGGAGTATATCTAGTGTTAAAGGCCTATTCGGTGCTAAAGTGCTAAAACTTCTATAGAGCTATTTGATCGGCACATGCATTTCGAGATCAGGAGGGTGGAACCCCCATCTCATTAAACTTAATCTATGCAACGGGTTTTGTGAAAGATTGATTAGATTGATTTAATGAGGTGGGGGTTCCACCCTCCTTGATCTGAGCTGTACAGGCCAGATCAGATGGCTCTATAGAAGTTTTAGCACTTTAGCACTAGATATGCTCCTATATATATACACACACGCACACATTTAATGTTCACGCAATGATATACATAGCCCACGAGGCCGTAATGCATTCAATTATTTAGGTGCCGTTTGCTTAGGGTAAAATAAATTAGTTTATGATTGAAATTGTATTATAGTTGACTGAAATTATACTGTAACTGATGGTGGCTTATTTAACGTAACTAAATATAAACAAATTTAAAAATAGAAAAAACATGTTAGTCCATCACAGACAACGCAAACGAATACGGGAAAAAAACAGACAAAAAAAGCTCAAAAAAGTTAAAAATAAAAAAAAGACAAAATTTATAAATAATAAAAAATAAATCAGAAACCAGAAGTTCAAACAAAAATGAGCGAGGCATTAATTTCGACCTCACTCTCCCGTCCCTTTAATTCGTGCCTTAGCTCAATTTTTATTCTTGTTACTCTCTGCAGCCAAATATCCTATCATCTGACAATTTTAGCAATTGGCATGCACGCACACATCAGAGTTTACTTTTCTCCAAGATTGTACGTATTTTAACTTCAGAAAAATATAATAGGGCGCACAGCATATATAATGTTGGAAACAACAACAAACTACTCCAAAAATGCAACAAGAAGCTTAACTTGTGTTCATAACGAGACAAGCACTACCACACAGCAGAGCAATCACGACGGGAAAAACTGTCAGAAAAATACCAATTTCCGTCGAGAAAATTGTTGCTACCGGGGAACCATCAATAAATACCGGTGAGGAGAATGAGTACGCGAAAATTTAAATGGATGATGGTTAACCGATAGAATAATATTTCCGGACGGCATTTCCTGATGGTTACGGATAGGCAAATTCTTCCGATGTCATGTTTCCACACCAATATCCCTGACGGCAAACCGTTAGGAAAAACCATTGCAATGGAGGTTGTTTTTTTGAAAGGGGCAGGAGCACTGCCCAATTGATTAAGCGAAAAGAGTCACTAGAATACAAGGAACCAAAGAGGAAAAAATGTTATGGAGTTAAGATGTTACAGGAATAAAAGGTAACTCTGCGAGCTTGCTGGCTCCTGCGAGGGCCCAGTTGTAGGCCTCCTCTTTAATGCGTGCTATCATGGACGCCGTCGCAGTTCCCGTGGATTGGAAAATCCGGACGTTTCTTTCATTCCAGATTGCCCACATGATTAGCATGACAAGAGAGGCCATAGCTTTCTGAGATGCTCTCGGCGAAAGGGTGACGGACTTCCACCAGTGCCGAATGGAAGATGTGGTCTCCTAGCCTTCCGAGTTGAAGGAATCAGTGAGGGTCCATTGCGCAATGGCTGCCCAAATTCTTTTGGAATAGCGGCACTGGGCCAAAAGATGAAGCAAGGCCTTTGTCTCGTGCATACAGAGAGGGCAAAAGATCTGGTTGGGCCATCCACACCAAGAAAAACAATCAGCAGTCCAAGTTATGTTTTGAATGGCTAGCCAGGCGAAGACTTTGCATTTTTGTGGAGCCTAGGTCTTCCAGACGAGGTTGCTCATTAAGGTGTGGGTAGCACCTAGGAATTGAGCTTTATATGCGGAGGCGACAGTGTAAGTTCCAGTCATGGTCAGGTTCCAAGAGATGGAGTCATCACTACCATCTTGTAGGGGGATCCTGGAAATGAGCCCCCTAATGACTACAAGCTCCTAAATGTGTTGTGCCATCAGGCCTGGCGACAGATCAAGCTCCTGAAGCCATCTGTTATTTGATAGCGCTTCTTGCATACTAAAGTTTTTTTCTTTTGGAGGCTTTGAAGATGGTCGGCGCAATGTCACGCAGACAGGCACTATCCGCCCATGGAGAGTTCCAAAGGACGCTTTCCTCCCATCGTCGATGTGCATGGTGGTCATCACTGCAACGAGCTCCCGATCTTGGTCATCGCAAGGAGTTTCCATGCCATGCCAAGGTCTATTTACAACATCCCATTCATGCCAAAGCCATGTGAGCCTTAGAGCCCTGGCAAAGCGATCGAGATCCAAGAGGCCTAGACCCCGGGTGAGTTAGCCTGCAAACTTTGTTCTAGTTGACCTTGCATTTGCCCCTGACAATTGTTTTGATCATGCCCAGAGGAAATGATGAGCCCGCCTGTTGAGGGATTTGAGCATGCATTTTTGTGCTTTGATGGTTGTTAGAAGGTAAGTGGATTGGGCTGATAGGACTGTCTTGATAAGGATTTTCCCACCCGCCAGTGATAGCAGCTTTCCGCACCATCCAGCAAGGCAAGTATCATATTTTTCTTGTAGCACCTGGAAGTCTGCTGGACGTAGCCTTTTGAGAGCAAGGGGGAGTCCTAGGTACTATAGGGGAAAGGTAGAAAGCTCAGCTAGCAGTTCCTATAGGGTGGTGTGAAGGTCGATTTGCTCACAACGAATAGGCATGATATGACTTTTTTGAAGATTGGCTTGAAGCCCCGTAACATTGCCAAAGTTATGGAGGATTCAGATGAAGTTCTAGATGTCGTCCTGTTGCGGTGCTAGAGAGATGGTTGCATCGTCTGCATACAGAGAAGTACAAAGGGAGGTCGCACGTCTGTCAAGCGATTGCAGAAGTCTACGTTTCGCTGCAATTTCTAAAATTCTTTGTAGGGGATCAATCGCGAGGATGAAAAGGAAGGGCAAGAGCGGATCTCCTTATCGTAACCCTCTATGATGTTGTATTTTATTTCCGGGTATGCCATTGAGCAAGACCATTGAGGTGAATGTAGAGAGAAGGCACGAGATCCAGTCTCTCCATCGAGTAGGGAAGCCTCGGTTTTGCAGCAGGTCAAGGAGGTAGTCCCAGCGAACAGAGTCAAAGGCTTTTGCAATGTCAAGTTTTAGAAAGAGTGATGGAATCTTACACCAGTGGTATTTTTTCGCTAGATTGCGGATATAGAGGAAATTGTCTTGGATACATCTACCTTTTATGAAGGCACTCTGGTAGGGTGAAACAAACTCATTCATGAAGGGGGCAAGCCTCCTGGCTAAGATTTTGGTTACGATTTTTGAGAAATTGTGGATGTGGTCAAAATGTTTGAAGAGGATCTCTGCTTTATCCTCATGGGCTACCGCCATCCCATCTAGCCTGGCCAGCTACTGGATGAAGTTTTTGTGCTTGCATGAGTTCATGCGGATGTGGAAGAATTTTGTGTTAGCATCTCCCTCTTTAAGCCAGTTGATTCTAGATGCCTATTTCTTGCTGGATTTTTTGATCATCGCACGTCCTAACATCCTTTTTTTAAGGCGGGATCAAAGTTCTATTTCTTCTGTCAAGAGCAAGTGAGATTCTTGAGTGATCTCGAAGCGAAGCATTATCTCTTGGGCCATGAGGATCTGCAATTTGGCATTTGGGAGAAGGGTTTTGCTCCAAGCCCTTAATCTTTTTGCAGTTGTGGCCAATTTTTATTGAAGCGAAGGATAGGATCTCAGATAGGCATCAGTTCCTCCCAAGCTTGTTGGACCACGTCCATAAATCAAGGGAGCCCGATCCAGAAGTTTTTGAAGCGGAAGCAACTTGGCGGTCGAGGTCTGGTGGTGTTTGATAGGAGGGAGCAGTGGTCCGAAATTGATGTGGCCAGGGCATGCAAGGTATCACCGTTGAAAGTAGTGTTCCAAGCATTGTTGCAGAAGAGTATGTCTAATCAGCAAGCATTGGGTTTTCCCTTTCATTGCTCCAAGTGAACTTTCTATTTTGAAGGTGGATCTCTTTAAGCTTGCAAACGTTCAAAATGATGCGAAATTGATTCATGAGCCGATGATTTAGGTTGCGGTTGTTTTTGTCGCTTTCTTTGTAAATAAGGTTAAAATCCCCTAGGAGCAGCCACCTGTTGCCTCCTGTAGGCTCAACAAGACACAATTCTGCTAGGAAGCTTGCCTTATCTGAGTCTATGGATGGGCCGTACACCATCGTTAAGACGAACTCGGTCGCACACTTTTTGATCATAACTTCTATTGTTAGAGAAAAGTCTAGAGTGCGACAGTTGGAGATGTGCACGAAGTCAACATTCCAGAGGAGTAAGATACCTCCGTGTGTGTTGTGGGCCAGCAGAACAAAGAAGTCATGCATCCAGTTGGCAATCAAGGCACTAATAAGGGAACTGTCAACTGAGCTTAATTTCATCTCCTTAAGGTAGACGATGTGGCATGGATTGGCACTAAGCAACTCGTAGACGGCCGCTCGACGAGTAGGGGAGTTAAGACCCCTTACATTCTAGTTGAGAATTGTTAAGTTAGGTCCCTGCATGGAAGGATCGAGAACTCTGGCATACCGTGGAGGTAGAGGGGGAGACTGCCACGGTTTTAGAGGCGAGGAGCAGAAGTAGCAGTCGATCGAGGACCAAATGGCATGGAAGGTAGTTGGAATGATAGAAGAGGGAGCGAAACCTGGTAGCATAGCCCATTTAAGGGAAGCAGGCCATTTGGTTCTGCTGGGCTTTTGTCGGGGGGGGGGCATGTCTTGAAGGTGCCCTAACTCATAGCATGTTGTCGACGCATTACTCCCAGGCCAGAGCATATGCAATCTCTAGTCGATCTGCCACCACCTATGGCGCTAGGGCATCATCGATGTGGGCCGCCTGCTTGAGGCTGAAGTTGAACAAGGCGGAGATGGATTGAATGGCTTCATGCAGAAGTGGGCCAGCAAATAGAGACAAGTAGTGGTTGCATGCTTCATTTGTCATGGCCTGCTTGCAGGACAACACTGTAGGGTTTTTGGCTAGAGCTTCCCTATTGATGGGGCGTATCACTACAAATTGTGCATCCAGGGACACTGACAATTGGCTGGTAGATAGAGTCATAGCTTGAGAGGGCGCTTGGTGACCCGCCTCAGCCTGAGCGGGCACCTGGTGACCTGTTGGAGATGGGGTGCACTCGGGGGGCGTTGCAGATGTTGGCCAAAAGGTAGGGCTGTAAAAAAAGCTCGAAGCTCGCGAGCTACTCGAGTTCGGCTCGTTCCAGGCTCGATTCGAGCTCGGTTCGAACTTTAAACGAGCCGAACTCGAGCTTGATCTCGAGCTCGCGAGCTTTACCGAGCCGAGCTCGAATAGTTCGCGAGCCCCGACTCGAGCTTAAATAGTAATATATATTAATTCTTACCGAGCTTACTCGAGCCGAATTCGAGCTCGAGCTTTTCTTATTATTGAAAATTAGTGTATATTTGAATTATTTTAACCGTTATGAGCTTACTCGAACCGAATTCGAGCTCGAGCTTTTCTTATTATTGAAAAATAGTGCATAATAAATTATTTTAATTGTAACGAGCTTCAACGAGCCGAGCTCGAGCCTACTCGAGCTTAGGCCGAGCCGAGCTCGAGCCCAGATCCAAGCTCGGACCCCAACTCGAGCTCGGCTCGAGCTCGGCTCGAGCTTCTACCGAGCTCGAGCCTGGAAGGCCAAGCTCGCTCGAGCTCGGCTCGTTTACAGCCCTACCAAAAGGGAATAGGCAATGACACCAAGCTCGGTTGTTGCACTAAGCCTAAGCTCAGATCAGCAAGGCTGTGCTGCAGAGCCTGGGGGATCACCGGGTAGTGAGACCAACACGATGAAAGGGAAGGAGTAGCTGATCGGCCACTTGTTGAGCTACTACGAGGTAATCTTCGGCTTTGCGGAGCCACTTGTGGCGATCGCTTCTCATCTCTTCCTCAGATTGGCAAAGCTTGGTGTCGAGGAGGTCAGTTAAGTCGCTTCGTAGACCTGCCACTTG
Organism: Dendrocalamus sinicus; assembly: GCA_036346575.1. Lineage (NCBI taxonomy): Eukaryota > Viridiplantae > Streptophyta > Magnoliopsida > Poales > Poaceae > Dendrocalamus > Dendrocalamus sinicus. The sequence goes on along the minus strand of CM070643.1, from coordinate 28,365,638 downwards.
GGAGGCAAAGATTGCCTAGAGGTTGGAGTCCATGGAGTTGTTGCGTTGTGGGCTTGAGGGTCCGGATGGCTGGTGGAGCGGGTGGCAAGGGATCCGAAGATGATGGGGCTAGCCAGGATGTTGTGTTGAAGGTGATGGTTTCCACTGGTGATGTGGTGTGGCCAAGGCAACCTGTCCCGGGGCCTCTCTTGAGCTTGTGTCTTCCCATGATAGCCATTTGCATAAGAGGGAGTCCTCCAGTGTCCCCAATGGTCGAACTTCCACTGGTGGTTTTGGTCGTTGTCGTCTTGAAGGCGATGGTTTCCACCTGTGCTATGGTGTGGCCAAGGCAACCTGGCCCGGGGCCTCTCTTGAGCTTCTGTCTTCCCATGACAGCCATCTGCATAAGAGGGAGTCCTCCAGTGTCCCCGATGGTCGGACTTCCGCTGGCGGTTTCGGTCATTGTCATCTGTTGCGGTGGCTGACTTCGCGGCGGCAGCCTTCTTGGGCCAACCTTCCAAACCTGCTTCGACAGGGGTTGTCTGTTTCTCTCCTGGGATGTTGGCCCATCTCATTACATTGGTGTTGGCTGTGTTGGTCTTCAGCGAGCTCGACGGTGCCGTACACAACACCCAGGTGTGGGCTCCACGAATGTGCATGGAACTCCAAATTGTGGAAGGTGAACTTCTGTAGGTCAGTTACCTCGATGCGGTGGCGCTTGTGCGCAAAGTTGACGAGGAAGTTCTCGGGGTAGTGATGGTACACGGAGAAGTTGGAGGACCGAAGGTTGAACCTCCTCCTGATACCCTCAGCGACAATATGGAGGTCTGCTTCGGGCCTAGTCTTGCCAAGACAGATGACTGCTGAAAAGTCTTAGCGCTTTTGTTGCTCTCTTTGCAGCTCCCTGAAGGATGGGATGGTGCATGCATCTTCTTTTGGGTGAGTCGTCGGGTCACCGAGGTTGTGGGTGGCCATGGCTTCGGTAGGTGGTGGATGTTCTCGGCTGGAGGAGAGGCATCGCTGTTGAGGTTGAACTGCAGGGGAGGCTCAAACTGTTTGTAAAGGAGTAGTACTAAGAAGCACAACAAGTATCAATTAGTGTTAGGTGATCAATGTCTTATGTAAAAAGAAACAAATATGGAGCATAGTTAGATATTCTCAAAGCTCAGTGAATGTCCATTCATTTCAACACAGTTCATATAAATTCAATTTACCAGTCGATTTACGTAGAAATAGATGTCTAGAATATTTACACCAACAAAAGCTTAACAACCTTGATGTACATCAAGTCTCAGCTAAAGTACAAGGGCCTTTTGTTGTTGGAAATTGTAGGACCGGTATGGCAATAGAAAGATGGTGAATAGTGCTTTCAAAAAAATTTCTAAGTATTTGTTGATTCTTTATTCCAATAGCTACTGAGCTATGAAGATCAGAATTGAAAGTCAAGACCAAAGCAAGAAACTAAAAACACCGAGAGCCAAAGAACTCATTGCCCTGGAGGTTTGACTGGCTCCTTGTGGACTGACCGCTGGGGTGGCAGTCCGACCGGCCTCCTAGCGGTCTAACTGCTGGGGTGGTAGTTGGACCACTCCCTTATTCCAGAACTAAAAAAGTAGCCTGAGCCAATGCAACTTTCAGTGCAACTCCAAAAATCCAAGTCCAATAAGATGAGATTTTGCACACACATTACTTGAGGTCTCAAGAACCTATTTCATCCAAGGATTGCAAGGATTCTTATCAAAATTCAGACCTTTTTGAAGAACAAGCAAGGTTACACCAAATTGAGCAAAAACCAAAAATGAGGAATATGACTTACTAGTAGGTAGAGGATGGCCAAGAAAGCTCTAGATGTATTCCTATACAAGGAAAATAATTTTGATTTAAAAAATTTTTTGGACCCCGCCAAGAAATCCAAATTGGAAATTTCAAAAATTTTGGATTCTTTTGGAAACATTTGGTCAAAATATTAAAAAACAATTTGATTGAAGAAGATTTTACCAAGTCCAGTGAAGACAAGGTCAACCCTGCATCTCACTCTGGTTCACATGCTTTAGCTCTGCCTCCAGCCACTTGTCTAGGATGTGTACTTGCCGAACACCATTAGGATGACAGCACGATGAAATTGCGGTGGCCGCTACATCCACCGCAGAAGTAGCATTAGCACCGGAGAAGGGGGCGAGGCGGCTGTAGCAGTAGGGGCAAGCGGAAGGGGCAGGTGGTTGCCGCATCTGTGCTGTGGTGAAAGATGGGGAGGTGGTGGCGGCAAGTGGAAGGGGTGGGCGGCGTCAAGCATTTGGGGGTGGAGATGGCCATCGCCGCCATGCGCACTACCTCCCCTTCCATACACCCCCTCCTCTTCCATGCGCCACCACTGGCTTGCAGATCTCTGCCATCGCCACTATCTGCACTGCCTCCCCTTCCATACGCTGCTAACATCCGCACCGCCACCTCCCTTTCCATGCGACGTCACCGGCACCACCACCCTTCAAGGAGTTGGGAAAAAGAAGGCCTAGGAATGGGATGAATGATGTGTTGGCCTACTAGCTTAGTGAGAACAGGAGTTGGATGATGTGTTGAGCCAAAAAAAAATCAAATTGGTCTGAAATATTTGGCTGAGTGGGCCTTTTCTTCCACTAGCATAAATAGGGAAAACCCGTTAACCCTGCACGACACAAGTTTTACTCACACATTACACTCATGCACACATTTCAAAGCACATGAACTCGAATATGTTAAGTCCTTAGCTTTTGATCCAATTTGATCTTCTCAGCTTCTCCTTGACCTAAACTGCTTTTTCAAGTGCTGTGATTTTGATCTAATATAGCTTTTGGTATTTTGGCCAACTTACCATAATACCCTTTCTTAACCTAGTCTTCATCTTCCTTGCAAGCAATCGTCATGCTTGCCACATATAGGTACACCACTAGCTTACCACGCATTGGCAAGTCTCTACTATTTGGGTTCCACTAGATCACACCTAACTTGAACCGATTAAGTCATATGGTACAACCCATCACTCGAACTTTCCTTCAACATTTCCCGCCTTTCTTGTACCATACTTGAGGTTAGCCATCTGACCTGACATCCTTGATTGTTTTGGGCCTCGACTTTTCTATGAGCATAGCACCGATTCTCATCGTTGATCATGGTTAACTCCAAATCTCCCGGCACATCTAAAGACCAAGAAATCATTTACGGATATAAGTTCTTCACAACATGACTCACGTTAGTCAAAACATGCTTCATTCAACACATATGTATTGACCTAGGTCAAACCAAAACACACCACAACTCAATTTCCCAAAGATCCACTTTTCGACCACAATCAGCTTGGCCAGTCGGATTACTGCCTCTTGCTGGTCTAACCGTTGGTGGCTGCTGGTTAGACCACTAGATCTACTCGGTCTGACCATAGCTTCTAGCTGATCTGACTGCTAGGGTCTACAAGTTATCCAAAAAATTGCAAATTTGTGAAATTTAACAAACTCCTATACGTTCTTACATGATCCTTCAATCTCCCCTTTGATGAACCCATTGGTAATTTCTCAAAAATACAAATAGGAAGTGGTTTTAAAGATAGAAGGATAATTTTGGAAATAGAAGCTTAAAATGGTCACAAAAGGATTGCAAAAATGACCTTAAAAATAGGAATGGAGTGAAGCTAATGAACTTAGCAAGATTTCCACGAAAACCTTCAACTTTACCAAACAAATTGAGAAATCTCACTCTAGGTCCAAATGAAAGAATAATTACTTCATTTGACCTTAATTATGGTGAGAAGAGATAAAAAAAATTAAGAAAATCACAGCAAGCCATAAAAGCTCTAACTCTCCTCATAAAGAAACTCTAAATCATGCTCCAGATTTGTATTTTTACAAATATTAATTCTTCTAGATATGCACAAGATATGGCAAGATGTAAAGTAAGATATCATGTCACATAAGGATAGTAATCAAAACTCTATGTGGTATTTTATAACACAAGTTGTTGAATTGAAACATGCATTACGGTACAATGGTTGTAAAAAAGTCAACCTCCCCCTCAAAATAGGCCAAAAGAATTAATAACCCCAACTCTCCTCGTAAGGATACAAAACGAGAAGAATCAAGAACCTTGGTGAAAATATCTGTAACATGGTGCTCTCACTCTATAAAATAAAGCACAACATCACCTTCTCTACATGACTTATAAGAAAATGGTATCTAATATCAATGTGCTTAGTCATAGAGTGTTTCCCTAGGTTTATGGCAATATTAATAGCATTAGTGTTGTTACAAAAGATAGAAACACTATCTAAGACCAACCTATAGTCCCGTTGAGTAGATAATATCCAGAGAACTTAAAAGCAACTACTAGCAACAACCACATATTCTTTTTCAGCAGTGGTTTGTGCAACAGAGGTCCGCTTTCTACATAACTAAGAGATAAGAGATGAACCTAATAAATAATAAGTGCTAGAGGTACTCTTCCTATCTATTCTGCACCCCACAAAATCAGCATTAGAAAAGCATGAAGAGAAAGCGGAGAATCAGAAGAATACCAAAGTCCAAAATCAAGAGTGTTTTGAAGGTACTTAAAGATGTGACGCACTGCTTGACGATGAGAGATACGAGAGGAAGTCTGAGGAGATAGAGGAGGGAGCCGATTATGCTATGGTACTCCTTCAGGTCCACAAGCCCTCCATCCTTATCAGAATCCAGGACGGTAGAAGTGGCAATCAGAGTATATATATGCTTGCTACTTCCCATGTCGAAGCATCGAAGAATGTCCTTTGTGTACATACTTTGATGAATGAAGGTCCCCCTTCCTTCAATTGCTTGACTTGAAGACCGAGGAAGAAAGTCAACTCGCCAATCATACACATTTTGAATTCCTTGCACATAGAAACTAAAAATCTGGACACCAAAGTATGAGAAGAACCACAAAAAATAATATCATCCACATAAATCTGAACAAGATGTCACTGCTACGCCTAAGGGTAAATAAAGTTTTATCTGCTATTCCCATTTTGAAATCATTCTTAAACAGAAAACTCTTAAGCCTATCATACAAATTTCTAGGGGCTTACTTCAATCCATATAAGGCTTTAAAGAGTTTACGCATGGCTTACATAGTTGCTTGACATAAACCCATTCTTTTGTAAAACCATTCAGAAAAGTACTATTGACATCTATTTGAAACAACTTAAAGCCCTTAGACGTTGCGAAAGCTAGTAAAATACAAATGGCTTCTAATCTAGCTATAGGTACAAAGGTCTACTCAAAGTCTAAGCTCTCTACTTGGGAAAAACATTGAGCTACAAATATAACCTTGTTGCGAACTACCAACCCATCGTTAGTTTGATTATTTTTGAAAACTCATTTTATATTATGATTGGGAGGAGGTTCAATTAAGGTCCAGACTTGGTTTCTTTCAAAGTTTTCAAGCTTTTCATGCATCAAAGTTTTCAAGCTTTTCATACATGACATTAACTAAAGAGGAATAAGATAAAGCATAGGTGGTATCTCAAGGCTCAAAAGACATAACAAAAGCAGAATATGCAAGAGAATCTGAAGAGATAAACCTGGAGCAAGTAACTCGCTCATGAAGATTTCAATCATCTACTCCTGAGGGTGTCATCACTGAATGTGAAGAGGCCTTGGTGTAGACATGGCCTCTACCTTATAGGTTATGGGGGTAGGAGCAGAGCCACTCAAAGTACCAGTGAAGGTGGGAGGATGCTACTCTACTAAAGCTAGAGTAGTGGAAGTAGGCTCTCCAACCAACTCAGGAGTGACTAGAGTAGGGTTTGAGTCCTTATCCTGTTGGTCAGGGTCATCATTGATGAAGATACTTTCCTGTTCACCATGTACCTGTATACCTATACTATCAGGTTTGGTACCAAAACTAGCCTTATCAAAAGTGACTTCATAAGTTTCAATAATTTTGTTAGTATCCAAATTAAAATCACAAAAGTCATGAGAATGAGCAGGATATCTAAGAAAAATGTCATCATAATATTTTGATTCAAATTTATCTAAGTTGTCATGTTTAAAAACGAAGTACTTGCAACCAAATATCTGGAAATGGGATACACTAGGCCTATGATCAAACCTTAACTCAAAAATGTCTTGCCTATGGATGATCTCAAGAACACCCTATTGAACACAAAGCAAGTAGTGAAAGTCGCCTCAGGCCAAAAGCTTCTAGGGGTGCTATGTTCATCAAGCATGGTCCTAGCTATATCTACAAGAATCATATTCTTCCTATCTACTACTCCATTCTACTAGAGGAATCTAAGAGAAGAGAACTGGTGCTCTAGACCTTGCTCAGCACAAAATGTGGCAAAGGATGAGTTCTTAAATTATGTGTCATTGTCACTCCTAATGGCTCTCAAGGCTTCTAGGAGGTCAAGTGCTAATTTAAAGGCCAACTCTCTAAAGCAACCAAAAGTCTTATCCTTATAAACAAGAAAATACACCCAAGAATACCTAGAGAAGTTATCTACAATGACAAGCACATACCACTCCCTCCTGCAGACTAGACTTTAGAAGAACCAACTATATCTATGTGCAAGAGCTATCTAGGTCCATCAGTCATCACTAATGTAAGAGGAGGATAGAAGTAGAAAACATCTTACCATGTCTACAAGACATGCAAACTTGGTCTTTGCAACTCTTAAGCCTAGGCAATCTTCTAACAAGGTCCTTGCTATTGACTCTAGTTAAATGATCAAAGTCTCTATGTCCAAACCTACGATGCCATAATACTAGATCATGAGAGTCAAAAGCCACAAGACACCAAGGGCTAGAGATAGAAGAGATACTAAAATTAGCACTAAAGATCATCTCAAACATAGAGATCCCAAAGACAAACTCACCCAAGGAATTTAGAACTCTACACTTACAACTCTTGAATCTAACTTCTAGACCTTCATCAAGAAGCAACAAAATAGATAGAAGATTATACCCTAGCTTACTTAGCAAAGTGGCGTTCTTGAGCACGAATTTGTTGTTGACTTGCACAATGATCTTTGTTGTCACGGTCCCAACAGAAGCATTCCCAAACATGATCAACTCATTACCAGATGCACAATTGTGGGAGAAGAACCATTGAGAATCTCTGGCCATATATCAAGAACACCCGGAGTCAACAAACCACACATCCTCCTTCCCCGCTCAACAGACCTACTATGCATAAGCAGCAGAATATGTGCCTTAGTACTAGAGTTAATAATAAAAAACTTGGGAATACAGTACTAAGCCACAAATTGTATAAAAATAGTAGTAGAAGCAGGAAGAGAATGGTTACCATGAAAATTATGATGATGCACATGAGAATCACCTAGACCTCTTCGAATTGACCTACCAAAAGGCAGGTACTCCCCTATCTAGATGCTACCCGTTGTTTACCCTCACGATATCCTAACCCAAAACACTACCTAGAACCATCAAAGGAGTCCAAGAAGTCATATACAAACCTAGGCCAATATCTAGAAAGAAGGACAAAATGTCTGGTCTAGAGACACTCATAGGTGAAGAAACTTCTCTATTGTTCCTCAAAGCACATATCATCTCTTTTCTCTTAACATTGACTTTACGGAAGTAGAACTCAACAATTGGGCCATTTTTTTTTGCAGAAGGTGCAATAGTACTTAACCTTTTGAGGGGATTGACCTGCTGAAGTAGAAGCACTGTTTTACTAGAGGCAAATCCAGCTAACCTAAAAATAGTCTTTGATGGCTTAGGGGTTTGACCTCAAACTTGCCACTCTCAACTACTCACACAATATTATAGGGAATTAAATCAAAGGCATCTCTTCTTCACACTCACCATATTGATATTCTTCCACCCACTAGAAAATCTCTCTAGGGTCTTTATGAGGTAGTCATTCTCTTTAGCTATGGTTTTGGTTGCTCTAGCATATCTCTCCTTATGAACTGCTACATCTAGTTTCAAGGCCTCACAAGGCACACAAGTGATTTATCTAATCCTAACCAACTGCTCCTGGAATTTGATTCTAAACGCCTCATGCATCTCATCTAAATCAATCCCAATTTTAGCACAAAATGCATAGAAAATAAAATCAATAATTTTCTTAGATGCAACAATGAACAAACATTTTTCAATTTTATATTTATCCTCTAGTGTCTTGTTAAGAGCATCAAGATCAATTGTGAGGCTAGGACAGTTTTCACAAGTGTAACATCTTGATTTTCAGAGCCTTTTTAATGCTTTTAAAATAAAATTCACCATTTGGACTTTTCTAAAATTAATTAAAGCTTAAATGGAAATTTTATGAATTAAAATGATTTAATGTGACTACGTCAAACTTCAATTGTTGTTGAAATATTTTATTTGGGTTACTTGTGCTTCAGTGAATTTTTTTTGCATTTTTTTGATTTTTTGGGATTTTTTTGCTATTTTCTAGAGCTCAAAGGAATTAAATCTAATTTTTGAAATCTACAAATCCCAGGAAAATTCCAATAACCTTTTGTGCTGAATTTCCTTTTTTCCCTGTAGCCAATTCTCTCTCTATCTCTCTCTCTCTCTCCCGGCCCGGTTTGGTTCCCTTCGGCCCATTCCCTCGTGCCAGCCCGGCCTACCTCTTCGTTCGGCCGATCGATCAACCTCCCACCACGTGTTAGCTATCCAATGGTTTACCGCACCAACCATCCAATCTTCAAGCTTTGCTATGTGTCGTGCCATGTGTCAGCCACGTCAGCCATCCAAGCCGCTCCCCATGCCACATGGCAGTGCCACATCACCGTCGCGTGTCATGCCACATCAACCCTAGCCTAGTCAGCTGCCATGTCAGCAGTGACGACATAATTCAATTCAGCCAAAAAAATAAAATAGATTCTGACATCATAACTAGGATTTTCCTTTAGAAAAACAATTCCAGTAAATCCTATTTTCCTTTTTCTTTATATTTAAATCTTTTTAGAGCCCATTCTTCTTCGTCCTAACTCTGATTGACCCGATTCTTTTTCCTAAATTCATCTAAAATTGAGCTTTCTCTTTTGGTTATAGTTTTGAAGTTTTTTTGGAGTTTATTTGAATTTTATTTGATTTTATTTGTGTCCCATTCGCTTTCTCTCCCGTTAGATAGCGTCTTCAAAGGAGCAAAAGCAAGATCTGAAGACTAAGAGTTGGTAACTGAGCAAGGCCAAGGCAAGTTGTGTTCTTTGATCATGTTGAACCTAGTTTTCAAATCTATTATTTATTATTTTATTTTAAATTATCATGCATTGCTATTTCAGTATAAACCTTTGCACCTAGTAGTTATTGTCCAAGTTGATTAATCCCTCATTTGATAATTTGAATGTCATGATTCTATTGTTATCATAGGATGGTTATTTATTTAGTGATGCAAGACTAGTTGTCAATGGGTTGTACATCTAGTATGCTTAGCTATGCTTGTAGTACGTTGAGCTCATCATCATATGTTGATTAATTAATTGATTTTAACTTAATGAGATATTATGATAAGTTTGTTATTTGTCATAATTCTAAATTATTGTGATAATTTTTTATTTTTGTTGAAATAAATCGATTGTATTGCAACAAAAAAATCAATCATTGTATTAACTAATTACTATTATAGCAATTTCAACTTTTGCGATATGTGCATTCTTTTGCAACGATATATAGGTATACTATATCCTAATTTATTTTTCCACCAAATCTGGCACTAGTTGATGAGATGCGTTATATTTGCTTATATTTTCCTGCCATTTATCCCTTATTTTTTTCATATTTTAGGACATTTTATCATCATTTACACGCTTTTCTATAATTAATTGCTCAAATTGGACCATTTTACATTTTTTATATATTTTTTCGGGTCGACGCGATCGAGGTGCATTCACTCCAATGTGGCATTCTGGGGTTGCTCCATACAGATGCACGCGTCACTATGGAACAGAAGAAATCCAATGACAGAAGGACTATTTTGCAATTCACAAGAAATCTAAGGACTAAATTGCAAATTTGTCAAATCCGCAATTCCTTCTTAACCCTAGCTGTTGGCCATGGCATACATTGAGCTCGGTTTCTTCTCATCTTGGCCTCCTCTTGCTTCTTCTCCCCTATCTTCTCTATCACTAGTTGCTGGTGAGACTAGGCCATACTAGCCAGGGCACCATCCCCTTCGCCTCTTCGTCTCCACTACCCATGCGCCACCATCTCCTCTGCCTTCCCTTCCATCTCGACCAGTGCCACTCATGACTCACCACTGTGCCACCTCTCCCTTGCCACCTACCTTCCTCTACCACTCCACGCCGTTGTCCTCATCCCCGCTACCAAAGACGTACCTAGGGCAGGGCTAAGGAGGCTGTAGCCCCGGTCCTAGCCCATTAACTTCAATGGGCCTCAATGCCATAGCCTGGCCCATTAATTTCTAAATTTTTGGCTCCCTTTCTATAGCCCCCATGCGTAGTGACGGTTTGATCTCGTGCGCCTCCTCCCAAAGGCTCCTTCCCAACTCCCAACCCTACCTCAACAGCTAGGCCAATTCCATCGCCGCCAACCGCCTCATCCCTCCGGTGCCCTTCGGATCTCTAGCTCCACCCTCTGAGGCTCTGCTAGTCCACTGGTGCGCCTCGGCCAACAACCCCTCTAACCTCTACCTCCTAGTTTGGGCTGCTGGCTCCAGCTTGCGTCCTTCGCCTCTCCAACCTCCGGATCAAGGCCACTATGGCTCCAGCTCTAGAAGAGTGCAAGCATCTAATTTCATGTTATATGGTCATGTGGTGTGACTCTATGTGTGATTGTTGTTGCTGCATATCCTTTTGAGGATCCAGAAGAGCCAAAGAACTTCCGTAAGACAATTCAGGTTATATTACTTTCTTTTTTTCCTTCCTCATGTTTTATCTACTTCCAAGTTCCTCTCTGTTTCATTCTAGGCATTCCTATTTATAACTAAAGCTAATATTAATGACATCTCTTTGAAACACCTCAAAAATTCAAAAGATTTTAATTCTTTTTGGATTTTTCTTGAATTCGCTTTTCCTTCCTAATTTGGTATTTCCCCTTGGAAATCCACCTTCCTCTTTTGGCCATCTTCTTTTCTCCTCCTGCCGATGGCCCCTAAGAACCCACCTCGTGCACTGCCGTTCTGTGCATCGCTCCACGCGCCCGCACGCCACCGCCCCAAATTGCAGCCTGTCCTCCCCCGACATTCACACCCGCCTTGCCAACTCCTGGCATCGCAGTCCCACCAGCCAGTCACCTAGCCCTCTGCCCTCTCCCTTGCTTCGCACGTTGTTTGACCTAAGCTCGCTCCCCCCGCAGCTCTTGGTCACCCTTGCTCGACGCATGCGCCTCCCGTACCAGCTACCATCATTTCTCGCCAACTCCTGCAGAGACGGTAGTGTTGCCAGGCCCACCTCACCTACAATCTGCCTTGCCCAGTAGAGCTCCCACCTTCTCTCCCTTCCACGTGTCAGCATCGCCCGAGCTAAGCCACTGCTCCCACCACCTCAGTTCACCCGTAAAGCTCAATTGTTTCCACTAAGAGCCCCGCACCACTTTCCACTACTCTCTAGAACCGCCAATTGAGCTCTCTCTCACCGCAGCCTCACCACCAAAGTCCCTTGAGCCCAGCGAGCCCCTCGGCCTAACTCCCACCTCCAACCACCAAAATTCAATTCCTCGCTACCATGGCATCCCCAGAGCACCTTTATCATAAAGCAAAACTCTTTGGAATGGGAGCATTTCTTGAGAGTTCTGGCGGCAGAAGCCACTGCCGACTGTAAAGCCCTCGCCGTGGATGACTCGTCTGAGAATCCCTCAACCCAAACCCTCACCACCATTGTGAACCCTATACCCCAGAGATGGTTAAACCACTCCCCAATTCACCGGAAGACCGCCAGAGTAGCACTAACCCATAGTGAAAACTGCAGCCTTCTCTCCTGCCACAACCACCACCACCCATGTCCCTGCCTTCCAAAGTCCAAAAATAGAACCACCGTGTCAAACCGAACCCACCCATGCTTTTCTTAGTCACTGGAGAGCCTTGTCGGTGCCGCTCCACTTGAGCTGCCGCCGCTCTGTTTCACACCGGGGAGAATTGGCCAGAGGAAGTTGAAGCAGGCATGGCCGCATCGTGGCCATCCGTGCGTCGTCCATTGGGCATTTGTGCGCACGCGCTGGGCCATTCGGCCGTGTGCAACTTGGGCCAAATCGGCTGATGCATTTGGCCGGGTTGGTTTGAATTCGTGTGGGCCGTGCACTGTTTGACTCAAACCGGCCCAACAGTGTTGTTGATGAAGATCTGGAAGGACCCTACTTCTTCGGTGATCAGCGATTTTAGGTCTTAGCTGTGCTCAAGTACACCCGTGGGAGTTTCTTTTGTACTATAAGTTAATTTTGGGCTTGCACGCCCCTTATGTCCAAATCTAGGCTGCTAAGCCTTATTTCTGTATTAAAACTTGGTTCTTGTTTGTAAGCTTCTATTGAACTGATGCTCATTTAGGTACAATACCCGCAGCTGAACAATCCTAAGCAGTTGTGAGAATTACCAATGCTCCCAAAAATGAGGGCATTATAGAGTGGTATTAGAGCACACTTGCTTGACTGTAGTTTAAGACCTAAGGTAAGTTAGGAGTGCTGTTTTGTAGCAAAACCTAGTTATGAAATCTAAAAACAACTTATATTGTTGTCTCGCTCTACCTTAATGCTGTCTTACCTATCTTAGATGAGCTTTCGCAATTTTGTTTTTGCAAAAGATTTATGCCTAACCTTATCTAATTTCAAATTGGCATAGTTAAGTGGATGGTGCACGTCCTCTATTCCAAGCCCGAAGCGAGAAGCTAAAGCACAATGTACGCTAATGTAGAATAGAATCCCATGAATAGTTTCTCTGCTTGTAAGACGAGTTGTAATATAAACCCTAAGTTAGTTTGCATGCATCTTGTAAGCTGAATGAAACTATGTTCACTATCTCCAAATTTGTTTGCCAATAATATCCATATCTCACCCAGTCAAAATGTCCTCTCCTTCTTATTCGTTCTAATCTTACCTTATTCGTTCTACACTTACCTAAAATTCAAATTCTTACTTATCTATCTATAGTTTTTAAAATCTATTGCAGAGCTAACTTCAGAGCTAAAGTAGCAGGATCACGTTGACAAGAATAAGATCCCAAGCGTAAGGCAATTAATGAGTAAATGAAGGCAACTTAGCATAAAAACAAGCAACTTTGGCTAATTTAATAGCAATGTTGGAGCAAAATAGATTTCGAGTAAGACAGAACTAAACATGAATTATGGAACAACATACCAAGCTAATGGGATAGATAGCCGCAACAGGAAGTTCTTCCAAGACACCATTTAATCAGGGAGGAATGCAAGACAATCTTAAGTCATCTTTCAAGAGACTTGACCACCTATCTTCACAACTTCGCCTGATCTAATGGCTACTGACGACTGGATCAAGGATGTGGAGAGAAAGCTGAATACTACCCAGTGCAATGAAAAAAGGATGTTAATTGCCTCCCATCAGCTTCAAGGCCAAGCCGCAACATAGTGGACAAATTATCAATCAATGAAGGAAGAGAAACCTCATTGAAAAAGTTTGAAGAATCCTTTCGTCAGATTCATGTTCCTGAAGGCCTCGCTCTTAAGTAGTGAGGACACTCAAAAATGGAATATCTCCACCAATTCAACCAACTTGCATGCTATGCTCTAGATGATGTTAGGACAAAAGCTCAAAAAAAAGCAAACAAACAAGGGAACATTTTAAGAAAGGGTTACATAAATCTTTGAAGCAATATATCCCAGCAATGGACTTCCAAGATTTGTTCACTACGGTGAATAAATTAATCCTATTTGGAGAAGTAAGAAGAGAATTAGAAGATACTTGCAAGAGAAAAGTGGTACAAAGGGCGTCATTATCAAGTGCACTCTGAGGAAGAATGATGGTACCGCCACAGTATTGGTATCAATAGAATAGGCAAACGGTTGTTGCCTTAGGACTGCAATATGTTGCTTCTCAAGCCCCAATAGTACGATGTCCTACTTGTGGAGGAAATCACTACCAGTAGCAATGTTCATGCAGAACAAGTGCATGCTACCACTATGGATCAACCAGTTACTTCAAGAACAACTGCCCAAAAAGAGGACTGCCTTTTAAAGTGGCAAAAGCCCAAGTTGAAGTTGAACAACTAATTTTTTGGCCAACTATCCTAGTATCAATGCAATAAAGTGGGATTTTACAAATGCATCAACCAGTGGCAAGACCCCTAGGAGCTCCCACAGTGTAGTGACTTGACAATAGAAATCCAAGAAATAGAATTCAAAGAAAATCTGTTATTGCCAGACATGAAGGGAATAGGTTTCATTCGGGAAACAAATTGGCTGATAAAGAGAGAGAGAGAGAGATAAGGTAGATTGTGAGAGTAAAACAGTGACATAGATTGTGAGAGTAAAACAGTGACACTAACCAGTCTAGAAAGTCAAGAAATAACAGTAAAATAGATCATGAACTAATAGAGGACATGAAGAGGTGTATTCACAGTGTGTTAACACATAAAAGTATCCAAGTGCCAGTGGTTCAAGAATAACCAGATGCGTTCCTAGAAGAATTGCCCGGAAGACCACCTGATCGACAAATTAAACTTGCTATAGAGTTAATTCCAAGCACTAAGCCAATTAGTAAGCATCAATACAGGATGTCAACCCGTGAACTAAAGGAACCTAAGAAGCAATTAAATGAACTAAAAGAAAAAGAATTCATACATCCAAGTGTATCACCTTGGTTAGCCCTAGTGTTGTTTGCTAAAAAGAAATATGGAAGTTTAAGAATATGTGTTGACTACAGAGGGTTAAATGCAGTAACAATCAAGAACAAATATCCATTGCCGAGAATTGATGATATATTTGATCAACTCGAAGGAGCTAAAGTATTCTCTAAAATCGACCTACGATCGGGTTATCATCAACTTAAAATCCGAGAGCAAGACTAGGAGAAGACAATAAGATATGGATTATATGAATTCACAGTTGTGCCATTTGCTTATTTCATGAATTTGATGAACCTGGTGTATATTGACCAGTTAGATCATTTTGTGATAGTTTTTGTGGATGACATACTGATTTATTCCAAGAATGAAGAAGAGTATAAGCAACATCTGAACATTGATTTGACCAATCTTAGAGAACATCAACTGTATGCTAAATTTAGTAAATGTGACTTTTGGATAAAAGAAGTTGCATTATTGAGCCACATAATTACTGAGGAAGGAGTCAAAGTGATCCAGAGAGTGTTAAAACTGTTATGAAATGGAAGCAGCCAACAACTATAACCAAAGTAAGAAGCTTTCTTGGATTGGCGGGTTATTATCGCCGATTCATAGAAGAATTCTCGAGGATCGCTCGTCCACTCACACAATTACTCAAGAAAGATACACCTTTTGAATGGACAAATAATTGTGAAGAGAGTTTTCAACAATTGAAGACTAAATTGACAACAACACCAGTTTTAATGCTGCCAAATCTAGAAAAAGAATCTTAGATATATTGTGATGTTTCAAAACAAGGGCTGGGGTATGAGCTGATGCAAGACAAAATAGTTGTAGCCTATGCTTTAAGACAACTGCGACCTCATGAACAGAAATATCCAACACATGATTTGAAGTTAGTAGCTGTGGTACATTCATTGAAGATTTGGAGGCACTATCCATTGGGCAATCATTGTGAAATATTCTCTAATCATAACAGTTTGAAATACATATTCACACAACCAGAACTGAATTTGAGGCAACGTAGATGGTAGAATTAATTGAAGATGATGCCTCCGCTCTAACGCCATCACGCGGATGTGGCCAGGCACTGTTGGGCGCAGGATGACCTGACACGGGGACATTGAGGGCTTCACACACTTAGTTCACTTGAGCAAAGTTTGACATCAACGATGCCCGAAGGCTGTGTTCCCTCGCAATGTACGGGGATGGGGCAGGAGTGCTTACCCAGAGCGGTCAGCTTCGGCAGCGATGTGACACTTGGCCACAGACGGTCGTCACGAGCCAAGCCGGATTGAACATGCCACAGATGGGACAATGGCGACATGCTGAGCATGCAATACTCCTCTAGGAGGTCCCGCATGTTGAATCAAAGGGCGACCCCGAATAGCCTCCAAGCGTGTTGCTCGTCTTCACGATCGAGCATAACCGATGGAGACATATTAAAGTCCATCAGCCACCCTGACCACTTTAGATGGCTGCTCTCCTCCATCTGGTGGTAGAACCAATGCCGCATCTAGCTTGACTCCCACTTTGTCCTCGTCGAGTCCAAAGCATAAAGTTCACGCTCCCCAAGTTGGCGTACTCACCCTTGCCGAGTCTCTTGGGCTGGCATAGGGTGTCATGAAGGAAGGTGAACAGCGCTGGGCTCGGCCACACTATCTCCTCCCGAGAGGCTAGTTGTAGACGGCCAGTCGAACAATTGCGCTAGGGGTAAGCTGTGCCATCTCTAACCTGTATAGCCAAAGGAGCTTGCAAACAAAGGTTGCCATAGGGATGTGGAGCTCGGAGTCAAAGTACACGACGAATACCACAGTCTCCATCTCCATCGGCTGGGGCTTTGTTTCGCCGGCGGCAGACAGGCGAATTGCCTCATGTTTTGAGATCTTCTCGTCATGCACCAGCAACCGAATCAGCTCCTTGATCGCCAGAGTCAGCCCCAGCACGTTCATGCAGACATCGTTCACATTCTTCGCCGCCTTCCACTGCTTGTTGGCGTTCGACGAGTCGCGCTCCACCAGCTCGTACTCCACCTCAGTCGCCGACGAGCTCCCGCGACCGCACAACCCGCCAAGGCTAGAGGAAGAACTAGCACCGCTACTCTGAGAACGTTGGTCGCTGCCACGACCCATCCTAGCGGAATGACGAACCGACTGCAGCACGCGCGAGAATGTGGGGCAAGGCACATCGGCGACTAAGGCGGTGGCTGCAGGGAATGCTAGCGACGACGGGACCAACCGGTGCGTGGAGACAGAGAAGGCAGAGGAGTAGCAAGTGGGAGGTTTCACCAAGAACGCCAGATTTAAAGACACATAACTTTTTTGGCCCTGTCTCAGAGCTAGCGACGACGGGACCAACCGGTGCATGGAGACAGAGAAGGCAGAGGAGTAGCCAGTGGGAGGTTTCGCCAAGAACGCCAGATTTAAAGACACACAAGTTTTTTGGCCCTGTCTCAGGAGCTGCCGAAGCGTGAAACGATAGCGCACGACGCGCCAATCGGGGGCAAATACATGTCCTCCACTACTGCACTACCAGACGACGCGGTCACCATAGGCGGGCCCATGGGCCCACTGTCCAATAGGCCAAAGGGACGGAGGGGGCCAAAAAGCCCGATGACATGGTTTCGACCTGCAGAAAATGAAGCTCTTTACCATGAGAGGCTATTATATAGCGGTGACCCCCACCTAGATCCATTTGGCCTGCTCGGCTTAAAGGGCCAATAAGGCATGTAAAAGACGTGTATAGCCCTAGTGTAGTGCCGAACTATGTAGGGCATTATTGTAATCGGACTTTATGGTTATATATATATGTGTGTGTGTGTGTGTGTCTGGGCAAAGAAAGAGGCCAGGCTAATTCATTTCCCACACTCACTCTACTAGTCTCTTTTTCTATTGTTTGGTCAGTAGCCACAACAGTCATACTTATGTGAACGAACCAAAGCCGATAATCAGCTTCTAAACGACGCAAAAAAATCATCTCATTTATTTGTTCAAATAAGATTATAAACCATATATCGGAAAGAACAAGTCCGTACCATCAGGTTTCCCTAATATTAGAGCAGCAAGAAGTCAATTAGGGTGTATAGTACTCCGCGTCAAAAGTTTTCTCAGAGCTGTCGTGTTTGGCAGGGCTCCGCCTGCTCCCAAGTAAAAAAAAAAAAGCGCCAGCTAGCAGCAATGAAAAATTACAGAGGGTTGTTTCAATGAATAATACAGATGATTTGTGAGCTCCATGTACTTCTAGCCAGCTTCTGCGGCCCAAAGTCTGTTACCGTAGCTCGTAAAAAAGAGCTTAAGGATTAATCACTCCATGGATATATACATTTGATGTTCGAGTATGAAGAGATTGCCCCAACTTTCCTCAGCAGCTTGAACCTCTGGGTGAACTTTCGGTGCATGTCAACATACGGTATGGAAGGCCCGAAGTTCCCGGATGGTAGCCAATGAGCCAAAATTAAACAATAAAAAAATGGATTATATTTCAGGGAGTTCGAATTTCACTACGATGATTTGAGGTTTTGATCGATTTCGATTTTTCGTCAGTGAAGATTTGAGATCTCGATGTCGATCGAGGCAAGTTTTGAGTTCAGAGATATTTGACGTACGTTTGCCATGGTTAATTTGGAT
This sequence comes from Dendrocalamus sinicus, assembly GCA_036346575.1. Classification (NCBI taxonomy): domain Eukaryota; kingdom Viridiplantae; phylum Streptophyta; class Magnoliopsida; order Poales; family Poaceae; genus Dendrocalamus; species Dendrocalamus sinicus. The sequence goes on along the minus strand of CM070643.1, from coordinate 28,347,312 downwards.
GATACAGCCAGCCACGTCACCATGGGCAGCGCACTGGGCACGCTCTTTGGCCTGTGTTAAATAAAGCAGCGGCTAGCAAAGCCGCGCATGTTGCCATGGTCCGACGTACTATTCGATCGATCTAACACGTCTTCGCCCTATCCCTATTGGATGCGGTGCCATCGTCATCATATGGATTTCGTACACATATTGACCTACGTGAGAAACATCGGATGTTTGATACTGTTGTGAGGGGTGTTCATACTTCCCTGCCCGTGTGCAAGAGGAAAATATGGCCTGTTTATTTACGTTTTTTAGTAACTTATAGCTTATTTTATACTGTAGTTAGCTTATTTTGTATTATAGTTGCTAATGGTTTTTATATAATTAAAATTAAAAAAATAAAAATAGAAATACAGATGAACCTATTACGGATAATACAAAGGAATACGAAAAAAAAGCTAAAAAATTAAAAAGCAAGAAAAAAACGAATATAAGAAACACCCAAAAACTGAAGTCAAAACTAGCGAGACCACACTTATATCTTCTTTTAAACAAACAAATAAGATGATTTCTCCATTGTTATTTCGAAACAATATATCATGATAGTATTTTTGAAATGGCCCATCAGTATCGATATTCAATTCGTTTATACAAGCGCCTACATTATAAAAAAAAAATCATAAACCGTAGCTGAAAATAATCCATTCAAAATCTAAGTCATATATTATCAGACCCACATGACACGACACGACACGTGGGTACCCAGTTTGCATCCTCCGTAAAGTGATCGATGCCACTTCAATAATTCGATCGATCTCCCGTCCATAACGCACTCTTGCAGAAAAGAAAATCGTTGGTTTGATGTATCTGCAGCCGCACACCAGGACGCATCAATATCTCAACAAGAAAGGATCAGCTGACTACTGATCGATTGGGACCTCTGGACAGAGTAGACATGAGTAACTGATTGATTTCACAGAACCAAACAAGAAGGGGTGTTAGCTATTGCATTTGCTCATCACTGCCATGCCAATTCCGCTCCATGCATTTTTACAAAACTGAGACAATGTCAGCTCAATCTAATTATAAAAGGTGAGCAACTTGGCATGTGGATTGGCTGCTGATATTAGGAAGTTGTCGTTTCATTTCACAAAACAACTCAAGAGACAAGCAACACTCCCCTCATGTGATAGCAGCTCCAAGCCCTCCCTTCTACTAGTAGTAGAGTATTTCGGAATCCTGCTAGGCTGTCTGTTCCTTTCATGGTTAGGACACCAACAATCTGCAAAAACATTATAATTTTAGTTATGGTGCCCAGGGAACGATGGGCAGCAGAATTGGATTAGTAGTAGAGTTGGAAACAGATGCGCGCAAGTTACCTGCAGATGAATTAGCGGAATTCGTCATGGAAATAGTCTTCCTCATCACTAAGGAAAACACTACCATAAAATGCATAGGGGTTCTCAATCATCTCCTCCAAAGTTAGCCTTCCATCATGATCTTTGTCTGCCTGCATTTTCAGATAAAGCAATCAAACATGTCATCTCCGGGGGATAAGAGACCCCCATCACATGAATGCCCATAAAAGGAAGATGCTGGAATACAATTGTCCTTTTACTTGACCAGACTACATATTAGGTGCCAAAAAGAAAATCAAATAGCTCCAATTACTATCAGAACACAAACAGCAGATAAAAATATAGGTGCTTGACTGTGTAAGTATGGACTAGCTCATTTCTATAATTTGTATCAAAACATCAGGTCTCCGTAGAGGCACATACTCTAAGTCCAACCCATGCTGAGAAAAGCAGTAATCCATTTATTTGTGTTTTCTATACACAAAATTAGGACTATTTAACCCTAAAGCTCGCTTTGGGTATATCAGAAATAAATTACCAAAGGATAGATCCATTGGAACATTTGGACAAAATTAATCCAATTCCTATTAAGTTTTTTGGGGAAAAAAGCCAATGCCTTGATTGCCTTCTTTCAATGCCCTTGGTTTAAACTAGACCATGACATGTGGTTTCCAATTCTTTGCACTTCCAATAAGATTGAGTTAAATCCACCTTGTGCAAACAGGAACCACATAATGTAAAGCCTACAATATCCATTCATCTGTGAATTTTTCTGCACTAAGCTAGAATTAGTGAACTTGAGATGGAATCATAAAATGAGAAACAAATGATTTTGCAACTAGGCAAGGAATGGATAGTGTATACCTTTGTATAGTGTCTTCTAGTTTGCCAACATGTCAAAACTTTTAAAAAATACATGCTATATTAGGTTTTTTGGGAAGACTCAGGATAAGCTGTTAAACCTGTTACCAATTGTGAGCTCATCCACTGCTTGGAATAGGAAAGTTAATAAGGAGTGAACCAATCAACCAATAGAAGAAAGACTTTTCTGTATCTATAAACATGTCTTCAAAAATTCATAACACTCAAAAGCCGGTAGCTCATAGTCATACCTGATGGTAAGTAAGCACAACTAACTCTTTGAAAATATGTCCATATCATTTATGTAATGCAAATGAGATTGCTGAACTAACAAATTAGAAATTAGAACTTCATAGTTCCTTTAGTATGTCGAGTGTGTTGTATGATCATACACATATAGACATAAAAACAACATTCCAACGTACCATGAACTGGTAAAGCAAAGATCAAAGATCAACGTATGCATAAACAGAGAGTGTGGAGCAATAATCTGAGGTCACAATGAACAATAGAAATGAAAAGCAGAAGCTCAGAGGCAAAATGTGAATCAAACCTCTGAAATAGCATGGGTGGCTTGCTGCCTAGCATAATAGTGTTCTGAAAGATGGAGCTTGTCCAGAACAGGTTCTAGTTCATGCTCTGAAATAAACCTACATAAAGAAGGATTTTTTTCAATGCATAAAAGAGAAGTTGACGATAAATTCCATAAGAGAAATTGCATCGTGAAAGGTCTTTAATTAAAGCTCCACTTGCATACCCATCATTATCTTTGTCAAGTTTGGAAAACCCATCCTTTGCGACTGTTATGTTCCCAACATGGGAAATATCTGCGTTCTCATCATCATAACCATGTATATGGTCTTGTAGTCCATGAAAGTACTCTTCAAAGTTTAGCTTTCCGTCACTATCTTTATCCCTCTGCCTGGATATGGGCATAATGGGCAAGGAATTTCAAAAGTCAGCTCAAGGAAACTGTAAGCACTCTCTTATAATGCACACAAATAATGAAATGATAACAGGAACATTCACCTTCATAAAATCATATAGTGATACAAAATTGACAAGTTTCCACAGACACGACAGAAAATATGTATGGTCATTCAACAGGTTCTTTGGTCTTCTGACCAAGATTCCAAAAACCGGAACCAGAAGAAATCCCGGTCGGCGGCCGATAACGGTAACCGGGTGTTACCGCCCGGTTACCGGAAAAACTGGTAAAAAACCGGTCACAATTTGAAAATCAAATTTTGAATTTTGAGATATTTTGAAACCGGTAACCGGAAAAAAACCGGCCAAAATTTGAAAATCAAAAATTCATACTGGTCGGTTTTTGGCGGTTACGGCCGGTAACCGCCGCGATTTTGAACCCTGCTTCTGACCATAGCAACATGTCTCACCCTTAGGTGTTACTCGGAGTTGCCCCAGCTTGGAGAGATTTTTAGGGATGTGTGTCACGACCCCTAGGGCGCAGGGCGTAATCGTGACTTGCCGCCGGAAGAGCTCGGGCCTGGCGGCGGCCCCGACCCTCCGTATTGTGCGCCGCCAGCAGGGAACTGGGAACAGGGGAGGAGGTAACTAATAGACTCTTTATTATTTCTTGCTTGCCCTCCCAACATTGGATGTCAAGCTATATATATAACTGATGGATTACAAGGAGGAGTCCGGACTGGACTTGTATCCTGACGCTGCTTTTTAAACGGGAATAGAATCCCTAATGGATTCGGTTTTAACTGAATTAGAATCCCTAAAGGATTTAACTGCCATATACCCGGAGAGGCTAAACCCTGTTCCGGCGGCTGTAGACTATGACATTTCTCCCCTCCTCGCGAAGCAGCTCGTCCTCGAGCTGAAATTCTGGGTAGGATGCCTGAAACTGAGCCAATGGTGTCCAGGAAGCTTCTGACAAAGCAGTTCCAGCCCATTGAACTAAGAGTTGCTGCTGTCCTTGGCGCCGTGCTGATTTGAGGACGCGCAGTGGAGTTGGCAGCACCCGGCCGTGGTGAAGTTGTGGTAATGGCGGTGGCGTCGATGGTGGAGCTCCTTGAAATTTTTTGAGCACTCCAACATGAAAGACGTCATGGAGTTTAGCACATGACGGAAGCTCCAAGCGGTAGGCAACCGAGCCAATCTTCTCAAGGATCTTGTAGGGGCCAAAATATTTTGGTCCAAGCTTGCTAGCTGAAGAAATGCCAAGGGAAGCAGCCGGCCGATGAAGAAGGCGGAGCCAAACCAAGTCGCCCACGTCAAAAGAAACATCACGGTGATTCTGATCATAATATTTCTTAGCATATGCTTGGGCTTGAAGGAGGCGGTCACGGATGTCGTGAAGGAGCTGATCACGAGCTAACAAAGAGGCTTCCACAGCTTGAACGACGGCCTCACCCTTTTCATACGTGCGCAAGGATGGAGGGTCCCTGCCATAGACGACCTTGAATGGTGTCGCGCGAAGGGCCGTGTGAAAGGATGTGTTGTAGCAATATTCAGCCCACGGAAGGCAGTCCATCCATTGACGAGGTCGATCTCCAATTAAGCAGCGTAAATACATGGCGATGACCTTGTTAACAGCTTCGGTCTGGCCATCGGATTGTGGATGGTATGCCGTACTACGGTGGAGGCGAATGTCGGCCAAACGAAACAAATCTTGCCAAAAGTTGCTGGTGAAGACTCGATCACGGTCACTGACAATGGATGTGGGAATCCCATGGAGGCGGACGATCTCATCAAAGAAGACACGGGCCACCGTTGTAGCGGAATATGGATGAGCCAAAGGAATAAAATGAGCGTACTTGGAGAAGCGATCGATGACCGACAGGATGACCGATTTCCCATGTACACGCGGAAGTCCCTCGATGAAATCCATTGCAATGTCGGACCATGGTTGTGATGGCACGTCGAGTGGTTGAAGGAGGCCCGCGGGCTGTAATTGTTCAATCTTGTTGCGTTGGCAAACTTGGCAAGTGCGGACAAAGTTTTGAACAATACGTTTAGCGCCTGGTACGTAAAAATCCTGGCGCAAGCGACACAGAGTTTTTTGAATGCCTTCATGTGCTGCATGGGCGGAAATAAGGATCTGCTGCAATGAAGGTGAGGAAGGGGGAACATAGACCCGGCCTGAGTGTAATATGAGCCCGTCCTGGACCGACCATGGTGCTGTCAGTTTTCCGGAAAGGATGTCGGTCTGAAGTTGCTGGAGAGCCGGAGTGTGCAGAACTTCATTGCGCAGTTCCGGAAAAAGTGAAAGGGCTGGTGATGAAATGGCCAGCAGGCTGGATGGAGGGAAATCACGCCGGGAAAGGGCATCTGCGACTGCGTTGAGGCGTCCCAGCCGAAATTCAATTGAAAAGTCGTAACCAAAGAGCTTGCTTACCCAATGGTGTTGGGGAATGGTGGAAAGCCGCTGATCCAGTAAGAACTTCAAACTGTAGTGGTCGGTGCGGATAAGAAATTCGCGGCCCCAGAGATACGGTCTCCAATGACGAACGGCTTGAACCAAGCCAATTAATTCGCGTTCATACGCGGGAAGCTTGGAATGGCGAGGTACCACCGGTCGACTGAAGAATGCGATGGGACCTTGGCCTTGGTGCAGCACAGCACCGATGCCTGACCCGGAAGCATCACACTCGACAACGAATCGTTGACTGAAATCGGGCATATGCAGAACTGGAGCTACAGATAAGGCTGCCTTAAGTCCCTCGAAAGCGTGTTGAGCGGTTGGGGACCATCCAAATGCCTCCTTCTTAAGTAAATTTGTTAATGGAGCTGCAATCTTACCGAAGTCTTGTATGAATTTGCGATAGTAGCCAGCAAGACCTAGAAAGCCACGTAAAGCTTTGATTGTTTTGGGTTGTGGCCATTCCGAGATTGCTTGCACTTTGGATGGATCCATAGCTACTTGGCCGTTGGAGATAACATGGCCCAAATATGCGACCGAAGATAATCCGAAGGAGCATTTAGACTTCTTGAGAAACAAAGTATGTTGACGTAGAAGCATGAGAACCATGCGAAGATGTTGCAAATGCTCGGTCCAGGAAGAACTGTAGATCAATATGTCATCAAAAAACACAAGGACGAAGAGACGCAAATAGGGGCGAAGAACTGCCTGCATTAAGGCTTGAAATGTGGCCGGTGCATTGGTCAATCCAAATGGCATAACCACAAACTCAAAAAGTCCCTCATGAGTGCGGAAGGCTGTCTTGAAAACATCATCTGGATGCATGCGGACTTGGTGATAGCCCGACCGAAGATCAAGTTTAGTGAAGAAGCGAGCTCCCCGTAGTTCATCCAATAACTCATCGACCACCGGGATCGGAAATTTATCTTTGATTGTTATCTCGTTGAGGGCCCGATAATCCACACAGAATCGCCAAGTCCCGTCGTGTTTTTTGACCAAAAGGACTGGAGATGAAAAACTGGAGTGGCTATGCCGAATCAAACCTTGGTGGAGCATGGACTTGCATTGTCGTTCCAGTTCGTCTTTCTGATGGTGTGGGTACCGATAAGGCCGCATCGAGCATCTGATCGCACCGGACGGAGCGTGATCCGATGGTCTTGAGGCGGCCGAGGCGATCCACGTGGTTCTCAGAAAGAGGTCGCCAAGTCGCCCGATAAGGGCCGCAGGAGGCTCGGTGGACCGGGCGATAGTATGTATAGTTGGAGCAGCGGACAATCCCTGCCATTGCACCCTGCGACCTTCCAACCAAAACATCATGGTGAGGTCGTCGAAATCCCAGAGAATGGGGCCCAAAGTCTTCAACCATTGAACTCCCAAGACGATGTCAAAACCACCCAAAGGGATGCCATATGCCTGGATAGTAAATGGGGTCTGATTCACTAGGATCGGAAGAGCACTGCAGAATCCTGTGCAGGCCAGATGGTCCCCATTTGCTATTTTGACATTGAGGCCTTGTCGGGGAAGCAAGTGCAGTGCGGCCAATGTGACAGCCCGCTCACTCAAAAAGTTGTGTGTTGAGCCCGAGTCGACAAGGGCGACGAAAGAATGAGGACCAATAGTAATCGCCAAGTGCATGGTGCCCCCATTGGATGCTCCCGTGACTGCATGGAGGGATATCTCAGGTGAGATTTCTTCGGTTTCAATGGCATGTAGTCCCGGCTGATCCACGGCTCCGTCGCCATCCTCATTCATGTCAATGTAGGTCAGAAAAGGTTGCTTGCAACGGTGTCCTGGTAGAAATTTCTCATCGCAGTTGTAACAGAGACCTCTGGAGCGGCGATCGGCCAGTTCTGTCGGAGTGAGTCGACGGAACGGCTTTGATGGTCTTCCTCACGAGGTTGCGATCCATCGGCGGTGCGCCCTGTGGGTGTCTGGGCGGTCGGTGTAGAAGGGGTCGTTCTTTGTGGCGCCGAGGACGCGGTCTTGAAGATGTGGTGGCGTGCACGGCGGGAGGTGCGCACGCCGCTCGTATGCACGGGCGAGGCTCATTGCCACCTGGAGGCTAGCTGGTTGCTGAAGTTCAACATCGGTTCGAATTGGCTCAACCAATCCTGCAGTGAAGATTTGAACCTGCTGCAGAGGTAGGAGACGATCTGCTCGACAAAGTAAGGCCAAGAAACTGGTTTGATACTCGCTGACCGATCCCGTCTGCCGGAGGCGAGTCAGTTCCCCTAAGGGATTGTTGCGGGTTGGTGGTCCAAACCTCATGTGGCAGAGTTCTTTAAATTGGTCCCAATTCGGCTGTCCCTCGTCTCGCTCTAATTGGAAATACCATTGTTGAGCGATTCCAGTGAGGTGGTACGCAGCGAGCCATACCTTGTCAGCTTCCTCTGTGCGCTGTCCTCGAAAGAACTGGTCACACCTGTTTAACCAAGAAAGGGGGTCATCGGCGCCGTCATAAGTGGGAAACTCCAGCCTGTGATATCTTGGTGCGTTGGAATATGAGTTGGGCGGCAGGTGCTGGCGCGGACCCATGGGAATATGCGGCATCGTTGGCGATTGGTGAAGAAATTGCGGTATGGGTGGCGGCAGGCGGAACATGGCGTTGGTAGTGGTCGGCGGGATTGCAGGATGAGTGGCGGTAGATGAAGCCGGATAGCCGGACATGGATGTCATCAGGGCTGTGTGGCTGGTGGTGACGGGAAAAGATGGATCGGCGGTGGTGGCGATGTTTGGCGTGGCGGAGGCGGCGGCGGAAGGAGTTGGAAGTAATCCTGGGGCCCCGAAAGAGGAAACCCTCTCCGATTCAAGTTCCGCCAGCTTGGTGTGGGTGGTGATGCTCTGGCGCGTCAGATCGGAAATCTTATCTTGCATCTCCGCCAGCTGCGCCTGCAGTGCCTTGAACATGGTGCTCACGGATGAGGCGTCATCCCCAGAATCCGAGCTGGGCATCCCTGATACCAAGTTGTCACGACCCCTAGGGCGCAGGGCGTAATCGTGACTTGCCGCCGGAAGAGCTCGGGCCTGGCGGCGGCCCCGACCCTCCGTATTGTGCGCCGCCAGCAGGGAACTGGGAACATGGGAGGAGGTAACTAATAGACTCTTTATTATTTCTTGCTTGCCCTCCCAACATTGGATGTCAAGCTATATATATAACTGATGGATTACAAGGAGGAGTCCGGACTGGACTTGTATCCTGACGCTGCTTCTTAAACGGGAATAGAATCTTAATGGATTCGGTTTTAACTGAATTAGAATCCCTAAAGGATTTAACTGCCATATACCCGGAGAGGCTAAACCCTGTTCCGGCGGCTGTAGACTATGACAATGTGTCATACTTAAAGGGTTTACTAGAATATGGTCCATTTATTGCAACAGATTTAAGATAAAGAAATATTTGGTATATGTGTATGAGGTTCTAGTACATGGTGTTGTCTTTAAAATTTTGAAATACGAAGGAAGAAGTAGATTTAACAGCTATAGTTGTATCAATGAGGTGGAAAGAAATTTAATTGCCAACACTACAAGGGCAAGAGTTATATGTGACAACATGAAAGCTTGGCTTAAAAAAAGGTTTTACAAGCTAAAAAAATGTTTTACAACTGTAATATGAGATTAGGTGCTTTTTATAAATACCAATGTGCATTTAGTATCATTTGGTGTTTAGCTTGAGAAAAATTGGGCCTTTGATCAATATCCAGGGCAGGCCTAGAGTAAGTCCCACCCGAGACAAGCCTAGCGTAAGGCCAACCTGATTTGACATCTTGTCCTACGCCCACTCCAGGCCCAACCTAAGCCTAGCCCAGGCCCAACCAACCTGACATGAATCCTACCCCAACCCAGACCCAATTATTTCAATGGTGTGATTTAACTTAATCAGACGACTATTGTAATATGATGATGCCGTGAAATAATTGAGCTTCTTTTGCACTCAACTAAACAAGAGATAATATTTTGTTTCAACCTCGAAAGAGGTGGGGCAGGGTTATTAGTTTCAACAGTCCCATAAATGTATTGTGTGAGTGCTAAACAATGCATTTCGTGAGGCTAACAAACTCGCTTCACACGAGCCATCCAAATTTAACACCTCATCCTCATGTGACATAGACGGAACATGTAGATATGAGATGATTCAAGAACAAGAATAAACACTATGAGAATTTTCAAGAGACATGACAAAGGTTAGACAACTCAAAACTGGTCAGTGAACCAAACAACCCCTCCATTTTGAAGCATTATACCATCCAAGTACATAAATCATCTACATAAGTGAGCATGGTAAAATTGTGCACCCTTAGTTTGCATTAAGGTAGGTGGGATCTACCAGGAATTCAAGATTACTAGCAAAGTGGCACGTGCTAGTTTTGACCAAAGCCCAACGGCTCTGGAACTATCATCCTAGTATCTAGTAGCAAAAATCAGTTTCCTAGCTGAATCCGGTTCCCCACTATAGTAAGATTAATCTCAAAAGTATACAACTCTCGATGGTTAGTGGACAGGATCTGATACTTCGGGACTGAACCCAAAGGAGTGATTATTATTGAGCTTATGTGCCTTCTACGACTAAAACCCAATATGGCAGCAATTCAAGGTCTTTGAAGATATGCCACTGAAAAGTTATGTAAAAATAGTATTACGGTAGAAAATGGGCATATGGTTGAAGAAGCATGCACCTTATTTCTTGTTTGCAGAGCAAGTTGATAATTTTGGGATTCTCTGAATCACTTGGATTAAGGAAGCTACAGCAAAACAATTCAGAAAACATTAACGAACAATCAAGAATCAGAAAACATTAATGAACAATCAAGAATCAAAATAAAAACTTGATCTTTGGAACAACCCAAATGAATACATACTCGTTGAACTCAACTTTATTCAGGAAACCATCGCCGTCTGCGTCCGACGCGTTGAAGTGCTCCTCCTTCCACCACGGGAACCCCAGCGAACTACCCTCTCCTGCAAAGCATAAATCAATCAGCTCGCTCTGCATTAGTACATTGTCTCGAAGATTTCTTTCCATATATTGTTGTCTTCCTGACTTCCTGTGCAAATAAAAGCAGGAATTTTTGCCGCATTACCATGGGACTCCTCGTGCAGCGCCCGGAAGACCCCGAATGAGACGATCCCATCGCCGTTCTTGTCGTAGAGCTCCATCTCCCTAACGGAGCGGTGGAGCTGGTCGGCCCTGGCCTGCTCGAGGTTCCACCTGGTGAGCTCGTCGAAGGAGACGAAGCCGTCCTGCGGGAAGAGGTCGATCTTGGGGAAGAGCGCGCGGATGCGGTCGGCGAGGTTGAAGCGCTCGTCGTCGTTGACGAAGTGTTCGTCCTTAAGGAACTCCTCCCACTCCTTCATGTGCTCGTCCGCCTCGCCGTCGCCCTCACCGCCGTGGAGGATGCGGTAGTGCTCGCGCTCCCACTCCTTGTCCTCCAGCCGCCGCTCCAGCTCGGCGATGGCCGGGTCGAAGGGCGCCGCGTGGTAGTTCTTCTGCTGCCCCCCGTTGCCTACGGCTCCACCGGTTGCGGCTCGAGAGGATGAGGCAGAGGAGGAAGAGGAGCCCTTGGGGTGGAGCTTGAGGCGGCGGTGGAGGCTGCGGCCCTGTGGCTTGAGGCGGGGGGAGTAGGAGGAGAGGAGCAGGAGCAGGAGGAAGGCGAATGTGACGTAAAGGAGAAGGACGGCGGCCGGAGACTTCCGCCCCGCCGAGGCCGCCGCCGGCGGCGTCATCGCCGACGAGAGAGCGGGAGATCAGACGTGGGCGACGAGCGAGAGCGAGGGTCGGTTTACGGGTCGGAATTTGGACCCGTTTAACTTATAACCCGCAAGAGAACTCCCTTAACGGGTCGCGCGAGGACATGCTAAGCCCGCTTCGCGGTGACGGGGAAAGCGCTGGCGGCGCCAATCGCTGCTCGACACGTCGCTCGCAGGAGTATTTGCTCCGGTTGAGTTCAGCTCTGGAGTAAATCCGCTAAGGGTGGGTCAAACAACATCAGTATTTTCTCGATTTGGAGACCATTAGCCTTTCACCAATAAGGATTAACTTGCATGTTCCAATCAAAGGGTATAATAACTGGTAGCATCCATGGCTCTTTTACTATCTTTGCAAAGCTTCATGGCAAAACATTATCCAGTATGGCACGCAAGCCACACGTGGCAGCACGACAAACGCTGCCTGAATAAACGCAGCATTTTTCGTAGTGGCGCTGCACTGATGCTGTGACTAGGTGAGTAAGTAATATGGCCCTTGTGGAACAAAACAGCATCCAGCTCAACTAGCTCCAGATTATCTCATCCATAGGCTGTTCATTTGATCCGGAGAAGCCCACAGCGCTGCTGCGCTTGGCGATGAGATCATGTTTTCAGAGGAGCTTTCTTCTCCCTGTCGGATATCCGAGCAGGTGCATTCGTGTGCGACTTGAAACGACCTCGCCCGCCCTCCTCTTTTTCCTGAAAGTTTCAGATCACTGGTTTAGCAACGTTGCAGTAAATTGATGAAATAGTCGGGATCAGGGTTCAAAATCCTGGCGGTTACTGCCGGTTACCGTTTTTACCGGTGGAGACCGGTAACCGAAAAAACCGACCGGTATAAATTTTTATTTTCGAATTTTAGCCGGTTTTTTCCGGTTTTTCTAGTTACCGGTTTCAAAACATCTCAAAATTCAAATTTTGATTTTCAAATTGTGACCGAGTTTTCCGCTAACCGGTCGGTTACCGTTACCGGCCGCCGACCGGGATTTCTTCCGGTTCCGGTTTTTAGAACCTTGGTCGGTATACCCTGCTGCTAAAACTGAAAATGTGATATGTACACTGCATATGTATATATTCTTAATGTTTTAACATATGATGAACTGAGACTCAGGCAGGTAATAACCTCCTCTTTTACTATCTGGATATATTTTTAATGTTTTAAGAGATGATGAACTGAGACTCAGGCAGGTAATAACCTTCTTCTTTACTATCTGAACGACATCCTCATCTTGAAGACCATGGCCCAGGCCACAATGTTGCGGATAGTGCCTCGCGCTGGCTCCCCATACAAGCACATATTTCACATCCTTAAGCAAGCTCCTATGGATATGATTGCAGAAGTCTTCAACAGTGCAGCCACCTCTATCCTGATGGCACAAAACGACAGACATCAAAGAGGCTGTGCTCCTTAGAACAGCAAGCAGTGCGGGGCATAAAGGGGAAGAAGACGTACAGTAGAAAGAACAACTGGATCTGTGAAATCTGGTTGCTGACCCTGCGGCTTTGTATACACTCTCACTAGACCCATTTCCTCCCACATTCTTGCCAGTAACCTGTCCAAGTTCAGCTGTGAAGAAGAAATAGTTCCAGTTATATCTAAGATACAAAGACACGCATACAAAAATAATAATAAAATGGAACCAACTGAAGATATTGCAAAATGCGATACCTACGTGCACTGTGATTTTAAATATGGCCGCACAACAATTTAACTTTTGGACATACCACAAATAACTAAAAGAGTGTATGAAAGTTTAATTGAGGGAAAGCAGGTGAAAGATGAAACATGCCTGCAAATTGCAGCTGATCACAAGTGAATTTGGTTGCCGAGCAAGCTTATCCACATCATCAATACCGACAACATCGATCTTGTTATATACATAAACACACTTAATGTACTTCCGATTTCCTTCAATGACATCAATGAGATCATCCACAGTAGCATCCTCACGGAATAACACCTAAAGTAAACCAAACAGTTGAGTTAATTGAAAAGGCACGCGCATGCTCACTCACTCAGCACACACACGCACCTCTGCATTATGAATCTTGTACTCATGCAGTATCTGATAGCAGAGCTTCTCATCAACATGAGTCAAAGGCAAAGTGCTGTTGAAAGAAATCCCACCAGTCTTCTTCCTTTTGAAGTATATCTGTTTGTACACACAGAACTGATTTACCAGAAATATATATAAAAGGTATAAATGCACATATGAAATGCTTCATAATCAACAGAGTATATAGTCGGTAGTTTACAACACAAACTACATACTTAGGCCTCATTTAGGAGATAGCCATAGGCCATGTGGCAGTAAGATTTGACTCACAGAGCTAGTTGGTTGAGTAACATAGTTCAGGTTAGCACTTGTCCATAGGAAAACACCTCACGTCCTAAAATAGTCGTACTGGATGTTCGCAAAAAGGTGATCTAGAACCTTGATAACTCTCCACACAAAGCCAACCGTTGATTTACACCCACTTTCCCTTGATATCAAGAGTCCAACTAAATTTAGTGTTGAGTTTTGTACACAATATATGGTATGCACATTGTTGTTTCTCATCAAAGATGGGCCAAAATCAACAGAAGATACCAAATTTGAATCAGTGTTTTGTGAAGTTATAACATTAGCTTTATGTAAGATCGTCCAAATGATTTCATCTCTTTTTATTTTGATCTGTGTCCTTGTTTTCCATATAGTTGCTTCTTGATGTTTGCAAATTAGCACATGCTCCTGCTGTAGTAAGGAGCAAGGATGGGTAGGCCAGTGAGATGTATGCTTTGGTCGTACAAACTATGGGCATCTTTGAACGATATACTTGGGACTACTTTCCTAAGGATTTTTTTTAGTTGATTCAGTTTTGAATTGCCTCAATTATACACCCAGTCAGATAGTCAGATCTATGTGGGAACTGACTTATACTACACACCCATGCAAAACAGACCATTCAATTCAGATTGTGCAGCACCATGCCCCAGGAGTGGCAAGGGAAGCTGCACTCATCTGTTCCCACAAATGGTCCAGATTTTACTTGATGGTAATAATGTGGACCTGGCATAATCATTGTGCAGGTCAGAATCACGTCCAGGACAATCTATTTCTTGAAAACATACAAAATGAATGCCTCGTAAACCTTGTTTGAGCTCAGAAGGTTCCAACATACAATTTCAATGTTGCATAAAGTATTTTTCTCTATAGTTGTTTCATATCCATTTTTATCCCATTTCACACTAAGCAACTGTATACCTGAGGAGGCCTTTTGTTGAGACGGAGTCCAACAGCTTCAAGTTCCCTAGTTAATATTTGGCGATGTCCTTCACTCTGAAATGAAATTTAGAACAAGAATCTAATAAGCAAATAGAACTCAGGTAAAGCTCGGATCATGTGCAATCAAATGTAAAAAGGGAAAGATTGTATGTAATTAAATCTTCTTGTTTTTTTTTTAAAAAAAAATACACACTCCATTACACCACACCTCTTGATCTACACCCTCCACTAAGCTTTTGTAAGAAGTTTCAAGTAAGTATAGCATTGATTGAAAGATGGTGTATAATTCCTCTTCTGTAATTTAGCAATATTTCAGCAGATATACAAACATGTAGAATTTAATTGAACTCGAAGCTCGAGGCAATAAGTAATTTTACAGGCTTTTACGTACTGCTAGAAAAGCTGAAAACATCTAGTGTTGAACATACTCCGTCCAGTCACAAATACATTTTGGACATTGACACGGTCTCCAAAACGCAACTTTGACTACTAATTTCCATTGTAATATAATTATAACAAAAATAAAATTATAATATTACGAAATTACTTTTCAAGACAAACTATGCATATAGTTTTCATGTATCCAATCTAAATATTTAAAAAATATCGATAGCCAAAGTTTTGAAAGTTTGACTGCACGTATCCCAAAGCGACTTGTATTTGTGATTGGAGGGAGTATATAACAATTACCATGCGATGTTAAAAGAAAAAGGATACTAATGATAGCTAGCCAAGTCCTCTGCTACCATATGATTTTCTAAGAATTTTTCGTGTTCCTAATTTTATCCTTTTTAAGACACTTCCTTAATTATTCACTTACTTTTCAAACTGTCAATTCTTTAACCTTTTTATTCTTTTAGTCCCAATGTTTTCTTTAAAATTTTCTAACTTCGAATTTTGCAGCCTAAAGTTTCTCTCAAATAAGATAATTTTATAATACAAAATATACAAAGGTACTTCCAAAGTTGAGAAACTTGATAGATGAAGGGATTAGTTGAGAACTTTTGAGACTTGAAAGGATTCTGCTACAAAAGGTGATATTTAGCTGCTCTTGAGAATTACATCCAACTTATGGGGACTGGAATATCCTACTCTGTAGATGAAGGAGGGCAGAACACTACCCTAAAGAGACCTAGAGTCCAGGACATGTGTCTGTTCCCCCTCTCTTTTTTTCCTAACCTCCTACCATAAAATCTTCATTACGCTTAGAAAACTTAGCTTTTCTAAAAATAGAATAAAAAGGGATGCACGAGCAATGAAGCAAAGCTGATACAGTTACACTACATACTTTTGAGGCATCCAGAACCATCAGCACAAGATCTGATGACTTGGCGACAGCAATAACCTGAAAACAGGAACAATGATGCAACATCAAAAATAATGTCATGGAGCGATTTGTGGGTAAAGAAATCAGCACATATCATAATAATTAAACTGATAACAGCATTTACCTGCCTACCACGACCCTTGCCTTCAGAGGCTCCTTCAATGATACCAGGAAGATCAAGAAGCTGGATTTTGGTATCATTGTAATGGATAATACCAGGAATGCAAGTGAGGGTTGTGAACTCATATGATGCAGCTTCAGAATGTGTCCCAGTTAACATAGTTAAAAGAGTTGACTTTCCAACACTGCAATATGAATTCTCAAAAACATGAATCGTATTGATGTAATAAATCTGAGCGAACAACTAGATTGAGCCTTCTATGCTTTACAACACAAACAAGAAAGAAATTTTCAGCTTAAGTTAGTAACCATATCAAAAAGGACATGAGATAATATTAGACAATAGAAAATAATTATAGCTTGAGTTGGGTCATCAGTTAATTCAGATTTCAGATTTCCACTATATGCAAGCAATAGATACCACAGTTAGTTTGACAGACAGGCATGCGTCAAGAATACAAGGAAGCAGATGATATATCTGGAACACACAAGGTTCTCCTATTGATTATAACAGAGTACAAGAATTATAAATCCACCGCTACAAACCAAAAGGCTTCAAACCCAAAATTGTAGTACTCAATTTACTCGCATAAGAGTAGGGGTGCAAACGGAGCAGATAATTCCTGACCGTCCGTTCGTCCGAATAAATTCAGATCTTATTCGGAGTGTGAAACCGGATATCCGTGTTTTTTGTCGAATAACGGATTTGGATTCGGATCAGGATATTTTTTTGCCGGATATGGAAATGGATTCGGAAAAGAGGTATCCATCGGATTCGGAGCTAAACGGAAAATTAGTCAGAGTTATCCGTAACCATCTGGAATGAAGCCAATAGCAAATAGGAAATATCCTAAGGGCGCCTTAGCGAAAAAACACACAAACATATCTCCTCCTCTTTCCTCCTGTTCGGTTCCTCCCAATTGGTGCCTAAGCCCAATTTGACCCAGCCGCCGTCGCCATGGATGGCCTGCACAGTACAGACGCCTGCTTCTCCCCAGGAGGGCCATGTCGCCACAGGAGAGGCCCCCTGCTGGGCTGCTGGACATAGGCAGGTAAGATGAGAATGCTGAGAATGGGTTTTCTTTCTCGGGAAGAGAAAAGGTTGGTTCTTTGGTGTGTTCTTGGATGGCCGGCCGTCTGAATTGCGCCTTTGTTTTTTCTTGTGTGCCTGGGTTGGATTGGATGGCACAGGGTTGGATTGCAGTGGCACAGGCGGTACTTGGCAGAGTTGTTGCAGGAGCACCAGAAGCTGGGGCCATTCATGCAGGTGCTCCCAATCTGCAGCAGGCTGTTGAATCAAGGTGAGAGGTTTGATCCGATTCTTAGCCTCCATTGTTCTGTTTCTTGAGTGGACAGCATTATTGGATTAGATTGGAATTTGTCTTTGCTGATTCACGTTGGCCTAATTCCTCCTCTTACTTGTCTTTGGTTTATGCAAACTTTGCTCGGTGACTACATTTCTGTTTAGGGAGGTGCAATCCTTTTGTGTCAATAGGTCCTGAAAGGATGTAGTTTGGTTATTAAGAAATAAAGACTGTATCTTTTCTTCAGTGGCAGGAAGTTTTCCATGTTCTTGTGTTAACGGTGTGTGCTAATGTTTGCTTTTACACACATGCTACCAGAGATAATGCGGGTGTCGAGCATGCTTCGCTAACAAGGTGTTGGGGACTTTGAGAGGTTGCCAGTCGCAAGTCCAAACCAGATGCATCCATTGTCCCCCATGCCCAACTTTTGTGGAAATGGTTCATCTTCCAGCAAATCAGTGTTAAACAGCATGAGTAATATCAGGGCGAGTGCTTACAAGATATACCAGACTCCCGACAAGATGGCGATAACGGGTAGGATCCTCAAGAAGATCACCATCAGTAGCACGAAGCTGAAGGGAGAGCTCCATACGAGTCTCAATAGTGCGAGTGTCAATCAGACCAGACCGATTAAGAAGATCCTAGACATACTTCTGCTGGGAGAGGTAGAAACCTTCAAGCGTGGAAGAAACCTCAATCCCAAGGAAGTACGTAAGCAAACCAAGATCAGTCATCAGAAACTACTTACTGAGATGATTCTCCACGTATGTGATGAATGAGTAATCGTCACCAGTAATGAGCATATCATCCACATATAGAAGTAGTGTCCTACCTCGAGGTGATACATGGACAAAAAGAGCAGGATTGTGGGCACTGAGAGTGAAACCGACAGCAATAATTAGTGAGGTGAAACGTGCAAACCAGGCACGAGGGGCCTGTTTGAGGCCATAAAGAGCACGACGAAGACAACAGACATAGCCATCTGGAACAGAATACTCAAATGGTGGCTGCATGTAAACTTCCTTATGCAAAACACCATTAAGAAATGCATTCTTAACATCCAGCTAAGAGATAAACCACCGGCGAACAGAAGCAACCGCAACAAAAGTGCGAACAGTGGTCATATAGGTAACAGGGGCAAACGTCTCATCGTAATCACGACCATACTCCTGCTGGAAGCCACGAGCCACAAGACGAACCTTATAGCGCTCAATAGTACTATCAGAACTGGTCTTAATCTTGTACACCCACTTACACGTGATAGGACGAGCATGTACAGGCGTCGGTACAATATCCCAAGTCTCTGTACGTCTAAGAGCATCAAGCTCCTCTGCTATAGCAAGCTGCCACTCAGAATAAGAAGCAGCCTCACGATAAGAACTAGGCTCAATGACAGAGAGAGTATGAGTGGTCGAAGTAAAACCAAGACGATCAGGAGGTCGAAGGGATGTCCGGTCATGAAGGGCATAACGAGGAGATCGTCTCGATAGTGGAAGCAGGACGAGGGGCTCAATCTCGATAGAAGAAAGGTTGAAATTCATCAAAAACAACGTCTCGTGAGAGTCTAATCCGTCGAGCAGAAGGATTATAGCAGCGATAACCCTTATGCTCAGAACTGTACCCAAGAAAAACACACTCAACTGACTGAGCTGACAGTTTGGTGCGCTCATGAGGCTGCAGCAGGACAAAACAGGTGCAACCAAAAACACAAAGGTGACTGTACTAGGGGGCTCTAGAGTAGAGACGCTCTATAGGACTGAAATCCTTAAGAGCAGTGGAAGGCTGTATATTGATGAGATATACAGCCATAGAAACAGCCTCCGCCCAGAACTGTGGTGGGACGTGAGAAGAAAGAAGAGTGCGAGCAGTCTCAAGCAAAAGACGATGCTTGCGTTCAACAACCCCATTCTGAGTATGGGCACTAGGACAAGAAGACTGGTAAAGAGTGTCCTGCTCAGAAAGAAATTGTCTGAAAGCACCAGAGCAGTACTCTCTAGCAGAATCACAGCGAAAAGTACGGATAGAGAACTCAAACTTAATACAAACTATCGTGGCAAAGCTACGATAGATCACAAGAAACATAGCACGATTAGACATAAGGAAAAGCCAAGTGAAACGAGAATAATCATCAATGAAAAGTGCATAGAATTTATGCTCGCCTTTTGAGATAATAGGCATAGGTCCCCATACATCTAAATGAACTAAATCAAAAGGACGAGAAGACATGGACTCGCTAGAATGATAAGGAAGTTGTAGCTGCTTGCCCAGCTTACAACCCTGACAAAACATAACGTGTCAACAATAACACGTCCAAGAACACCCTAACGAACTAATGAAGAAAGACGGGACTCACACAGGTGTCATAAACGGTTATGCCACTACGTAAAAGTTCCAGAGGTGGTGGCAGCAATGGCAGTAAAAGCAGACGCAGTAGGAGTAACTGAAGTGGACGCAAGGTGGAGGTAGTCGAGAATGTAGAGACCCTGACGATCCCTATGGCACCGCCGAAGAAAGCCGCATGGTAGGCGAGGATCAATGGAACAAAAAGTCGGTGGACAAAGAATACTCGACGGTGATGGACAAGGAAGTACCGTCAGCTGTCTGAACAGAGATAGGAAAATCAGGAGGTCCTACTAAAGAGAGATGTAGAGTCCGGTGTCATGTGAAAAGAGGCACCAGAATCTAGAACCCAAGAGGTACCTAGAAAAGACGTCTAAGCTAAACTGGCAGAACCCGCTAAGCTGTGAGAGAGCTGCTGAATAGAGTCATCTTTCTGAGCAGAAACTGATGAGCTGGTCTATCCTCTTGTGAAGGAAGGGCCTCCTTCCCCCCTTTGGTCACCCACCCCCACGTGCCTTTCCGCTTTTTCCGCACTGCACAACTCCGGTAGTCATGCCTGAAATTCTTGCAATAGTTGCACTGAACTCTAGTTGGTGCGAAAACAGGAGCGGAAACAAGCACATGGGAAGAGGCCGTAATTGAAGCAGATATCACTATCGTAGTCGAAGGGGCAACAAGCACAGTCGGAATAGACTGTGCTGCTAACCTGAGACGAAACTCTTCAGCCCAAAGCGTCAAAAGGGTCTCTGTAACAGTCGGCCGTGAAGAGTGGCTCAGCAGCTGAGCTCTGACAGGCTCAAACTCTAGGCAGAGGTGGTGACTCGAGCGGAGGCGGCCCAGGTGACGGCGGCGGCGGAGGCCTGGGTGGCGTCGGAGGCAGCGGAAGAACAAGGTCAGAGCCCTAGCTCTGATACCATATTATGAATATTGTGTGCATATTCATGAGGCCCTAAGGGCAATATATATAGGGAGTACAAGGGAATAAACAGAGAAATATGCCATATACAGATTAAAAAAAACGAAAGCATATAAGGAAACGAATAACAATCATATTCTATCCTTAACAGTGTGTACTAGTGGTTCAGCAAAGCTGACACTAAATACATTGCAAGGTTGTATTATCATTACCTCCCATCATCACTGGTTCACATCTGCTATCACCCTAAAGACAATGAATGTGTATATTGAATGCACTGCTACTGACCTTACAAAAGCAAAGACTGTTCTGAATACGTGTGTAACATAGTGCTATCTTTTAGATTTAATATATGTCCTTTTGGGTGAAGATTAAACTTATTTGTTGATGCACTTGTTACTTATTTGTCTAGGCTGCAATGTTCTCTAAGTCCGTGAAAATAAGTTTGAAGTGGAACTAGTCGAAGTGGTATCTTAAGATGGAAGCAAAACCGTTTACCCTGATCTTTCATGTCATAAAATGGAGGTTTCACTATCTAACATTGTTGGGCCCATCGGCATCTCCCTAGATGAGACACAGGTAATTATTAATGCCTGCAAGATTAGCAAGGGCCTTCTCATATCTGGATTCATAATTGAATAATTGATATATCAATCTTCCTTGTGTGGTCAATTGTTTTCTCTAATGCAAATTGTAATGTTCTTTCTGTATTTAGAACTAACTTAAAACCATTGCTTTTCCTATTTACTTAATGGAATATTTTCTGCTTGGATGCTTTGAATTCAAGTTTAATGTTCGAGCAAGTGAAATGATTCAACTGTGTATCTAAAAGTGTAGGTTATCTCCCTTTTAAACAAAATGCAATTGCAAACAAAAAGTTGTCCATCAAACAAGGAGCCTCGTATTTCGGTGTCTATCCCTCCAACAAGAAGAGACATCCTACATGCTCGTGATTTGGCAGAGGTAAAATCTGCAAGTCCCTATCCTATTAGCCTTTTCCATTGCTTGTTATCGTGTGATATAGTTAAATTTGCTTTTTAAGCTACTAATGTAGTAATATAGTTGCATTTTGGACATGTAGTATGGTTGATTGATCCTTATTCGTGCGACATACATGGTTTCTGTTTTCGCGCATTATCCGACTATATTCATAATCGAGACTAACCGTATTCGAAGCAATATGTATTCGCTTTGCGTTCGTATCCAAGACTATCCATATTCGTATTCATATCTAACACTATCCATGTCCGACTCCAAGACCGAGAAAAAATGTGGAATAGGATATCAGATAAAGGAAATCTATTCGTATCCGCTCCGATTGCACCCTCTATATAAGAGAGATACCTGGGAAATCCAATAAGCGCAACACGACCATGCCCAAATTTTGTGACTTCAAAACCATCTCCTCCTCCACTGGAACCCTATATGACCAATGAGATGACAAATTTAACGATAGAAATTCAAGGAACTTCCATGTTAAGACTATTTCTTCTTTCAGAGGATGTTACTAAAAAATCTTGAAGTTGAAGTTATGAAAGAATTCAGTAAAAATTGACCAAGAAACAACAACACAATAGCTTCGCATGATCATCTAATTTGTAACCAAATCACAACAACAAATATTTTAATTAAATACTCAAAAGATTCTTACGTAGCACCATTATTCATAAATACCTTTGGAGGCTCCAATAATTGTGTCCTCAACTTTGCAATTTTTGCCTTCAGTTGTCCAAGATGATATTCTATGTAACAATAACAAAGAAATATTATTCCCATAGTGTATATGCAAAATAAACTTTGATATGGCATTACATACCATAATGACTTTTAGCAAAATTAGGGTGGAAATCAAACAAACCACAGATAATCATTGATTGATTAAACAACAACAAAGTCTTCTGTTCCAAACAAGTTAGGGTAGGTTAGGAATGAAACTTTCTCAAAATCAAAGAGATGAGAGCCTTGAAATAAAAACTTACAATGATAAAACCCTAAGCCATACATCCTGCTATCTGAGCCGAAAGCCTAAAACACTGCCTCTAACTTTCTTATGGTTCCGATATGTGGATCGCTAACTTCCAGGCGCTCCTATCCAAACCTAATTCTTTAGATACATTCCAAACCCTCACGTCTCTTTTAACTGCTTCCTCCCATATCAGTCTTGGTCGACCTCTGCCTCTTCTTACCAAGGTTGTTATGGCGTCGAGATATCGACGATATCTCGTCGCCATATCGCCGTGGCGGACCGGAGGCTCCATCCCGTCCGGACGATATGGAGGTGCACCGTATCGCCGCCGCCGCAGCGGCGACGCGCCGCCGCCATCGGATCTATCGCTCCGCGCGGCCGGATCCGCTCGCCGCGGCCGGATCCACCTCGCCGCCGCCGGATCCATCGCCTCGCCACGCCGCGGCCGGATCGCTGTCGCGCGCCTCTGCCAGCCGGCGGCGAAGTCGCGCCGCCGCCTCATGCCGCCGCCGCTGGCGGTGGAGAATGGCGGCGGAAGAGGAAGCGGCCGTCGGCGAGAGCTCGGCTCGCCGCCGCGCCGAGGCGAGATGGGGAAGGAGAGAGGGAGAGAGGAGGGAGGTGGCCGAGCGGCCGAGCGAAGACTGAGCGTGCGGGCGCGGCGCCTCACGCCAGTTATTGCTTTAGGGTTTCTGCAATTTGCAATTTAGTCCTCTTCATTTTTGAAATTACAATAGTCCTTTTTTCTTTATATTTCTTCTGTTTAGACCCTCCGGAAGTCCAATATTGTTGTGGCTACTTATGTGTATGGCGTCGCCACGCCGCGCGCCATAAGCGATATTGTTGTGTGAAGGTGGTGAGGCGCCGCGCCTCGCCGCACCGCCGTAATAACCATGCTTCTTACGTTTTCAGTACGCCTTAATTCCACTATGTACTAGTGCCTTAGAAAGCCTTCATTGGAGATGTTCAAACCGTCTCAAACGATATTGGAAAAGCTTCTTTTCAATTGGTGCTACCCCCACCCTATCACGTATATCATCACGCGGATGCGATCCCGCCTTGTGTGACTATAGATCCATCGCAGCATCCTCATCTCCGCTACACTCATTTTCTGTATATGTTGTCTTTTAGTCGCCCAACATTTTGCTTCATATAGCATTGCGGGTCTGATCGCTGCCCTATAGAACTTACCCTTTAACTTTTAAGGGACTTTTTGTCACACGGGACACTAGATGCTTGGCGCTATTTCACCCAAGGTTATTAAGTCGTAAAGTCGAGTCGAGTCGTAATGCTACCGACTTGGAGATTAGTCGCGACTAATCCCGACTAGTCATTGACTAATCTACTACTACTTGCTTGTTGCTTCTACTACTAACTGCCTTCTACCACCACCACTACTACTTGCTACTGCTACCCGGGCTCAAAGTGGAAGAATACTCGGATCTTGCTCTAGAAGAAAGCATCGAAATTGAGTCTAAAGCAGAAAAAAACTAGGATCAAGATCTCAAACGAGCAAACAAAATAAAGGAAGAAGATGGGAGTAAGTGGGAGGAAGAACAAAGCATCAAACGGATGAAGAACGAGCAAGATCCAATTAGACTTCGACTCGCTATTGGCCGAGTAGTCGCGCTAGTCGCCGACTAGTCGACAAGTCGAACGACTAGCGCAGCTAGTCGAGTCGACGGCACTAGTCGGTGCCTGTGTGCCGACTTGTCGACTAATCGACGATTAGTCGCGACTAGTCGCGCGACTTAATAACAAGGATTTCACCCACCCAGCTCTTACCCTGTGGCTCACGTCTTCATCAATCTCACCATCCCACTGAAACATCGATCGTAAATAACGAAACGTGTCCTTCTTAGACACTACTTGTCCGTCCAATCTAACATCTCCATCATCTGCCTTACCACCACTGAAATCACACCTTATATACTCAGTTTTAGTCCTACTAAGTCTAAAGCCCTAAAAAAGTACTCAGTTTTAGTCCTACTAAGTCTAAATTAAAAATTACAAATTAAAATGCATATGTATCAATGTATGGTCAGTTACTGACTTATGCTAGTACTTTGCACAAAATTTTGGCAATTGTCTGATACTCTGATCAATAGTCCTGGCCTACATAGTGGTACATATTGTGTGAAAGCCACAACCATTTGTATGTAGAGGATGGTATGTGTTCATCACAAAATGCATATAAGATGGATATACAGGAAACAATTGGTTGATTTAATTAAAGTATGAACATATAACATTGAAAAAGGGATTGTTTCTTGAATCCAGTAGTCATGAATTACATGGAGGTGCATGCCCCGTGGGAAAACCATGTGTCTGCAAATTTGGAATTTTATAATTCCACCAGTGGATGCCCAATTGAGTATACGGTTATCATTAACCTAAATGTCTATAACACTGAATGGCAACATGATCAGAAATTCTAGCTACAAAACAAATTGGATGGTTGAAAGTCATCAGATGTCTGAAAACATAGATAACGTGACCAAAGTAGCAATTGATGAACCAAGAAACACCGAAAATCAACATACATCCTGTGAGGCCCATTTCACTTCCACCAAATCCCCCCCAAGTTAATTTTCATCATTAGATGAGTGATCCGGTATAGTAAAATTTCACCAAAACAGAAAAGAAAAAACAGCATGCGGGAATGAGCAACAATTGCAGAGCAGTGTTTCAAGAAGCAGTGAAGACAACACACAACCTGTTGCTTTGTTTTTCTGCGTCCGAGCCATCTCGGCTTCAATCTCCTTGATCTTCTCGAGGATACCCATCTTTTATCTTGTGAAGAATGCAACTCGCTCCCCAGGTAGACAATGAAGGAGCAACCCACAATATGCCCTTCCGACTAACAAAAGAAGAGATGGGAGAAAAAGGGTAAACCAAGTATAAACTGCAAAATGAAACAACATTTACAAGCATACGATACTAGCTAAAGCTCCATCCCTAACTCCCAGCATCTAACGTTTCTCGCTCCAATCCACTGAAATCCTGGTGTTAGCATCTTTGAACACCCCCAAATTTTTTTATTTTTCTCGAAAATAAACTTGCTGATAAGTATCAGTTCAGGGTAATAAGCGCCAAAATACCTTGGATAGTCCTATCAATGGGATGGGAAGGGGTGAACTCAGATCGATTGATCTTGAAGAAGAAGAAGAAGAAAGATCTGGTTAGATTCGATTGTTCACAGCAAAGAAAAGACCAGAGCATAACGAACAACAATCCAAGCAAGCCAGGGCTTCCTTACCAACAGAATGAATCCAGTCCGGACTACTCCGGATGGATCTTCACTCCACGCTAGTCCAGTAGAAGGGAGGAGGAGGAGGAGGACGCCTCCCAGAGAACCGAGTTCCTTCGCTTCGAGGTGGCAGAGGACTTAAGAGGCGCCGGGTTTGGCGACGCGCGACGAGGAGTTTCGGCGGCGCTGGATGGGAAGGCAGGCCCCTGTAACCCAGCTAGGCGGTGGAGATTCAGCGTGGCCCGCAGGTGCCACGATTGGGTTTGGGACTGTTGACTCAAATAAGTTATCATATCATATCACATTAGATCTATTGTCTATATCTTAACCTAGGCACGGCACACAAAGGAGTCAGACTATCGGCCTAACCAGTCACGTTAGTCAAACAGGTCACCGATGGCCTATTAAATTTACTATCAGTCACAAGTAAATTTACTATCAGGCATCAGCCACAGGTAATTTATTGACAGTCATTGAGTAATAAGTATTTTTACTACCAGTCGCACGTAATTTTACCGGTAGTCGTAAGTAATTTTATTGCTAAGTCACCCGTCTACGCTAAAAAGAGTGCAATAAGCCTAACACAAATAATTCTATTGCCAACCACAAGCAATTTTACTGCATTACTATAGGAGAGTTGTTGTAGTGATGTGTTGGGCCGGCCCATCGTGCCAAGGTGTTGGCCTAAGCACGATACGCCCGGTGGGCTGGGCTGGCACGGCCCTTTTACTGTTTCGTACTGTGTCGTGTCTAAGCCGGACGAACAGTATCATGCCTTAGGCTAGCATTATTGGCCTGGACCTTTTGGCCAGGTCTAGATTCACCTGACTAATGACCTGGCCAAACGGGCCGCCTAACATGGCCCATATAGACATGGCCCGATTGGCCCACTTAACTAAATGGATCATGTTGTGCTGGTCTATGGGCTCAACCTCGGACCCTAGCACAGCCCATTGAGCCATACCGAGCTGGGCACATATAGCACAACGGGCCAAGGATGGCGCATTTAGCACGCAAGTCCACTACCGCCTCCGCTGCTCCCCTTGTCCCTCCTTCACCGGCAGGCCGCCTCCAGCTCACATCCTCCGCAACTCCACCCACCCCCACCTCCGCCGCTCCCTTCCTCGGTCTCTCACTCTCTCCTCTGCCAATGTGTCGCCTCCTGCCCGCCCTCACTCCCTTCATCGCCTACCTCCTCGACTCCTCCACCGCACCACCGGCCAAATCCACCGCCGACTCAGCTCCCACACCGTCGGGCCTAATGGGCCATGCCGGGATCACATGTGCCTAGGCCGTGCTTAGCACAACCCGTTTATTTCTAGGCCGAGGCAACAATATCGTGCTTCAGGTTGGCACAGCTAACTTGGCCCATTTGTCCACTTGTTCATTTGCCAAGCCAGGATTGGCCTTGAAAAGCAAGGCCCAAAGCCCCAAAATCCCTTTTATTTTTCAAAAATAATTTTTAATTATAGTTTGAATAAAATAGTATTATCTATTTCATTAATTATTCTGGTTAGGCTTCGATCGAGCCTATGGGACAAAAATCCAGGCCCAAGTTGGGAAAATTGGGCTGGGCCGAGTTGGTCGAGTCGACCGGGGCAAGCCACCCATGAACAGGTCTAATTCACCTATTCATATTTCATTTTCTTTACTACTTAAAAGAAAGAGTTGGTGGTAGTAGTTCATCTACCATCCCACCACCGTCTCTAGACATACGTAGGTCGTTCCATCCCTCATCCCACGCAGTGGAAAATAAAATCATGCCACCCTCTCCTCGTGGGTCCAACCTCTTCCGCTTTCTCTCTTTTCTTTGGCTCAATCCCAACCCGAAGGCGAAGTCGTAGTCGCAATTTTCTTTTGCTCCCTCATTTCTTTCATGTTTGTTGCTCCTCTTCCCACTATTCCCTTGTTTAATATGGCCTCTGTCGCCACAAGATACTATATCGAAAAGTCCTCAATAATACTACCAATTTGCTTCTCATTGGTGTCTTCCTCCTTCCATTGGCACCACTCGCCTCGCCGATAACTCAACCCTGGTCACCCTAAGTTCTTGTAGGCCAAGATGCCAGGTACTAGTCGCTCACTCTCTACCCTAGATTAGATCCAAATCTCTCACACGCCTGATGCAATAGCTACAGGATCCTTGTTTCTTACTTTGAGATTTTTCGATCTTTTTTTGCTGTGATATTTTTCATGCAGGGAGAGGGAGGATGGGGTGACGAGATGGTCAAACCTTTGTTGTTTGGTCTCCTAATGGAAATATTCCTTTTGGTATTGCTTGTGTCATTTTGTTGTTCTTGGACTGGTTCTGCTTGGGTGGATTAATCAAGGATCATACTAACATTCAATATTGTAGTGACCTAACAATGGTAGAAAGAGATGCCTGAAATAGTTCTTTGTGTAATGCATCGATGAATCGATAGGAGTTACTTTTAGATCCTTATTGATTTTAGTTTAGATCGCCAAAAAATATATCTACTTTAGTTTATGTTACTGAAATAATATAAATGGAAGGGCATGGAAGATACATTGGATCGTTCTGCATAATGAGTTTATTCGTTAGGAATCCAATTATTTTTCCTCTACCAAAGTAGTACACCATATGTGATAGAGATAGAGATCATGTTGTTCGACACAATTACTAAATGCTAATGTCATGTTGATGTTTTTGACAACAGGTGTTGATGGTTGAGCACCTAGAAAGACATGTCATGCATATTCACTCACGGCGAGGTGGTCATTTGTGATGGACTTGTTCAATCACGAGTGCTCGGTTCTTGCCTCTTTTTTCCATTTTGTTTTGTAGCATGTTATAAATGTATGCAAATAGATCTCAGGCCGCTCATGGAAATTATGGAGAAGGGATGTATGTATACTCCACCAAATGCTATTGTAGGACGTTTGTGACCTGCTTACATACATGAATAATCTCATCTAATTGGAAAGGTAGTTGTTAGCCTGCTCTTGGTTATTTCCATAATAGATTAAATATGAAATTTTGTTGAGTATCCTATTCTTCCAATACACAGATATATCATAAAGACAACTATACAGTGATATGGTGTTTGATCACAAGGATGTTGATCCCACAACCATAACATGTGCTACAATAGAGCTCGATTGAGCGTAGTGGAGGAGCAAAGGGAATAGTGTAGACCAAGTACATCAAAGGAGGTGCTTTGTGAGTCAATGCAGAGCTCAGCTGGTGTAAAGCAAGCCCATGTCATTCCTTCCCACCTTCCTAAAAAACCTCTAACAAAAAACCTAATTCCCAAATAAGTTAACTAACTACTAACAAATTTTATTCTTATCCCAATAATATTCTAGTCCCTCGCATTTCTTTGCATAGCTCTCTTCATTCTCCTCATCCTCAGTTTTTTCAGTCACCATGACCAAATAAGACTGCAACAGACTCTACCATTGGTAGCCCATCCTCTTCGTCAATGTCGAGTGAGGTTGCATCTCCTAATCCTGGTGGGGCCCAATTTGGCTATGAACGGCCTAACGCAAGCATGCTGATGTAAACTAGGCGTGATAGTAGGGCTGAGGGTGTGATGTAGTTCGAGCATGAGGCTACAATAAGAATAGCTAAGCGTAGCAAGGCATGTTGTTGGAGATGCAACAAGGGCAATGGTGGACTCGGCCGAGCACAGCAACTGCAGCTTGACATGTTCGCTAACATGACTTTTTTCTGTAGCGGTGCAGAGGCATTGAACTAGTGTTCCATAATAGATTGGATACCTTAGTTTAATATTGGGCGTATATTTTTCAATAACAGTTAGATTGCCTAGACTATCAGTTGTCAGTAAGAAAAGCTGTTTCATAATTTGTGGTTGACCATGGCTCATGAAAACCTAAACTATTACTAAAAAACTAAAATATGCTCAACTAACATGATTTTTTGTGCGATAGCCCAAATATCTAAAGTTCTAACTAATGCTTCTCTCATTTGCAAAAAAAAAATCAATAAAGAGACTATATTTGAAAGGAAACGAGGGAAGACATATCATGAATAGAAAAACAACATATCATGAATAGAAAAACATTGGAGACCGGTCTTAATTCTTGAAGACAAGAAGACCAAGAACAACATTAACCGGGATCTTAGAACCTAATATGATAATTGAGATTACCAATCTTGCATAAGTCGAATAGAATCTAGCGACAATCAACTAGAGGAGCCCACTTCCTTCCAAGTTCTGAAGGTGTGGTACAATGGATTCAGACTAATTTTGTTCATCCTATATTATATTCTATATTTTTGCTTATAATCTTAGTTGTCAGATGCGGATAGTAGTAAATACGAATTCAGATAGTGTTGATCATGATACATATCAAATTTGGTATGGTATTGAATACTTAATCGCATAGTGTGCAAAAATAGAGATCATATTGTAACACCCCAACCCTTAGTCCCAAATTGCCAGTTTAGATTAAGCTCCGCTAACAAACAGTACACGTTGGTCCAAATCGTAGCGTGCATATAACATTGTTCGATCTGAAGGGGGTTTGTTGAGAATTAATCCGATTGCACCTATAGTGACAAGCATATCTAATGAACTTCTTGTTGACAACGACATTTGATGAAACATTCATGCTCTATTCTTCAGAAGCAACATTGATGATGCATCAACTAGAAAATGATGTTTGTGTCACCTTCACTTATGTCGGGCATCTAATGCCAGTAGCGTAAATGATGGCTACGTGGGCTAGAAATAATTGGATGGAGGATGGCAGATAGACATACACAATTGATTTAGAGGAAAGATTTGTCGTTTAACACGAGAGCGGAGGATGTGCTTCCCTCAGTTGTAGCGACAAGATTGTGTAGCTAGCACCAACTTCACACACTGAGGCTCCATTCGTATTGACTTTTACTTCTGATTTTTGTTTAAAAAAGCCAAAAATCAATATAAACAATCAACTTCTTGAAACAGCTTCTCTACTTCTCTCGCTCTCATCTCTTTTTAGAGATAAGGCAAGAGGTCACGTAAGCATAACACATCTCACTCCTCTTGCTCCCGTCTCACTCACGCATCTTTATCATTTTTTCCACACATCTCATTCCTCTTACTCCCGTCTCGCTCACGCATCTCTCACTTTTTCCACCGCTCACGCTCTCCTTCTAAAAACCACTTTTTAGCTGCTACTATTTATTTTTAGCCAAAATATATTAGTCACAACCAATACGAATGCCTCCTAAATGGTGGATCTTTTCCTTATACACCAAGTCTACACAACACATGGGTGAACATGCCCAATCCTGATAGAATAACTTTCGTGACCCAACTGCCATACTCTCACTCAATAGACCCAACATTAGACTTCATTTCAACTTAGTCGCTCTCTTTTCCTTGTTATCTGGTGTCCGCCATCAATGGAGACGACACCCTGTTAGAGGGGTGCAAGTGTGCCAGGTCATCCCGACGTAGGCTTGGCATGTGAACCGTGATAAGGCCAATTATCAATAATAGCTTAACCTGACCCCATGCTATTACGTAACAGAATACTCAAGGTGTTCAATGGCTCGATAGTTTGCACTCTTTTGTCATGAGCATAAAAAAGATTAGAGAAAATCTATAAAACGTTGTACCATCAGATGCGTTTCTAATGGGACAACCATCAGCCAATCAATCCAATACATCCAACGCTTTTTACCTTTGCACGGCTCACCGCAAGGCCACGACACCGAAGATTCTCAACACCAGTGATTCACTTCCCCACCTCCCCCTCTCTCTCAATAGTGGCACAACACCGGCTGATTTGTCGCTAGCACCAACAAATTTCACCAGGGACGGTCATAATCTGCACTGCGAGCTTACCTTATTTGGACTAGTAGGCTGCAACATCGGTGGCTCGGGCAGGCCCGACTATGGTGGTAGCAGAGGCAAGCCTGATGGCGGTGGGCACAGCCGCCTTGCCCCACGCTGGCCTTGCCACCTTCAACAACACCAATGACTTTGGCTGTCTCTGCAGCTCCCCTACTGCCGACAGTGACTTGGTGAGGATCGGCGGGACAGCCTTGTTAGGTTGGTGAGGCCGCACAGAGTAGTGGCGTGGCGAGGCCACACGGGTGGGCGCAACGGTCCAGTAACGCGGGCCGCATAAGGCCATCCATAGCGATCTAGCAACGCAGGGTAGGGTGGTGCACCACACAACTATACAGCATCGTGCAATAGCGAGATGGCCGTGGGCTCCTGCAGTGGCTGCAGATGGTGAGAGGATGTGGGTTCGTACGGCGGACAACGGACTTCGAGAGGCCATAAGTAGATGGCAATGCCCAACAAGGGCATGGCGACCCTCATGCAGGCATTTTGCCACCTGAGCTGCGTGTGGCAACGAGCCCGAGTAAGCATGGTGAGCCCTGCATGGGAAAGCAAGTGGTCGTGGTAGCTCGGCAGGCATGGGTCCTCATGCAAGCCCATGAGCGAGCTCCGGATTGCTTCCCATCGAAGCTACTGAGAAAGTATTAGTCTCTCTGATTTTTATGAATTTTTGCTAATTTTGTTTATGAAAGTTCACTCAAGCTTGTCCTTTTGTTGTGAAACTTGAGTGAAACTTTGTTTTTTTTGTGAAACCTATCTAGTTTGTTGTGAATCTCGAGTGAAATTTGTATGTTTTATTATGAAACATAGAGTGAAATTCTCTTGAAACTCGCTTGAATTTTTCAACCTTTGGTGAAACTCTCTTAAATTTAAAGTTTGTTGTTTGAAACTAGTTTCAAACATTTTTGAAAATTAAATTTTCAATTTTTGAAACTCTCTAACTATCTCAAATTTGAGTGAAATGTGCCAAAGTGTTGCTGAAACCTGCTTGAAACATCAAGCTTAAACCCTAAAACTTCTTTGAAACTTCTGATGAAACACGTTGAAACTTGTTTTGAAACTTCAAATTGGAATCATGAGGTCTTAGTGAAACTTTTATGCAAATGAAACATCATGAAACTCATATGAAGCTGGTTTAAAAATAGCATGAAATTGCTATATTGTTGCTCAAATTTTTTTGAAGCTTCATGTAGAACATTGAAGTTTGTTGTTGCTTATTTTGTTGAAACTATTATGAAACTCATTTTTCAATCAAGTTTCATATTTTTGAAATTCGTTGAAACAAAAGCCTGAAACACTATAAAAATTGAGTAAAATTATCTAAAACATTTTTGAAACCCACTAAAACCTAGTGAAACTTGATGAAACGAGGATGAGACTTTTGCTCGAATTTTTAAAACTTCCTCAAAATTTTTTGAATCTTTTTCAAATTTGTGAAACTTGTTTGATATCTACTTGAAATTTTTTTTGGAAGCCTTTATGAAACTTTGACTTTTTAAACCTGAAACTTCCAAGAGACTTGTTGTGTCATTGAAACTTACATAAAACTTGCTGCACTGTTGAAACTCCATGAAACTTTGTTATACCATTGGAAACACTTCCAACGATATAGCACTAGCTAGCTGCTCCCAAAAGATTAGCACTTACATACCTCTCTACTCAATCTTCTATTAAAATTATAGTGTAACATCTCATTTACCATACGTACTGAAGAACCATGTTGAGAATATCAATAGTTTACTTGTGTGGAAAAATTGGTAATCATGTCGAGATAGAATTTGCATTTGTGAAAGTTAATGTATTACCTCTCAGGCATCTTTTCTAGGCAATAGTCTGACTGGCCTAGGGCTGGCGATTAGACTGGCTAGACGGTGGTCAAACTGGCATGAAAGCTGTGGTTAGATTGGCCCGTGGTGGTAAGACCGGCCATGGGTTGGCAGTTTGAATGGTGGTCAGTTGACAGTGTGACCGGCCATGGTGGTGATCATACCAGTGTTGCGGTGCAACCAAGAAATAGTTGGCAGTAGTTATATTCCAAAGAGCATTTTTTTCAAGTGTCACGCTTAGGGTGACGGTAGTCAGACCAGCCTTTGGTTGGTGGTCTAACCAACCGAAGTGCTGATAGTCTGACCGGCCTGGTGGCCGCGGTCAAATGACTCCCCTATTCTTGGGGTGGAACGGGGTGGTTAGACTAGCCTCGGTTTGGTGGTTTGACCAGTTTTGGTGGCAGTATATTGGGTGAGTGCACTGTGGTTTGTAGTTTGGTCCTAGGGGTTTAGGATCAGTGGTATAGGTGTATTCATGGTGCATGAAATATGTTTGGACTAACGTAGATCAAGTTGTGAAAAACTTGTGCCCAAAAATGGTTTCTTAGTCTTTGATGTGCAGGGTGCTTGTAGGTAGCCATGGTTAACGGCGTGGACCCAAATTAGGCTCAAGGATGGGATGGTTAAACTCAAGTGTGGCACATGAGAAGATATGTCGAAGGAAAGGTTCAAGCAACTGTTCATCGAATGGTGTGGTCAGTACAAGTGAGGCGTGATCGGGGGAACCGACACAGAGAGACTTACTGATGAGTGAGCCATTGGTGAACCTACATATTACAAGTATGAGGATTGCTTGCAAAGGAGGAGATGACTATGGACTAAGTTTGGAGAAGAGGTGAGGTCCTTGGTCAAGGCGAAGGTATTTTAGTAGGGAAGCAAAAATATCAGAAGCCCCAAAGGGACCAATATCACGGCGCTTGGAGGGCATTTGAAGAGAGGTTTAGGTTAAGGAGGCACTAGTGAGGGCAAGTGGATGGAAGCTTGCTCCTTAATTGGTTTGGGCTCATGCGCTTTGAAAAACATGCATAAATCATTTGTTGAGTGTAAAATCTGGTGTGTGTGGGTTTAATAGGTATCCTCAGTTATGCTAATGGATAGTATTCATTAGGGTTAGATATGAGCTAGTTGCCTCACCTATTTGATCGGTGTTCACTCGGCGGTCTGACTGGTGTGCACCCGATGGTCTAACCAGTGGCAAGTATGACCAGCATGACCACAACGGTCAAACCAGTGGCTGGTTCAATCGAGCTTAGAGGTGGTCTGACCACTCCCCTGTATCCAAATAGAAAATTTGCTTGAGCCAAGACCAACAATGGTGCAACTTTGCTTAGCCAAAAGAGATAAAACTTTGCACACGCCTTGCTTAAGGTCTCAAAAATCTAGTCCATCCAGGGATCGTATGAATCCTTGTCAAAGTTTCAGAAGGTATGGCTAGAATTTTTCCTGAGGCTAACCAAAAAACAAGAAATAATTTAGCTATTAAAATAGCTATCACAGACAGTTTGTAACAACAAACCGCCTGTGATATATGATATATCACAGACGGTTTTTGGTATTAGCCGTTTGTGATATCTAAAATATCATAGACGGCTATGTTGAATAACCAACTGTGGTATCTGTTATATCACAAACGATTTTTAGTATTAGCCGTCTGTCATATGTGAGATATCACAGATGGCTATGTTTAAAAACCGTCTGTGATATCAGTAATATCACAGATAGTTTTTAGTATTAGCCATCCGTAATATCTGACATATCACAGTCATATCACAGACTGCTATGTTTAAGAACCGTCTCTGATACCTGATATATTATAGACGATTTTATTGAAAAAAAAACCATTTGTGTTGTAAGTTATCACGGATGGTTTAAAATCTATCTGTGATAACCACCTGTTATCACAGACACATAAATTCAAACGGTTCGAAAACCATATGTGATGATGGTTTTGAACCGTTTGTGATGACCATTTCTATAGTAATGTTACAAACTTCCATCTTTAACCCGTTAAATAGATAAGTCAACCAGCCCATATCTAACCAAATGGATACTATCCACTAGAACATTTAGGGAACCCATTAACCCTACACAACACGAGTTTTACTCATATATTTAACTTATGCATGTTTTTCAAAGTACATGAGTCTAAATTTGCTAAGTCAAGAACCTTTGATCCACTTGATCTCCTCAGCATTTTCTTAACCTAAACCTTTTCTTGACCTAAACCGCGATTTTGATCCACATGGTTTCTGATATTTGGTCTCCTTAACAAAATACCCTTCCTTAACCCAGTCACTATTGTAGCTTGCAAGTAATAACTATGCTTGCCGTGTGTCGGTGCAACAATTGTTTGCCACATATTCACATATCTATTTTATTTCGGTTTCACCAGACCACACCTCACTTGGACTGACCAAGCCACTTGGTGCAACTCGCTGCTCGAATCTTTCCTTTAATATTTCTCACCTTCCTTGTGCCATGCTTTAGCTCAACCATATCATCCAGTATATATCCCTGACCGTTATGAGCCTTACTACTTCATGAGTGTAGCCGTGATACTCGCTGTTGATCATGATTGACTCACGTTAGTCAAAATATGCTTCATATAACATAAATGCAATGACCAAATATAATTCAATTCAACCTAAGACCTATTTCCCAAAATATGAGAGACAATCCTTAGGGCCGGTCTAACCACCAACCAGGGGCTGATCAAACTTGTCAAGCCTAGTGCAAAACACCTCTTTTGAAAAAATGCAACTGCCATTGAAACTACAGTCATACCAGTGGTCTGACCGTCGCGGTCATACCTCTCGGCGGTTTGACCAGCAACACCTTGTGATCTGACCGACAATCACTAGCAGTGAAATCGGAGACAGCCAACGATTAGACTAGTTTTCCTGACAAAAATAACTGAAAAAATGTAAACTACACAAAATTCAAATTCCAACTCCACAAAGTTGGTAATAGTTTATCACACAATATCCTGGACTTTCTCATATGATCCATCGTAAACGTACTTCTTTGCTCAACATTTGTTAAGACTATATATATATAGATAGAATATTTATCCTCACGGATCATATTGCTAATTTAGTCGGATTATTAGGTTTGTAACCTTGTTTTACTTTATATTGAGGATCTAGCACACAAGTTTAATTATAGGAAAACTATAAACACATATTTGGATATAGCAATATCAAAATCCTTTAAATTATCGCTTGAAGAGCTTGAAGGGCTGAAGCTTCTCCAACTAGTAGGTAACTGATGAAAGTATAAACGTCGTTGCCTACATCTGCAAGACTGCAACTAGCACGAAGAACCCAACCTAGATCGTACACCACAAAGCCTAATGTTGTTGTGCAAATATGATATAGCACCACCACGGGCATCCCACAGATAAGATACTACCGCAGTACCGCCGTCGTCGAGCTTGAGACTGGGAATACTGAGTATTGCAGCGAGAGACGTATCTCTCTTGGCTATGCCGTGGTTGGATGGTATCGATTTGCCGGTTGATTCTGCTTGCACCTTGAGCCTATACGAGCGGTCAGTACCTGCCTGACCTAGCTAGCACGTTGGATTGAATTGTTGGTAGTCAGTAGTATAGCAACCGCATCCCCTCCAAGATCGATCCATGTACGCAACTGTACAAGATTTTCATATCATGGTCAGACAACATGCGTAGATTTGAGGTACAATCGTGCTGATAACTGTTAAGAAACCAGTGCTTTACGATCAAACTTGCCAACCACCACGTGACCACAAGCACAGATTAATACACGACTCAAGAGAACACTGAGTGACGAACACAAGAACACAAAGTGCAGAGAGAAATCTCTTTCACTAGTTTTATTCCATCTTGCTCTCATCCTTGTACCGATCGATATGTACACAACAAAATTTCAGACCAGGCCCGACAGCATTTCCTGCGGAGCCAGTAGGGCGCACACGCGTATGTTACCACATGCATGTGACTCGAGAAGCTTGGGTGTTGTTTCCAACCGCGACCAAGAATCTCTCAGCGTTTGTTGCGATCCACACCTATCCCTGTAACCAGAGGCGAGATAGGCCTCGGATCCCGATGCAATAGTCTGAAATTCATATCAAAATTTTCCGCTGCTAGCTATCTATTCATACGTTGTAACGAAATTTATTAGATATATAGAGAATTATACTATAAAGAGGGCTATTCTGATCAGTTGAAAAGTGAAAAACGATGAGAAATTGAGAATGAGACAGTTAAAGAAGAAGATATAGTAACCAATTCATTGTTTTATAATAGTAATAATATAATACTATAGCCCGAGGGTAGAGCTGGGCGTCCTACGCTCTACAGTGGATTGGGCCCAGCTGGCTGGCTGGCTACGGCTAGGCCTGTAACAAACTAGGTTAATCTGGCACGCATCACAATCGATCGACACGCTAGCTCCATATATATACTACCGGCACGTGCGACGTACATGCGTACGTTTGCCCGCCCGCCGCCGTGCCGGCCATTCTACATCGATCTCGATCGAGGGTTCCTTGGCAGGAAGATGCTGCTGTCCGGGCATGTCCACGTCCCCACCGCCGCCGTCGTCGTCGCTATCGACCGCAACGGCAGACTTCTCATCTGGCTGCTCGTCGACCTCGCCCTATCCGCCGCAGCATCCAGCGTGCTCCGCGTGCAAGTACCAGCGCCGAAAGTGCAAGCCGGGGTGCCCCCTTGCGCCCTACTTCCCGGCCGACCAGCCCGGGAGCTTCCGCAACGCGCACCGCCTCTTCGGCATCAAGAACATCCTCCGCTTCCTGAAGAAGGGAGGCCCGGAGAACCGGGACGACGCCATGAAGTCCATGATGTACGAGGCCGACGCGCGGGCGGCCGACCCCGTGCTCGGCGCATACGGCGTTGCCCTAGCCCTCGCCCGCGAGTTCCAGAGCGCGCAGGCCGAGCTCGCCGCCGTGCAGCAGCAGCTGGCGCTGTGCCGCCACGCCGTCCAGCACCGCCCGCCCCCCGACGCTCCCGGTTTCCTCTCCGCAGTGCAGTCGTGGATGCCGCCGGCATTGCCGACGATACCGGAGGCGCAACCGGCGACAACGGAGGCACAGCACGACTACTCCAGCTACATGCCTTACGGTGTGAAGATGGATGAAGATGCGAGATCAATGTCGATGGAACACCATGAGGAGGGCTGTACGCTTGCAGCAGCTGCGCCTTGTGAGGGAGAAGCGTCGTCGTCGAGCTGCGAGGCTTCCAATCCTCCCCCTTGTGGGCATTTGAATCGCACATTAGGGTTAAGGTTCACTCCTGGTGACTTTCTTTCATAATTGGAGGATAGGTTGAGATTTGAGAGTTAGCATTGTTTCAGAGTTCCACGTTGATTGGTAGGTGCATTTTGATTTTTTTATGGCAAGCATTCTTTCATTCTTTTAGGAGTGCAATTTTTATGCACACATTCTGCATTCTTTACTGTAGATTGATTGAAGGTGCATTATTTAGTTTTTTTTTTGTAATATACATTTCTTAGTCTATTGGTACACTTTGATATCTCTTCTTATGCCTAGCAGCCCCAGATCGATTCAGAGTTTCTGAGATATAGCACGAGCGTGTATAGTATTAAGAATGAAGAAGATGAATTTCACAGAAAAAAACCAAAATAATAACGTTAAAGTAACCACGACAAGATGAAAGATTTGGCGAAACTAACCCCAAATTCTAAGCATAATCTTAAAAGAGTACAAGTGATTGTTGCTCACTTACAACCCTTTTGAATCTTTTAGAATCCTTAGATCATTGCACTATACAAGAATCTAGTGATAAAGAATATTTTAACCTCTAATCCTCTCGTGCGTCATCTGCTTTGGATGAGTAAGCTTGATTGTTTTTTGCTTGGTCGCTTCTCCATGCTCACCTATATAGTCCCTCCTAACCCTTCTTCAATTCAAATAGGAGTAGAAGTATAAATCCTAGTAGAATTCATTTAAAACTCTTTACAGCAAATCTTTCTAAATCCTAAAAGACTAATCACATTCTAACTCAACAATCTCCGCCTTGACTCTTATCTGTTAAAGTTACTATACTCATTCAAAACTCCCTCCAAGTCAGCTCTACCTTTTTTTTGTTTTTTCATTTTTTTTATTTTCCCTCCCACCTTTCGGAGTGCCCCCACCATAGGGGCTCATGCACATCACCACAATATACTATATACGTGTCAGTGTCCAGCTAGTCTGCTTAGACCCTCCACTTGAGAGCTCCTTCATTGTGTAGTTTAGTTAACCGCATCTCTTGTTCCTACAGCCTTGTATGCCATATGTTTGTACCACCTTCGAACTCTACCTACTCACTGCTACCGCGTGGTTGGTTCTACCATGTCTTCCTTCTTCCAACAACTCGCACCTTCGTCTTTGTGTCTGTTAGATTTTGCACAAAATTACATATAAGATTTGAGTACCTACCGTTGACGATACAGTTTCCTTCTCGTGACTAAGATTTTTATTTGACCTATTATTGGTTGCTATTTCTTTAGGTTTACCCATCGATCAATATCCTACATTGCTCTAGGTATTTTTCATGATAGCTTGCCCTTTGTAAGTAACTCACATGGCTCTATCTCGAAGTGATCTCACAACCTTCGAATTTGAATGACCTCACCAATATCATATTCTTCTTTAAATTAGGAACGTACCAACCTCCTATTGGTGTGCGATGTACTCTATCATATGACTCTAATATAACCGTTCCTACCTTAGTAATTGCATAATCCTTGCAATCCGCTAAGTGAATAGTTTCATAAGCCAGACGTAGAGATCCTTCATCAAATATATTTCTCGCCAAACATATATGAAATCAACGATCTGAATCCAATATTTATTAATTTTTTAGATGAAATTCAGGTGAATCTGAAATTTTTGGTCGGTATAAAATTTTATGGACACCCCGATAATACCGATAGCCGCTGGCGCGCCGCCTGCAACGCGCTAAACCGATGCATAGGGGAGTGCCATGGCGAAGACCTCTGGTACACGCACTTCGACTACTCGGCGCTCGAGGTGTGGGATCTGTAGATCACAGCCCAGTAATTCTCAACTATCGGGTGAGGATTTGAGATAGGAATGTATTGGCAAGAACGCAAATTAGAGACAGCGAAAGGGGAATGCTTAACTCTGAATATCTCAGCAAAAAAATGAAATGCTACAGTGTACTGAAATGAGAATACAAAGTCTGAATAAAACTGCAGTCTAACTGACTGCACTAACTACTAGCGAATACTCCGGATCGGATCCTCCTAACCAGGTCACGACCCACACTACTCAAACGGCTCCTGACACCACGGACTACCTGCCAACACATAAGTCTGGATTATTTTCCTACATTCACCCCTAATCCGCATATTTTGATCGCTTTCTCGACGCCACTTCTCCTCATCTCGGCAAATTTCAGTCTTCCGAGCGCTTTTGTCAGAATATCAGCCTTTTGATCTTCAGTACTGACATGTTCAACTATGATTTGACCCTTCTCCACACATTCACGTATACAATGGAAACGTGTGTCTATGTGCTTGCTCCTCCCATGGAAAACTGGATTTTTCATCAATGCGATAGCAGACTTGTTATCGACATAAAGCTTCACTGGACTCTGAACTTTCCCCGATATCTCTTGCAGCAAACCTTTGAGCCACACTACCTGACACGCTGCAGAGGTAGCTGCCATAAACTCGGCCTCACAGGAAGAGAGTGCGACACACTTTTTCTTCTGGGATGCCCAAGCTATTAGATTTCTGCAAAAGTAAAACGCCATGC
The DNA here is from genome assembly GCA_036346575.1 of Dendrocalamus sinicus. NCBI lineage: Eukaryota > Viridiplantae > Streptophyta > Magnoliopsida > Poales > Poaceae > Dendrocalamus > Dendrocalamus sinicus. The sequence goes on along the minus strand of CM070643.1, from coordinate 28,306,059 downwards.
CGCTAGTGCTTTTCCTGTCATCAACGTCTCCAGCAAGATTGCTGTCTGAGTAGCCGATCAACTGTTCTTCACCACTTCTTGTGTATACCAGACCATAGTCCAAAGTCCCTTGTACATATCTCAAAATATGTTTAAGTGCTTGATTGTGTGATTTCTTCGGATTCTCCATGTATCTACTTGTGATACCCACTGCATAAGCCAAATCAGGCCGGGTATGAGTTAAGTACCTTAAGCTCCCAATTAGATGTCTGTACTGCGTTGGATCAATCGGTTCTCCTTCTTCATCTTTGCACAGCTTGAGTTTGGCTTCCATTGGGTAATGCACTGAGTTGCAGTCTGCCATCCCGGCTGCTTGCAAGATCTTCCTCGCATAAGTTTCCTGCTTCAACTTTATGCAGTCTTGTGCTTGTTTAACTTCAATTCCCAGATAGTATGCCAGTAGACCTAGGTCACTCATCTCAAATTCAATCTTCATTTGATTCTTGAATTGAGCAATCTCCCTACTCACGCTGTGACGTAAGATCATCAACATATACTCCAACTACAAGCACACCTCTCGCACTTAGTTTCTTGTACACAAAGAGTTCATGTGGGCATTTCTCAAACCCCAAACTCTTTAGACTTCTGTCCAGTCTCACATTCCAAGCCCTGGGTGCTTGTCTAAGCCCATAGAGAGCCTTTGCGAGTTTGTAGACTTTCCCTTCTTGTCCTCTTACTGCAAAACCTTCAGGCTGTGACACATATACTTCCTCTTGGAGCTCACCATTCAAAAATGCAGACTTCACATCCAAGTGATGTACTCTCCAGTTCTCTTGTGAAGCCAAAGCCAGCAGAAGTCTCATGGTTTCCATTCTAGCCACCGACGCAAAGACTTCCTCAAAATCAATCCCTGGCTGCTGCACATAGCCTTTGGCTACTAACCTCGCTTTGTGCTTGATTATTCTGCCCTCAATGTCTTTCTTGAGCTTAAATACCCATTTGAGGCCAATGGGCTTTTGTCCTGGAGGCAGTGACACCAGCTCCCAAGTCTTGTTTCTCTGGATTGCTTCCAACTCGACCTTCATGGCTTCTTCCCAGTCCTTATTGCTAGCAGCTTCTCTGTAAGACACTGGCTCATCTTCTGCTGTCAGCATCAGGAACTCATCAGGCAATTCCACTTGCTCTGTGTTCTCATAAATCTCACTCAGAGATCTAAACTTGGCTGATGCTCCTTCTGAATCTTCACCTGAGTAAGATGATGCTGGTTCTGCTGCAGTATTGCCTGGTGTGCCAGAATTATCTGCTATATCTTCAGTTCCAAATCGGGCTCCCCGGCTGAATCACTTGCCACGGCAGATGGGTTTACTGCCATGGTAGGCGAATGTTCCCCACTACCTTCTGTGAACTCTGCCACCCCAGGTACTACAACATCTGCTTCTTCATCCTCAACTGAGAAAGTCACCCATTTCTGAGAGTCAGCAGGCTCTTGACCATCCCATTTCCAGACAGCACCTTCGTCAAATATGACATCTCGGCTGACATGGATTCTTCCAGTTCTGGGATCCACCAACCTGTGAGCTTTGCTTCCATCTTCTACTCCCAGATAGACCATACTTCTACTTCTGTCATCAAGTTTCCTTGTCTGAGCAGATGGAACCTTAACATGGCCAACACACCCAAAAATCTTGACAAAACTGAGATTGGGTTTCCTGTTGTACCATGCTTCAAAAGGGGTACTTTTGCTCAGAGCTTTTGTTGGCAACCGATTGAGGAGGAACACTGCATGCCTCACTGCTTCTCCCCACAATCTTTCTGGCAAACTCTTTGTTTTCAACAGACTCCTTGCCATCTCCATCACAGTCCGGTTCCTTCTCTCTGCCACTCCATTTTGTTGTGGAGTGTATGGGGTTGTGAGATGTCTTTGTATGCCTTCTTGTTCACAGAATTCAGCAAATTCATGTGACAAGAACTCTCCACCTCGATCTGTTCTCAACACCTTGACCTTGTGTGCAATCTGGTTCTCAATTAATGGCTTGAACCTCTTGAATGCACTCACTGCCTCACTCTTGTACTTCAGCACATACACCCACATCATTCTACTAAAATCATCCACTAAGAGGAGAAAGTATCTGTTACCTGCAGGAGTTTGTGGGGGTAATAGGCGCACACAAATCTGCATGTATGAGCTGCAGGGGTACTTCTGCTCGGTACTTGGACTGGATTGGAAATGGAATTCGCGTTTGCTTTGCAATCAGGCAACCTTCACAGATCTTCAGTGGGTGATTGATCTTTGGCACTCCTCGCACCAACCGATCATCATGTAGTTGCTTCAACGCTGGAAGTTTGCATGGCCCAACCGGCATGCCACAACCAGCCGGCTCCTCCAAGCTAATTGCAAGGCAAACCGCTTGCGTGTTTCTAGCTGAATCTTATAAAGTCTATTCGGTGTTCTCTCGACCTTCATAAGCACTGCCGTTTCGTCATAGACCCACAAAATCGACCTTGCAAAATTGTCTTCATCGCCATCTTCCGACAATTGCCCGAGACTAATTATGCTCTCGCACAAATTGGGTATGAAATAAACATCGGTCAAAAGTCTTTGCTCACCGCTTTTGCAATCAAATGTAACTCGATCCTTTGCCCTTTATCCGCACGGTTGATCCATCTCCAAACTCGACACGCCCAAAGGATGCTTTCATCTAACTCACTGAATTTGGACCGGTGACCTGTCATGTGATTACTTGCACCGTTGTCCAAATACCAGAGATCCGAGTCAGATTGATTTACCTCCCTCTCTTGCAGCTTGGGAGTAAACTTCTCCTCATTGAGCAGCACAAGAGCCTCCGGTTTGTGTAGCTCCTCCACACATGCTGTCAGCAATAGCGCCGGTTGATCATCTTCCCGAGCTTGAGTAAGATTGGCTTCACCTTCCTGGCGCTTGCTACGGCATTGGGAAGCATAGTGCCCCATGTTTTTGCAATTGAAGCATTTTATATGGCTTTTGTCCTTGCCGCTACTGCTATCACCTGAGTTTCCTTGTCTCGGTGCATTGTAGCTTCCTCGGCCTCTTCCACGCCATTTCCCGCGACCTTTTCCACGGTCTTGCCACCGATCTTGTCCTTCCGGATTGTCGGCCTCCTTTCCTTTGCCTTGTGACAACTGCTAGCCGGATGACTGGCCCCTGCCACCATTCTTTTGCCGGGCCTGCCACTCTGCGTGGGTGAGCAGCAGTTTGGCTTCGCCGCTTTCACTCCTGCCACGAATCCTTTCTTCGTACGCCTTGAGACGCCCAATTGCTTCCTCCAGCGACATTGTCTCCATGTTAGCAAATTGTTCTATTGCTGCCACCACTTGGAGAAACCTGTCAGGTGCCGATCCCAGCAATTTCTTCACAAGCACTCCGTCTTCCATATTTCCCCCCAGACTGCGTACCTTGTTTGCCATGGCACTGATCTTGCCCGCAAACTCATCAATTGACTCTGTCTCCCGCATGCGCAGTGCCGCAAATTCATTCTTCACAGTCTGAATTCTGGCCTTCTTCACCCGATCCGCTCCGAGATGCATGGTTTTCAGGCTGTCCCACGCCTCCTTGGCCGTCTTCTTCTTCACGAGCAGCAGGAGTACGTCTTCTGGGACTGCCTGGAAGATGCAAGCTAACGCCATCTTGTCGTGCCTTCTGTCGACGACCTCCCCGGCCGCCGGCTCTACTGCGTCCCAGACGCCCTGCGCGTCCATGAAGACCTCCATCTTGATCGCCCAAGTGGAGTAATTCGTTGGCGTCAGCTTCGGATAGTGGAGCGACACTCCGGCCTCCTTCGTCGCCTGACCCGCAGTGGCTCCCGTGCGCTCAGGCAGCGACATTATCTTGCGCCGAGTGTTCTTGGATGATTACAAGGCTCTGATACCAAATGTAGATCATAGCCTAGTAATTCTCAACTATCGGGTGAGGATTTGAGAGAGGAATGTATTGGCAAGAATGCAAATTAGAGATAGCGAAAGGGGAATGCTTAACTCTGAATATCTCGGCAAAAAAATGAAACGCTACAGTGTACTGAAATGAGAATACAAAGTCTGAATAAAACTGCAGTCTACCTGACTGCGCTAACTACTAGCGAATACTCCAGATCGGATCCTCTTAACCAGGTCACGACCCACACTACTCAAACGGCTCCTGACACCACGGACTACCTGCCAGCACATAAGTCTGGATTATTTTCCTACAGGATCTGCAGGCGGGAGGAGGCCAAGACGACACGCGCTGGATGTCGGTGCACCGAGTAGGCGTCATGGAGCGGAATCCGGAGGCGGCCACTTTGGCGAGTGATAGTACTTGGTCGTGAATTTTTGGACGTTTTTGGCACTATTGCTGCCGTAAATTCCAAAAATAACGCCGGTGAAAACAAAATTCCAAACCTAGCCCCCAACTGACCGCACCATTTAACCGAGAGCTGACACGTGGAATGGTGCGGTCCCCGACCGCACGACACCGAAGTGGTGCGCTCCCCGACCGCACCACTCTGAAGTGGTGCGCTCCCCGACCGCACCATTCCACGTGTCAGCTCCCGGTTAAATGGTGCGGTCGGCTGGGGGCAAGGTTTGAAATTTTGTTTCCACCGACACCATTTTTGGAATTTACGGTAGCAAAAGTGCTAAAAGTGTCCAAAATTCCTCGGTCGTGCACTGAGGGCCTCATGAACACGAACCAGCTCTTCTTCCTCGCCGGCTTCCATCCACCGATGATGTTGCCTTCTTGGACGTGGCTGAGCCATAGCCGCCTACTGCATGGAGCACGGCACAATGACATTCCATGGAGCTGGCAGGTGATTCTCGGTGTCTATGTTCCCGTATGCGCATCCACCGCACCCGGTGTTGATCCCGGCAATAACCAACTACGTCCCGGTGGCGCCGCCTGAGTTGAAGCACTCCTGAGCTGATCTTGTCTAGCGTGTGACGTTTTGAACTATATCCATATGACATGATGTCCTTAATTACTTCGATTCTTTTAGTCCTTGTAGAGTTTTCTTGTACTATCTTGAAATTATAAATTTTGTTCAAATGTCAACTACTGCAGCTCCGGCTACAATTTGAGCAATTATGCAGTCGACACTTTCAATTTTTGCTACTGAGGTACATCGATTGAGAAACAGTGCCATCAACTTTTGGATTAACAATTTATATAATAAACATACCGCACCACTTGATAAGATTATTGTTATGGCTACCGACCAAACAGTAAATAAGAGGACTAATAGAGTGAGTACAGAAAATAGACTGCCTGCTGGCTCTCTCCAAAGCCCGGGCTGTGTATATACATGGCTATATGGTATGATTACAATAATACCCCTACAGTAGCGTACTATGCTCGGGATATATGTGTCTTTTTACATGTCTTATTGGGTCTTTTGGTCCAGCAGGCTGAATGGATTTAGGTAAGGACCATCCATACAATAGTAGCCTCTCATGGTAAAAGGCTTCATCTCCTGTAGGCCAAAACCATGCCACCAGGCCTTTTGGCCCCTCCGTCCCTTCGGCCTATTGAATAGTTGGTCTATGGGCTTAGTCATGGCGAGCGTGGTCGTCTGCCCATGTTGTAGTGCGGGACACGTGTGCAACCGCGGTTGGCGCATTGCGTAGTGTCGTTTCACACTTTGCATGTTCCTGAGACACGCCCAAAAAAGGTGTATGCCTTTAAAACTGGTGTCCTTGGCGAGGCGCCCCTCTACTTAATCTTCTTCCTCCTCTCCTTGAGCGTGCTAGTTGCTGCTATTGACTGTACCTTTCCCTGTAGATACCGCTTTCACCGCTGCCGCGCTTTCTGCTATGCCGTTTACGTCATGTCTCCAAGTGCTTGTGTCGTAGCCGCTCTGTCGGCCTGTCCGGTGTAACGATGGTTCATGGCGGCGACCAATGTTCTCGGCGCAATGCCGTAAGCGCTTCCTCTAGTTGTGGTGGCTCGTTCGGTTGTGGGATTTCGTCAGCGACCGAGGTGGGGTACGAGCTGGTCGAGTGCGACGCATTGACCATCAACAAGCGGTGGAAGGCAGCGAGAAGGTGAACAGCGTCTGCACAAACATGCTGAGCTTGACTCTAGCGACTGAAAAGATGATTTGGTCACTGGTGCACGACGGAAAGATTTCAGGACGCGAGGCGGTTCGCCTACCCCCCGCTGGTGAGACAGAGTCCCGACCAAAGGAGTCAGAGACCATCGTCTTCACTGCATACTTTGACATCGTGCTCCACATCCCTACGACAGTCTCCATTGGTGAGATCCTTCAGCTATACGAGCTGGAGCTTACGCAGATGACCCCAAACGCGATCGTCTGACTAGCCGTCTATAGCTGGGCCTCCTAGGCAGAGACAATGTAGCAGAGCCTAGTGTTGTTTGGCTTCCTTCATGACGCTCGGTGCCAGCCAAAGAAACTTGCTGAGGGTGAGTATTCCAACCTAGGAAGCGTCAACTTTATGCTTCGGTCTGGATGTATGAAGCTGCTCTCGGCAAACTTGACGAGGACAAAGTGAGAGTCAAGCGGGATGTGGCAGTGGTTCTACCATCAGGTGGAGGAAGGTATCCATCTGAAGTGGTTAGGGTGCCCAATGGACTTCAATATGTCTCTGTTGGTAACGCTCGACCACGAAGACGAGCAGCGCACGCGGAGACTATTTGGAGTCACCCTCCAGTTCAATATGCGGGAACTCACGGAGGAGTGTTGCATGTTTTGCATGTCCCCGCTGGCCCGTTTGTTGTGTGTTCAATCTGGCCTCGTCCACGATGACCGCCTGCACCCCAGCGTTGCCTCACTGCTGAAGCCAACCGAGCCTGGTAAGAACTTTGCACTGTCACTGCTGCAGTTGTTATGTGGTAGCTCACTGGTTACCCTGTTGGCTACTCATGGTAGCGCTCACCCTTGAGGACATTGAGCGTGCTATGGCTATCTTCCTTGGGCCGTATATTGCAAAGGAGCACAACCTTCGGGTGTCGTTGACGTCGAACCTTGCTTGGGTAAATCAAGTGTGCCAAGCCCTCAGCATCCCTATGCCAGATCGTCCCTTGCCTAGTAGTTCTCGGCCATGTCCACGTGATGGCACCAGAGTGGAGGCCTCCCCTTCACATCGAGGTGTTCGCTCTCCCCTCATAATCAAGCCGTTGAGCTCGGCGCCTCCTCAGCCCAATGAGTCGGGTAAACTGGAGGAGACCAGCGTGGCCAGCAAGTCAGAGTCCACAGACTATCAAACTCGGAACCTGAGGCAGTAGACTGGTCGGACGAGTAGCTTGGGTGCCCCTGGTGGCGTGAGCCCTGTGGACGGCCCAGATGACGTTGGTGGTGAGGCTGGAGGCCCTGAGGTTGCTATGGAAAATGAGGTCGCAGACGCCCCCGAGGGTGTGGTTCCGTCCTCGCTGATCCACAAAGCATCTTCGATAGCATGAGTGGCAAAATGTGCTCGAGTGTCTCCTCCTGTGCCCGTGGGTGTAGGCTTCTGATTTGCTCTGACAGCACGCGTTGAGGACTTGGACTTCGATGCAGACTTGTCACTCCTGAAGTGGTCTCTGGCGCTGTCAGTGCTATTTCGGCAAGCCTAACTTGTTCTCCTCTCACGACTTCGCGAGGCTCTCTCCTATTTGCTCCCTAACATTATCCTCGATGTCAGTGCCTCCTCAATCTCCGGGGAGCGCGTAGGGCTCTAGCGATAGAGCTGGTTGTGGCCTGGCTGGTGCTACCGGTGTGGACATGTTGTTGAGTCCGACTGTGCCTGAGGCTGCTGGTTTGGAGTCTCGGTGGCTCTCTATGGCAGACTTTGTCACTCATCTGAAGGTGATGAGGGTATTCCAAGGAGCTGCAGACTACGCGGACGCAGCCGTGGATCACTGCGTGCTTTCTTTTTGTGGGTCAAATCTCCTAGAGAGTGCCCTAGAGGTGGCAGAGATGAAGGTATGTGCATGACAACAAGCTGATTAAGCAACTGGTTTGGTTGCTGACCCTGGGGTGCCTTGCAGGCCCTCACTCTCGCTCATGCTGTGCAGGCAATGAGGTACCACAAACGGAGCGACTTGTAAGGGCGAGTAGCCACCACAGAGGCGAAGGCCGTTGCTACCTGACAATCCATCGAGGATGCTATTGTGGCAATAGTGGTGAAGGGCGAACACATTTGCTTCCTTGACATTGAAGGTGCGAAGGCCATTGCCGACGCATGTGCTTTGGTGGAGCAGACCTGGTGTGCAGTTGTCGAGGAGCGTGAGGGGCTGTTTCGGCAGATCGCTAGGCTAGAAGAGGAGAAGGCTCGGCCATCATTGGAGCTATCGATGAGGGATCGGGTATTGGGTGACACCTCCTTGTCGGCATGGGGGTCGATAGAGGCCTTGGAGAGTACTCTAGGTGACCTCATGGTCGAAGTCCCTCCTCAATCGCATGGACCAGAGAACCTGTTGTGCAGCCTTTGGAGGATCGGAGAAGCCTCGTCCCTCGTGCTAAATGCCACAAGGGCATATGGAAACCACTGCTCACTTGCGACCACCCAGATGATTCTTGGGCTGCTCCATCTCCAAGGCTGCTTGCATGTGAGCAACTGGCCAATCCCTACTTGGATATGTCTGCGGGGAACAGAATAATGTCTGAGGCACTGCACGCAATACGTTGGTCCACCCGTGCCTTCCACCACCGGATATGGGAATATATTACTGAGGCTGCTACAAAGGTCGCCATGAAGCATACCCTGGGCACGAGGATGGACCTCAGCACTTGGCTAGGCCATGTGCCCCGACGTAATGAAGATGATGAACCTACCTCCATCGTCCCAGTTGATTGGCAGGTGTGATGCCGAGGCTCTTTGCTCTCGCCTATGGTAGTTTGTTTATGGCCATTGACGCCTTTGTGTATATGACACTGGGTGCTCACGTGACATGTAATTATCATTTTGCAATGAAAAGTGTGGGGTGCTTGTGCTGTGGACTCATGTTAATGTTTGCCTGGTAAGCAGGCACTTGCGGAACACCATCTCAATCCGGACCGCCTTGTTCGGCACCAGCTGCGACACTAGGGATGGGCAAAGGAGTCGTTGCAGTTCTGGGTGGAGTGGCCCGCCACGAGTGATGCCTCCGCCAGAGAGTATATAAAGATAGAGAGCTCGGATCAAGAGTAGACTAAGCAGAGGCCTCCCTTAGTGGTTGTGCACGCTCCGAGTGGTGTCGCATTGTAACTTATTAATCCAAATGATTATACTTGGAGTATTGTTTACTATGGCGACCCCGCCAGGCCTAGCTTAGTACGAGTAGGACATAGTCTCAGGGCCATCCCTACCATCGCGTTTGTCGAAGTAGCAGAACACTGGGCGAGTATGGCACATTTCGTAGTAGTCGAGAACAGTGTTGGGGTGACCGGAAAGGTGCGCCTATAGTTGTAAGGAAGTCAACCATGGCTGCGTGTAGTACATCGGCTAGGCCTCACACATCAATGTGATAGTTGTTTTCCATACCCAGGCCACATGATCTACCGTTGGACAAAGTCTTAAAACACATACTCCATCCCCCACCCTTCGAACGGACGTCGACGAAGTCAGTGGTGGGATGAAGTCTTAGTAAGCGCACTTCGTCCCCCACCTTTGGATAGACGTCAATGAAGTTGGTGGCCGAACAAAGTCGTAGAAAGTGAGCTCCATGCCCCACTCTTCAGACGGGTGTTGATGAAGTCGGTGGTGGAACGAAGTCGTCAAAAGTGTGCTCCGTCCCCAAGCCTTCAAACGGGTGTCGATGAAGTCATCAACGGGATGAAGTCTTAGAAAGCGTGCTCCGTCCCCCCACTCTTTGGATGGCGTTGACAAAGTAGCATCGAGATAAAGTCTTGGAAAGCGCACTTCATCCCCCATACTTCAGATGGGCATTAGCGCAACCGATGGTGGGACAACGTCATGAAAAGTGCACCCCCATCCCCCACCCTTCGGATAGGCGTCAACGAAGTCAGTAGCAGGACAAAGTCATGAAAAGCGTACTCCATCCCACACCCTTCGAACAGGCGTCGATGAAGTTAGTGGCGGGGCGAGGTCATGAAATGTGTGCCCTGTCTCCCACCCTTCGGACGGGCGTCAGCGAAGTCAGTGGCGGGATGAAGTCTTAGAAAGCACACTCTGTCTCCTACCCTTTGGATGGGCATAGAAGAAGTCGGTAGTGGGACAAAGTCACAAAATGCACGCCCCATCCCCCCTTCAGACGGGCATCGATGAAGTCAGCGATGGGACAAAGTAATGAAAAGCGCGCTCCATCCCCCACCCTTCATACGGGCGTCGGCGAAGTCAGTGGCAGGATGAAGTCTTGGAAAGCGTGCTCCATCTCCCACTCTTCGGACGGGCGTCGACGAAGTCGGCGGCTAAACGAAGTCATGAAAAGCGTGCTCCCGTCAGTCCAATCGCATCGTGAGTAATGAGTGCATGTGACCTGGTCCATTGAGGAGGTTGTTGCTGGTAATAGGTAGCTTGCAGCTCGAGGAGTGTTCATGTCGTACTACTTGACAGACGTAGTGTGATTAAAATAGAACACCTGTGGGGCTATATGTTCGAGCCCCATTAAGTTAGTTTTGGTGATAATAACAAATCTAATTGTGAGACTAACTTGTTTATCGATTATAATATTGCTTAGTCTCATTTGGATGAAAAGGTGAAAATCATGGAGGTATGCATTCGATATCATATTCTTATATCTCAGTTCATTCATCAGATCCAAAATATAAATTGAACTCCATTAATAGTAAAAAATGAATATGTGCATATATCTTTATTATATATTCTTGTATGCACATATTTAGGGGGAGTTCACTCTATGTTTTGAGATTTCATTATAATTGAAACATGTCCATTCTTCCATATATTAAGGATCTTTACATTAAAACATATCTTTTGAGTATATATAACTTGTGTAATTTATATATACTTTTGATTGATTTAATCTCAATCATTTGTAATCAGATTGTCATCTAGTTTCTCCATTATGTGTTAATGGTTAGATGATTAATAACAACCGGATGTAAAGTTTTGATAGCAATTAATCATCGAGGTTGGCGGACCTTTCAATGTGAGCGTCGGGGTCGATGGTCGCACCGGCGTGGATGTTATGTTCGACGGTCGTACTGGCGCTGGCTTAGTGGCCGATGGTCCCACCGGCATGGGCGTCGTGGTTGACGGTCGTACCGGCGCGAGCATCACAGTCAACGGCCATACTAACATTGGTGTCGTGACCGATGGTCACATTGGCGCGACCGTCATGGTCGATGATCATACCGGCATGAGCGTCACAGTCAATGGTTGTACCAGTGCTAGCATCATATCCGATGGTCGCACCGGCGCGGTCGTCATGGTTGACGGTCGTACCAATGTTGGCATCGTGGTCAACGGTCACACCAGCATTAGCGTCGGAGCTGAATGCCAATGCCGGTCACTCTATGGGGTTAAGATTTCGGTGGAGGTCACCCCTACCAAAATTATGCTTTCATATGCAAGGACAGGAAAGGTAGAAGCCAAAAGCTCTGATAATTTTCGTTAGCATTTTCGTTAAAAATGGAGTAAATTTTGTTTATACCATTGTAACTGCCACATACTTACAAAATACCATCGTGAATAAACCATGCTTACAAATACCATCACAAAAGCGAAACTTTTTTCGCCACTTTGCATCGTTAATGTGAATCTAGGAGAGAGATTTTTTGTGAAATGACACATTTGCCCCATTGTGTTGGAGTCCACTTAAGCAGAGAGAGGTCTGACAACAGGGGCGACCCGTCAGTGGCATAGATGTTGGATTTAACAGGACTGACAAATGGCCCTTCTTGCAAGTGACACAGAAGGAGAGATGAACTCTTGATCTAGCGCTGGTGTGATCGGGATTGCGCCAGTTGGCTGTGGAGTTCTCAGCACGAATGGGCACCGGCAAGAAACGGACGGAGTGGTCAACGCTGTTGTATGCAATGGCATGGTCGTTGGGCAAATATCCAATCCAGTACGCGGTGCCACTCCGGCCGAGGAACGGTGGCGCGTACGCCTTGACGCCGAGGGGTGGGTAACAGGGGCGAAGCCAGGATAAATGGTCATCGGGGTCATGACTTATAGCCTTCCAAATCCCAGGAAGCGGAAGATGGGCCGGACTGCTGGGCTGCCAATCTGCTGGGGTCGAACATATTTTCTACCGGGGTCCAAGGTGGTGAAAAATCGTTGGCTATAAGAGGTTACGCCAAAATCGTCGGTGTCGGCCAACCCCGACGCGTTCACGTAGCTTCGCCCCTGGTGGGTAAGGGAGGTGCGCAGCCCTCCACTCGCCGTCGTCCGAGGAGAACACCTCGAGGTCCAGGTGCAGGTCCGGCCCTTGCGAGAATCGATGCCGGTTAAGGAGGACCACTTGGAAGTGTGAGGCGGTGCAGTCTCCATCGGTAGCCTACACCGATAGGCGGCCAGCCTGCCGGCAGGGAAAACTATTTCATTTTGTATTTTATTTTAGAGGGTAATAAAAAGAGTGAAATATCCAAAATTTTGATATTTCAGTTAAACGATTCGAATCAAATTTAAATCAAAGGGTAAAAGGAATATAAAGCGCCACTTCGACACAGATGGTGCCTTGGTCTAGTGTGGAGCCTTTCCCCTCTAGTGGTAGGTCCCGGGTTCTAGTCACCATGGAGCAATTTATTTTTCCTTTGTTAAGTACATGTGGGACTCATATGTCAGAGAAAGAAAATACCTAAATTGGGTGGAAGAAGTGGGATTAGATCCCTAGACCTCCTGAACAGGCGAGATGGGTGGGATACAAGTTTTGCTTTGCCTGCATAAAGGATTTCTGGGTCCTCTAACTCTTCATAATTCAAATCAAAATGAAATAATTTGTCATAATTCAAATTAAAATGAAATAATTTGACCGAATTGAATTTTATTCATTGGGTAGCGAAATTTATTGAAATTTTAGTGAAATTTCACCAAAATTTTGAACCTTGCCTGCTGCTCGGTCGATGTCTGTGGCTATTCTGGTAGAGCCACCCACAATAAAGGGCCTCTTCTTTTCAGCTTCTAAAGCTGCTTGTCGGCTTTTCTACAGTAACTATCTTTCAAACGAAGTGTCTTTTCAAAGCATGGTTTATAAGTTGATTATAGTATACACTATAGCGACTTCATTTATATCAACCAAAACTGTACGCGAGTTTCTATTACTTCATACTCTTTCTTACAAATAGCCCAAAACCTATAAGCCATAGCCAAAAGCTATAAGCCGAAGTCAAAAAGAACAGGCCCAAATTTAGCAGGTTGCAGATGTAGTCATGCATAGGGTTGAGGTTACCCCTGGAGCATAGTAGTAGGCTAGCTAATGAGTTCATGATGAAGAGGCTCCCAGTGTCTTTCGGGGCACCGACGTGCTACAAATAAGCCTCCTCCCTTGCGTTTGGGCCAGAGAGGAATTTGAGGTTTGAAGCAAACATAGATTTGAACGTGGGGGGAGCGACGGGAGGCGGTGAGGAAGCAATCGGAGGATTTGGACATTTGAGGCTAGAAGAAGACGTCGGAGAGGCAAGGGGAGTGCAACTGCTAGCAGTGAGCGGCAAACTCGGGGTTAAGGACAATGGCGTTGTTGCGACGGGAGATAGCGCAAACACGGTGGAGGTACTTGGCCAATAGGCAAAGGAGGATCTCCATGACACCCCGTGTCACTAGACAAAGGATTATTACTCCTTAAGATCAATGTCTTAGAAAATAATAAGCTATCCAGAGTTACATAGCAGAACAATAACTAAAGACTTTTCATTATCACAACAATCAGCCACGCAGGGCTAAAGTTTTTAGTACAAATATCAGATACAAAGAAGATACACATTATTTATATACTCTAACTCTCAGAGACAGGGCATTAAAGGCCACTACTCATCCCAACTACAAAATAGGGTATCCATCTCACTCTGATCCTCGATACAATCACCCTCGTCCCATGTCGCATTCTCTAAGCCTGTAAATCCCACGTTCCACTTGAGGTATTCCTCAGTCGAACTAGGATCTGATAAAGGAATTTAGTAGCAAAGGTAAGTACAACGTATTGAGCAAGTGATAATAACAACAAATGTAATGGTATGAGTCATCTCTTTATATTCAACTTTCATAATTCATCTCTTCCTCAATAATAAAATAGGTTATTAAGTTAAGGAAAGAATTTGCATATTTTAGTATTCTAAATAATACTATTCACCTTGGTGAGGAGAAAGATCCATAGTCATCTCCATAGGCTCCAATCTAGGGGACAGGTATGAATTCATGATTTAATTAACACTACGCAGGCTTATATCACTTTACCTATAGCTACACCAAGCTCTTTGCACTTGGGTCATCCACATTTCCTTATATGCGTGCTAAGTTAGAGTACAGAATATTTTCCCTAGTTATGTTATTATATCTCCACCCAACTATTCATAGTCGGTGGTTTGGGACGGTCTCTTACCCGTAGCCGACACCCATCCGACTATGAACTAGTCGTTGGTCGGGGTGGTTTCACCTTCACTTGATACTCTACAACACTAAATATATCTGTCTAGGCTCCCCACTTCTGGGCTCTGTACCGGTTCTGGTTTCACCTGCTTTGGATCGACAATTTCTAGGCTCTATACCAGTTTTAGTTTCCTTCACCTAGTTATACTACTTACTCTTGTGGAGATGATAATAACGTTGTAGCTAAGGAAGCATTTTCTACTTGTCAAAACAAGAATATGGTTGACACTAGAAGATATGGCTCCATACCTGAGTGAGAGTTGTTTAGTTCTTATATTATAACCATATGTAGAGGGTCTCAAACATGTCCCTTTCTTTACCTAACAAGGGCAACATCTACCATCTTATTATTATAGCTTACAATCCAACTGCACATGCGTAGGTGTGTTGGGTGCGAGTGGTCTAGCTTGTGTGGGCTGGCGTGACTACGTTCGTATGTGTGTGGGCTGGCGTGACTGTGTGCATGTGTGTGTTTGGGCTAATGTCTATAGGTGTGGGTCGGTAGTAGGCAGGCTAGGTCAGTTCCACATAGGAATAGTGTTTAGCAGGATGTTCTAAAATATTAGAGCCAAATTAAACCACCAAGTTAACTAAATCCTAGCGTAACTAAAATCTCAACATAGAACTCAGCACAATTATACAACCCAACTGTCTATTGCATCAGGTTCCAAAAACCATAAGACTCGCTCTGTACTGCAGAGAATGAACTAGGAAAGGATAGGGAATTGAACAAGCAGTTGGGTTTTTTTGGTGTTATTAAGTGGCCAGAGATTGGTAAAAATGGTTTTTGAGTTGGATGAGTGTGTGCATGGTATAGGTGATATTGGTTGATTATTTTGTGTCGCATGATGCATGGTTTTAACTAATGTGCATCAAGTGCATGGAACTTGTGCTCAAAATGGTTGCTTGGTCAACGAAAATGGACCAGGACTAGGCAGGGGAGCTGAGGTCCGAGCGGTCATGTAAGTCCGGGGAGGCTATGTGACTCAAGCGAGAAGTATAGAGAAGACAAGGATCATAAAGAGGCGAGTTGATGAATGTGGTGTGCCAAGTAATAAGGCTGATACACATAAAGATGGATCAGGGATGACCGAATGTGTGAAGATGTGACGGCTAGTCATTAGACACTATGAGCTACGTGTCAAAGCATATAGTGATGCTTTGAGGTCAAGGTGAAAATGGAATCAAGGAAAGGTTCTTAAAAGCTACGTTAGGGATATTTTGATAGTTGATCAAATACCGGGTTGGTGCCCTGATCAAAACTGTGGTGCAGAGAGGTGCAAAAAAGAAGTGGTTTAGGTCAAGGAGAGTTGAATTGCTAAGTAGATCAATCACTAAGATGTTAGCGGGTTGAGTTTTTTAAGCACTTCAAGAAACATGCATGAGTGTGTAAAACATGTGTTAGTGGGGTTAACAGGTTTCTTCTAAGGCTTAATGGGTTAGACCCATTAGGGCTTATTGCTAGTTATTAATGTGTTGGAGAGAACATGTTAGATCGAAGGATTCTAAAGTTTAGATTTTTGTTCTACCACCTTGTGTTCTTCCATGATTGCGAGAAAGAAAATCCGGGAGAGAAAAGAGTGGTGCTGTGTATGCACCTTGTAATCATTTATGAGTATGTAAACTCTATCCTCTACTGGAAATATATCAAAGCTTTGTCTCCATCATGTTCGTGTTTGCATTATTGCTTGGTTTTGATTGTTCTTGAGCAAGATTTGTGATTTTATGTTCGTGGGAGTTGTAGCCCAAACTCTTTCTTAAATTACCTTACTTAGACCTGTGAGAATAGATATGAAAATTCTCATGCCTAAGATCCCCATGAACAAAAAGTAATTTGAGTTTTAGGGTTTTTTTTGGTGTTTTATGACCTAGATTTGGTTCTCTTCTATTGTGATTCATGATTGGTTTAGGTTCCTAATACCTTGAACAAGTCTCATGCAAAACTTGGAAGTGGTTGGATGAGAATTGAGCAAATTCTTTGTATTTAAGTTTCATCCCGAGAGGCTTTTAAGTCTGATAATAGGCGACCTATCAAACCAGCCCTGGACTTGCTGTCCGATCAGCCACAATGGTTAGACCGCCATTGGCCCCGTGGTCAGACAGGCCCTTTCATAGCAGTCTAGTTGGCCTTCTACTAAAGGTTGCTAATTTTGTTGGCTTAGGTCTCTAGTCTTGTTTTGTAAAGCATAGTTAATGCAATCTAAACTTGGTGACTTTCATAGTCACTTGAGTGAAGATTTTGAATATTATTGGGGAAAAGTTTGAATAATCATTCACCCCCTTTAATTGCCAGCATAAGTCATACAAGTGGTATCAAAGCCTAGTTAAGTTCTTTCTCATAAATCTGAAATAATATTATTAAGAGTCATAACATCAAACAATTATTCCACTAAGCCACCCGTCTTCGATAGGGTTGACTTCCCATATTGAAAGGCAAGGATGGCTACATACATTCAGGCTTAAGGCTATTCAATCTGGGAAAATATCAAGAGTTCATATATTGCCCCTATCGATGATCAGATCACTTCGGCAAATCTTTCGGATGTGGAGGAAAATAACGAGACTAGAACCTCTTGATTCAGGGACTCAATAGAAACGAGTTTGACAGTGTATCTCAACTCACTTTGGCGAACAATATCTGGCAGACTCTTATTGATTACCATAAGGGCTATACAACTATCAAGGAGGTGCGTCAGAACCAGTTCAAGAAAGATTACCAGATGTTATGAGACCTGGAGAGTATTTGGATGAGTTCTTTGCTCACTTTCACAAGATCCTCAGTGGCTTGCATGATGTCGATGTGGTCTATCCCGACTCTAAAAATGTACGTCAAATTCTTGGAGCCCTAGACATGTTGGTTTAGGATATAAATGTCACTTCTATCAATGATACTGCTATCATAAGAGAGCTCACCTTAGATAAGCTTTACTTAAAGTTAAAGATTCATGAGATCGACTGCTCCCTCACAAGAATAAATCACAATCGATGGCACTTGTGACTGTTCCCACTAACAGTCCTTCTTCTGGCTCAGTTGAAGCTACTTCTAAATTATCTTTGTTTGCTTTGCATGCTATGAGCGATGATCAGCTTGAGTAACTCCCTGATGATGACCCAGCCTTCCTATCCACAAAGTTCAGTAGAGTATTAAACACTGTGAGGATGAGAAAGAGAGGAGGAGGAGGTCTGATATGGTGCTTTCAGTGTGGTGAGCTCAACCACATTAAGATCTATTGTCCTAAGCTCAAGAGCAAGGATGAGAAGGAGTACCACAAGTGTCCACCACCTCGAGGTGCCAAGCTAAAGAAGTGCAACTACCGCAAGGTAGTCCACTAGGTCCTTTTCTGCTCTCAAGCAGCTTGACTTGAGTGACTTGGACTCGGGGACTGAGAAGGAGGACGAGCCGCGAAGCAAGAAGAAGGCAGATGGCTTCATCGGTATGTGCTTCATGGTGAGCACTGATGATGTCTCCAGTAAGGATGATCTCTACAATGACCCTAACAAAGTAAACCCCACATATGATGATCATTCTCCTGCTATAGTTTGCCTAGGATGAAATGCAAAAAAGAAAAATGAAGAATCATGATTTCTTAGTTGAGGGCTTGAATGTTGATATTGCTAGGCTTAGATCCTTAATTCCTGATAATGATAATTGTGAATCTTGCCTAGTTCATCACTCTGAATTAGACAAGCTAATTACCATTCATTCTGATGTTGCTAGTTAACTTAGAGTAGCACTTGATAAAATTGAGAAGTTGAAAGTTTGCTTTACACTTGGTACTACTATTTATGCTTATATTGTTGATGGGTTGCTTGTCACTAAAGACAAGTTATCTAAAATGATGGTGGTATTCTTTGCTGGTTTCTTAGTGTATGTTTCTCATGCTAAACAACTCAAACATGCTAATAATGAAATCGCTCAACTCAAATATGGCAAATCTTCTGTACACTTAGGAGTTGGGGACATGAATGCTAGTGTTTTATCTTACTCTAAATGTACTTTGCTAGATTTGAAGCTTAAAAGTGTCATTGGTAAAATTGTTGAATTGACTAATGAGATGTTTCACTCTTTCTGAGTTAACTACTAAAATTGAAATATTGACTGGAACTCTAAATGACATCCCTACTAAAGAAAACTTGTTTCATCTTCCGCATTTAAGAAATCTGATCCTGTTGCATCCATTGCATGTGCATTTTGTGTTGAAATAGGCTAGGGTCTAGATGATATGCATGAGGCAATGAGAGTCAAGTTTCATCAGTAGCTTAGAAAAATTAAGACTGCATCATGCATCTTTTGTGAGTCTCCTAGGCTTTAGGTAGCTATTCATAAGAAGAGAAATGCTTGGGCAATAAAGAAGAGTGAGTGTAGTTTATGTGTCTCCCTTGCTAAGAAAAATAACTACCTTAAGAAAACTTTAGAGCAATTCTCTAGTGTTAAAAAGAATCTCAATGTGATCCTAGACCAATCTAAGGTGAGTGTAAAGAATAGAGGTCTAGATTTCAATACCTTAGAATATTCTAAGAAAAACCCACCTGAGGTATTGAGGGTTCTGAAGAGTGGCTTAATTGAGTCAAAGACTAAACCAAGCAAGACTGTCTTCAAGTCTACTGGCTTTGCACAATCTCCCTCTTATGTACTGGATGCTTCTTCTTTAGCAGGTCAGACTCCTCATCGAGTCAAGTAACATTACACCTACCATGAGAGGATAGAAGAAGGAGAAGAAGGATAGAGAGAAATAGGAGAAGCCACGTAGTTTACTTATGCTTCAAGTGTGCCAAACAGGAGAAGAAGGATAGAGAGAGATCCTTAAGAGCTAGGCGAGTGCCTATAACCCAAAGTGTCCCTGGAGCTAGCTTTAGGTCTAGATTTATTGAGAACTTCTTTGATAGATTTAAGTCGACCTCTCATCCAGGCATAGGTTACCATGAGGGTAGGATAGGTCCATGAGTGGCTACCAGATAGGGTGAGCACTAGGCTTTTGTTAGACCTAGACAAGAGTTCAGGGGGAGTCTGGGTAGAGCTCGTATGGGGGTTCGTTCTCATGGTGTCTATGCTTTGTCCCATTTTGCATCATCTTCAGCTTATGCTTTTACTGGCTTTACTTCTACTCTTCATATGTCTCAATACTAGATTTTTAAGTCTTTTATTACTAACCCCAGTACTGAGACATCAAGGTTTTCTGTTTCTACGATGTAGGTCTTGCAGGGGAGGAAGGAGAACCTATGGCTAGTAGACTCCAGATGTTTTTGACACATTACCAAAAATTCAAGATGGTTTTCCTCCCTCACCCAAGCATCCAGTGACGAGTTGATCATGTTCGGGGATGCTTCTACCAGGATTGTGATGGCCAAGGGCACAATCCGTGTCAACGACAACTTCACACTTAAGGATATAGCCCTGATAAGCAAGCTCAAGTACAATTTTCTTTTAGTCTCATAATTAATTAATGATGGTCTAAAGGTGGGCTTTATGCGGAGTGCTTGTAGAGTTCTAGATCAGTCTGGAGATCTAGTCTTTGAGATTTCTTATCTTGGGAGAGTTTTTAGTGTTGATTTTGTTTAGTCTTCCTCTTTTAGGCTTAGATGTCTTGTTGCTTCAGAGTTTAGAGTAATGTATTCTGGTATTGTAGGCCTGGACATATTGGTTTTGATCACTTGACATGGGTCTATAGCATGGATCTGATTGGGGTATTACCTAAGCTCAATGGTGGGAAGGATTTAGTTTGCTCTCCCTACAAGCAGGGCAAGATGGTTGCTACTTCACATCTACCTCTTACAATGGTCATGATAGATGGCTTAGATCAGCTCTTGCACATGGATACTGTAGGTCCTTCTAGAGTTCAGTCAATAGAAGAAAAGTGGTATGCACTAGTCATTATTGATGAGTTCAGTCAATAGAAGAAAAGTGGTATGTACTAGTCATTATTGATGTTTACTCCAAACACTCATAAGTTTACTTCCTGACATCTAAGGATGATGCATTTGACCATTTTAGAGAGTTAGCCCTTAGATTATCAATTGATCTTCCATGAGCCCTTAGGGTCATTACGATTGATAATGGGACTGAGTTCAAGAACTCATCCTTCTCTTCCTTCGGTACTGAGTATGGTGTAGAGCATTAGTTCTTCTCTCATAGAGTTCCTCAGCAAAATGGTATAGTTGAGAGGAAGAATGGGACCTTAGTTGAGATGACTAGAGCTATGTTAGATGAGCATGCAACTTCTAAGAGGTATTGGGCTAAAACTATTTCCACTGCCTATTATGTGTCTAACAGGGTATTCTTGAGAAGTTCATTGTGCAAGAGTTCCGATGAGTTGAGATTTGATCATAGGCCTTATGTGTCTCACTTTAGATTCTTTGATTGCAAGTGATTTATTCTTAAATTGTGCTTATAACTACCTCTCAGCATTCTTTTCTCATGGAATTGCTTCCCATTGCACATGGCATGAACTCAGGGTGAGTTATGTATGGCCAAGACCATTTTCTTAAGCTCTTCACTTGATATGGTCGACAATGGCTTGAGAGCAATCAAATTGACTTAATGCAATTAATTTAAATTGGTTGAAACCCAGGATGTAGTTGTAGATAACTCATATTCCAGGATTTGCTTTACTAAGATATACCATACAAGTATGAGTTAAAATTTGGATTGAAGCTTGGGAGCTAGTTATAAATAGCTCCTAGTCTAGGACTTGTTCTACCAAGATAAATATTTATCTAGTCAATTGTAATATTTAAATAGGCTTTTAGCTTAAATGAGTCACTTTGGAGCTCTTTAGTGTATTTCTTGCTTGAATTAGCATCTTAGCTCATTTTGTACTTTGCCTTATCATGACTCAGATTAGGATCCCTCTAGCTATACTTATGATTTTGAGATAACCTGACATGTTTTTAATCCATGTAATCACTTTTAGCTAGTTTTGGCTTGCTCTGCTATATATGTTCTTACGTGATTCTGCAAGCTAATTAGCATGGTTTGGTGAATTACATTTTAACTAATTTGGATAATTTTCAAAGCTCTCAATTTAACTAAAATCTAAAAATTATCAAAAATAGTCATATTTACATGTTGGTCTTCACTAACTTCTTTCTTTTTGTACTTAATGAATTGTGGCAAAAATACATTAATTGGGCTAAGGGGGAGAAAATGTGGGAGTTTTATTTTTTAGCTTTATTACAAAATCTTGATTTGCTTAGCTTCTTCTCACCATGAACAATTGTTCTTTCATATAGACACAGAGTGAGAATTTTTCAAGTTTAAATGGTTTGGAGTGTTTATGTTGAAAACTTGCTCATTCTAGTTTCTTCACTCTATTTTCTAACTCACTTAGCCATTTTCAACTTCTATTCACTTCTTGAGCCAAGTTGAGTTCTCTTTTGCAAAATTCTCTTCTAATTTCTAAAAATCAACTCAACTTTGTATTTTTAGAAGAATCGTTAATGTGTTCATCAAGTAGAAGATTAAGAGACTATGTGAAGGTCTATAATATGTTTGTGATGAATAATTGGTACTTTTGTTGAGTTTAATTTGAATTTTGTAAAAGTTTTAGAAAATTTGGATTTCAGGTTGTGCTGAACTGACCACCATGTGGTCAGCGGTGTGACTGCCACGGAGCAAGCAGTCAAACCAGCCATGGACTTTTTAGAAATTGAACACCAAACACTTGTGTAGCCTTGTGTTGGAGATGACTTTGCACTTGATGCCACTAGAATTGAAAACTAGACTTGAAACTAGATAGAGTTTAACTGAAATTTTAGAGAGGGTGTTTTCTAGTGTTCTTAACCAGTCAAACCGATTAGAGGTCGGTGGTCTGACCGGTTTGGTACAACCGCCATGGGGAGTGCAATCAAATTGGTGGCTACAGCTAGAGATCAGTAAAAATGGTTTTTGAGTTGTATGAGTGTGTCGCAGCATAAGTACCTTTGGTTGATTGTGTTGTGTCGCATGATGCATGGTTTTGACTAACCTGAGTCATTTGCATGGAACTTGTGCTCAAGATGGTTGGTTAGCCTTTGGGTGTGCAACTGACTTAGAGAACGTTAGTGGTCGATGGCAATGGATCGGGACTAGGCGGGAGAGCTAAGGTCCGAAAGGTCATGTAAGTCCGAGTGAGGCTACGTGGCTCAAGTGGGAAGTACAAAGAAAATATGGATCGTGAAGATGCAAGTTGGTACATGTGCTATGCCAAGTGATGAGGCCAATGTACGTAGACACAATTCAGGGGAGTCCGAATGCTTGCAGACGTGATGGCTAGTTATTGGGCACTATGGACTACGTGTCAAAGCATGCGGTAATGCTTTGAGGTGAAGGTGAAGACGAAGTCAAAGCAAGGTGCCCAAAAGCTTCGTCATGGGTATTTTAGTAGTTGATCAAATGCCAGGTTGGTGCTTTGATCAAAACCACAATGTGGGGAGGTGCAAAAGCGCAATGGTTTAGGTCAAGGAGAGCTGGAATTGCTAGGTGGTTCAATCGCTAAGGTATTAGTGGATTGAATCTTGTAAACGCTTTGAGAAGTGTATGTGAGTGTGTAAAACTCATGTTATTGGGATTAATGGGTTTCCCCGATAAGCTTAATGGGTTAGACCCATTAGGGCTTATTGCTGGTTATTAAAGGGGGAGGAGCGTAGGTGTTAGTTCGAAGGATTCTAGGGTTTAGTGTGTTGTCCTACCACCTTGTCTCCTTCCATTATTGTGGGAGAGAGAACTTGAGCAAGGAAAGAGTGGCATTGTGGCTACACCTTGTAATCATCCATGACTTATAAACTTCATACCCTACTGGAAATAAATAAAAGTTTTGTCTCAATCATATTCTTGTTTGCATTCTTGCTTGGTTTTGCTCATTCTTAAGCAAGATTTGTGATTTTGTGTTCATGGGAGTTGTAGCCCGAGCTCTTGCTTAAATTACCTTTCTAGAATATTTGAGAATAGATATGAAAGATCTCATGCCTTAGATCCTCATGTCCAAGAAGTAATTTTGAGTTTTAGGGTTTTTGGTGTTCTTGTGACCTAAATTGATTCTCTCATATTTAGTGAACTCGAGCCTAAGAATCTTATGATTCTTGATTGATTTATGTTCCTAATAGCCCCAGTGGCCAGACCATCGTTGGCCCTGCAGTTAGACTAGCTGTGGTGGTCAGACTGACTCTTCCATGACAGGTTGACTGGCCTTGTGCTAAAGGTTTCTGATTTTGTTTGCTTTAGTTTAGAATCTTGTTTTGTAAAATATAGTTGATGTAATCTAAACTTAGTGACTTCTATAATCACTTGAGTGAATATTTTAAATACGTCTTTCATTGTCGACATTGGATCTATAGAAAGAGTGTGTGCACGTGAAAAAACTAGAAGATGATGCTGTGTTTGGTTCGTGCACAGCAGCGCATGGGAAAGGTCAAGCGTGCGTCACGCACGACGTGTGGAGACTGCCGAAAGGAGTTGAGTTGGACACATAGAGAGGCCAATCTGCTGAAAGATAGATGCTGCACGATTATCTAGTATATAAAAAAGGGAGCTAATCAGTTTAAATCCCTAGAAATCAGAAGCCGGAGCTAGTCGGTCCTCTCTTTTTTTCAGCTTTTGTCTTCTATTTTTAATTTATTTATAGTAACTAACTTTTAAATAGATAGAATGTCTTTTAAGATGAAATCTACTAGTTAATTATAGTAGGTATTGTACCGATTTTATTTATATCGGTAAAAACCGCATGTGAGTTTCTATTACTCTATAATCTCTCTCACGAACAGTCCAAAAACCACAAACCGCAGTCAAAAGCCATAAACTTCAATAAAAAAAGAATAGATCTGGGAGCATGGAGGCTTACGGCTGAGACTTATGACTTTTAGTTGTGGTCATGTAGAGCTAGGCCATGCACATTCCTTTCTCTACATGACATGTTTTCCCTTCCTCATTGGAGGTTTTTTTTTTGTTTTCTCTTTCTCTCACAACATTACAGAACAAATTTACTTCATAACTGGAACCATGTATCTTTAGAAATCAGATCTGAGATACAAGCATGCATGCTCTAGCAAATGCCCATCATGTATATCCATCAACCCAAAGAACTCTAGAAGCCCAAATGCATTGTTAGATTGTAGGGCCATTTACGAGTCTGTCGGCGCAAAAAAAAAAAAGACTATTCAATATTGTCCGTAGCTCCGTCCGATTGCAAATATAAGTTGTTCTGAATCCGTAATGGCCAAACATATTAAGTTTGATATCAATATATAAAATGTATCAATATTGAGCACTTAAAATTGATATTACTAAATTTATCAAGAAATATCCTTTTATAATATCTAAACTTTGCGATTTATGATGGCAAAAGAGTACATTGGAAATCAATTTGATGTTCAAAACTACTTTTATTTGTAACAGAGGTAGTATAATTTAGACACGTACAATCCAACAGAGTACTTGTCGAAAATTGGCTTGTTATGTTAAGATATTGATACGTACCTATGTTTTATTAAATGTACCAATGTTTTACATACCAGTGCATCAACACTTTGAACAAGTATATGCTGCACAGAGTTACATGCAGTTATACATATAAAATAATTACACAAAAAGACATTATATATTGAGTAAATTTTACAAAACCCCAGATTCTAGGGCATATGTAATGTAAAACCCTAAGTTTTACAAACTTTTTGAAGGAACCATATTTTTTTGGCAAAAGGTTTAAAAAACCTCAGGTCTGCTCTATTCTATTCCATCCAATGGGATATTTTGGGTTCCACCTATCACTCAGACATACAAGTAGAGCCCACCTGTGAGCCACACTGCACCCTCCTCCCCCCTCCCCCGCCATTGTTGATCGTCGCCGTCATCTTGCACCGAAGCACTTGCATACCATAAAAAATATCGCACCATTGTGGCTGACAGGTCGGCCCAAATTTAGTAAATGGGGCTAATAAGTTGGTTCAACTTGTTAGTATGACCGACATGTAGGTCCCACATGTCATATATAGTTGGATGGAACGGAACATGGCTGTAGGACATAGGGCCTGTTTGGTTCATGACCAGAAGTTGCCTAGCCACAAGTTAGGCGTGCCATAGTTTTTAGGTAGCTGTTTGGTTCACTGACGTAACTGTGGCATGCCACACTTTCTTAGCACCCGGCCCCACACGTCATAGACTCAGTTTCTTGCCAAACTTTGCCACAAGTGTGGCTTCGATTTTGTTAGCCACACTTTCTGTGGCAGCCACATATTGCCTAAGCTTAGGCATGGCAAGCTTAGACACCAACCAAACAGGCCCATAGAACGACAACTAGAGGGGGTGTATAGGAGCCTAAATTAAGGGGGTGTTTGGTAGCCAGCCATAAATAGCCACGCCTCTGGTTAAGTACATGCCACACTTGTGGCTAGCCATATTCTGTGGCAAAATTAGAATGTTTGGTTGACAACAAAGGTGAGGCAAAAATAATGTGGCTGCTGTTTGGATTGTTGCCACAAATGTTTGGCAAAAAGTTGTGGTAGCTGTTGGACAAGAACAATCTATACTATTTCACTATTGATTATGGACCATCGCGTACAGCGAAGTATAGCACCAAAGAAAGCAAACTTAAGAACTACTACTTTGCTTACTGCTCATGCTCATCATATATTCATCGTGCATGGCAAGTCAATGAAGCAAAACAAGTAACCAAGAATAGAGGCGATGCTTTCTCTGTGCTAAATATTTTTCATGGACAAGTATCACAAGTAAATTAAAAGAACAACAACTGGAAGATGAAGTAACTTTATGAAGGAACAATTGAAGATAGCAAACATGGAGAAGGAAGAAATTTCATTGAAGTTTGATAAATTGCCACCATTTTCTCCTCTCGGACTACACATTCCCAAAGCAATGTTTCTGCATGTCTGTGAAAAGAAGCACAACATGGCAAAGTGCCAAATATGCGATCTTAAAATTATTCTGCATCTATTTATCTATCTACTGTTCTACACTATCACCCAAAGAAAGAAGTGCTACAAACCTTCAGATATCTCTAGCTGAGATATCAAACAAGAGAGCACATGACAACAAAGGAAGAGTCAACTAAATTCTAGCAAAATCCAAGCACAAGTTGCATCATTTATATTGTTTGCATTGCCACAGCCATTACCACTAAAACAATACCATATACTATAAGCTTCCAGCCATTACAAGATTAACATCCAGCCAATACAAAATCAGCAGCCGGCATTCCACTCTTCATGACCGCGCAGCCAAAATGAGGACTGGCCCAACTATACATCTTCTGGCCATTTCATGAGTGCACACAACTAACTAAAAGATCGAGCACCCCACAACATGTTCACAAATATCCACCTTCACAAGCTAAACTTCACAGGTTAATGCCTTCTTTTTCACATAAGAACTTGAACACCCAAGCATGCAAAGTATCACCACTTGCATTACACAACCAGCTACGCTTACCTTTATTCTCCTTGGTAGACAAATGTTCACCAACAAGAACCCTCTGATCTGGTGTCATTAGGATTGCCCCTAGTCTCTGCCACAAAGCTGCATGAGGATCATTTAGTTGTGGCATTTGGGGAGGGGCAGTGGCAACAAGTGTTTCACGAAGTGATTTCATTGTAGCAGTTATTTCATCAGTGGACTCTGCAAAATGACTCTTGTTTTTTGGCTTCTTAGTTGGCCTCAGTTCCATGATACAAACGGTTTAGACGCTTCAATCTTTCAACATCTCTATCTATCATGGGAGCATATGTTATGGATCTTTTTCTTTTTCTTGAATTAATTCTGTACAGATACATGGCTAGACACACAAGAATACCAGCAATCAATCTTCTCCTCCACATGTAATGGCAGTAGTCCAAGTAATACTGCAAATATAATTTTCTTTGACCCATCTAAAACATATTTTCAGAAAAAGATTAAATCAGTAAGCTAGAAATAATGAAGCAGTATACTTCGACAACATGCAACTGATAGCTCATCTTGTCTAGATTCTAGAGTGAATATCTAATCAGACCTGTACTGCTAAGGGAGTAAACGATTATTCAATCATCATCAATCACAAGGAAGCACCTGTGACTTGTCCATATATATTACAGAAAGGAAGCACTAACTAGCAACGCAGTGGATGGATTCACCACATCTCACAAAGGATTGACTTCTCCTTAAAAAAATTGGTGGCAAAGGGGAAAATGGAATTACCTTCTCTGGCCGCAGGAATTGGTTGCTACGCATGAACCTTCTTCGGCTGCAGGGATTGATTGCTGCACATGAACCACCACCGCGAGATGGATTCACCTGGCTACACTGATGAATCTACAACAGATTGTGGAGTTGAATCTACAAAAGAGCATACCAAACTTTTTTATATTGAAAATGAGATGTGTGTAATGCAGCTCAAGATCAGAACATCCTTCTCTGAGGGCTCCCTGTGCTAATAAAGCTCCCCTCCTTCGCTCGTTGGCTACCAAAGCCATTCCCCGGTTGACCCGCCCCCCGGCAGCCGCCACCCCTGGCCCGCCGCCCCTGGTTCGTCGCCAGCTACCACGCCCCGCGCCGCCGCCGGTTCGCCGCCAGCTACCATGCCCCCGACGCCGCGCGCGGCTGCTGCGAGCTACCATGCCCCGGCCGCCGCCGCCCGCCGCCGCTAGCTACGCCCCGGCGCCGTGCTCCACCTCAGCGCCTCCCCTGGCCAGCCGCGAAGCGCCGTCCTCCGCCCGGCGGCATCCATCTAGGGTCCAGGCAGGAGGCAGGAGGAGCCGACCACCGGGAAGGGGCCGCCGCAGGGGAGGGGGTCCGGCCGGCGAGGGAGCTCGGGCGGCCGCTGAGCT
Organism: Dendrocalamus sinicus; assembly: GCA_036346575.1. Classification (NCBI taxonomy): domain Eukaryota; kingdom Viridiplantae; phylum Streptophyta; class Magnoliopsida; order Poales; family Poaceae; genus Dendrocalamus; species Dendrocalamus sinicus. The sequence goes on along the minus strand of CM070643.1, from coordinate 28,277,796 downwards.
CGCCCAAAGGGCAGGTACGCCCCTGCTTTAGATATACACGCGTGGGGGAAAACCAGAGGCTAGCAGATGGTAATGGAAAGAGAATATGGGAAGCTGCACAAGGGCATCACCTGCAGAAGGAGAAGGCACCGGTGCTCAAGGAACACGACGCTGCGCAAGAGGCGACGCCATGGGAGGTGGGAGAGACAGAAAGATGGCAGTCTGGAGGACAAGGGTAGCTTTTGGGTAGGTGGGGATTTTTGTGGCTTTGGCGCGCCACGGGCGGTGCGGCGGCAAAAAAGCCCGCCACACTTTTGTTGGCAAAAACAGTGGCGGGAGGATTCTGGGGCGGTGGCAAGCCAAACTTAATTAGTAAACCAAACACCTACCAAAATTACCATGGCAAGCCTAACTTTAGGCGTGGCAGCCTATGGCCGAGAACCAAACACCCCCTAAATCTAGGGTTTTCAAAAATATGTTCCAACGAGAAAGCCAAGCTCTTCACTCCAACAGCCATGAGAAGCTATGAAGACCATAGACAAATCACCCACAAGGAAAGCTCCATGAAAAACTGAGCCAAACAGACCTATTCTTCCCCAGGCGGGTTGACCACAGTGCTCAGGATGGTTTGACCGGTAGGGGTAATCTAACCGTAGGTCACAGGGCGGTTTGACTGGCCCTTGTGCAGTCTAACTGGTCCAAGGGTGATTTAACTGACCCATCTTGACAGAGCTGAAAATAGCACAATTTCAAATTGGCCCATTTGGACAGAGCTGAAAGCAACAAGATTTCAAACCAAGAAATGATGTAACTTTTGATCCACAACTCCAAATGATCCGAAACTTGGTATGCACTATGACATCCCAAAATTTTCTTAAATTTATTTAGTTTTATTTGGGTTTTTCTAGAATTTAAATTTGCCTTTTTAATTATGCTTAGATTAAAAGTTATTAAAGTTCAAGAGCAATTGTGATCAAAACAAGTTTCTTTAATTTTATTTGGGTTCCTTGCATTTTGTAGAATGTTTAGGAATTATCTGGGATTTATTTGGATTTTTGGCTATTTTCTAAGCTTTATTTACTTCTCATGGGTTTTTTTTGAAGATATATGAAATGAAATTTAAAATAAAACTCCCGCCTCATTCCTCCGGGTGACGCATGGACTGTCTAGATCCACCCACATCGCCACCCAAGCCTATCCCGCCGTCCGCCCCTCTTCCTCCTTTCTTTCTCTCTCTCTCTATCTCTCTCTCTTCTAGCTCCCACCGCCAAGCAAGCCTGACTCGTTAGCCCTTCCCCCCCTCTCTTCACTGACAAGCAGACCCACTTGTCATCCCTTCCCCTCCTCTCTTCTTCCCCGTGCTGCTGCCATGGCCATTGGCCGGCTCCGCCCCACCTGGCCACTCCCTCTTCCCGGACATGCGCCACCCTACTCCCCTTTTCGTGCGCCGCGAGCCCCGAGCCCACCTCCCCCACTCCCGCACTTGCCCCGCCCTTATCCCCTCCGCAACCACCGTCGCACCCCCTATTTCTCCAGTGAGTGATCCCTGATTGTGGAGCTCTCCGCCCCCTATAAATAGCTCCCCTAGAGCACCGCCCCACTCCACTCCACCTCACCCCGCCTCCCATTCCCACTCTCGAGCCCCAAGGAGTTCGAGCGCTGTCTTTCCCTCTCTCCGCACCAGCAAACCTCTCCAGTGAGGAATTGCCAACATGCCAGTGCCACTTAAGCCCCACACGAGCCATCCTCAACATCGTCATGCCTCCACTGACCCTGTCGAGCTCGAGCGCCGCCAGAGCACCCACTTCACTAGAGCCACCATCTGCGCTACCGCCTTCCTCGTCGCCGAGCACTCTTTGGCCACCCACGGTAAAATCCGTGAGCACCAATGCAATCCCCTCCTTCTCCTCTCTCTTGTATGCTGCTCCCCGACCACCACCGTCCATGCCATCGCTGGCGACCCTCGGTCCCAGCGCACCGCTCCCCGCCAGCGCAGCCACCTTAGACGACACCGCCCACATGGCAAGACACCCGGTGCCACAAGGCAACAACGTAAGCCACGTCAGTGCCATGCCACCTCAGCCACCCGTTGGTCCATGGACCTGGTCCATAAACCGGGCCCACTGATCAACCTCAGTCAAACATCAGGCTAACATTATCATGATGTCATAATTCCCTTTCTCTTTACAAAATAATTCAGCCAAAAAAGAAAATCCCCTACTGACATCATAAATCCATTTTTCTTTGGAAAACTAATTCTAGAAATTCGGTTTATTCTTTTTCTTATAATTCAAACTTCCGAAGCTTGTTCTCCTTCATCCTAACTCCATTTGAGCCCGTTCGAATTTCTAACTTCGTCTAAAATTATGAACTTTCTATATCTACAATGCTTTCTAATTTTAGAGTTCATTTGAATTTTATTTGAATTTGGTGGTTTTTTCATGTGTAGATTGCGACGATTCCGAGGAATTCTACAACGATGATTCGCATCAGTTCGTAGAGCAAGGCAAGTCACACATCTTGATCATGTTGATCCCAGTTTGCAAATAAAATTATATTATTTTAAATTATTCTACATTTATATTTTATTCAATGTATTTTAATTCAGTTTTAAATTTAGTTATTGCCTACTTGTTAATACATCCTTTGATATTGATTCCCAGATACCTTGTCACCCTAGAATAAAAACTCTGGTTAGTATACTAGTATGAACTAGAGAATATTGTACCAAATGCTTAAACCTACTTAGACATAATTTTTATTTTGGAATAACTTTTCACATAAAATGATAAGCTTTTTTAAATGTATTGTTGACTTCGATGAGTCAAAAAAAGTCTATGGAATATTTCAAAATAAAATATAAAACTTGGTTTATACTTAGGCAAATGGTTAGGTGGTGGGTGCTTGCTGGCATGCTTGTTGTTTGGTGATGTAATGTTGATTGTCAGGCACAAGAGGTATGTGGGAAGTGCCTTAGTCAATTAAAAACTAGTCTGTGAGCTACTACTACAAAACACTTTTCGTACTACCACAAGGCTGGTATGAGACAGTTTTGGTTGACTAATTTGTAGGTCCCAACCTAAGTCTTGTTGTAGGTTGAAAGTGAGCGTGGCGTTGGCCATGTAAAGTCTCACTCAGCTCAAGAGGGGGTCCCGGTCTAGTGGATTCCTTACTGGGACAAAACTTTGGTATTGACTTGACCAGGTTGAAGGCTTTGCATTGTAAAGGCCTTGTCAAAATCTCTCCGCCACACACCTAAGTGCACTTATTCGGTGGTAATATAGAATGATCATGTCTTGTGGGTAAAATTGTACAACCTTTATAGAGTGTATAGTCTATCTTGGATAGCCGTGCCCACAGTCATGGGCAAGCTGAGTAAACTTTTTCATGAATTAGACTTTATTTTTCAAAATGGTTTTATGAAAAACTTATGAAGGATGGAATCCATATAAGATCTTTTGGACAAGATGGTCCAGATGGGATGCCCGTGGTTAGGTTGGTGCCTATACTAACGATATTATTTTGCTTAAATTACCATCATTACTTATTGTATTAAATTCAATAATTTTCAATCTATTTACCATATTTCCTTAAATGTTGTTTTTTTGCTCAAATAACCCTTTATGCCTTCTTTTGTTGCCTTTATCATTATATTACATTCTCCCGTGTGACTTATAAAGTACAAGTTTGTACTCACCCTTGCTATCTCATCTCAGATGAGGACTGCTTAGGCTACGGTGAGGACCAGGACAAGTAGGCTGCGTCTTACTATCGTCTGCCTGTGGGCAGGCTCTTGGGTTTCGCTATTTATCAATTTGTTTCCAATATTATTTCCCTTTTTATTATTGTTTCCAATGAGCATTGGTGTAAACTAGCATTGATGTAAACTTTGGCTATAAGGCCATACGCTTTATTTTCTTAAAGGAAATTGGTAGAGACACTAACATGTGGGCCCAATCTTGTGGACCGAGTCCACGGAACATGGCTGCGTTCCATGGTGGACCAAGCACAAGTGCTGACCAAGCGGCGCCATGCAAGGGGTGATTGGACATGGTTGGCTGACGCGGCATGCACATGGCACAAGGCATGGCGTTGACGTAGTTTCACCGACGTGGTGCACGAGGACCAAGGCTCATTGGCGCTCTGGCAGGTAACGGAGGTTAGCAAGGAGAGGAAAAGGGAGAGGGCTACACAAGGAACCTGCTTTGCCCTAGCATGGAACTCAGGTGTGCATGGAGATGACCAGTGGAGTGAAGTGGCAGCGGTGGTGCATAGGCTCCAGTGAAGTCAAGCTCTGGCAGTCTTCTTCATTGGTAGAGGGGCGAAGAAGGTTTACGGAGGTGATGTGAATCTCTTCGAGGTGTCGACAAGGCTCGACAATTTTGCTGCATCAGGAATTGCTCGTCGGAGTGAAGAGCGGAGTTCGAGGGGGACAGAGACAGTGCTAGGGAGCTTTGGGGCTTGGGAAAGGGAGTGGGGCACTTTGGATGAGGAGTAGTAGTGCCAGGGGCCGCCTTTTATAGGACTGAGGAGGGGAGCACGGTGCCTAACTCATCGCCAGAGATCGCGGCTGGTGGGAATGGTAGAGGGGGAGAAAAGGAAAGGTATGTCGGGGAAGAAAGGATGAGGGAATTGGTGGCGCATGACGCATAGGGGAAGAAAGGGGAGAAGAAGGATGTGGATCCAACACTGGAGATGGAGTCACGACAACGATGGCGTGGTGGTGGCGCATTGACGTGGGGAGAAAGAAGAAGACAGGGAGGAGGAAGAAGAAAGGAGGAGGGAGAGATTAGCAAGTGGGCCCTGGTTGGCGGTGAGAGGGAGAGAGAGGTGGAGCAAGCCGGGCTAGACCACATGGCGCACGGGGAGGAATTTGGCTGAAGACACCCCTACCCACTCATGTTCATCTCTCTAGGCTTCCCAATCCCCATGCACTCGCGTCTCTCTCACGACTCCCTCCTCTCACCGCCCTCCTCCTGCCACGGCCCTAATGTAGCCGTGCCAACAGCGGATATGGTTGGCACCCTCCTCCTTCCTCCCTAGCGGTGCCATACTCCCAGCGATGCCCCTCCCCAATGAGCTTGTCCTTCCTCCCTAACGGTGCTAAATCTGGCCATCACCCTCCTTCCACTTCTGCCACCTCTCTCCCCAGCGACGTACAGATCTACCACCGCGAGCTTGTGCTCCTTCGCAGTGATGTCGTATCTGGCCGTTGCCCTCCTCCCACCGCCCCTAACCCTGGTGACTTCTCTTCCTCTCCTTTGGTGATTTTTAGAGATTTTTCGAGATTTTGAGCGATTTTTAGTGACTTTCATAGATGTATGCAATTTATCAGACGTACATTTTTAGAGATGCATGTTACAAGTTTATGAACTATGTGCACATGGACAGTACACCATATATTATCTTGATTGTCTATTGATCGGAAATTCTGTGATATTTATCCATTGTAGAAGTAACGACTGCATACACTACGACGCCTAAAATTGAAAATAGGCCAGCCACTAAAACCAGGGGCACAAATGGACATTCCCCCCACCAAATCACTCCTTTGGGATTTTCGGTGCCAGCCCTCTACCAAACGCTTCCGTCGGATAGCTCATGATTCTCTCAGAATTTGATTCTTAGAGAATCAAGAGCAGAATCTGATTCTATCATAACATGAAGCTCTACTAATCATACCTTAAAGAAGTGGAGAATTCTTTGCCCGGATACACAATTTCAGAAGACAGAAGCCTGCATCTTTCAATTAGATTCCAAGACGAGGGAAGCGCAACAACTAACATGGAGATGAAAAGAATTCACTGGAGCGAAGACAATTTGGCTGGCAAGATGCTCTGGGGTGGTTAGAATCGAACAATTGTGGCACCTAGAGCAAGAGGATGTGGACAAGAGCAGGATGTAATAGGAGTGTGTGTAATGGAGATCAAATGAAAAACCTATAATTTGGGCGGTGGTGTCGTGATCTATGCTTTAGTTTTGTGTAAGAACTCGAGCTAAAACCACAGTTATCAGGCCGTCGGTCCGACCAGAAAAAACCAGACCCAGAGCCTAGTCTGGTTAGGCCATACCGACAGATCAGACATGCAATCGGCCCGCCTTTAACTGGTACAAACCAAGTCAAAGCGGCCGGTTTCCCTATAAATCGGTGTGGTCAACCCGGTTAAGCCAAAACCCACGTAGAAAAAATATTGCGCGCACCCGCCCACTAGGATTCAAACCTAGAATCTCATGCGTTAGGGCACGTGCAACGCGTGTTCCACTGCCGTCTGTATAGCATTTGTTTTGCAAAATACCCCCTCGCGAACAGCAGTTAATGAAGGGAGAGAGCGAAGTCGTCCTCTCGCGAGGCGACGACGACCGGTGCGTGCTCCCAGGCCAAATCGCCCGCCGGAGCAGCGTTGTACGGGAAGCGTTGTCTCCAGGCGAATCGCATGGATCCAGCTGCGGCGCACACGCGATTTAGGTTTTGGGCGCCAAAATTCCATCCCCGCCACCATATATGCCTTCCCGTGCTTTTTCTCGGCCCCCAATCCTCCCCTGCGCCCACCCAAGATGTCGACCCTGGCGGCGACGGCGGAGAGCAAGGCAGTGGCTTTGGCTAGGAAGAAGAAGGGCACGGCTACGGCGACGGCGGCGGTCATCACCGGCGGCAGCCATCACCGCGCGGCAGCGGCACCCTTTCCCATTGGTCGCGGCCACGGCGTGGCGGCAGCAACGGCTCCCTCCATGGCCAGATTCGGCGCAACGATCGCGGCTTCCTCCAAGGCCGGATTTGGCGCGGCGGTAGCGGCTTCCACCATGGCTGGATTCGGCACGGCAGCGGCATCTTCCTCCATGGCTGCATCTGGAGCGGCTGATTCGTCCCCGATCTATGGCAGAGGTGGCTTGACCAGCGCCTCTCCTGTTTGGTGGGATGCAACCGACGGTGGTTCTCCGGTTTCTCCTGCATTTCGGCGTCCAGCAAGTTGGGATTCAGTATGGTATGAAACATAGGTGATTGATTGGTTGATTGATACAATGATGCAGCGATGAATTTTTAATTTCCCTCCATTGTAACTAGGTCTTCTGTAGCCATGTTGTTAGCTTGTCCAGATTGACATATATGTGGGAATGGATCTATATTTAAAATGCTAATTTGATTATTGCAATGCTCATTTGATTATTGCAAAGATCATGGATCTCTGTTGTTGATGGTGGGACTTATTGACTCATTCTCTTGTTCATGCTTGTATTAATATATGATAGCCATTATAATTTGATAGAGAATGAATTTGTATACACGCTTGTAGGGACAACAACTCACATCCCCCTGATGGATTTATGAGTTTTTTCAACAACCAGTCACAAGCATCACAGAATTCTCATTTTGTCGGCGCTCCTTCTCATCATGCACCTTTCAAGGCACCAAGGTCTATGGACATAGGAGGCTCTTCGCCGCCGCTCGTGGCACCACCCATGTCACAGGAAGACCAGGATCCGATTAATGTGGACAGCGAGGAGGAGGTCGGTAGGACTGAGAAGCGAATTCTTTGGACACCAAAAGAAGACGAGAGGCTGGTGAGACTCAGTACATCAACTTGAATGAATGAACTTGCAAATCTATTTTTTTGTCATAACATTTTCCTTTACAATTGTAGATGAGATCCTGGATAAACAATTCAACAGACACAACATGTGGTGCTGATAGGAAAAATGAACAGTACTGGGGTGATGTTACTAAGGAATACAACATGACGACCCCAGCAAATAGGAAAAGGAATCCGAAGCAAGCCAAGGATCGGTGGCACAAGATTAATAGGTGGACTGACCTTTTCCATTGTGCCTGGATGAAGGCTAAAAGGATTTACACTAGTGGTTATAATGATCAAGATTGGATTGATATGGCCAGGAAGTTCTATGAAGAAGATAACAAAGCACTGAAGCTAGGACCTTTTGTGTTAATAGATGTTTGGTATGCTTGCCGAGATGAGCCAAAGTGGAAAACATATAATGCTGAGCTCAAGAACGCACGCAAAAGGAAAGGGTCGAACCAAGAAGAAGAAACGGAAGAAAATTCCGAAGATGTAGAAGGAGTGCTAAAGAGGCCAATAGGACAAAAGACAGCAAAAAAGGCTGCTTTTGCTGCGAAATACAAGTCAAAAGGAATTGAAATAGATGAGAAAGGCAAATCTAAAGAATCAGCAATAGATGTCGATAAGCTTGACAGATTCAGCAAAATCCAGTCCGAGGCTAATGAAAACCGTATGAAGGTACTTGAATTGCAGCAGAAAATATCATCCGAGAAGCTAGAGGCCACAAAAATTGCCCATCTTGCAGCTGTAGAAAACAAAGAAGCCAAGATGATGGAATGTTATAATAGCCTCCTCTTACGTGACACAAGTACAATGTCGAGTGATGAAAAGGCTGAGCATGTTGCTACACTGAAGTGTTTCAGGAAGAGATTGTTTCCTGAGAGCATGTAAACAGGTATGATATTGAAGAATGTAACAAACAACCTCATAATTTTTTAGAATATACATGACAGTTTTCACACTTTCGCAGAGCTCTCAATGGAAGCATTGCATGATCTGTTAGCATAGGTTTCAGTCAGCGCAGGTTTCAGTCTTTGCTGTTTTCAGAAGTGTTGCAGTCTGAAGTTTGAAGGGGAGCAGTCTTCAGAGTTATAGCGGCTGGAACGGCAGAGTGCAGATAAGTCTATTTTTTTTGTTATGCATAACGTGTAAGGTTGTGATCTGGACTATTAGGATCATGAACCATAGTGGAGTCTGCAAAACATTGTCCATTGATCTATCTTGTCTCATGTGCGTCCAATATTGTGTTTAGATTGAAGTTTGGGTGTTCTGATCCAACATGATCTGAGAAGCAATGGATGGTTTCTTCATATCTACTGATCCATTTATGTTGTGACATTCTGCAATGGATGGTTTATTCTGATTGTTTTTATGCAACTAGTTTGGTGACAAGGATTGGGTAGCAAATTAGACTTAGTATGAACTATGGAAGCTCTCATGTATGAACTGTCATATGTGAAAGCAATATGTTACCGCAATATGTTTCAGTTACTTGAAGTGTGAAAACAATATGTGTCAGTTACTTGAAGTATGTGTCAGTGTGAAAACTGTCATATGTGAAAGCATGTACAACCCACAATATGTGTCAGTTACTTGAAGTGTGAAAACTGTCATATGTGAAAGCTTTCGTAGCATGTTGTAAGTGTGAAAGCTGTCATCTTTTCATCTTTTTTCAGTTGCTGCGACATGTATAAATTGTTGGAGTACGTGTGTCACAAACATCATTGGCTTTCTATTCTCCTCTCTACATGTCGCAGCAACCAGTTCCTCCTGATTCTGATCAAGGTGATAACCATGAAGAAGTCCACGACTTTGATCCTATTGAGGTGTTCACCGTGGAAGATTTTCTAGAAGAGGATGAAATATTAGAAGAATATAGAAACAAGATTGGAGAGGAATTGATGGCCAGTGTCGATGGAGAAGCATCAAGTGTTCCTCGACGCCGTCGACAGAGTGGACCAAGAAGGTATGTACCAAGAAATCGAGAAGCTGGTCACGAGGACCTTGTCGCCAACTACTTGTCTGCAAATCCTATCTACACCGACGAGATGTTCCGTAGGAGGTTCCGGATGAATAAGCCATTGTTCCTTCGCATCGTCGAAACTCTCGGTCAGTGGTCTCCTTATTTTACCCAAAGAGTTGATGCAATTGGTAGACATGTACATTCACCCCTTCAAAAGTGTACAGTTGCTATCCGGATGCTAGGATATGGCACACTGGCTAACCAACTTGATGAGGTATTAAAGATTGCCGCTAGCACGTCTTTGAAATGTCTAGGGAAATTTGCTAAAGGGGTGATCGAATGTTTTGGTGGAGAGTACTTGCGCCCTCCTAGGAGTGATGAACTGGAAAAAATTTTACAGGAAAATGAATCTCGTGGTTTTCCAGGCATGATGGGAAGCATTGACTGTATGCATTGGGCATGGAAGAATTGTCCGAAAGGTTGGGCCGGCATGTTTACACGTGGTGACAAAGGTGTTCCTACTATGATCCTCGAAGCGGTAGCATCACGAGATCTTCGCATATGGCATGGTTTCTTTGGTACGGCCGGGTCCCATAACGACATCAATGTCCTAAATAGGTCACCACTATTCATTGACACGCTAAAAGGAGAAGCTCCTGGAGTACAATACTATGTAAACGGGACACAATACGACACAGGATACTATCTTGCCGATAGAATATATCCAGAGTGGGCGGCCTTCATGAAGACAATACCAGCTCCTCAAACGGAAAAAGACAAATTATTTGCACAGAAGCAAGAAGGGGCGAGGAAGGATGTTGAGTGCGCATTTGGCGTATTGCAGTCCCATTTTGATATTGTTCGTCGTCCATCACGGTTATGGAAGCAGGAGGATGTTATTAACATAATGCAAGCTTGTGTTATCCTTCATAATATGATAGTTGAAGATGAGAAGGAATTGGTTAAAATACCGTTGGACTTGAATGATAATCCAAGTGCAACAATTGTGCTGCCATCAGAAGTGAGTACTAGCAATAATCCTAATCTATGCTTCGCGGAGGTGCTTCGGAGGAATAGCGCTATCCGTGCTCGGCCAACACATAGACAACTCAAGAAGGATCTAGTTGAGCACATATGGCAGCGCTATGGGCACACTGATAATTAGACCTACATTATGTAATCGTTTCATATTATATTTATATATTGATAGTTTAAAAAGAAATATTGCATTTCCGTTTGTCTTATTTATGTGTGATCTCATTTGTATCAAAAAGCAACAAAATGGTATATAAAGATCTTATTCATGCTTGATCATGGTTACATGCATGCATTAAAGAGTTTGCAGACAGCCAAATAGACGACCCACTATACAAGCTATCTGTTTAGTTGTCTGTGTGGGAGTTTCTATAAACTTGCAGACAACACCCTGTCTGTGGGTTGTACGTGCCCTTAGACGTAAGGCTTTGAGGTGCTAACCAACTGGGCATTAATCTTCGTGTGTTAGTGAGTAATAAAGAAATATATACATGGTAAAATAGCAACCAATCGATCTGCCAACATTTTGTTGTCTTTGCATCATATGTACCTTAAATAATAAATATAGTTATGCTCATCTACTTTGTATGTAAAAAAAATTATAGACATATTTTTGTATATGTAACTTTTACATATAATATGTAATATAAATATTTAAATTAAACATATGGTCCGACTAATGACCTACCGGCCCGACCATTAGGTTAATAACCCGAGACCTCGACCAAGTTAATGGCCGGTAGGCTAAAACTGTTTTTTTTTTTTTTTGTGATTGCTGGTTTCATTCAATAAAAGGTGGAGGTGACACCCTTTGTTTCTAAAAAAAAAGTTTGAATTGACTAGACTTTGTGAATATCTATCTAGGACGAGTTTTCTTGTCTTGTTCTTTTTTTTTTCTTTTTTCCGACAGAGGAGAGGAGACCCGAGGGAGATGGTTTTAGAAAATTGGGTTTTAAGCGGAATGGCCCGGCCCGGTTTTAGAGCAGAAAAGGATCGGAGGAGTAGAACCTCAGCCAAGAACAATCGCCTCCGGAGAAAGAAAACAAAACGGGAAAAGAAAAATCTGAGCACCTGCTCTCCTCCCTCACTTCTCACCCCCCTGCGGCGCGTGACGTGGGCCATCGCCTCTCCGCCCGCCCGCCGCGACTTCACCTCGCCGCCGCCGCCGCCACCGAATCCTCCGCATCCGCGTGCCGTCCCTCCAAGTCTCCCGTTTCGACCGTTCGTTCCTTTGCCGCCCAATCCTTGCGTATCTTCTCTGCGCGCCTGCTTGCTCAGGAGTTGGGATCTCGTACGGAGCGGCGTCGGCGGATTAGGGCTTTGGGCCCATGGCGTGGCGGCGCGTCCTCACCCAGGTGCGTTTCCCAATCTTTTCTTCTTCCTTCTCATTTTCTGCGCTTCTCATTTGGCGGGCGGTGCGATTCTAGTTGGAAAGTTTCGATCTTGGAGATGGGCCGGGATGTAGGTGTGGTTCCTGTTGGAGGAGTAATCTTGGGAGCTGCTGCGTCTGTGGGCGCCCGTATTGGAATACCACATGTACTACGCGTTAAGGTTTCTGGTTTTAACCTGATACTTACGATTTTATGTTAATCCGTTAAAAATTACAAAGGCGCCTTCTTGTACTGTATTGGATTCTCTTTTGTGTCGTATGTTATCAGATTGGTTTGATGACCTATATGAGAATCTATAGGATATTGCTAAATTTATGTCCAGATGCCAGCGAGTGCCGCGTTACAGTGTTAGTGTGTTGATATGTGTTACTCGAAGCTAATTTGGGCATGGAAACATCAAAAAGGAACCGTGGGTAAATATGGATAGCTGCTGGAAAAATTCTTCCTTGCGGTGGAATAATTTGCTCAGCTATTTTGTATTGTGTTGTTTTTCTTGTTGGTGTATCTATTTATGTATATGCAATTGTTTAATTAATGCAGGGTTGTGTTTTTTTCATTGCAGGTCGCAAGGAACCGATTGGCATATGCAATCTGCAATGAACTAGTAGCCCCCTCCCCTCTGAGGGCACTTAGAAGTGACGTTAATGCAGGTATACGGTCTTTGTATAAAGTATTGGATCAAACATTAGCTGCCTCTAGTTTCACAATTAGTATTTGGTCTAAAAGTGCTGCATTTGCAACTTTCTAAAGTTACTATACGTGTGAGTGTGTTTTATCTGGCATCCAGTCTTCCACGTATTAAACATATATCTTCATCAGTCTGGTCCTTTGTTTCCTTTCATGAAGTTGTCATTAAAGCTGCATGTGATGAGCGTTAGGATTATATTATACTAGTTTCTTATGTATAATGTTATTGCTGCCATTCCTGTCGTGGATGAAATTCTTTGAACTTCTTTTATTGATATTTTACTTTTTGGGGTGTTCGATGCAGGTGGCACACTCCGAAACTTACATGAGAGGTATCAGTCAAGCTATGTTGGTAGCCTTGCACGCAGGGTGAGAGATCTGGACTCGCCAAATCAAGCTTCTCTGCTAAAAGAGATATACAGAAGTGACCCGGAGCGTGTTATACAAATCGTTGAAAGCCAGCCTTCATTGCATTCAAATCCTTCAGCACTTTCTGAGTATGTAAAAGCTCTTGTAAAGGTTGATAGGCTGGACGATAGCACCTTGCTTAAAACATTGCAGAGAGGTACCAATATCCTCAAAACTCCTTATCTTTGTAGTGACTAATAAGTCTATTACATTCTGCTGCTTTTGTGTGGGACATGCTACTACTGATGATTTTCCTTATTATGAGTGAAGAAGGCTCCATCAGCTTGATGAGCACTTCTATAACGATTTCATTGTTATGTTATGCGTACATTTTTTGTACTTCTCTTCAACAAGCTAATTGTACAAATGGTTTATTACTTATATAATGACATTTCAATTTTTTCATCTAGTCTTACACGGAAACTACAGCATGTAATGTTACAGTAGTTAAAAAATTCATACATATTCTTCTTTTGATAGCATATAGATGTTCCTTTTATACTCTACTGTAGTTCTGATTACTTTAATTTGTAGTTGTTTGTGGCCTGTGGTTATCAGTCTCTTGGTCATCGGGTTTTTACGGCAGTTAGATAAGTGATAACCTTGAATTATATATTGCTAGTTTGCAATCATGTTTGGGAACATATTTTATTTTACCTTATGGAGTTTAGGTTCAGAGTCTGCCATTGGTTAAACTTGTTTCAGTTTTCTGTATAAATGAATTTACAGTTAGGTTTCATGTAATGAAGCCCGAGTATCATTCCTTATGACTAATTTTTTGGTAACTCGGCTAAAAACTCCATGCATGGATTATCTATACAGGTATTGCTGCTTCAGCAAGGGAGGAAGAAAGCCTCGGCAGCGTTCCAGCATTAAAGAGTGCTGGTCAAGTGACAAAAGATGGAATTCTTGGCACTGCAAATGCGCCTATTCACATGGTTACAGCAGAAACAGGTCAATTTAAGGAACAGCTTTGGCGTACCTTCCGAAGCATTGCACTAACTTTCCTTCTAATTTCGGGCATTGGAGCTCTCATCGAGGATAGAGGAATAAGCAAAGGTTCGGTTTTCTGAAAGATCCGAATGACTGATCTCCTAATTCTGAATTGGACTTTTCCCAGTAATTCTTCTTGGTAAAATGTTTGTAGGCCTTGGTCTAAATGAAGAGGTCCAACCAAGCATGGAATCTAGCACAAAATTCAGTGATGTAAAGGGTGTCGATGAAGCCAAAGCTGAACTTGAGGAAATAGTTCACTATCTTCGAGATCCCAAGGTAAAGCTTTTAAATCACTAGTGATGAAAAATGAGAAGTCTAGCTGATTATATGCAGAGTTATCAAGTCCATCATTGTTGCTTAATAGATTTTTTCCCATTTAGTAATGCTGTACCAGACTACCAGTTACTGTTTTTTAGTAATAGACCATTAATATTTAAGAGGGTTCAATTGCCTAAGTGCAACGGATTAATGTTTGCCATGCCATGATGTGAACTGTTTTGCAATACATTGATCTGAGATGTTCTGTATTTTGCTGAATCAGGTCCTGTTAGGCTAACTCAGCTGATCTATCAATATCCTGCTTGATTCAACACAGTTGCTTGATTTTGTCAACGGTGCTCTTCTTGGCTTTCTTTACTTTATGTGCAGCTTGTTAGTCCTCATGTCCATTGAATAGGCTAACTTTGACTTGACATTACTCAGTGCATCATTGGTATATCTTTTGAATTGCTTTCTTAATGCTAAGTTGCTTATCTCATATTTTGTGATGTAGATAATGTGTGGAGTTAACCTCCATTTTTGTCAAATACATGCCTTATGTGTTGTTAAGCTCATAGATAATGTGTGGTTTTTGTCATGTATCTGTGTTATGTGATGTTTACAAGCTGCCTGCATGTTTTCCAGCGTTTTACACGTCTTGGTGGAAAACTGCCCAAAGGTGTCTTGCTTGTAGGCCCTCCTGGCACTGGGAAGACCATGTTAGCGAGGGCTATTGCTGGGGAAGCTGGTGTTCCTTTCTTCTCATGCAGTGGCAGCGAGTTTGAGGAGATGTTTGTTGGTGTAGGAGCTAGAAGAGTGAGGGACCTTTTTGCTGCAGCAAAAAAACGGTCGCCTTGTATCATATTCATTGATGAAATTGATGCAATTGGTGGGAGTAGAAATCCAAAGGATCAACAGTATATGAAGATGACCTTGAACCAGTTGCTTGTTGAGCTGGATGGCTTTAAGCAGAATGAGGGGATAATTGTCATTGCTGCAACCAACTTCCCTGAGTCGCTAGATAAAGCACTAGTCAGACCTGGGCGCTTCGACAGTCATATTGTTGTTCCTAATCCAGATGTTGAGGGACGGCGGCAAATCCTTGAGTCCCATATGACAAAGGTAATTCTCGAGAATTCTTGTTGTCATGCTATCCAGATTAGAACATAATATCTTATCTTTATACACATAATTGCAGGTGTTAAAGGGTGATGATGTGGATTTGATGATCATTGCCAGGGGAACACCAGGATTTTCAGGTGCAGACCTTGCTAACTTGGTAAATGTGGCTGCTCTTAAGGCTGCCATGGATGGGGCAAAAGCCGTTACAATGAATGATCTGGAGTATGCCAAGGACAGGATCATGATGGGTAGTGAGCGCAAATCAGCAGTTATCTCTGATGAAAGCAGGAAACTGACTGCGTACCATGAGGGAGGACATGCCCTTGTTGCCATCCACACCGAAGGTGCTCACCCTGTCCACAAAGCTACCATTGTGCCCAGGGGTGTGGCCCTTGGGATGGTGGCCCAACTTCCTGAAAAAGACGAGACTAGTGTGTCACGGAAACAGATGCTAGCAAATTTGGATGTCTGCATGGGAGGGCGGGTGGCAGAGGAGCTTATATTTGGGGATAGCGAGGTGACATCTGGTGCTTCATCTGATTTCCAGCAAGCAACTTCGATGGCAAGAGCAATGGTTACTAAATATGGTATGAGCAAGCAGGTTGGCCTTGTTTCTTACAATTATGAGGACAAGGGAAAGATTATGAGCTCAGAAACAAGGCTTCTAATTGAGCAGGAGGTGAAGAATTTCTTGGAGAAAGCATACAACAATGCAAAGACTATTCTCACGAAACACAATAAGGAACTCCATGCTTTAGCCAATGCGCTTCTTGAGCATGAGACCCTCACCGGAGCCCAAATAAAGAATATATTGGCCCAGGTAAATAACAAACAGCAGCAGGAGCATGCTGTTGAAGCTCCACGGAGGACACCAGCTGCACCCCCATCTCCAGCTGCTGCTGCAGCCGCTGCGGCTGCAGCAGCAGCAGCACAAGCGGCAGCGGAAGCGAAGGGGGTTGCTGGTTTCGGATCTTAGCACGGGGGACATCCACTGGTCTGCATTGTGTATATTCACCAAACTAGCAGGTTGTTCCATCAATTGACAGCTGATGAGGATCACGAAGAATATGCTAAGCTGCTACAGTAATAGAACACATTGATTTGTATGTTAGCTACTATTCATGTTCCTCAAGTAAAAGAAAACGTATGAAGAAAATTCACACATTGTAGCAGGCACATGTAGCTGGTTTTTGGATACGGGTTTTGTACCCATATGCCGAACAATTTCTGTTGTTTTGTCACTGTTGAATCAGCCTTATACCTAACAGAACCTAATGTATTCGTCTGAATAAGGTATACTCTGTGCCTAGATACAAGTGGTAGCTGTTGAGTCTATTTCTTCGGCCCTCTGATGCACATTGTTGTACTGTATATCTTGCAAGTTGACAAAAAGACTTTTCTGTGTCTGGTGTTACATGGGCTTGTTATGATCAACATCAAGATTGAGGTCAGATACATGTGATGCTGCTGCCTTGCAGGCGTTCTGTCATCAATCAAATTTCAGATTCTGTATACGTAAAACAAAACTGCCTGTAACAAGAACGAAAAAAAAAGCCACGGTTCCACTTCATCATCAGTTTCAAGACAAATTGCTGCCTCAACGACATCTGAACAAACAACTGCTGCTGTGAGCTTTGCACTTTCGCCTTCAGCGCTTCACTGATTGCAGATAAGTCCTGGCCAGCGAGCCCGAGCGATTTCGCAACCTTGTACAGCTCTTTTGCAGCTGCAACTGTAGAAAACAGACTGGGACACTGATTCTGCCAGGGCCAATGCAAGCCTTAAATCCTGTCATGAGTTTGTTTTCTCAGTGCCAGAATCTGGCGAGAATCAAATGTAACTGTTTCTCAGTGCTGACTGCATCAGCATGAGAGTAGGGGCTACCTTCTGCTGATGTTTCAGAGGAAAGGCAGTAGGGTATGCAGCTTTAACCATGGAAGGTCCCTTGAGGGATAACATGGGAGCACTGATAGCACCCATGTTAAGGATCAGAAGTGTTGATAAATCCCCAAAATAGTTATGTTACAATTTTAATCATAAAAGACTTCTTCGTTACCTCCCCATGACCATATTAACCACGAGCTTCATTGCTGCACCATTCCCAACATCCCCGAGATAAAATATTGACCGGTTTCAGAGTAAGCAAAGCATAAGCGCATTTCCTGGTCCAACACTAGGGACTAATTGAAGTGTTTACTGCAGATAAGAGATACCAACCTTGCCCATGGCATCAAGGAGGGGTGCTACTCTCTTATACAGGGACTCGTCACCTTATGCAATCATGTCGACAATTTCAGGTTTCGGGGGAAAAGGATTTAGCCGCTGCATTTTCCATTCTCCCAATTCACAATTACCAAGCATGGATGCAGAAGTTTACCTGCTGTAAGAAAGATCAGCAGCCCATCTTCTGCTGGCTTTTTCGAGCCTCAAACTGGAGCCTACTGAAAAGACATCGAGCTAGCATTGGACCAACAGTACAAGAGCTGAACATAACCAAATTACATTACTGGCAACACATCGAGACAACTGAATCAACAGTTCAATACAAGATGAGGGGTACAAGCAATGACAGGGACCAAAAACTACCTCAAGAAAAGATGCCCCAGTACCTGTAATATGTTTGCCGATCAACTTCGATGTAGCATCGTCAACCGTCGACACGTCAACATACCTGTGACATGAAAGCAAGATAAGAGATAATGTTATCTATGTCTGCTTCTGCATATGGTCCAGGCTTTCTGATGCTTTTTCAGAACAAGGTTACCCTTTCCCTGGGGCCGTCCCATTTGCAGCTCCATTGGTCCCGCATGCAACCTCAACCGATGGTGCAAACCGTTATAGCCATGATTAGATTTGTCATGTGAGTTTTCAGTTTTCACGAGCAGAAACAAGGGCAGTCTAAGTTCTGGAATGAAGCATATACCGCGCTTTCTGGATCAGCAAGCATCGCAAATGTCACATCACAAGATGAAGCAACACTGGCCGGTGAAGACTCGTACCTGTAGGAAGGCATCATCTTACATGAGTATCAAGCAAAGTGGTGCATACATCTTTTGTTAATTAGAGTACTGTCTCTTTTCTTTGGCCAACGTGAACAACAAGACGCTATCTAGTACCATTGACAGCAAATTCCTCGTAGCTGTGAAGGCTTTGGTCTCTTCAAATGAACACTTTTGAGTGGAATTTTAGGAAAGCAGAATCTTTACGGAAAACAGTAAAGAGAAACAAGGTGAACAGAAAGGAAATTTAAATGGTGGATAACGAACAATTCAATTCACACCATTCGAAACGGCATTGCAGGATCCAAGTTTAATCATGGCTAACAAAGGTTTCACCCGTTCCAAAATTACATGCCTGCTTCAAAGTAGTAGTACGCATTAAGAGTTCAAGACAAAGCAGTCGTTTCGATTTCGTTAACTGTCTCTGAAAACGTGCACACATTTCGTAAGGGAAACTGGTTTTAAAAGTTTTTAAGTCACAGTTGAGTTGAGGTCACGCATGCATACTTGGCACCTAGGCTCAGGAGAGGGTCACACTTGCTCTTGGTCCCGTTCCACACTGAGACATCGCACCTGCAGATGACCAAGAAACAGCAGTTCTAGTAACACCATCCATGGCCACAGTACAAGCACAAGCGTACAACCGTACATTACTACTGCAACAACGACACACCACTTGTACATACATATACCGACGACAAAGCTGTAAAAAAACTGTATGTCTCCCTGTCCCAACGCCAAGGCAAAGATATAAGATAAGCCGTAAGAGTGTAAAGAAAAACTAGGGAATGGAATTACCCGGCCTTGATGAGATTGGAGGCCATGGGGGTGCCCATGATCCATAGGCCAAGGAACCCTACCCTCCCCTGGAACTCCACCCCTCCAGCAGCAGCATCTGTAAACCACGAAACGCGGTATACACAAGAAGAATCCGTTTAACGCAAATCTTTCACCTACACCACACAGCTGCGGTTCTTGCTGAAGAGGAGCTCAGGTGGAAACAAAAAAGGAAGCGGCACCAGGTGAGGAGGAGGCCGAGCAGGAGACGAGGAGGCGGGACCCTCTGCGCAGGGGCAGCGGTGTGGGCGCCACCCTGGCGCAGAAGAGGAAGGCCGCGGCCATGGCTGCCCACGCAGAGAGAGATAAGTGTGCTTAGTTAAGGTTTATTTTTTGTGGCTTATGGCTAAATTTTTATTATAGCTAACTGAAATTATACTGTAGTTAATGATAACTTATTTGGTATAATTAAATTTGAAAATAGAAAAAACGGGATAGCTCAGCATGTATAATGCAAACGAATACGGGAAAAAAGAATCAACAAAAAAGCTAAAAAAAATCTAAAAAATTAGAAAAAAAATAAAATTTAGAAATACTGAAAAATAAGCTGAAAATCAGAAGTCTAAATCTAAACGAGCGGGGCAGTAGAGATGTGGTCTGCAACGACGCTGCTGGTGGTGGCGACCTCGCGTCGGGATTTGGATGCGAGCGCGATGTGGTGCAGCTCTTGTCGGCCGTGGGGATTACTCATATTATTTATCCTACTATCTGATGATTCTGATCCATGCATCACATCCATTGTCCATTGATGATTGATCCCCATCCCTGTGCACTGCGCCGCAGCTCCTGCTCTGCTCTTCTCTGCGATAAAAAAAACGCCATTTTATCCTCTGCTCACTTGCTCAGGAACCATTCCCTGAGGCTGACCGTAAATAGCTTGTCGGCCATACACGCAGCTTCGGTTCGGTGCCTTACACATGCCATCTGCAGTCCTGCAGACACGTTTCGTTTCTCAGCTCGTCGCTCGTTGGAACGGCCGGGTCCATCTCTTGTAAGCAGCTCTCGACAGTCTCCGGATACATATAAAAATTAACTGTTTCTCATAAAATTTACATTTTCCTAGCGGGACCCGAACTAAGAATCCATTCTGATTGAGTGACTGGCGTGATCCAGTTTAGCTCCTGCTAGCAGGTACTGACAGCGTAAGCCCTCGTTTTTTTTCCTTCCAGATATACAGGCACATATGTATACACACTGTAGCAATACTTGCCCTATTTTTTTTTTATTTTTGCTTTTCGTTTTTAGCTTCTTTAAAAGTCAAAAAGCCACATGTTGAAACAGAGCGGTATCTTAAACCGAATTCTCCAAACGGCTTTATGAGCTTAAAATAGTGTGCACTATCCACATCGACATCTCAACCGTCCACTGCCGTATCGAAAAGCGCAAACAAAACCACCCATAGCAACTTAAAAGAACACCCCCATATAAATTGGGAGATGCGAGATTTAAGACAAATCATTGCACTAGAACAGGGAAAGGTTCGTGTTAGTGATATAACTTAGATGTGATCATAGATATGATTGTATCACTTCTATATTTACTATCTTTGAATAATATGTTGTTTTATCCCTTGAATGCCTTTCATATTGACCAACAACTATGCGACTTGTTCATGGAACTCTTTATTCATATTTTGATGTTATTCTAAATTATCCCTATTATTATATCATTATGTAAGACAATCATGATTTATAGATCAGCACATGTATTAATTGATGATCACGTTTCACGATTCATGGATATAGCGATATCAAATTAATAATGTAGACATATGTTAGAGAATATGGTGTTAAATTGACCTGCCATGAGATACTACGGGAATTGTTATATTCTTAAGTATTATCAGTTGGTCTCATACATAATTTATGTATGATCTTTAGACCTAAGATCATCATAATTTTCTATATGTGTAATAGTTCACTTAGGGGTTATCAAATACTACTCCGTAACCAGATGGTCATAAAGATAACTTTTGGGTTTACTATGAAACATACGGAGAAATGTGAACGATCAAGATGGAATTTGCTCTTTCTATATAATAGAAGAGATATTTTTTAGTACCTCAAGATAGTTAGATTAAGAAAGTGCATGACCATGCTGAATGTGGTTGGGGAGTTAATCACAAATTGAGTAATTCGCTACAAGTAAATGATCGAGCTATCATAGGATGGCACGCTTCTCGCCTTGAGTTCGATCTGGTATCGTGATGCAAAGGGATTGGTACATAAGCACTATGTAGGTTCATCTTATATGATCTTTTATGTATATTTGAGAGTCATTATGTCCTACTAGGGACCACTAGGTCTGCTATCGACTTATGGATCAGAAAAGAGTTTTTGGCCCATTACCAAATATACATGATTCTACAGGGTCACACACTTAACGGGTTGAAATGATAAGGGTTTAGATGATAGACTCCGAGTGGGATACGATCTCTACTCGTATTGAATCTAGTCAAACACTTTCTGAGTGGGATACAATCTTTACTCGTACTGGATAAAGATCCGGTCAGAGGATTTCTGAGTTAGATACAATATATAATTATATCAGATAAGGATTCGATTGGAGACTATATATTAAGAGAGGTGCGGGGCTGAAGGGGCATTCCGAGACACACCCATTGGAACCCTAGCCGATGCCTCTCAAAACCCCTACCATGCGCGTTGGTGCTAGCACACCGACGTATGGTGTTCCATCCCTGAACATGTGGACTTCAACGGAGGCGCTGCTACGACTGCAGTGTTGATCAGGATGATCACGAGGAAGGGAAGGTTGGCCAAAAAATGATCAACTATTTCCACTACACCGATGCGTGCTACGTTGAACTGGTTGCTTCAACTCTACTTTCGCTACATTGTACGTTTAGTGGTAACAATCTATAATCTCTCACTTGCATGGCTTCCTGATTTACACGATAGAAAATTTTAATCTGTGCTAGTGTAGCCTACCCATATCCTAACATGGTATCAGAGCCATCCTGTGTAGTATTTAATCAGGATTGGTCACATATAATTAATATGTGATAGTAGTAGATTGGATCTATTACTGTTTTTATATGATAGCTTAGATCGGTTTATATTAATAGCTTGGTTTAGGCACTGGTTGATGACATCAATCGATATCGGCAACAGTAGATGTGTTCTCTGGACGTATGACTTGATTGCACCAAGTTGCTATTCTTTCTAAAAACCTCCCATGCCGATCAATGTGATTGATTAATAGAAAATTGGGTTGACCAGATTGGTTCAGAATTGGGTTAATATGATTAATACAATGAAATTATCAAGGGAATTATCGAGACCCGAATATGCAAATCTGAACTCTCCTATGTATTCTAAACCAGTCTATGATCATGCTAGTGCACATAGTAGAAAGATAGATGAAATATTAATCATGATTATGATAACTGTGAAATACACAAATATTATTATTTATCAGAGTAGCGACTTATGGCCAAGCTTACGTATAATAGCTTGAAGTGCTTAACAAAACTGGTAGCAAAAAATAAAAGATAAATATAGTGAATATTCGACATGCCCATAGGTAATCGACTGGGAAGCGAACTCCTAATATGTGAAAGTCATCGAAGAACTTCTCCCCAAATACCTTTGCCTGATACGATTCACTTCTAGCAACTGAGCAACAAAGGATATAGCCATGAGTATATCGAGTACTCAGCAAGTCGTTTGTAACAAAATATAATATATAATGATGCAATGCTTGTCAAAGGATGGATGAATGGTTATTTTGTATAAAATAATAATTAATGGTAAATACAATAATTAGATTGAAAGCGCACTTTGAAAAGGAATAATAAGTAAATAAGTCAACATTTTTTTGAGTAAACCACAAATAAATTAACCATTCACTTCCCAACCACAAGTGAACTAACCATTCACTTTCCATCCAAATCCAACCAAGCTTTTATGAAATTCTACCCCTCATATGAAATTACCGAGCATTGTCCGTAACTAAGGACATGGCCATTCGAATAGTTTTATACTCTATAGAGTTTGCACAAGTTTACCCACAAGAAATAATCAATTTATCATGTTGGCCAATACACGCTTCCTTGAGCGTGCGATAAAATGATTATCACAAGGCCTTTATAATGCTTAATGTCAAACTAATCTCGCCCGCTAAAATTTTGTTGCCGAGTGGGCTACGACCTAGTCGGTAAAGCTCCTCTTGTGCCAATGTGAGTCAATGGCTACGACCACACCCACACTCATATCATTGGCGAAACCAAAGTTAAAATATCACAAATATCAATGTAGTCATCCCATACTAGACATGTGGTTGCATGATAAGGCTCAGATTAATGGTACACAAAGTTAAGTACTTAGTCATTACCAAGGCGAGCATCCACATCCCAAAGTTCTAACCACACTTCTCCCTTTATTGCACGATCGCTCGCCTAAATGAAAACTATTTTGTTTAACCAACACCAATGACACTACTCATGTCATTGTACACAAATTTTATAACTATGGCTATCTCCACGATTTAATATCTCACTAAGTCAAAATTAATTAATTGATCAACATGTGATAATAAGCTCAACGTAACAATAAGCATATTAGACGTACAACTCAAGAGGATCCTAATATTGCATCAGTAGATAATTAACCATCCTATACTGACAATAGAATTATGAAATTCAAATTATCAACAAGGAATTAATCAAGATGGGTTGATAACTACAAAGTACAAAGGTTTGTAATAAATTATCAATGCAGAATAATTTAAAACAAAATAATAATACTTAGATTTAAAACAATAGGTTCAACATGATAAAAATTATGACTTGCCTTGGCTTTACTCAATTACCACTTCTTAGTCTTCAGCACTTGCTTCTGCTCCTTCAAAGATGTTATCTAATGAGAGATAAAGCAAATGAAGCATAAGCAAATTCAAATAAAATCAAAAATAATAAAAACTATAATCAAAAGATAGAGTTCAATTTTGCTCTTCGTCGCAGCAACAGGTTGAAAAAGAAACGTGAGTTTTCCTCACCTGCAGCATCACAAGCTCAAGTTATTCTCATGCAGCATTTGGGGATTATTGCTAATCAGGAGGGTATAAGCGAACTTGACATGGAACGATATGCCCAGTTATTTTCTAAGCCATTATCACAAGCTCACACTGCGGCATTGGTGGCATTATTTGGTTGGCAGCCACCGGCGTCGGGGGATGCTCCACGAGATGTTGTGCTCCTTCCAAGCGTGGCTACTGGTGACTAGTGCTGTGAGGTTTTTGTTGGTCGTTTCTAAAACTTGAATCCATGGTTTTCAAGATCCTTATTTGGAATGTAAGGGGGCTTAACAGCAAAGCAAGGCGGTACAACGTTCGTACATGGTCAATTCTATTCGGCCAGAGGTGGTGTGTTTACAGGAAACAAAGAAGGAGGCTATCTCGGGACTTATGGTGAGTTCGCTGCTTGGTAGTGACTTTGATCACTTTGTGGTGCCACCGGCAATTAGAACAAGAGGAGGGGTCTTGGTGGCCTGGAAGGGCTGCTTGTGTCAGGTTCTCCAATTCCGGATACACACTTTCTCGGTTTCAGTTCAGTTTGATTCACAAGAAGGCTTGCCGTGGTGGTTCACAGGTGTTTATGGGCCTCAAGATGATGAGCACAAAATTCAGTTTTTGCAAGAACTGCGAGACATACGGCAAGCTTGCCAGGGGCCTTGGGCTATTGGTGGGGATTTCAACTTGATATATAAGGTTGAAGACAAGAATAACACAAATGTTAATAGGGCAATTATGGGTCGATTTCGCTGTTTTTTGGATGACTGTGAGCTAAGAGAATTACCCCTTCTTGGTAGAAAATACACCTGGTCAAACGAACGAGCAATGCCTACTTTAGTTCGGTTGGATCGGGTATTCATGACTTCAGATTGGGAACAATTGTTCCCTGACTGTATTCTTCAGAGCTCTGCTGCAGTGGTGTCAGATCATTGCCCCATCATCCTTGGTCTGAAGGACAACATTCAAGGCAATAGGAGGTTCCATTTTGAGAATTTTTTGCCCAGATTTGAAGGTTTCTTGCAGGGGGTAGAGTGCTCCTGGTGTAAACCTGTCGCAGCCTCTTGTCCATTGCAAGTGTTCTCTTTGAAGTTAAGCAGACTTGCAAGGGATTTGCAATCTTGGAGCCAAAAGAGAATTGGAAATATAAAGACGCAATTTCAATTGGCGAAAGAACTCTTGCACCGGCTGGAAATTGCCTAGGACAACCGGTTGTTTTTGGGGGAAGAGGACTGGTTGCGTCGACAGCTCAAGCTACACGCTCTCGCCTTGGCTTCGCTTGAGCGTACAATTGCTCGGGTACGTTCCAATTTATGTTGGCTAAAAGAAGGTGATGCAACATGTCCTTTTTTTCATCAGCATGCTCGATATAGGAAGAGGAAGAATTTCATGGCCAAGGTCAAGGTGGGAGATAACATTCTTACTGATCAAGTTGAGAAGCAAGAGGCAGCATGGGATTTCTACTCTAATCTCCCCGATACAGTATCGCAGCGGGATTGTACGCTCAATTTACAATCCTTTTATCAGGATTCTCATGACTTGTCTCCCCTAGAGATGCATTTGATAGACCATGTGGAGGTTCCCCGTGTGTGTGATGAGTAATTGACATCTATTTTAGGAAAGTCAAGTTTGGTTTGTGTGGTTCGGACCATGTCATTGCACGGTGCAATCGGTTTCGGTTGGACTTTGTCGAGCTAGGTCGAACGTGCTTAAGTCATTTATTTTTTCGGTTCGATCGGTTTGGGCTTTGAGTTTCTCTTCTGGTGGTAATGTATGGTTACAATATTTCGAGCGGTGCTATGTGATTTGTTTCTTGTCTGTGATGGCTGCAGGACTTTGAGGTGGAGTCGTGGCGAGGCACGGGATGACCGGACTAGGCGCGGGCGGTGCCGAGGTCAGAACGGTCGAGGTGTGTCAAAGACGGCGAGGACTCGAGGTGGCTGCGTGGCTTGGAGGGCAAGGAATGAGGAAGCTTCCTGGAAGGTGTGTGAGGGGCGTTTTGGTAAAAGCGCATGCTGCACAAAAGGAAGCGGGTTTGGATAAAGCATTGAGTTGGTGGAGGCTTAATGGGTAAAGCATGGTGTGAACCCATTATGGAGGCTATAAATAGAGAGGTGCTCTCTAGTGCTGAAATTGAGAGAATGGATGTAAGAGTTAGGGTTTTATTTGGTTCTCTCCATGTATGAAAAATGAGGGGAAGAAATGGAGTGCAGAATTTTGGAGAGATGTCTTGAGAGAGGGGGTATGAGTTTGTCTCCTATGCGTGTGCTTTGAGTTCTTTATTTTAAAGCATGTATGGGGATGTTTAGTGTGAGATTTTGAGAAAGAGATGGTTGTAAGAACTACTTGATATTTCAATCATTCATCTCTCATCATTTAGTTTGATAAGTATGATGTCTGAGATGGCTAGTAAGATTGTATTTGTGCGTGTTCTTTATCGTCTCTCTTTTTCGAGTTCTGCTGTCTTGTTCATCCTCTTTTAGTTCTGTGAGTTCCAGCTTCATTTGTGTTTTTGTTTTGTCTAGTGATCTTCTTCTCAGATTCCTGTTTTGGGCTCCTCTGTAGTTCATCCGATTTCCTTTACTGCCTTGGCTGTTTGTCTCCAGTTTGCATATCTACTTGTTGCGGCCAAAGTAGTCTAGAGAAGAAATGTTCCTTGCGGCCAAAAGTTGAAAGGCAGATGGTTGCTCTCGGCTGCTAGTAAAGGCTATGCATGTGTTTTCTTCTTTGATTCTTTTTGCCTTGCAGACCAATTCTTTTGATCTATCAAGAGCAGCCATCAATCATTAAATGCTCCTGTTTCTCGGCAGTAATAACCGATTGGCAGTTGGTCATTTTCTGCGTTTTAACCGGCTGCACTATTGCCCTTCTTTTTACCTTTCTTTTCAGTTGGCAGCAGTGTTTCCCCTTATTTTTTAGCTGTAGTTTTTAGTTCTTTCGGTTACTTTTGTTCTTAGTTTTTAACAGCTCCTATTGACTGTGTTTTCAGCTTTATCTTTTTCCCTTTTTCATGCTGCCTTTGGTCTGAATTCTGCAGCCCCATTCTCTGTTTTTGTCAAAAGGCAGAGTGCTATTTTCAGTCTTGTGCTGAAATTTTTGGACAGCAAGCAACTGCAGTTTGCAGTCAACTTTCTTGTGCTCGGTTTGCATTTTTTTGTGTGATTCGTTTTCAGCTGCAGTAGGTATGTTTCTTGCGGCCAGAATTTCACCCGAGAAGATTATGTGCTCTCTGATTTTTCTTGATCTCGTCTATATGCTTTCAGCTTCTACAATTAACTTGTCAACGGTAGTCCTTGTTAACTCTCTGGCTTGATTTACTTTCTTGGAATGCTTTGCTCAGTTTTTTTATAGTTTTCGAAAAGTTGAGTTTTTTGTGAATACTTTGGGGGGCGATTTTTAATTTGGCACCATTCACCCCCCTCTGTTGCCGTTTCCGATCCAACAACATTTTTCTAAGGAGGAGATTTGGGCAACAGTTAAATCTCTTCCTTCGGATAAGGCACCAGGCCCCGACGGATATACGGGACGCTTCTATAAGAGATGTTGGAATATCATAAAAGTGGACCTCAGGCTGCACTTAATCGGATGTTGCAGGGACAGGTGAGCAGATTGTTCTTGCTTAATTCGGCATACATTACTTTGCTGCCCAAAACTCTGGATGCATTGGAAATAAAAGACTATCGACCAATAAGCTTGGTGCATAACTTTGCAAAATTGATCACCAAGCTGTTGGCCAATAGGTTGGCTCCTAAACTAAAAATTTTGGTATCTCCCAACCAGAGTGCCTTTGTTAAAGGAATGTGCATTTATGATAATTTGTTGCTAGTCAACAAACAACAAGAATGCTACACAAGCAAAAGGAACCTCGAGTGCTCCTCAAATTGGATATATCTAAGGCTTTCGACACGGTATCCTGGGCATTCTTGATACAGGTTTTGAGACATCTGGGTTTCGGCCCCATGTGGTGCAACACTCTGTCCAAGCTCTTGAAGTCTTCTTCTACAAGAGTGTTGGTGAATGGAGTGCCAGGAGAAGTAATCTATCATCAACGGGGATTGCGACAAGGCGATCCCCTATCACCAATGCTGTTCATTATTGTCATGGATGTGCTTAATGCTCTAATCAACAAGGCGAGCGATGATGGCCTGCTTCAGCCCCTTCTTTTGCGAGGTTCAAGCCAGCGGGTATCTCTTTATGCTGATGACGTAGTACTGTTCTTGCGGCCTTGTGTGGAAGATATGGAAATGATTAAAGAACTTCTCCGAGTCTTTGGTGAAGCATCGGGGTTGGTCACCAATATCAATAAATGCTCAGTAAGCCCAATCCAATGCCGAGTGTAGGACATTGAGGTAGTTCAAACATCCTTTCCTTGCAAAGTACAAGACTTCCCATGTAGGTTCCTTGGGCTTCCTTTGTCCATTAAAAAGCTTTCCAAGGCTGATTACTATACAATCATCGATAAGATAGCAAGTAAGCCACCTAGGTGGAAAGCAGCCATGATGCATCCGGCTGGGAGAGCCACTCTTGTTCACGCAGTACTCACGACAATACCTATTTTTCAGCTCTTTGCTTTGGAATTTCCCAAATGGGCTATTAAAACTATTGACAAGATTCAAAGAGCTTTTCTTTGGAAAGGTCGCAAGGAAGTAAATGGTGGACATTGCTTTGTTGCTTGGGGATGAGTAAAGAGGCCAATTGAGCTTGGTGGACTGGGAATACTTGATCTTGAAGTGCTTGGGTGGGCTTTGAGGATGAGATGGTTATGGCTAAGGAAGACACAACCTGATCGTCCTTGGGCTGGTCTTGATATCCACATACACCCCATTTCGGTTGCTTTGTTCACCACCTCAGTCATCTCAATTATAGGTGATGGTCGCAGAATACTCTTTTGGCTTGACAAATGGTTACATGGAAAATCCTTGCCTGACCTCGCGCCATCCTTGTGTAAGCATGTGAAGCGGAAAATTGCAAACTGCAGAACTGTGCAGGAGGCTTTAACTAATACTACTTGGGTATTTTCAACTATCTTCAGAGGCGCTTTTGGAGTATTTTCAACTGTGGGATTTGTTAGCTGAGGTGACCCATGCTCCTGGAGTGGAGGATCAGCACTTATGGGTTCCTTCACCGTCAGGGGAGTTCTCCACCAGATCAGCCTATAGGCGTTTCTTTGTGGGGGCTGTTGAGTTTGAGCCTTGGAAAGAGATATGGAAATCTTGGGCACCTCCTCGCTGCAAATTTTTCATGTGGTTGGTTTCTCTTAATCGATGTTGGACCGCCGACCGTTTGGCTCGTCGTGGACTGGACCATCCCGAAAAATGCCCACTTTGTGATCAAGAGGAGGAAGATGTCCAAAATATGCTCACCACCTGTGTGTTCTCAAGAACAGCGTGATTCACAGTTTTATCCATTGTTGGCATCTAGCACCACGCACCTGGGCCCATTGATTCTAATTTATTTGGTTGGTGGTGCCAAGTTCTGATGTAATTGCATAAACAATACCAAAAGGGTTTTAATTCTTTAGTTCTGTTGGTGGCTTGGTGGATTTGAAAGCATAGGAATAGATGTGTTTTTGAGGGGGCCTCCCCTAACACTAGGATTAGTGCAAGAGATTAGAGATGAGGCAAAAATGTGGTGTGTGGCAGGGGCCAAAGGCCTCAGGCGCATTTGGCCATAGCTTGGTTGTGTGGGTGGTCTTTTGGTCGCCTTTTGTATCCCTAGCCTTTTTGGGCTTGTATGAGTCTCTTTTGACTCCTTTTTTCTTCTTAATATAATGATACGCAGTTCTCCTGCGTGTTCGAAAAAAGATGAATTTAGGAAGAAGAATCAGGTCAATCAGAGTTTGGACGAATGAGAATGGACTCTTGAAAGATGGATTGGCTGGGAAATTTAGGAAAAAAGACAAATGGATTGGATGGGAAATTCAGGGGAAAAAGACAAAGGTTATTATGCTACGGTTCACTATGCACATGTACTATGTTGTGGAGTGGGTCCATGGAATAGTACTGGTCTACCGTGGACTCGACATACGGAACAGTGTAAGCTGGCTGGCTTGGCTAATGTGGCATGCTGACTTGGATGATACGTGTGCAAGATTTGGTGAGGTAGCAATGACATGGCAGGTGACATGCCCGTGACATGGCAAGGCATTCCGATGCACTGAGCTGGCGGCTTATGGATTGCTTGGCACTGGCGTGGGTGACACATGGGCTTGGTGCGCTAATGTGGAGGCCACATCGGTGCTAACTAGGGTAGATCGACGGCCGACAGCATTCTCTATGGTGACGACAATGGTGGCGAGCGGTGCATCACCGAGGACAGCAAAAGCTTGCGCGTGCAATGACTATTCTCCCTACAAGCTCGGATTGGGTTAGGATGGCCGACGAGGTAGTCGGCATTGACGAGGGTGGTGGTGAGGCTCGAGCACATGACGGACGTGAGCTATGGCAATCTTCCAGTGGAGGCGAGGGCACTGGGATGAAGGCCAAGACACAAGGAACTCTATGGTGCCATCAAAGAGGGTTTAGATGCGGAGGAAAAGGAGGAATTGCTCCCCAGAGCTTTTCAACAATAGTGACGACTCAAACTTCGATTTTTGTCTGAGGACGGTAGAACTAGGTCTTGGCTTGGAAGAGCAAGTTACGGTGGCTCGCTGCGGAGATTTGGGAGGGTCTAAGTGGCCTTTTATACACAGAGGAGGCGGCTCAGGAGAGATGTCCATGGTAGCTACGGCGATGAGTTCAGATGGCAATGGAGTCGAGAGGTAGAAGACAACTTGGACATGAGTCACAGATGGTGACACGTGGTGCAGGCGAAGTGAGTAGGCTGGGCCGAGCGGGAAGAAATGGGTCACGCAGGAAGAAGGCTAGATCGGGCCGAAAGGGAATGGTGGGCCAAAAGAAAAAGAAGATTTGGCCCAAGGGGTGTTATTGATTTTTAAGGGGATTTTTGAATTTCAGAAATTAGTAAGCTCCAATAAATAGCAAATAACTTGAAAAATATTAGAAAATACAAAAAATTCCTTGCAATAAAAGGAACTCAAATAAAACATGTTTTGATTTAATTGATATTTATTTTTATCCATATTAAAACTTTTTAATTTATAATATTCATATTAAGCTTTAATTAATTCAAAAAAAAATCTAAATGCTTATTTTTATTTTAAAAACTTCAAAAGGGTATTGAAAATTAGAATGTTACAAACCTCCCTCCTTAAACGGAATCTCAACCCCGAGATTCAGGCTCACTAAAGGAATAGCTTACCTGGTACGATGTTGGAGATAATGTTATTCAAGCTTCCTCTTGCAACACTCTGCGGTATCTAGTTGCCTTGAGCTAACGATGTTCCACGACTTGCTCCTGGGAAAAAGTTTTGGTGAGGGTACTTCCAAGCTTGAACGGGATTGCCGGCATTGCTGCTAGGATTTGAAGGCATCTTATTGCGACCAGCTGAATTCTGAGTATCAACCATCTTCTAAATTGGCACCACATGTTTCAAAGGAAAGAGGGAGTAGCAAAGGTAAGAGGTAAACTCATCTAAGGGGAATAAACTAAGGGAAAAACTTAAATTAAAAACACTCACTTAACCAAAAAGTCTAGCAAAAGAAGCATAAAACTCTACAAATAAAGATTTTTTTTACATGACTTCATGTACGAGTTTTTTATGGCTTACGTGGCATGTTGATTTATAGACATGGGCTACATATTATTGTATAACGGCCTACGTGTCGACTTGTGATGCTTGATATTTTTATTTGTAATTCATTGTTAGCTATTATGAGTAACATCTAAGTAGATGAATGTGATGGCCTCAAGCACTGATAGTTCGAAAGCGTGGTGATGGAGATTGCCACGCTAAGGGTGACACTATCTCACAGTTTAATATGATTAACTATGAATGTTTTATGTTCCTGTTATACTATTGTTCATGTTATTTTTTATCTTAGATGTTTTTAACATGATATAATAGTATCCCTCTAGAAAAATTAAGTAAAACTTGATGCCCTTTCAATTGTTACACTTATCAAAATTTTGATTGCTAACAAGTAGGTCTATCAAAGTAGAGTG
Organism: Dendrocalamus sinicus; assembly: GCA_036346575.1. Lineage (NCBI taxonomy): Eukaryota > Viridiplantae > Streptophyta > Magnoliopsida > Poales > Poaceae > Dendrocalamus > Dendrocalamus sinicus. The sequence continues at coordinate 28,245,455 of CM070643.1, read as the reverse complement.
CTATAAATTATCTCAATAAGATAGGTTAAGTGCCATTAATTATCTCAATAAGATAGGTTAAGTGTTGAAAAATTTATGCATAATATTGGTTTAACTTGACTAGACTATCAAAAGAGTTTTGAGCCTAGGAGCATAGTGTTGAGGCTGGAACATATGGATATTAGTCAACAAACAAGAGTTACATGTGATGTAATTAGTAAGGAGTTGCTTACCTACGTCGCTAGGTTTCTAGCAGTGATGCCAAATCTCACTAGAACTTGGTGAAATATGGATCTTGACTCACTATATGTAGTTAGAGAGAACATGGTTTTGAACATATAATGAGTATCTTTTGTTAAATTGTTTAATGGAAGATACTTTATATAAACATAGTACTGAATTTTTGCATATACTTTTTATGTTGTAGATCATGCCACCATCTACTTCCTCCACACCTAGTTTTAGCTTGTGATCTATTATTAAGAAACAAAAACTAAGTAGAACAAACTTCATTGACTAGTACCGTAACTTGATAATTGTTCTCAAGAAAAAAAGGAATATGTTCTAGAGGTTTTATATGCTAAAAGGAAGGAACTATTCTCATGCTGAAAAGAATGAGTATGAAAAATATTACAATGACTTACTTGAAGTTAGTTATCTCATGCTTGCCACTGTGAACTCTGAGCTTCAAAAGCAATATGAGAACACGTATGCCTACAATATAATTGTGGGTGTTAAGGCCATGCTTGAGAACCAGGTAAGGGTTGAAAGGTATAACACCTCTAAGTCATTGTTTGCGTACAAGTTAGCTGAAGGAAGTCTGATGAGCCCTTATGTAATCAAGATGGCTGGTTACATTGAGAGTTTGAAAAAACTTAGTTTTCTACTTAGCCAAGAGTTGACTACTGATGTGATTCTCTAATTACTCCCTCTGAGCTTTAAGCCAGTCACTTTGAACTTTCATACAAATGGCATAGAGAAGTCAATGACTGAATTGTATGGGATGCTCAAGTCAACAGAGGAGAGCATTAAGAAAAGCTCTAATCATATGATGGTGGTTCAGAAAACTACTAACTTCAAAAAGATGAAGTCTAAGGCTTTGGGCAAAAGAAAGGGCACAAGCAAAACTCAAGATGAGATCTTGAGTATCAAATTTGAGCTTTAGAATATCAAGATTGGTGCTGCACCTGATTCTATTTGCTACCATTGCCAAGAGACTGGACATTGGAAGAGGAACTACAATAAATACTTGGCAAAACTAGAAAAGAAGAAGGGAAGTAAGACTTCTACTTCAGATATAAATGTTATAGAAATAAATCTTGTTACTTCTCATATTGGTTCTTGCTTATTTGATACCAGATTAGTTACTCATATTTGCAATTTAATGTAGGGGCTAATAAGAGTAGGAATTTAGCAAGAGGCGAGGTTGATCTTAACGCGGGAAATAGAGCAAGAGTTGTTGCATTGGTTATTAGCACTTTACCATTATCTTGACCCTCATGATTAGTTTTGCAATTGAATACTCGTTATTATTTTCCTGCCTTAAGCAAAAATATTATTTCCACTTCATGTTTGGGAGCAAAAGGTTATGAGTTCAGAATAAAGAATAATTATTGTTCAATTTATTTGAATGATATGCTTTATGGTCATACTCCATTGGTGAATAGATTATATGTTTTAAATCTTGAGGATGTGTCTATCTATAACATTAATGCTAAAAAGCTTCAGCCTAATGATTTGAATCCCACTTATATTTGGTATTATCATTTGGGTCACATAAATGAGAATCGCATGGAGAAGCTCCATAAAGCTTGTTTTCTAAACTTATTTGATTTTTGAGTCATTCGAAATATGCGAATCTTGTATACATGGCAAATGACTAAGGCACCTTTCGTTGGTCTAGGCGAGAGGGAAAATGACTTGTTGGCCCCAATACATTCGGATGTATGCAGACCAATAAGCTCAATGGCCAGAGGTGGTTTTTAGTACTTCATAACTTTTACTAATGACTTTAGTATATATTATTACATCTACTTAATTATGTATAATTCTAAATCCTTTAAAATGTTGAAGGAATTTCAAAATAAAGTACATAATCAACTTGGCAAAATAATTAAAGCCGTACAATCAGATTGTGGAGGTGAATATTTGAGCCATGAGTTGGTAATGATCTAAAGCAACATAGAATTGTTCCACAACTACCTCCGCTGAGAATGCCTCAATAAAATGGAGTGTCTGAAAGATGGAACCAGATCTTGTTAGATATGGTTCAGTCCATGATAAGCCAATTTGATCTGCCATTATCTTTTTGGGGTATGCTCTAGAAATAGCTACGCTCATATTAAATAGAGTTCCATCAAAAGCTGTAGAGAAGACACCATATGATATATGGACTGGGAAGCGTCCCGAGTTGTCTTTTCTCAAAATATGCGGATGTGAGGTATATGTAAAACATTTGACGTCTGACAAACTCACACCTAAATCTGATAAATGCTTCTTTGTGGTGTATCATAAGGAAACTACGGGATGTTACTTTGATAAGAGAGATGAGAACAAAGTCTTTATTGTACAAAACAGTGCCTTTTTTGAAGAAAGAGTTTCTCTCAAAAGGAGTTAGTCGGAGCATGGTGCGACTCAAAGAAATTTGGGAACCATCAGAAAATGTTTCTACTCCCACTGAACCTCTATAGGATGTACAAGATGTTGTACAACCTATAGAAGAGGCACTAGCCCCACGTGGGTTTAAAAGGCCACATCAATTGCCGATAAGGTATCAACATGATATTATATTGTTAGACAATAATGAGCCTAAGAATTATAAGGAAGCAATGATGGGCCTAACTATGAGAAATGGCTTAAAGCCATGAGATCCAAAATACAATTCATATATGATAATCAAGTTTAGAATTTGGTTGATCCACCTGGTGGTATAAAAACCATTGAGTACAAATGGGTTTTTAAGAAAAAAGATAGACGTGAATAGAAATGATCATATCTATTATAAGACACAATTAGTGGAGAAGAGTTTCAACAAATTCAAGATGTTGACTATAATAAAACTTTCTCAGTCGTCGCTTTGCTTAAGTTTGTCCAAATCATTCTAACTATTGCTGCATATTTCGATTATAAAATATGGCTGATGGATGCCAATGGCTTTCCTAAATGGAAACCTAAGTGATGATATGTACATGACATAGTCTGAGGGATTTATCGATCCCAAAAATTCTAGAAAGATATTCAAGCTTCAAAGATCTATCTATGGATTGAAGCAAGTTTCTCAAAGTTAGAACATTCATTTTAATGAGGTGGTCAGAGGGTTTGGTTTCATCAAGAATAAAGAAAAGCCTTGTATTTACAAAAAGGTTAGTGGGAGCGCACTTGTTTTTCTAGTTCTATATATGGATAACATTGGTCAGAAATAATATTCCTATTCTTGAATATGTCAAGTCTTCATTAGAAAATAGTTTCTCTATAAAAGACTTAGGAGAGATAGCATATATTTGGGGCATAAAGATTTATAGAGATAGAACTAAAAGGTTAATTGGATTAAGGTGAGATACATACATTGATAAAGTGTGAAGCGGTTCAACATGTAGGATTCGAAAATATTTTCTTGGCAATGTCACATGGTATTAGTCTTAGAAAGACTCAGTGTCCTTCGACACCTAATAAGCGAGACCATATGAGTAAGATTCCATATGCTTCTGTCATTGGGTTTATTATGTATTTCATGCTTTGTACATATCCAAATGTGTCATATGCTTTAAGCGTTATGAGTAGATATCAGTCAGATCTAGGGGAAAGTCATTAAATAGCTATAAAGAACATTGTAAAATACTTGAGAAATACTAGGGGTGTGTTCCTTATTTATGGAGTGAGGAAGAGCTAGCTGTAAATGATTACACTGATACTAGCTTTCAAATCGATAAAGATGACTTTCGATCACAAACTGGGTTTGTGTTTTATCTTAATGGAGTAGTGAGCTGGAAAAGTTTCAAGCAAGATATGGTTGTTGATTCTACAATGGAGGTTGAGTATATTACGGCTTCTAAAGTTGCAAATGAGACTGTTTAGATAAAGAAGTTCATCTCTAAGCTGGGTGTGGTCTCTAGTGTTTCTAGTCTAATGAATCTCTATTATGATAATAGTGAAGCCATTGTACATGCCAAGGAGCCTAGATCGCATTAAAAGTCCAAGTACATATTTTGGCGTTTTTACCTCATTCACAAAATTGTTGATAGAGGTAATGTGAAGATATGCAAAGTGTACATGAATTTAAGTATTACTGATACGTTGACAAAACCTCTCCCACAAGTAAAACATGAGGCACACACAAGAGCTATAGGTATTAGATACTTGCGTTATTAACTCTAGCGCAAGTGGGAGATTTTTAGTGATATGCCCTTAAGGCGATCATGCAGATGATTGTTTCACTTCTATATTTATTATCTTTTGAATAATATGTTATTATGTCCTTTGAATAAACGTCTTTCATATTCATCAGCAAGTATCTGACTTGTTCATGAAACTCTTTATTCATATTTTGATATTATTCTAAATTATCCATGATCTTATATCATTATATGTGATAATTATAATTTATAGATCAGTATATGTATTGATTGATGATCATGTTTTACGGATCATGGATATGGGGATATCAAATCAACAATGTGGATACATGTTAGAAGACATGGTGTTATATTGACCTACCATGAGACTCTACAGGAATTGTTATATTCTTAAGTGTCATCAATTGGTCTCATACATTGTGTATATGGGGTCTTTAGACCTAAGATCGTCATAGTTTTATACATGTGTAATAGTTTACTTAAGAGTTACCAAACACTACTCCGTAACTGGGTGGTCATAAATGTAACTTTCGGGTTTACTGTGAAACATGCAGAGAAATGTGAGCGATCAAAATGGAATTTTTTCCCTTCTATATAACAGGAGAGATGTCTCTAGGTCCCTCGATGTGGTTGGATTAGGAAATTTTATAGTCATGCTGAATGTGGTTGAAGGTCAATCACAAACGAGTAATCTACTATAAGTTCGAGTAAAGAATTGAGCTATCATAAGATGGCACGCTTCTCACCTTGAGCTTGATCTAATATCGTGAGGCAAAGGGATCGATATATAAGCACTATATAGGTTCGTCTGATATGATCTTTATGTATATTTGGGAGTCGTTATGTTCTGCTAAGAACCACTCCGATTTATAGACTAAGAAGGAGTTTTTGCCCAATAGCCGAATATACATGGACCTACAAGGTCACACACTTAATGTTTAGAACGATAAGGGTTCAAATGATACTCTGAGTGGGATACAATTTCTACTCGTATTGAATCCAGGTGGAAGCTCTTTGAGTGGGATACAATCTCTACTTGTATTAGATAAAGATCCAGTTAGAGGCTTTTCAAGTTGGATACGATATCTAATTGTATCAAATAAGGATCTGATTAGAAACTATATATTAAGAGATACGCGGGATTGAATGGGCATCCCAAGGCACATCCATCAGAACCCTAGCCGCCACCTCTCAAAACCCCTGCCATGCCCGCTCGTGCTAGCATACTGATGCACGGTGTTCCATCCCTGAACGTGTGGACTTTGGTAGAGGCGTTGTTACGACTGCGGCACTGATCGGGACGATCATGAGGAGGAAAAGGTTGGCTGAGGATAATCGACTATTTTCACTACACCGACGTGTGCTACGTTATGCCGGCCGCTTCAACTCTACTTTCACTACACTGATCGCCTAGTGGTAACAACCTATTATCTCTTACTCTCATTGCTTTCTGGTTTACATGGTAGAAAATTTTAATCTGCGCTAGTGTAGCCCACTCGTATCCTAACAGTTCAAAACTTCAAATTAACTTTGCAAATTTCCATGACCTCTTTTACCCTTGTAGGCACTAGCCAGTATATGCCTTTTTTATGTATATCTGTAATAGCTAAATACTCTATATACCACTTCCTTCGTTCTTAAATACACATTATTCTATGATTATGAGAAAATTCTTTTTGTCATTTTTTCCTTACATACCTTTCTTATTCATTATTTCTAAGGCTATTTACTACTATAGATTACCATTCAAGAGTAATAAGTAAACTAATTAAGGAGAGTAATATGGTCTTTTGTATACATGTTTTGGTCGTTGTAACAGAAGGAGTAACTTTTATGTAGGCTTTCTGTGTATTAGTTTTAAATATCTTAAGTCCGTTTGCGAAAGACTTGCCAAAAATAAAGAATAGTGGAGTATGGAACAGCTAGCTTTTCACTTAAATTTTCGAACTCTTTGTTTTTTTGTTATTGCCAATTGTATCCCGAAAGGCGGTGTTCCCTACTACTCTAATAAAACGTCGTGTTCACTAATTCCAATCTAAAACAAGAATGTTATTCCAATCCAAAATAAGAATGCTGTTCAATTTTCAAGTAAAGCCAGTATGCCACGTAAAACACCACATATTTCAAACATCCTGACCTCGAAGGTAGGCATCATTTCCTGTTCTATGATCAACTCAGGTTGTGTAGACTGTAGAGTGGTACCGTCTTACCACACACGGTGGACCACACGGGCGTCCTCCACAGCAGAACCGGTGGGCACCGCTATTCAGCAAATAAATTGCGGTACAAAATAGCCGGATCCGCCCTGAGTGACGTTAACATTTGTCTAATGCACCGCATCCCCTTGCTGATCTATAGGTAATTAAAATTAGCAAGGCCATGTTTGTAACGTACTTGTTTGTAAAGTACATGCCTCTGCCACTATACTATTCGAGTTAAGCTCCGGCTCTCAAAAGAGGTATTAACATTGGCACAATAGGAAAATAGTACAATCGACCACAGCATTGGCACACTAATCGACATCGTTTGGAAGTGTGGTGTTACACTAGATGCACCCGTCAAAACCCCACTCATTAAAACAACTGGAATTATTTTTGAATCGTTGTAGTCATAAGGTACCTAAGTATTTGCGGAAAACCGTATAAAAAGAATTACTGGCGGAAAACGCTAAGGGCCTTATTGGAAGAGGGGTTTTTAGCCCCAAACCGGTGTAAAATTCTGACCCCTAAACTTTTCTAGGCTGGGCTGAAAAAGACTACTTGGATGGGCCGGTAATACAATTTATTTACATTCAGCTTGGGCCAATTTAACCGGAAACAAATCTGGTAGAGAGGCCACAATTTCTTTCCGAAAAATATCGGTCGGTTGCCTCCTCGGTCTCTCCCTCTCATCTCACAGTTCTTCTCACACCCAACTTAGGCTCTCTCTCTCTCTCTCTCTCTGCCGTGCCGGCGACACTCGACCATCGACGCCACCTAGAACCGACACCCACTACCTCCACCAGCGCCGCCTGCATACGCCAGAGCCCCGTGAGCCTCACCCAGGCTACACTTGTCGCTGCCAAGCCAAGCTGCCGGCCATATGCCTCCGACGACCACGTCATGGTGAATCCCAAGGTCTCACACCGGCCTCACCTCTCTCTCATGACGAACGACGATCTGGAGGAGCTCAAACCTCAAGGAGTGTGTAGATCTGAGGTGTGTTTCTCTCCTTGTTTGATTGATTTGTTCTGCTGCTCCTGCGCCCATCACTTGATTGTTGATCTGAGGAGCTCAAGGGGTGCGTGGATCAAGTGACTGGTTCTTGATTTCTCTTGATTGTTGTAACTGAACCAGCTGTTGATTTGTTCTGCTGGTTACTTCATTCCTGGATTGCTATTGAGTTTTTTTTTTATGTTTTGATCTAAAATCTTGATGCATAATGCAATGGACACACTAATTGTGATGAATTGATAACGAATGCTTGTCGTTCTGTTAATCATCTTCTTTCGAGAGTGGCACTTGTTAATTATACATGATTTGACTTCACGAGAATACAAGGGGCAAGGGGCGCTTGTTAATCTTCTTCTCCAAACAGATGACATATGGGGTTTTGATTTCACTAGTAATTCTGGTTAACGAAAAATTACAGGTGAAAATTTTTCTAGAGCTCCCAAGCGGGCCCTAAGGCATAATAGTTGTTGAATACTATCTTCATAGTCTTTCGAATTCTCGTCAATGTGCTATAGTTACGAGGTATTTTACACAAAAAGAATGCAAAAAAAAAAAGAAGTAAACAACAAAGAATTTTCGTCCCCGAGAACAAGGCACGCGTACGCCGGGAGGGAGCGTGCTGCAAAATTCATTTCGTCCATACTCTCGTAGTCGTCGTACACTTCAGCCATTTCCCGACTCTTCCTTGCCCGTTGCGCTGGGGAACTGGAACACTGCTGCGGTGACTGCCTGTGGTACCAGCCGGCCTACCACGCATCCGAACCGGATCCCCCGACTCTGTCAAGCAAAGCGACGGTGCTGCCGTACCATGATTTTTTTTGCATACTAGCTATCAAATCAAAAAATAAAGGCTAAGATCGATCCGATATGGTAGCTAAGATGGCGCGATAGTAATATAGCAAAATTTTAATGTAGCTCAAGTACTATACCAAAAATATCATAGCTTACTAGCTATCAAATAAAAAAAAATAAAGGCTAAGATCAATCCGATATCGTAGCAAAGATGACGTGATAGTAATATAGCAAAAATAATGTAGCTCGAGTACTATGACACCTTAGCTGTAGCATCTAACCTGGACCATTCTTCTACATTCGATAACTAAAAGTCTCATAAAATCACGGTAATTGTTCTCCTTTAACTTTACTTCAAATGGCACGCATCACACTCGCTGGACCGAGGGAACGGCTACTGCATTGTTGTTCTCTGCTCTCATTAATAAACAGATTACTCTTACTGCACTCGATGATCAAGCCTTGTGTCATTCATTCATTCGACCAGCTGCTGCCCTGCCGTACAGTACAGCCTTTTTGTTTACAGCCGACCACCGCCCCTCTGAAGTAGGTCTCAGGTCTGTTCCATTTTATATCTTGCGTGTTCACATCTATAGACAGGCGAAACTATACATGTACTTCCGTAATGTTGGCAAATTGCAAAAGAGTTAAAAATGCAGGTTAAAAATCAAAGCTTACCTTGAAAGAAAACTCACTGATGAAAATACGATATTGGAATGAGCTTATACAGTGGAACATACGTACTATACTAAGGTGTGTTCTAACTAGCTTTTGGTTTAATTTTCTAGCTGTGACTTTTAGTTAAAATTGTATTATAACGACTGTTAGCTTTTTTACGAAAAAAAAAGAAAATGAGAAAAAAAAACACTATTATATCGTTATTAACAATACAAATAGATAAGAGAAAAAATAAAAAGAAAAATAATAAAATAATATAAAATTAGAAGTCGATATGTTCTAAGTGATTTTTTATTTAAATCCTAACAAATTACTAGGAGGAAAAAGATAATACGACCGTTATGTATGTCTGTTCATGCGCGCTTAGCTATTCCCCCTCAGCCTATACCCAACAACTGCCCCCATTAAATCCTCCCTCCCATCTATCTAATCATCTCTCAGGCTCTCTCTCTCACTCTACGAGTGTACTGGAATTTGGATCCTTTTCGTGCCAAAGGTATGTCGGACAAGGGTTGTAGCGGCGCTTGATTCTGTACCGTCCAATTAGAAGAAAAAACGGTTGAGATTAGATGCTACGGTACGTTGGTACAGTGATTTCAACCGTTGCTGCTGCAGTGATTTACAATTTCTCCTCACTGTTTACCGCTGTACTCCTCTCAAGTTCCTTCATCTTATAGGAGCCGGTTCCAGTGTACTGCCACTAGCAGCAAATGTAGGTCTTTTTTTCAACTTACGATTTATAATTTATAGTTTTTTAAATAAATAAATAAATAAATAGAACAGATTTTCTATTGCTTTTTCAAATCATTTATCGAGATAGTTTTATTGAAATAACTTATCAAAATTTGATTTTTTTTTTTACCAATATTCATATTGAACCAAAAACTATGTCACAGCCACATGCTACACGCTACGGGAGTACTGGTCTCTCCTCCCGGCTAGGACTAGGCTACAGCTACAGTGAGTGACGTCCCTTTCACGCTCATCCCCACCGCTACCCGACACACGTCCTATCCCCTTGCCACGCACAGCCTTTCTCAACTTCCTTTCTACCACTCTCTCGCTCCACACCTCACTTACAGGTGGGGCCCAGAGCAGTGGCCCCAGCACGTCAGCTGCCAGCTAAGGTCCAACTGTTCCCATCGTAAGAAAGAGAGGACCCAGAGAGAGGGAGGCGCAAGACGAGATTAAGGTGGTGATTAGTTGGGCTTAAAAGCTCATAGCTTATGGTTAAAAACACTGTAACTGGCTGAAAAAAAATACTGTAGCTGACAGAGGCTTATTTAACATAATTAAATTTAAAAAATTTAAAAATATAAAAAATATGTTAGCCCAATATGTATAATACAAACGAATACGGGAAAAAAGAACCGGCAAAAAAACTCAACAAAAAGCTAAAAGTTCAGAAAAAGACGAAATTTATAAATAGTGAAAAATAAGCCAGAAGCTCAAGCCAAACCGATCAGGGCAAATCTGGCTTTGAACTTCTTTTTTTTTATTATTTCTAAATTTTATTTTTTTTGGTTTTGGTCTTTTTAGATTTTTTTTACTGATTTTTTTGCATTCATTTATATTATCTGTGATAGATTAACATATTTTTGCTATTTTTAAATTTTTTAAATTTAATTATATCAAATAAGTTATCATCAGTTATAATATAATTACAATTAACGATTTAATTTCAGTTATACTCTAACTTATTTTAGTCCAAACAAGTGGCACCCAAAAGAAAATCTATCTCTAACATATTTTAGTCCAAATAAGTGGCACCTAAAAGGAAATCTATCTCTAGCTAGTGTTCGCTGGTAAATCGATTCTGTGACGCCATCGACACGAACACACGAGCGCGCGGGCGGAGCCAGATAATTGCGCCATAAAACACGACGAAATTGCAGCTCGTTTCCTTCCACTTCCTGTTGCTACTGCAATGATTTTGGTCTCTCTATTCACTCTTGTTCACCTTAATTCAACCCAGAAAATAGCAATAATCGTGATTAACTACTGTTTGTTGCTGTGGACTGGTTGCCGGCTCGGTACTCCTATGCAGGACTTGCACCCCGGTTTGCAAAATTGGAAGGCTGAACTGTTGCACGGATCTAGGCCGACCTTTTTTTTTCCCATGACCGATAAGCTGTAACCAATAGTTTTTATTCGTTTTTTTTTACTGACGGTGGACTGCAGAGGGGTTCGACATAGACACTCTATCTATTTTGGGGTCAAGAAGTGGTTTATAAAAATTATTTTAAAAAATCATCTTATTTATCTCGATTGTCTGAAAAACCGAAGACAAAAAAGCCAAAAAGAATCGCCCTTGTACTTAGCAAATTTTGAGACAAAAATTGAGGATTTTTTTTTAAAAAAACAGCAGTAAATAAAACAGCAAAAAGTACAAAAAGAAAACCATATAAACTATACTCCAATAAATCCACATACACTGAAAAAAATGGTGAAACGAAAGGGAAAAAACATACTCCCTCTCTCGACCCCAAATCCGTCCACCCATCAAAACGTCCAAATCCAGATCTTGACGCGGAGATTACACTTTGCGTCCGTCGTCGTCGTCTTCCCGCCGCCGCCGGAGGAGGACAGCCTGACGGCCGACCGGACCGGCGCCGGCGCGGCGGCGACGACGATCGGCGGCTGGAAGGGCGCGTTCTTGGCGAGCCCCGCGGTGAAGCCGGCACAGAGCACGCGGACGTTGATGCTCTTCGACTTGAACCGCCCGATCTGGAACCCCACCTTGGAGTCCATCCCCACGGACATGGCGTGGGACTTCTTGGATCTGAGGCTGGCCGCCTGGACGGGGTCCACGGTGGCGGCGGCGGCAGAGGCCGACCCCTTGATGACGGTCGTGTTGCCCGCGGGGTGGAGGAACCCCGGGACGGTGCCGTCGCCGACGTCGGCGCCGTCGGCGGAGAATGCGGCCGCGATGTCGCCGTACGCGAACGCGATCTTGTCGTTGGGGTTGCGCGCGGTCACCGTGAACTCGATGCGGGAGGTGACGGCATCGGAGTCGGAGATGTTCAGCGCTGCCAGCCGGAGCGACGTGACCGTGAAGGACGGCAGCTGCGGGTGGTACATCACATAGAACACTCCCGCCGCGATGGCGCCCAGGAACACCAGCCCGACCACCACCAGCGTCAGCCACAGGCAGCACGCGCAGCACCACCCGCGCCGGCTACGCCGCCGACGCGGCGGCGGCTGCATCGGCTTGGGCCGGTACATCGGCGGGGGAGGCACGCGGCCGGGCACCATGGGCGGCGGCCGCGGCGCCCCGCCGCCATTCGCAGTGCCGTTGGCGGCCCGCGGCGCCGCCACGGGGACCGGCTTGGAGGCCGGCGCGTACGCCCGGTCGCCCATTTTCTTGGCCTCTGCTGCTTCCGGTCGGCTTGGCGAGGAGTAAAGGAGGAGCTTGGGGAAGAAACCCGTAGAAGAGTGAGGCTGTAAGAGTGGGGGCATTTATATAGGCATCGTATATATTGCTTTGTTTTCTCTGATCGAACGGTCTAGAGACTAGAATTATCAAAAGTCACGGAACCGAGCTTGTCCGAGAGCCATTTTGTGTTGAATTTGGCTTCCGACCTCTATTTAGAGATGCTAAAGTTAATATAAATGCTTCAATTTTTATATATTATTTCTATCGGTCACTATTATTCATCAGTCACTATTTTGCACTTACATATATTGTAACGTATTTTATATTTTATTATGTCATAATTCCATAAATCATACGACGATCTGAATACTGTTTGCCTTTAATTGTACCATCATTTACTATCTTTCTTATATAATGTACTTTTTTCTTTCACAGAACAGAGGATCCAAATCCATGCTTTTGTGCGTTTTTTCCCTTGCTCGCTATGGTCACTCTTTGGATGGGTTTTTTTGACTACAGTTGATGACTTACAGTCTTAGCGTGAGGGTTTGTGCGAAAGAACCAAATGACGATAAGCCGATTTGAAAAGGCTATCCTGATAAGGCGTTTTGAAAGGCAATGAAAAGCTACCCCGTTTGTTTGTTCATGGAAAGTTATAAGTCAACCATATTTTTTTCGGCTTTTAGTTTTTGACTTCTTCAAAAGTCGAAATAAATGAAACGGTTCCTTACAATAGATTCTCCAAACGATTTTCTAAGCATAAAATCATGTGCGGTGTCAGTGTTGGCATGAGCACTGTTGCAACAGGAAAACACATGGAAATCTACCCAAAAAAACTGATACAATATTTTTTTTGGCTACAGTGCTTGCTATAGTACCTACCCGTCATATGTCAATGCGTCATTGGCTTGTTACATAAATATGCAAATGTAACCATTACACAATATAATTTCTTCAGGTTACATGGGTTGTTCGAATTTTGTTTTATGGTAATGAAATTGCGAGATTTCCCGTGGGTTATTTGTCAAATTGCTTTGAGGTAGTTGTCTAGATAATATATTTAGTTTGGGTGACTTGTATTTTGTAAATAGGCGACGATACAGCTTGGTGGTAAACAACACCGATGAGCCGAGGGAGAAAGATTTGACAAAGGAGAATGGCACTGTTATTACATGTCTTGCAAAAGACATAGTGGTACTATTACAAGTTTAATTGTAAATTGCGAACATTAAAAGTTTGGCGCTATTAAATGCCAGCAGTAATATGTAGCGCCATACTTAAGAATGCAAGTACTCCTACTACTCTGGACGATACGAACACGTAAAACCAATCTTGTACCACGAATCGTGAATTCTAATGCACTGACATGTATGTCCAAGTACCGGTATAAATTGGCAATGTAAGCTTGTAGTATACTCCTATCAGTAGAATTTGGATGCTAACGTTGGGCCCACATTACGTATGTACGTTGCACATGTACAAAGTTGCAAGCCAATCATGACGTACAGCTATACCACCACAGCTACTAGACTTTTTAGCATATTTTACACTGTTTAGCACTGTATTTACAAAAATAACCGTATGTCTAACGTATTGACAAAAATGACGTTTTTGTTGTCTAGTGGCCAGGCGGTAACGCCCGTGAGCAGACACGTAGCCGTTGCCGTCCCACCACCAGATGGTAGGGGGCTGCCGTCCCGTGGCAAAGCGGTAGGTGATTAAGCTGGCCGATTAGCGGATTAATTACCTATCCTAATTTATTTTTTCTTACTATTTGTTTAAATTTTTAAATATAACAAATAAGATTAAAAATAATAAAATTTTATATGCAGCCTCTTGAAACAACATACTTAGCTGTGTAATTTTTTTGGTAATTTGTTCATTGTGATGTTGCTAGAAAATTCTTACAATTTTGATAATTATAGGAATTGTTACATATAGTAAACGAGCTTCAAAAATTACAAAATTTTGTGAGAGGCCTCCCGACATTGTTATAGTAATTGTGTAATTTTTTGGGAATTTTATATGTTTCAAATTTGCCACATTAATTCATGTTATTTTAATCATGAAATTAACGATGTTCAGGCATCTTTTGCAGTGTCTGACATTTATCCTTTGCACATATGTTGGCCCGTAACTGTTAGCTTTTCTTTCGTGCCCTTTGCACAATTGCCACTCTATCCATGTCGTCCTCCCTCGTGCGCTCCCTCAACTATACTAATGTCATTATATCCGTATCGTCCCCCTCGCCCACTCCCTCGTCTGTACATTTGTCAGTATTACCATACCATCCCCCCTTACCCGAAGTACTGCTCGTGGGTAAGGAGTCTTTAATTTACGGGGTGAGCGCACTGGGTTCCTTTTTTCTCGGCTATAAATCGAACCTCTCACAGCTCGTCAACACTCATCTTAGTCGCTCATCGCAGAAGCTCATTCTCGTGGTCGTCACTCAAAATTAAGTGTGCGTAGCTCATTATTTTGAGAAACCAGTGCATAGCTCATTAAGGACGCAGCAGTGCTGATTGCTTCTCCTGAAAGTTAGGTAAGTTTGTATCGCATGCTTTCGATGTTATTCTCGTAGTCATAGTTAATTAGTATTATTTAGTTAGTCATAATTAATATAGTTTGTATTTTGAAGTAAGTAGGTCGCAGTATTTTGGGTGTAGTTTTTACTATTTTTGTGTACATACGGTATCCATAATTTGTTATTGTATGGTAGTATATTATTAAGCAGTCGTAATTGCTGTAGTGACAATTAGTTAGGGTTAACTAATGAGTTAGTGGCAAGTAATTAAGTGCTACGGATGACGGTAATGAATTACTCATAATTTTTTCGGACGGGTAATCAAATTGTCGGTAATTAATGAATTATTCGTATGTAGTACACGCATGTAATCACTAATTTGTAGTATTTTACTGTTATTATCAATTTTTGCAGTAATATTTCAATTATCCCATTTGTTGCAAAGTACTCTCTAAATTAGGAGTGCATAGCTAATTATTTTGAGAAGGCAGTGCATAGCTCATTGAAGACACGGTAGGAGGACGTGCCAGTGCTGATTGCTTATTCTGAAATACTGGTAATTTTTTATCGCGTGTTTTCGACGTTATTCCCGTATTCCTAGTTAATTAGTATTATTTAGTTAGTCGTAATTAATGTAGTTTGTATTATGAAGTAAGTTGGTCGTAGTAATGTAAATATAGTTTGTATTTTTTGTGTACATATGGTACCAATAATTTGTTATTGCATGATAGTATGTAATTAAGAAGTTGTAATTACTGTAGTGGCAATTAGTTAGGATTAAGTAATGATTTAGTGCTAAGGATGATGGTAATGAATCATTCGTAATTTTTTTGAATGGGTAACTAAATTGTTGGTAATTAATTAATTATTCGTATATAATTATATGTATGTAATCACTAACTTGTATTATTTTACTATGATTATCAATCTTCGCACTAAACTTTGGTTTCTCGAACAGTTCTACGATGAGAACCACCGGTGCCACTTATGGATGACAGGTGAAGCGGCTGGGCCTCTGCCCTTGTAGCTACAGGGAGGGAGGGATCATTGGGAGCTAGACGAGCGCTATGTCCCAATCATGTGGGCCATGGACTTGTTACCCTTTGCGAGGCTGGTCTCAATCGAACGCCAATTCACCATCGACGGCAGCCTGCTCGTGGTACTGGTGGACAGGTGGAGACCCAAGATGTACGCATTCCACTTTCGGTGGGGTGATATGACGATTACTTTGCAAGACATTTTGCTCTTGACCGGTATCCTTCTACAGGGTGACACACTTGTTCCGGCCCCTGCACTGGCGGACTGGAAGGAGTGGCTGGCGGACTGGTTTGGCCTGCCTATCCCGGAGGGTACTCATGGTGTCCCCCACGCTTGGCTGAAGAATTTCATTGTGTGCTCGCAGGATGCACCACTCGAGGTTATCAGGACGCACCTCGTCATGTACCTTCTTCATCTCTTTTGTTGGAGCATATTTTCAGGCACACACAGTGATATTTTCAATACAGAGTTCATCCGCCTTGCTGAGTCTTTGGTTGATATGGAGTTTGGGGCGATGGCTCAGTACAGCTGGGGATCAGCCATCCTATGCACCACATATTAGGGGTTGTGTAATGCTTGCCAGCGCGACACTGCTGATAACCCCAACCTGTGCGTGTACTACATGCTCCTACGGCTGTGGAGTTGGGAGCACCTCCCTGTCAGGCGTCTAATCATCGTGACACCAGTGCACCCATTTAGTGAGTTCACTAACCTGATAGATGGACCCGCTATGGGCTTTCATGGACTGGTGCTCGTCTACGCTAGGCCAAGCGCAAACCGTCGAGGTGCTACTTATTGTGGCACAACGTTATGGGCGACGACACGCTATCTGGTGTTCTCGTACATGGTGGAGGCTTATGCGCCGCAGTGCGTAAGCGACAGTTCGGTTTCCACCATGTCATGCCCCTCCAGACGACAGGTTCCTGTCACGAGCCGTACACCGGTGAGTCAAACTCCATCTGAGTAATGTTTACGCTTTGTATGTCTTGCTCTGTAACATTGATAATTCCAGAAATACAGGCAAACAATGGGTTGGTCGACATGGTACGGATTGACGGCCAATGCAGCATGAGTGGATGACAGCATGGACGGACAAGGCATACCTGGATGTCGTCATGGAGTAGCATCGATACGACGTTCAGATGTACAACGAGTACCTGGAGTGGTACGTACCCCAGTCGCACAGTAGACTCAGCGTTTATCCACCAGATCGCCCCGAGCAGATCACACATGACGACAGTCTACAATGCTCGATCGATTGACACAACGCTTCGTGGTGGCATGACAGCATAACACAGTTGTAATTTTTGAGAGATTCATTTACAAAATTCATATTGGTCATTACTGAACATGTTTCATATGTCACTTCAGTTGGAGCGGGCGTAACGCATCACAAGCGCATTCGAGACCGCCCTCACCAGCCCGGACACACCATTGGCTGTGTAGAATACTTTGAAGTACATCCTAAAGCAAGCTAAACAATAGTACACAACCTGAGCTGCGGTCGTTCGACGGATCACGTCGTGCACATTGGGCACCCAGAGGAGGCACCATACTCACCGGCCAGGTCATCGCGACCTAGTGAGTCCGATCGGCCATCACAATCTACCGAGTCTGTCCAGCGTCGTAGTACTAGCAGCCAATCATCCGCGGGCCGTATCAATGACGAGGTAACTTACATACAAACCTACGTTTTATTTTCCTATTAGGCCTTATGTTCCACTAACATCATGGCGGTCTTTCGCCACAGGTCCGTCGTCAAGATGCATCACTTTTGACGTTCGCACCACCTACGTAGACTACCGCTCCCCGTCGTTCGTCTCTGCTGCACATCCGGGAGGTATGAGATTCGCATTGTACATTCGGAATATTTATTGTGACTAATATTGTTTCATCTTACAACCTCCAATTCAATGTGAGGGTGGCGTCAAGTCCACCAATGATGATACGGGCCTCCTGGATGCTTCCAGAGTGTGGTACACAGCGCCAGGGTTTGCAGCGTATGCAGGGTAGAGCTCAGCGTTCACACCATAAGTAGGGTTTGGAGACTTCGGCGAGCAGAGCTCCTCCGGCTTCGCTGTCATGTTGTACGGTCAAGATGAGAGAGCTCCTTCACATTACGAGGGGATTTTTAGAGTCATTTGTTCACGACGTTATTGCTGGTGACTCACAGTTTGGCATGTCTCAGCTGGAGGACATCGACCTTTACTGGACCCAACCTGCTGTACCTGAGCCTACTGGACCACCGTCAGCCACTGAGAAAACAGAACGGTCTCCATAACTCCTTCGAACCAAAACGCAACTTCCGGACTGGCTAAAGTACCTCACGGGACATGCTCGTGCTCAACAAAAGACAAGGCCACACACGGGGAGACAGACGCGGTGAGGAGATAGCAGTGACGCAGATGGGTGAGCCATATCGCATCCCGTGCAATGCGTTTTTGTACTATTACATGTACTTCTATAAATATTTATAATGTATGAACTGCAAAAGATGCATGAGCATCGTTAATTTCATGATTAAATTCAGAGCATATAAAATTTCTAAAAAATTACACAATTACTATGACTATGTCGGGAGGCTTTCCATAAAATTTCGTAATTTTTGGAGCTCGTTTGCTATATGTAACAACTTCTACAAATATCAAAATCTTACATATTTTTTAGCAATATTAACACCGGATAAAATTACTAAAAAATTACACACCTAAGTACGTTGCATCAGGAGGCTGTACATAAAATGTTGTAAATTTTTTATCTCATTTTTCTATATTTAAAATTTTAAATAAACAGGAAGCAAAAAATAAATTAGGGTAGGTAATTAAACCGATTTAATCACCTTCTACTTTGCCATGAGACGGCAGGCCCCTGCCGTCCGGCCACGAGACGGCAGGCAGCCTATATTCTGGCCATGGGACGGCAGCGGTGCCCGTCAACACCAGATAGCAAAAATGCTATTTTTGTTAATATGCTAGATATATAACTATTTTTATAAATACAGTATCAAACAGTGTTAAATATGCTAAAAAGTCCGGCTCCAAGTAGAAGGTAGGAGTCCCTTTTCATCCGTTCATTCATCAGTGCATGCGTATTCTTTTTTGTACACTAGTTTGCACATGTAGACGGGCCCATGGAGTGGTGTTAAGGAACGGATGGACGGCTGCCAGATGCCGTCAAGAGTCGTGCTGGGTGGCATGGTTACGTTCGATCGGTGGGAGTTTAGCGGAGAAGGCTGTCTATGTACAGTGGTTATCTATAATATATCTATATATTATTTATAGATAAAACTAAAAATAATTTATATAATTATCTATAATAATTTTATATGATTAATAGATTTTTATAGTTATTAATACAATAATATATATAATAGAGAACTATTTATAAGATCATCTATTAAATACTAGACAGTATCTCTTATCTTCTGTATAACTAAAATCTTATATGATATAGATTTATAAATAACAGCATGTATCGTTGTAAGAGAGTTTGGATTGGCATCTACGTGTGTGGGGTGGGAGTTGAGCACAGAACGTTAGTGGGTTGTAGTTGTCTGATCGAGACACGCCGGCATCGCCTGCGGCAGCAACTGTGTAGTTCCGTCTGCTGCTTTGCCATGAGGAGTGTTTCTTCAGTGTTTTCTCGAGTTTTTGTCTTGGACTCTTCGCACAATATAAGCGGCACTATTCCAGCGGTTGTAGTGTGTACTTAGTTAACCAATCTAAAAGGTAGTTTTGGTATGTTGACATATCCTCTTTCGATTGTGTGATTAAATCATAATTGCTTAAATTTCATCTCAGTAGCATGGATAATTTATCACCTAGAAGGTGCAAATAAGTTGTTACTCTTTATAATAATTTATCACCTAGAAGATGCAAATAAGTTGTTACTCTTTATAAAATGACAGGCTCATGATATTTTTGAACATACATGCAAAATAAGATCATCGTTTTTCTTATTTCAAATACATGTTTACATTAAAGAGATGTACTACTTAGGCTCTTGTATCTTTTACGCACTTGCAATCTAGAGGAGAAGTACACATGTAGCAGTCGCCATGAAGTCGGCCTTGCCAAACTTTGAGCACAGAGGATCCTGCTACGAGAGGCCCATCAGGCCGTTGTGCTTGGTCAGAAAAGAAAAAACAAGTGGACAGAAACCACACGCAGTCACACACACCTGTCTCACAACTTTCTAGTCTGCCCCCACACCCAGAGAATGAGATAACACTTACATGGACGGTCCAGTTGGCAAAGTCAGGCGATGAATATTTTGGTTTTGGTTTATACGCTTTTAAATATGTTATCTTTTTAAGATAGGATCTATAATTTAATTATAATAGATATTATATCAACTTTAACTATATCAGCTAAAGGCCCTGATCAACTCGGCTTCGGCTTCTGGCTTATTTTTCACTATTCATAAATTTCGTCTTTTTCTGAACTTTTGGCTTTTTGTTGAGTTTTTTTGCCGGTTCTTTTTTCCCTGTATTTGTTTGTATTATACGTAATGGGCTAACATATTTTTTATATTTTTAAATTTTTTTAAATTTAATTATGCTAAATAAGTCTCTGTCATTCTGATTTTTCAAACAATTCTGATGTTTTCAGCCATAAGCCATGAGCTTTTCAGCCGAACCGATCACCACCAAAATCACATATGAGTGTCTCTTTCTATACTCTCTCACGTGAATAGCTATGATTTAAAATTTAAGCTATAGATCACAGCCTAAAAAACGACCCTTAATTTTCTACGGAGGAAGAAGTATACACCACTTCTTTCTATTCTTCATAATCTCAACCTTTTTTCTCCTCCGACAACAGGAAACCTATCTCGAAACTAATTGTAGCCGAGGAGACAAACAAGATGAATTCTCATCGCAAACTAGATCGCCCCGTCCAAACCCTAGACACCAGAGAGAAACCCTAGCACTGCCAGAAGGACGTAAGGTGACCCTTTAGAGCCCTCTCCAAAGAGCTTAAGCATCTGATTTATAGCTTTGGTTGTTGGCTTTTGGCTGAAATTACACTGTAGCGGCGGATAGTTTTTTGAGTCATTCAAGTAAAATAAAATTAAAAAATAAGAAAAAAAACTGTTATAACATCATGGATAATGCAAAAGAATAAAAGAGAAAAAAAGAAAAAGCTAAAAAAAATTAAAATAAGCTAAAATTAAAAATTGATGTGTTTTAAGTGATTTCTGATTTAAATAAATCAAAAGTTAAAAAAATCAGAAACTGAAATCGTTTGAAAAGGCTGAAACCATTACATTACAACCTAGCTGGATAAGACAAGTGGAACCGGGAAGCTAGCAGCTTAGCTGCAGTATTCTCTTCTTACTAGCAACTCGGATACTATAGGGACCGGCTCCTCTAGTTTTGTTGCATGTCCAATTAATATACTCAACGTTAGTAGAAAGAGAAACACTTTTAGTTGCATTATGAGCTTGGGAATCTTGTTTTGCTGGGAGGATCGATGGCGACGCGCCAACAACCGCGTTCCTCCCGTTTAATTTGTATCGTGTTTGGTAGGAGAAAGGGTACATAATATACGTGTACTGATCCAGCTGTACCCATTTGCAAGTCTGTATATTACGTGCACTACTACCAACTTCGAACTTGGCCAGACGAGCTAGCGATGCAACTACGTGCGTCGACTCATCCATCCGTGATTATAGTTTTTTTTGTTACAATTTATTAGTATAATAAATAGTGATTATTAAAATATTGAAAACAAAAACCAACTAAAAAACTAAAAAAAAAGACCAATAACGTACACCGTATCTACCATATATATTCGGAACATTCTACTACCATGCGCCATGTCTATCTGTCGACACCGAAACTAAAACAATTGCATGAACGCCGTCTCTTTTCGCATGCTCGATCACTCACCTGCCATTAACGCTTGCTTAGGAACTGAACAGTGCATTATTGTAGCCAGACCATTGTATCAAACTGCACTTGCTATAGCAAACTAGCGCAGCGTAGCAGTTGATCTTGACCATTGGATTCTCCGATCGAATGGCTAGAAACGAATGTAGAAGCTGAGCTGAGCGGAGGTAGGAAACCGGTCGCGTGTATCCATCATCAGTCGTGCACAGCATTAACGTGCGCCTCCCAATTTGAGGGGTACCAAACTACTGTACATGCATGCATGGCAGCATGGGACATAGATCGACATACCTAATGCTATCGCTAGCTAGCTTAATGTTTCTGCTTAATCATGATGTTATAGCATAGCACTAATACGGTATGTGCTATTATATATTCTCCCAACCATTGACCAGAATATATGCTGGCTTTTGATATCGTAGAAAATGCAAGAAATGTACCCGGCCATAGAAGAAACCTCTTATTGACAACGACTGATTCCTCAGTAGTGCGGGCAAAGAAAAAGGAAACCTGAAAGCAACATTAAAGTGAACTTAGCTGTAGCATAGTAATATAAGCCCCGTTACTTTCAACTTTTCGGCATGTTTTTGGCTTCAGCTTCTTTCGGCAACTATTATTCATTAGACTAATAAGCCGTAATCAAAAGAACACCTCATATGAGTACGTTTGAAACGAATTCAACTTATGGCTTTTGACTTCTAGAAACCGAAAGCTGAATCAAACATTTGGCTTTTAGAAACGTTTTTACAATGTCTTAAATATTATTTCAGAAATTGCTATTTATTTTTCCATGGGGAACACTGTACTGTAGCCCATGTAGATCTAGTTTTTTTTATCATTTCCTTTTTTCCCTCTTTTTCTGATATAGACTAATTACTAGTGTAATAATAAAATTGATTACTTGTGTAATCATGTGATGTGACAATTATTGTTAAGATTTACTAGTTTAATTATCGACATTAAATAAGTCATCATTTGCCTTGGGAGCAATTCAAATATTTACCAAATCAGCTCATCAAGAAAGCAAAAGCTGCAACCCAATCAAACACCTCCTACTTTCAATCATTTCTACTTCCAGCCGCTATGTGACGACCCGTATTTTTATCGAGGGGTAAGAACACTACTCAACGGATTATTGTTTGTTTGCCCGGTAAAACATCGCTCCAACAAATAATAAGCCCATCAGAATATTATAACAGAATAATAATTAGAGACATAGCATAATATTACATACACATAGCCATGCAGGGCTAAGTCTAATACAAAGCCATAAGGAATTAAATACTACAATATTTAGAAAGGGAATGGTTCTAACTAATAATTACACAAGACAAAGATTAAAATACCCATTTTGATAACTAAACTAGGGTTCTGATGGCAACTAGACTTTCCTATATTTATTTTTGTTCGGTCTTTTTTTGTCTTCTGTTATTAGTTTTCTTTGCAATTAAAATAATGTTGGCCACTCTTGTTTAGCAGATATTCATGTATTTGGAACTGTAATGTAATTATTTTTATTTTGGAGATGATGGACTTGGTTGAGATTGGGATTTGTAAATTGATGTGATTTAAATTGAAATGGATGTGATTTGAATGATACTTGATGGAGATCAAGGATAGTAGATGGGTCTAATTTGATTCTAGAAAGATATAATTGGGACAATTATATTGATGTAATATGCATTGTTAATATTTTTATTTGATTCGAGGAATGATTTTAATTATTGCTTGATGGATGGAATTTATTGGTTGTAACTGGATGGTAATTATTTTTTATGACTGACAAGCGCTATTTGGGATCATGATGAAATGAAATCCAACCTCGCTTGACTCTCGCCACGTGCAACGAATGCACAAAATAAAATGGACACTAAGTTCACCTCTAGATGCAACACATGCAATCTAGTTCCCTTCTCCTTACTCACAAAGTACAACACATGCACAATTGAGTGGAGAGCCTCACACTAGCTCAAGGGAAAAGAAATGGGTTAAGCAACACCTTCTTTAACCAGCCACAAGGGGGTACTTATACTCCACACAAGAAAAGTAGCCGTTGGAGCCAAATTCCTAAAAAAGCACAGAAATCAGGAGTATCGCAGGCATATGGCTGGTACTTCCTCCGCACTCAGCAACGGTTAGAATACTAGCTATTGTAGTCAGAATCGGAAGTTTCGTCGTTCATTATCCGGTATTTCCGATCATCGAAAGTATCGCGCCACACATGCGGAACTATCGATCTTACCGGGGACAAGAAGACTCCACATTGGTGTCTCTCTAGAAAAAACATGCCGCTACACAAGTCGGTATTTCCGCTCGCCAGTAGTACCATTCACATTAAGCAGGTACTTCCGCTTGCAGATCAGACCACTCACATAGAGTTGATCGAACCGCTCACATAGAGCCGATTAGAAACTCTGATCGTCGACTACCCTGATCCATGACCACATTTGTCTCCGACCACGTTGTTCAAATCGACTACACAAGTCTCCGACTACGCTGGTCTCTGACCACGTTGGTTTCGACCACTCAAGTCTCGACCATGTCAATCTTCAACCACGTCGATCTTTGATCACACATATCTCTGACCACCCTGTCGATCTTCGACTATGTTATTTTAATCATGTGGTTTTGACGATGTTGATTTCGACTGCTGGTTTACGACCACGTCAATTCCGACCGAGCTGGTTTACAATCATGAAGGCCTATGACTACGTCAATTCTAACCACGCTAGTCTATGACCACGAAGGCCTACGAGCACATCGATTTCGACCATGCTGGTTTCGATCACATAGATCTCGACAACACTGGTTTCGACCACGCTGGCTCGACCATGCTGGTTTATGACTACCAAGGTTTCGATCACATAATCTTGACCACGATAGTTCTGACCACATTGGTTTGACCACTCTAGTCTTCAACAACTTGGGCTCAACCACTCTAGTCTTTGACCACATAGGTCTTCGACCATCTTGGTTCGACTACTCTGATTCTTGACCACTTGATCTTCAACCACACAGGTCTTCGATCACATCGATTTCGACCAAGTCGGTTTGTCCACGTTAGTTTCACCCACACAGGTTTCGACCACCAACGCACGCGGTAGTTCCGTGATTACAACACCAAAAATTCCGATCCACGGTAGTACCGGAGGTTATACTGCGGTAGTTTCGATTGTCCTGAAGAATGCAGATACTTCACCAGATTTTGCAAAACACATTTGCAAACTTTAGTAACATGTATACAAGTACTAAACATGATTCCCAACAAATCACAAAACAAATTTGCACACTTTTAGATTCATAACACAAGGATTAAATATGACCTTCAACCATTTGCAAAACATATTTGCAAATATAAGCCTAATATCACAAAGAATGGAAACATAAACTTCAAGCACTTGCAAAACACATTTGCAATGCATAGTCCCGTGTTACAAGGATTCAACACATGAGCTTCAACTATTTGCAGATACAAACCTCATGCCAAGATGAGCTACAAGCAGTGGCGGATCTAAAATTTTTAGGATGGATGTTTGGACTTTAAAGCTAAGTTGCTCGAATATGTCGATACCGTAACGCATCATTTCTTCCAAAACACCGATACAACGGTACATGTATATAGATATAATAAAAATACATAAATTATAGCAATTAATGATTTTTATGAGGAAATAGACGACATAAGGTGATCATGATGACAAATTATAGAGATTAATGACAGTTATATATCTTATTGATCCTGCCTTTGTTTGTCCTTTTTCCCGTCAGCAAGAACCATCCATCTAAGAGGAAATTGTATGTTCCTTCCATGGAGCAAAACACAGTAAAAAATTAGCATGTAAACAAATGTAATAAGGGTCCAACTAAATGCTTATTGCCTAAAGTAAAGACTGTATTTTTATACAACATCTATTAGAAAAAAACGTAGAAAGCAAATGCTAAGCTCCAGAAAGAACCGAAGCCAGAGCAGAGTAGAGCAAAGCGAAGAAAGAAAATAAGTGGAGTAGAGTGGAGTACACCTAGATCTGGAGAGAGGATGATAATGATAAGTTGGATGTGTTGCTTAATTTCTGATGTCGTACTCCCTCCTAGCTACCGCGCTGCTCCCTTCCTGCCGCTCGCTCGCTACCTCCGAGTTCACCGTGCCATCGCCCGTTTGCCCGCAAGACCTCTCTGCTTGTCCGCGCTGCCACATGCTCATCTTGCACCCCGCGCCGCCTCACGCATGATTGTCGTCACGTCTTGCTGCCATGTCCACCGGCTATCGCTCGCCTACGCAGTCCGCGTTCTCCAATCTATAAATAATTTAGAAAAATACAAAATAATTTAGAGAAATTACGAAATAACTTAAGATGAAATTATGTTGATGCAGTCTGATGTGTTTGACCAACGTGCACCAGTGCACGATGACGTATAGTCATTGGCTCATTGCCTAGTGCCTACTACCTTGTTGGCTTGGACACCGTCGTTGCACGCTCCCTCCTTGGCTCGTAGGTGATAGCCGTCGCCCGTTTACTTCTTACAGACGTATTGCTATCTATTGTGGCTGTGCTCCTTGCGACTGAAACCAAGCCAGATGCCAGAGTTGCTCTTGCCACTCACCAAGTTGTTTGGTGGTCAATTGCCCCTCGATCTCATGTGCCAGTGCCACTGGGTTTGGCGATTTTGATATGGGTCAGTAGAGCCTGAGAGAGATGTAGAGAGACGGGTGGAAGGGGATAGGTTAAGGTTTGAGAGGTCTACAGATAGGCCAATGGGCTAATCTTATGAGGGAGCAGATGGGTTATTAGGTCGTGCTACTTTAGGTGAATTGGAGAGGTGAGGTGTGGGAATGGGTTAAAATCAACTGGGGGAGGGAAGATGTGGGAGTGGGTTGAAATTAATTGAGGGTACAAATATAAAATATTTTGTCTAATTATCAGTATGTATGTGTAATAGAACTACTAAATAATAAATATTATATGAAAAAATTTGGGTGTTCAGCTGAACACCCTTGAACCATATTGCATCCGCCCATGGAGGTGAGCTTGAGCTACCAACATATGATAAGACTCAAACTACTAGACATGACTTCTCTTAATAGTACGGTAATCTATACTAGCAATCTAGTCTTCCAACCAAACACCAAGACTGGTAAAAAAAACTAAGAACACATCCTTAGCCCTAGCTAGTCATACCTTTGCCTTGAGCATCCACTTGAAACTTGATGACGCATATCATTACTTCAAGTCTGGGTCATCGTCTTGACATGCATCAACACATGATGTATCCACTTCTTGAATTCCATCAACACATGATGGGTCTTCACTTGACTTGATGATCAACACATAATCATCTTCTCTTGAACATGCATCAACTCAGGATGCATCTTTATCTTAATAGACTTCAACACATGAAGTCATGCTTCATCTTGACTTGATGATCTTCAACATATGAAGTCATCCCAAGTCATCCTCTTTTGTGGCACCTAACCTGTTCATCTAACTTATGAAAAATGTTAGTCCACAAATCAATTTCCATCAATTACCAAACTTCACCATTAACACATAATGGAAAGACTAGATTCTATACAATCTTCCCTTTTTGGTAATTCATGACAATCTCAACAAAATATTAGACAAAGATTGTATTTGCGAGTATACAACATATACACAACACTTGTATACTCTAAGATAAGCTTTTTTTAAGCAAATCTTACTTATCCAGTTGTCATTAATCATTTAACCATTAACACATACTGCAAAACTTAGATGATAACCCGATTACAACTGAGTATATATAAACCACATAAGCTATATATATTCAAAGGATGTGTTTCAAAGTAGAGATCCTAAATATGCATATTAAAGAAAACATGGATCAATACTTATAAAACCTCAAAATATAGAGTGAACTTGTAACATCCCAAATAGGGAGCTAGTGTAATTTCAAAATTTTAAAAATCTTTTAATCGTTTCTCTGATGCTTCTCAAAAAGTTTTTGGCCAAAAGCCCGATTAATAAAAATCCAAACCTTGGAATCAAGATCTAGAGATTAAAGTTTACAATTGAGAAGATCCAAAACTCCATGGAAGTCTTAATTTCAAATTTAAATTAAAATTTGGAAACTTGAAGCCAAGAATGGAAGTTGAAAATAATATAAAATCGTTCCCACCCAATTTGCATTTATGAAAATTCAAAATTTGGAAAATTAAGATTTATTTCTCTAAATTGCGCCAATTCTAAAATCTAATTGTTGAATTCAATAATTTGGACCAAGCTCTCAAATTCAGCGTATATCCACAAAACCAAATCTGGAATCCAAAATTTGGAAATTTATAAAATCACCAAAATCCCTCTGGGCCAGCCCATCCTCTTTTTCTTCGCCCTGGCCTGCTAACTTTTTTTTCTTTTTCTCCGGCCCATGCGGCCTGCCCCTTCTTCTCTGGCCTCCGGCCCGTCCGACCGCCTCCTTCTTCTTCCTCCTTCCTCCTCCCTCTTCCTCCTCCATTCCCCGTCGAGCCAAGCCGGCCCGCCTCCGCTTGCCGCTGTTTCTCGCACCAGCCCAGCCCGTGCTCTGCTCCCGAGTTCGCTGCTCCGCCCCCGGATTCGCCCTCCCCCGGTTGCCCCGCTGCCCCATGCCACCGTACGCACAGCCATACCCAGGGTACTCCTCGCCATGCCGTCGCCCATGCCGGCAGTACCCGCGGCCATGCCGGCGGTACTCATCGCCCATACCCGACGCTGTTCAGCTTGCCTGTCTTCCCTGGCTATAAAAGAAGCTCTCGGTTTGCCTCCTCCTCCTCCCCCCATTTGAGCTCGCTCGAGCCGTCGGAGCTCGCGTCGATTCCGCCGCCTCGGTCATCCCTTCCACGAGCCAACCGCGTCGCAAAGACGCCCCGTAGTCCACGGCCTCCCACGCCGGGGTGGGAATTCCCGCTGAGCAAGCTACGACACGTCTTCTCCGCCTCCGCCGGTCACCACCACTTCCGCCGCGCTTCCTCGATCGACCGGACCGATTCCGCGAGGAGGGAGCATCTCCTCGGCGCCCTGCAGCCTCCCCCGCCGTCGACCGGCGACCTCCGCCACCGGAGCGCTCCAGCCACGGTCGCCTCCCTACGCCGCCGCCTGCGCTCGCCGCCATCCCACGTCGGCCTCCGTCCGACCGCTTCAAGCGCCCCGGTGAGTTCTCTGTACTCCACTCATGCTCCGGCGCGCCTCCCTTCGTTCCCCCTCTCCTCCGGCCACCGGCGCCCCAAGTGGCTCCCTTCTCCGGACACCTTCCACCACCGCCGGGTTGCCTTGGCGCCTCCCCTGCAGCGGCCACCGCCTCCCCCGAGCTCCCTCATCGCCGGGGGAACCCATTTCACTGGTTGCCCAAGCCTCCCCGGCTGCCTTTCGCCGGCGCCACCGCCCCTTCCCCCTGGCCGCGTGCCTCCCCTGCGCCTCCCCTGTTTCGCCACTTCCCTGTTGTGCTCTATTCAGCCGGCCGAGTGACCCACTCCTTCTCTGTCTCCCTCTCAATACTATGACAGGTGGGCCCATCTAGCTAGTGGCTTAACTCCTCACCTTTTGGCTCAATGGTAATTTCATGTGTAGAAGATATTCATGCATATATTAAAGTAAGCTGTGAATGATAATAAAAAAATAAGATTGTATTTATAAATTTACAATGAAAAGATTCATGCAACTAAATTTGAAACTTAACAATGGTTAATTAATTTATTTACCAATCAAGATTAATTCATTGGTCCTCATATAGAAGATTAATTAAAATAAATGTACGCCATGGACCCTTTTCTTACTATCAAGCAGCTAACATAAAGTCAATAAAATAATAATAATGAAAATAATAATAGTAATAATATCATGACTAAAACGATTCTAAGGAAGCTAAAGAATTATATCATCCCATATTGTCTAAATCCATAATAACTAAGGAGAATGGTAAGAAAGTTAACTAATATAACAAGTGTATCAACAAATATAGCGTTTCAATAATGAGGATTTGAAACCACCCGGTTTACTAAGTTATCTCTCTGATATCATCGTGATGCCACATAAAGTATCGAGTATAGTTTACTCATCTCTAATACCATGGAAACTCTCCTTCCAAAAATGCTTAAATTAATTAAAGTAAAGACTTTAACATTTATCTTAAAATACTAAGACTTAAGATGACAAATAAAATACGATTAAGAAAGTCTTAAACAAGAAAGAGCATTCCTTCATCTTTGTCTCACATCCAAGTCTCCGATCATTCTCTCAGGATTTAAATTCGATAGTCGAGAATAAGTAATAATAAAAGAAGTAGCTTTACTAAGAATATCCCTAAAAAGTCATAGCATCTCTTTTTAGTAAAATATAACCGTTGGCCATTTCTAATCGTTTGGTTGATCAAGCAGAAAGGTTAACTTTACTCATAATAACGACTGGATTAAAATGGCCAACCCCATCATTCAATTAAGTCGTTAACATAATGGTTTGTTAAGTTGGCTATTGCAATCTCAGCTAAGTATTGCCACATGAAATATCAAAGTTACCCTAAGTACTTAAAAATCTCATGTAAAGCTCCCGCGTCTTAAAATCACAAAGCTTTGTCCCTCTTTGCTATCCCAGTTAACCTCTTTATCTGTCCGTAAGTCCTATCTGACTCACGGGACTTCCGTGATAAATGTAAATTAATAAAGAGAAAGTCGTCAAATAAAAGGTCGAGCCTTGCCCTTCCCCAATCGGCTGTGTTTGGCCACTTACTGTTCCAAAGCAGGTAATTCCTGTAAAATACTCCTTCACCTTCGATCCCTCTTCATCCTAATTTTCCCTCACAATAAAGCTACTTAGATAATTCATTCTCCTGCCCAATTCATCTACCGCTGTGTTTACAGCCCACTAATCCGAATCCTCCTTCTATTCTCAAATCACCATACATGTATAATTTACATTAAAACGGGCTTTTAAAGTGTTTGGATTTATTTGGTCTTTCTTTTCGTTGCCGCGTATTAGAATCTGAAGACTCAACGAGGCGATAGATTCGAACAAGATCCAGACTCGGGTAAAAACGACGACTAGGAAGTTAAGATCTCTGACTGAGCAGGCTTTGACTTCGGTCAATCAAGGCCATGGCACACCAAGCAAGGCAAGTCATCACTTTGATCATATTGATCCTACATTTTATGCAAAACTATGTTCTTTTAAACTATCAACTTGCATGCCTAATTTGTTATGCAAATATATGTCAAAGCTTAAGGTAGCTACATGCCCACTTGATGATGTATTAAATTTATTATGCCATCCTTTGATACTTGAATCACCTGATCCTTGTCACCATAGATATTAATGATAACTTTACTAGCTATAAGTCATATTAAATGCCATGCTAGTCTTGTCAAGTCCAGGGCGCTAATTGCCCTGATCCTCAATCTTCAAAAACATAAGAACTTGTTTTGGGACAGTCACGGGATGTACGTGGCTGAATACTTTGTGACTACTTATTTTATGCTTCTCAAAACCCTTAAAACATGCTATACCAGTCTGGGCGGATGGTAAGAGTGGTGGGTGTGGATGTAACACGAGGATTGTGGTTTGTGGAATGAACCGCCCGGACACATTAAGGACTTAATCCTGTAATGACCCCTCTGTGTACAATAGTACAACCACAAGCTGGCAAACTGTAGGCTTGGCTGAATAATTTACTAAACTCTCTAGCCATTTCACGGAGAACGTGTGTAGGCGAGTAATAAAAGCCCCCGTGGAATGGGACATCGGATATAGGTGACGTCGCCGAGGCTAGTGTATGGTGGAGAGTGGAGTCCGAGTGCGCCAACCTGTGGTGACATCCCGCACAACCTATGGGAGCAACCCCATAGGAGTGAGATGCTAGAGAGCGAGGTATTGTAAAGGCCTCGTGGTAGTCTCTCGATCTGCATGACTAAGGAATCATGTGGAACCATCGAGACGATTACCTCTTGTGGGTAAAGATGTCTGGACTCTGCAGAGTATACAACTATTCGAATAGCCGTGCCCACGGTCAAGGGCGGACACGGAAATCTTCCTCGAGTTAGTTCTATTTCAAAAATCTTTGTGGGTGGGACAAAAACCTATCAGAGGGAGGTACTCTGATTTTGGGCTTTTTCCTGGAGGGACGTACTCCAGCGTGGTTGATAATATGGAAGTGGCATAAGGATCAAAAGCTAGCATAGGTGGATGGAACCATGTAATCGGTGGATGGGACCTACACCGCTATAAGTATTGCACAATTTCAAACTCTTTAAAGCATGTTTATAAAATACCAAGTCATAGGAATTTTAATTATGATTATGATTATTGCAAATGTCGCATTAAGCAAATAAAAGAACCTCAAGCCTCCTTTGACAGCCTTGCATCTATCATTATTGCATTCTGTGTGGTGGCTTGCTGAGTACCGTCGTACTCACTATTGCTTAATTACCATCATTCAGTCAGAAAGGAAATAAAGTCAAGCCCTGCAATGCCTAAAAAGGGTCGACAGAGCTGGAAGGCGATAAGGCCATGGACTAGGTCGCGAACCCCAGTTGGCTGCCTGTGGGCAAGTCCTGCGGGTCCCACCTGTGTGAAGTTTCCGCTGCTGCATTTTATCTTTTTCGGCCTAACCGGCCCATGAGTAAGTATTACTGTATTGTTTACGCTTCCGCATAATATGTTTTTGATATACAGTAATGTATCTGTGAGCACTATCTACTGATCCAGGGAATAGTGCGTTGGAATCACAGAGGATCAGGGTTTGCTAACCCGAGGTCCGACAGAGCTGGTATCAGAGCATATCGACTGTAGGTCGTAACCTTAGTTAGCATGGCCGTTAGCTTTATGACTAGAATTATTTCTTCAAAGTCTAACTGCAAAGTATAAGTAGTATTCCTACTCTTACCTCTCTTAGATGATTCCCTCTCATCTACTAGCTGCCCTGGCCATTTTCAGCTCCAAGGCTCTCTTATCCCGAATTCAAAATAACGCGTGCCTGAGTTCTTTTCCAAAAAAAAACTACCTTGGGCCAGAATCACAAAACCTCTATTGAGTTTTAGTTACAAAAGTTGTTTATCCTTGAGGGATTAAATTATCAAAACTATTTGCAAAGCTTATTTCCAAGCTCATTTCGATAAATCTAAGCTTCCAGGAAAAAGTTTCCCAAAATTCAACTCCCTGCCAGTTTATTCTAAGGATTCACTTTGATTTCCCAGACATAAGTGTAAATCCTGGTGGATTCATGTCAATCGTAAGAGAGAATCAATGGTGTGAAATTTTGGGTGGAAAATAGGCAAATCAATTTGAATGATTGAATTAGTTACACGGATGAACCAACTTGATAATCGGATTAACTGAATGGATAGATGAGTTTACATGATTGGATTGGTTAAAATGGGTGGACCAATTTAAATGATTAGATTGATTGTGTAAGTAGACTGATGTAAAGGACGGATTGGTAAAATAATCGGATTGGTTAAATACATGGAGCGATATAGATGATCGAATTGACTAGATGAGTGGATCAGTGGAATTGTAGAAAAATAGGGGATTATAATAACAATTGTTGGTCTACAGATTTAATAAACAGTATTCCTCCCAGTGAATGTTTACCCTGGTGGGATAATGGCATATAGCTGATTACTGGATGAATTATTGGAAATTCTGAGAAAGTTAGGAGAAGTAATCCTTGATTTATAGATTTGAGTAATAATCTTATTTTCGGTGGATGTTTATGACAATGAAGTCGCTTGGAAGAAAATTTGCGGATAGTAGGACTGATCACTTGGTAAACAAGATTATGAGTATAGATCCATGGTGAAAAAGGTTGGATTATAATACAAATGCTATTGGTGGGTTGAAATATTGGAACCATAATACAAGTGGTACTGGTGGATTTAAAATGTAAAAGATGTGAATGGTATTGGTGGATTTAAAACATGGAGATATTGAAACCATGATACAAACAAACACGAGTGGATTTAAAGGTAAAGAATTTGGAGTAATGTTCAAGTAAATAGTTGAATAGGATTATGGAATGATGAACCCAAGACTGGATTTATGATTTTATGTAAGAAAGTGAGATCCATTTGGGGAATAGGTGACTCTGATTTGGTGAATGAAACCCTATGATATCTTGGAAGTTATATGCTCGGTGGATCGGATAAATGATAACACTCACCGTTTGGAGTATTAGACAACCGTCGTGCTGAGACTAATTGATAAAGGGAGTTACTTTTAGATTCAATCAGGTATACGCACGATTAACAAGGCCTTGGATTAGTAGCCTCCGAATAAAAAGGATTATGGGAGTAAATTGGTCTATTGATATTGTGACATATTGGAGAATGTTAGGATACCTTTACAAAAAAGGGGTATTGTAAAAAAAAAGTTCAAATATTCCAAAACCATGTCAGGATAATCTATCTTGTATTAGAACTCTATATCAAAAGTATATAGTGTATCTTCGTTTGCAAAGAGGTTTGGTTTCAAGTTACTTTGAAACTTGGCCCCAGTAATTGAAAACCCAAAAGCTTAATTCCCAAGAACTTGCTTTGAAAACCAAAACTTGGGGATCTACTTGCTCTAGAAAATTATTGATGAGAGCTTACTTTGGAAAAGCAAACGATTTCAACTCCAGTATTTTTGAAAACTGTTCCCCAAAAAGATTTGTTTCCAAAATAATAATAAGAAGCATGAGCTTCGCCACCCAAACACTTCTTAACCCTTCCCTTCTGCTACTTCTGTCTACAAAAAGGAAGTTTGGTTTTTCCTATTCTGTCTCCCTTACCTCAAAGGCTTAGGTTCAAAGACGTTGAGGGTGCTCGTGAAGATTTGGTGGCCTCGCTTCAACAAATTTAGTGTTCAGAACCTTGTGCCTTCTTGAGTGTGTCTCCGCGCATAGACGTTGCTTGGTCAAAAAGGATTTTTATTGGCCCTGTGCACTGCCTTCTTGCCCTCGGGCGTTGTATTTCATAGTCACAGGAAAAGTTTGTTTTCAAAAGCTTGGTTGTTCTGTGTGGCTTGTGTACTGCCCCAGCTTCTGGGTGTGCACTCCTTAGAATGGGTTAGAGTATCTCATCCTTGTAATCTTTACCGTACCTCATGCTAATTCCCCCTCATCTTATTGCTGAAAACCTCGTCAGGTTTGCAGGCAAGAGGTAGCAGATAGCCAAGTCAAGACACTTAAAGCTCTGAAGTTGGAAGAGGCAACATCTTTGAAAAGGACAACAACTACGAGGCCTTAACCCGCAAAAGGGTCAATACTCAAGTTTCTGTCTCACAGTGAACTTACCATTACAATCATCATCAGGACATTGTCAATGGCCAAGAACAAGGCTAGAAGCAAGAAGCAGGAACCAATGATGTTTACTCGCTTTGGTCCCTACCACTCAACCAAATATTCATTCAGACCCACACCACAGAGATTTCTAAGAAGCAACCATCACAATGCATTTATCATTATCACCAAAATCTCATAATAGTATCTGTCATTATCACCAAAACTAATTTAAATGGAGATTGATCTTTAAATCTCTTCTTTTTTTGGTGATTGATGACAAATACATTAACAATAATAGCATTTAGATGAGCATAAACATATGATAGCAAATTAAAGTCTATTGGTGAAATCTCTTGCCCTTTAGCATTATTTTTAATTCCCCTTTTTGATTTTGTTCAATTTTAACTTTAATTCTAACAATGCTATTCTCCTATTCTCCCTCTTTTGTCATTCACCCTTTTTGGGGCCTTCACTATGTAGCATCATAATTCTCCCCATTTCACCTTTATCAATTCTACCCCTTTTGTCTCTTTATCAATGCTTACCAATGCTATTATTCCTAATTCTCCCTCTTTTGGCATTGATCACCAAAAACAAAACATCGAGAAGCAGGGAATAGGCTTAAGCCATAAAGGAGCTTGATAACAATTAATTAATCTTAATGGTCATAAGAAGAAAGAAGATAAATGCATATGACCAAGAGGGAATATGGAGAGAACTAAAGGAAAAAATATCTGAAGCATGTTCAAATACTCATGAGATCTCCTTGAAGATTTTTGAGGTTTTTCCTTTTTGGTATTTGATACCAATTGTAGCATTTGAATCATTTCCAGGATTTTGTATTTCAAGTTAGTCTTCAAAGGTTAACTAAAACATTGACTTACAAAAGCCCAATAAATCTGAGATAATTTGTCAGTCTAGATTAATATCTAAGGATTAAAAGTTATAATTGTAACTACCTCAGGTTATGAACACATTAAGAGGTATGAAAAACATAAATCTGCTCAAAACCACTTGTAAAAAGTCCGAATTTACAACATTTTAGCAAAGAAAGAAAATAAATGATTTTTCAACCTAAGCTTAAAAAACAAAAGAGAATAAAAGACATTAATTCGCAAGATCCATAAAATATTTATGGGTAAATACGTAAAATAGTTTTCGCAATAATAATATTTTTACCCCTTTTTGTAGTAGTAAGCCCAAAGTACTATATAAGTTTTTCAAAAAGAAAAACTATCTCTTACACAAAGATCACTCTTGGCAATTATCTTCGCCTTTGACACACAAATGATTCTCCTCTTCTTATTTTTCTTCTCTTTTCTTATCTCTTTCCATTTGTTTAACCTTTTCCCTCCTTATGTCATCTTGCACCAAGATTCATGGATATCGCATGTAAACCACTTGTCCATAATTGGTATTACCTGTTAGCCTTTTGTTCAAACTATGTGCTATTTAACCTTTGGTGGTTCTTTGGTCTTTTCTATGATAAGCATATACCATTTTGAACTTTATATCACTTATGATGACATAGGATACCACTTGTGAAACATACCACTTGTAATCATAAATGATATCAAGGATAATTAATTCCAGTTGTAGAGACATAATACCACATTGAAAGCATACATGACACCAAGTGATTGAGTCCATTTGTAAAACTTGATGCCACTTGCATTATCAACCTGTATCTCACAAGATCAAATTTGGTACTTCATCTTCAATGATTTTTCACATGATGTTATTTGAGGGAAGATAGCATTTGTGGGAAGAAACCACTTGATATATCACTAAGAGAGGTGAAGGATGATATCATTTGAGAGATACCACTTGGAAAAAGATGATATCATATAGGTAAAAGTGCTTGGTTAAGAAAAGATTTGCACGGCAAGAGGGAAAAAGGATATCATTTTGAAAGACATCACTTGGAGGAACAAGGATACCACTTATTTTTCACATATAAGAGATAACACTTGAAGGAAATAGATGATATTACTTGTAAAGCTAGGGATAAAACTCATGCCGAGGTCAAGATAACAGAAAGTGTACCACTTTTTTGATAGATTGCAATTTTATGAAAAAGAATCAAATTAAGAGTAAAATGGTATATGGAGTCAAGAAATACTTGAGGGTAGCTAACAAGGATCAACTTGACTTGAGGAGTAAAAGGAATGGCTGAGAGAAATTGGAATCAACAAGTTTTAAAACAGATCAGCTATTTGCTAGAAATATCAGAAGTACCGTGGTTTGCTGGCGGTAGTTCCGAAAAATGGAAGTATCGCACAAGATTGCCGGCAGTTCTAATTTTTCTAGAAGCATGCCAAGAGATTGGATTTCAAGGAGATGTTAGGTATAATGTTGTATATTGCTCCAAAGTTTTTCACAAAGAAACATAAACCACTCGTGGAGCATTTCTATCTATATGCCAAGATCAAATCTCTTTTCAATATAGTTTTTAATAAGTTAGGCTTTTAGTTTTCAAAAATAATCTCATTTTTAATAAATTCTTCAAGATTGCAAAATGAGCATTTAGGATATATTAAGCATTTTGATTTCATGTATGAGTTGTGAATACCCTTGTGAGCCAATATAGATTAATAATTTTAGCTCTAAAGGCAAAACTTACTTAAGTGCTAGATTGTGCCCACTTAGGTCAACTTCAGATTTTGGATGGGTTTTAAAACTAAATAACTTTTGATTGGTTGACTCTTTGGAAAACTTTTGAATACCAATAATGTTTGAAATAGCCAACTCTAGGTCTTTGGTGTTGAACACTTTTTTAAATTCCTTTTACAATTATTTTTGGCCAATTTTTAGTTTAAAGTCAAAACAAGATACTATATTGCTATTTTTGGGTTAGAAATTCAATTTTCCTTGAAATAACGTTTTCTAAAACCAAAACATTTGAAATGCATTTGTATACATTTTCCAACTAGTTTTTCAAAGATATACAAATAATTTCAAGTTTTCGACTTTTGGCTAAATGTCTCAATTTTGAAAAACAATACTAGCACTTCATTAATTTGCCACACTTAGGGATGTGATATATATGAATATGATTTAACACTCCCCTTATTGTGCCACTTACATCTTACTCATGATTACAATAATGAAATTTTAGAACAAGAGCAAAAGCGCCCCTTTTAAATGCTTTTCATGTAATGCAACCTACACAAGGCTAGGGGCTAAATATTTCAATGTAAATACCTGTTACTAAAATATTATAATAGTATTTGTCATTATCACCAAAACTAACTTAAATGGAGCTTGATCTTTCACTGTCGCGCAAAGCCCTATAGGTCGTGAACAGAACAACCAAGCCCTAATTGTACATCGGGACCTTATCAGGCATGGCGTTGACTAGGGACTCAGCCATATAGATGTAGCTAGTATACAGCCAGTCTCCCTAAGTCCTAGAAAACACGACCCACCCAAACATCAAGAGTAAGTAAGCCACTAGGTGGGACCTCACAACCTATGCAGGCGCATCTGCTGGGCATAACATGTGCCATCGTAGCCAAGAATGTGGCACTCCATGAAATTTATCCAAAATGGGATGACCAAACCAGTGTGGCATACATGCCTTCCAATTAAGTGATCTAGTGGGTGGAACCACGGGACAACCCTATATTAGCAGGTCGGTGAGGTACGCAACATCCTGTAGAGTGATGGTCATCTCCCCCACCAAAAGTGAAACATGTGGGTCTCTGGCCTCCACTAGTCAATGAGTTCCGACAAAAGCGACGAGTCCAGCATGAATCACTACCCAATGTGCATCATCCTCACCATAGATAGCAACTTGTCCTACCGCAGGCCGAGAAAATTGATCATTTGCCACTTTGAAGAGTGGGCTTCGCAAAATTGCCACTTTCAAAATTGGCTTCGCAAAAATGCCATGCAGTATATTTATCTCTTGATTACCATGCCATTTGAGCCATTTAACTCATTTAATATTTTTTTTCTAATTTCAGGGGCTGGAAAAGATCTTTCTACCCTTGCTAAGAAGTGAGAACCCTGGCTTCCTTGTGCAGGTCGGCAGCAGGTGGTTCATTCCAGTTCCCACACACCCAAACCCCCAAACACAACCCAAGAAACCGAGCCAAGAAGAGGGAGCGATGCAGCAGCCCATGCCGGCGCCGGCGATGCTTCTGGCGGCCGGAATCACCACCGAGCAGATCCAAAAGGTGCCCCCTTTCTCCCCCGTTCTTGCGGTTCTTGATAGGGCTCGCGCGCCCCCTTTGCGGGCTTTTGGCCTTCTTTCCAGCTAAAGATTTGATCCATTTCCCGGTCCTTATGGAGAGGTGTTTGTTAGGTTTGTATGCGTTCGGCTCGATTAATGGTCGGTTTAGTCTGGTGGGTTAGT
Organism: Dendrocalamus sinicus; assembly: GCA_036346575.1. NCBI lineage: Eukaryota > Viridiplantae > Streptophyta > Magnoliopsida > Poales > Poaceae > Dendrocalamus > Dendrocalamus sinicus. The sequence continues at coordinate 28,205,994 of CM070643.1, read as the reverse complement.
GATGATGCTGTTTCTATTAAACCTTTCTTGATGTGATTTGACCAGCTATGCTTCAAGTTAGTGATGTGGTGCTGATTGAATAATTGGCATTTTCGTCGTCTGATTCAATAAGGGGCGACTCATTTGGGTACAGTGTTATGACCTGCACAAGGAAGCCAGGGTTCTCACTTCTTAGCAAGGGTAGAAAGGTCTTTTTCAGCCCCTGAAATTAGAAAAAAATATATTAAATGAGTTAAATGGCTCAAATGGCATGGTAATCAAGAGGTAAATGTACTGCATGGCATTTTTGCGAAACCAATTTTGAAAGTGGCAATTTTGCGAAGCCCACTCTTCAAAGTGGCAAATGATCAATTTTCTCGCAGAACTGGAATGTCTCGATCGCCAAGAGGCCAGTCCTCCCGAGCTCCTCCAGAGAACAAAGGGGTGGTCCGTCACTGCTTGACCATGCCCAACAACAATGCTGGCCATCCCAAGATGGGTCCAGCAACATGCCACCCCCAAACTGCCACCAATAGCTATTCCCTGTAGTACGAAAAATAATATGTTAGTGTCAAACAGTGCTAAACACAACTGACCATAACCGAGAATAATCACACCACATATGTACATATATATTTCCTAACTTGCATTTTTCTTCTTACGCTAACTTGCTGCTATGATTAGTACTGATTAAATGCAATTAGCACTTATTACAATGCTAATTAAGCATATGGACAGTGCATACCAACCCATCATTTTCTACAGCTTTTTATAATTGCATGAGAGCAATAAATATATACGTGCGTATATACATAAAATTATTTTAGCTATTTTTTGGCCCATATTTTTATAGCTATTTACAATAAATAAACATGGCAACTTACAGAAATACATATGTCAACTAAACCATAGTTACGCTAATGAAACGCTAACGATGTATTAAGCGTGTTGCTCATGTGTGAATGAAGTAGACCTTTTTTCCAAAGGTATTCACTCGCTCCACAATGCTTCCAACTCCTTGTGCTCTCACTCGGCAGGAAATCTCTCTTTTCTTTCCTTCACCTCCCTAGCTACGCTCTCACTTAGCAGGAAATTGACCATGGTTCCATTTTATACATGCACTAGAAGATAGCACAATTAATGCACAAATAAAATGAGAATCTAACATAGTGTCACGTCATCACCGACACGATGACCTCGCATGCACTAACCCCATGATTTCTTGGCCCCCTACCCACGATTCCCGGCTAGCTACCGAGCCAATGGCGCTTGGTAGCAGCCTACCAAACGTGGGCAACTCGACAGTGCCCCAAGCCCACCGGCAGCCGTGTCTGGCCGTTGCCTCCCACACCTGAGCCAGCGGTCGCACGCCACCCATCCTGTGGAACCAGGGGCGCGACAGGCGACAGGGGGCATGGCAGGCGATAGGGGGTGCAGCAGGCGATAGGTGTCGCCTGCCACACCTTTTGAACTCAGAAAGGAGGTATTTTTGTAAAACAGATGTAGAGGGGCCAAAATTAAAAAAAATTGGCTATAGTACCAAATACATAAACTGTTCTTACTAAGCTGCTGTTATATATGCCTGGTGGGTGTATATGTATAATGTACTTTTTACCTTCAATTCACAACAAAGAAAAGTTGGGCAGGTTAATTAAGATGTTGTTTAATTCTTGGTCCCTGATAGATGACCCATCCCAGATTAATCCATTGGAGTACACCAGTAGCCTAGTAGCAGGAGTACTACTACTACTATAACCCTGACTTTAGCGGCATTAAAGTTTCTCTAATTTTTTTACATTAATAATATTTTTTATTCGAAATAACTGAAATATACTTGCGCCAATATTTTTTACAGAAATAGGCTCCAGTCGCCGGACAGTTTGGCGACTGGAGCCTGTCACCCAATGGTCGTGTGACAATAAAGTTGTTTGTAAGCCGTTGGGCAATAGGTTCCAGTCGCCCAACAGTTAGGCAACAGGTTTCAGTCGCCCTGTGGCTGGGCGACAACAACTGCAGTCGCTAGGCTATGTAGTGACTGCAAACAGGATGGATGTGTGGAATCCATTTTGTGATTTTTTTTTGTAGATTACGATCGAGAGATAATCTGTTGGATTCGTAATAAGAGTTTATGATCGTTGCATGTTGTTGTAGTGCAAAATAATTCTTGAAAATTTTTAAGAACAATTGAACTAAGAACGATCGGTAAGTACGAGGGTAAGTGATATTGTGATGTTAACAGGAATTCATACACAGAGGAGAACTGCTCTATTAATATTGTTGGATGGCTTGCTATGGGAATAATTGAATGCAAAAAGATAAGAAAATAAGCTTGTCTGAATTAAAATAGACTTCATAATACAATTGGGAATAACATGCCGTGTAAGGTTTCATTACATGCATAACATAGAGCATCATGTGCGACTAACCAACCCAACTGCTCATACGACCTACTGCATGGATCGAGGCCATTTTCCCTTCCTTGCGAGCTCGGCATTGAATTCCTCAGCGGCCTCTTTTACCTTGGTCACCATTTCCCTCTTTCTCTCGCACTCCCTCTCGCGAGCCTTGCGCGCCCTACGCGTGCATGCCTCGAGATGAGCTTTCATCTCCCGATGTATATACTCAGTTTGCTCATGCTTGCGGCGCTCCTCTCGGATCTCATAGGACCTTTTGACGTTCCACTCCTCGAAGTCGTGGGCTCACTGATCCTCTAGGTGAATCTCAAGATCGATCCATTTTTGGTAGCCACATAGGGGTTCTGGGGACTGTGGATACATGGGAGAGGTTCTAAGTGCGTACTTTAAAGGAGAAAAAGTAGGGGAACACAGTGCACCTGGTCCTTACCAGCTGTCGATAGGTAGCGGTGTCTAGACAGCGGTCAGGATAGTCACTGGAGTAGTTTACGCAACCCTAGTAACGTATACCTAGGCTGAGACGGTGGTTAGACTTGAAGAACTTGAACGGGTCCTGACACCAACAAAGGGGGCGTCTCCCCCTCTGGTGAGTGTTGCGGCAAACGCTCCATAGGAATGTTCAGGATGGTGTTGTTGCTACAGGTGGCGTCATTGCGTGGAGCTAACCTCGTAGCACACTGGGTTTGTTCTGCCTGGTCCGCAGCAACCCTTGCTTTCTCATCACGGGCGGTAGCTAACCGTGCTAGATCTCAGGTCTCCTTCCATTGCTTCATCATCTTTTCCTATTGCTTCTTCTGCCTCTAATGTAGTGTTGGGTTTGCTTGTATAGTTTTTCTCAGAAATCTCTTCGACCTCCTTTTATAGGGCCCCTTGTGGCCTTCTCGCTGCATGAAGATGTTGTACGGTCACATCACTGCGTAAAGGTGTCTCGTATGGTCTTGTCACTACGCAAAGCTGGCCCATGCGGTCATGTCGCTACGCAAAACTGGCGCGTGTAGTCTTGTCGTTGCACGAAGGTGTCTTGTTTGGTCTTGTCACTGCGCAACGCTAGCCCGTGTGGTCATGTCGCTGCGCAAAGCTGGCCTGTGTAGTCCTGTCGCTGCACAAAGGTGTCTCATATGGTCTTCTCACTGTGCAAAGCTGGCTCGTGCGGTCATGTTGCTGCGCAAAGTTGGTGCGTGTAGACTTGTCGCTACACGAAGGTGTCTCCTTTGGTTTTGTCACTGCGCAAAGCTAGCCCACGCGGTCATGTCGCTGCGGAAGGCTGGCCCATGCGGTCATGTCGCTACGCAAACCGGTCCGTGTGGTCCTATCGCTGTGCAAAGGTGTCTCCTTTGGTCTTGTCACTATGCAAAGCTGACCCGTGTAGTCATGTGATTGCGAAAAGCTGGCTCGTGTGGTCCTGTCGCTGCGCAAAGGTGTCTCATCTAGTCTACTCACTGCGCAAAGCTGCCCTGTGTCATAAAGCACACCGCGACACCGCAATTGTGCTATAAAATGAATGGTCGAGGCATTGATGGTAGGAACAACTATCTTCTCTGTCGTAGAGTAAGCCACCCTGACAGACGCTGAGGGGCTAGTCGAATATGGGTCACCAAGGGGGGACCTCCAGGACTTCCGTGTTAACTACCACTTGTTGCCAAACAGGCGCGCTCAGCCAGTGTGGCCAAAATACAGACACATGCAGGACGTGGTGGTGTAGGTGGCAGAAGGCCATTTCGATGGTAGGTGTGCGGACCTCCAACAACAAGTTGACCCCCTGGCCTCGTCGGGCTGAGGTGGTGTAGGATGTGCCCAAGCAGAGCCCCCCGCGTGGTGCCATGCCAGTCAGGTGGCCCTGGTGGACACACCGTGTGTGCACTGGGTGCAGGCGTGCGGACCTCTAGTAGCCTCGTGCAAGACAATAGGGTGACTACACGTGCACCCAAGGCCTACACATGACGCCAAGCCTGCATTGCCTTCTCTTGTGTCACCTCCACACCACTGGCAATCCTATCTATCATGGTGCGAGACTCCCTCCAAATCGCAGCACCGACGTCAGCCTGTAGAAAAAACACGAAATGAGGAATCAGTTTTGTGACATTGCCATTAGGGAATATTTACAAATTTGATGTAACATACCACGACGTGAGCGTCCCGCGCGAGGTGAACGGGATAGATGTCTGTCGGTGTGGCAACATGTGCTATGGGCTGGTCAATGACATGTACGAGCCTGGTATATGTCTGAGGCTAGTACCAGTGTAGGTACTCCTCGTACGAATTGCTGTTGTAGGGGGTGGCCTCCTCCACGCAATCGTTAAGCGCACCCTCCCACTGCGCTATCCACCCCTCCATCTTCGTCGTCCAGTCCGTGCCGCGTTTTACTCCTTTCCTAGAGTGCATGCGTATCACACCATTTCATTAGTAGTCATCAAACGAATAGGCAGTACAAGGAGATTTCTGGGAGGCAGTCACTCACGTGTGGACGCTCTGCGGCACGAGTCATCTGACTGGTACTGGAACAACCTGACGTAGGCCAAACTGGTGCATCACACGATGTGCCGTGTAGTCCTCGATGAAGACATCGTTCACAAGTTTGACATATCAACCAGAAAGCCCAGTTGCGCCAGCAGAGCGAGGATAGCCCGTCAGGAGAGCGGCTCTCCGGTGCCGCAGGTGAGTACGGCTCCCAGCGAACATCGTTAGCTGTGAGGCGGTCAAACTACTCCACAAAGGGCAGATATGCCCGCGTGACCTAGACGTGCATGAACTGTACTTGCAAGGAACAACAGCTGTTACGTACGACTATCATTAATACGAATGAAATAATTGATTGTCAGACTACTTACCCGTCGACGACACTAGAGAGAACACATCATAGGCTGGTCGACGTCACCCCTGGGTACATCTCCGCCCTGTACGGAGTCAAGCCTCGGGCATGGGCCATCCGAGGCTAAAGCGCTTAAACAACCACAGCTGCAGTAGCAGTGGACACCCCGCGAAGACTGAGTTCACCTTGGTCCTGGTGCACGCGTCACACAAGTCACGATAGGTCGCGGCAAGTACGGCTGAGCCCCAGCTAATCTGGGGGGCTTGGCTGTCGGCAATGGCCCTAGAGTGAGCGATGAGACGCGCGTCAACGGTGTTGCCATGGCTGGTGGTGAAGAGCACTCTACCAAACAACCACAGCAAGTATGCCTCCAAGTGCGGCAAGACTGCTGCTTGTTTACCTCCGGATCCATCCGCTCTATCTAAATGCAACCCACGAAGTTGTTAGTACAGAATAGTAGAAATGAGAGCATACAGGATCGAACAAAAAGAGCGTCAGGCATGTACCCGAAACTATAAGAGCCACCTCAACGACGGCCCGCGTGTTTGAGCCGATGAGAAGACGTAGTACTCCTCCGCGGTACCAAGCGGAAGGACCCCCTCAAATCTGGCGAGCAGGTCCGAACGCCACCCGACCAGGGCCTCCAGTAGGAAGGCAGTAGTTCCCGTGATGGGAAGGCCGAGCAGAGGGACACATCCTGTAGAGTAGGCGCCATCTCCCCGAATGGGAGGTGCAATGTGCTCGTCTCCGACCACCAGCGGTCCACCAAAGCTGTCAGTAGAGAGCAGTCGAATGGGAAGCATCGCGATTGCTCCATGCCGTCGTCCCCACCCACGGGCAAGGCTGGTCTATCTTCGTTAGTGGCCTGCACCATTCAGGCGAGAGGGAGTAGCCCGACATCCTGCAACCTGTGAAGCAAGTAAAGGTCTGCACGCAACTTACTTATAGCAACAATACAACACTCTGGAGTGCACACCTGGCTATCTAGTGGGGGTCTAGTCACTAGGCGACTCAAGGTGTGTGTATGTGTCCAAACCACTCCCAAGTAAGTTGGCTCCTCTGCTCTCCCTGTAGGTGGGACACGACGGGAAGCGCGATGCACCCGGTCAATGTGCTCGTCCAACAAGCCATAAGGCCAGTCTGATCTGCGAAGATCATGAACCATACCTCCAAATGAATTCAAGTTAGCATTTATACGGAAAAACATCGCATGTAAAGCAACGGTACATAGAACTTGTAAGTAAACAAAGAAAACAATACTAGGCTATCAGTACAATACCAACTACATTACTGATAAAGGAGAAGTAACATAGTAATTATACAAATGGTACATGCAATGTACTATATATTTAGTACGACAGTACGCACGTCAAAAGTGCCAACTAACAAAGAACCGTTTACAATGGACATTTATTTGTAGAAACCATGCCGCTCTGCCTACTAATCAGCACATGCCTTGCATCATCTAGTTGTGTGCCCTCCAGACTGCATTGCCCGCAGCGTGCACCAGGTGCTCCGGCTTACGCTTCATCTATATCATTTATAATACGTCGGCTCTGTCACCTACCCTTCCTACCCTTTAGCATGTTAACATCCGAAATCCAGGTCCTCCCTACAATATCCAAGGTGGCGAAGTTTTCCACAACATTGAACCCCCTAAGCTCCCCACACCACGCATGCATCACCCTCTCCTTGAAGAAGTACTCTGACATAAAGTTCAAAGGATCCATGCCCACAGTCCCACATGCAGCGAGGACATGAGAGTATGACTTGTGTAATAGCTTCGGCTTGTCGCACGAGCAGTTAGGTTCATTTACATGATCTCCAAGGCATACCTCGTGGGTAACAAGGGCACGAGCCATCCTAAATTTGGCTCTATCCCAGAGTACCACCTTGAAACGATGCTTCCTGTTGCCCATGATATGCACCGTGTGCAATTGGCCCTTCTGTGCCTTTGTCTCCATGTATACCGTAATTTTCAACAAGTACAATGTTCGTAGGTTGGCCGCATGAAGTGCAGCTTCGCAAGCCTCACCCTAAAGTAGCTGATTATGTTGTGCAGAACACCTTCCACGATGGCAATATTAGGCTGAGAATGAAGGCCCTTGAGAACCCAATTGTACACCTCTGTAAGGCTAGTTGTCATTATGCCATACCTTGCACCGTCCATGTCGTGCAGTAACAACCACTTCTCCAATGGTTCTCCCTTGATCCACTGCGAGAAACACTTTATGTTCTGTCAACTCCTCCTCAGACCAGCTGCGTAGGCTCATCGAGTGCTATCAAGCATTCCAGTTGTGTCACCCTAAGCATGATCGGCCCCTTGTTCCCTCATCGACGTGTTTCCTACTGTGCTCGTCCAACAACGCCCACAAAGAATCAAATTTTCTCTGATGATTCTGCATAGCCAGCCTCTTGAGCAGCTTTATCAATGGTTGTTTTAGGAACTGCTTGAAGAAGTTCGTCCCTAGGTGATGAATGCACCATCTGTTCCACATATCCAGCCAAGGGAAGGGCTCCTCGGGGTCTTTTTGAAGTTTTCTTATGGCCTTCACAATCCCAGTGTGGTGATCATTGATTGCGTATACACCAGGACGAGCGTCGACAACTCCAACTCTCACATGTCTAAGGAACCACAACCAACTGTCCTAATTCTCACTTTCCACGAATATGATGGCAAGTGGTTTTATTTGATTGTTGCCGTCACTACTAATGGCTATCAGGATCAAGCCCTTGTATTTGCTGGTCAAAAAGGTCTCGTCAACTGAGATCACGAGTAACATGTGCTTGAATGCCTTGATGCATGCACCGAATGCTAAGAAGGCCCTCTACAACACCGCATAACCTGGCGCCCTTGTAGAAGGCTTGTCCTTCACAGTGATATACGTGCCCGGGTTCATTTCCTGCAACACCTAAAGCATACGACGAATATTGTCATATGCTGTTTCAAGAGACCCAAACCGTTTTTCCAACACCTTCTACTTCGCACGCCACGCCTTCCCGTAACTAATCTTGTACTTGAATTTCTTCTCAATAGCTACCACGATGTGCGTGGCTTCCATGTCTTTCTTCTCCACTATCTCTCCATACATCAGATTGGCTATAAAGGCGGACATTAGGTTACAATGCCTTGCCAAAATAGTACTGAGAATGTAAGAGTGCGGCTCCACTTTTGACACAATCTAGTGAGTCTCATACTTGGGTCTATGTGCGTGCACCCTTCAAGGACAACTGGCCTGCTCGCATTTTACGGTGTATTGCTCCTGGCTAGATTTCACGACCCGAAAAGTCCGTTGCATAGACGGAGCCCATAGCTTGATAGCATCCTGCAGCGATGCTTTGTCAGCAAACATTGCATGCAACTGAACCTCTATCCCATGATACTCTCAGGGTGATTCGTGCTCATAATGTGCGGCAACACTCGCAGCATCAAATTGGTTCTATTCCTGTGGAACGGGAGCTTCGTCCTCATCCAAACTGTCCTTGTCGTCCTCCTGTACAACTTCCTTTTCAGCCCAAGCCGTCAGGTCATCGTACTCCATCTGATGCACTATGTACTCCATATGCTCTCCTTCATCCGTTTATCCTGTACCCTCACCATGGCATGACCATTCTCCCTCTCCTCCATGTACTGCATCAGCCTCGTCATGAGCATCTTCCTTCTCTTCACCAACATGTGGGCTGCCCAAGCTGCTCGCACCTCCCGGATGATGGCCGTTCGCACAACCTTGCATAGCTTCTGCTGGGCATGGTTGCACAAGCATTATGCACTCGTATCCACGGTGCCGACACCCTTGCCCAAACCCCTTTCATGCAACAGTGCGCATCAATGTTCTCAACTCCCGTTTGATGTCAGTGGGAGACCGGTTCCAAAGCCCTTGTATGACAACGCTGCACACCTCGGGGTCCAACGAAAAACAACGGGTAAGCCAATGCATCACATCTACGATTCGAACATTTTCACTATAAGGGTGTACCAGAGTGGCTTACGCAAAACTGCTCAAATGCACACCATTCAGACCTTCACGAACGGTTCCAACATCGTAGTGCACTTTGAGTGTAGTGGGTATAGGAATTGCTGATGTCTACTTGAATATATTTTCAATTTTGCAACTAATCAAATCGCATCGCACACTACGAAAGTACTGATGTACTGTAATTTACATTTCACTGACCGTTTGCTTGTCGTAACCAACTACACCAACCTCGTAGCATTAACTTCGTATCGCATTAATTTACATTTCACCGACCGTTCGCCTATCCTTTTATCTGTCGGCGACTGGAAGCGCAGTCGCCTGACCGATGGGTGACTGCATGTAGTCGCCGACCGTTCGGTGACTACAATAATTCGCCCAACGGCCGGCGGATTATTTTCTTGTCACGCGGCCGTTGGGTGATAGGCTCCGGTCGCCCAACAATTAGGCCACTGGAGTCTATTTTTGTAAAAAAAAATTCGACCAGGTATATTTATGTTATTTTAAATAAAAAATAGATTATTTGTAAAAAAAATCAAAGTTTCTCCAGCTTTCATACTAGTACTAGTCTCGCTCTAAATTGTTTCATTTTGTTTTCGCTAGCTAGCTAGAAGTGGTTTTCATGGGGGACCTTGGCAGAAGCATGAGTGTTAAAAGGAAATTGGAGGGGATGAGCCAAGCCGGACATCCTGGCAGAGGTTCAAGGTCTACGACCTTATGGCCATTGCTCTTCGTTATGTAAATATTTATCCAGTTGTGTTGCGGCTTGGGTAGAGATACTCCCTCCGTATAAATGTATGTTGTTTTAGGAATTACAAAATTTTCCAGGCATGCGTACTTCTTACCTTTAATTTCTACAATTATGTATTAGCGAAATCTTATGTGCATCATGAAAGCTTTCTTTACGGCGGATCTATTGGTGTCACTCATTAGCGGTCAAAGGTGGAGATGTTTAACCGCACTTATATCACGTTGACTTTCATTTGTAACATACTCCAGCCAATAGTAATCGCTTTTAGGAGAGGGTGAGCAAGCACAAAGTGCTCATTTGAAGGACATGAACATATACCAATAGTACCAGCTTAATCTCCCAGAATAATCACAATAGATAGCCCACATATTTGTCCCCTGCATGCAGCACATGTTACTCGGAACGATTATGAAATGACCATTGAGAGTTTGGGACAGCCAGATGATTTAGCTATTTAATCCTGGTTAGGGGGTACAATTGAAGTAGGTATAGACAAATATCGTTCGTTATGTATCATATCCTGTATTTTTTTCTCAAAGTCAGATACGAATAGTATTGGATACTTATTTCTCTATTCTGTATTCACTCTGCACACCTTCGATCGGTCGGATAAAAATTATCCACTTCTTTTGCACCCTTAGGGCCTTTTCTTTTCAGCTTATAAAAGCTGTTTTTCGGCTTTTCTATAATAATTAGCTTTTAAACGGAGCGTCTTTGTAAGGTGGAGTCTACAAGTTAATTATAGTATACACTGTGGCAACTTTATTTATATCAGTCAAAATCGCACGTGAGTTTCTGTTACTCCGTACTCTCTCATGAACATGCTAAAAACATAAGGCGTAGCCAAAAGCCACAAATCGAAGCTAGAAAGAACAGACCCTTACACAGGTCATTGAATAATAGAGGTGCAGTCATGGTGAACATGGAGAAATTAATCGCTGAGATGTCAAAAGAAGAGCACTCTGTATTTCCTACCTGCTCAGATGCAACAATCCGTCTATCTTTTATCATGTTCCTAAGTGAAGTCACAACTGCTTTTCTTGTAACATATAACATTTAGACATATACGGACGGATATCACTTATCTCGCATCCTATTTTGTATTTTTTGGGAGTCAGAGTCGGACACGGATAATATCGGATACTCATTTGTCACTTTGGTATTCGCTCTACAAACCTTCGGTTGATCCGTCGGACAAAAATTATCCGCTCTATTTACATCTCTACCCTAAAAGTTCAAGTATGCTTCGATCAAAGCAATCTCCATGTTGGTTGGTTACGAAGTGATTGAAATGATTGTACTTGGGAATAAGATTATGTCGCTGCTTAATTGTTGCAATATCCTAAGAGATATATGTAGGCAAGCTAGCTAGGCATATCATGCGTCGGCTGTGTGGATAAGGAGTCTCTGGATCAGGAATATTGCGACTAAACAGCACATGCACTTACACACGTTCAGATGTTATGTGTTGGTATGGAGCTTTCAGCCTACTACAAGCACATGCAAATGTTTGGCAACAGTAGCACCTGCAGGTCAGTTGTCCACATCTGTTCATTTGCACATACGTGCAAGATTTGCTTAGTATATATGTTAATTCCACGTTTCCAAGTCCATTATTTCTCTCACCAAGTTACTACTGCTAAATCTAATGCGTATAATTGTTAGTCTTATAAACCTTTAGTAATATAATCTACCTTTTACACTATTGAATAAACTATAGCGATATTTTCAATGATCATTTTTCGACAAAATAAGGGGCTAGCCGGCTAGGTGATCATCAATCATCATACGCTTTTTCACAAGCATATCGCAGCTTATGAAGCTTATAATAACACAGTTAGCTTAAATTGTTGAAATATGAGTATACCGTCCACCTTTTCTCAAGTCTTAAGCTTTTGGGTAATATAATTGGTGCATAAACTCAATACCAATAAACTGGAATAATGATTTCATCAAAGACCGTCAATATGCTTGGAGCGGCAGCTGTACTTGTTTGGTCTTAGGTGCCGCTTATTAGAGCTTCTAGCTTCTTAATTTCATTTTTTGGCTTTTTTGTATTTTCATTTTTTTTTCCTTATTCCTTTGCATTGTCTATGATGATATAACTTTTTATTTTTCTATTTTTTAAATTTAATTATGCTAAAAAGTTATCGACAAGTACAGTGCAAAATAAGCCAGAAGCTTAGAGCATCTCCAACAGCGACAAGTCAGCTAGCTCATAGCAGTACACATCAGCAATAGTCCTACGTGGAAGAAAGAGAAACGTGAAAACCAAACCAACTAGCGCCGGATCTTGAGCTAGTCTCGCTCAAAAATCGAGAACGGATGAGCCAGCCTTTATCACCATAAGCCAACTTAAGAGATAGTGTACAGGGAAGCTGGCTTTTAATGTGCTATCTCTTATCTGAGGTGGCAAACTATGAGCTAGTTAGTTGGCTCAACCATTGGAGATGCTCTTAGGGCGTCTCCAACAACTGGCTATTTAGCTAGCTAGATCTGATGTGGCAAGGAAAAAGTAGGAGAGAGATTAGTCACTAGTGACAAGCAAATAGCTGATCTATTTCACGTAGTCCAAGAACATGAGAGAGGAGCATGTGGGTCCAACAGTATAAAATAGTCTTTGCTTTTGTCTCTCACCTCCACGTCAGCTGACTATGTAGCTAGTACTAGCTATTACCATTGGAGATGGCCTTAGGCTTAAAAGCCTAAATGAGCGGTGAATGCGTTGTTAATAAAGCCCAAATAAAGTGCCTTAAGTTAAGCTAAGCTCAGCTCAATTATTAAGACAATAAAAGCAAACCTTTACAAACACCAAAAGCAAAGACACCATTCCCTCGTTTGTTTGCTTCCTTTTCAGTGGCAATTGGGGGTGAGCCTGCCCTAAGTTTAGAAGATGTGTTTTTTTAGGGGAGGAAAATATGTTAGTTTGCTCGCTTGTTGGCATCTTTCTTCGGGCCTTTTTATTTATTTATGTTTGAGACAAGCCTTTTTATTTAACTGGAAAGCATGTCCAGCCTAGCCCATCTTTGCTCGTCCGACCCAAGCCCGTTGAACGAGCCAGCGACAATAATATGGGCCATGAAGCCCATACATAAGAAAACCAACCAGTGTTCAGTTCTTTTGGTTGGGCTGACTGTGAGAACATGTACTCTTTGACCATGTTCGTATTGACTTCTAAAAACTACTTTTCTAACATAAATAATTTTTCTATAGTATCTAATTTTTAACAGAGTTTTTTAAGGTGGGGTCTCTATTAGTCGATTATAATACACATTGTTATAATTTTATTTATATTAGTTAAAATTGTATGTAAATATCTCTCTATAAAATTCTCTATAAATTATTACTATTTATAAATCAAAAGCCAAAGAGTTTGTTTTTACTAAAAGGCTTTTGCTTCTTGCACTCCAGGACTTTGATCCGCCATATCCCTTGCTTGCTACGGATGGCAAAGCTAGCTTCACGCCTACACCACCTACTAGTATCATTGAGTCTTGATAGGCCCGTTCCCTGGCTGACAAATTAGACGTGGGCGCGTGTGCGGTGTGGGAGGAGATCACGGTTAGCATGTGCAGCTGCTGGGGGATCACGATGTTGCGAAGATTTGCCCTGTTTGCAGTGCATGCGCGGTGCCATCAGATTTGTCCACATCTGCTTTATTCCATCCGCTTTCTCCTAAAGCTCATGTGCTTGTCATCACCCATCGCTCATCGCTGTGCTACAGTGCTAGATGCCCAGCAGCATCGGCTGGTTTTTTATTTTTCTTTATTTGGCTTATCTTACCCCAGTTCAATCCGGCTTCGGGCTGCTGCTTTGGATTTTAAACTTTTACTGTAGCAACTAAAATAAGATAATGCTTTAATTGAGGTGTCCAATTTGGCTTATAGCTTAATGGCTTTTGCTGAATTGATTTTTTTAACGTTGTTTGTGACATTCCTGATATGCTACATGCATTCGTTCTCATGTATTCATATATGACTACAAGTTCATTACAAACATCACATACGCCACGACTACACTTACATCGGGTGGGTTCTTTTGGGCTTATAACTTGGCTTTCTACAGTAATTAATTTTCAAACATAGTGTCTTTTTAAGAAAGGGTCTACAAGTCGATTGTAGTAGACATTATTCCGACTCCATCTATATCGGCCAAAATTGCACCCGGGTATCTCTCTCTGTATTCTGTCTCACAACAGCAAGAATTCAAAATTTTAAACCAAAAGCTACAGCCCAAAAGAACCCACCGATATACATACACGTGTATTTTCCGGTGGCGCTGCAGAACCTATGTCGTTGCCACCAACGGCGCTGCTATCCAATCCCAGCGGCCAAGTGGCGGTGGTATGGGTCTTCTCATAGATGTCCACCAGATGCTTCATCTCGGTGTACAGGTCGAAGCGCTTTGCGCGGGGGGTGTCACCCAACGGGTTGAGTGCCTGCCGAGGCCTCTTCCTACAAGATGTGCCGGAGGTTCCTTTACTGCCCCCAGTCTCTATGGGAATGGCAGGGTTGGTGTCGTCGTCCTCGTTGTCGGAGTCCCAGCGTGTCAACACCCAACACGAATGCAACTCACTCGTGCTGGTGGCGTTGCCGAACATGACCCCCATCAGGTCTTCGTGTCGAAAGGGTGCATTTGTGTACTTCGTCACTCCGGTCTTTCCCTGTAAAATAGACGAATTGCACAATCGATCATTCGGCTAGGGTGCGCACAAAAAGAAATATTAGACTTCGCATAGTGTACTAATTGTAGCAATCTATGCCCACCACGCGTCGTTGGTGGCGATGGAGCCCATCTTAGGGTCGACGCCAAGGCCCAAGGCACATTGCTTTAAGGTCTTCCATGTAGCGTAGTCCCGTTTGAGGCTCCCCCACTTGTTCTTTATTTACTTGCATGCATAAGACCGGCCGGTGTGCTCTTTGAATTTGCAGCAAGGGCTGGTGTGCCCCTACCTGTTCAAAGATGCAAAGGGTCGGTTTTAGGCCGCGACCTCCTTGGTGCAAATCTCATGGAAAACACGCGTAGCCTCAGTGCTCCAGGTTGCAGAGCCCTTATCCATCTACAACCATGATCGAGGCAGAAGAGGCAAGAGCGACGAACAAATGCACAAAGAAAGGTCGTGTACTTGTGGATGCACACATGCAAGCTCAACAAATAGGAAGCTAGACGAACCCCAGCGAACTCAAATGTGAATGGAGTACAAAATAGGGTGAAAATTAGTAGCAGTGAACTGCTCGTACCTTACTACTACAGGTGGAGCTCGCTCGATGCTCGATGCCCTACCCAAGGAGGAGCTGCGGATGATGGAAGGGAAGCGCCGGACCTCATGGGCGCCGAATCTGAAGGACGCCGACAAGTTGAAGATGGGGAGGCCGGGGATGACATTGGATCTAGGAAAAGAGGACAACAAAGTCGGTGCAGGTGAGGTGGGGGATGAGAGCTCTCGCGGATCCACACTAGTAGTCCATGTGGCTATGGGCGGGAAGGGCATAAGGGGAGGTGATGAGTGGCTCCAGCTAGTACGAATGAAGAGCATGGGGGGCAAGAGAGCGAGAGGCAACTAGGAGAGCTAGAGAGAGAGAGCGGTGGATGGGGAAAGAAGCAAGCGAGCGTTCATCTTGTTTCACTACCATATAAATGATCATCATAGACGGCTCTAAACCATCGTCACAAATGATTTTCTGAGCCATCTAAGGGCCTGTTATTTACCTCACAAGCTGGCGGCTTTTGGCTTTTGTTACAGTACCTAACTTTCAAACGGAGTATTTTCTCAAGACGAGGTCTACAAGTTAAACGATCTACACGTTAAAAGCCCAACATTTGTACCAGCCAAAATCGCAAGTGGGTATCTGTCTCTCCGTAATCTGTACCGTAAACAGCCAAAATTCAAAAATTTCAGCCAAAAGCCATAAGCCGTAGCCGAAAAGAACAGGCCCTAAATTTATACGTCAGTGATAACAAGCGATTATCACAGACGGTTTGTGAGCCGTCTGTGATAGACACAACACAGACGATTTGTATAAAGAACCATCTGTAAAGGAGTCTATCACAGACGGCTCGCACTAAAAACCGTCTGTGATGCTTGCACATTACAGATGATTCTAGCTACCAACTGTCTGTGATGCTCGCACATTATAGATGGTTCTAGCTAAAAACCGTTTGTGATATTCTTTTGTATTCGTAAATCTATTTCTATTTATGAGCTGCCCTCAAGAAATGCTAGCCATGTCCTTTGAAACAAGCAGAAATACAAGTATATGTATATGGACATTCATTTTAGAAACAAACATATCCATTTCACATTCATTTTAGAAACAAATACATCCATTTTACAAATCAATTGAAAGCGATACTCAATAAAATAGCATAACTTTTGCATACAGACTCTATTTTCGACGTTCTTAGACTCGTTTGAAAGCTAATGAAAAATTACATCCAAAAATCAATAAGGATGGCTTTGATTCATTCACAAGGCTCTAGAAAAGTAAAATCTCCAAAAAAAACATCATTTAGAGCCTTAAAACGGCCTTTGAAGTTTTCGGACCCGTTGAACAACCAAATGGGCCTTGACGTGTAGCCTCCTCTTCATACCTAAGTTCACTCAAGGTGTTAGAAGTTAATTTAGTCTATAGATTGAAGTCTTCAAGAAATTGATAGAAGAAAAAATCTAGAAGCATCAAGATTTATATGATCGAAACTCTAGCTAGCCATCCATTGTGTCATCGGCAATGAAGGAGAGGCAGTGGTAGCATCACTGTGGCATCACAACTAGAGGCAAAGGAGCTCAGGGAGGTAGTTGGCCGAGAATTCTATTTTTAAAGGAAAATTTGGCGAGGAGAAGCGGAGGAGAAGTGGGAAGAGAGAAGAGGAGATGAGGAGAAGAGGAGTGGAGGAGAAGTGAGAAGAGAGAAGAGGAGATCAGGAGAAGAATAGCCGTGCCTTCTATTTTAAAGAGTAAATCCAGTTAGATGAGCGGGAAATTCATATTTGTTGAGAGTGAGTGAGTTGAAATATTATCACAGACGGTTCTTGGTAAAGAACCGTCTATGATAATTAGGTCATCGCAGATGATTTTTGTTGTGAATCATCTGTGATATATCATAGGCGATTTGGAATAAAAACCATCTATGATAAGTACAAACATCACATACGGTTTTTGTTTCAAACCGTCTATGATGTATCACAGATGGTTCAGAATAAAAACTATCTGTGATATTATGTTATCATAGACGGTTTGACGGTCCATCTTGTAAAACCATCTATGGTATTTTATCATTGACGGTTTGTGTTGAACTGTCTGTGATGAGGCATCTAGGATGACCCTTTTTGTAGTAGTGTTTATGTGGGTGTGTGTGCAAGGTTCAAGGATGAGTAGTAGGACAATAACAAATCCCAGTTAGTCAACCTCTCTTGTTCTCTGCCAGACTTCCCCCTTCTCCCTTCCAACCTCTTCTTCTCCAATCCAGCTGCCCCGTCCCTTTTCCTCTCCTGCGGTGTTGCCAACGGTGAGAGGGAGGGTGTCCCACCCATATGTAGCTATTAGGTACTTTTACGTTTGGTTTTTGTATTGCTTTTTGCCATTCGTCACTGCTCGGTGGTCGTCTCCATTGCCATCGGTGGTGGTTGTTCCCTTGACATAAGCAATCTCTAGCTCTCCCCTCTAGTTACTTCCTTTGTAGTGCAGACATGTTGCCTTTTGTGGTGTTCATCACTATCTGACCGGTGCTCCAATTCCTCTTGGATGCTGTGATCTATCTCCCATTCTTCCTATCCCCTATTTCAATGGCAACACTCTCAAATACCATGACCTATCGAAGCACAACTACCCAAATCTGGCCGATTCAGGGTCATGCCGTCATGCTTTGAGTGCTGACTGATCACTGGCCTCAACTAAATTCACATCGGTGTAGCCAATGTTGCTTACCTCCTCAAGAGTCCGTGGTGGCTGCAAAGGAAGCAGCTCTCTCCATGAAGGCATTTGGTGGTCTCATGATAACAACCTATGCCTCCTGCTTCCTTGTCAAGGTTATTGCTGGCCATCACCAACAACTCTGGTGAATTTTTTGAGAAGGTTCAGCCAGCCATCACCCCGACCTCTGGCGAAGTCAAAGAAAAGGTCTTACCGGACGGAATCTGCATCTCTAGCAAAGCCTCTATGACAAGGTTACTACTGGTCATGTCCAAAATCTCTGGTAGGCCTCCATCTTGCTTATCGCCGTTACTCTCCACCTCCAGCGAAGCTATCGATGTTCTCCAAGAAAGACCTATTTGTAATTTTTGCATTTTTGTTGTCCTTTATTATAGCTATCATGTGTTTGTATCCTCTATTGCCTATAATCAAATGGGATTAGGGCCTAATGGGCCTTATTTACCTCAAAAAAAAAAGGATGAGTAGTATGTTATATATATGGCCCCCTGGACGAGGAGTAGAAAGAAAGATTGAAGCTCACAGATCGGCTCATCTCTGCTTAGTGGCGGACCTTCCGGTAGGTCAAGGGGGCTTAGCATCCACCCTACCTCCAACCGGAGAGTAGGTACCCCTTAGCCCCTTTCTCCGGTTGGAGTGCCACCATGCCTTCTTAACACCAGTTGAAGAATTGAAGAACAGAGAAGACATGAAGAAGTGAAGAACAAAAGTCTGAAAAAGACAATAAGTTCTGTAGAGAGTTGGGCAACACTTGGGCTTCGATTACCTGAATCCATGCTAGGCCAACCACACAACACACCCCAGCAAAGCCCAGTAGCCCACCAAATACCGAAGCCCACATGTGGCCAACCAAATGAACCAAATTGGTAGCAACAATAGCCAATCGCCAATCCCTATTCCCCAATCGAATCAATTCATCACTTTCCTATTCCATTCTTGATTCTTACTGTGTGGCTATGTTGTGTTGGTGTGGGTGGTGGCCTTGGCAAGTGTTGGTGCGGCGATGGGTGCATTGGATGGGCGGCAGCACGTGGGCACCTTGGACGAGCTGCGACCGGTGGTTCACGGGTGCCTTGGCCCAGTGGGCGGCTCAAGCAGGTAGTGGTGTGCCCAGTGGGGCACCTCGTTGTGACATCGCCAGTCACTAGATTTGGTGAGTCACCAACGCCGTCGCCAAGAGGGAGCTTGAGCGACCAAGCTGGGCTACCAGGCCTTACATCAAGAGAGGTCGGAACCAAAAGAGATCGAGAGGGTGCCCGAGGCCAGAGGCCCTGAGCCTAGCTACTAGACATCACCAGGAAGCCGAAAAGAGACTCATGGAGTGAGGGAGTGATTGAGTCAGGGATGCCAGCGTAGGCTATGAGGGGATTTGCTGATCTGGATTTGGATCTAGAGAAGTTTTGTAGAGGGCTTAGTGTCGGTGACTTGGTCCATTGGTGAGGACCCAGGAGAAGTTGTGGTCTTCTCTTCAGTCTTCTGTCAGTCTGTCCTTTATCGATTCATGGTCATTAGTCAATATTTGTTGTGGTCTTCACTCTTCATTTGTGATCTGCATTAAGAGAGAACAGACAACAGAGAGGTAGTGGCCATAAGGTATAAACTATAAAACAAAATTTTAGTTTTCAATTTACACAATTGTGATTGATTTGGTAATCTGGTTTCATGTATTGTCATTTATCCATTCGTAGAGTTACAAGAAATTGAGAAACGAATATTACATAAATATTTTTCATACAATACAAGTAAGGGCCTGTTCTTTTTTGCTGCGGCTTATGGCTTTTGGCTGAAATTTTTGAATTTTAGCTGTTTACGGTACAGATTACGGAGAGATCGATACTCACTTACGATTTTAACTGGTACAGATGTTGGGCTTTTAACGTGTACTACATTTAACTTATAGACCTCGTCTTGAGAAAATACTACATTTAAAAGTTAGGTACTGTAGCGGCTGCGAGAAGCCGGGCGGCTGCGAGAAGCCGGGCGGCTTCTCACCAACCAACAGGCCCTAATACCTTTTGTACTAATGAGAGCATGAATCAAGTAAAGAAGGCTCAGGCGGATTTTACTCCTGATGACATAATTGTTGATCCGGCGAATCGCATACCTATTACCGAGGTGTAATCTTCATTGTATTTTGCATTTTTCTTATGCCCATGTTTTAATTATGTGTGATTTTATATTGCAAAAGATAATTCATTTATGTTTTGTTTATTTATTTTTTATTGGTCATATCCTACTGGTTTCTTTTAAAATTTAGTCTTAGGTTCGCAACTGCTCTTTGTTGCCTAGGGCAAATTCATCTAGTAGTGTTGGCTTTTATGGAAAACCAAAGTGGTGGTTCAATCATTAATCTAATCATTCGGACAGGTGATGGTATCAAGTTGCCCTACAGCCTACAGCTAGCTAATCAAGGGCTACTGATTTTACCTTTCCTCTAGCTGTCTTTCCATCGGTAAATAAATTTTACAGGTAGCCGTAGTACAGTTTACAGATGTCAATTCCCACTAAAAACTGCTCCCTCAGGTGTAAAATAGATTTCGGTTTAGCTACATATTCAGTAGCCAATAATATATTTTTTTTCGAGGAACAGTGCCTTTCGTTGACATAGTCTGTGCCTATGAGCATGCCCCATGTGTGCACTGCCATTAAGGATTTAATTATGGTAGAAAGACAAACTACAATTAACGCGCCGACTGCGAGTAGAGGAGGGAATGGCAGGTTAGAGAACGAGGGCGGCGTTTAGTTATCAAATACAAATAACACGTCTAAAGCAGGGTCTAAAGTGCAAAAAAGTAAATGAAAAAAGAATCAGACTCGAGCGTGACATGTCATCGCGGCTTCCGTGGGCGGCGTCGGGGTGGCTCGATCATGGCTGGCTTAGGGTCTATTCTTTTTGGCTGCGGCTTATACCTTTTGGCTTTGGCTGTGGCTTGTGGCTTTTGAGCTGTTTGTACGAGAGATTACAGAGTAACAGAAACTCACGTGTGGTTTTTGCCGATATAAATGAAGTCAGTAAAGTATATACTACAATTAACTAGTAGACCCTATCTTGAAAAAGTATTCCGTTTAAAAGCTAGTTACTGTAGAATAGCTGAAAAGCAGCTTTTAGAAGCTGAAAAAGAACAGGGCCTCAGTCGACTGCTTTCCCACTGACGGCCAACTTTTTTATCCCCTTCTTTCAAGCCTTTATGGACCAAACTGTATGTCACAGACGAGTGAGCCCAGTAAATCTGGCCCCACCGGTTAGTGGCTCAATTACCGGTGCACCGATTTTGCTGGACTCAGCGGATTTTCTATAACCGTAGGCCGCCTGTGGTGTGGTCCATTCACATTGGATCATTCTGAGTTGAGAGTAGGAGAATCCTTGAATATAAGGTATGTTCTTTTCGGCTGCGGCTTATGATTTTTAGCTGAAATTTTTGAATTTTGACTGTTTACGGTACAGATTATGGAGAGACAGATACTCACTTGCGATTTTGGCTGGTACAGATGTTGGGCTTTTGACGTGTAGATTGTTTAACTTATAGACTCCGTCTTGAGAAAATACTCCGTTTAAAAGTTAGGTACTGTAGTAAAAGTCAAAAACCGCCAACTTATAAGGTAAAAAACAAGCCTATAGTTATGTTTTGAAAGGTACATCTCACATCCCACTCACACACATATACATGTATGTGTCGACCATACACATCCGTGAATAACCATTAATCGGAGGTTGCAGGACTTTCAAAGCATAGGTACGTGCTATTCTATTTTATTTTAGTAAGCACGTGCACTGAACCCGTTGTTCAAACACGGGTGGATAGGACGCTCATTGACAGCTCTTGGCAACTAAACTGCGTGCATCCCTCTATTTGGTTAGGCTCTGCTCGTTTTAGTTTTATCTTCTGGCTTCTGATTTATTTTTTACTATTTATAAATTTTATTTTTTTTGAACTTTTGGTTTTTTTTAGCTTTTTAGCCGGTTCTTTTTTCCTGTATTTGTTTGTGTTGTCTGTGATGAGCTTGCATATTTTTTCTATTTTTAAAATTTTAAAATTTAATTATGCCAAATAAGTCACCTTCAGTTACAATGAAATTTCAACCGCTATAGTGTAATTTCAGCCATAAGCTACAGTTTTTCAGTCCAACCGAACGGGCCTATAGTCTTACTTTTTGTTTGTAAACTGAAAATAAAGTACTACACCATGATTCCATCCTCATCATTTTATACGACTTTGCTTGTCCAGTCTGGCTAGATTTTTTTTTTGTATCTTCAAAGTCCTCTTAATACAAACACAACTAGTTTTCGGCACGCGTTTGCTCGAAAGTTTCTTATCTTTACTATTATAAAAGTGTGAGTTGGTGATTGATCCATTCTCCCTCCTCTTTTCTCAGCCATCCGATTTGATTTGGACCATTCGTCTCTCTCCTCCTCTCTCTATCAGGATACAACTGCCCACCCCCTCCATTTTTCCTATCTCCTCACGCATTCTGGCCACCCTTCTCTTTCTGTTCCTTGCTCTCCAATGTTTGATGTGTGAAGTTGCCTAGGCAGTAAGTTCGTCTCATTATTTTTATGACTCTGTTGCAACGCACGAGTCTCTAACTAGAACTTCAATACATGAGAGTTCTATTGCAATCGCGTAGCATGTAGCCTGTGAGATCAATCAGTTTGGACATGTTATGAATTCCACTAGCCTCTTGATTTACAATGATCCAATAGCTCTACTAGCGTGTCAAGCCACAACAATCTAGCGACAAACCGCTATGGAACTACGGAAGTTCAATGCAAACACACACGGTTCTCCTATGCGTCCACGATTCCTTTTTTTTTTTACTTTGATACACGCAAGCTTTTGTAGCAATCGCGTTTGTAATCTAAGAGATCAATCATTACAGAAATTAAACATAGTATGTACTTCCTTGTCACCACTATCTTGATTTACAATTATCCAATACCTCTAGTAATGTATTAAGCCATGCAAATATGCTAACGACAAGGGCTATGGTCTACGGAATACTGCAATTTATCCTTGTACAACGTACACAGCTGACATCTAACTATGATCATGTTCTAAAGCATTGTGACTTTTGGCTAAAATTAAACTATATCGGTTGTTATCTTTTTTTAAGATATTTAATTAAAAAATAGGAAAAAAATAAAAAAAAATACCGTTATATCTCTACGGATAATACAAAAAAGAAAAAAAAGGAAAAATCATGTAAAGAAGTCAATGTATTTCAAATAGTTTTTAGCCTCTAAAACCCATAAGCCATCCTGTTTGGAACGGGCTATAGTATTTTAGCTTTAGTATTATTTTTCTAGTTGTTTCCTATGTTTGCTGAGATTAGCAGGTTGGACGGTCAGCAAATAATTGTGAAAGAAAAGCTTCCGCTAGGCGTTGCAATTATTTGTCCCCCTCTGATTGCCATTTACGATCCTATAAGTGGTATCAAAGCAGGCTGCAATAGCACCAGATCATGACTGTTTTTCAGGTATGCTACCGTTTTTCGATGGATCAAATTATCTCTATTGGAAAATATGCATAGAGGTTTTTCATATATAATGCATTCTGTTGTTACTATTGAAAATACTGCTGATGTTGAGGCTAATGCTAATGCTAAAAATATTTTGTTGCAAGGTTTAAGTAGAAATGCGTTTATCAAAATTGCTCATATTAAATCTGCAAATAAAATTTAGACTACTCTAGCTGACTATCATGAAGGTTCTAAATCTGTTAAAGATAGTCGCTAGAACCAATTTAGAAATGAGTATTCTAAATTTGAGATGAAATCAGGATAATTAGTAGATGCACTTGATCGTTTCAATAAAATTGTTAGTTATCTGCAATCTGTTGATGTCACATATTCTGATTTTGATAATGCTCGTTAAATTTTAAATGCTTTGGATATGTCTATTTGGAATGTGTTAGTCACTACTACTAACCACTCTGTTAACATGGAAATACTCACTTTGAATGATCTTTATTCAAAAATGAAAACACATGAGATTTATGTTTTGGCCAGGATAAACAAGTCTAATTTTTTTGGGTTTAGTGACTAAGTAAGCTGACAATTTTTTAATTCCTCTATTGTTTTTTTTGTCTGCATTGTGCTTTATTTCGGACGAACGGTTAGAGGAGATTTCAGAAAAGTAGCATGTACTTCTCTGCAACAAAGTGACCAAGGCAATTAACAATATCAGATCAAGAAGGAGAGGAGGTCCAATCAAATGCTATGAATGTAGTGAGCCAAACCATATTAAGGTGAATTATCCCAAACTGAGAAGCAAGAAGGTTAAAGATGGTAAGGCACCAACTCGTCACTCTCACTTCAAGATTAACCCAAACAAAAAGCATGAAGTTGCCGACAGTATAATTGATTATCTCATGTGGGTAAAGTTATACAATCTTCGCAGAGTATTAAAAACTATTTAAATAGCCATGCTCGCGGTCATGAGTATACTTGGATGCAGCCACAATGTGTATAGCTTTCATTTTCAAAACTATTTCACTGAACATGATGGGATGGCATGTACGCGTCTTCCGTGTGCCACGTCCATGGGTGGGAATTGAGCGATGTTCATAGCCGAGGAGGGCTGCGAATGGATGTAATTTACTGGTATCAAAGTTATTTAAATGTTATTTCATTACAAGTCAAATGCTCTATACAATTCCGTTTGTAAATTATTACTTATTGATATTGCAAATAAAATTTGCTTCATGTTGAAAATAACTTAGTATAGAGCCTCATCTTTTGATAGCCTTTCATTCACACACACACACACACACACACACATATATATAATTTTGTAATACACTACAAGTCTTGCTGAGTACACAATGTACTCCATCTTACTTAAATTATTGTTGATCAGATAATGAAGAAAGATATATGCCAGATGATACGTACTTTGCACCCAGTACCGGGGAATTCGATGATGGGTCTTTCTAGAGCTTAACTCCAGTCGGTTATTTGTGGGCTATGGTGGCATACCATTGGATGCTTTTGCTTATTTACTTGTCTTCCGCTGCAATTTATTCTTAACTATAATATTTATTTGGCCGGTCGGCCATATGTTGTAAACTTTGTCTCGCGTCACTTATGTATTCACCCCTTTTATTGTAAATTTAATTGCGATATGTATGGATGTGAACTCAATGTTGTGAATATGTGTGCTAGCCACTGATAATGGGATTAATACGAAACACATACGGTGATTTCAGGTATTCCACGCGCGTGGTCCCTACAAGTGGTTATTAACTTTGTTAGGCATTCAATTAAAGAAAAATAAAGAAAAATGAAAACACCATTATATCTTTACGGACAATGCAAAACGTCGGGGTGCCATGTTAAAAAGTCAACGTGTTTTAAACGATTTTGGCTCCTGAAAGCTAGAAACCACAGGCTGTTTGGAATGGGATATAAACTCATTTAGTTGCATAGTCCCAAAAAAAAGTGGTAGTTGCCTTGCTCTACAATAAATCAGGGAATGCATATGGTTGTGGATTTTATATGTTTGTCTCATTTGAACTTATTGATCATTCTGAACTCATGGAGGGGAGTAGTTTTCGTCATAAAAAATCACTACATTTTCAGTTTAATAAACACCAAATTTGATTTAGTCTAACACAAAACAAATGTAATTAATAAATCATGCAATGTTTCGTCACTGATCGACCATGTATCAATTTACTGGTTGTTACTCAATTGCATCAAAATAACGTAGCAAGACAGTAAAAAAGGCCTGTAGGATAATATGCCACAAAATTGGGAGTTGGCTAATATCTTTTTCCTCTCCCGACTTCTCATTTATGTCATAGCTTTGATTGCTTTATTCATGTGCTACTGTTGCTTTCTTGTGGCTGAAGCTGGCTTTGATCGGCTGTGTAAATTGCACGCAGGCCGAGCAACAACCAAACAATGTCTCTGCGTGTGTGCGCAGCAATCGACTTTCTCTTGCATGTAGGCCGAGGCAAGAGATGATGAAGACACCATGCACCTGCTACTAGTTTCTGCTAGGAATTACCTAGGATGACCTGTGTTAGCTTGAATAGATGACCGAAGATACCTGCGTTGCACACAAGATCGTGATGTGTTAACACATCAGCCAAGGATAGAGGAAGACGGTGGCTCTCCATGCGTAAACTGAAGAACATACATGTCACCTGTGTTGGCACACTGGCGAAGGAAGGCTGATAATGGATAAAGTCGTTGTGCCTATGCATGATGCCTCTGAGTTGACATGCTCTGATCTGCTCTGCCCAAGGTTCTACAACTCAGTAACCAGTACTCGCTCGGTCACTTCACCTTGTAGTAATTATATGGTAATTGGCCTTGTACTCGGCCTTGTAACTGGTTTTTCTATGTCAATAATGGATTTATATATGTATATTCATATAAATCAAAGCAACATTTAATACTACTATTTTGATGTATATCATTACTATTATAAAAGAATGAGTTGTTAGTCGTATGTCCATTCTCTGCCAACTGTATCATTCCTTTGACTTCTCACTACTCTCCACTTTCAATAAATTAGAGCAACCTTTTTCCATAGTATGATTATCTAAATATCTAATGAATTTCGTTGCAACGCACGGGCATATGACTAGTAGGTGGTAAAAAATCAGTGGCCAACATTGGCTGCTAGAAGAATGAAAAGAGAAATCACAAATGAAGAAATAGATCATTGGAGATTCATCATGTAAATTTTTAGCTAGAAGCAAGAAGGAAAGAAAATCCCCATTCGAATGGGCTCCAATTCCTTTCACATCCAGAAAAGTACATGTAAAATTTAGAACCTTCAATACAATGGCTTGAAGCTTTGGAGTAGCTGATCCAAATAATGCCCACCAATGTGCTATATAGAAAAAGGGAAGAAAAACATCAATTATAGCAATGCCATTTCTACCTTTGATATGTGATCATGAATGTGTAAAAACGTTCAATACAATCTAGAACTCCTCTCATGATTTCCTCATCCATCTCAATCTTTGCACAATCTCTATAGAAAAAGTAGGGATTTAGATACTAAACAACCATATGGAGAAGGTTATCAAGCTTTCTATGGTCGGTTAAATGGCTTGTTAGCCGAGTATAGCAATTAAACGGCCGGTTACACTGGTTAAAATTGTTAGCTACTTGTTTTTGTCTACTCGTACTCGGTGAGGGGACTTAGTACGAGTACTCAGGTGAGTACTTACCTGAGTAGACCTAGTTTTATATCCATGGCTCTGCCTACTGATGCTATTGGTGATGCTAGAATCGAGGATCAAAAGGCGAAGCAAGGCAAGATGTGCCGCGAGAATCCAGGGATAACTCATGACGTAGAAACTTGGCAATTAGTAAATCTAAATTTTATTGATGGATCATGTTTTTGGCTACAAAATGCCCTCCTGCACCTCTCAAACTCTAGCATGAAAATTGCATTTGTAAACCCCCTTTGACTAGGGCATCACCCCTATTTATATACTAGGGCCCAAACTATGATCTTATCCTTAAGACCACGTGTTCTTATTCAATTCCAACAATTTAAACCTTTTCACACTACCCAATTTGGACACACCAAAATTGTCATGTGTCATTACCTCCGAATCACACCTCTGTAACTCTTATCACATATCATCCATCATGTACCTTAGCCTTCGGACCGTACCTCCGTAACTCCAATATGCATCATCCATCTTCAATCTCCATGCGCCTAAGCACGAGCCTGACCATCTCGTGACCTCCTTGATTGTCTGAACCTCGGATTTCCTATCCAAGTCCCGGTCCACCACATCATCGACTACAATCGCCTCTATGCTCAACCTGTACATGCAAAGACCAAAAAATGTTTTTCAGGCACAAGTTCTCTCCAACTTGATCAATATCAGTCCACACACGCGCGACACACCACAAGTAATATCATAACCAATATTGTCCAACATTCATTATCTACATTGTCAATTGTTCATCACCAAATGCTTTGGTCCTAACACCTTGGAAAAGGAAGCCCTTACGAGCAAATCTAGCCAAAATGCCCTCATTATATCTATCAGACCTCGAGTTAGCAAACCCTGATCCTCTGTGATTCCACCGCACTATTCCCTGGATCAGTAGATAGTGCTCACAAATACATTACTGTATATCAAAAATATACCCATGCGAAAGTGTAAATAATACAGTAATACTTACTCATGGGCCGATTGGGCTGAAAATAATAAAATGCAGCAGCGGAAACTTCACATAGGTGGGACCCGCAGGACTTGCCCACAGGCAGCCAACTGGGGTTCGCAACCTAGTCCATGGCCTCTTTGCCTTCCAGCTCTGTCGACCCCTTTTTAGCGTCGCAGGGTTTAGCATTCATGTTCTCTCTAACTGAGTGATGGCAGTTAAGCAAGAATGAGTACGATGATACTCAGCAAGCCACCACACAGGATGCAATAATAATAGATGCAAAGCTATCAAGGGAGGCTTGAGTTTCTTTTATTTGCTAAAAGCATGGTTTTGGGAATTACAATAAGTAAAAAAATCTCCTGAGACGTAGGAATTTTAACTGAAACATGTTTTATGAAATTGATTGTGAGAATGCGATAATAATTGTAGTGTAGGTTACATCCACCTTTTTACAGTGCATGGTTACCTCCACCAATGCTAGTTTTCGCCGCTGGAGTACATCTCTCCAGGAAAAGTTCAAAGTCAGAGTACATATCTCTGATAGGTTTTATCCCACCCACAAATGTTTTTGGAAATAGAACTAACTCGAGTAGGTTCCCGTGTCCGCCCTTGACCGTGGGCACGGCTACTCGAACAGTTTTACACTCTGCAGAGGTTGTACACTTTCAGCACAAGAGATAAGTCATCTTAATAGCCAACATGCTTCCTTAGGCATGAGACCCAGATAATTTATCATAAAGCCTTTACCTTACTCCGATCTAGCTAGACACCACCCTGCTGAGGTTTCACCGCTGAAGGGCTCTATCCACCACAGTCAGAGGCCACCTCTTGCGCCGTATGGGTACAGTCGGTCCCTGTATCCCACTGTGAGTAAACCAGTATGTCCTGGCACCCACTTTCCGTGGTGATATCTAAACTAAACCTTTGCAAGTTAATCAGCTAGGTCGTACCCATATAGACTTGTAGTTGTACTGTTTTACACAAGGAGTTTAGCACAAGATTCAGTCCTTAGTTTGTCCAGGCGGTTCATTCCACAAACCACGGGTTCTTGTGCGACATCAGCACCAGCCACTCTCACTAACTGCCCAGACAGGTGTAGCAGGTTTTTAGGGTTTTGAGAAGCATAAAACAGTTGTAACAAGATACTCAGCCACGTACATCCCATGACTGTCCCAAAACAAGTACTTATGTTTTAAAGATTGATGATCAGGGTAACTAGTGCCCTGGATTTGACAAGACTAGCATGGCACTTAATATGACTTATAGCTAGTAGAGATTATCATTAATTTCTATGGTGATAAGGATCAAGTGATTCAAGTGTCAAGAAATGGCATATTAGATTTAATTCAACAGCAAGTGGGCATGTAGCTACCTTAAGCTATGACATACATTTGCATAATAAATTAGGCATGCAAGTTGATAATTTAAAGGAAAATAATTTTGCATAAAATGTAGGATCAAAGTGATGACTTGCCTTGCTTGTTTTACCACGGCCTTGATTGCTCTAATTCAAAGCCTTCTCAGTCATTGATCTTAATTTTACTAGTCCTCGTTTTTACCCGAGTCTTGGTCTTGTTCGAATCCGTCGTCCTATTGAGTCTTCAGATTCTAATACGCGGCACAGAAAAGAAGGACCAAATAAATCCAAACACTTTAAATGCCCAAGTTAATTTAAATTATACATTTATTACGATTTGAGAATAGAAGGATGATTCAGGTTAGTGTGCCGTAAGCATAGCGGTAGATGAATTGGGCGAAGGAATGAGGTGGCAGAATAGCTTTACCGTGAGGGAAAATTTTAGGATAACAAGGATCAAAATGAATAAGTATCTTCAGGCATGTATCCATTCTGGAAAAAGGGTAGTGGCCATACGTGGCTGATTAGGGAAAGGTGAGGTTCGATCTGTTACTTGATAACTTTCCTTCTATTGATTTATATTTATCAGGGAAGTTCCATGAGTCGGACAGGACTTATGGATAGATAAAAGGGTTAGTGAAGATAGTAAAGAGGAACAGAACATTGTAATTCTTGGATGCGAAAGTTTTATAGGAGATGAGTAAAATTTTAAATGCTTGGTGCAACTCTGATATTTCATGTGACAGTATTTATCTGAGGTTGCAACTACCAATTCTAAAGTCAGTTATTCTGCTTGATTAATAACTTTATTCGATAGGATCAATGGTTGTGATTTGTCAGAAAGGAGAGTTATGATTTTTACAAGGATCTTCTTGATAAAGCTAGTACTTTTATTATTATTCATTTTCGATCATTAAAGTTAAATCCCGAGATAATGATTGGGGATTTGGGTGTGAGACAAAGACTAAGGATTGCTCTTTCTTGTTTAAGACTTTCTTAATCGTATTTTATTTGTCATCTTAATCTTAGTATTTTAAGATAATGTTAAAGTCTTTACTTCAAATATTTTAAGTATTTTTGAAAAGATAGCTGTCATGATTTTAGAGATGAGCACTTTATGGTTAATTTTTTATGTGACAAGCTATTACTAAACTGATCTATTTAGTTTGCACAAATAGATTTGGATCGATGAAGGAAGGGTATTATTCAGACCACTCGAGTGCTTGCTAAGATTAAGGTTATTATTTGAGTTTTTAGAATAAAGGTTGAAATCATCGAAATTGTCTTTACAAAGGTTCAACCATGCTACTTTAATTATTTAGGATCAACTTTTATTACCTAAAATTCATACAAGATGATCTTCCACTTAGTTTCACATATTTGATTT
This sequence comes from Dendrocalamus sinicus, assembly GCA_036346575.1. Lineage (NCBI taxonomy): Eukaryota > Viridiplantae > Streptophyta > Magnoliopsida > Poales > Poaceae > Dendrocalamus > Dendrocalamus sinicus. Next base: position 28,175,256 of record CM070643.1, on the reverse strand, counting down.
CTATCATCAATATCCCGTGAATTCATGTCGATTACTCGTCATCCGAAAATAGACCAGGGGTAATCTTGTCTTAGTTTTACATGAGGATTAATATATTGATCTTAATTGGCATATAGCTAACCCATGTTAAGTTTTAGCTCAATTGCACTAATCTTTTCCATTATAAATTTATAAGTAATTCCTTATTCTTATTCTTATGCACAATGTGTCTTTACATGCAACTAATTAAACTTAAATTTTTAATTTCATTTCATATCCCTTTTAGTGCAATCTCACAATTAAATTTTTATTCTCATTTTTTTCTGTATCTTATATTTCAAGACTGCTTCTAGATATGAGATGAGAGGAGGCAAGTGATACACATTTTCTAAGTACTCCCTGTAGTGGGGCCCACATGTCATAACAGAGACACAGAGAGGGGGAAGGCACTGTCTTTGGCTGAGCTGATAGAGGGGGAGCAGAAGCAGAGGGAACAGGGGAGATGCTCGGCCAGGGGGAAGGGGGTGGTGGCGCCGGCGAAGGACTGCCAGGGAGGTGGCGGCGACCGGTAAAAGGGGTTGCCTGGACAACGAGGATGCTCCAGGATGCATCGGCTCCGGCTAGGGTGGCGCCAAGGCGTGCCGGCGGCAGAGGGGAGCGGACGGCGGAGGAGAGCCGGTTGGGCGCCGGTGGCCGGAGAGGAAGGAGAAAGGAGGGGAGGTGAGCATGGGCAATAGTGGAGGGCGAGGAGCTCACCTGAATGATTGGCCTGAACGGAGGAAGGTCGAGGTGGGCTGGCGGCGAGCTCGGGCGGAGGTGTGGTCAGGTTGCCGTGGCGGGACGGCTTGGGCGGCGGAGGGAGTCGGTCGACGGTGGGGAAGGCCTCGGGGCGCCGAGGCGCTGCTCTTGCCGCGCGGAATCGGCTCGGGACCACTTGAGGAGGAAGCGGCGGTGGTAATGGCGGCGGCCGGGCGGAAACGAAGATGGAGCGAGCTCAAATGGGGGGGAGGAGGAGACGAGCCCTGGGCGTCTTATAGGCGAGGGAGGGGAGCAGTGCCGGCATGGGGCGGCGCGTCCGGCGGCATGGCGAGGCATACGTCGGCATGGGCGTCAGTGTACTGCCAGTATGGGCGGTGCGGAGGTGACGGGAAAACAAGGGGCAGCGCGCGAAACCAGGGGAAGGAGCGGGCGAAACCGGGGGCGGCGCAAGCGCGGGCTGGGTCGGCGCGAGGAACAGCGGAGGCAGAGGTGGGCCTGCTCAGCTTGACGGGGAACGAAGGAGGAGGGAGTAGAAGGGAAGAAGGAGGAGGCGGTCGGGTGGGCCAGGGGCCAGAGAAAAAGAAAGAGCGGGCCGGGCGGAAGAAGAAATGGGCCGGCCCAAGAGGAAAATTTGGAGATTTTAAGGATTTTCGGATTTGGATTTTTAGATTTGGTTTTGCAATTATATTTTCAGTTTGGAAACTTGGTTCAAAACTTGGATTCGACAATTAGATTTTAAGGTTGGCAGATTTCGGAGAAATAATTCTTTTAATTTTCAGAATTTGAATATCCGGATATGTAATGTTGGAGGGAAGGATTATATATATATTTATTATTTTTTATTGCTCTCCTTGGTTTCGAAGATCCGGATTTAAGTTTAAATTTGCAATTAAGATTCCCGGGTAAATTTGGACCTTCTAAATTTTTAAACCTTGATATCTTGATTCCAAGGTTTGGATTTTTATTACTCGGGCTTTCAGCAAAAAGAACAAACTCGAGGAATTTGAACCTCGCCAAAATTTTTTTTAGAACACGGGAAGATCAACAGAAATATTTTATAATTTTTGTAATTACACTAGCTCCCTATTTGGGATGTTACAATATCTGCACCTACCACAATGCAAGACTAGACCTAGACAACTTAAGCAGCTAAAGTTAGAGCCCATACAGCTATTTGGTTGTACGGTGTGATTTAGATATGCAGCAATAGCGTACGATCCTTAATTGACCTGGGCAAGAATCTCCCCTTATGTACATGCGAGATACCCTCTCACATTTGACAATTTATCATATAACTTGCCTTCATCTAAAAACTAGGTGTTTCATTTTGTTTTATACCAAACTAACAGAGGTTCCTCCTCTAGACCAACATTTTGAAATCACCCGTATCCATGCTCAAAATTTTCAAAATATCAAGCTTAGAAAAAGCTATTGCGTGGCTAAGCATCTAGACCATATATCAATGTAATACTCCCAATTTGATATTAGATATTGTGTAAACTATGTCCTAAAGGTTACAACAGTGAGGATATCAAATTTGCAAGGAGGTGTGATGCATACAAGTGCTTGTAACTACCATCTCCCACAGTATAGCAATTTTAATAGAATATACACGCATGCATAATAGATTTTCACAAACAATGTACAATGATTAAAATACAAGGATCTACATGGTCAAAGGGGGTGTTTGCCTTGCTCTTGCTGTTCAGAGGATGTTTCGGGCGTGTTCTCGAGGTTGTATGGCGCAGCGATGTCTAATCGATAAAATCCAAATAAACGCAAATAAAAACCAAATAAATTTAAACAAAGACAAAACTTAAATATTTTTGTATATTCAAAAAGATCATGATTTTAAAAAAATTTAGAAATAAAGATCACTAAATTTAGAGTTTGTTTGCAAAAGTTATAAGCGTTTGAGTTTTGACTAGGTTTGAACTATCTCTTTTTGACTGATACCGTACTCTTTTCGGACTGCTACAGTGCTTTTTTGACTTCTAACACTCTTTGGCTGCTATATCTTTTCAACTTCTCACACTCTTCGGCTGCTACAGTGCTCTTTTTAACTTCTAACACTCTTCGGCCGCTATAGCGCTTTTTCGACTTCTACACTCTTCGGTCACTACAGTGCTCTTTTCGACTATACATACTCTACAGTGCTTTTTTCATCTACAGATACTCTACAGTGCTCTTTGCAACTACACATACTCCACAGTGCTCTTCTTGACTATACGTACATTACAGTGCTCTTTTCGATTACATATATTTTACAATGCTTTTTCGACTACACATACTCTATAGTGCTCTTTTCGACTTCGACCGCTACGGTTCTCTTTTCGACTTTGACCACTATGTTACTCTTTTCGACTTCGACCACTACAGTACTTTTTTTGACTTTGACTGATACAGTCTCTTGTTACGATACACTTTTTGACTTTGACTACTATGGTTTTCTTTTTGACTTTGACCACTATGGTTCTCCTTTCGACTTCAACCGCTATGGTTCTCTTTTCAATTTAGACCACTATGATACTCTTCTCAATTTCGACCACTACAATACTCTCTTCGATTTTGACTACTATGATTCTCTTGCTAGGTACTTTTTTCAACTTCGACTGCTTCGGTTCTCTTTTCAACTTAGACCACTATGGTTCTCTTTTTGACTTTGACCACTACGATTCTTTTTTCGACTTTGACCGCTACGATTCTCTTTTTGACTTCGACCGCTACGTTACTCTTTTTGACTTCCACTGCTATGATTCTCTTTTCGATTTCGACGTTATGGTACTTTTTTTGGCTTCAACCACTATGGTACTCTTTTCAACTTTGACCACTACGGTTCTCTTGCTACAATACTCTTTTTGACTTCGACTGCTATGGTTCTCTTTTTGACTTTGGCTGCTATGGTTCTCTTTTCGATTTCGACCACTATGGTACTCTTTTTGACTCGACCACTACGGTACTCTTTTTGACTTGACCAATACGGAACTCTTTTCGATTTCAACTGCGGCAGTGGAGGCAGGGGAATGGCACTACGAGGCTATGAGCTACTATGGCTCTATTCAATGCTCGAGGAACTTTCATAGGGGAGGAGGAACTTACCAAAAATGATGACGGCACTCAGGAAGGCGCAGAGTGGCTTGGAGATGGTGACCTCATTGGTGGTGAAGAGGATGCCCACAGTGACAGTGAATTCCGACGATAGTGAAACTACAAAGGGTGCGCAAGAGCTTGCTTGCATGCATGCAAAGGTATGGGTGAATGGAATCGAAGTACGACTCATCGAAGAGAGAGGAAGGCTTACGGCGATGTCTTGGCCGGAGATGAAGGAGAAGGCCTAGCCCAAGTGGTCCACTGCATGAAAGGTCAATCAAATAAGTAAGATGCATTGTGACGGAGTTGGGGAGGAGAGAAGCTCACCGGAGTTGCTAGAATACAGTGGTGTGCACATCGGCATCACGAACAACTTTGGTTTCTCGGTGCCTCAGTGGACAAGGTGCTCAAGAAACACACGCAAGAGACAAGGGGGGCGAGATGAAGTGCAAAGGCGCAGTTGGGGGGCTTTGTTGTAGGCAGGGGTTGGCAGCAGTAGAGAGGAACGGTGGGCGCGTGGTCCCACATGGCAGTGAGAGGGAGTGAGTTGAGGTGGGCTGAGAGGTTTAGATAATTGTTAGACATACAAGGTGAGCTTGAAAAATTATGAAAATTTTTGGAAATGCTCTTGACATAGAGTAGATTATAGGGTAAAATTTTCAGAATTTTATCTGCTCTGGATTGTTCTGAAAAATTCTGGAAAGGCTAGTATCCCATATAAAGTCGATTTCTAATTTAAGTAACTTCTTAAATCATGTTCAAAAATTACTCAAATATTTATTTCCAGTGCCATGATTATATTTGTGAGTTTTTGAGATGACTTCCACTATAAATTTTCTCATACAAACTCTTAATCATCTTTTTAGTCTTTACAACTTGGTCTCAATTTTTGATTTTTGAAAAACAAAAAATTCCAAAGAAACTCCAATAAAGAGCCAAGAAAAACAAATTTATTCAAAAAGTTTAAAATTTTCTTATTTTTGTATGCCCTAAAATTTAGGATGTTACATTATTACAGTGTCATTTTAGCCAAAAGCTATCAGAAAAAACCGAACTGAGTAAGGACTAATTATGTTTCCCTATACCAAACACAAAGCTAAAACTCACCGTGAGCACATAAGTTGAAGCTTGCATACATATTTAAAATCAAGGTGCAACCCATAGCTTCTCTGTGATGAGGACATACAAAACCTCGAGCATATGTAAATGTAAAAATACATAGCTTCACTATGCAGTACTAATAAGCAGCGAGTGTCTAAGAAGCCACGGTATGGTCATATATCTGTGCACATCTCATGCTGAAACCTTTCGCAATCATACTGATACCGCGGCTACAACACTCGAAAATGGGTGGTTAGCTAGCAGTCTCAAACTTGGTTTGAATATCAATACGGCGGTTGGAAATACACAGTTTGTCTACATCATACGGTCCATAACACTCTATCATCTGTCGTTCTGTCAACGTCTCTGGTCTCTAATCCTCGTCTAAATACAAAACCCAAATATATTTTTCTTCCTTCTTCCGCTTTTCCATACGTACATCTACCTTTTCCTCTTTTCGAAAATTACAGTTAGGTTTATTTCGACTACGGCCCATAGCTTATAGTTATAGTTAATAACTTTTGATTCCGCTGTGAATGATTATATGAATAAATTTGAATGCCAATAAACAGACATGCACTCTAAATTCATCCATTCGAAACAGCTGTAGAGAAGTTGTGAATTTTTTTTTAAAAAAATCAATTTTTAATTCCGAATGACAATATTATACTTGTTTTCTAGTTTTTTTTTTGCAGATTTGACCATATGTTGCTCCATAGTTGGATTGACAAGACCCTAAGTCGCCCAATGGTTGGGAGACAATCCTATAGTCGCCCAACCGTTGATCGATTTTTTAAAAAATATAATTATTTTATTAATCCGATGGAAATAATAGGGGGTAAATGGCAATTGTTGTAGATAGGTAACATTTATGAAATCTTGTTTGTAAGTTGTAGTTTTCGTAGATTGATCTGTTGATCTGTTTGTGATTTTCGTAGATTGTGACCCATTTGTGACTTTCGATTGTCGTATGTTGTTGTAGTGCAATAAATTTCTGAAAAATTTTGTGAGCACGATTGAGGTAGCAACGATTCGCAAGTAGGAAGGTAAGTGATATTGCGATGCAACTGGGGATTCATACATGGAGGAAAACTTCGGATAAATGACGTAAGGAAAACAACATGACCGTTCATCCAACAATGAGGTTACATGGCACACACGCTAAGAAACCAAGGATAGCACGTGTATGCCTTTAGAGAACTTGCAATACATGGGACATATGGACGAAGGGCATTGAACTACTGTGTGGAACGTGGCCATTTGCCTTTGTGACCCAGCTCGTCGTTGTAGTCCTCGCCGTTGGCCATGGCCTTAGGCGCCAGTTCATGCCTTCTCTCGCGCTCTTCCCCATGAGCCTCCTGTTCCCTACGCCTGCACATTTTCAGGTGAGTTTGCGTCTCCCGCCAGATACACTCGCTTCGATCTTCGTTGCGGCACCGCTCCTCCATCCTCTCGCGTGCCATCTAGGCGTCCTACTCCTCATAGTTCAGGGTCTACTGGTCATGCGAGTGGATCTCTTGGTCGATCCATTTGTGGTAGGCGCATAGCGAATCTAGAGACTATGGGAAGAGAGGAGAGTTTGTTAATGTGTGCCATAAAAGAGAACTGATAAGGGAATGTATTTTAACCCGTTTTTACTGGCTACCGGTAGCGGGCAGTGTCCCAACACTGGTCAGGATAGTCCCAGGCGTAGTTACCGTAACCCCAGTAACATATGCCTAAGCTTAACCGCTCCTTGGACATGAAGAATTTACATGCGTCCCTACACTAGCAGAGGAGGGTGTATCCCCACGGGCGGGTCTTGCAGCGAACACTCGGTGGGAACATTGAGATATGGGTTGGTGTTGGAGGTACAAGGGGCTTCGCTTGGGGGAGGTGGCCTCCAGGCACGCTCCACTTGTTCCTCCTGGCTACAGCAGCCTTTTGCGAGTTAGGTGATCTCCTCACATTGCTTCTCCATATTAGCGATGTAATGTTGTAGTCGTGGTGGAGGAAAACACGCTGCAGAAGGGGCAGTACTTATAGGCTTAGCCGACGCAGCGTACGCTTTGCAAGTCCAATTTGATTTGGGCAAATTCGCGTCCGTGAGATAGCGGCACGTCGGACGATCACATCGCTACACAAAGTTGCCCCCTTTGGTCTCTTTCACTGCGTAATGCTACCCCGTTTGGTGTTGTCACTGCGCAAAGTTGTCTGCTTTGGTCTTGTCACTGTACAAAGCTGACCCATTTGGTCTTATCACTGTACAAGGCTGTCTCCTTTGGTCTTATCACTGCTCAAAGTTATCCTATTTGGTTTTGTCACTGCATGAAGCTGGCTCATCTGGTCTAGTCACTACGCAAAGATGTCTCCTTTGGTATTGTTAGTACTCAAAGCTACTCCGTTTGGTGTTGTTACTGTGCAAGGGTATCTACTTTGGTCTTATCATTGTGCAAAGCTAATCCGTTTGGTCTTGTCACTGCGCAAGGCTGTCTCCTTTGGTCTTGTCACTGCGCAAAGTTGTCTCATTTGATCTACTCACTTCACAAAGTTGCTCCATCTGGTGTACTCACTGCGTAAAGCTGCACAAAGCTAACACATGACCCGCTTTGTCAGAAAGCACGCCACCTCCCCCCGTGGGCTATAAAATGCATGCCCCACCCCCTTAAAGTATGAGCACTCGACTGTGCCAATCATAGGAAGAACAACTTTCTTTGTCCTACAGTAACATACCATAACAGACGCCGAGGGCCAATCTAACTAGGGTCACCAACGCAAGACCTTCCCCTGGAAATGAGAGAGAACTTCGGCCCTAACTACCGCTTGATGCCAAACAAGCGTGCTCAACTGGTATGGCCAAAATGCAAACACAGGGATGACGTAGTCGTGCAGGTCGTGGACGACCATTTCAAAGGTGGACGATATTTCTTTTGTTGCCCACACTCTAGGGTACAATTAGCCAATAGTTTATTTTCTGTTACTGCAAATAGAGCTTCCATGTTAACCCTCCTTTGCAGTAGATGGCGAAATATGACTTTGTCCGCTGGATCGACCCTCCCCATGAACGCCATGTTGTGATGTACGCGGATACATTGTGGGACCAAATCTTACAGTTGGAGGTGCGGATTGACAATCTCAATGAGGAGAATGAAGACATCCGTCAACAGATGCAGCGCGAGAAGGGCAACGAGGAGGTCGTTAACATAGGAAGTTCCTATGATCCCACATGCTGTTGCGCGAACCCTACTTACATATGTGTGTGCCACAACAATGATGGCCAGTCACGTCCGAGGCGCCCTCTTTGCAACACTCCATGTGGGTAGCACTAGGCATCTTCTACCAGTAGCCACGCACGGAGAAGCTTGTATCATGGTACTCTCTCTTGTTGTTCATGGCTATGTTCAATCTCCTAAAATATGTAATTGAATGGTGTATGCATCATTATCACTACTCAAGGCTATCTAATTTAGTCTTGTCATTGCGCAAGACTGGCAAAGAAATTAAAAGTTTGCAAATGAAGTTACAACCTGATAGCATTTATATTGTTAGTATGAGTACACACACAAAAAGAAATTGTGCTAAACTTCATGGACTTACACTACAAATGAAGTTAAAGTTTGCAAATGAAGTTACAACTTGAAAGCATTTGTATTGTTAGTACCAGTACACACAGAAGAAGAAATGGTGCTGCACTTCATGAACTGACATTGCATTTCACTTCACACCAGTGTTCCTACTTGTCGGCAGGCGCCTTGCAATGTCTCGCAGTGTGGCCTTCCTAGCCACAGTGGCTGCAACATCTACTCGCCAATCCAGTTTTCCCTTCGTCCATATCATTCCTAATGCAACGACTATGCCGACAACCCTTCCTACTCTTTAATAGGTCAAGATCTAGAATCCAAGTCCTCTCTGCAATATCCGACGTAGCAAACTTGCCCACAACTCTGAAACCTCTTAGCTCTCCGTACCATGCCTGCAACACTCTCTTCTTCATGAAGTACTTAAATATGAAGTTCGATGGGTCCATGTTGATAATCTCACATGCGGCGAGGACATGAGAGCATGGCTTGTGAAGGATCTTTGACTTATTGCATGTGTAGCTAGGTTTGTTTACATGATCTCCAAGGCACACCTTGTTGGTAACAAGAGAGCGAGCAGTCCCAAATCCGGCTCTGTCCCGAAGGAGCACGTCAAAACGATGCTCTGTATTACCCATCATGTAGACCATGTGTGACTGATCCATCTCAATCTTGGCCTGCATGTATGTTGTGATCTTCGAGCAGTACGGTGTATGCATGTTAGCTACATGAAGTGCTGAATTTGCATGCCTTTCCCTAAAATATCTAATTGTACCTTGCAGAACATATTTGACGGTGGTGACACTCTTAAGAACCCAGCTGTACACCTTCACAAGGTCAGTGGTCATTATTTCATACCTCGCACCATCCGTTTCATGCAACAAGGACCACACCCCAAAGGTTTGGCCTCAATCTATTGGGAGAAGCACTTGACATTCCTCGAGGTCCTTCGCGTCACACAGGGAGGGTCAAACTCTGGCAATGGTGTGAGGCATTTGGCTTGCGCCGCCCTAGAAATGGCTCGCCGCTTGTTTCTCTCAACAACATGCTTCCTAGTGTGCTCCTCTAACATCCCACAACGCATCGAATTACGCTACTGGTTCCGCATGACCAACCTCTTGAACAGCTTCATCAATGGTTGCTGCGGGAACTGCTTGAAGAAGTTGGCCTCAAATGGCGAATGCACCATCTATTCCTTATGTCTATCCAAGAGATTGGCTCCTCTGGTTCTTGCTAAAGTTTTCTTATAACTTTCATCATCCTGGAGTGACGGTCATGGATTATGCAGATATCAGGATGTGCCCCAACTACTCTCTCCTTCACATGTTGAAGGAACCACAACCAGCTGCCAAAATTCTCACTTTCGATGAATGTGATGGCCAAGGGCAGAATCTGATTGCTGCCATCAATGCTAATTGCTGTCAAGATCTGCCTCTTGTATTTCTCTATTAGAAACATCCCGTCGGCTGGGATCACTAGTAACATGTGCCTAAAAGTGTCAACGCAGGCAATGAAGGCTGAGAAGGCCATATGCAAAACCAGGTAACCAGGCGGTCTTCTGGATGGCTTGTCCTTCACAGCAATGTATGTGGCTGGATTCCTATCCCGTAGTACCTCGAGCATAAGAGGAAGATTGTCATAAGCTGTCTCAAAAGAATCAAACCTCTTTTCTAAAGCCTCCTGCTTCGCACGTCATACCTTGGCGTAGCTAATTTTGTACTTGAATTTTTACTCAATAGCCACCATGATGTGTTTGATCTCCATATTCTTCTTCTGCACTATCTCGCCGTACATGAGATTGGCTATGAAGGTGGACGTTAGATTGCGATGCTTCAGCAAAACACTATTAAGCATGCAGGAATGCTGCTCCACCTTCGAGACAATCCAGTGAGTCTCTACTTAGGTCTACGCGCGTGCACACACCAAGGACAGCCAATCTGCTCGCAGACTACGGTGTACTACTCTGGGCTGGATTTTTGGACTCGAAACGTCTGTTGCATGGATAAAGCCAACAGCTTAATAGCATCCTGTAGTGATCCCTTGTTAGCAAACATTGCATGAAGCTGAACCTCCGTAGCATGGTACTCCCACCGTGATTCATGCTCGTAGCATTAATCATATTCCATGCCTGCGGTATGGGCTCTTCGTCCTCATCGAAAGAGTCATTGCCGTCCTTTTCTAAAGCTTCCTCCTCAGGCCGGCCATCTGGTCATCGATCTCTATTTGACGCACTATGTTGTCGACATACTTCCTTGCGTCCGCTTGTCCAGTGGGTTCAGTTTGCTTCATACGATATTCGGGATCTGCCTCAACAATATCTGCATCTGCCTGTCGAGTGGGCTTAGTGTGCGGTGTGCGATATTCTGGTTCTACCGACGCAACATTGTCGACCGCATCCTGTTGATGAACCGCATGTTGTGCGTCTGAGCTGCTCCCAACAACCGGGTCTCCTGTGACTTCTTTTGGACATGGTTGCATGAGTAGCACGCACTCGAAACCACGTCGTCGGTAGCCTCCCACAAAGCCCTTCCACGCAGCTGTGTGCATCAGTCTTCTCAACTTCCATCGAATATCCGTAAAAGATCAACTCCAAAGCCCATGTAGGATGACACTGCACATGTCAGGGGTCCAAGGAGAAGCTACGTGTGAACCAGTCCAGGACATCTCCAATTCGAGCATTCTGCGCGTTCGAAAGTACCATACTAACTTGTTGAAAACTGCTCAGGTCAACACCGTATGACCTTCACAAATGGTATTAATACCATAATGCACTTTCAATGTTGTGAGTTCTGACATGATTGATTTCTCATTGCAAATATTATCATTTATCAACATGCATTTACTAAATACGTTATAACTAAATACATACCTACACGTTGGCTACATTCGAATGAGAATAAGGTCGGATGAGGCTATTGCCTTCACGCAAAGATCTTTTCTTCTTATCAACGAGTTTCCTTTATCTTCCTCTCTAACTTTATGAGCTCTTCTCCTCTTCTCTTGTTCCTCTCATCTCCTTCACTCCCTTTCCCAAACTCATTTCCTCTCTTTCACTCACTCTCGTAATCTCCTCTACTTCTCCCCCTCCTTTTCTCTTCCTCTCCCGAGCTTTGAGATCTTCTCCTTCTCTTTACTTCCTCTCTCTTTCTCTTCCTCTTTTTTCTCCTCTCATTTTCTTGTGAGAGAAATAATGAGAATACCCGTGAGGGGGTCAGGTAAAAAAAAGGACGAGCTGGCAGCAAATAGTCGCTCTACCGTTGAGCGACTGATAGTAATCACCCAACGGTTGAGTGACTAGAGCCACTAGTCATTGTAAGGTTGGGCGACATGGACAAGTCGCCCAACCGTTGGGTGACTTGGTCTCGTGTCACCTAACAATTAGACAACTTGCTCGGGTCGCTTAACTGTGGAGCGACATATGACTATTTCTGTAAAATAAAAAAACATGGTATAATACTGAGATTTGGAATTAAAAACTAATTATTCAAAAAAAATTCGAGAAGCTGTCGCTTTTTGTATGTTCGGCAAAAATCGTAGGCCGCCGACAATTACCTTACGAGCTCAACTCCTCTTCTTCTCTTCTTCCTCTCATCTCCTTCGCTTCCTCTCTAACCTTACGAGCTCATCTCCTCTTCTTCTCTTCTTCCTCTCATCTCCTTCGCTTCCTCTCCCAAACTCTTTTCCTCTCCTTCACTCACTCTCGTAATCTCCTCTACTTCTCCTCCTCTTCTTCTCTTCCTTTCCTGAGCTTCTTTGAGATCTTCTCATCCTCTTCACTTCCTCTCTCTCTCTTCCTCTTTTTTCTCTCATTTTCTTGTGAGAAATGATGAGATCATGAGAGTGCTTGTGAGAGGGTCGGGTCAAAGAGAAAAGGACGAGTTGGCAGCAAGTAGTCACTCTACTATTGAGTGACTAGTATTAGTCGCCCAACGATTGAATGACTAGAGCCACTAGTCGTTGTAAGGTTGGGCGATATGGATAAGTCGCCCAACCGTTGGTGACTTGGCCTCAGGGGTGAAGCCCAATAGAGGCCCGTGGGTGCCCAGGCACCCCCTCACTTCCAGAATTTCTTAAGGATTGGAAAAATTCGGCCCTATAGGCACCCCGCATGGCCCAAGACGAGGCACCCCCACCAGGCCGGCAGCCCAACAAGCCCACTGCGCCACCACGTTTCGAATTCCGCCAAAGACTTCAGACGACGCGCACAGAAAAGTTCGCGGGCGTCCTTCCGCCTTCCGCGACGCGACTGGGCAGCACGCCGCACGCGACCCCTCGCCTTCTCGGCTCCTCGCCTCCTCGCCGTAGTCGGCAGTCGCCGTAGTCACCATTCGCGCGGGACGCGGCCCTGGCACGGCGTGGGATTTGGGCTCCGCTGCGCGAACGGCTCACCGCTTGGACGATCCGCCCCACGCCTCATGCTCGCATTTCCATCCGCCGGACCGGGTGCGTTCTTGGCTCTTACTCATCCGCTCCTGTTGTTATGGTGTCTCCATTCGGTTGCGCCTGATCTCCTTTTTTCGTCACCCGTACATTCTAAATTTAATAGCTTGTGTGCCTGTGATGGGTTACGTAGCACAGGGGCCATGGCTTTTAAGATTCGTTTGCAAGGGTTAAGTCTCCTAGGGAGGAATTATTTGCCGTGGGATGGATTAAGGGTTGGAAATACTGCAACCCTATCCTGTTACTGTTAGCGAGAAACACATGTTAGATCAACATTTGAGTTTTCTGATTTAACAAATATATATGGTAGCTCTTTTTTGGTTGGGGAAATCCAAATTTTGTGGCATGACACTGGGGGAAAACTAGGTTTGTTCATAATGAGATCTGGAAAAGGATAAAAATCAATAGAAGATTAGTTATGTTGAGCAAATAATTGATTTGTGAACTGCAATTTGATTATAGAAACAAATAAATTACAGGTAATCATGGAGAGGTATTACAAACGAAAAGCTCAAGACACGATCGATGGCAATAGAATTTCATGTCCAGAGGAAATTAATTGGGATGAGGAGATTAAATATGACCCCGGTTTGAGAAAAGAAATTGATGCTTATCATCCTAACCTGAGAGAAAAGGTGAGAAGAAAATACTTAGAGAATGGACCTTGTCAGCCTCGCACGTGTGATTTTCCTATTACACAAATAGGAGAAAAAGAGAAGCCAAGAAGATTTATTCCAGAATGGTTCGATGAGTTTGGTTCTTGGCTTGAGTATAGTGAGGCAAAGGATAGAGCATATTGCTTTTATTGTTTCTTGTTTAGAGAAAAGAAAGATTCAGGATATGATGCATTTGTGATTAATGGTTGGAATGGTTATCATAGGAAAGAAAGGTTAAGGTCACATGTTGGTGAGGTTGGTGGTTTACACTATAAAGCAATGAAGAAGTGTGATGATTTGTTACAAAGAAAGCAACACATAGATGTTGCTTACAATCGATCGATGAAGTTGCTAAGAAGGCTTATTTTACTCGGTTGAATGGGTCCATTGATACAGCTAGACTATTGTTGAAGCAAGGATTGCCTTTTCGTGGCCACGATGAGTCAAAAGAATCCTATAATAGAGGGAACTTCAAGGAGTTTTATGATTGCTTAGCTGAACATGATCCTATGTTACGCAAAGCTGTGACTACACATGCTACAAAGAATAGTTGTTTGCTTGCTCCTGAAATTCAGAGGGACATTGTTGAATGTTTTTGCAAATGAGATTGTACAAACTATCCTTGAATAACTTGGGGATGATGTCTTTTGCTTGCTAGTTGATGAGTCAAGAGATGTTTCTTGCAAAGAACAAATGGCGGTGGTCTTGAGGTATGTTGACAAATTTGGGATTGTAAAAGAGAGGTTTGTTGGCCTTGTGCATGTGACGGAAACAACTTCTTCCCACCTCAAGTCATCCATTGATTCTCTACTTGCAAAGTTCAAACTAAGCTTAAAGCAATGTCGAGGCCAAGGATACGATGGTGCTAGCAATATGCGAGGTGAGTTGAATGGCTTGCAATCATTGATCATGAGAGATAGTAAAACAGCTTATTATGTGCATTGCTTTGCTCATCAACTTCAGTTAGTCATTGTGGCAACCGTAAGAAAACATAAGGGTGTAAGAAATTTTTTAAACATGATTTCTATCTTACTAAATGTGGTGGGTGGGTCGGCTAAGAGAAGGGATATGATTAGAGACATCAATCATGAACAAGTGAAACAGCATTAGGTTGTGGGCAACTTGAGACCGGATCAAGTTAAATCAAGAGCAATGTCTTCAAAGACCCGAGATACTAGATGGAGTTCTCATTATAAAACTCAAAAGTTTACTCAACATGTTTCCTACAATAGTAGAAGTGCTAAAGGTTGTTGAAAAGGATGATAGAGATTGGAAAAATAGAGATCAAGCATCAAATCTTCTGGTATATTTCCAATCTTTTGACTTTGCCTTTTATTTGCATCTCATGTTGACTACATTAACTGCCACAAATACATTGTCATTAGCATTGCAACGCAAGGATCAAGACATTGTAAATGCCATTGGATGTTTGAAATCAACTAGACTCCATTTGGATGATCTTAGAAGAGATGGTTGGGAGAAATTATTAGTTGAAGTGAATGAGTTCTGTGACTTGCATGAAATTGATAGAGTGGAAATGGAAAGTACCTATATTGATCCCCGACAACCTAGGAAAAATCAGAATTACAAACAAGCATCACTATGCGGTGGATTGCTTTAATGATGTTATTGATTGGTTAGTTCAAGAGCGTGATAGCCGCTTTAGTGAGACAACCTCTCAATTGCTTGTTTGCTCAGCCGCTTTCAATCCAAGAGACTCATTTCATGCTTTCGATGTGGAGACTTTGATGAGCTTAGCCAAATTATATCCTGATGATTTCACCAATGATGATTTGAGGACCTTAGCCATGATCTTCGTGTTTACATTCATTGATGTGAGAGCGGATAATAGATTCTCCAACATAAACAGTATTGGTGAGCTCTCTCAAAAAATGGTAGAGACAGAGAAACATCGTTTGTATAGATTGGTCTATCGACTTTTGAAGCTTGTACTAGTATTGCCTGTGGCTACAAGAATGATTGAGAGATGTTTCTGTATGAAGATTGTAAAAACAAGTTTGTCTAATCGCATGGGTGATCAACACTTGAGTCATAGACTAATTTGCTACATAGAGAAAGAAGAAATGAAGAAAGTTAGCAATGAGGCAGTGGTTCGTCGTTTCATGACCATGGAAGGAAAAGGGTGTAAATATGATCTCTAAGAGGTAATACAAAAGCAATGCAATGCACCTACTTTCAATGGATAATTCTAGATTTTCTTTGCTAAATAATTGATCTATTTGTTCTCTTTTATTTAGGTGGGATCACATATTTTGCTATATGGGACATCTTTTGTTCATCATTTTGGAATTCTTTCAATCACTACACTAGAATGGTCAATGTCATCTTTATTTTGTTATAAATGGTGAGTGGTATTGCCCTTGTCCCTAATATTTTACTTATGTTTTGACCAAAATCATATTGCCATTACTGAAAGTTGAACTTTGATGTTAAAAATTGTGAGTTGGTCATGCTACTTGTTTGAATATCACATGAGACTATATTTATGATGAAGTTGTGCACCCCCACCCATTTGCTCTAGCTTCGCCACTGTTTGGCCTCGTGTTGTCTAACGGTTAGGCGACTTGTCAGGTCGTCTAACCGTGAAGCGGCAGATGACTATTTCTGCAAAATAAAAAAACAAGATATAATACTGGGATTTGGAATTAAAAATTAATTATTCAAAAGAAAATCGAGAAGCGCTTTTTGTATGTTCGGCAAAAACCATAGGCCGCCTACAATTACCCACTTCTCCATAAAAGGCGACGCCTTCGTGCTCCTCTCCTCCCCTCATCCACCGCCGCCGACGCCGACCAACGCAGGGACCCCAGCGTCATCTACACGGCACGTATCCCACCACCTCCTGTCTCTCCCCTTGATCCGATCGACGCTTCCCGGATCGCTCCCTCGCTTTCCCCGGGTTTCCCGATTTGGATTCTTCCCTCACGTTTTACGGTGATTTGCTGCGGAGAGGCGGCCAGATCGATGCGGGGCTTGCTCCTGTCCGGCTCGGCGGCCGGCCGGTTCGGCTGGTTTGGCGTGCGATTTGGGGGGTTTAGGGTTGTGGGGGATTCGAGCCCGCAGCGCTCGATTCGCACCGGAGATCGCCGCGCGTACTCGGATCGCCCGCTGGATCCGCTCGAAAGGCTCGAGTTTTTTTTTTTTTTTTTTGCTTTCCCCCCTGATTTCGTGATCTCCCGAGCCGTACGATCGGGCTAAGGTTTATGATGCTTGCGGTAGCACTATCACTGTAAGTTGCCGTAGAACTGGCCTTCTGCGAATACGCATGTTTATGGATTGAGTGATTCGCCTCTACGGTAACAAGCTGGTATCTCCGGATGGGTTGGATGCGAGCTTGTACGGTGTGCGATTTGTAGTATTAATTGTAGTATTGAACGGTAGGTAGACCCAAAGGGAAGCGAAGTAAGAGCACACATCCATCAATCTGCTCCCCTTAGTACATTAGTAACATTGAACTGCCGCTGGTTCTCTCCCCATTTAATGCTCCTGTTTTCGTTTTTTATTGGAATTTCAGCAAAAAAACACTAATAATCAGCCAATTACTTCCAATACTTTTCCTTCTTGTGGTGAAAATTTCACGGTATGGTCCAGAAGCCGCATTGCTTGGTTCTGCTGTGCGGCAAGCGCGTGCTTGTCCTGCTGTACAACTTGATGACCCTTAAAGCCCTAAATATTGTCTTCGTTGTGCCAGCATCATGCTCTAAGTACTTGTTCTATGATTTGCATGTTTGTTTTATCCTATTAGGTTTTTGAAGAAATCTTGAAGCATTATGCGCCGACATTTGTGTTCTCTTTGCTTTTGTTTTTACCTTCTCCTCTCCTGAACTTAATTGTGATGGTCCTATACGTTCCTGCCTTGCAGAAATGGATGCCTGTTTTTCAACGCAGCTTATTGACGGAGATGGTGTTTTCAATGTTTCTGGATTGGAAAACTTCATGAAGGAAGTTAAATTGGGCGAATGTGGGCTCTCATACGCTGTTGTATCAATAATGGGTCCGCAAAGTAGTGGTATGGGGTTTCTCCTTTCCTCATTGTTTGTATCTTGTTTAATGAATGCTCTCTTTTATCCCAACCCCGTTGGTCATCAATTCCCCCATTTTTTTTTTCAGGAAAGAGCACACTTTTGAATAATCTTTTTGGCACCAAGTTTAGGGAGATGGATGCTTTCAAAGGAAGGCATGTTATTATTCATTTTATGTTTCTATGCCTTTACTCAGTAGAAACTTTTTTGGCTTTGGTGGAACTCATTCTTGTTCTGTGAGTTCACTAGCATTTCTTGAAGTTTTCAGGTCACAGACTACCAAAGGTATATGGTCAGCGAAGGCCCTAAATATTGAACCAAGCACCCTTGTAATGGATTTGGAAGGCACTGATGGAAGAGAGAGGGGAGAGGTAATGAAAAATGAGATTCCCCCAATTTGGAGTTGATTGGAAATTGTGTTAGTAGTATAGTACTACCGCAGAACACACATGCTTAAATTCACTTTTTTTTCTTCAATACATTGTTTATTGAAACAAAGATTTTTGTGCATTTCATAGTTCTGAGTTAGGGCTTCTTGGGCTTAGCTGGGGCATCTCCATTAAGCCAGCATATTTTCCTTCATATTATAATCCTATATGGCCCCTTCCATTGATTTCAGTTCAGCGTATCTTATAGTGGAAGGAGAGCTCTATCTTATTGAATAGGCCTAGTAATGTGCTGCCCATTGCATCCTGACTGTAGCTTATAAACTCACAAGCTGAAGCTGAAATTTACTTGCACTGATCCCTGCATTGCTTATGGACATCAGGTTTATGAGATGGTTGTTAGTTGTTACATTTTGTTTTATAGAGCTTTTACTCCACATTGTCCTCGTCTAATTCGTCTATGTCATTTCAGGATGACACAGCCTTTGAGAAGCAAAGTGCCTTGTTTGCTTTGGCTGTTTCGGACATTGTGTTGATCAATATGTAAGTTTGTTTTGCTAAATGATGGATGCTAGACTTGTTATTTCCTAAATTGGACACTGCAATTGTGTGATTGATTTGTTTTTCTTCCATAGGTGGTGTCATGACATCGGTAGAGAACAGGCTGCAAACAAGCCTCTTTTGAAGACTGTTTTCCAGGTTAGTTTGTTGATACTGCAATGTGAAGTTATCTTGTTTTATTTGTTTCTTTTGTGGTGTGGGATGCATTATCATGTCCTCATTTTGCTTCTATACGCATAGGTGATGATGAGGTTGTTCAGTCCTCGCAAAACGACATTGTTATTTGTTGTTCGTGACAAATCAAAGGTGAGGGCTTTGCTAGTATCCAATTTAGGTTGCTAAGAGGGCACGTCCATATTGGCTTTTGCTGATGGCTTTTGGCTTTATCTTATGAATAATAACGTCTTATAGAGAGCCGTATGGAGAGAGAAACTCGCATTCAATTTTGGCCGATATAAATAAAGTCACTACAGTATGTACTACAGTTAATTAGTAAATCTCGCCTTAAAAAGTCATTCCGTTTGAAAGTTAGGTACTGTAGAAAAACTATTTACTATAGAAAAATAGTTTTTAGAAGCCAATATGAATAGGGCTAGATACTTTCCCGAGCAAATGTTAGTAATAGTGTTTTCCAAACCTTATTCTGTGTACGGCAATCAATATATGCCCCTTTTGGTTTCAGACACCTTTGGAAAATCTTGAACCTATTCTAAGGGAGGATATTCAGAAGGTATGTGTTTACTTGATAGTCAGTTTTCATGTTTGTGCCTGACCTTTCTTTGTATGCTCAATAGGCTAAGCGGTTTACATTTTTTTTTTTTGCAGATATGGGATGCTGTTCCTAAACCCCATGCCCATAAAGAGACTCCACTTGGTGACTTTTTCAACGTAATATCCATAGCTTAATTTTTCTTCTTGTTGATGTTTTGTGCTAGATGTACTCACTATCAAGTGTATTTGTTGTCCACATCCAGGTAGAAGTTGTGGCCCTCTCCAGTTATGAGGAAAAAGAGGAATTATTCAAAGAGCAGGTTGGTTTACTATGCCAATTACTAAATTTGTGCTTATTGCTGATCTCCCTAGAATTATGTCTAATATTAGATTAATTTTCTGAAGGTTGCCAGTTTAAGAGAGAGGTTTCAACATTCTATTGCTCCTGGTGGACTTGCTGGAGATCGGCGTGGTGTTGTCCCAGCTTCAGGTTTTTCTTTTAGTTCACAGCAATTTTGGAAGGTCATTAAGGAGAACAAAGACCTTGATCTACCTGCACATAAAGTGAGCATCCTCCCCCATTTTTCAATTTGAGCTATTAACATCATGTATATTACATATCCTTTATGCATCATTTCAGGTTATGGTGGCTACTGTGCGTTGTGAGGAAATTGGTAATGAGAAAGTTGCCGGTTTTATGGCAGATGAGGTGATTATAATACATATTATGCTTGGTATATGTTCCATAGATTCTTGAAATCAACTGATACTGTATGTATTTATATATAAAAGGAATGGCAACAATTTGAGGAGGCTGTTCAACATGAGTACGTACCAGGGTTTGGGAAGAAGATCAGCGGCCTTCTCGATAGATGTTTATCAGAGTGAGTTCTAGTCTTTTTACGATCAATTCTGTTAGCTTATCCTGGATGTGGTTTTCCCAAGTTTCAGAAAACTTGCGGGGAACAGTTGGTTACTGCCATTTACCACTTAGCAGTCAGACTGCCTGGTGGTGGGATCGGTCAGTTTTTCTAGCCGAGTTAGATCAATTCTAGCCAAGTTTATCCAAGTGAAAAACATAGTCACATGTTTTCAATAAAATTGTAGAAACTTACTAATTACAGCAAACCAGTGGAGTTCAGGATCAGGTCCTGATTTGGAATCCTGTGTATTCCTTTTCCTGCTATCCATAATGAACTTTTCATGTCAAGGTTGTTAGCAAATGGAAAAGCAGTCAATAAAGCATGTTTATTTGTTATAGGCTAGTTACATAGGCTGTCATCCATCAGAGATGCAGACCATGCTTATTTATTGGCATATGTTATGATAAGGATCTGGGGGAAAATCCCTTGCATATGATGATCTTGTTTTCTACAAATTGCAGGTATGACATGGAGGCTATTTATTTTGATGAAGGTGTCAGAAGTTCGAAAAGACAACAACTTGAGTCTAAACTCTTGCAGGTTCCCCATACTTCTTTTATGTCACATTTTCATTTGTTGTATCATATGATATTTGCCTGCTCCTTACTTCCCAGCATTAATCATGAGTTGATATCGGTATTTATGGTATATATAAAATGGAGCAGTCCATCTCCGTTTACCATACTAGTAATCTGGAATTTAATCTGGGGGACCAATCTTGACGTTCATTCTTGATTACGGATTATCATACTTTCTGTAAGAGATTAGTGGAAGAGTGGAAGTGTTTTATAGCAAAACTGGAATTTTAACATTGAGTCCAAGAACATTCTAGTGTGTTCATTTTCCTGCCACAGGTGGTGTTATCTTTATAGATTTGCTTACACAATCCCAATTGAAAAGTTTGTTCACTGATCTTGTCTTATGTTCCGCCGATTGTTTCGTTGTTCAATTTCGTATTTACGCATTTATTGTTACTAGTAAGCATTCTCTTCGATGACTTAATTCTTACACCAATGGCCATTTTGTCTCCTTCTAGCTTGTCAATCCTGCCTACCAATCTCTTCTGGGTCATTTACGGACTAAAACTTTAGAAGCGTTTAAGGAATCCTTTGACAAGGCCCTAGAAAAGGAGGGATTTGCTGTTGCTGCTCGTAATTGTACTCAGACTTTCTTGGAGAAGTTTGATAAAGGATCTGAAGGTATGTTATTCGTTTACTTGCATGTTTTTTATGTAGCGAATAGTAATCCATTGTTGTAGAAACAGACTTATGTCGGTAACCAATCAGTTAACTCTGGGAACTGGTGGTGTTATTAGCCTGGACTGGGTTTGGGAGTGGAAAGCAGCTAGGTCCTTATAATTAAACAGGAATCCAGTGGGTATCTTTCCAGGAGAAAAGAACGCAAACTAAACTCCCCAAAGTGACACACACACACACACACACACACACACCAATTGAGTCATCTGAGGAACGACAACCATTCACCACTGGTTACTGTATATTTTCCTGGTGGTTACCATTTCAGTATGGAATTTAATTTTGGCATTCAAACGCCTCAAATGGCCAGGTACATTTCTGGTTCCTGCTCGGAAATGGTACCAGCCAACAGGTGGGAAACAGGCTGTGAATGCTAAATAAGGAGTTAAAACTTGTAATGAAACAGCACTGATTTTCTATTGGTGTTTCTGCTTTTTAGAGCATTTATGATTGAGACACCATTGATTGACTGAGGTACTGCTTAATACTAAAAATAATCACCTGTCAAACGCCAACTGTAATATTAGCTACTACTTAAGACAAACTTGAGTAAACTCTTATTCTAAATAATGTCACTTGTTAGTTTGCACTCCACTTGTTTTCTGCCCAAATGCATGTGTCTTTTCACATTCACTCATGTGTGCATATTCTTTGACAGATGCTTCTATTCAACAAGTGAAATGGGACCCCTCAAAAGTTAAGGATAAGCTTAAGCGTGACATTGAGTCACATGTGGTGTCAGTTTGTGCTACAAAACTATCTGAACTTTGTGCCAAATATGAGGTTGGTCCATATTATTAATTCATATGTTTATCTAATTAATAAATGGTTGAGACAGTTGTCACCACAAAATACAGAGCCATTGTCTAATTTGAGATATGTTGTTTCAGGGGCAACTTACCAAAGCTATGGCAGAACCAGTCGAAGCTCTTCTAGATTCAGCCAGTGAAGATACCTGGCCAGCTATTAGAAAGCTTCTTCAACGTGAGACAAAAGCTGCTGTTTCGGGTCTTGAATCTGCTCTTGTAGCTTTTGAACTCGATGAAGCGACAGAGAAAGAACTGCTTTTGAAGCTGGAGAATCATGGAAAGAGTGTTGTTGAATCAAAGGCAAAAGAAGAAGCTGGAAGGGTCTTGATTCGCATGAAGGACAGGTGAGCTGCTCTCCATATCTAACCCAAAGAGACATGTCTTCTGTACAAAGACTAAATGGAGAAAAATGTGCAGGTTCTCGACACTATTCAGCCGTGATGCTGACTCGATGCCAAGGGTGTGGACAGGAAAGGAGGACATAAAAGCCATTACTAAAACTGCACGTTCAGCTGTATGTCTAATGTTAATACTGTCTGTTTGAGATACAAAGGGAATTGGTTTAACTGAAACTTATTGTTCCCCCCTTTTGTTTACAGTCCATGAAGTTGCTTTCTACAATGGCTGCTATTCGAATGGACGAGGATGGTGACAACATTGAAAACACTCTCTCCCTTGCTCTAGTTGACACTGCAAGGCCTGGGACTACAGATAGGAGTATCCAATCGTTTGATCCCCTCGCCTCCAGCTCATGGGAAAGGGTAAGGATGCTGTGTGCTATGTGTCACATTTATTTGTGTGTCCTTGCTGAAGCACCATGCAGTTTTTACTTCTTAGCATCTTCTTTAAGCACAAAGCATATGTTTTGCTAAATAGACGTCATTGTCATGAGCAGGTTCCAGAGGGGAGAACTTTAATTACACCTGTCCAGTGCAAATCTTTGTGGAGGCAATTTAAGGCTGAAACTGAATATACGGTCACTCAGGCCATAGCTGCTCAGGTATCCATTGCCCCTTATTAAAATCTGTTGTTATTGTCTATCTCAAAGCCCTTAATTTTGTTTGTTACATGAAATGTTGTGAAGTGAGACTTATCCACTAGGTATAAAATGATGTAGGCACTAACCATTTACTGACCTTCACCAGGAAGCACATAAGAGAAACAACAACTGGCTGCCACCTCCATGGGCACTTGCTGCAATGGCTATCCTTGGATTCAATGAGTTTATGACATTACTGAGGTATTTTCTTTTGTCTGCAGATTCATGCATGAGTGTTGGTTAGTGTATCTAGACATTTGACATGACTGAGTTTTCATAGGAATCCATTATACCTGGGCGTCATATTTGTCGTTTTCCTTGTTGGAAAAGCCTTTTGGGTACAGCTAGACATTGCTAGCGAGTTCCAAAATGGATTTGTGAGTATTGAAACCACAGTTTCACCATACTTTTTTTTGTCAAGCCTCATAAAGAATGTCTAAAGTCTAAACATCTTATCTCTTTATCCTTGCAATGATACACAGCTTCCAGCCGTCCTTTCACTGTCCACAAAATTTGTTCCCACAATAATGAACATTCTGAAGAGATTAGCTGACGAGGGGCAAAGACCTGCAGCCCCAGAGAGGCAAAGAGAGATGGAACTCCAACCAAAATCCGCAAGGAATGGTTCATACAGCCACGTGACATCGGCAGGGTCATCCAGCATAACATCTTCGGAGAATGGACCCGAATATTCAAGCCCGGTGGCACAATGATCAGTGGGTCTCTAGCATTTGGCTGAAAACCCTAGCAGCTGTAGCTGCAACGGCTTTGAGCCTAGGAGATTGAAGCGCCTTGCGGTTTTTGTAACCTCGCCCTTCCCAAACTGATGTACGGAAATTCTGTGGCACAGCCCACAGAAGTTATTTATGGAATTTTGGGGCTGGGAGTTGTGTGCGGAAACGCTGTAGAATAACTTACATTTCATTTGTTTTTTGTACCAGCTTATGTGATGGTTGTATAGAAGTTCTGTTGTTCTGTCATCTCAACCCCGGGGGAGGGGGGCGCTAATTGTTGGTTGCATAGATGCGAGAAGTATGTAAATGTCTTATAATTGCAATCATATTGCTTGGAGAATCACTTGTTCTGGTAAACTAACAGAAGAATGTGTTGCTATTTTTGCGAGCTACGGTTTGAGTTAAACCGTTTTTGGCAGAGAGTAATATCTGAGCTTCGCCTGGTGATTTTATTGTCAATTTTTTCTCCCCACATTTTCTTCAGATTTTGTGTTCGTTTCATCTGGTGCTATCCTTTCACAATCTACTGAAGAAGAAAGAAGCAACAATAAATTTACCAATAAACCGGTTGCTAGAGAGTAGAGACCATGATTGCCTTGAACCGCCAGTTACGGTCCGGTTCCGGCCGACGCCTTTATCCCTCGACATACCAGGAAAATCTACCAAGAAAAGATGCTGTCTGTGTTACGCTTGTAAATTCTTTTCCCTCTTCATTGCAAAAGTTGCCGTTTCTAGCTCTACGCCAACTGTGCTAAGTCAGCGTGAACCAGCGAAGGGGAAGAGAGACTAGCGCGTCCATCTCTGACACCAAGGCCTCACCAGTCAGCCGCCCTGCCCTCTGCATCTCCCCCTTGCTTCACGCGCCATCTGACCCGTCCCTTCTCTCTCCAGTCGTAGCTCATCGTTTCCCAGCCGACGCACGCGCTTCAGCTGTACCAGTTACGTCATGCTTTACCAACTCCTGCAGACACCATATGTCACCTTGCCTGCACGCCCATCCTCCCGCAGAGCACTGCTCTCCCTCTCTCTTCCACGGGCAGGCGACGCCGAACCGCCTCCCTGTTTCTACCATCTCACCTCGCCTTTAAATCTCGTTTGCCGTCGTAGAGAGCCCCGCACCACTCCTAGACACCCACCAAAACCACCCAATTGAACTCTCGCTTACCGCAGTATCGCCGGCAACCTCCCTTGTGCCCGGTGAGCCCTAAACACAATCTTCTTTGTCTCTTAGCTAAAACTCAATTGCATTTGCTAACAAAATCTTCTTTGCCTCCTAAACACGCTGGTGGACTCACTCGAACGTGAGCATTTCCCGAGAGCTCTGGCGGAGGAAGCTACCACCAGCAGGAAAGCCTATCCCGTGGATAGCTCAGATGAGCATTCTCTGACCCAAACTAGTGCCACCACCGTGAACCCTATACACCACAGATGGTCAAACCTCTCCCCATCTCGCGGAGAACAATCAAGAAACCCTAATGTCATTGTGGAACTCCAAATCTTCTCTCCTGCCGCCAGCCATCACCATCCACCTCTACGCCTCCCAAAGCCCAAAAATGGAACTCCAATCTCAAGCTGAACCTGACCATGCTACCCACTTTCGCCGGAAAGCCTTGCCGGTGCCGCTCCGCTTGAACCACCACCCCTCTGTTTCACGCTGGGGAGAACAGACTGGAGATAAATGACAAGCATTGTTGCCACATCGTAGCTGCACGCATGTCGGCTATCGGGCGTCGAAGGGCATGCGCACTGGGCCATTCGGCCATGCGTGGCTTGGGCTGAATCGGTCTGCCTATTTGGCCGGGCCGGTTTATTTCTATGCAGGCCATGCACTGTTCATCTCGAGCCGGCCCATTACTGTTCATCACTATGCAAAACATTGTTCATCTGAAAACCCTAATTTCCAAAACTACCCCCATTTCGATTGTTTCGACACCCTTGAATCCATTTTTGGCCTCTAATCCACCAAATTGAGCTCCAAATAAAATCTAAACCCCTCCATTTGATTTTTATTGCATTTTATTCCTTTTTATTTTAATTTATTTTCGTAGCTTGATTAGACTCAAGCACGGGCTTATGCTATTTTATGTGTTTGCGCTAGCTCCCGAGCTTTATGAGACGACTGTGCAAGGACCAGAACTGCGCAACGAAATCTTTGAGATAGTAGAGTTTGCAGAGCAGCAAGTCAAGTTATAAATTTTTGATTATATTAAATCCCATGAAATTTAAATTATTTAACTACAGTATTTGCATTATTGTTATTTACGCAAAGTTATTTGTTTAAAATAAATATTTAGAATGACTTGCTAATTAGTTATGTCCTACAACTGAAAAATACCTATTTGATTTGAGGTCATATTCACTTTGACAAGCTTAGTAGTATTTAATTGTTGTATAATTAATTGCAGATTATCTTATTCAAAATTTTGTACTATTAAGTGACTTGGCATTTGGCCAGTAGAATTATTAAAATGGATCTAGGGTAAGGGGAGTTAGGGAAAACCATATGGCCTTCGTCCATGACCTTACCTTAGAGTGGAGGCTTGAACAGATGGATGGTAGTGCCATCGAGCACAGATAAATGAGAATGTGGTTGGTAGCCTCAAGTAAAAAGTAAGGACAATAACCTTATGCTGAGTAAAAAACACAGTGATTGCTTAACCACAAGTGTGGACTTGTCAGCCTTGGTCTAGTAGTTACTCAACTCGATTGAATCTCTATAGGCAACAGGAGTGTGGATGATAGGGAGTTGGTATGCGGAACAGTAAAATTATACCTAACAATGGTAGAAGCCACTCAAGATGGATAGAAATGATTAGGTTTAGCCAGTTAAAATCAGGTTTGAGTAGATCTACAAGGTAGAGCCTATATAAAGAAGAGTAGTGAAAAATCTTATTTTCTCAACTCAGTCGCACGCTAGCTGAAGCGTGCCTATCGTGTGACATTAAGAGTTTGAGGAATCTTGTGGGAAAGTTGGACAACTCTGCAGAGTGAAATAAATGGTATTTGAATACGCTATGCTTCTGGTAAATGAAACTGTGTTTATTAGGTGATTTTAACAGGGAGACATAAGTAGATTTCATTATGTTTCAATCTGAATATGCTGAGTAATGAACTGTTGAAACAAACCCCCTTAATCTTAAGAAGTTTTGTTCTTTGATTTCCTGTTTAAAAATGTTTGCAAATAAAGTTGCATCCACTCAAATTAATAGAACTAGTATATTTCCTTCTTTGAATATCCTTGCAATTAGTTAAATTAGGATTTACCCTTATAACTTGTTGGGCACGATTGTACTTATTACTTGCTAAACAACAAACAAAAGAACAATATACCTGTAATGATCAAGCTGCTGAAGAAGCTCCAGAGGAACTCTTCTACATTGAAGACGACTAGTTTTAGGTTTTAGCCGTGCTTAAGTTGCCTGTGGATCCTTCTTTTGTGTTGTAAGATAACTTTAGGTTTGAATACCCGCTGCGTCAAAGCTGGATTGTTAAATCATATTTCTGTATCAATGCTTAGTTCTTTTGTTTTAAGTATGTATTGTTGTGGTGCACACTTGTGTATAGTACTCCGTAACTGAATAGTTCTGGACAGTTGTGGGAATTATTAGCGCCTCTAGAAATAGAGACGTTACACTAATGGACAATTTTTCCCTTGAAATTAAAAAACAAAACTCGATCGTGTTCCCGATACCAGGCGCATACGACAACATGTATATTATTTCACTTCCAAAAATAATAAAGGGAAAATTCTGATCACCTCTTCGTAAGAAAAAACTGTAACAACCAAACTGGGAGTTTCACTCAGTTAATGAGATGTCAGTTTGATCTCACTTGTCATGGTCACAAACAGGATTTAGGAAACTAGCATAGAAGGGGAAAATGAAGCAGTTTAACTACCTTGTTTTCGATTTTGTCTTGGACAGTTTTTTTTAGCCAAAAAGAATTTTCATTTTTTTTCAAGTTCTCATATTTGGATGATTTCTAACAAGCATTAAGGCGGCATTCGCATTAACTTTTTCTGATGGCTTTTGGCTAAAAACGAATAGTAATAGTTGAAAGAAATGACTTTTAGAAGGAGGGGACGAGCGGTGCAAAAAAGTGATGGAGAAATACGTGCGCGTGACACAAACGAGAGAAGGGTGGGTGATACACCGTGACCCCTGCCTTATCCCTGGCATGAGGCGGTAGCGAGAGGAGTAAAAAAACCGTTTCGAAAAGCCGAATATTTATATTAAGTTTTGGCTTTTCTAAGTAGAGGACAGCAAAAGCCTAAACCAGCCAGTTTTTTCCCCTTGAAAACCAGACTCCCTTTTCTAAAAACGAAAAAAGGAAAGAAAACCAGACTCCCAATGTTTTAAATTTGGTCATTATTTTGTCGGGCCTGAACAGCTTATGTGCAGTATATTAAAAAAATCTATACGTACGTGAAACAGGGCCTGTTGCCCTTTCGGTAGAGGTTAAAACTGGGCAGGACGAACGAACGACCAGCGCAAGTGAAACCGTACGCATGTAGGCCATCTCTCGCCGTTGATCCGTCTGCCTCCGAATTTGAACTTCGACGCGGCTCCGCTCGCGTGCGCCCACGACTTCGACCGCGCGACCATTCCTCCGTCAAAATTTGCCAAAATTTTACCCCCACATGCGCTTAGAAAACACCGGCGCCGCGGCGCGAACGGAAGCCACCAACTCCCTCCTCCAGTGCGGCGCTGCATATATAGCAGCTCAGCTCGGCTGCCTCACTCTCTCGCTCCAGCTAAGGCTGTAAAAAAAACTTGAAAATCGTGAACTATTCAAGTTCGGTTCGTTTTAATTTTAATTTAAGTTCGGCTTGAACTTTAAACGAGCCGAACTCGAGTTTGATCTCGAGCTTGCGAGCTTTACCGAGCCGAGCTCGAATAGTTCGCGAGTCTCAATTCGAGTTTAAATAGTGATACATATTAACTCTTACTAAGTTTACTCGAGCCGAACTCGCACTCGAGTTTTTCTTATTGTTGAAAATTAGTGTATGTTTAAATTATTTTGACTGTTATCGAGCTTATTAGCGCCAAGCTCGAACTCAAAATTTTCTTATTATTGAAAAATAGTGCATAATAAATTATTTTAATTACTGTCGAGCTTTAACGAGCCGAGCTCGAGCCTACTCGAGCTTAGACCGAGCCGAGTTCGACCCAAGTCCAGACTTAGACCCCAACTCAAACTCGGCCCGAGTTTCCACCGAGCTCGAGTCCGACTCGTTTACAGCCCTAGATCCGGCCGCTAAATGATCGATAATATTGGTCTTGTTCTTTTTCAGATTTTGACTTCTACTTTTAATACTTTTAATTTTTCTATAATAATTAGCTTTTAAACGAAGTGTCTTTTCAAAATAAGATCTACTAGTTAATTATAGTACATGCTGTACCGACTTCATTTATATCGGTAAAAATCATACGTGAGTTTCTGTTACTCTATAATCTCTCATACGAACAGCCTAAAAATCACAAACCGCAGCCAAAAACTATAAACCTTAGCTAAAAAGAACACACCTAATTAACCACTAGCTCTCCATTGATTGCACCCCTCTGCACGGTTGTTTACTTCTTTTGAGGCTCGCTCGATGGATGAAGTGTGGTGCAGCCTGGACATGGCCACCGACATCGCCAGCCTTCAGAACGCCCTCGCCGATCTCTTCTGGCTAGCCGTCACCGAGTCTGTCCATTGATTTACTACTTGGTTTCTCTTCACTTTTTATTAAGACTTTTAATAAATACTACACTTAATGACTATACATGCTGTTGTAACATTGGTCAATTCGATGATCAGCTGTGCTGCCAGCTTCATTGCCACCGACGAAAATGCGTGCTTCGGAATTCAGAGTCGCTGACGTCGATCTCATGGTTTCGACTAATAAGGTGAGTAATGTTTTGATGTTGACTGATTATTTCCAAGAAACATATGCATAATATGTAGGAGATTGTTTACAAAGATTGGTGGTTTTGGTGCATATATATGTAGGTGGTGTTGAAATTAATCTTGTTTTGGTAGGAAATATTGAGTTTAGGTAGGATATGTAGAGTTTGGAGTATACGCATACAAGTCTGTATACGAGTTTGTTTAGTGTACGAGTCCGTAGTAGAAATCGAGTCAGGTTGTTGAGTCTGATTATGAGTCTTGTAAATAGGCTTTATAAGACGCAGTTCAGTCGTGTAATAAGTGACAAGCGAACGAGAGCGAGCGGTTGTGATCGAGGAGTTGAGGGAGAGAAATAAGAGTACGAAAATGGAGTGCTTTTAGCTCTCGGGAAAACAATATGTGTTTGCGGGTTTTATCTAATGCATATTCGAGGAGCAGAGGAGCTGTGTGAGGAGTCGAGGAGCTGCACATTGAAAATACGAGTACTCAGGGTATCGAGTGTTCGGCGTACTCGAAGGTTACAAGTACTGTAGCACTCGTGACTTACGAGTACCATACCAAAGAAGTTGAAGCGTTCGAGTGCAGATCGGTCATTCCCGGAGTTTACGAGTATTGAGTGCAATCTGCTTGGAGATAACGAGTACTAAGAGATTTGGAAGATTATGAGTAATTGGAGTACTCGAAGAAGCAGCGTAGTGGTCGTGGTCGAAGACAGAGATGTTTGCAGTCGAAGTCTCGAGTACTCGTAATCTGCCAGAACTCAGCTACGAGTGCATGCAAAGCACTCAGAAGGAGTGGTCGTAACAAGGTTACGAGTACATCGGAAAGGTATGGTCGTAACACTTATCTTTTCATGTGATCGAAATTTAGAGTGGTCGTAGCTAATACTATTGAGTGGTCGGAGTCAACACCACTGAGTGGTCGTAGCCAATATTGAGTGGTTGTAACTAAAGTCGGAGTGGTCGCTTTCTAACAGATGGAGGACATGGACGCCAGTGGCTTCTTGGGAGGAGAGGATGACCACCTCATATTGCAGCAGTAGCGGATGTTGTCGTCGAAGCGGTCCCTCTCCATCGACAGCGCGGCTCCTCGGCGTCGTCGTCTCGCAGTACCCCGATCCGGCTCCGCCGTTGGCGCACCATATGTTCGCCGGTGGAGACCACGATGACGCCGCGATAATGCGGGCGATGATGGACGTCATCTCCTCGCCCTCGGCGTCCCCCTCCTCTGCGTTTACGTTCTTGCCGCCGCCGTTTAGCCGGGATAGCATGCAACAAGCCGCCATGCCGCAGCCGCGTGGAGGAAACGACCACGTGGTGGTGAGGAGTAGCCTCGCCACACCGCCGGAGAAGACTGCATCGTTGAGTGCCATCGGCGGAGGAGGCCGGGGACAGCAACAGGAGGAGCCAAGAACGGTGAGCGGCAATAGCAGCCAGCTCTATCACATGATGTCGGAGAGGAAGAGGCGGGAAAAGCTCAACGACAGCTTCCACACACTGAGGTCGCTCCTTCCCCCGTGCTCCAAGGTATATCGATTCATCCAATCACAAGTGTTACTATCTCATTGCCATTAGCATTACTATCTCATCCAATCTCATTTTATAGCGTAATTGCGGAGTTGCAGCGTGATTTATGACACAGGGCAGCTTTGCGCAGCGATAAGACCACGCGCACCAACTGTGCACAGTGACATGACATAACGGGCCAGCTTTGAGTAGTGACAAGACTACACATGCCACCTTTGTGCAGCGATATGACCACATAGGCCAGTTTTGCTCAGTGATATGGCAGGATGGGCCAGCTTTTCGCAGTGACATCACACGATGGGCCAGTTTTGAGCAGTGAGATGACACAGGGCAGCTTTGCGCAGCGATAAGACCACACGGGCCAACTGTGCATAGCGACCTAACATGACAAGCCAACTTTGAGCAGCTACAAGACCACACATGCCAACTTTGCGCACCAACATGACTGCACATGCCAGCTTTGCTCATTGACATGACAAGATGGGCCAGCTTTTTGCAATGACATAACACGATGGGCCAGCTTTGAGCAGTGACAAGACCGCACACGCCAGCTTTGCGCAGCGACAGGACCGCACGGTCCAGCTTTGTGCAGTGAGAAGACCAGATGAGACATCTTTGCGCAGCGACAGGACCACACGACCCAACTTTACGCAACGACAAGACCAAAGGGTGCAGATTTACGCAGTCCGAATACCTGACTGGGCAGTTTCGCATGCCAAGAATAGCAACAGCTTTGCACAGTGACGCGACCACACGGGTATCTTCATGCAGCGAGAAGGCCACAAGGGGCCCTATAAAAGGAGGTCGGAGATATTTTTGAGAGAACACTACACAAGAAACCCAACACTACACCAGCATTTACTTCACCACACCGGGATGGACAAGAGGCAAAAGAATCAACGAGACAAGATGATGAAGCACTAGGAGGAGACCTGCGACCTAGCAAGGTCAACTGCCGCTCACGATGAGAAAGCAAGAGATGTTGTAGCCTAGGCAAAAAAAACCCCAGTATGCTACGAGGTCAGCTCCCCGCAATGACACGACCCGTAGCAACAACCCCATCCCAAACGTTCCTACTGAGCGTTAACCGCAACACCTACCAGAGGGGGAGACACCCCCCTTTGTTGATGCCGGGAGTCATGTAAGTTCTTCAAGTCTAAGCACCGTCTCAGCCTAAGTATACGTTACTGTGGTTACACAAACTACTCCAGTGACTATCCTAACCGTCGTCTAGACATCGCCACCTATCGGTAGCCGGTAAGGACCAGGTGCACTATTTTTTCCCTACTTTTTCTCCTTCAAAGTACGCACTAACAACCTCTCCCGTGTATCCGCAGTCCCCGAAACCCCTATGTAGCTACCGCAAATGGATCGATCTTGAGATCCACCCAGAGGAGCAGTGGGCTCTCGACTTCGAGGAGTGGAACGTCACAAGGTCCTATGAGATCCGGGGGGAGGACCACCGCAAGGACGAGCAAACCAAGCATATACAACGGGAGACGAAAGCTCATCTCGAGGCGTGCACGCGTAGGGAGTGCGAGGCTCGTGAGAGGGAGCGTGAAAAAAAGAGGGAAATGACGATCAAGGCGAAAGAGGCTGCCGAGGAGTTCAACGTCGAGCTCGCAAGGAAGGAAAAATAGCCCTAGTCCACGCAGTAGGTTGTATGAGTAATTGGGTTGGTTAGTCGCACATGATGCTCTATCTTATGCATATAATCAAACTTTACGCGACATGTTACTCCTAACTATATTATGAAGTCTATTTTAATTCAAACAAGCTTATTTCCTCGTCTGTTCGCATTCAATTATTCCCGTAGCAAGTATTCTAAGAATATTAACAGGCCAGTTTTTCTCCGTGTACGAATTCCTAGTAATATCACAATATCACTTACCCTCGTGCTTACCGATTGTTCTAAGTTCAATAGTTCTTAAAAAAAAGTTTCATGAATTTTTTTACGCTATAACAACATACAACCATCATAAACTATTATTACAAAATGAACATATTATTTCCCAGTCATAATCTATAAAATTCACAAAATGGATTAGCATCTGTTTGTAATCGCCTGCAGTTTGGCGATCATATTACTATCACCCACCATTGTGGCAACAGCTCCAGTCGCTCAACCGCTTTGACGATCAGAATTCGCCGCCTCAACGCTAATGACAACTTTATTGTCACTTGGCCATTGAGCGATAGGTTCTAGTCACCCGACGGTTAGGCGACTAAAACCTATTTCTATAAAAAAAATATTCACATGAGTATATTCCTGTTATTTTAAATAAAAAATAGATTATCCATTAAAAAATACCGACCTACTCGCTTTCCAACTCTTCGGCTGGAACTCCTCCCAACTGCCGCCTTCCTCTCAGCCGGCCGGCTCTCCCCTTCACTCCTCCCGCGCGCCGCTGCAGTAGCAGCCTCGGCACGGCTCGGCCCTGGGAGTGGAGACCGACATGGCGGGGTGCAATGGCGCACCGAGGGAGGCGGCTGAGGGCGGCGCGGCGTGGCTGGCGTGGTGGAGCAGCAGCAGGCGGAGCAACAAGTGGCGGCGACGACACTAGCGACGGCGCCGACTGCAGGGGCACAAGAATGCAAGCACGGCGGGCCGGAGGCAGCGTCGGCGGCAGCAGCAACAAGGCAACGGGGAAGGCAAGGCATGGCCAGAGAGGTCTCGACACAGCGGGGTGCAGTTAGGGGTGAAAACAGTTCAGGTTTTTCCCGACAGATCCGATACTGAATCCGGCTGGTAACAAATTCGGTAAAATAGTTTGGTATCCGGTCGGATTCGGTTTCGGATACGGATATGCATAAACAGATTCAGTAGCAAATTCGGTATAGTTGGTATCCGACCGAATAGGTTCGGTATTCGGATTCTCGGATAGTATCCGGATACATAACCGAATTCATATCCGACGGCAGACGCTCGGCCCATCAGCCACGCGGCCCACACGGCCACACCACACGCAATTCGCACCAAACCCGCCGGCCTCGCTAGCTCGCTCAGTCGCTCTCGCGGTCTCATCTCCACCCGCCGACCCGCGTCAAGCTCCCTAACCCTAGCTCGCTCCCGCCCGGCCGCTCCCAAATCCCTCGCCGGCTCCCCGCCTCTCGATCTCGCCGCCGATAAGCCCCTCTCTGCATCCCCCTCGCCGTCGCCGCCGGTAAGCCCCTCTTTGCATCCCCCTCGCCACCCCCCTGCGGTTTGATCCGCGGGCGCGGAGGAACGCGACCGCTCGAGGGAGCGGCGGGCGGCGTGCCGCCATGGAATTTCGGGGTGGGCACTCCCCGCCTCTCGATCTTGCCGCCGCCGGCGTTGCAGCCAAAACACTGCATCCCCCTCGCGCTTAGAGTGTTATATTGATTGATACTCTCCTTTATTGTGCTATAGTTGTACTATTTTTCACTCATTTTTCTTTTACTTTCTTGTCATGCAGATCTAGCAACAAAAGAGTATGAATCGCTACAAATGTCCGACAAGTGGTGTTACCAGGTCGAGAAGAGGTAAAATGGGCATTGTTTGTACTGGAAAAAGAATTCATTTGGGTGACACTGATAATCCTAGCTGCTGCCTTGTTTATAGATCATGTTTGTACCCTGGATATCAATGCATACAGTTAATATCATCTTAGTTTCTTCTTGTTTCAAAGCTCATAAACCATGAAATTTGGTGTACATGACTTGGAAGTTGGAACATGTTTACAGTATTGACAGTGTCTCTATTCAATCTCAGGTTTGGCCGCTTAAGAGTTTTGGTTTGATAGATTCAGAGGAGTAGCTCAGTAGAGGTAAACTCAACTTTTTTTTCTAACCTCTTGTTTTCAGAATCCCTGGCTCTAGTCTCTACCTCCCCCTTTCAATGTGCTGACTTATTCGTTTGCCATTTGCTCCAGAACTCATCAGAAATATGGTCATATTATATTAGCTGGTTACATTAATTGTTTAGTCTATGATAATTATGATTACACCACTCCAAGAATAAACAACATAGTTACTTATGCAAGATAAAGATCAATAGTATGCAGTGAATGAGAACATGTGAATAGTTGGCAAACACTGGTAATATTATTCAGGTGCCAAGTGAATGTTGTTTCACCAAAGTTGATGACACTATTTGCCTTTTCCTGGATTGAAGGACATCTAATCATAGAATGCTGAGCAAATTTCAATGCATTGAGTTTCATATCCATTCAGCACAAATATTGCTTATAGTTATCCACTTATCCGAAGCTCAAATCTTGATGTTATCTTACTGTTTATTTCTGTTACATTGTGATGGAAGTTGCGTTGGCTTGTAGTGTCCAAGTCACTGCCATTTATCTCTCGAAACTGTGAGTCTCATTCTTATGTCTTTTTGCTACAGTGTGAATTGTGAATCGACAGAACTGTGATGGCATCTGTAAGTGCAAGTGTAAGTGATAGTGTGGGTGTAGTTGCATCTCGTGAAGTGCCAACTGAATGTGAAGAGGTACCGTCCATTGGAAGTGGCACACAAGATAATGTAGTACAACATGAGGATGTTGAGCCTAGTGCAAAGATGCAAAAGAAGAGTACATCAGCTGTTTGGGATGAGTACACTAGGAGTACAAAGACAGTTGAAGAGAATGGGAAGAAGGTTGTTCAACATTGGGCGCAATGCAACCATTGCAAGTACAGTGCAAGATGTGAGACCAGCAATGGCACAACATGCTTTTGGAATCATTTGAAGAAAAAACATAACCTCCGTCCAGGCCAGCTGCAGCTCAAAGTAGAAAAAAAACCGTGAAGACAATATCACTATCATTGAACCGTACATGTATGATTAAGAAGTTAGCTTGAGGAAATTTTATTTGGCGATAATCATGTATGATAATCAAGAAGCTTTTGTGCTTGGAACGCCGCAGGTATGAGAAAATTGCTCCTTCAAGTTATGAATGGGATAAAGCTCTAACACTTTGCAAATGCTTGAAGAAATTCTATGATGTTACCGAGCTATTCTCTTGTACTTTATATTCAACTACAAATTTGTTTTACCAAAGTTTTTGTGATATTAAGATGTTGATATCTGAGTGGTGTGCTACCACTGATACCACTATTAAAGAGATGGCACAATCTATGAGTGGTAAGTTCGAAAAGTACTGGAAGAAGTCCAATATTGCTCTAGCTATGGCAAGCTTTCTTGATCCTAGATTCAAGAAAAAAAATAGTGGAATATTACATGAAAAAGTTTTATGGTGAGCTATTGTATAAAGTTGAACTTGAGAAATTCATGAATGTTGTGAAGCAAATGTATGAAGCATATGTTTCTGTTGCATCTACTGTCCCAAAGAGTGCTACTACACCTGCTCTTAGTGAAGAACCAGAAGATCTCTTTATGGATAATGAAAATGAGGAACTTCATAACTTCTTATATGACACTCAAGATGGCACTGGTCAAGATGAGCTAAATGAGTTGGCAATCATAAATTTGATATTTTATCGTGGTGGAAGAACCAGGAATATGAATATCCTATTCTCTCAAAAGTTGCTCGTGATGTGTTGGCCATTCAAGTGTCACATTGCTTCGTAATCTACTTTCGTCTTTGGTGGTCGGGTCATTGATCCATTTCGCAGCTTGCCTCGAGCCCGAGATGGTAGAAGCATTGATCCGTACTAAAGATTGGATAGTTGCATCTAGAAAAGGTGATAATTTTAATAGTTTGTTATCTTTTAGTTAGAAAAAGTTGTGTTTTTTTCTAATGTACCTTTATTACATTTTTGATTCTAAGAATAAAGTTGCATCTATCATCACGATTTGGAGGTTGTTGATACACTTGCTACTAATATGTTGATTCGTATTGCACTCTTCTTTTGTAAATGTTTTTATCTTTTTTCGTTACAAATTTGCTTCTAACTTAGTTTGACATATTAATTGGCGAATTGTAGGAAGAAGAAATAGCTAGTGATGACGAGCCATAGAGCGTGAAGGCACTTTGAGCGTTCAGTTGTTATCTGCTTGAGGCTATGAGCCTATACTATTGTTATTTTGTGTTCCTATTATGGCAAGATAAACTTATGTTATGTATGGTACTCCGTACTCGTAATCTCGTATGAACCTTTGTGTTCCTATTGTGGCTTGTATGAATTTACCACTTATGTATAATTTGTGTTTCTATTGTTCTCACTGCTTTCTTTTATTCTTCGTTTTGCTGAACCTTTGTGTTCCTATTGTTCCTATAATTAGCTTACAAAGTTTCTTGATGAGTATTGGTTTCACATTTTATATAAAACCAAGAGGCCGTTGTAACTTTATAAGCTTTTGGAACTGTAATCATCCGTACTATCCGCCTATATTATCCGTTTCCAAGCCGAATCCGTTACATATCCGTCCCAACGATACCGTATCGAAACTCCGAATATTCCAAATTCGTATTCGTATCCGGTCTTACCGTATTCGACTCCGAATCCGGAGAAAAAATGTGGGTTAGGATACAGTTTAAGCAATATCCATCCGAATCCGATCCGTTTTCACCCCTAGGTGCAGTGGCACACCAAGGAGGGAGGGGGTGCAAAGACGGCCGGTGGCGTGGAGCAAAGAAGAAAGCGGCGGCGACGCGGAGAAGCGACGGCGCCGACCGCTGGGGCACGGGAACGCAGGCACGACGCGGCTAGAGGCAGCGTTGGCGGCAGCAGCAGCAAGGCAACGGGGAAGGCGAGGCATGGCCGGAGAGGCGACAGCGCGCGCGAGTGGGGGGCGACAGCCTGCGGCAGGGTCAGCACGTGGGGAGTGAACGAGTTGGCCTCCTGCTCCTCCTGGCCTACTCTTATGGGGGCTGGGCCGACGCCGGCCGAGACTCCCTCCTCTCAGGTATTACATTCTATTAACTTGGTAGCACAAAGCTTCCAGAGTTGCTCATATTTCATACAAAACGACTGGTTTCACGAAACCAGAGCAGTACCTCGCAGGGTTACAGGGTAGGGCAATCAACCCTGAAGATATAGACAAAATTTCACGCGAGGCGTCGGGAGAGTTTTTGGGATTACAAAATGGATGGAACAAATACAGTTCCTCTCTTATTTCTACAGAGAGGACCAAAAAAAATGGCAGACAACACCACAGGGTAATTGCCATTTCTTTACATGAACAAATATGCTAGTATGACTTAGATACTTGTGGTCGCATCCCAAAGCCGAAGAAGCCCATTGCGACCACCACTGCATATTCTTTTCCTATCCAGGTCTGATGCTATACATCTCACCTATCACAAGGAAAATTGAGGATTTAACAATAGAACCTCCCAAAATGAAGGGAAAACACAACCATAATGTAATATTGATTTATTATAAGCATTCTCTTTAAATTCCAACACAATCTCTTCTCAGAAGAACATTAGAACATTTGTTCCACGATGAATTGATATACAACATAGCTAGCCACGATTCTATAGCCTTTAACATTCATGTATAACTCTTATCAAGCGTGATATAGTACAACTGTTAACCTCAGATCTTAAGCATACTACGAACCTATAATGATGCTTAGAAAAAAAATTACTTGATAGCACAAATCATATGTTGAGTATACTATGAATTTATCTATGGCCGGGCTTGGAAACAATTGATTCAGTAGAACAGTAGTCAACACAAGGCCATCATAGGAACATCATTGATAGT
Organism: Dendrocalamus sinicus; assembly: GCA_036346575.1. NCBI lineage: Eukaryota > Viridiplantae > Streptophyta > Magnoliopsida > Poales > Poaceae > Dendrocalamus > Dendrocalamus sinicus. Next base: position 28,136,162 of record CM070643.1, on the reverse strand, counting down.
GAGCAACTCAAGAGATGTATAATAATTACAGGTGGTACAGGCATTCTTTCTTTCTAGAATCACGCAGCTTTGCTTGTCAGAAACAGATTAAAAGAGGGGAAGACATCTATGTGTTGATCTTCTAATGCATCATTGAAACATGCAGCATGGTTCTATAATGCAGTGCACTACTTGGTACGATTGCAACAGAAATCAATACAGGGCTCTCATTGATCAACACTGGAAACATGTCAACAAGCAATGAACTAAACAAAGTAACAGAGTGAAAGTTAAAATGAGATGTATACCACTGTAGCAGTTTTCTGGGGAGTTCTGTAAAGTTGCCATCCTGCAACTTTTGATCCTGTATTTGAGAAACCCCCCAATCTTTCTTGCGGTCGATGGAAAAGAGACATAGAATTGTCAGCAGCACCAATTCCTAGCCAGTGATCACCGGCACTGATGGACAGAACCGATGCCGAGTGAAGCGTCAGATTCTTAATGCATCTTATTCCTCCTACAACAGAAAATGAAAATGCTTGAGTTCCAGTAATCCAGTTACAAGTTTACCACATCTTAAATTAGATTTCTTTGTTTTTTCATATACAGGTGCTAAATAATAAACTTTTATAGAAACTTCAAAACCATAACAGAATGTGATGATGCTACCATTGAACAGATGTCAGTTAATTGTAGACTAGCTGCTCACAAGTCATAAGTCACACAGATTAGATGAATAACTTGCAAAGTCTGAACACTAGCAGTCTACAATCCTTTTTAGCATTTTTCATGTTGATTTGATGTCCAAATTAGATATGCAGCCACAAAAGAATGCTCCATGATACAATGCATTGGTGCTAACCAAGGTTGTCAGGATTGTGATCATGAATCAAATTGGAGATGCTCAGATAGGATTGCATTGTAGGATCGAATCGTAGAATCTACGATCCGATCTGATTCTACCAAATATACATTTCTTCAAATATACCATGTATTTCAATGGTGATATCCTTTTGGAATTGTACTTTAAAGAACTTTATTTAAAAAATATATAGTCTAAATGAAAGATATGATGTTTTTTATACAAATAATAATATATATGAATGTATCGAAGGTGAAATTTTACAATTGGAAGGACATATACTAGTAAGTATTTATATTTAATTACTAGGATCAGTAGAATCAGGTAGGACAATATGTAAATTTTAATCATGCATGACCCTACAGTTTTTTGTAAAATTGTAAGAGTATTGAGATTCTACCAAATTAAGATCCTACATACGATCGAATCGGCCAACTAAAACTATCATCGTAAAATCTTAAGATTCCAAGACTCGAATCGAGATTCTGACAAACCTTGGTGCTAACTACAAGTACTGGTAACATGTCATTAAGTCAATGATACAATGCATTGATGCTAAACTGCAAGCTGCTAATACTAAATAACTTGCTCAGTCAATGGTACAGTGCATAGGTGCTAACTGTCAATACTACTAACATGGAGCTATTTCCAACTTTATGTGATTTTGCATCCATCATCGCATGGGTAATTGTTGGTACAATGTGGATCCTCAGCTATTATGCAAAGCCAGTGCTGCAACACGGTTCACTATATCTAGTCTCTACTCTCTACTGACAAATGGTATGTTTATCATGTGTACATATAAGGCACAAAAGCACAATTTTTCCTAAAAAAGGCACAACACAATAAATGCAGTAGAACAGCTGAAATTAATTTCACAATCACTAAGACCTCACCTTCATTCTCCCAAAATCGTATAAGCCCATCAGAGGAACCTGGCGTGTTAATTAAGGATCAGAGACATATGTGACATGAAGAGAATTCTTTAATATATACTTGATATGTTTTCGCAGAGCTCAGCTTGCCCTGTTTTAAAAATAAGCAACAGTCACATACCAGTGATAATTCCTTTATCTGAAGGTGAGTATTCAACACAGAGTATGGGGCCAGCATGGCATGCTAATACAGCATCACATGTTCCCCGGGTAAGAGACCACACCCTAGCCGTCCAATCATCACTCCCAGTTATTATGGTTTCCCCAGTCATCCTCATTGATCTTTAATCAACCAGAATTGTGTCAGCATCTGCAAATTACTGGTGGAAGTTGTTAGTCGCTGGACTCTTACTCTTGGTGATAGCAAGATCCTTACTCTCATGGAGAGGATGACACTAGGAGATGGGGCAAGTTTTCTTGTTTATTTCTCACACAATGCCATGCCAACCTGAGGGGTTGGGGATACAAATTTATAGGCTGAGAACCAGCCAAGCATATGCTACGATGCTATCCTAGATGCTGTCCTAAAGCGGTCAATATGCTGTCCTAAAGCAGATGCTGTCCTAAAAGCAGATGCTGTCCTAAAGCAGATGCTGTCCTAAAAGCAGATGCTGTCCTAAAGCAAAAGCAGATGCTGTCCTAAAAGCAGATGCTGTCCTAAAGCAGTCAAAAAAACAAAACTACCACAGCCCCACAAAGACCACAGTACAGAGACTTATTCATCATTCTCCCCCTAAGTCTTGTGCGTCGTTTTGTGGGAGGGTTGAACCAGCCTGATCTTGGAGCAGAGCTCAAGGAACTTGATCCTTCCAAGAGGCTTGGTGAGCAGATCCGCAAGCTGATCCGTGGTGTTGATGTAGCTTGCCTTGATGCTTCCTTCATCCAAGCACCTCGGATGAAATGGTACTTCACCCGGATGTGCTTGCTCGCTCATGAAAACGGGTTCTTTGCGTGGCTAGAGCGGACTTGTCGTCCACCCCGAGCTCCACCGCTTGATGTCCCCGCCGAGGAGATCACCAAGCGCCGAGCGAGCCGAGTGCTCGAGTCGGCGGTGGAAGCCGCTATGTACTCGGCCTCACACCGACAGGCCACCACCGCCGCTTGATCGATCGCCGATGAACGAGACACTTGCCGAGGAAGAAGAGAATCCCGCTTGTGCTCTTGCTTTGGTGTCAATGTCGCGCGCGTGGTCACCGCCGCCGCATTCGACGGCGTGCGCGCCAGACACCTCGGGTAATGGAGGCCGTGGTCAAGGGTCCCCGCAACGTAGCGGATGATCCTCTTCACCGCCGATGCTCGCCGTCGGCCGTTGCATGAACCGACTAACGAGCCGACGGAGAATGCCAAGTCCGGCCGTGTGTGGGCGAGGTAGCGAAGGCTCCCACAAGACACCGCAGATCGCGTAGCGCCCACCTCCTCCGTCGTCCGTCGCGGCTCGGCTTTCGCCTCTCCTCCATTGGGTGAGAGCTGGGTTGCGCCGCGGTGAGCCCAGCTAGCTCAACGACGCGCTTGGCGTGGCGATGCCGTCGAGCGTGATCCGGAATCATCCCGTGCACCTCGATCCCTAAGTAGAAGGAGAGAGACCCGTGTCACTCATCCGGAAGGTGGCCTTCATCTCTTCCTTGAATGCCGCCACCTCCGCATCCTTGGTGCCGTGATCACCAAGTCGCCGACGAGACACCACCGCCAGGCGTTGCCGCTTTGCCCCGCCAGATCGCACCTGCGTGTGCGCTCTGCTGGAACCCCATTTGCTTGAGGGTGGAGTCGGCCAGCGTTCCACGCCCTCGGTGCTCGTCGCAAGCCATGAGGGCCTTGCGCAGCGAGCACCTTGTTCTCCTTGCCGGGATCGCAAATCCGGCGCACGATGCACGAGACCTCCTCCTTCAAGTCGCCGTTAAGAAATGCCGACTTGACATCCATGTGATGAACACGCCACCTTCCCGGCGGCTAGCGCAGGAGGAGTCGCGACGGACTCCATCCGTGCGACGGCGCGGCGCCATCGGTCGACCCTCCCCGCCGCACGAAGCCTCGTGCCACCAAGCGAGCCTTGTGCTTGACGATGGCGCCGGCTTCATCCCTTCGGCTTGAACACCCACTTAAGGGTGATCGCGCGGTGGCCGGCAGAAGATCCGCCGCCCCACGCCCGGCTCGCCGGCGCCCATCTCTCGCTTCATCGCGACACGCCACGCCGCGTCTCTCCGCCTCGGCGAAGGAGCGGGGCTCGCCGTCGTCGCATGCCAAGTGCGCCCGCCTCGCGATCGCGCGCTGCGCCGATGGACGGCGGCTCGCCGAGGATGTTGTCCATGGTACGATAGCGCAGAGGCTCGTCGCCGTGGTAGGCGCGACGCGGTCCTCGTCGTGGGGGACGGAGTAGCGAACTCCACCATGCGCGCCTCATCGTGGGACCGGCTGTTGGGGCCGATTCGGTGGTGTGGCCGCGGTGCGGGAGAGCCGGTGGCCGGTGGTGAAGGGCGGGCGTGGCGTGCGAAGGTGGTGGAGCACTCGCCGGAGTTGGTGGCGAGCAAGGTGTCGAGGTGGACGAGCTCGGTGAAGACGAGCCGCTAGCTCCCGCTCTCGAAGTGGACGAGTCGACAACAAAGTCCCCGAGTCGAGGCCGAACCGCCGCCCACCGCCTTGTCCACGCCCGCCCGCCTTCATCGAACACGCGTCACGCGAGATGCGACGCTGTTGTGTGACAGGTCGAGGATGCGTAGGCCTTCGAGCCTCCGCGTAGCCGATGAACACTCCGAGTGCTCGCCGCCGAGCTTGCCGATGTGGCCAAGCTCCTTGGCGAACAAGAGGAGCCAAGACCCGCAAGTGGGAGACCGCCGGCTGCGCCATGCCAAGCCTCGTGACGGCGCCCGCTGCCGAGCGCCTTGGTAAGCGGCGGTTGAGGATGTAGACGGCCGTCACCACCGCTCTCCCGTAAGACACCGCATCCCCTGCTGAGGAGGGCCCGAGCCATCCCCACAACCGCCCGGTTGCGCGCCGACGACGCCGTTCTGCTGCGGTCAGCACGGCGCGGAGTAGTGGCGCCAATGCCTCATCGCCGCAAAGACGACGCGACGGCCGCCGTGGAATTCGCCGCCGTTGTCAGGCGCAACACGCAGCGACTGCGACCGCGCTCGCCTCGCAGGCGACTGCGGCGCTGATGGCGTCCGCCGCCTCGCCGCTTGCCGCCGAGGACCATCACCCACATGTAGCGGGAGAGGTCGCCGACGAGCGGCAGGAAGTAGCGTCGTCTCCGGTGTGGCGGTGTCACGGCCACACAAGTCCGTGCACGAGCTCGAGCCTCTCCTTGGCTCTAAACTCGCTCTTTGGGGAAAGGGAGTCGCCCGCGCCGTCAACACGCAGACGCCGCAGAGCCGCTCCACATGGTCAAGGCACCGCAGCCTCGCACCATTTCCGTGGCACCGAGCCGCCGTGGCCTCGAAGTGAAGGTGCCCAAAGCGCTCGTTATCGCCACGCCTCGTCGTCCGACGAGCCGCGAGACAGAGGGTTGTGCCACCTGACGTGAAGAGTGTAGAGTCGATTTGCGCCTCGTTACCTTGGCAAGGAGGCGGCGTCGAAGATCCCAAATCCGCGGCACCGTGCTCGATCTCGACACGCGAGCCGTTCTCATCCACCGTCCCAAGGCGATGATGGAGTTCCGCAGATCGGGATGTAGTAGGCGCCGTGAGCGGCCGGTGCTCGCCGATCTTGGCGGCGAAGACGACAGAGCCGACGCCTTGATCTCCACGGCGAGGCGTCGCCGAACTTGACGGTGCCTCGAACGCTCGAAGTCGAGCTCGGAGAAGAACTCCGCCGCCGGTCATGTGGTGGGTGGCGCGGTGTCGAGGCACCACCCGTCGGTCTTGTCATTGCCGGAATCGCCGCCGAGGAGGCGTGTGCTTTGGCTCGTCAAGGTGGAGGAGAGCCGCTCGGCCGGTGCCGCTGGAGGTAGTTCGATGCTCGCATGAGCAATGAACAGACCGGCCGCTCCTCCTCCTCCACTTGCGCGACGTGGGCACGGCCGCGTCGTGGTCGCCGACACTCCTTGGCCCAATGACCAAGCTTGCCGCATTGTGGCAAGAGTCATCTCGTCGCCGCTTTGCTTGCCAAAGATCGCCGCTGGCGCTTTGCGCGCTTGCGCGCTTGCCACTCTTGCGGCGCTTTGTCGTCGGAAGAAGGCTCCCTTCTTCTTGTCGCCTTGGCGGCATCCCACCGCTCCCGAGCGAGGAGGAGCTTCCGCCAATGGTGACGGTCCCGAGGGGCGCGTGGCTCATCGATGTCGGCGACCTTGAGGCGACCCAACCTCCTCGATGGTCATCGTGGAGAGGTCCAACAGAGACCCGATCGAGCGAGCCATGCGCTTGTACTTCTGGGACGCGGCGGAAGAGCTTCTCCACGCCTCTCTCCTCATTTGTAGGTGTCGCCACCGGCGCACCAACTTGCGCAATGAGTGTTGAGACGGAGAGCAAAGTCATCAACGTCTTCACGGCTTGAAGGCGTGTTCTCCCACTCCGCGCGTAGTGCTGCGGTGTAGACTTGCGCGCGCGGCCGCCGCCGCGCGCGTCTTTGCGGCGATGGCGTCCCAAGCCTCTTTGGCGATCCGCTTGTTGGTAGCGAATCGCATCTCGGGCGGATCTGCGGCGATGAGAGCATCCGGCGCCGCCGATCCCGGTCGTAGTCGACGTCGCCGTCACGGACCGCATCCCACATATGCCGCACTGGAGCTTCACCTCATCACCGCAGCCCACTCGACGTAGTTGGTCTTGGTGAGGTAGGCCACCCGCCGCCGGCCGACGCCCTCGACGATACTGGTACTCGTGGTGACCACGCATCGAACCGGGAGAGAGCGCGTTACTGTGAGGCCGCGCTCCGCCCACCCGACGCCCGCCGCGCGCGCGCCTCCTCGAGCGCCACCGCCGTGGCGCGCCTCTTCAGAGCGCCGCCGCGCGTCCGCGCTATGCTGGCTGCCGCCGCGCTCGTGGCGGCGTGCACGGCCGCCATCGCGCTGTTCGCCGCTTGCCGCTTCCCTCCTCTCTGAGGGTCCGCGCGCGCTGTCATCAACGAGCCGAGCTGCTGCTGCCGCGCGCAGAGCCTTGACCTCTGCTGCTGCCGCCGACGCTGTTGCATCTGCCGCCGCCGCCGCTTCCACTCTCCGCTGCCGCTGCCGCGCCCGCCGCCGCCGCCTTTGACGCCTTTTCCGCCGCGCGCGGCGTCTCGCCGCCGCTGCTGCTGCTGCTGCTGCTGCGACGAGCTCGGCCGTCACGACGCCGCATGCTCGAGGCGGCCGAAGCGCCGAGCGCCTGCGGACATGGCGCGCATCGGGTCGCATTGCGTGGAGAGAGGCTGCTTCGACGAGCCGCCGCCGTCTCCGAGAGAGTGAGCGGGACAGCCGAGCCGCCGCCGCATCTGGTCGGGCTGCCGCGAGGTCGAGAAGGAGATGAGCAGGAGATGCTCAGCTACAGGATACTAAGGCTCTGATACCACTTGTTAGTCGCTGGACTCTTACTCTTGGTGATAGCAAGATCCTTACTCTCATGGAGAGGATGACACTAGGAGATGGGGCAAGTTTTCTTGTTTATTTCTCACACAATGCCATGCCAACCTGAGGGGTTGGGGATACAAATTTATAGGCTGAGAACCAGCCAAGCATATGCTACGATGCTATCCTAGATGCTGTCCTAAAGCGGTCAATATGCTGTCCTAAAGCAGATGCTGTCCTAAAAGCAGATGTTGTCCTAAAGCAGATGCTGTCCTAAAAGCAGATGCTGTCCTAAAGCAAAAGCAGATGCTGTCCTAAAAGCAGATGCTGTCCTAAAGCAGTCAAAAACAAAAACTACCACAGCCCCACAAAGACCACAGTACAGAGACTTATTCATCAGAAGTCGCCAGCACACACACACACACAATCATTACCTTATCCACTTTGAATGCCCTTGAAGCTTGAACATCTGCTTACCGGAACGAATATCCCAGACATGTGCCACCCTGATGGAATAAACTTTTCAGCATAGACTGGGACCCAAGTTACCCAAGTAAAATTTAGATTAAAGCATTCAAAAACATTAAGTGAAAAAAAAGGTGCATACACATCTCTCCCAGCAGCTGCCAGAATTCCAGTGGAGTCATCGTATTCCATACAGAGAACTGCACTTTGACAACGACCCACAGTAGCGACACAAGTATCAGTCCGGAGTCCGGACATCCCACATCTTTACAGTACCATCATGAGATGCAGTAAGAACACGTTCTCCTGAGAGCATCCAGACAGAACTAACCTACATCAATGTCAATTGTGCATGATGCCATGAACATACTTAGTAAGGCTTGGCTATGGAGATATTGAAATGTTTAGTTTAGTACTATTGATAAAGATGCTGACCGGTGCCTTATGGCCCTTCAGTTCTTCCAAAAGCTTAAAAGTCTGCTTATCCCAGACTATGACAGATTGATCATCAGCTCCAGAAACTATTTTGCCACGATCTGAACTGATTGCTCGAATTGTCCTGCAAAATTGAAGAAAGTGAGCTACTGTAGTTAATCTAGACTGAATTTGGGTAGCTAAATTTAGCGGACCAAATTTGGGTAGCTAAATTTAGTGGACCAAGTTAAAGAACCTGGACAATCTAAATATCCCTAGAAAGAGACAACAAAAAGTACATCAATTCTTGAAGATCTATCTCAAGTCAGTTAAGTCCCAGAACAACTATGGATGTATCAGCCACAAACCACAAATCACGTTGCCAACACTTCATAATTAAAGGTGGTTCATCCAATTCATCTTACTGTTGTCCTATGATTCATAAACATCTTTGTGCAGCAGATCAAGTACAACATTCCCCATTTCCTCCCAGTACCTATGCATACATATTATTTTTTAAAATAAGAAAAAAATGTAAACTTCCTTATCCAATGCTGGGCCAAAAAAAAGAAACAAACAAAAGAAAAGGCTAGCATATTCCTTGGCTCATATAAACAGAATTTTAGCCACAGCAACCATGCATGACTGGCAAATATAATGGATGGAACCATTAAAAACAACCCCATGTACAATTGCATTTCTTGAACATGCGCATTTACAAGATGGTTCAAGTTGCATTGATGTAAAAGCTAAAAACAACCCCATGTACAATTGCATTTCTTGATAATGCGCATTTGCGACATGGTTCAAGTTGCATTGATGTAAAAGCCTCTCCAAATAACAGCAATTATGATACATGCTTGAACTAGTGAAGAGAGAGGTCAACTGTTTCTTTACATTTTTAAATTGTATCTCAGATGAGAAATTCTAGTTAGTTCATTAGACACACTGAACTACAATAGGATAAAAATTAAGTGATAATGCAATATTTCACGCAGCTGACTGTTAAATCAAGACTTGCTTCCAAGTACCCTATTTCATGGAGATTATTGTGCTGGCCTGTTGGGGCATTTGCACTGTGAGAAATAACAAGATATTTCGACATATTATGCCTTCTTTGGAGAGTTGGCGAGCTATCTTCAAATCAGAATTTGCCTTGGTTGTCCATGGAGCAAAAAAGAAGTATACTCCTTTTATTAGTTTCTGGCTAGACGATTTTGGTTAATTTGTGTGGTGTTTTTGCCAAGATCCAGGTACATAAGTTTACTTTTTTATCATTATTTAATATATTCACAGTAGGATCCTTTCCTTGTGTTTCGCCTCAAAAAAAATCTAGTAATTTGGATGACAGTTTGTACCTAGTATGCCCTTTAAGTGTTGCTCGAAGTTCAGAACCACGCAAACTTGGATCCCAAATTTTTACCTGTATACATAAACAATCACTCGATTTCCACATCAAAGACACATAAAAAGCAAAATTGCTGATTAAGAGATTTCATAGTAATGCAGGATAGCTATAAGCTGTAGAATGAAGGAATGGTCATAACATAACAAAATAACCATATAAACATGACAACACTATAACAACAAAGTCCAAATGAATAAGCTGTACACGAATTTGTGTTTAATTTAGAAAACAATAAGCATAGGCTTTGATATTGGTAAGATGAAGGTAATGAATAAGCATTATGCAGATGTTACTGAAATCCTCAACTAAGAAGCACTATTAACAGTCGCCAAATAAGTTTTACTTACAGTAGAACACCCACAACATTGCTAAACTTACAAAAATCATGGGTTGTAAAAGATAGATGTACATATTTTAGTAAGATATTATTGAAACAATGTCCAAAATAAAATTGCAAATATAGATAGTGCTACTCAGCATGATTCAGATCATGGCAGTAACCAGCCGATTACAATCCATACTGGCCCATTCTGTTTTTTCAAACTATGGCTAGTTTAAACGTGAATTTGAAATCCAATTCTTTTCTGGAAACAAGATGGAAACTGAGTGGTAGACAGCCAGTTCTCGTTTTCAAACCCAATTACAAGTTTTCAGAAACAAAATTGAGCAAGTTTTTTATTGTTTCCTCCAGTAAATTAGCCAGAAACCAACAACGTAAACAACAACAATCCACCAGCAGGCGTTATTTCAGTTTTGGCAGTCATTACGAACCTTGGAGCCTGGTGTATCTGACTATCTGTACCAATGTTCCAAATCCCACTGGTAACCAGCCGGTTACCAGCGGTTACCGGATTTCCCGGTCAGCTCCAGTAGGGAATATACCGTCCAAAATATCTAAAATGTAAATTTGAATTTTGTGACTGCGTAATGCACTTCGTAGATTGGTTTAGGCATTGTTTGTGGTAGATTAACTATTGTGTGAAGTAAAAATGCATGAATTATTGTCCTGCTCCTATGTACAACATGAGCTTTGGATTTTGTAGGCAATGTAGCCTTGGAGGCTACTGTTTTCGAGCGATTATGCCTTCCGCGTCTCCACCTCCCGTCATCCCTCCACCTCCTGGCGTTCCAACCCCCCAGAGCCCCACGCCGGCGTCCACTCCGGAGCCGGCGGCCACCACCGTCTCGGCTACGTCCCCTCTACGGCCATCCTCCTCGCCCTTCCTTGCGCCAGGAATTGCCTCACCTTCTCCTTCTCTTTCTGGCCGTTCCAAGGCTCAGCGTTGGTGTGATTCCAGCCCAACCCCTTCCTCCGGCGCTGCTTGTTCCAAGTTTTCTCCTCTGCCGAGCTGTCGTGAAGTTCTGGCTGCTCCTGTAGCTGCCAGACCTGTTTCTTCTCTGGCGGGGTGGACTCTGCCTCCGAAGGTTGTTGTGCGCCCTGAGCCGTGTCGCATGACCCAGGTTGTGCTCGACGTCAACGGTTGGGAAGTGGTTGAGTCCCGTCAAGCCCGCCGAAGGCGTCTCCGCCCTCCACGACGGCCTCGCCGTCCTGTCCCTGAGGATCTTCGGGGGAAGTGCTTCAACTGCCTGTCCTCGTCTCATCGTGTCGCTGCCTGCCGGAGCCGTACGCGCTGTCTCCTTTGTTTGGCGCTTGGACACCGCTCCGCCGGGTGCCCACGCAAGACGCATCGCCATGCGCACCGCCTCCGCCCCGTGTAGGTTGGTCTGGCGCCAGGTTGATCCTAGACCAGCTGTGGTGCCGCCGCCCTCGATGCCGGTTGATGGCAGCAGTGTTGCGCATGTTCCAATGGCTGGTGAAGGGCCTTCTAGTGGACGCCGCAAGAGGAAGCGTCGCCGGACTCGGCGGCGGCGTCCGAGGGGGCAATCTGATCCCTCCCCTTCCCTGCACGGTTCTGCCAGTGATGTTTCCAGGTCTAGGTCGCCATCTCCTGTGGTTTCTTGCGACACCGATGTTCTAGTTGAAGAAGTCAACGTGTGTCGAATAGCTCAATGCTTTTTGGCCCGTTCGGCCAGCTTGGCGGGAAAGGAAAGCGAGCTCAGCCGCGCCCTCGTTGTCACCATTGTGGGAGAGTGCTCCGGTGTCACCGTCGAGCTCCTCAAGTCGGCAATCGCCCAGAGGTTCGGTCTGGCTAAAGACTCGTTGGTCTTTCGACGCAACTCTCCGGCGAGTTTCATTCTCATTCTCCAAGATGAGGCGACTGCAGTTCGAGTCTACAACGATGGGCAACCTTTCGTCTCTGCTCCACTCAGACTCCATTTCAGGCGCTGGTCTCGTTTCTTCTGCTCCTCCGGCTCGCTCCTCGCCAGCGATGTTGAGGTCGCGATTAGCGGCATTCCGGCGCACGCCTGGGAGTTGGCGACGGCGGAGCTGCTGCTAGACGAATTCTGCCTCGTCCGAGAAATTCATTCGGACACGTTCAATCAGAGAGACGTCTTCCACCTGATGGCCTCATGCACGCGGCCGGATCTCATCCCAAAGTCTGTGGAGCTCCTGATCGAAGAGCCTCCACCCTCGGTCTGTGTTGGGGTGTTGGAGACGCGGGCCTTGTCCTACCCGATCGAGATCAAGTCTTCGGTCGTGACCAGTGCTTCGTCAGCTGATCCCTCCCCGCCTCCGGACGTCGACGACGAGGGCGACGACAATCAGCTCCGCCGGCGGGTTCATTCTCCTATCCTTCCGTTGCAGGTCCCGAGCTCCAATCTCGGCGGCGGGCATCGTGCTCCGGTCCTCTCCCGGCTGGGCTCTCGCCTAGTGGTAAATTACACGGCGCCCGAGGACTTTGGGCCCGGTGCGGCTCCCCAAGAGCCTTCACTGACCCTTAACGGTTCGGTACGCGTGGGGGTTATTGATGTTGGGGCGGCGGATGTCCCCTCGCATGCTCGAGGCTGCTCCATCGGCTCGGTGCCCCATGTGTCCGCAGCCTTCTTTGATTGCGTCTCGCCAAGCGATGGAGATCCACCTGCTACCCCTGAAGATCTTGTTGCTGCTGTAGCCCCACTTGATTGTGATTCTGCACTTGGGATTGCTGGGCCACCTACTGGGCTGGACCTTGTTTTGCCTTCCCTGCGCTCGGAGGTTGAGTCACCATTGCTGACTTCCTTGGAAGCTGGGACTGCTGCAGCTCCTGCTGGGCTTAGTGTTGTTGTTGACCCTTCAATTTTGGAATCTTCCCGCCCACTTGAAGTTGATCAGAACCTAGCGCCTGCTGCGGCTCTTCGTCACCCTCCGGTGTCTGATCCTGATCGTTTTGCTAAACATCTGAGGCGCTTCTCCAAGTCCAAGGTCTACTCAAGACGGCGTCGGAGGAATATTTCATCACCTTCTTGTACCCAGTCGCCTGGGCCTAGGGCTGACCCTTCTCGTTCCTCTGCTAAGCTTTTTGTGGAGAAACTGTCCAAGAAAACTTGCAAGTTTTTGCCAGCTCCGGGCAACTCAAGGAGGAAGTCAAGAGCTTTTGCATCTTTTGCTCCTCCGCGTCGTAGCCGTCGCTTGGCCGGCGTTGGAGTGGAGATGCCAACTGTTCGGGATCAGACAAGAATAAAGAAGAAGGTGTTGCGAGCTTTGCACATTATTGAAGAAGAGGAGGGTATTGATCAGCAAAGTTTGGATGAATATGCCAAAATTTTTGCTCAACCTCTCAGTGCAGAACACATCCAAGCTTTGGCTGCCTTGTTCGGTTGGTCTCCGCCTGATTCGGAGGCTCTAGTGTCCTGATTTTCAGGGTTGGTTTTATTTTTGTCAGGTTGTGTCTGTCTGTTTTCTGATGATTCCATCCAAAATTCTCTCCTGGAATGTGAGGGGTTTAAATTCCAAAGCCCGTCAAGACTCTGTTCGGGCTTTTGTTGATTCCATTCGAGCTGATATTGTGTGCTTTCAAGAGACAAAGATGGCTGCTGTTTCCCGGCAGTTGTTGCTTTCCTTCCTTGGTTCAGATTTTGACAACTTCATTGAGCTGCCAGCGGAAGGAGCAAGCGGTGGGATTCTTGTGGCTTGGCGCCATGGTCTTGGCCCTGCGCGATGCACAAGAGTCGATTCCCATAGTGTTTCCATCCTTTTTTCTTCCGACCTAGGCCATGATTGGTGGCTTACCTGCGTCTATGGTCCGCAAGGAATTGACAACAAGATCCTCTTCCTTCAGGAGATAAGGGACGTTCGGGCGGCCTGCCAAGGTCCTTGGGTTGTGCTTGGAGATTTTAATTTGATATATATGTTAGAGGACAAGAATAACAGTAATCTGGATCGTGCTATGATGGGGAGATTTCGAAGGTTGATCAATGACCTCGCTTTAAAGGATCTGCCGCTGCATGGTCGCAAATTCACTTGGTCAAATCGGCATGACCCCCCTACTTTGGTACGGCTGGACAGAGTGTTTTGCTCCTTGGATTGGGAGGTTCTGCACCCAAATTGTTTGCTGCAGAGCAGCGCCACTGAGGATTCAGATCACTGCCCACTTATCCTTGGCTTGCACAATATTAAGGCCGGCTTGAGGAGGTTCCATTTTGAGTCCTTCTGGCCGAAGATAGATGGTTTCCAAGATACAGTGGAGGCAGCTTGGCAGTCAGTTCAACGCAGTTCATGTCCCTTCGATACTTTGGCAAGAAAGTTGAAAGCCACCAGTTCTAGATTGCATAGTTGGAGCGAAAGAAAGGTAGGACATATTGACTCTCAAGTCTCAACTTGCCTTGGCCAGAGAACTTCTCCATCAGCTGGAAATAGCTCAGGATGGTAGAGTATTGTTGCATGCTGAAGTTTGGCTTAAAAACCAACTCAAGAAGCATACTCTAGCCCTTTCCTCTCTCAAGAGATCGATTGCACGGAGTCGCTCTCGCATTTCATGGCTTAAAGAGGGGGATGCTAATACAGCGTTTTTCCACCTTCATGCTCGCCATCGGAAGCAGAAAAACTTCATAGCCAAGCTTGTCGACGGCGATCAAGTGCTAACTACTCATGAAGAAAAAGAGAGGGCTGTTGCTGATTTTTATCAGGGATTGCTTGGTTCCAGTTCAGACCGTGAGTTCTCAATTAATCTTGATGAGCTTAACATTCCAGCTTTTGACCTCTCTTGTTTGGATGCCCCCTTTTCCGAAGAGGAAGTTTGGATAACAGTTTCAGGACTACCCTCGGACAAAGCCCCGGGTCCGGATGGGTTCACAAGGTGTTTCTATCAGTTTTGTTGGCCTCTCATAAAGGATGACATCATGATGGCAATCTCAGCTGTTTGGAGCCGTAAATTTCGTAACTTCGAGTTGCTTAACGCTGCCTATATCAGTCTCTTGCCAAAGAAGATGGATGCCACTAATGTCAAGGACTTCCGGCCCATTAGTCTTGTTCACAGCTTTGCTAAACTCCTCACCAAGGTTATTGCCAACAGATTGGCAGGTCGGTTGCATGAACTAGTGACACATAACCAAAGCGCATTTATTAAGGGGAGATTCATTCAGGATAACTTTATGCTTGTGCAGCTTTTGGCCAGATTCCTTCATCAACAAAAGCAGCCTAGCATCCTTCTCAAGTTAGATATTTCTAAGGCTTTTGATTCAGTGGCTTGGAGCTTTTTGTTGGAGGTTCTTCAAAAGTTGGGTTTTAGTGTCATTTGGCGAGATATTCTCTGTGGTTTATTGTCCTCTTCATCCACTCAAGTCCTCCTGAATGGGGTTCCAGGTGAGGTTATTCCTCATCGGAGAGGGCTGAGACAAGGCGACCCTCTCTCACCGATGCTCTTCATTCTAGTCATTTTTTTCTCGAAAACGCAGGAGAGCTGAGCTTCATTATATTAAGGAAAAAGGGACGAGAACCCAGTTACAACACACACCACAAATGAAACACTTAAAAGAAACAATCGCGCCAATAAAAACAAAGACAAAAAACGACCCTTCTAAAAACAGCAATCAAGACCTGTCCATGGGGGTAATCAAGAAGGAGATTCCTCTAGCCCCTGCCATAGACCATAGACGACGCTCATCCCCTGCCACGATCAGGGCTTGAGAAACACTAGGAGTCATACTATTCGACTCTTATGGATTATGGAATAGAGTACCGGTATTTTATCGGAATCCATACATAAATTGTATTCGTTTATTCTTAGACAGTGAATTTAATATGATTAGTACTTTTTGGGTTAAACCAGGCCCCTTCCATTTTGTAGTTCCAACTTTGTTACCATCAAACAAACAACGGTTCCGGTGGTTCCATATGATCCAAGCGCCCAATATGATCAGAGAGTTGAGCCCATGTTGGACCATACCACTGGTTGCTTCATTGACTCTCTCCCACCAAGCGTCAAAGAATTGATCCGAAGGTTGAGGAGCAAGAGAGTGAAGCCCGACCTGCCTAAGGAAGATGTACCAAAATTGTCGAGCAAAGACACAGGAAGTGAGGAGGTGATTGATATTTTCTTCTTCCTGGTCACATAATAGGCAATACTCAGGTTTAGGCAGTCCCCGCTTCGCAAGACGATCCGCCGTCCAGCATCGATTATGAGCGACCAACCACAAAAAGAAATGACATTTAGCAGGTGCCCAAGTTCTCCAAATTCTCTCCCAAGGCCTGAACTGAATAGCACCTATAAAAAGGCTCTCATAAGCAGATTTGGCCGAGTATTGCCCACTCGAAGAGAATTGCCAGATGTGTTTGTCTTCGACATCAACTTGCATTGTGAAATCCAACAAGAGATCCCAAAGATGCAAGTAATCAATTAAAACTCCCACTGAAAGTGCTCCCTGTAAATCTGAAACCCAAGTTCGGTTTGAGAGGCCTTCTTGAACAGTACATCTCTGAATTTTTTTCTTTTGAATTACAGCAAATAAGCGGGGAGCCAAATCAGCAATGCATTGCCCATGAATCCAACGATCAGTCCAAAATAAAGTTCGTGAGCCATCACCTATTTCTGTTTTGAGGGCGATCGAGAAGAAGGCTTGGACTTGCGCAGGTACTTGTATAGGCAGAGTTGCCCAAGGGCGATGAGGCTCCGTTTTTTGCAGCCACACCCATCTCATTCTCAGCGCCCAAATCATATTCTTGAGATCAGAGATACCAAGGCCTCCAAGCTGTATTGGCAAGCAAACTGTACTCCATGTCACAAGGCAATGGCCACCTTGCGCTTCCTTGCGACCTCGCCACACATAGCCACGATGAATTTTATCCACTGCTCGGATGGCCCACTGAGGAAAATCCACAGCCATAACTAGATAAATCAGCATCCCAGTTAGAACGAATTGAACCTGTACCTTTCTTCCTGCACGCGTCATGAGGTCTGCCTTCCATCCTGGCAGTTGATCGGCAATTCTATCAATGATAGGTTGGAAGTGCTCCTTCTTAAGCTTTGTTAGGGAGAGCGGCAGGCCAAGATACTTGCAGGGGAAAACTGAAATATCACAGGGGAGCAATTGGTGCAGCGTGTCAAGCTCGGATTCACCACATCTAATTGGCAACACATTGCTCTTTTGCAGGTTCGCCTTGAGTCCAGAAGAATCCCCAAATAATTGCAGCATATCCAAAGTGATAGCGATGTCGGCAGCCTCTGGACGGAGAAACATCACCACATCATCTGCATATAGAGATATCCGGTGCTGGATTACACGCTGTGAGAGCGGCTGTAGCAGCCCTTCGTCAGCCGCCTTTGACACCAAGTGCCCAAGTATATCCATAACCAAAATGAAGAGCATCGGCGATAAGGGATCTCCTTGTCGCAATCCACGCCTATGATAGATACGATTACCAGGAATTCCATTTAAAAGAACCTGAGTGGATGAAGTGAAGAGCAGCCCACTGACCAAGTCTCGCCAAACTTGCCCGAAACCCAGCTGCTGCAGCACTTCAAGCAGGAAAGGCCAAGCTACACTATCAAAAGCTTTGGAGATGTCAAGTTTTAATAGGAAACGCGGCAATTTTTGTTGATGAAAAAATCTTGCCGTCTGCTGTACCAGCATGAAGTTGTCTTGAATAAACCGACCCTTAATGAAAGCACTTTGGTTAGGAGATACCAAGTGTTGCAGCCGACTTGCCAATCTATTGGCCATCATTTTAGTGATCAGCTTGGCAATGCTATGCACCAAACTTATGGGCCTGAAATCTTTGGGGTGCTCAGCAATTTCTTTTTTAGGGAGGAGGGTAATGTAAGCTGTGTTTAGAGAGCTAAAACCCATAAAATTTCTGTTCCACACAGCCGAGACCACTGCCATGATGTCCTGTTTTATGATTGGCCAGCAAACCTTATAGAAACGACCGGTGAACCCATCGGGGCCCGGGGCTTTATCCGGTGGTAACTGCTTGATAGTATCCATTACTTCTTCCACCGAGAATGGCAAGTCTAGGTCGGCAAGATCATGCGATTGTATGCCCACTTCTGCGAGGTTGATGGATGTGTTGAGCCATGGATTCTAGTCATGGATGTGTTGAGCCATATTTTCTCCAAGGCTTCTGAGGCAGGCTTGTTGCAGCCCCTATCTTCTCGGGCAATTCAACATAGAATCTCCATCTATGCGGATGATGTGGTGATTTTCCTCCGACCCACTGCCAGTGATATTGATCTCTCTCTTGATTTGCTCAACTTGTTTGGTGAAGCTTCGGGTTGAAAACAAATGTGCAAAAAGTAATGCCTTCCCATCTGATTGCACCGAGAGGGACTTCAACATTTTACAGGAACACCTTCCTTGTGGGCTGCTTGTTTTTCCTTGCAAATATCTCGGAGTGCCGCTCTCCTTGAAAAAATTATCCAAAAACCAGATTATGCCTTATATTGGTCGAATCGCTGACCGTCTGCCAGGATGGAAGGCGGACCTATTGACTAAGGAAGGCCGAAGAATTTTGGTACAACATGTGCTCACTTCCATGATAGTTTATCTTGCCATGGCTATCGATCTCCCTCCTTGGACTATCAAGGCAATTGACAAAATTAGAAGAAGTTTCCTGTGGCGAGGAAGAAAGGATGCAAAAGGCGGCCATTGCTTAGTGGCTTGGCCGAAGGTGTGCCTCCCTAAAGTACTTGGAGGGCTTGGTATCTCCAATCTGCGGACTCTTGGTCGGGCTCTTAGGTTGAGGTGGTTGTGGCTTCAAAGGTGGATCCTTCATGTCCACAGGGTGTTTTTCAGATTCGTGTTCATAAAAATATTCGGGCTTTCTTCTCTATAGCGATTATCTCTCGTGTGGGAAATGGTGCAAGGACTCTCTTTGGGGTGATAGATGGATTGATGGTGCGAGTGGGCGATATTGCACCCCAAGTGGTTGCGCCATCGCCCAAACGTAGAGTCAATAGAAGGACGATGCTTGAAGCTCTCAACGACCAATCTTGGCTCTCGGACATTCAAGGGGCACTAACGGTGGGGTTATTTCGAGGTTCTTGGCCTCAGGACGCCATCTCAAGTGTGTCGCCTGCAAGGAGGTGGAAGACTCCATGCCCGGCGCTTCTCTGGTGATGGTATTTATTCACCTAAATCGACTACGATGCACTTCTTCAGAGGACGATCACCTTCGGCCCGGAGAGAATCGGAAGTCGTGGGCACTGGAAGTGTCGTTTCTTTATGTGGTTAGTCGCCGACAGTGTTGGACGGCGGATCGGCTTGCAAGGCGTGGTCTCCCCATCCTCCAAGCGCCCACATTGTGATCAAGCTCGAAAGCATTAACCACTGCCATCGTCCCGTGTCTTTGCACAGGAATTCTGGTTCTCTCTTCGCGAAATGTTGGGTTGTAGCATCTCTGTCATGAGAAATTGAGGAGTCTTTTGATGGCTGGTGGGATAGGATTTCCAAGGAGGTTGTTGATGTTATGCGGAAGGGGCTCAATTCCCTCGTGATCTTGGGCACTTGGACTTTGTGGAATCATCGCAATAAGTGTGTCTTTGATGGTGCTGCTCCTAGTGTTGCTCGTGCGTTGATATTAGCTGTAGAGGAGTTGCATTTTTGGGATTTGGCCGGGGCGCGAGGTATCTCACCTCCTTGCACTAGTGCCTCCTGAAGGATGATTTGTCAAAGTTAGTTTTTCTGGTCGGCATTTGTGTTTTTGTGGCGCGCTTGTTTTAGGAACCTAAGTGTGTTGGTGGTGTGTGTGGTGTCGTAAGGGTTCTTTCCCCCTTTTTTCTTCTATATATAATGATACGCAGCTCTCCTGCATGTTCGAGAAAAAAAATATAGCCTTGGAGGCATAAAAAATACATGAATTTTGTAGGCACTGTAGCCTTGGAGGCTTCACTACACATAGTCAAGCTAGCAAGGAGCAATTTCTATGTACAACATGAGCCTTGTTACTTCATTAAACACTTTCTAATTAATATTTGCATTATTCCGATTTCTAATTATCAATAACTGGTTTTCCACTTGTTTTTCCGGTTTTTTCCCGTTACCGGACCGGTTACCTGTCCTAAACTACACCAGTTCAAATTCTAGTTTGGCAAAATTCAGCGGGATTTGGTCTAGTTCCAATAGTTCTAACCTTGATCTGTACACAGAAAAGGTTGGTGGCACAAAAGGGCTTCAAACTATGTTCCTCAACAAATTCAAGTACTCTTTATTACAGGGAAATGCCAGTCTTTCTCAGCAAACGCACAAAGTAAACCCATATCTGGTGACTGGTATTATTGAAAGCACCATGATTAATGCAAAGTGTTCCTAATTTGCCTAGCAATTCTTATTTTAAATTTTAATAATAACGCATCTGCATTTTCCTTGCAAAACTTTTCCATTTAATGTTGGCAAAATTTGCAGAGTACATAATGAAGGCGATTAGGGTTAATGGATTGATGCTTGATTCCTTAACATAACAGAGGCACCAATACAAGGTATATATGGGCAAGGGTTAGGGTTAGGTCTAACAGAGGGAGACCATCACGAAACCCTAACAAACACCCCGCAACCCTAACAAACACCCCGCAACCCTAACAGTAAAGTGACCGAGGCACATGGGCCTTAACGGCTATGCATACACCTATGCGCTTGTCTAACACCCCCGCGATCGGGCGTCGCACGCACGCGTTGATGGACCGAAATTCTGAAAAAGCGCCGGCGGACCCTTGGTGAAGATGTCGCGATACTTGTGAGGTCGTTCAAGACGTGAAGGACGCGACAAAGACTAATGGCGACACGCCCGAACAAAATGAAGATCAATCTCAATATGTTTGGTGCGTTGGTGCTGAACCGGTTGGATGACATGTAGACGGCGATGTTGTCGCGAGACACCAAGGTAGCCTTTGTGGGCGGGAGTGGAGCTCGCATAAGAGTTGGCGCAGCCATGATGCCTCGGCCACGGCATTAGCCACACCGCGGTACTCGGCTTGGCTATTTGGATCGGAGACGGTGTTCGGCGTTTGGAGGACCAGAGACAAGGTCATTCGAGGAACACCGCATAGCCCGAGTGGATTTGCGAGTGTCCGGCAGCCGCCCGATCGACGTCGAGTAGGCAACCGAGTCCAAGCTGTCTTTGAAGGTCGGGCGAGCGGCCCAAGGTGAAGAGTGCCACGAAGATACCGCAGATACGCTTCAAAGCGGCAAGACGAGGCTCCCGAGGATCGTGCATGTGAAGGCGCACTTGGACGGCGTAGGAGATGTCCGGACGTGTGAAGGTGAGATATCAAGAGCACCACCAAACTCGATGAGAACGCTCGCGTGTCGAGATCGAGCACGGTGCCGCGGATTTGGGATCTTCGACGCCGCCTCCTTGCCAAGGTAACGAGGCGCAAATCGACTCTACACTCTTCACGTGCGGTGGCACAACCCCTCGTCTCGCGGCTCGTCGGGACGACGAGGCGTGGCGCGGCACGAGCGCTGGGCACCTTCACTTCGAGGCCACAGGCGGCTCGGTGCCACGGAAATGGTGCGAGGCTCGCCGTGCCTTGACCATGTGGAGCGGCTCTGCGACGTCTGCGTGTTGACGGCGCAGGCGACTCCTTTCCCAAAGAAGAAGTTTAGAGCCAAGGAGAGGCTCGAGCTCGTGCGGGACTTGTGTGGCTCCGTGACACCGCCACACGGGAGACGACGCTACTTCCTGCCGCTCGTCGGCGACCTCTCCGCTACATGTGGTGATGGTCCTCGGCGACAAGAGAGGTCTGCGGACGCCATCAGCGCACGCAGTCGCTGCGGAGGCGAGCGCGGTCGCAGTCTGCGCGTGTTGCGCCTGACAACGGCGGCGAATTCACGGCGGTGGTCGCGTCATCTTTGCGGCGATGAGGGCATTCGGCGCCACTCTCCGCGCCGTCTGACCGCAGTGAGCAGCGTCGCCGAGCAGCGCAACCGAGGCGGTTGTGGGATGGCTCGCCCTCCTCGCGAGGGGATGCCGGTGTCTTCGGGAGAGCGGTGGCGAGTGCCGTCTACATCCTCAACCGCTCGCCTACCAAGGCGCCGACAGCGGGGCCGTCGAGGCTGGCATGGGCGCAAGCCGGCGGTCTCCCACTTGCGGGTCTTGGCTCCCTCGCGTTCGCCAAGGAGCTTGGCCACATCGGCAAGCTCGGCAGCGAGCACTCGGGAGTGTTCATCGGCCACGCGAGGGCTCGAAGGCCTACCGCATCCTCGACCTGTCACACGTCAGCGCCCGCATCTCGCGTGACGCCGTGTTCGACGGCGGCGAGGCCGACGGGACAAGGCGGTGGACGATGGTTCGCCTCGACTCGTGGACTTTGTTGTCGACACGCCCACTTCGAGAGAGCCGGGAGCTAGCGGCTCGTCTTCACCGAGCTCGCCCACTCGACACCTTGCTCGCCACCGCCTCGGCGAGTGCTCCACCGCCTTCGCACGCCACGCCCACCCTTCACCACCGGCCACCACTCTCCCGCACCGCCGCCACACCACCGAATCGCCCCGGCGGCCGGTCCTCGATGAGGAGCGCATGGTGGAGTTCGCTACTCCGTCCCACGACGAGGACGCGCCGACGCCTACCACGACGCAGCGAGCCTCGCGCTTATCGCACCATGGACAACATCCTCGCGAGCTACCCGCCCTGGATTGGCGCAGCGCGATCGCGAGGCGGAGTCGCACTTGGCATGCGACGACGGCGAGCCCCGCTCCTTCGCCGAGGCGGAGGAGACGCGCGTGGCGTGTCGCGATGAAGCGTGAGATGGACGCCGCCGAGCGTAACCGACGTGGAGCCGGGCGGATCTTCCGCCGGCCACCGCGCGATCACCCTTAAGTGGGTGTTCAAGGCCGGCGGGATGGAAGGCGCCATCGTCAAGCACAAGGCTCGCTTGGTGGCACGAGCCGTCGCGGCGGGAGGGGGTCGACCGATGACGCCGCACCCGTCGCGCGGATGGAGTCCGTGGCGACTCCTCCTGCGCTAGCCGCCCAGAAAAGGTGGCGTGTTCATCACATGGATGTCAAGTCGGCATTTCTTAACCGCGACTTGAAGGAGGAGGTCTCGTGCATCACCACGGGATTTGCGATCCGGCAAGGAGGCAGGTGCTCGCTGCGCAAGGCCTCTATGGCTTACGACAGCACCGAGGGCGTGGAACGCTGTGGACTCCACCTCAAGCAAACGGGTTCCAGCAGAGCGCACACGCAGGTGCGATCTCACCGGCGGGGCAAAGCGCGCAACGCCTGGCGGCGGGTGTCTCACGCCGACGACTTGGTGATCACGGCACCAAGGATGCGGAGGTGGCGGCATTCAAGGAAGAGATGAAGGCCACCTTCGGATGAGTGACACGGGTCTCTCCTTCTACTTAGGATCGAGGTGCACCAGATGATTAGGGATCACGCCGGCTGCATCGCCACGCCAAGCGCGTCGTTGAGCTAGCTGGGCTCACCGATCGCAACCCGCCTCTCACCCAATGGAGAGAGGTCAAGCCGAGCCGCGACAAAGACGACGGAGGAGGTGGACGCCACGCAGCACGGCGTCTTGTGGGGAGCCTTCGCTACCTCGCCCACACACGCATCGACTTGGCATTCTCCGTCGGCCACGTTAGTCGTTTCATGCAACGGCCGACGACGAGCATCGGCAGTCGTGAAGAGGATCATCCGCTACGTTGCGGGGACTCTTGACCACGGCCTCCATTACCCGAGGTGTCGCCGCGGCACGCCGTCGAATGCGGCGACAGCGACCACGCGGCGACATCGACACCAAAGAAGAGCACAAGCGGATTCTCTTCTTCCCGGCAAGTGTCTCGTTCATCGGCGATCGATCAAGCGGCGGTGGTGGCCTGTCACGGTGTGGCCGAGTACATAGCGGCTTCCACCGCTCGACTCGAGCACTCGCTCGCTCGATCGCTTGGTGATCTCTCGGCGGGGACATCGGCGGTGGAGCTCGGGGTGGACAAAGAAGTCCGCTCTAGCCACGCAAAGAACCCCGTTTTTCATGAGCGAGCAAGCACATCCGGGTGAAGTATCATTTCATCCGAGGTCGCTGGATGAAGGAAGCATCAAGGCAAGCTACATCAACACCACGGATCGGCTTGCGGATCCGCTCACCAAGCCTCTTGGAAGGATCAAGTTCCTTGAGCTCGCTCCAAGATCGGGATGGTTCAACCCTCCCACAAGACGACGCACAAGACTTAGGGGAGAATGATGGATAAGTCTCTGCATCTTGTGGTCTTTGTGGGTTGTGGTAGTTTTGTTTTTGATCGCTTTAGGACAGCATCGCTTTTAGGACAAAGACATCTGCTTTTGCTTTAGGACAGCATTCGCTTAGGACAACATCGCTTTAGGACACATATTGACCGCTTTAGGACAGCATCTAGGATAGCATCGTAGCATATGCTTGGTGGTTCTCGACCTATAAATTTGTATCCCCAACCCCTCGAGTTGGTATGGCATTGTGTGAGAAATAAACAAGAAAATTGCCCCATCTCCTAGTGTCATCCTCTCCATGAGAGTAAAGATCTTGCTATCACCAAGAGCAAGAGTCCAGCGACTAACAATCCGGATGAGAGGAATCCTCGAATCCGGAGGGCTGAACGCAGTAAACTGTCTCATCAAGGGTGCCATGGAGGAAGGCATTCTTCACATCAAGCTGTCGAATAGGCGATTGCCATGGAGATGGCTAGTGAAAGAACAGTCCTCACGGTAGCTGGTTTGACGACAGGGCTGAAGGTTTCTGAGAAATCCACACCGGGGCGCCGTGTGAAGCCGCGGAGGACCCAGCGAGCTTTGTAGCGCTCCGGTGAACCATCGGCTTGGAACTTGTGCTTGAAGATCCACTTGCCGATCACTACATTCGCGCCGGGAGGCGCGAACAAGATCCCAAGTGGTGTTCTGGAGAAGGGCAGCATGCTCATCCAGCATGGCAGCGCGCCAGTTCGGGTCGGCAAGAGCGGCCCGGTATGTCCTCGGAATAGGAGACAGCAGCGCGGTGTGGAACACAGCAGGTTGCCGAAGCCGTGTTCGCCACAGTGGTCATGGGTGTTGATTGACCACGGGAACAAACAACGCGCCGTTGGAAGGCGCGCAGGCTGCTGAGGCGCCGCGCCGAGATGAATCAATGCGCGGCGGCCATACACCTAGGTGACGAGCCGGGGGGCTGCTGGAGGCGCTGGACGGCGACCATACACCTGGGTGATGACTCGAGCCAGCGGAGGGAGCTGGGCAGCCGCTCGAGGAGGTGTAGAGGACGCCGGGGCAGCCGCACATGGCTGTGTGAAAGACGCCGAAGCAGCCGCACGTGGCTGTGCGGGCGTCGAGAGTGTTGGTGACGGCGAGGTAGGAGCCAGTGGGGACGCATCGGGTTGTACTGCCGCATCCGCAGCAGAAGAGCGAGGAGCCGCGATGGTGATCTGCGAGCAAAGGAGACCAAGTCCGCCTATAGCGCGAGCGGTGTTAGTGAAGGTGTCTAAAAACTCGAAGTCCGCGGTGGATGGGGTGTCAGGCTGCTCGGCAAAGGAAAGGAGGACTCGTCAAAGATCACATGGCGGGAGATGATGATCTTGTTGGAGTTTATATCTAAGCAATGGTATCCTTTATGATGAGCGAGTAGCGAGGAAGACACATGAAGTGGAGCGCGGGCGAGTTTGTGGGCAGCGATGGCGGACAAGTTGGGGTAGCATCGACAACCGAAGACGCGAGATGGTCATACGCAGTGGAGAGCCTAGCAAGGCTTCATGAGGCGCACGGAATGCGGCGTTTTGGTTGGTAGGATGTTGAGTAGAATGGTGGCGGTGTTCAGAGCCTCGACCCAATACCGAGGAGGAAGACAAGCTTGGATGAGGAGAGACCGAACCACATTGTTGAGAGAGCGGATGGCTCGCTCAGCCTTCCCATTCTGAGCAGAGGTGTAAGGGCACGACATTCGGAGGTGAGTGCCGTGGGTGAGGAAGAAGGTGCGGGTGCTGGAGTTGTCAAACTCGCGCCCATTGTCGCATTGGACAGCCTTGATGGTGTGGCCAAACTGGGTGGAAACAAGAGCAAAGAAATTAGATAGAGTGGAAAAGGTGTCAGACTTGAGACGTAAAGGAAATGTCCATATAAAATGTGAGCAATCATCGAGAATAACCAAATAATATTTGAAACCCGAGACACTGGGAATTGGTGAGGTCCATAAGTCACAGATGTATGAGTTCAAAGATGTGGGAGGCTCGAGATCTTGACATAGGGAAAGGAGACGAACATGGCGCTTGAGCCGACACGCATGACATGAAGAGGTTCTAATTTCTTTATTACACTCATGAGTTTGGACAAAGTCTCAAATCCAGATGGCCAGAGACGACGATGCCATAGAGTGGACGCAGGTGTGGTGGCGAGATGTGCGGCGGAGGTGATGACGCGGGAGGAGCGAAGAGGTACAACGGCCGGAACTATTGCACTGGTGATCACTCTCGAAAGCGGATCCTTCACGTAAGAACAACCAGGTCAAATTCAACGAGCGATTGTTGTCGGAAGTGAGCGCGTCGACGGAGATGAGGTTCTTAATGAGACCAGGGAAACAAGAACATTATGAAGACATAAGGAGCGGGAAGGTGAGTCATGTGCGATGGAGGTGACGGGAAGTAAAGAACCATTACCGACAACAATGGAAGGTGGAATAGGATACCGCGGGAAGAAGTATGGGAGAGTATCGGCGTCGAGGTCATGTGCGAGTGGCGCGGTGTCGAAGATCCGGTCGAGTTCGAGGCGAGTCACGACATGGTGTTGAACGAGAAGCCGGCGCTGAGAGTCCCTGGGAGGCATGCCACCATGGGATGGTAGTAGCCGGAGGAGCAATCCATCGCCTCGGCACCGGCCACAAGGCTGCGGCGCAGAGGTGCGAGGGCGGCAGGGGACGAGCAACCGGCAGAGGAGCGAGGGAGGGCGATTCGGGCCACATCCGATGGAACCGGACCAAGGCTTGTAGAAAGGCGGGCCACGAGCCTCCCGATGGAAAGCGCGCTGGTGTCTTCTTCTTTGTGTAGAAGGCGGGACCAGTGCGGCGCGCTGCATCGCCGCTTTGCCCTTGCCACCGCCTGCGAGCCGCGCTTGTCGCCTTGTTGAAGTTCCGGAGTTTGCGGGAGGCTGGCTTTGTGGTGGGACGGGCTTGATAGGTTGCTGATGAAGAGGACCAGTAGTGCCGCCAGCGCCAGAAACAAGAAGGGCGGTAGGTGAAGGCGCTGAGCGATGAGCCATGTTGAGTTCTTCAAGCAGCAGGTCGTTCCGGGCTTCCAGGAAGGAGGGGAACGGGCGCCCACGCTGGAGGTGCATGCCGATGGAGGCGAAGCGCTCGTTGAGGCCGCGGATGAGGTTGAGGACGAGCGTGCGATCAGTGACGACCTCACCCAAGTCGCCCAAGGCATCGGCCATGGACTTGAGCTTACGGCAGTAGTCGGTGATGGAGAGATCGCCCTGGACGAAGTTGCGAAAGGCGGCGTCGAGGTAGAGCGCGCGCTGCTCGCGGTTGCCGAGGAACTGGTGTTCCAGGGCGGACCAGACGGAGCGGGCCGTGGCAGTGGCGTGGTTGTCCCGAACAATCTCCTCGAGGTCGGGAGAGATGGTGCCGAGGAGCCATGTCATGACGACACAGTCCATACGCTCCCAGTCGGGGTAGGTGTGGTCGGCGATGTCGGCGAGGACATGGCGCCGGAGGAGAATTTCCAAGAACCGGAGCATCCGTGGCGCCCGGTAGTGTAGTTGTTGCTCTCCATGTCGAGGACGGCGGGGACGAGAGCGCGGATGCTCTGGACGGCGACGGCCTGGGCGTGGAGGTTGATGATGGCGGCGGCTTCGTGCGCCAGGAGAGCTTCGCGGAACGGTAGGACAGAGCCACCGGTGTTGAAGGCGGCAGCATCGGCATCCTCTGTGTCCTCTGTTTCGACAGCAGCCTCTGCCGCTTCCCGTTCGCGAAGCGCGCGCCGAGTGCGTCACGGCGCGGCGGCGGCGCGGCGCGCCTGGCGGCGGCCGTGGCCTCTGCTCGGCCTCTGGGCTGGGCCAAGAGCGGCGTCGGCGGCCGCCTGGCTGGCGGCGGCGCTCGGCCTTGCGCTGAAGTTCTCGGCGGCCGCGGCGGCTGCGGCGGCAAGATCGCAGCAGAGGAGCGGAAGGAGGAGCCAGGCATGGCGGCGGGGAGGTAAGCACAGGTGGGCGCGGGGTGGGAGGCGCACGGGTTTGCGCAGCCTCAGGGGGGCGCGTGGAGGAGAAACCCTAGGCGGCGGGGTGCGCAGCCGCTGGGGGCGCGCGGAGGAACGAAGGCAGCGGAAGAAGAGCCTGGAGCTCTGATACCATGAAGGCGATTAGGGTTAATGGATTGATGCTTGATTCCTTAACATAACAGAGGCACCAATACAAGGTATATATGGGCAAGGGTTAGGGTTAGGTCTAACAGAGGGAGACCATCCTGGAAACCCTAACAAACACCCTACAACCCTAACAAACACCCTGCAACCCTAACAGAAAGTGACTGAGGGCACATGGGCCTTAACAGCTATGCATACACCTATGCAGTTGTCTAACACATAATATGGTTAACAAAAGTATTTTGGCCCCTGATGGGGTGCTTGTGTGACCGTGTGACTAATAACAAAATGAACAATGATGCTAGAGCAACAATCGCAAATAAGAATCACTGACAGCATGAAGCCTCAAACTAACCGTGCAATCTGTGCTTCCACTGATGAAAAAGCCAGCATCTTCCCGATCACCAACAAGGTCCCACACCTCTTTCCTTGTTACACAATGAAGAGCAGTAATAGCACCTGTATGTCCTCTAAGGGTCCTCATATTTGTTTGAGTTTTCTTTTGCACAGCAGATAGGTCTGTTTTGACTGCGGTAGCCCCCGTCTTTGCATCATCTGAATGAATCCAGTGACACCAAACATATTAGAGAGATGTGAAGATATGGAGAAGTCTGCATCAACATGTGCCCCGAGATAAGATCTATTTTATTTAGGTCCTCAAAGGAGGTAAGGCGGTAGTAGCTGAAAACTTACTAGCTCGGTTGAAAGAGCTAGCTCTTAAGCTTCTGTCCCTACTGAACATACTTTGCACCCAACTTCGGCCCAACCCAGATGCCTCAGCAGGTTGTTGGCTTTCATCAGATACATCAAGCGCATGAGGGGAAGCCATGCCATACGATGGCAGCGGTTGGCCTTTCCCTGCAGTGATCCCCCAATAGCCAACACGGAGTTGTTGCAGATGTGTGAGCAATGCACTAAGTTTGATCTGAAAGTCCAAAGGAATTGTAAGAAAATAAGTGTCTAAAACAGCCAATTCTCGACAACAATGTTATGTTCTAGTTACTTACAAGTTGCTTATAACCCAAGTTGTTTCTCTCGGCTATTTTCTCAATCATATTCCAAGAATCAATATCAGGTAGTCCCAACCCAGCCTCCATTATTGACAAAACAACAAGTCAGGACAGTAAAATTCAATTATTTTACAAAGAATATAAGATATTATCAGTCAAGTACCATGTGAGTTGCCATGACAATGAGCTGTGCAGTAACTAATGTTACATAGTTTGCTGACCTGAGAATTAGAAGAATACACAAAAGATAAGTTAACAAAGTATATGCAATCGTACTTATACTTAAGTTCCTTGTTGCAAACCTGCAACTATACTAAAACTTGCTCGGTAGAAAAATAGTAGAACAATGATGTCAATAAAATATTTGTCATGATTCAGTTCAACCCAGGGATAGAAATCTAGGAACCGATGCAAAACCCGGCCGGCGGGCGTTAACGGTAACTAGCCGATTACTGGAAAACTCAGGGAAAACCGGATGAAATTCAGGCTTCAAATTTTTGAATTTGGACGGTTTGAAAACTGGTAACCATTCCAATTACCGGAAAAAACTGGAAAACCCGGCTTAAAAAACGGGAAAAACCAGACAAAACCTAGCACAAAATGTTGGACTAACATATTTATACATATTTAGTTCATACAATAGATAATCTAGCACAAAAAAGATCTAAACCAATTTAGGAAGTGCATTTGTAACCACCGAGATTTCGGCTAGTTTTTTCCCTCTCGGTACCCACCGGGATTTCCGGTAACCACCGGGTAACCGCCAATTTTTTTATCCCTGGTTCAACCAACTTAATCCAATGCTCTGAATCTTGTACATAATTTACATGTTTTTTAAGTCTGGAAGGTGCGTGAAAGGATACGAAGGCAAAATTACAGTTTCCTTGGGCACAACATATACGTGTAGCATGTTTCTTACTGTTGGTATTTTTAAGCTGCATTAAGAATGTCTTGTCTTATTCTATGTTCTGTAGTGAACCATACCCATGCATGGTGTTGAGACATACACAGAATAAATTCAGAAAGATGAGTACAAGCAAATCGTAACTTACTTGTTGGAGCAATTTTCCATCAAGTATTCAAAGTAGCCATCCCAGAAGCTGCAAAAGAAACGCAGTCATGTATCATATCATAATGAACACTGAAATCATAACATGAAAATAAACCCAAACAAACAAAAGTAGGATGATTCTCCCATCTATCAGAAAACTTATAAAATAATGTGATCCTGTGGAAAGTCCTATCATATGCAATCAACAGCTCAAAAGTAATAGCTGATACACCTTGAACATGCTCAGGAGACTGCGATGTGGACGAGCTAATTGAGTACTTATGCTGCCGGCGATAGGCGATATTTGTTTGAATTTCATGTAACTTCATTTTCTTCTCTTCACTTTTCAGAATTGCTTTTTTTACTTAAAAAAATGAACCTACAGTACCTCAACTATATGCTATGTGTCAAATCAAGCCCCAAACTTCTATTTGAGTCACACACATCCTCACTTACTATAGGTTCGCATTGTAGTTCCTAAAGCAGTACCATTACTTGTCGTTAACAAAGCTGGATGACATGACAAGATAACATGTTCTTGAAGCTCAATGTGACAACACTTGTAGATGATGCAAATGGATTGCAAATTTGGACATTAAGCTCAACTTCTAAACGAAACTGATCGAATTATCTCATGCTACACATGGCATACCGAAGCTCCTCCCATACTGACAGAGATAATAGATGACGCTGAACGTAGTCTTGAACATTGTTTGGGTCCTTCCGGTAAATTTCAGCAGAAACTTCAAGAGCGTCTCTAATGGTTGGCATGTCATTGCGGGAGTTGGCACGAGTTATAGCCGTCTTAAGCTGTATGCAGAGAGAACCATGAGAGTGTTCCAAAATCAACACAGCACAGAAGAAAATAAGATAAGAACATTGATTGCTCAGCAAGTATACAAAACATGAAGTTTCATAAGCCTGTAAAAAAGAAGCTTAGTGTAACCTCCATAGTAGTGAAGGGATAATTACTGGACATGATTTGTGTTGAAAACAGCAGAACAAATATGACAAAGAAAATCATATAAAGAAAAAAAAACAGCATTATGATTAAATATTTTGTATTGGGCAGAACCCACGAACCACCTGATACACAAGTAATATTTTATATCTAGGATATGGTGTTCTGAAGGCAGTACCCACGAGGCCACGAACCACCTGATACACAAGTAAAATTTTCCATAGTAAAGTAATTAAATCTGATGAGTTATGGCAAGTTGGCAACTAATCTGCCAGCTTACCTATGTACCAACCATCACAATGGCATCACCTCCTGCCAGCTAATATACAACATGGCAATCAATGGTTTGAACAGGTATCACCGGTTGTAAGAAAAAACCAGTATTTATACCATGCAGAGAGTGGGGCTGTGCAATTAGAAATAGACTCACCAGTTCTTTCACAGCAATAAACTGCTCATCAGTCAAGCGGCATTGCCAACCCTAAAAGGTAGAAAAGTTAGATATAAAGTGGATCAGAATGTGGCAAGGTATACATTCACTGGTTGTAAGATCCAGATTACCGAATGAATGTGCTCTCTGATGCATTCAACAAAGCCACTCCCCCCGATGCCTTCTGCATCAGATTCAATCAAAGCTGCAAAATGAAACAGAAATTATGTTCAGAGGATATGAAAGCCAGAAATAAATAGATTACGCAATGCATTATGGTTTGAATTGAAACTTCAATATACCAAGAATGGTGCCATATTCAAATGATGAAAGGGGATCCTCAGTTGCCCCAAGTCTCAGAAGACGAAGCCACAGTCCCTGAAGATAAAAACGCAAATACTTTAGTGATGGCATGCTTATGATGAGTATATACAAGCAGCAAGCATCTGTATTTTGTACGGACCAACCAAATCCACGATAATGGTAATTATGTCGGGCCTAGGAAGGGATGATCATAATAGCATTTTTCTATTTAAGAGAGGAGTTTGCAGGAGCCTATATAAAAGGTCAGGCGAGAAAAGCAACAACCTGAAAATCACTGTTTTAAATCACGGCCTAGAATGGCTCTCACAGTTTTGGGCCTCAAATGCTAACCAAATTCACACTTACAGCTATGACCGCTGTAGCAGTCCACTGTAACGTAACATTTATAGAAAACAGTGGGTGCTACACATCTCTTGCTACTTTGGGCTGGGCCATGATTGGGCCTTTGGCTCAACAAGGGTTAAAACGATAAAAGGATCTTAAATCCAAGCCCAATGTTCAAAACAATTAGCTCAGACCTCTTAGGGCCTGTTTGGAAGAGGGGGATTGCTCTAGGAATTTTTAGGATAAGGATTTGGATCCAAATCCATCTTTTTGGGATTGCTCTACGAATTTTTAGAATTTTAGCCATAGTTATTAAAACCAGACCGGACTGGCAGTTTGACTGGGAAAACTAGAACCGAAGCTCAATCCAGTCCGATTTTGTTATTGGATCATCTGTGCATCTGAGCCGCCATAAACCAGACAATTCCCCGTTAAACAGCTGGATTTGCATTAAACCGGTTGTAAACCGACGACGGTTGGACAGTGTTAGACAGGCTGTTAGGCCCATGTGCTCCTAGTCCCTTTCTGTTAGCCTAGTCAGGGTGTCTGTTAGGGTTTCCAGGGTGGTCTCTCCTTTCTGTTAGACCTAACCCTAGATCCCTTGCCTATATATACCTTGTATTGTTGATCCTCTTGGTGATATACAATGCATATTACTGATGCTACGGTGCTACATTTTCCTACATGGTATCGGTGTTCGATCCCCACCATCCGGTCGATCTAAACCATCCGCTCGCCTAACCCTATTCCCTTTTTCTCTCGCCATGCTGGCGATCCGCCGCCACCGTCTTACGCTCCTGCTGCTGCGCGCAGCCGATCCTTCCACGTGCCGCCGCCAGAGCCGCAGAAGATGACCGCGCCGCCACGGTGCTCCACGATCGCGCCTCGCGCCGCCGCCGCCACCGTCCGTCCGCCGCCGCTCGTGACGGCCGGCCGCTGAGCGCGAGGCCGCTTATCGCCGCCAAGAACGCGCGGCCGCCGCTGATCGGGAGAGCGCTGCTCTCGCACGCGCCGCCCGTGAGCGCGCCGCCGCTTCTGGGGAAGACGACTCCGACGCCGAGTCCGTCCGCGAGGCAGCACCTCCTCCCCTTCACGACGCCCTTCTCCTTCATGAGGCCGCCGCCATCGCCACTCTTCATGCTCAAGCCGTCGGTGTCCAGAACATCCGGTCGCTGGTTCCTCTCGTCCTCGACCTCACCTCCGGCCACTACACACGGTGGCGCGAACTCTTCCTCCTCGCCCTTGGGAAATACTCGCTCGAAGCCCACGTACTCTGCGATGCTCCCAATCCGGGTCTTCCCGATTGGATCCGCATGGATTGCGTTGTCAAGTCGTGGATTCTCGGCACCCTCTCCACCGAGCTCGTCGAGACTGTGCTGGAGCGTCGGGCCACCGCGCGCATCACCTGGCTCGCCGTCGAAACTCAATTTCTCTGCACCGAATCGCGCGTCCTCTGCCTCGACACCGAAGTTCCGCACGCGTTCGTCCAGGCGACCTCTCCATTGCCGACATCGCCGCTTCAAAAGCATGGCCGACGACTCACCGATCTCGGGAAGTCATCGCCGACCGGACCCTTGTCCCGCACGCCATTCGCGGCCTCAACGAAGTTCACCGCCATCGGCCTCCACCTCCAACGCATGAGAGGCCTTTCCTCCTTCCTGAGGCTCGTGGCCGACCTTCTTCTCGAAGAACTTCACATGGCCAACCGCAGCAACTTCCGCCACCGCGCTCGCTCTCCTCCGGCGTTCACTCTGCCTCGACACCCACCAACCGCTCCTCCTCTGCTCTCAGCGGACCTGGAGGCAACAACGGAGGCGCGGGCGGAGGCTCCTCCAACAACGGAGGCACGGGCGGAGGCTCCTCCAACAACGGAGGCGCGGGCGGAGGCTCCTCCCACGCTCGAGGACGGCGCGGCAAGCAATCCGGCCATGGCCGCGTAACGGCGCAGCCGGGCGTTGGCGGCTCCGCGCACCCAAACCCGAAAGTTGGCCCGGCTTCTACAATGATGAATAAGTCTCTGCATCGTGGTCTTTGTGGGAAATTTGTGGTAGTTTTTGTTTTTTTGATCGCTTTAGGATAGCATCGCTTTTAGGACAACATCGCTTAGGACAAAGATTCGCTTTAGGATAGCATTCGCTTAGGACAAAGATTCGCTTTAGAAAGATTCGCTTTTAGGACAAAGATTCTTTAGGACAGCATATTGACCGCTTTAGACAGCATCTAGGATAGCATCGTAGCATATGCTTGGTGGT
Source organism: Dendrocalamus sinicus (assembly GCA_036346575.1). Classification (NCBI taxonomy): domain Eukaryota; kingdom Viridiplantae; phylum Streptophyta; class Magnoliopsida; order Poales; family Poaceae; genus Dendrocalamus; species Dendrocalamus sinicus. The sequence continues at coordinate 28,101,651 of CM070643.1, read as the reverse complement.
TCTCACCTATAAATTTGTATCCCCAACCCCTCAAAGTTGGCATGGCATTGTGTGAGAAATAAACAAGAAAACTTGCCCCATCTCCTAGTGTCATCCTCTCCATGAGAGTAAGGATCTTGCTATCACCAAGAGCAAGAGTCCAAATGACTAACAAGTGGTATCGTGAGCCTTAGTATCCCGTAGCTTGAGCATCTCCTCGCTCATCTCCTTCTCCGCCTCGCAGCGGCCTCGGCCCGATGCAAAGCGGCGGCTCACTGTTATCGCCACTCCTCTCGGAGACGGCGGCGGCTCGTCGGCGACCCTCTCTCCACGCAATGCCCTCGCAGCGCGCCATGTCCGCAGGCGATCTCGGCCTTCGGCCGCCTCGAGCATGCGGCGTCGCAGACAGACGGCCGAGCTCGTCGTGGCAGAGCAGCTAGCAGCGAAGCAGCGGCGGCAGATGGCCGGCGAAGGGCGCCAAGGCCGGCAATGGGCGGAGCGGGCAGCAGAGGCATGAGGCGGAAGCGGCGGCGGCGGCAGATGCGGCGGCGCGCGGCGGCAGCAGAGGTCAAGGCTCTGCGCGAAGAAAAAGCAGCTCGGCCATGATGATGGCCGACGCGACGGACCCTCGAGTGGGAGGAGGCAAAGCGGCGCAACGGCGCAGCGGCGCCGCAAGACGCGCGCACGAAGCGCGCGGCGGCTGCGATAGGCGGACGCAGCGGCGACGCCTCGCTCTGAAGGCGACACGGCGGTGGCGCCTCGAGGAGGCATGCACGGCGGCGGCAGACGGGTCGACGGAGCGCGCGCCTCACAGTAACGCGCTCTCTCCCGGTTCGATCATCGTGGTCACCACGAGTACCGGTGTCGTCGAGGACGTCGGCCCGGCGGCGGGTGGCCTACCCTCACCAAGACCAACTACGTCGAGTGGGGTGCGGTGATGAGGTGAAGCTCAGCGCGGCATATGTGGGATGCGATCCAGACGGCGACGCCGACCACGATCAGATCGACGGTATTGGATGCTCTCATCGCCGCAGCCCCGCCGAGATGCGCTCGCTACCAACAAGCGATCGCCAAAGAGGCTTGGGACGCCATCGCCGCAAAGACGACGGCAGCCGATCAGCGCGCCGCAAGTCTACACCGCAGCACTACGCGCGGAGCGGGAGAACTCGCCTTCAAGCGGTGAAGACGTTGATGACTTTGCTCTCGCCTCAACACTCGCTGCGAAGTTAGTGCGATTCGGTGACGACACCTCACGGCGAGAGAGAGCGTGAGAAGCTCTTCCGCTGCGCCCCGAAGTACAAGCGGATGGCTCGCTCGACGGGTCTCTGCTGGACCTTTCCACGATGACCATCGAGGAGGCGCGGTCGCCTCAAGGTCGCCGACATCGATGAGCCACAGAGTCTCTCGGGACCCGTCACCATTGGCGGAAGCTCCTCCTCGCTCGGGAGCGGTGGTCGCCGGCCAAGGTGACAAGAAGAAGGGAGCCTTCTTCCACGACATGTGCGATCGCAAGAGTGGCAAGCGCGCAAGCGCGCAAAGCGCCAGTGGCGTCTTTGGCAAGCAAAGCCGCGACGAGACGACTCTTGCCACAATCGCGCAAGCTTGGTCATTGGGCCAAGGTGTCGGCGGCCACGACGCGCCAGCCCACGCCGCGCAAGCGGAGGAGGAGGAGCGGCCGGTCTGCTCATTGCTCACGCGAGCATCGACCATCGAACTAATGCAGACCGGCCGCATGGCTCTCCTCCACCTTGACGAGCCAAAAGCACACGCCTCCTCGGCGGCGATTCCAGCAATGACAAGACCGACGGGTGGTGCCTCGACACACGGCGCCACCCACCACATGACCGGCGGCGGAGTTCTTCTCCGAGCTCGACTCAGCGCTCGAGGCACCGTCTGTTCGGCGACGCCCGCCGTGGAGATCAAGGGCGTCGGCTCTGTCGTCTTCGCCGCCAAGACTAGCGAGCACCGATCGCCACGCGCCTACTACATCCCCGACTGCGGAACTCCATCATCGGCTTGGGACGGTGGATGAGAACGGCCGCGTGTCGAGATCGAGCACGGTGTCGCGGATTTGGGATCTTCGACGCCGCCTCCTTGCCAAGGTAACCAGAGGCGCAAATCGACTCTACACTCTTCACGCAGTGGCACAACCTCTCTGTCTCGCACTCGTCGGGACGACGAGGCGTGGCGATAAGGCACGAGCGCTTTGGGCACTTTTCACTTCGAGGCCCAGGCGGCTCGGTGCCACGGAAATGGTGCGAGGCTGCGGGTGCCTTGACCATGTGGGGCACTCTGCGGCGTCTGCGTGTTGACGGCGCAGGCGACTCCCTTCCCAGCCGGCGAGTTCCGAGCCAAGGAGAGGCTCGAGCTCGTGCACGGGACTGTGTGGCGGTGACACCGCCACACCGGGAGACGACGCCATTTCCTGCCGCTCGTCGGCGACCTCTCCGCTACATGTGGTGATGGTCCTCAGCGGCAAGGAGGTCGCGGATGCCATCAGCGCACGCAGTCGCCGCGGAGGCGAGCGCGCCGCAGTTACGCTCGTCGCGCACGCAGAACGCGCGGCGAATTCACGCGGCGGTGACTCGCGTCGCATTGCGCCGATGAGGCATTGGCGCCGCTCTCTCCGCGCCGTCTGACCGCAGCAGTGAGCAGCGTCGCCGAGCAGCGCAAACCAGGCGGTTGTAGGGATGGCTCGCCCTCCTCGCGCAGGGGATGCGGTATTTTCGGGAGAAGCGGTGGTCGCCGTCTACATCCTCAACCGCCGCGCCTACCAAGGCGCTCGACGGCGGGACGCCGTCGAGGCTCGCATGGCATGGCGGCGGTCTCCCACTTGCGGGTCTTGGCTCCTCGCGTTCGCCAAGGAGCTTGGCCACATCGGCAAGCTCGACGGCGAGCACCGGGAGTGTTCATCGGCCACGCGGAGGCTCGAAGGCCTACCGCATCCTCGACCTGTCACCACAAGGCCCGCATCTCGCGTGACGCCGTGTTCGACGGCGGCGAGGCCGACATCTTGCATTTGCTCGGGAGAGGCGGTGGTATTGCGTCTACATCTCAACCGCTGGCTTACTAAGGCGCTCGACGGCAGGACGCCGACGAGGCTGGCACGGGCGCAGCCCGCGGTCTCCCACTTGCGGGTCTTGGCTCCCTCACGTTCGCCAAGGAGCTTGGCCACATCGGCAAGCTCGACGGCGCGAGCACCGAGTGTTCATCGGCCACGCGAGGCTCGAAGGCCTACCGCATCCTCGACCTGTCACCGCAAGGCCCGCATCTCGCGTGACGCCGTGTTCGACGGCGGAGGCCGTGGGACAAGCGGTGGGCGATGGTTCGCCTCGACTCGGGGACTTTGTTGTCGACCACGCCCACTTCGAGAGCGGGAAGCTAGCGGCTCGTCTTCACCGAGCTCGCCCACCTCGACACCTTGCTCGCCACCGGCCCCGCGAGTGCTCCACCACCGCCGGACGGCCACGCGCCCCCTTCACCACCGGCCACCGCTCTCGCACCCGCCGCCACACCACCGGTCGGCCCCAACGGCCTTGGCCCACGATGAGGAGCGCATGGTGGAGTTCGCACTCGCTGCCCCACGACGAGGACCGCGTCGACGCCTACCACGACGACGAGCCTCGCGCTTATCGTACCATGGACAACATCTCGCGAGCCGCCGCCTCGATGGGGCGCGGCGCGATCGCGAGGCTGAGCCGCACTTGGCATGCGACGACGGCGAGCCCCGCTCCTTCGCCGAGGCGGAGGAGACGCGGCGTGGCGTGTCGCGATGAAGCGAGAGATGGACGCCGTCGGCGTAACCGGACGTGGGAGCGGCGGATCTTCCGCCGGCCACCGCGCGATCACCCTTGTGGGTGTTCGCCGGCGGGATGGCCGGCGCCATCGCAAGCACAAGGCTCGCTTGGTGGCACGAGGCTTCGCGGCGGGGGGTCGACCGATGACGCCGCACCCGCCGCACGGATGGAGTCCGTCGCGACTCCTCCTGCGCTAGCCGCCCAGAAGGCCGGGCGTGTTCATCACATGGATGTCAAGTCGGCATTTCTTAACGGCGACTTGAAGGAGGAGGTCTCACGCATCACCGCGGATTTGCGATCCCGGCAAGGAGGCAGGTGCTCGCTGCGCGCAAGGCCTCTATGGCTTGCGGCAGCACCGAGGGCGTGGAACGCTGTGGACTCCACCTCAAGCAAACGGGTTCCAGCAGAGCGCACACGAGGCTGCATCTCACGGCGGGGCAAAGGCGCAACGCCTGGCGGGTGTGTACGCCGACGACTTGGTGATCACCGGCACCAAGGATGCGAGGTGGCGGCATTCAAGGAAGAGATGAAGGCCACCTTCCGGATGAGTGACCAGGGTCTCTCCTTCTACTTAGGATCGAGGTGCACCAGATGATTCCGGATCACGCCGACGGCATCGCCACGCCAAGCGCGCCGTTGAGCTAGCCGGGCTCACCGGCGCAACCCGCTCTCACCCAATGGAGGAGAGGAAGCCGAGCCGCGATAAAGACGACGGAGGAGGCGGACGCCACGCAGATCTGGCGTCTTGTGGGAGCCTTCGCTACCTCGCCCACACACGCATCGACTTGGCATTCTCCGTCGGCCACGTTAGTCGTTTCATGCAACGATCGACGACGAGCATCAAGCAGGCCGTGAAGAGGATCATCCGCCACGCTGCGGGGACTCTTGACCACGGCCCCATTACCCGAGGTGTCCGCGGCACGACACTTCGTGCATGGCGACAGCGACCACGCGGCGACATCGACACCAAAGAAGAGCACAAGCGGGATTCTCTTCTTCCTCGGCAAGTGTCTCGCTCATCGGCATCGATCCAGCGAGCGGTGGTGGCGTCTCACGGTGGAGGCGAGTACATAGCGGCTTCCACCGCTCGACTCAGCACTCGCTCGCCGATCGCTTGTGATCTCTCGGCGGGGACATCAAGCAGTGGAGCTCAGGTGGGCGACAAGTCCGCTCTAGCCTCGCAAAGAACCGTTTTTCATGAACTGAGCAAGCACATCGGGTGAAGTATCATTTCATCCGAGGTCGCTGGATGAAGGAAGCATCAAGGCAAGCTACATCAACACCACGGATCGCCTTGCGGATCGCTCACCAAGCCTCTTGGAAGGATCAAGTTCCTTGAGCTCGCTCCAAGATCGGGATGGTTCAACCCTCCCACAAGACGACGCACAAGACTTAGGGGAGAATGATGAATAAGTCTCATCTCGTGGTCTTTGTGGGGCCGTGGTAGTTTTGTTTTTTGATCGCTTTAGGATAGCATCCGCTTAGGACAAAGATTCGCTTTTAGGACAAAGATTCGCTTAGGACAAAGATTCTGCTTAGGACAAAGATTCGCTTAGGACAAAGATTTTAGGACGACATATTGACCGCTTTAGGACAGCATCTAGGATAGCATCGTAGCATATGCTTGGTGGTTCTCACCTATAATTTGTATCCCCAACCCTCAAAGTTGGCATGGCATTGTGTGAGAAATAAACAAGAAAACTTGCCCCATCTCCTAGTGTCATCCTCTCCATGAGAGTAAGGATCTTGCTATCACCAAGAGCAAGAGTCCAGCGACTAACATACAACCCCTGGACAGGTACTATACAGATGTGGCCTGGCCCCCGTCCTCTTGCTCCTCTTCCGCCGGGCCGTACCTCCGGGCCGGTCGTGTCTTCCCAGGCTCCGGCGCGCCCTCCACAACCCCACGCTCTGTTGGCCGCCCAGCACCAGTGGGCTCTTCCCGGCCATGCTGGTTTCTACGGAGGTACTCCCGCCGGCCATGCTGGACTCTGCGAAAGTTCTTCCGCCGGGCCAGCAACTGGGAACCACGCCGCTTCTCCCTGGGACCAGCACAGCCTTGCGGGTGCTTTCTCCACCATGACGCTCACACCTCCCCAGCAGCAACCTGAGTGGTTCTTCGACACCGGAGCTACCTCCCACATGACTTCTGATCCGGGTATCCTCTCTCACTCCTCAGCCCTGCGGTCCTACACTCCTTCTTCCATTGTTGTCGGTAACGGCTCTTTACTTCCGTTACCTCCACGCACAACCGATCTTCACGGTCGCCGCCTTCACAATGTCCTTGTTGTTCTACACTTATTAAAAATCTCATTTATGTTCGTCGGTTTACATCCGATAATAATCGCTCGATTGAATTTGATCCATTGGTCGTTGCGTGAAGGATCTTGGTCTCGGAACGTGATCATCAGTGCAATAGCTCGGCCCGCTCTACCCCTGCATATCCTCCCGCACTAAGTCTCTTCTCGCCACTTCCTCGCTCGCTTTGGCATCGCTGCCTTGGTCATCCGGCCATGAAGTCTGTCTAAGCTAGCGAGTTCTTCTCGTCATTCCTCATGTAATAAAACCGCGACTCACATTTGCCATGCATGTCACCTGGTCGTCATGTTCGCCCCTTTTCATGTGTCCGCCCCGTGCTTCCAAACGCTTTGATCTAATACACCGTGACCTTTGGACATCACCGTTGATAGTGTTTCGTTACAAGTATTATCCGTTATCCCGACGACTACTCACATCACCGTGGACTTACCTCTTCGATTCAAGTCGACACCTTTCGACACTCGCTAACTTCTTCTCGCTTGTTTCCACTCGCCGGTGTCACCATTAAGGCGATTCACATGCGACAACGCCGCGAGTTTGACAACTCCAGCGCCGACGTTCTTCCTCACCTCGGTGTCCACCTCCGCATGTCCCCTACACCTCCCAGAGAATGGTAAAGCCGAGCGTATCATTCGCTCCATCAACAATGTCATTCGCTCCCTCTTGTTTCAAGCGTCTATGCCACCATCCTTCTGGGTTGAGGCCTTGACCACTGCCACCTACCTCCTCAATATTCTTCCCACCAAGACGCTGAACTTCTCCACACCTCACCATGCGCTCTTTGGGTCTTCACCTCGTATGATCATCTCCGTCTTTGGATGCACTGCTACCCCAACCTTGCCTCCACAGCCTCCCACAAACTCGCCTCGCTCCGCCTTATGTACTTTCCTTGGCAACTCCGCCCACCATAAAGGGTACCGGTGTCTCGACATGGCCTCCAATCGGGTCTACATCTCCCGTCATGTCACCTTCGATGAAACCTCCTTTCCTTTGCCGATCTTCCTCCACCCCGCCCACTACGACTTTGAGTTTTCGGATGACTACACTAATCTCGTGCCGACTCCCATTGGACCGTCGTGCACCTCTTTGCCTGCAGGTCTTCCCACAACAACTTCTCCCCCGCGCCAGGAAGACGCGAGTCTCGACGCTCTCGCGCGCGCCACGCGCGCCCCGACGATGCCGCTTCGCTTTCTCCGCCAGGCGCGCATTTGCCGACGACACCACCACCGCCGCACCCAACAATGGAGGTTGATGCGGTGCGCAGGCACCACCGCAGATCGCCATGCGCGGCAGCCTCCACCCGCATTGCCACACGCGCCCCCGTCAGACGCATCATTCGCCATGTCACACCGTGCGACGGAGAGGATCCTCCTCCTCCGCCCCGTCGATCCCAGCGCCTCTGCCCGGCCAGAGCGCCTCCCGCGCTTCTTCCTCCGGTGCGAAGGCGGTGCCTCCGTGCTCAATCGGCACCGATGACGACACGCTGCAAGTCCGGCGGCTTCCGCTCTCTACCACGCCACGCACTGCCACCGCCCCTGACTTACCGTGCGCCTCGCCGATCCCAATTGGCGAATCGCTATGGAAGAAGAATATGCGCACTCTTACAAAACCGCACTGGGACTTGGTTCCTCGCCCGAGCCAGGCAAATGTCGTTTCCGGTAAATGGATCTTCAAGCACAAGCTCCAGGCAGATGGATCTCTCGAGCGCTATAAAGCCCGTTGGGTGCTCCGTGGCTTTACTCAGCGTCCGGGAGTGGACTTCACCGAGACCTTTAGTCCCGTTGTGAAACCGGCAATCGTGCGGACAGTGCTCGCTCTTGCCCTCTCCAGGAAGTGGCCAATCCATCAGCTTGATGTGAAGAACGCTTTCCTTCACGGGACCTTGTCTCGAGAGCAGCTTTATTGTTCACAACCATCCGGATTCGAGGATTCTACTCATCCGAGTTTGTCCGCCGCTGAACAAATCACTATATGGTCTCAAGCAAGCTCCTCGTGCTTGGTACAGCCGGTTTGCTTCATATCTCCTATCTCTTGGATTCATTGAGGCCAAGTCCGACACCTCCACTGCTTGTGTACCACCGCGACCGAGATTGTCTACTGCGCTTTATGTCGATGACATCGCTCTCACCGCTTCATCCGCCGAGCTCCTCCGTCGCATCATATCGCATGACATACGGAGTTCTCTATGAAGGATCTTGGTGAGCTTCACCACTTCTTGGGGATGCATGTGCGTATGTCGTGATGGTCTTCTTCTCACAACGACAATATATGATGGACATCTTGAGCGTGTCGGCATGATGATTGCAAGCCATGCACCACCCCGTTGACACCAATCCAAAGTGTCGTCCTCAACCGTGCCTGTCGCTGATCCCGGCGATTTCCGCAGCCTTAGCCGGGGCCTTGCAAGACCTCACATTTACTCACGGACATCTCTTATGCGCTCGGCAGTGTGTCTCCATATGCACGACCCTCGCGAGCCCCACCTTGTCGCTCTCAAACGGATTCTTCTATGTTCGTGGTACTCTCCATCTCGGCCTCTTTATTCAGCCATCCTCGCAGCCTCATCTCGTGGTTTACTCGATGTCGATCGGGCGGTTCTTGACACGCGCAAGTCCACCTCGGGCTATGCCGTGTTTCTGAGACAACCTTGTTTCTCGGTCCTCCAAGCGCCGAACACAGATCACGATCCAAAGACAGAGGCCGAGTATCGCGGTGTGGCCAATGCCGCATTGCGAGGCCTCCGGTTACGCCACCTTTTATTGAACCGATACTCCACTTCAAAGAGCTACCTTGGTGTATCGCGACAACATCGCCTCGATCTACATGTCCTCCAACCCGGCCCAAAGATCGCACCAAGCACATTGAGATCGACCTTCACTTTATTCGTGAGAAGGTAGCTCTTGGAGTCGTTCGCGCACTACATGTCCCCACTACTTCCCAAGACGCCGACATCTTCACCAAGGGTCTTCCTTCCTCGGCCTTCGATGAGTTTCGGCCCATCTCAACGTCCGAGGTGCGACGCTCCGATCATGTGGGGTGTTAGACAGGCTGTTAGGCCCATGTGCTCCTAGTCCCTTTCTGTTAGCCTAGTCAGGGTGTCTGTTAGGGTTTCCAGGGTGGTCTCTCCTTTCTGTTAGACCTAACCCTAGATCCCTTGCCTATATATACCTTGTATTGCTGATCCTCTTGGTGATATACAATGCATATTACAGTGCTACACAGTGCTACATTTTCCTACAGACAGGAGGGCAGAAAATCTTGTGTGTCAGCGGGAATAGTTGCTACAAACAATACGGGGAAGGGGATTCAAACACAGGACATTAGAGTTGAGGATTTCGCATTGCCTTTGCTGACCACGTGAGCAAGTATGCTGTTTAGGAAACAACTAACTATGTATTTAAGGTATATAGGACCAGCGGTCTGACCGCCTGTGGAACTGACGATCAAGTGAACCAGAAGCTTGAGCGGGTCGATGACCGGTCCGGTTCAAATAACTATGATTCCAGCTATTAGCTCTATCATTGTCCCATATAACTAACTTCAAAACCGATAAATTAATCTATACAATACAATTACTTGCATTTTCAAGTAAGTGTTGACACTTGCAATTCCAACTTGGATATGGTCCTCTTTATTGTTTTAATGTCTCTTGTTAGATTTTACAGTATTTTAGTTGATGCTTGATAGCAAGTATATAAAATCTTTTTTAAAAATAATTAAACCGTGACATTTCATAGCTATAGTTTCAATAATCCATGATACTTTTTTAGGGGCAAATCCTTATTTGCCACTGCAAATTTTCACGATCCCTTATATGCCATCCCTTGTGTCACTGACATGTGGGCCAGGGATTTGGGAATTTTGCAGTGGTACGTAAGGGTTTTCCCTTTTTTTTATGGGCAATACCACAACACCATGATCATCGCTATTTACAGCATTGTCAAAAATACATAAAACTCAATGGGTTAGAACAATTGAGATGAATCAGATAATTACCTGGAGCTTTACTTTTATATCCAGAACCATCCTTTCTCTCTCAGCCTGTAGATCAAAACAAAAGAAAATTAGATTTTCTTAATTAGATTTTTTTAAAAGATACACTGTCATGCATGTAGATAAACAATGGTAGAGATAATTTCACATAGCAGTATGTATGACTTACCGCCCTCTCTCTGGGACTCAGACTTTCTGCCTTCGGACCTCCATTAATTCGGACAGAGGGAGAGCTGGAAATACATGTCATTTCACATTGTAGTTATCGAGTCATTGGAAAATTAACAGTGAAAAAACTTACAGGCATGTCATCTTACCTTGGTACTTGCTTACTAGACCCACTAGCTAACGCTAGAATTGACTTGCGTTTTTCTTCTTGTTCTTCTGTTCTTGCATTTGCTGGAAATCTTTTATAGCAGTGCCTGTTGCCTGGTTCTGCAGATGAGTATATGGCTAATTATCTTTCCAAAAACACCAAATGCGCAGCATCATATCAGCCCCCACTCCCTGGGCATTATGAGTCAAACATGAACCTCAACATGGAGCAAGGTACAAAATACAATAATTTCATGGTTCCTTCAGTTAATAAAAATAATAATCCCTTAAAAGTTCTAGACTTCTAGTATCAATGGTTTCCTGTCATGGTCGGGTGTCACTACCAGCGACGCCGCAACCAGGACAAAGTCGGCGCCCCAAGCCAAGGCCATGACACGCCAGCTGTGCCTTGAGTATTAAGGCATATCAGGTTTGCCTTTTAAATCATTATCCAGATTAGTTACTGTTTTCCAAGATTAGTTGATTGCTTTCCTAATTAGTTAGTTTGTTTCCAAGATATAGGGCAATCCTATATATGGGGCTGCCGCACCAATTAAACGAATAAGAAAAGTTAATCTTTCTTCCCCCCCCCCCCCTTCTCTCTGGTGCACCCCCAGGCGCACTGGAATCCCCAGCAGGATGGCGCCTCCTCATCGCCGGCAATCAAGCCTCGCCCTCCGGTTACACATTCATACAATCTCCGCCACCTAAACTTCGTCCATAACAACTTGGTATCAGAGTCAACCGCTGCCTTTGACCCCATGTCCAACGGCGGCGACCAAACCAGTTCAACAGACAAGAAGCTTGACCAGATCATCGCTCAGTTGGCAACCCTGACAAGCCGGCTCGATCGACATGATACACGACTTGCACAACTGGAAGGAGAGAGCAGCAGCCATAGCAAAGAGGCTGCCAAGGGTCTGCTATACCTTAGGCCCCTCCTCTGCTCCTTCGGACGGCAACAACGATAAACGCCAAGCCCCCGTGGTTTCATCGCCTGGAATTTCCGGTGTTCAATGGCAAGGAGGATCCATTGTCGTGGCTCAATTGCTACGAGCAATTTTTTGGGGGGCAGCGCACGCACAAAGAAAAGGTGTGGCTCGTGTCATATCACATGACCGACACTGCTACAACATTTCATATCACTCCGTGCTTCAAACCATGCCATTCAGAGTGGTCTATGGGCGCGATCCTCCTTGTTTGCGCTCCTATGAAAAAGGGGATTCTCGTGTGCCGGCCATTGACCAAACTATGGTTGAGCGGGATATTTTCTTGGCGGAGGTCGAGCAGGATATTTTCTTGGCGAAGGTACATGAACATCTTCAATCTCAAGAGATCGTCAAGCACCCCTACGACAAGCTGCACCGCAATGTCGAGTACACAGTTGATGACTGGGTGTGTTGCGCCGCCTTCGTAGGCCAACCGCTTCAATCTCAGCGGCACCGTCAGACAAATTGAGCCCTTGTTACTATGGTCCATACCAGATTCCGCAGCGCATCGGCTCAGTGGCATAACATCTTCGCCTTCCTCCTGGTGCTCACATTCACGATGTCTTTCATGTTGGCGTTGATGAATAAGTCTCTGTACTGTGGTCTTTGTGGGGCTGTGGTAGTTTTTGTTTTTTTGATCGCTTTAGATAGCATCGCTTAGGACAAAGATTCGCTTAGGACAAGATTCGCTTAGGACAGATTCGCTTAGGACAGCATTCGCTTTAGGACAGCATATTGACCGCTTTAGACAGCATCTAGGATAGCATCGTAGCATATGCTTGGCTGGTTCTCACCTATAATTTGTATCCCCAACCCTCAAAGTTGGCATGGCATTGTGTGAGAAATAAACAAGAAAACTTGCCCCATCTCCTAGTGTCATCCTCTCCATGAGAGTAAGGATCTTGCTATCACCAAGAGCAAGAGTCCAATGACTAACAAGTGGTATCGAGCCTTAGTATCCTCGTAGCTTGAGCACCTCCCGCTCATCTCCTTCTCCACCTCGCAGCAGCTTTCCCAAGCCCGAAGCAGCAGCAGCTCACTTGTCCCCGCTCACTCTCTCCGAGACGGCAAGCACTGCCGTCGGCGCCTCTCTCCACGCAAGCCTCGATGCAGCGCGCCATGTCCGCAGGCGATCTCGGCGCTTCGGCCGCCTCGAGCATGCGGCGGCGAGACGGCCGAGCTCGTCGTGTGCGTGAGCAGCATGAAGCGAAGCGGCGGCAGAGGCGCGCGCGCGCGTGGCGTGGCGTCAAGGCCGGCAATGGCGAGCGGGCAGCAGCGGCATGAGGCGGAAGAAGCGGCGGCGGCAGATGCGCAGATGCGCAGCAGCAGAGGTCAAAGCTCATAGCGGTAGCAACAGCAGCTCCGGCTCTGATGATGGCAGCGACGCGACCTCACCGCTGGAGAGGAGGCGGCGCAAGCGGCGAACGGCGCAATGGGCGCAAGACGCCACGAGCGCGGCGGGGCGGCAGATAGCGCGGACGCGGCGCGGCGCTCGGCGAGGCGCGACACGGCGGTGGCGCTCTCGGAGGAGCGCGACGGCGGCGCAGACGGTCGACGGAGCGCGGCCTTCACAGTAACGCGATCTCTCCGGCCGGCATCGTGGTCACCACGAGTACCCGGCCGTCCGGACGTCGGCCGGCGGCGGTGGCCTACCTCACCAAGACCAACCACGCCGAGCGGGTCGCGTGATGAGGTGAAGCTCCAGCGCGGCATATGTGGGATGCGATCCGATGCGGCGGCGACGCCGACCACGATCAGATCGACGGCGCTGGATGCTCTCATCGCCGCAGCCCCGCCGAGATGCGCTTCGCTACCAACAAGCGATCGCCAAAGAGGCTTGGGACGCCATCGCTGCAAAGACGACGGCAGCGGCGGCCGCGCGCGCAAGTATACACCGCAGCACTACGACGGAGTGGGAGAACTCGCCTTCAAGCGGTGAAGACGTTGATGACTTTGCTCTCCGCCTCAACACTCGCTGCGGTTGGTGCGATTCGGTTTACACACCTACAGCGAGGAGAGAGGCGTGGAGAAGCTCTTCCGCCGCGCCCCGAGAAGTACAAGCGGATGGCTCGCCGATCGGGTCTCGCTGACCTTCCACGATGACCATCGAGGAGGCGCGGTCGCCTCAAGGTCGCCGACATCGATGAGCCACGAGTCTCTCGACCCGCCACCATTGGCGGAAGCTCCTCCTCACTCGGGAGCAGCTGGTCGCGGCCAAGGTGACAAGAAGAAGGAGCCTTCTTCCACGACAACGCGCCGCAAGAGTGGCAAGCGCGGCAAGTCGCGCAAAGGCGCCAGCATGCGCGATGCCGGCAAGCAAAGCCAAGACGAGACGACTCTTGCCACAACCGCAGCAAGCTTGGTCATTGGGCCAAGGAGTGTCGACACCACGACGCGGCCAGCCCACGCTATGCGCAAGCGAGGAGCAGAGCGGCCGGCCCTGCTCATTGCTCATGCGAGCATCGAACTACCTCCAACCGGCGCCGCAGCGATGGCTCTCTCCACCTTGACGAGCCAAAAGCACACGCCTCCGCGGCGGCGATTCCGCAATGACAAGACCGACGGTGGTGCTCGACACCGGCGCCACCCACCACATGACCGGCGGCGGAGTTCTTCTCCGAGCTCGACTCAGCGCTCGAGGCACCGCTGTTCGGCGACGCCCGCCGTGGAGATCAAGGGCGTCGGCTCGCTGCCTTCGCCGCCAAGATCGGCGAGCACCGGCCGCCACGGCGTCTACTACATCCCCGATCGCGGAACTCCATCATCGCCTTGGGCGGTGGATGAGAACGGCTCGCGTGTCGAGATCGAGCACGGTGCCGCGATTTGGGATCTTCGACGCCGCCTCCTTGCCAAGGTAACCAGAGGCGCAAATCGACTCTACACTCTTCACGCAGTGGCACAACCCTCGTCTCGCAGCTCGTCGGACGACGAGGCGTGGCAGCGGCACGAGCGCTTTGGGCACCTTTCACTTCGAGGCCTGGCGGCGCCTGCCACGGAAATGGTGCGAGGCCGCCGTGTTTTGACCATGTGGAGCGGCGCGACGCGTCGCGTGTTGACGGCGCAGGCGACTTCTTTCCCCAAAGAGCGAAGTTTCCGAGCCAAGGAGAGGCTCGAGCTCGTGCACGGACTTGTGTGGCGGCGACACCGCCACACCGAGACGACGCTACTTCCGCCGCCGCCGACGACCTCTCCCGCTACATGTGGGTGATGGTCCTCGCGAAGAAGCGAGAGGTCGCGACGCCATCAGCGCACGCAGTCGCCGCGGAGGCGAGCGCGCCGCAGTTACGCGTCTTCGCGCGCACAGACAACGGCGGCGAATTCACGGCGTGGTCGCCGCTGCATGCAACGATGAGGCATTCAGCGCCACTACTCCGCCGCCGCATGCCCCGCAGCAGAACGGCGCTGCCGAGCAGCGCAAACAGACGGTTGTGGGATGGCTCGCCCTCCTCGCGCAGGGATGCCGGCCGTCTCGGGAGAGGCGGTGGTGAGTGCCGTCTACATCCTCAACCGCCGCTTACTAAGACGCCGACGGCAGACGCCGCACGAGGCTCGCATGGGCGCAAGCCGCGGTCTCCCACTTGCGGTCTTGGCCTCGCGCTCGCCAGGAGCTTGGCCACATCGGCAAGCTCGACGGCGGAGCACCGAGTGTTCATCGGCCACGCGAGGGCTCGGGCCTACCGCATCCTCGACCGTCACACGCCAAGGCCCGCATCTCGCGTGACGCCGTGTTCGACGGCGCGAGGCCGACGCGGGACAAGGCGGTGGACGATGGTTCGCCTCGACTCGTGGACTTTGTTGTCGACACGCCCACTTCGAGAGTCGGGAAGCTAGCACTGCCTTCACCGAGCTCGCCCACCTCGACACCTTGCTCGCCACCGGCCCGGCGAGTGCTCCACCACCTTCGCACCGCCACGCCCCACCCTTCACCACCACCACCACTCTCCCGCACCGGCGCCACACCACCGGACCGCCCCAACAGCCTTCTGGCCCACGATGAGAGCGCATGGTGGAGTTCGCATTCGCCGCCCCACGACGAGGACCGCGTCGACGCCTACCACGACGACGAGCCTCGCGCTTATCGCACCATGGACAACATCTCGCGAGCCTGCGTCCTCGATCGGCGCAGCGCGATCGCGAGGCGAGCCGCGACTTGGCATGCGACGACGGCGAGCCCCGCCTCCTTCGCCGAGGGAGGAGACGCGGCGTGGCGGTCGCGATGAAGCAGAGATGGACGCCGCCGAGCGAGCCGACGTGGAGCGGCGGATCTTCCGCCGGCCACCGCGCGATCACCCTTGTGGGTGTTCGCGAAGCGGATGAAGCCGCGCCATCGCTGCACAAGGCTCGCTTGGTGGCACGAGGCTTCGCGGCGCAGAGGGGTCGACTTCGATGACGCCGCACCCGCCGCACGGATGGAGTCCGTGGCGACTCCTCGCGCTAGCGCCCAAGAAGGTCGGGCGTGTTCATCACATGGATGTCAAGTCGGCATTTCTTAACGGCGACTTGAAGGAGGAGGTCACGTGCATCACCACGGATTTGCGATCCGGCAAGGAGGCAGGTGCTCGCCGCGCAAGGCCCTATGGCTTGGCGACAGCACCGAGGGCGTGGAACGCTAAGTCGACTCCACCTCAAGCAAACGGGTTCCAGCAGAGCGCACACGCAGGTCGCAGATCACCGGCGGGCAAAGGCGCAACGCCCGCCGCGGGTGTCTACGCCGACGACTTGGTGATCACCGCACCAAGGATGCGAGGCGGCGATTCAAGGAAGAGATGAAGGCCACCTTCCGGATGAGTGACCGGGTCTCTCCTTCTACTTAGGATCGAGGTGCACCAGATGATTCCGGATCACGCCGACGCATCGCCACGCCAAGCGCGCCGTTGAGCTAGCGGGCTCACCGATCGCAACCCGCTCTCACTCCAATGGAGGAGAGGCGAAGCCGAGCCGCGACAAAGACGACGGAGGAGGCGGACGCCACGCAGCATCGGCGTCTTGTGGGAGCCTTCGCTACCTCGCCACACACGCACCGGACTTGGCATTCTCCGTCGGCCACGTTAGTCGGCTCATGCAACGACCGACGACGGAGCATCAGCAGGCTGTGAAGAGGATCATCCGCTACGTTGCGGGGACTCTTGACCACGGCCTCCATTACCCGAGGTGTCCCGGCGCGGCACACTTCGTCGGGCGTTCTGAAGAAGTTCCATGGTGTGCCATCGACTACACCACCCCAATTACCACCAATGGTGAATGGGTGCTCTGTCCCTACTCCAGCGAAAGCCATCAAGGGACGTCTAGCGTGTGGTAAGTGGTAGGTTCTCATCGAATGGCAAGGCACTTCTTCCATGGATGCAACTTGGGGAGACATGACGGATTTTCAAAAACTTTATCTGGATTTTCAACTCGTAGATGAGCTGTTTCCAGGACAGGCGAGATATCATGGTCGGGCATCACTACCAGTGACGTCGCAACCAGGACAGGGTCAATGCGCCAGGCCAAGGCCATGACGCGCCAGCTACGCCAGCTGTGCCTTGAGTATCAAGGCATATCAGGCTCGCCTTTTAAATCATTATCCAGATTAGTTATTGCTTTCCAAGATTAGTTGATTGCTTTCCTAATTAGTTTGTTTGTTTCCAAGATATTAGATACGTTTGTTAGGGGCAATCCTATATATGGGGATGTCGCACCAATTAAAGGAATACAACAAACAACAACAAAGACTTTTGTCTCAAACAAGTTAGGGTAGACTAGGAATGAAATCTTCTAAAGGTCAAAGAGACGAGAGCCTTGAAAACCTACAATGCAAAAACCCTAGCCGTACATCTTGCCATCTGAGCAAAAAGCCTAAAACACTGCCCCTAAACTTTCTTATGGTTCCGGTACGTAGATCGCTAACTTCCATGCGCTCCTATCCAAAGCTAATTCTTTAGATACATTCCAATCTCGCACCAACTAAAGGAATAAGAAAAGTTAATCTTTCTTCCCCCTTTCTCCCCCAAGAGCACTAGAATCCCCAGCCAGTTGGCGCCTCCTCGTCGCCGGCAATTCAAGCCTCGCCCTCTGGTTACACACTCATACAATCTCCACCACCTAAACTTCGTCCGTAACATTTCCCTATAGAACATAAGTTGTTTATAAAACAATTCCTACAGGATAATGTATTAGATCCAATAAAACAATGCACAATCATCTGCATAATTCTAAATGCTCATTCCTTAGGCGATATGATGCTAACATTACCCAGTTGACAAGGAACATGGAGTAATGGAGGTAAAATGGTCCCTAAAGCAGGAATGATGCTTAATGTGCATATATGATGTACTATGGTTCAAGGCTTCTTATATGAATGTCAGTATTTTACATAGTATATTCTGGTAATGTTGATATACAGATTGAACTGTTAGAAACAAAGAGAAGAAATGTCACAATAAAAAAATGGAGAGAATAAGTGCTAGAAAAAAGGAACACACAATAAGGACCTGAACCTCCAGTCTCAGAATCAGCTATTGTTATGATCTCAGGATCAGAAACTTGAGAAGGAAAGATGACCAGAGGGCTTTGTCCTCTCACAGTTGCATCCTGCAACTTATCAAGAAGGTTCTTGGAGATTTCTTCTGCATTGTTGCATCTTTCCAGATAATCCAAGAACCCCTGAGTCTCTAAAAACTGCATAATCTGCCAAACAAACATGAAATTTAGTAGTTTGTTAAGGATATGGTCAAACTGGCTGCACAACAATAATGTTAAAATCCAGGCGCATAACATAAGGTGGGGTTACTCTTTAGTTAACTATGTGTAGGCTTAAGCCCTACCAATGAAGTGATAAACAACAAAATTTATTTCTAAAAACTGCATAATCTGCCAAAAAACATGAAATTTAGTAGTTTGCTAAGGATATGGTCAAACTGGCTGTACAACAATAATGTTAAAATCCAGATGCATAATATAAGGTGGGGTACTCATTCGTTAACTATGTGTAGGCTTAAGCCCTACCAATGAAGTATGATAACAACAAAATTAATTTATAAATTAGGAGAGCTGTCACAGTATGAAACAGGTAAGCTATTGTGAGCAACAAATAAAACTCAAGTAGCATCAGCAAAAATCGAGTTCTGTCAGCAGGATCAACAAGTGTTAACTGTGTAAGAGCAATTCGCATTCATCAACGCTTTCGGTAACTAATTTGTCAGATGAAATCTAAGTAAATTCTAAATTTCAGAATTCAGATGGTAAAGAGCTTCCAGCCTATTGTTTTTTAAGTATATGTGTGTGTCAACCCCAGATATGCATATAGAAGACTCATGAAAAATGTAGAACAGAGAAGGAACCAAACTTCAAGACTCAGAACTCAGCAGATCCTTAGTTACTTCTACAAGTTAATGAACCATAATACAGCTTGAACAGCACTTCCATGCTCTCAGTAGGATGCACTTATACGGCACATGCATTAAACGGCAATTAGCTTAGGTGAAATATAGCTCTATTTATCTTAAGCCAATTTCTGATATGCATTCTAGAAAGATAACACTGGATCGCAACCTTATATGTGACTTGTAATAGAAATTTTCAGAAACAAATAATTCATGGCTATTATCTAATATATAAATATCCGCTGCAAATAACAGACTAAAATTTGGATAGTTCATCAGGGAAAGTCATTCCTTTTGGTCCCTCAACCTTGGGATCAGGTCTGTTTTGTTTTGTGGCCTAAGTTTTATGAGGGCGTTATTTTGGTCCCTGAACATCGGAGGTAAGTCCAAATGGACCTTCCGAGCACTGGCAAATGGGACGATCCGACCACTCATCCCCTAGGCGGCCGCTTAGCCCGCCTAGGCGGCGCCTAGCCGATTTGTCTTGCCTAGGCGGCGTAGGCGCCGATTAGGCGCTAGGTGCCGGTCTGCCGCTCAACTAGTGCCTAGGTGAACACTGGAACCGACACTTAATAAATTTGCAATTCGTTTAACGGAAGGGAGAAAAATTGCACCTGCCCCCAAAGTTGAGAGACCAAAATAGTACTACTATAAAGTTTAGGGTTCAAAACAGACACAATCTCAAAGTTGAGGAACCAAAAGATACTTTCCCAGGTTCACCTTTTATTTATTTATTCCTCAAATATATAAAGATGTAAATGACCAATGATGACAACATCATATTCACATAAGGATAAAAAAACAAAGAAACAACACAAAGAAACCAGAAAAAGGTATAACAGGAATAGTAAGCAACTAAGCATACCATCGACATGGACTCGACAGGCTGATTAGTTGCTCGAGAACGCTTTTTAAGAAATGATTGAGAATTGAAACCACTTGGTGAAGCATTATCCTGGCAAACAAAACCTCTCCAGTTATCAAAAAAGAATATTGTAGACAAATAGCTGTCAGAAAATTTATTAGACATGATGGCTTACAATGAAGTTAAGGTAACCACTCATAATTTGTGCAAAGAATCTGAAGAATATCACAGCCTGCACGAAAACAGAACATCAACTAATAAAGCTGTTCCCATGATATATCACCCAATGGAGAACAAATAGTCTTAAAACTTAGATCATGACTTCAAGACTCCAAGTTTCTGCACAGTAGTAGTATGAAGACCCAAAATAGTCTTTGGTGTTAATTCACAATCAAAACATTCATCATAAAGAATTATCAACTCCTATCCGGTTAGTGTTGAACCTGTTTTCTTTTGCTCCCAATGATTTTACCATGCTCTGTGGTTGTGAAGTTGTGCTGCTTGTGCCAGAATAGTCTATATGCACTGATTCTGATCCATATGTACATATGCTTGCACAGGCACTAGAATGAAACTACAGTATTCTTGTCTAAGGTACTAGACCTACCTTCAGTACAATGCTAGAATGGTACTAGGCCTCAATTCAGTTGAATGCTAGCATGGTACTAGCCTACTAGACCTACCTTCAGTAGAATGCTTGCGTAACCATCGTATTAACTTGAAATTGTGCACAGCACAAATTAAACTTAGAAAAGTGGCACAGAATTACCTAAGCTGAAAATCATGCTCCTGCCCCCATGATTTTGTGCCAGTCCTTAAAGAATGGTTACCCATACTGCCAAGATTGATTTTCATGTAATCAATACCCATTACATTCGGTTGTAGTAGTTTTAGTATCTCACTACGCAAGAAACTATGTTCATTTTCTGGTATTGGAGGAATTTCTTCCGAGGTGGTTATCCGATTGTATTCGAGATCTACCACTACTACCTGCAATCACATGCATTA
The DNA here is from genome assembly GCA_036346575.1 of Dendrocalamus sinicus. Taxonomy (NCBI): domain Eukaryota; kingdom Viridiplantae; phylum Streptophyta; class Magnoliopsida; order Poales; family Poaceae; genus Dendrocalamus; species Dendrocalamus sinicus. Next base: position 28,081,025 of record CM070643.1, on the reverse strand, counting down.
CCATCGCATCATTGCAGTGCGTCACTGTGGTACAGTTTGAGAAAAATAAGAGAGATAACAAGGAAATAGAAAGTTTGCATTATTGGCAAACAAACGAACAAAAACTTGGAGGAACAGTGCAACATCATGGTTAGAAAATGTATTAATATATGCAGTGCAAGAAGTTTTATCTCTAAGAACATGGTATATAGAATTGGAAGCACATGGTATATAGAATCTCTAAGTTTTATCTCTAAGCGCAAATCAACTTCTGTTATTATGGTTGCTTTGGTATGGCTACTCTAGAACATGTTTAGTTACAAATCAACCACATTGTTTTCATGAAAATTATCCACACATCAAAAATAAAATCATGTGCTCTCAAGCTCCAGATACTAGAAAGCTTACTAATTCTTGAAATACGTTGAAGCAAACACATTCACTCTAGGAGCATTTTAATATACCTTGTACACACCCTAGTCTTCAGTTCATGGTAAAAAACCTAAAAATACAAGGATTGTGTTGTGACTTGTGAATCCAAAAAAATCAAGATGTGGCAGTCAAACATCGGTTGTGAAAGGAAAACAATTCAGTCAGCAAAGAACACAGGTGGAGGAAACAATTTTCAAGAAGCCTATTTCACAACGATAAATGAGTAGTACATAATTCCAAAAGAACAGAGGCAAGCAAGACAGAAAGTTTGGCAAATGGAAACTTCATCTTAATGTTACAACTTACACCATCCATTGTCACCGTAGATGTGTCCACACCTGAATGAAGTCCCATCATGTAGGGTGTCGGAGCATCAATGTAGTCAACCCCACTAGAGAAAATTATTGGGATATAGACATGCTGCAGGCACAACAAATAAGTTGGGAGTAATCCACTGGATGAGCAAGTAATGTAACAATAATGAGAATCCCTGGAAACAAATATGAATCAATTCCTCAATTGCAACAACTGTTTTCCAACATATTTGTGAAGCCCACTGAAAAACTTGGGAGTAAAATAGCACACATTTGAATAAAACCTACCTGCCACCTAATCGGATATATTAAATGGCATATGGCTTCTGAAACTAGAGTCAATAGTGTATACCTGCAATATGAACAAAAGAGAAGTCCATCAGCGGATCAGCCTTACGATAATTTCAGCATGAATGTGTGGCATGCGTCAAACACTTTCATCTCAAGTTATTGTTTCCGAAGTAACAATTCTTTCACTCATAAAACTAATGATATACAGAGAAAAGGATCAGCTGGTAGGAAGAAAAAATATGGTAAAAAATTGCAAAGTGAAACTCAACGAACTTATTTGATCATAGCAATATCCTTCTTTCAAGAAGAACAGCAGTAAAGAGCTGTATTAGTTTATCAACATCCAGACACTGCACCAATGGCTGAAAGGATATCTGCAGCCACAGTAAGCTTAATATAAATAGTATGGAGGTATTCTAGTCTAAGGGAGGAATGGTACTGGAAATATGGTTGAGAAACATAATGAACAAGGGAGCCATACATCAGCGTGAGGAAGCCATTCTTTTGGAGGAGCCTCCACAGAAAGAAGGCAATTCTCAATGGCAAATAAGACACGATCCTTTCCCGGTGTTGGTAATGGAACATTTGACACCACATGGGATATTATGTCCCACAACGGCTCGCTGAAATCAGAGCCAGCAAAAATTAGGCCATAAGAAAGTTGAAACCAGAGTATATAAAGTGCATGAATAATGAAGTTTACCTACACCCAGCAGGGGAAAAACAAAGGACAAATATTTCTTCTAGGGCATCACGAAGGACTTGAAAACTAGGAGAATGGGATACAAGGCAGATGCATTTATCAGCAAAAGAATTTGCCGGAATTTGGTAGGCTTCAGCAATATCTTCACAAATTGGATCCCGAAATGCAATACAACTGACGTAAATTTTTGAACCATCTCCCTCTACAAGAAATGACAACTTAGTTAAGAGGGTGATCTGTATACAGTAAGCAATAATAGTTTTAACTAGAAGGGTTAAACAGCATGTCCAAAAGTTTGGGAATATCAACTTTCAATGGGAACAATGAATCTGAATGGCTGTTGCACGTACCTGTCAAAACTATGGGATAACTCCGTGGATAGGTTGAGACATCATTTGCGTCCAACCCAGACGAGTATATTCTTACTCCCGCTGGCAAAACACACTGCAGTTATCACCGGTCAATGATAGACGGGTTCAGATACACAAATAAAACGAAAGAATTAAATTCAGGGATAAAACAGAGACAAGGTATCATGATTGTCACCCAGCAGTTCAAAAGTATTATAACATGAACGCATTCACATTCCTTTTGTTTTGAACTATTTCCTCTTTTATTTTGAGTCATCTGGCAAATATTTCAGCTCATTATTTATGGGTTTCACAGTTCACTCCCTCCAACTTCATCTTCCTGCCAAATCTTCATGGTATTATCCACCATTGATTAAAAACATGCAATGCTTAAAACAGTTGCATAGAACATCCCACCCTTCTTTTCCATACTATTTTTCATTAACATGATGTTTTGACAATATATCGCTTACCATTTCAGTTTGACGCTGCAAACTAATTTCAGTTAAAATTATATGCAATGGTATAAAATGGTCATGCAGCAGGGATATGAGTTGCACTTGCACATGCTACAACAACATGCCCCTACATACATCACATGATCACAATTACATCACTAGCATTGTAACAGTACCCTTCCATGGTCAATCATCTCTAACCACACAGACGTACTGAATACAAATTCCCTGCTTCCACCAGTTCACACAGCATCACACCGCCGGCCCCAGGGCAGAGACACCCCTGGGGCAAGCCGGGATACTTGCCCTAGAAGGCCAGCAGCAACAAATCGGCAAGGGACCCCCTCCCTAGCTACTTCGGTGTTTGCCCTAGCTAACACGAGTTCCGAACCTCCAATTGTGGTGTCCAGAAAAGAGAGAAGAAGGCAATTGTCGAAGGAAGAAGAAGCCTCTGTTGGGCAGCTAGGCTAGTCTCTAGTTGCTACTAGAGCAGAGTATGTCCCACTGGCACAGGAGCTCAACCCAGTAATCCCTAAATCAAAATCTCAAACCCAATCGAATGGAGTTGAACAGAGTAGGTGATTGGGCAAGCGAACGGCGGCGCAGGACCAGTAGGTTCGCGAGCAAGCGGTGGCACGGCGCAGAAGGCAAGCAAGTGGCGGCGCAAAAGCACCTCTCCAGCACGCCAGCAAGTGTGCAGGAAGCGGTACCACACACAAGGCCGGCAATCCACGGCGCGGTCTATACTTTCCCAGCCTTTCACCAATTTCTGGCTCCTTCAATTCACCTCTGGCACATACGATACTAAACCCACTGCACAAGAGCATCACGAATTCACCTCTTAACGATCAAAATTCCCGAAATTAGTAACACGCCACCCCAACCAAATGCTAGGTTGTTAACAATACACGCAGCATTTCGCAGTAACAACCAATTCGGCCCTATTTCACCGAGAATTCGAACGATAAGAGCCCTAAGCAGATCGAGACAGGACCAATTGAGGAAGGGAGGGGGGAGGGGCGGAATCTGCGACTCACGGTGGGGAGCTGCGGGGGCGGGGGAGGGTAGAGCGCGTGGTTGGAGGGCGGGAACTGGTCGAGGAAGGCGGGCATGTACATGTCGTCGGCGCCCGGGAAGCCCTTGGCGCCGTCCAGCGCCCGGATCTCCGGCCCCAGCCCGCACACAACGAAGTACTCGAAGATCCGCGACGACGACGCCATCTCCGCCGCCTCCGGCGATCACCAGACCGCCCGCCCGCCCGCCCGCCCGCCTCCTGGAAGGGGTCCTCGTCGCGGCGGTTGGTCTCTCTCTCTCTCTCTCTCTCTCTCTCTCTCTCTCTCTCTCGTCACGACTCCGTGCGCGAACGGGAGGAGGGAAGAATTGGAGGTGGTGGTTGCGGGAGGGAGGAAGGCGACGAGGCTACGCGGGTCGGTGGTCGCTCGTTTGACCCGCTAAGAATTTGGGAGGAAATTTTAATTTTAATTTTCTTTTTTCTTTATCTTGATTGCGTTTATTTGGCCCTCTGAACTCTCAATTCGGTCTTAAAAATCTTTAAAGAATTTCACAGTATATACAATACTATAGACAATGGTTATCTATAATACACCTCTATATTATCTATAGACAGAACCAATAACAACTTATACAATATATTATCTATACAGTTGTCTATAATAAACTCACACAATTAATATTTCGTCTACATAATTATCTATACAATAATATAGACAATAGAAAACTGTCTATTAAACATTAAATAACATGTTTTTCTTTATATCACTTAAATCCTATATACTATAATCTTACATACAGTTAATATGTACTATTATATATATTCTCGGTGGCTCGGTGATCAACACCTTGGTGGTGGTTTCCAGTTTCCCTCTTGGAGACAAGTGAGCCACCGTTGTTTGTTTTTTTTTTGTCCATACAAGATGCAATGTTGTGCACGCAAGTTGCTTCAATGGCTGAGCAACTTCTCCAAAAGAAAAGAGTAAATTACAGTAAACACAAAGATGTATATACAAAAGCGTCCATACGGAATGGTTCTAGCAAATAGGCATTTACACCACAAACTTGGCAGTATTTGTTCACGTTGCACCTATTTTAGGCTCTGTTCTTTTTGATTTTTTAGTAGCTTCTCAGCAATCACTATTTATTAGACTAATAAACCGTAGTTATAAGCTACAGCCCAAAAAACAGGCATTAACATTTTTATCATTAAATTTAATTATGCTGATAGGTGGTGGGTACCACCACTTTTTTGCTAGGTGTTGTAGAGGTTGTCCGTATCTCAATGTGAATCAAGATACCCGCGTGTAGTCTCTCGAATTGTAGTGATCCCCCATTGCCAACGTAAGAGCTGGCACTCTTTAATTCACAAAACACACGTGCTAGAGTTTACGACTACTAAGCGAAACTCTATCGCGCTCTTAATTCTCAACGAAAAGGTTAAACAATCTCAATTATCAAAAAACTCTAAATTCCCTTCATGAGGTTGTTTTGCCATCATAGAGAACAAAGCAGATCAATATATTAGTCTCATCACTAGTCAAAACCCACCGCCCTGCTCGATCCCTCCTCCATTTGAGCATGGGTCTCTCCATTCAATCCCCTTCCCTCAATCGCCTCTCTACCTACCACTGCCCCAATTCCCCAGTCGTCACTGCTCCACTGACCGTTTTGCTACTGCTCCTTCGTCGAGCTCATCCCCACCGACCTCACCACCGCCTCCTTCTGCCGACCTCACCACCGTCTCCATTCGATCCCATCCTCCCCAACCAAGCTAGGGTTAGGTGGTGCCTCGGGCTGCCACCGCTGATGCGGATCCACCTAGCAAGCTAGCTGAACCACATTGCTTTGGCCCTGATCTTTCACGATATGCCTTGTTGGATGCCCTCTCCAAGATAAGTTTTCTCACACGCACACCGCAGCACGTAAACGAATGGTAGAGAAACCGACGTTTCAGCGAGCAGAATCCAACACCACAATTGGATTCAACACACCAAGAGTAATTCCTCGATGGAAATCTCAAGAACACGCTAACAATGGCCACCAAATCATGGTGATTTTCTGGTTTCGATTTCTCAATTCATAACCTAAGTTACAATGGGGCTAAGGCCCTGGCCTTATATTGGTGCACAATACATGGCCTTGACTAACTCAAGCACAACCTGGCCTAAGGCCGAAACAAACTCCAATACGAACTAAAAAGAAAATATCTAAATTACTACCACCGGATTCTCTCCTAATTTGCGATCTGACTATGAGGATTTCATGGCTGGAACATTGTCCATTGTGTGGGGCTTCAAAATATCTTTCCAACGAGTCCAAGAACGCCCAAATCGGACTCCGTTTGTGAAAGTTATGGACGTTTTAGTATCGGTCTTGCCAGCTGTCCCAATCCGAGACCGAATCGGTTTCAAATCTTTATATGTTTTGTTTTCTTGTTCAAGGGGCTTCCAAATATGTTTGGAACCTGAAAAAGATTCCTTTCCAACCTTTAGAAAGTCATGGTGTGGTCGGATTTTATGCTTACTTGCATTGCACTACTCGAACTCTTTATGTTTGACAGTCTCACGCGTCCCTCCGGAAAGCTCGTGCAGCATCCAATAAAATTGCCATAACTTTGTGTAGGAAGATCCAATCAAGTGCCGTTTGATTCGTTAGAAAATAGACTTCATTAGCTTTCCAAATATGTTTTTGTGCACATTAGAAGCCTCAGAATTGGTATTCAAAGCTTATTGAATATTGTGCACAGAACTGCAAGCACTAACCAAAGTTATAGTACTACTTGGTGCCACATCAGCCGCTCTACCTCCACTGCCTGCCACTACTCCAACAAGGCTCCGCTAACCCCTTGATATTGCACCTCCACGAGCTCATCCCCGCCGACATCAGCACCGCCTTCTTTCGATGATGACTAGATCCAATACCACCTCTCCATTCCTTGTTACCTCTCCACTGACCCCTACCGGTGCCCTTCCATCGAGCTCGCCCCCTGATTTTGATCTTCCTCCCCGCGCCCGCATGCTCCTCTCCTTTGCCCCCTGTCTTCCACCTCTTTGTCTGCAAGGATGTACAAGATTTGATAGGATGAATGGATGTAGTGACAACTGGATGTTCTGAGGATTTTGTGAATTGCATGTGGTTGTGTTTGTCCAATTGTTTCTAAAATTCTTTAGGTTGTATGAATGGAAGCATGGTACTGAATGTGTTAGTGAAATTGTAATATGTTTGTGTCATTTGTGAATTCAATGCACAGTGAAATTGTGCATATGTTCATGGATGAAATGATTTGTTGTATGATATGTGCATCTTGAAGATTGACATGTATGTTGCAAGATGTATTCTGAATGGATGAAATGCTGAATGCAGTAGCAACTTGAGTTTGTTCTATGCTGTTCTGAAAGCATCTAGGTCCCAAAAAATTAGTTTTGATAATTAATAACAACGTTGTGTTTTAGGACTAACATGTGTGCTAAGATGTCATAAAAGGTTTAGTTTTGAATTACAGAAGACAACACAACTATGGCATGTAAAGACTATGAAGGATCGACATGGCTCAAGATAAAGGTAAAATATAGCTTTATGATTCTTTATCATTTTGCCCGTCTCGGTGTTTGGAGAAAAGATTAGATTTGTAGTGTAGACGACGTACTATAAAAGGAGATCATAACTTGTAGCTTAAGAATTTAAATTGTGTTATCTTGATCAACAAAGAGTCATGCATGCATCTTAAATCAATTTTAAGGATCATCTATCAAAAAATTGGTAGCACCACAGTAGCCATGTGGTACTACCGGACGACGGTAATACCGTCATTATGGAGCGGTCCTACCATAGTGTGGTAGTACCAATTTTCTTGCGGTATGTTTTTTCTAGAGAGCATGTTTTGGGACTTTTTCTGAAGCTCTAGAATTCGGTAGTACCGATCCTAGCATGCGGTACTACTGCCGTGAGGTAGTATCCATTTTACTTGGCAGTAGTACCGCATTTTGAGTTCAACGGCTAGTTCAGAAGTATTTATTGCATACAAAAGAGCCATTGAACAGGAGTTGCAGTAGTACCGACCATACATGGTGATAGTACCGCACCTACTGAATTTTGTGGAGTTTTTCCACAAATGGTCGAATTGTGGTTGGGGGCTATAAATACCCCCTCACCAGCACTATGGCAGATATACTTGACATCATTGAATACTTTAGAGCCATTGGTGCGCTATTTACTACTCAGTTTGTTCATTCCTCACCATTTGGAGTAGTTGAGAGCATTAAAGTACATTTGCATCATTTGATGATTCTCTTGGCACTTATTTCTCCTCAAGCAAGGGCTGTGATATATTACTCTTGGTGTTTGCTAGCACCTAGGCAGTATAACAGCCCAGGTTTTTATGAAAATAAAAATAAATAAATAAATAAAAATTAATTAAAATAAGTATTTTTGTTGCCTAATTTTAAATTTGGTTTCTGTTTTTAAAAAAAAGCTGGATTTGAAAAGTATTTTAAGTAAAATCTGAAAATATTAGTAAATAAAAGGATATTTTGATTTTCTATAAAATCCTAATTCAAATTACTTATTTGGATTTGTTTGGCCTTTATTTGGCTTTCTGGTTTTTCTGGAGTTTAAAAGTTTAGTTTGTAATTAAAAATATTTCAAATATAAAAACAATAAGTTGAAAATATTTTATCTAAGTCCAAAACTTGTCCTGAAACTTCTATGAATTTTTCTGGAATTTTTTCATATTTTTCTGAGCTTTATTGAATTTCCTAGCCTTTTCTGAAAATCAAAATCAAAATTTAAAAATAAAAATCCCAACCCCCCTCCCTCCGGACGACACGTGGACGGCCCAGATCCGCCCACGTCGCCGCCCGGATCCCGCCAACCCTTCTCCCTCGCTCGCCACATGGGCGGCCGGGATTCACCCGCCCCCACGCGCACGACACATCCCACCGTTCACCCCTGTGCCGCCCGCCCAATTCCCACCCCGCCACGCTGCCGCCATCTCGCCGCGCCGCTGCCGCTCTCTCTCCTCGCCCCACCCGCCGCCCCCTCCTCCCCTCTCCTGCCGCTGCCGGCCCATTGTCGTGCCCGTCTCCTTCCTCCCGCTCGGCCGCACCATCTCCGTCGCCCCTCGCCCCGCCCGGTTTCTTTCCTTTTCCGCCGCCCGTGCGACCCACGCCCTTTCCTTCTTCCTCCCCGCGCCCGAATCCCCGTTCTCGCGCCGTGTCCCCCCTAATCCCCGCCATTTCCACCGCCGCCCCGCGCATCTCCGGCGAGAAATTCGCCGCGCCTCCCCCCTCCCCGACCCCTATAAAAACCCCCCTCGGCCTCCCCACTCTCCGCACCACCTCCCCCTCCACTCCCCTCTCCCTCCCGGCCGCTCCACCGCCGCCGCGCCGGCGCCCGAGCCGCCGCCTCTCTCGCCGCCCGCGTTTCCGCCACCCCGTGAACATCCGCCACACTCCCGAAGTTCCTCCTCCTCTCGCGATTCCGCCCCCACCGCCGGCCGCCATGCGTGAGCGCGCCGCCGCCGTAGCCCCGAGCCCCCCCTCGCCGGCGCCTACCACGTCAACGCCGAGGCGAGGTGGCAGCCAACGTGGCCGCCACGCGGGCGCCACGCAAGCGCCGGTGCCACCCCACCCCACCCATGCCACCTCAACCTCGCCTTCAATCCGTGGACCCGGTCTATAGACCCGGGGCCCACTGTCAGCCGGCGCCCCCAGGGCTGACGTCAACTGGCGCAATAAGCCTGGTTTTCCAATTGAAAAATAAATCAGCCGAAAAGAAATTCCCAGGACTTTAGAAGAATAATTCCAGAAATTCCTCTTTTTCTTTTTCCCTGAATTTAAACTTTCTGGAGCCCGTTCTTCTTCGTCCTCACTCCGATTTAGCCCATTCAAATTTCTAAATTCACCAAAAATTCTTCTCTATCTATTTCTGTCCTCAATTCAAATATTAGAAGTCAATTGGAATTTATTTTGAATTTATTTGAATTTGGTGGTTTATTTTCACGTGTAGACTTCGACGATTCGGAAAAATTCTTTGACGAAGATTCAAACCAAGTTGAAGAGCAAGGCAAGTCACACACCTTGATCATGTTGATCCCAGTTTACAAAATAAAATTATGTTGTTTTAAATTATTCTGCATGCATATTTTTATTCAACGTATTTCAATTCAGTTTTAAATATAGTTAATGCCTACTTGTTAAATTCCTCCTTTGATATTGAATTCCTTACCTTGTCACCCTAGATCAAAACCTAGTTAGTACATTAGTATTGGCTAGAGAGTTTAAATCAAATGCTTAGACCTGCTTAGATATAATCTTGGTTTTGGGTACCTTTTCACATAAAATGATAAGCTTTTCAAAACTACTCTTGATTTTAGTGAGTCAAGGAGGTTTATAAAATATTTTGAAAATAAAATATAAAAACTGGTTTAGACTTAGGCAATTGGTTAGTTGGTGGGTGCAGGCATGCCCTGTTGGTCGGAGCCGCAGGGTTGACTGTCGTGCACAGGGGTATGTGGTTGGGCCTAAGTCAATTAAGGACCGGTCTGTGAGCTAATATTGCAAAGCCCTATCATACTACCACATGGCTGGTATGGGACAGCCCTGGCTGAATAATTTGTGAAGTCCCAACCTGAGTCAAGTTGTAGGTTGAAAGTGAGCGTGGCGTAGGCCATGAGAAGTCTCACTCGGCTCAAGAGGGGGTCCCGGTCTGGTGGATTCCTTACTGGGGTGAAACCTTAGTGTTGGCTTGGCCAGGTTGAAGGCTTTGCATTGTAAAGGCCTTGTCATGATCTCCCCGCCGCACACCTAAGGAAGTGTGTAACTCGCGTGGCAAAACGGGATGATCGTGTCTTGTGGGTAAAGCTGTACAACCTCTGCAGAATGTATAATCTATCCTGGATAGCCGTGCCCGCGGTCATGGGCACGCTGGGTAAAAGTTTTTCATGGATTAGACTTTGTTTTTCAAAATATTTTCGAAAACCTTGTGGATGGATGGAATCCACGAGAGATGAAAACCTTGCGGATGGATGGAATCCATAAGAGAGTTGCGCAGTGGACGCGTGTGGATGGATGGAATCCATACAAGATCTTTTGGGAGAGATGGTCCGGGTGGGATGCCTGTGGATAGGTTAGTGTTTGGTCGGAGTCTGCACTGACGGTAATATTTTCAATTACAAGTACTGTTTTACTTACTGTATTAAATTCAGCAATTTCAATCTATCTACTGTATTTCATTAAATGCTATTTTATGCAAACTAACCCTATAAGTCTTCCATTGAAGCCTTTTTCATTATGATGCATTTTCTCCGTGTGACTTGCGGAGTACAAGTTTGTACTCACCTTGCTATCTCTACACAGAGAAAGACGACTTCGACTACGGTGAAGACCAGAACGAGTAGGCCGCGTCTTGCGCTTGTTTGCACGTGGCGTGCTTGGGCCGCTTTTCACTTCGCTGCATGCGATTTCTTTTGCAGTTATATTTGCCAATGTGCGATGATGTAAACGCTGGCCATAAGGCCGTACTCTTTAAATTAAATAAATGTCATTATGCTTGGTATTTATCTTTGTTGTCCACTGTGTGCACTACCTGATTCTGGACTAGTGCGATTTACACAAAGGATCCAGGAGTCGTTGCTCCGGGTTCCGACAGGCAGCTTGGGTGAAGATTGCGCGGCGATATCTTTAAGAAGGTTATGAAGAGGCCTGACGCTGGTTGTGAGTGGTGTGGTGCTCGTCATCTCCGGAGTGGAGGAAAAGCAACTCTATTGGACTTGAGGTCATTAGGTTTAATTTGTGGAACTGGTCTAATTCGTTTGGATTTACCTCAACGTGACTAGTAAAGACCGACAAGTCTTCGATGCCACAGGAAAAATATTGTGTGTCTCTGTTGTGGTTATCTCTTATCTTTACTCTTTCGCATTTATATTCCTAATTATTAAATTGATATATATATATATATATATATATTATGTAGTTAAGAATTGTACTTGATAGGGACATAGCATGTGGTGCCTTAGAAAATTTAGAAAATTCACTCTTGACTTGTGCTAGGATCATTTATTGATCATTGTTGTTATAATTGTTAAACTTAGATCAAAATTTTTTAAAACATCATATTCACCCCCTCTAATCGGTTATCCTTGATCCTATATGTTCTCACTCTGAATTGCATGATGTTCTAACTCTGTGTGATGTTGTGTTCCTTCTTACATCATTCAACATTTTGCAAACCACAATTTTGGGCTCAACAATTTTGTGATCAAAGCTAGGAACAAATAAGTTATGGATGCTTGCATACTATCAAGGAAGGCAATGTAACTAAAGTGTCAGGAATTGTTGTGCATATCTCTATGCAAATGGGCACTAGGTAGCAAGCCAGAAAAATAATACTCTTTTTTCAAATTTAGAAATAAGCTATGAAACATTTAAGTTCAGAAAACAAAATCACAATGTTGGTTCCATTGCCTACATTGACTAGACATGCACTAGACACACACATTCAGGAATAAGCTTACAAATTTAGGTCCACACTTCCATTCCAAACAAAAAATGAATGCAACCAGTGACATAGAAACTTAGCACATGCACTAGGCACATACGTTCTAAGAATAGGCAACTCATTCACTTATACTCTGATAATACAAGATCAGATATATTTTGACAAATTCATACATCGCAAAAACTCAGCATGGAAAATAGTTCCATGAGATAATACACTATCAGATACTCTAAGTGTGCATTGTCTCGTAGTAACCCCAATTCTTCTATTTCATCCCATTCCAGCAATCCAACTTCCTCAAATGGGACACATATCGAAATTCCTCTTTCATTTGCCTCTAGTGATAATACCGGTTGGCGGTAATATATCAACATGTTTAGGCATGTGAACAATGTAGTCTTAGCCTTCTCATTTACTTGTCTATTAGACCAGGTCAAGTATTGCTTACTAGGTGAGACAAAACAGTGTGTATGGGCTTTCACAAATGTGGTTGGTGGTAATATATCAACATATTTAGGCATGTGAACGATGTAGTCTTAGCCTTCTCATTTGCCTGTCTATTAGAATGGATCCAGTGTTGCTTACTAGGTGAGACAAAACTGTGTGTATGGCCTTCCACAAATGTCTTCAATATGAACTTATTTTCCTTAGTTCGTTTGATACCAAACATGGCTTTACATCTGTATCCGGTCAATTTCGACTCATATGTCCTCTTTTTTTCTCTCCAACTTGCCTTTACCTTTATCTTCTTTCCAGCCTCGCTTAGAGCAGTAGTATCGTCTCCATAGCAAAATACAATTGCGATTAGTCCGTTGTCCAATACGAACGGAAAACCTGGCAACATGTGCATATGCTTTGTAAAACTTTGAGAACTACGTCCTCAGCTTCAAAAATCATCCCCACAGCAGGCTTCAACTCGTCATTAACTACCGGTGTGGAGGATAAACCCTACATTGGTAAAGATGGTTTATGTCGATAACAATATTAATCATGGAAATTAAGAAATTTGAGTAGTACTCACAACTCATGCAGAATAGGATGCTCATAGCCTTTTGGGGAGTTATACATCTAATGCTCATGATGAGTGACTATGCATCACCGATATACCAATTGGCAAGGTTAGTGGTTGCACAACGCTAATCACATCCTCCATTGAAGCCATTGGCTGCAATGCCCATCAAAGATCAATTAACATACCTCTTTTCAAAACTCCAATAAAATATCAATGTAAAACACACAGACCTCATGCAAGGAGAATGGACAGTAGGCAGGAGAAGCAGAGATAGGAGGTGGCACTGGAGGGGATCCAACGACGCTGGCAGGGATGGAGGCGGCGGGCCAAAACCTAGTGTCGAATGGGTGAGTTAGAGTGGGGCTGAGCTGGGAAATGGCGAAGAGGAGGCTAGGCGACGGTGCTGGGTGGGGTGATGGCAGCGGACTAGAGTGGGGCTGGGCTGGGTGGCGACTGCGAGAAAGGGATCGATTTGGGGAGCTAGAGTGAATGGTAGTCGGGATGGTGGAAGAGGGTGCCAGTGGGGTTATGACAAAATTGTTGTGGCTCGTGCAGGGGGTTGAGTGAAAAAGCACGTAAGTGGGAAGGTGGGAGCATCTATCTGTATCTCAGCCATAACTTTTGGACCAGATGGCCGAGATGGAGTATGTCCATATGTCCACAATTATGGACTTGTTCACCAGATATGTTGCCCACAATGCAAGGCCTAGTGCAAGGTTTTGATAGCGCTTGAGCCTTGACAAGTGCCCAGTTGATGGAATTTGTCCAAGTGGGCTGTGTATTGTGTTGGTGTAGTCTAACCTGGCCTGTACACAAATCTATTGGCACGGCTTGAATCAAACGGGCCCAAACCATGAGACACGCACAAATTGCACGGCCTCAAAGAAAGATACACGTGAGTACAATGACCTAGCAGGCCAGCATCTTTGATTTCTAGAAGTTGTTTTTGTCAATGAAAACTAGCGGAATTCCCCGCACAACTGTGTGGCTAGCTATAACAATACCTCTAAAAATAGTGTTGTATTTGTTATCTAACTTAAATAGTTATATATGATTGAAAATACAATTGTATATTTCATTCTACTATAATAGCTTTTTCTCGATTAATATAGTAATTTCTAGCCCATAAGAGTGAACGTGATAGCTTCCTTTGCCTCTATCATAATAATATAATAGATAGATTTTTCTTTAATTTTTTATTCTGAATTAAAGTTATTTAGGGTTTTTGTATCAAAATCAAATTGCTATTTTATTTGTTTTATTTTATTCTAATTTTTAGTTATTTTTTATTGGAATTCGTATACAAATCCAATTGTTATTCTTTAAATTTTATTTTGAATTATATTTATTTAGGGCTTTTTGCTTAGAAATATGTATGAAAATAAAATTGTAGTTTTATTTTTATTCTAAATTTTATTTATTTCTAGATTATACTTGACATGTGCTCTTTCTTTAATTTAGACCGTTATAACATGGGACCACCACAATAAACTATATAGATCTTTCTCTTTTTTCTCTTATTAATGTGGTAATTAATTTTTATTCCGAATTACAATTATTTTGGGATTTTCCTTTGGATTCTAAAATTAAATCACTTATTTTATTCCAAATTTTAGTTATTTGTTGTTGGAGTTGGTATACAAATCTAATTGCTAATTTTTGTTTAATTTTTATTCTAAATTAAATTTATTTAGGGATTTTACTTAGGAATTCTTATAGAAATCAAAGTGCTTATTTTATTTTATTTTTTATTTTGAACTTCAATTATTTCTGTATTGTACTTGACGTTGAGTCTTTTTTTAATCTAGACTATTATAATCTGGACCCACCACAATCGATGGTATAAATCTTTCTCCTTTATCATCGATTAACATGAGAATTTCTAGCCTTCAAGAGTGAATGTGGTGGCTTCATTTTCTATCGCTTGTTTAGTGTTTATTCCGAATTATGTTTATTTAGGGATTTTACTTAGGAATTCGTATGTAAATCAAAATGTTTATTTTATTTTGTTTTTTATTTCAAATTTTAGTTATTTCTCGATTGTACTTGATATGTACTCTTTCTTTTAATCTCGACCATTATAATCTAGATCCACCACAATCGACGGTATATATCTTTTCTCTTTTTTCACTAATTAACGTGGAAATTTCTAGCAATTAATAGCCAACGTGGTGGTTTCATTTTCTATCGCTTTAATAATAATATAATAGAAGATTGTGATTTGATCTCATGACGTTTCTCTATCCATAGTCATTGTTTTAGTTAGCATCATCAATCAAACCGTCCAAGTTCCAAATTTAGCGGCTTCCGAAGTCTTGTGATGAACACCATTTCCAAATGGAAAGTCATATGGCCTGGTCTTTTTTTGCTGCGGCTTGTGCCTTTTTGTTGCGGCTTATGGCTTTTGAGCTGTTTGTGCGAGAGATTACAGAGTAACAGAAACTCACGTACGGTTTTTGGCGATATAAATGAAGTTGGTAAAGTATGTACTACAATTAACTAATAGACTCTATCTTGAAAAGGTACTCCGTTTAAAAGCTAGTTACTATAGAAAAGCCGAAAAACAGCTTTTAGAAGCTGAAAAGATCAGGGCCATGCTTGGGAAGTTGAAACAGT
Organism: Dendrocalamus sinicus; assembly: GCA_036346575.1. Lineage (NCBI taxonomy): Eukaryota > Viridiplantae > Streptophyta > Magnoliopsida > Poales > Poaceae > Dendrocalamus > Dendrocalamus sinicus. The sequence goes on along the minus strand of CM070643.1, from coordinate 28,065,360 downwards.
AGCTGAAAACAAACCACAACTGACCAACTAATCCCAGTCACCACCAGCAATCGCAAGGCATTGTTGCACCTTTTCAATATTACTACAGCCCTGTTCGTATTAGCTTTTGCTTCTGATTTCTGCTCAGAAAAGACAAAAGTCAATATGAACACCCAGCTTCTTTAAGCGGCTTCTTCACTTCTCTCGCTACCGTCTCACTCCGGGAATAAAAACAGATGGCCATGGATGCATCACGCACCCCACTCATCTCGCTCATGTCACGTGCATGCATCTCTCCCTCACTTTTCCCATCATTCGCACGCTCTTTTTTAAATTCACTTCTTTCAGCTAAAAACCATCAGCAAAAACCAATACCAACGCTCCCTACAACTGACCAACTGAACTGAATGCTCAACAGCAGAGTGAGAAAAGTCTGCATTTTACACGCACTACATTTTTGCCTATTGTAGTAAATATTCATTAAAAAGTTTAAACTATACATTATCTGAGTTTATAGACCAACCTCTCAGCAGCTAGCATAAAAAAGCCCAGGACCACCCTGCACATTTTTCCTGGGAGATTTCATCAGCCTGTGTGATCACAAGGTTGGACTACAGTTGTCAAGAGATCGAATACGAATCGAATAGTAATTTCCCTATATTCATACTTTTAAAACGAATATGAATATAAATATACTTAAATACAAATACCAATAGAATATTATAACGAATACAAATCGAATACCTACTCAATTCAGTCGAATACGAATATCCTATGACATAATAAATTTACCAAATTGACACCAATTTTATAGTAATGTTTATACCCCTTTTCTTCTAGTTTATCACATAATCATTGATCATTGGTGCCATTTTACCTATAATACTAACTAATTCTAGATATATTGCAAATAAATTAGTTATGTTTTAGCTAAAAAGAGCATGCAAAAAGCGTTATTGGTGGATGTGCCAAAAAAACATGAATACTAAATTAGAGTCCATCATGATGATGGACTCATAAAGATAATCAAAATGCAAATATAATATGTCCAATTAAAGGTCAAATGCAAAAGATGCATATTAGCTAGCTGCTACTATTATGTCTGCTGAATCCGAATATTATCCATATTTATATTTAATTCGACACATATTTTACATTCCATATTTGTACTCAACAAAAAAATCCAGATACCATCTGGATTCGGATTCGTTTTACAATACGAAAGCATTTTTGCTTACCACATTTGCTACCATCCGAATACGGATGCCAAATAAAACGAATAATCTGCATTCGTTTGACACCCCAGGCTGGACCAATACATGAGCAACAAAACAAGACAACACAACAATCTATGGCTCACATGCTTTCCAGGTCTCTTGGCTCTTCCTCCTCGGATGGAGCCATCACAGGATCCATCCAAGCTGGTACACAGGAATACAAGATCGATGGTACACTTGAGTCACAAGAGCTGAGCAAAAAGGGTTGCAACAAATGGTTGCATTCACCAAACATGGAGGCAGCACATCCAAGCTAGCTATCATCAATGCACACTTTACGGAGCAACAGTAATGATACAGCATTAGCATAATACAAGATCTAAGGATCCTAGGTCATTGGCACCTCAGGAGATTCTAAGATCAGTGATTAGTGATCCTAGATAAGTAGGGCTACATGCTCAGGGCACTGTCAGGCATGTGACTTGCATGAACAGTTACAGACTTAACAGTGGATGATGACCATCATATCAAAAGGTGCCCAGTTCTTCGAGCAACTCTTCCATTGTAGGCCTTTGGTCTGGGTTTTCACTGGTGCAGATCAATGCAATCTTTGCCAGTTTAGCCCCTTCGGTTGCTGAGTAACATCCTTTCAGGTTACAGTCGATGAGCTCCTCGATGTTACCAGACTCCAAGGGCAGCTGCATTGTCTTCCTTTTACCGGTAAGTACCTGAAACACAATTACCCCAAATGCATAAACATCGCTCTTCTCTGAGAACCGGCCGACGGTAGTGTACTCAGGAGCAAGGTAACCCATGGCGGCGCTTGCTTTAAGGGTTGAGAAGACCAGGTCATCAACGAGGAGCTTGTGCAGGCCAGAACCGGATATTAGAGGCTTGTAGGTGTAGTCCACCAGAACTTTGTCTCCTGATATGTTTTGGTGAACAAGAGGGGGCTTGTTCGCTCTACTGCTGTGCAAATACTGAATTCCTGCAGGGGGAAAAAACAGTCATCAAGCTTAGTGTCTTACGAAAACTACAAACAACAATTGATCATCGGTGTCTTGCGAAAACTACAAACAACAATTGATCATCAGTGTATTGCAAGTCGTAAAAGACCAACATTTTCACACCAATATTACAATGAAGCAATTGCAAAACTACAAGTATCACAACTTATTTCTCAGTTTAGACACAGCAGGCTGAGCCCTTTCAGTACCTACAGTGTTCCAAAATGTGACTAGTGGTGTGCACCTATCACAGGCTCCCGCAAAACATGTGAACTACCAACACAGTACTAGCATCCATAAATTGATGGACTTTTGTATTAGTGATTGCAAAAAAAATGTGCCCATGCATCACATGTACACACTATGCAAATTTGCAAAGGTGAGCCCAAATGTTGCATGCCTACAATGTGTTTCTCAGGCAAAGTGACAACTAGCTAGCACCAAGAAACTAGAAGCATCATTTGGGCATCGCTACTTTTATGGACAGTGTGAATGCAAAAGGATTTGGTCATTAGCATCATCCACTAGCGCAGTGATAACTGATAACTAGATAGTGACAGGGGATGGAGCTCCGCTATACCTTTAGCAATGCCCTTGATTATGGAAACCCTCGTGGACCATTCAAGAACGTGGCCACCGCTGCGAGCAGTGTTGTCGCCGACGTCCAAGAACTGCGACAAACTCCCATTCGGCACGAAATTGTACACGAGGAAGCACTCCCCTCTGGCCCTGGAGCAGCAGAACCCCCTCAGGCCAACAATGTTCTCGTGCTGCAGCTCGGCGAGCAGCTTCAGGCCCTTGAGGAACTCGGCCTCTTCCTGCTTGCAGCAGGTCTTGCTGAGCCGCTTGACGACGACGGATGTCCCATCGCGCAATGTGCCCCTGTACGTGGCTGCGAAGTTGCCCTTCTTCCCCAGGAGGTTCAGCTCCGAGAAGAACTGCGTGGCGGACTCGACCTCCTCCATGTTGAACCTGAAGCTCTGAGACACCTCCTGCGAGAACCCAACACCGCTCCTCCCATCAGCCAATGGATCCCAGCCATTCGAGTACTCGAGGCTCACAAGCGTGGATGACGCGCTCTTGCGAAACGACTCCTTAGTCGCCTCGGTGCTGCACCGGCCACCGACGATCACTGGTGTGCCTGCGATCCTCTGCTTGCGCCACCGGTACCACGAGAACGCGAAGAGACCAGCCACCGTTGCTGCAAGAAGGACCACCGCGAGAACGACAGCAGCAGCAAGCGCCTTGGTTGAAGGGGGGCAATGGGTTCCACTGCAATGTCCGTGGCCATCGGAGGACCCTGGTGTGATCTGTGGTGCGATGCCGGCGCTGAACGGCTGGGGCCTGTCGGGGTTGATGAGGTCGGCCGGAGTGCACGGCCGGAGCGCCGGGAGCCCGGTGCCACACAGATCAGTGTTGTTCCCGTACTGGAATCCACCCTGCAGCTTCGCCAGTTCTTGGTGAAGCAACCAAATCAAACAACCCCCAGTTAACCAGACTGGTCGAGCTTACAGAATTAATAGCCAACACACATTAATCGCTCGATAATCAACACGGGATTGTTGCTTGCGTGGCTTAATTACCGGAGGGAACATTGCCGGTGAGCGAGTTATTCCTGACGTCCAGGGCCACGAGCTGAGGCAGCTGCGCCAGCCTGACCGGGATGGAGCCGAAGAGGTTGTTGAAGCTCAAGTCCAGCCGCACCAGCAGGGGCAGGTCGCCGAGGCTGGCGGGGATGGCGCCGTTGAGGTGGTTGGACTGCAGGGCCAGCACGGTGAGCCTCTCGAGGAGCCCGAGCTGCGTGGGGATGCTCCCGGCGAGCTGGTTGTAGCACAGCTGCACCACTGAAACACATCAACAGCAGCAGCATTAAATCAGGTCAGAGACACAAGGAACAATACTCTGGGCTCCGTCCCATTTAGTAAGGACAGGTAAGATCAGAACAACATCTTATTCGATGCTTCATCTAATTCACTGAGTGGTACTAGTAAGAAGTAAGAAATAGATAAGTTTGAGCTAGCAAGAGTGGCTAGGGAGAAGAGAACTCCATTAGAGTAGTCCCCCTCCCAGTACAGACCAGGCAGCGCAGCTCAAGACAAGAGTAGTAACCAGAAGAATGACAAAAATGGCAAACAAACCAAGAACAGAGGTAAATCCATGGCAAAATCATAGGCATCAGCCAAGAAGACGTTGCAATCGAACAACAAGAGCTGCTTGCAAGTTGTCCCGACAAATTAAATCTTCCCGAAAAATCCAACGGATAAGTAGGTAGCCCAAGCACGGATTTGGGGATCAAGAAACGCCAAGCCAGGAGAGGAGGGGACGAGAATAAAAAAAAGAAAAGAATCGAATCAATCCAAGCGATGCAACACTGCTGTATATCCTCGTGCCGGAGTCCACGGCGCCACATGCAACTAGGCGAGCAAGAAGCTTCCAAGAAACGCACCCAAATAGCGCATCTTGGCTTGGCACGGTAAGGTTAAAAAAAAGAAAGAAATGATCTCTGACTTTGCACACACCTTGCAGGGAGGCCATGGCGGCGATCTCTGGCGGGATAGGCCCGGAGAAGTTGTTGACGTCGAGGTAGAGGTCGGTGAGCTGGGAGAGGCTGGCGAGTTCCCGGGGCAAGCCGCCGTGGAGCGCGTTGTAGTGGAGGTAGAGCCCCGTGAGCGACCGGAGCCCCGCCACGGCCGGGGAGAGCGTCCCGGACAGGCCCTTCCCCTGCAGCGAGATGTTGGCGACCCCGCCGCGCCCGTCGCATGCCACTCCCTCGAACCCGCCTCCGCCGCCACGCCCGCCGCACGGGTCCCGCCCCGGCGCCCACGACGGCAGCAGGCGCCCCGTCGGGTCCAGCGCCGCCCTGAGCTCCAGCAGCGTCTGCACCTCTCTGTCGTCCGCCGCGGAGGCCACGCCCAGCATAAAGCAGCCAACAATGGCAGCGAGCGCGACGAGGCGGGAGGGGGCCATTGCCGCCGCGGCCGGTGCCTGCCGATGCGAGAGGCGTGCGGTTCTTGGGAAGGCCCTGGCGCGCGAGGAGAGGAGGCAAGAGCGTGCTCTGCAGCGTGCAGGGGTGAGGGGTTCGAGAGGTGGATCGGTGCTGGAGTGAGTAATAACGTGGATGCTCTCGGGACTACGCGTGAGTATGAGGCGTGGGCCCCATATGGCAGTCGGTGTTAGTCTTTATAAGAGGCTTTTTATTAGGGGTGGAAACGCATCGGATACGGTTGAATAGTCTCAAATACGGATACGAATTCATATTTTTAAAACAAATACGAATATGAATTCAAATATTCTCAAATACGGATATGAATATTCTCGAATACGAATATCGGATAAAACGGATTCCTAGCAGTTTTGCCGATTTTTCACCGGTTTTTGACCCGTTACCGGTTTTAAACTGCATAAATTCAAAATTTGAATAATAAAATTTGTACAAATTTTTCATGTGTTCTAGAAATGGATCGAATACGAATTGAATAATCTCGAATATGAATACGGATACGAATATTCTCGAATACGAATGCGAATACAGATATTCTCAAATACGGATACGAATATTCTCGAATATGAATACGTACATTTTCGAATATGGATTTTACTTACCACATTCGTGTTTTCTCGGATACGAATATCGGATAAAACGAATTATCTGTTACCGTTTTCCACCCCTACTTCTTATAGCAATAGGGTTTCTACATTAATGCTTGCTTAGATTTTCTACATAAAGGTCATGCTTATTTTGGCTTAAACTTCTGACTTCTAGTTTATTTTTTACTATTCCTAAATTTCGTCTTTTTCTGGTTTTCTGGCTTTATTGCTATTCTTTTTTTTGCCGTATTCGTTTGTATTGTTTGTGATGGGCTAACCTATTTTTTCTGTTTTTAAATTTAGTTACGTCAAATAAGCCATCATTAGTTATAGTGTAATTTCAACCAGCTACAATATAATTTTAGTTATAAACCAGCTTATTTCAGTTGAACCGAACGGCACCTAATGCTTGCTTAGAGTTTCTTAGATAGCTTTTTTTTTTGCTATAGATAACTCGTTGTAGCCACGAATTGCACAAAAAAAAATCTTTATAGGCTCTAATAATTGCAATGTATGTTCTATATCTATTGTTGATTTTTTATACGGACAATCTAAGTAACTGGGGGTTCTTTTAGACTGTGGCTTATAGCTTAAAATTTTAAATTTTGACTGTTCGTGAGAGACAGTACACAGAAGAAAATAGTCGTATACGATTTTGACCGGTACAGTTGAACTCTGTATACTTTTTACTACAGTCTTCTTGTTGACCCATTTTAGAAAATATACCATTTAGAAACTAATTATTATCATAAGTTATAAATCATAAGTGAAAAAAAATAGCAGGATTGCTGGAAGGGCCTTCACTGACCTGTCCGGCCGGTTTAGGGGGTGTTTGGTTCTTGGCCATAAGCTGCCACGCCTAAAGTTAGGTTTGCCATAATAATTTTGGTAGGTGTTTGGTTTACTAATAAAGTCTGGCTCGCCACCGCCCCAGAATCCTCCCGCCACTGTTTTTGCCAACAAAAGTGAGGCGGGCTTTTTTGCTGCCGCACCGCCCGTGGCGCCAGAGCTGGCCACAAAAATCCCCACCTACCAAAAGCAACCCCACGGGCTCCAGAACCATCTTTCTGTTCTTCCACCGAAATCTCTCCCACCTCCCATGGCGTCGCCTCTTGCGCAGGTGATGCACTTCTCCCATCTTCTCTTCCGCAGCCGGGCAGAGCGCACCGCCGCCGGGTGAGCTCGTGGCCGCTCGAGCTCCTCGCCGGCCGGACCCCTTCCCCGCGGCGACCCCTTCCCGGTGGTCGGCTCCTCCCGCCTCTGCTCGACCCTAGATGGATGCGCCGGCGGAGGACGGCGCCGCGGCGGCGGAGGCGCTAAGCGGAGCGCGGCGTCGGGCGTGGTAGCCTAGCGGCGGGCAGGCGGCGGCAAGCTGTGGCGCGGCGGCCGGGCGTGGTAGCTGGCGGCGAGCGAGCGGCGCGCGCGGGCGTGGTAGCTGGCGGTGGGCGGCGGCGGCGCGTCGGCGGGTCGGCTGCAATGGCTTTGGCAGCCAAGGAGCGAAGGAGGGGAGGTTTATTAGCACAGGGAGCCCTCAAGAAGGATTTTCTCATCTTGAGCTGCATTACACACATCTCATGTTCAATATAAAAAAGTTTGGTATGCTCTTTTGTAGATTCAACTCCACAATCTGTTGTAGATTCATCAATGTAGCCAGGTGAATCCATCTCGCGGTGGTGGTTCATGTGCAGCAATCAATCCCTGCGGCCGAAGAAGGTTCATGCGCAGCAACCAATTCCTGCGGCCAGAGAAGGTAATTCCATTTCCCCTTTGCCACCGATTTTTTAAGGAGAAGTCAATCCTTTGTGAGATGTGGTGAATCCATCCACTGCGTTGCTAGTTAGTGCTTCCTTTCTGTAATATATATGTGGTGAATAATCGTTTACTCCCTTAGCACTACAGGATCTAGACAAGATGAGCTATCAGTTGCATGTTGTCGAAGTATATTTCTTCATTATTTATAGCTTACTGATTTAATCTTTTTCTGAAAATATGTTTTAGATGGGTCAAAGAAAATTATATTTGCAGTATTACTTCGACTACTGCCATTACATGAGTAGGTAGTTCGTTTGTGTTGACATGAAGACTCCATGTACTGTAAAATATCTTAGTAACGCTTTAAAGGCATTAATGGGTTCCCTTGCTGTAATTTGTGACATGCAGCTTGGTTTGTTCTGCTTCATCTTTGAATGTCAAACTACGAGTTTTATTGTTATTCAGGAGATTTGGTTTTTTCTGCTTCATCATGGGGAGTTTCTCCATAGGCACTAAAACATGATGCTTGCTGTCACTTGAAGGTTGTATTCCTAGGATATTATTTTTCTTCTGCAGGTCTAGTGTCAAATCCTGCAAGGGATATATGGAGCAGGAGCCCACAAAATTTTGGTAAGCCTGTTAGTGTAATTACTTACATGTAAAGGACAAAATTTTGGTTTGTTACCCCTTACGTTATCCTGTGGAAGCTTTCTTTACTTCTAAGAAAATTGTTGTGTTTATGATGTAATGAGTAGGTAATGTTGTGGAGAGTGCCTTTTTGGTCTTCTGGCAGATTTCTTAGCATTTTTATACATGTATTACAGTGGAAGGCACTACAGCATGATTTAACACATGGTGGTCATTGTACAACTAAATTTCTTTGGCACACTTTATCTCAACTGCAGTTTTTGTACTACAACTGAATACAAGTCTGTGATAATTGGTAAGCTCATGTTCTCCTATCATGCTCTGATAGATTATATTGAACTATCGATAGAAATGCTGCAGATTACTCCGATCTTAATGTCTTTATGTTAATCATGCTCCCAACATCAACTGCATTCTAGAAACAGTCATTTCCTATGCAATTGAATTTGGTCATCATTATTGCAGAGAGCATATTATTCCTGGTCCTTTTCATCCTAGTTGACCATTGACAGGTCTGCATGATTTGTGCACTTTGGGCGGCTTATCCTCTGATCAAGAATTGGAATATTGGTGCTAGTGCTCTGCTTTGTTGAGCAAAAGGAATTCTCTATGCAAATTGTGTCAAAGCTAGGAAGCAGCTTCTCTGTAGTGCCTTTTGCCATTGTGGTGGTATGTTCTATCATCCTACTTTCTAATAGACTAATACTCTCTACTTCACACCTTATTGAATTGGTTAACTCTTTTAGTCAATCTTTCTTGAACTAGTGCTCAAAATGTTGATCTTTGTTCACACAGGCATCCTGTACAATCCTAGCCATGGTTGCTTCACTGCTAATTGCCCAACTTCTCTTTTTCCACATTCTTCTGATCAAGAAGGCAAGTTTTGACATTATCTCAATTTATGTAATGCCATTGTTATACTAGCTACTGCATTACTATGCTTAATGTTATTGCCAAGTAGCTTGTATTTCAAATTCTCAGATCACCTCATTGAAATATTTCTTGGAAATGTAAACTTGTGACGCTATGCTTGATATGCATTGTGAATATTGATAGCATGAGCTCTTTTGTGGTGCACCTATGACCTCCTTGGTGGTAAGATCTATTATTAATTCGCAGCCATTGATTTGGGCTAAATAAATATTAACCATCTATTTAGCTTAATGCAAACCAATGGAAAGTAGTAAACGCAATTGATTGCCTAGAGAGAGGCTGCCAATTGAGTGTAATGTTACCCCTTACGTTATCCTGTGGTCCACGCTTCATAGTTTTAGGAATGTCGGATGCTTCTCTCCCAATGGTATGATTGGAAGTACACAAAAGTGCTCTGCATATGGTTCCCTTGTTCCATACTTCAAATTATGAAAAGAGCTGTCTCTTTGGTGTTTTTTTTGGTTGAAAAACTAGTGGGGGTTGTATTACATCCTTACCGTAGCTCTTGCAGATTTGGCTTTCCTGCTGAAGGGGAACCAGTGCCGACTTTTAATACTAAAACCGAAAACACATGTTATTGCTTCCGTCCGGGCCAGCTTTGTTATATCACGATGCAGGTCTGCAGAAGACAGGTCTACGAGGGAAGTTCGAAGGCGCAGTTGTTGGAGCAAGAGGCTGAAAAGGCAGTACCGCATAATATTCTGTTGTTCAGTGGGAATGTGTTAGGACCTGTGATGTTTGAACCTTACTGGTTTTCTATTGTCAAGTTAAGCATTCTCTGTTGTACAAAATGAAGTTTGATATGGCTGTTTCATTCTAAAAGTGCTGAAGGATACCTTTCAAAACTTCAAATGTTCAATGCATGAAACATGTGCATTCCATCATCCTGTGATAGCTTTATCTCTAGTTAATATCTACAAATATCTCTAGTTGTTGCAAATTTGCAACCTTCCTGATCAAATGCAGGTTGTGTGAAACAAGCACAGAATGTTGCACAGGCTGTTGCTACAAGTCGGTCAGCACATCTACAGTGGATTCAGATTCCTTCGTTGTAGTAATGTGTTTTTACCAACATGTGGTTGCAATCCAAACAGCTACCACAACTTTTTGCTAAACATTTGTGGCAACAATCCAAACAGCAGCCACATTATTTTTGCCTCACCTTTGTTGTCAACCAAACACTCTAATTTTACCACAGAATATGACTAGCCACAAGTGTGGTATGTACCTAACTTTAGGCGTGGCTAGTTGTGACCGGCTACCAAACATCCCCTTAATATCTGCTCCTTCTGTCTTTCATTTTGCAGTGTCCCTGTTAGTTTTCGGTTGGCACGGCTGACATACACCTCGGCTGGACTGCGTCGGGTAGAGCTAGCGCGGCTGCCGGAGCAGCTCCATTGACCATTGCAGGGGGTGGTGGTGCAGGCATGCGCATGCCAACCTTTGTGGCAAGGTTTGGAGCGTTTCGCCAGTGATGGCCGGGCGTTGCGCTGCAGCCATTTCTAGTGCTCACCAATCGGTGGACAGACTGAGGGTAGGGCCGGCCGACACACGATGGCACGACAGCGTGAAGGTCGCATCATCATAATTCATACACGGCGTACAACATACTACAGGATACAGGAGACTGACGAGAAATAAAGGTCATGCCCTAAATAGTTTTTATCTTTTGATTTTTAAAAACCGAATAATTTTTAAGAAAGTTCCTATAAATTATTTATAGAATTCACTACATAAACTATTTTGAATGAAATAACTTTTCACCATTAATATCTTTTACTCTCTTAATCTTTTTTTGTAATCCAATCAAAACCTAAAAACACACCACTTTAGAAGGCCAAAGAAAGTAACGAGCCGAGATATTGCTTCTGCTGACTTTCCAGCTGCACATGTACCAGTGCTAGCTTGGATATACCTTGACACGCACATGATTTATCTACCTCCGTTATATTAAGGGCGTCCGCAATGGTAATAGCTAGTACTAGCTATATAGTCAGCTGACGTGGAGGTGAGAGACAAAAGCAAAGACTATTTTATACTGTTGGACCCACATGCTCCTCTCTCATGTTCTTGGACTACGTGAAATAGATCAGCTATTTGCTCGTCGCTAGTGACTACTCTCTCTCTTACTTTTTCCTTGCCACATCAGATCTAGCTAACTAAATAGCCAGCTGTTGGAGACGCCCTAAGGGTAAAAAGGATAGTTTGTCATATTAATTACGGTGTTTCAGCTGGCAAAGGTGATATTACCCGTCTTGTAGGACCTTCTAGAAGAAAAACATAGACACTAGCCTCCATCTGGTTAGGACCCTAGGGTCTATTCTTTTCGACTACGGTTTATAATTTTTGATTAAAATTTTTGAATTTTAGCTGTTTACGATACATATTACGGAGAGACAGATACTCACTTGCGATTTTGGCAGATACAAATATTGGGTTTTTAACGTGTAGATCGTTTAACTTGTAAACTCTGTTTTGAGAAAATACTCCGTTTGAAAATTAGGTACTGTAGTAAAAGTTAAAAGTCACTAGCTTTTGAGGTAAAGAACATGCTCTAGGAACGATTGGATGCATACGTAATCGGGAGGATAGATCATTACACTAGCATATTGTATAAAATAAGACATTTTTTAGAACTATATTCCTTTTCGTAGCGGAGATAATTAGCCTGGTGTATTGATCGTACGACCCTTTTTATGTAGGTACCTTCATGCCTCCTTGGTCAAATAGCCAAGCCTGCGCAGGAAGCAAACAGACTTGCACGCAGGACATTTTCTTCTTTGCCCTGTTCTCTCCCTTGGCCAGGGAGAGACTGCATCACTTTCCTTCGGTAGCTCTTTAGGTGTCCCAAGGATAGCGGTAGCTAGGGCAAAGCCCGCTTTCTTCGCTCCGCGAATGAGAGAGAAGAAGCCACTTATAGAATACGGGTCTTAAAAAAGTCCACATAAATAACACACACAACTTGTAGTTAATGGGAATCAAAATCTAGCCATCAACTAAAGAATGAAGGTGCTATATTAGTCGGATTATGCAGCTAGCAGTTGGTAGATCCCACAAAACCCTACATGTATCGACAACCCATCTGTGACGACCCGCATTTTTATCTTAGGGTAAAACATTAGTCAACGAATTATTATTCGTTTTAGCTGATAGAACATTGCTCTAATAAATAATAAGCCTATCAGAGTGTTGCAGCTGAACAATAATTAAAGACGGTACATAACATTTCATCCAAATAGCCATACAGAGCTAGATTTCTATACAACCATTCTAACTAATTTAGTACAATACCAGAAGTGAAGTCTAGTCCAGAATGCAATTATACAAGAAGAGCTGAATATAAATATAATACTCTAATATTACCAATACCCTAGGGGTTGAGACCATGCCACTCCTAGAGTCCTAGTCGTCCCAGGTCTCGTATAAGGCGTCACTCTCATACGACTCGGTCTCAGTACCATCTCCCTCCCATTCGGGGTAGGGCTCGTCTGCGTAGGCCTCATCCGCCCCGAATATGGATCCCAGTTGACTATCCTCTAAACAAATAAAACAATAGCAAAGGTAAGTATTGAGTACTCAGCGAGCTTATATAGTAATTATGCATTGTATGCTCCTGTTCTACCTCTTTGATACATCTCATTCTAATGCTCATTTTCATTCTCAGACTATATAGGAAATAAGTGTTTTTAGGTTGTAAAAGATTTTAGATTCATTAACTTTAGAAAACAACTAAACACTCGTATAAATAGCTAAAAACCTTCATTGGTTTCCGTAGCCTCTAATCCAGGAGATAGGCATGAATTCATTATTTATATAGCATTGCGCAAGCTTGTACCAATTTTTTCCTTATCACTCTGATTCTTGTAGCAAATGAATCTTCACATTTCCTTAGATGCGATGCCAAAACCAGATTGCAGAACTTTCACATCTATCTCAGTATATTATATCTTCACTCCATTACTCTCAATCGGGGGCACAGGGCGGTCTCTCACCCTCACCCAACGCCCACCGATCTCGACATAATTGTTGGTTGGGTGATCTAACCATCATCCAACACTCCACTACATAATATATCATCTCCTCGTACCTCGATTCTGGACTCAGTACCAGTCCTGGGTTCTTACGTTTTCCCCACTTCTAACCTATGTATTAGTTCTAAGTTCTGGCGGTTGTGGATCCCTCACTCCTAGCTTCTCTATCCTACTCTGGGTTCCTCCCCTAATTATATACTTACCCATGTGGAGAATATAATAACCTCAATAGCGTTACTGATTTTGCCCGCCCTTAGACGAAATAATGGTTGATACGATTGATACGGTCCATTAAACAAGTGAAGTTTGTAAGTTTTTATATTCTATTCTTATGCAGAGGTCCCAATCTTGACCTTCTGTCACTTGCCAGGGCAATCTCTGCCCACCCTTTTATTTAAACTTACTTGTCAACTACTCCATCAGTCGACTGCTATTATTTATCTTTCCTTTCTTATGCATTTATTTGATTTAAACATGGTTTTAAATTTTTTTTATGTAAAGTGATAATAATTTAATAGACAAATACTTATTTTACAGAATATACTCTGCTCAAATGTTCAAAGGTATATTTGCCTGAGTTTAGATCAAAGTTTTGGGTCCCAAGATCACTTTGGTAAAATCTGCTCTCTGACCCCGGTCCCTCTCCTACAAATTATGCGGGTGCTATAATTCAATCCACTGGTGTTGAAGATAACATGTGGTAATTAACGGAATAAATTACACTAAGGTGTCTCGGTGTGATCCCTAGGTTTTATTTTGTCCACCAACGGATTTTTATGGCCCAATTATCATTTTGATTGTCACGCTAAACCTTAATAGCTACGCGTAGTTCTATTTAATCGTGTACGATCGAGTTTTTGGAGTATCTCATCGGCAATTAATTTACACTAGGTTCTAAATAAATCTCAATGGTTTTCTAACATTTTGAGGTGACTAATAATTGAATCAAGTATTTAATTGAGTCTTCGAACAATCTAATAGCAATACCTTCATTTAATCAGTGATCGCTAAATTTTTGAACCACTGATGACATGCAATTTAGTTTGCGGTAATGTTCATGCATGTTACTAAGGCTTCGCAATATAATCAACGTTAGCAGGATTTTATGAAATAATTTTTTTAACATGAACTTCTAAATCTAACTTGCATTTCTATTACCTTTTTTTTTTTCTTTTCTGCACTACCTTACCTTTACCCAGCAGAACTGACTACTCCTCCCTTTACTCCCCATCGTCTCCTCATCTCCTCTCCTCACGATCTAGATCCATGGTGCCTCTCTCTCATGTCATCGACTCTCGACGTTGTGCGCTGCCTCGATCTTCTGTTGTTGCTCTGTTGCCCTAGATCCGGTCCCTACGTAGCTGGCTCTTAGCCCAGTCTCCCCTGTGTCACTGCCTTCTACCATACACTAGGCGCTGCCTCACCGATCGCCCTCCTCGGCTCCGGCTATGGCCTATCTCAGCTTCCTCTCTCATGGCTCTGACACAATGCTTGGCCATGTTTTCCCCCCTAGAGGCTCTTCCCCTCGTGGGTGGTAGGGTTTTACTTGGCTCCCTCCACTGTCACTCCACGCTGCCTCTCATCCATGGCTGAGCTCCTCCATGGCCGACTCTTCTCTAATCCCCTCTTGGTCTTTACTTACTCCGATGGCTTACTTTACTTATGTTTAGTTTTATAACTTGCAATGCATTTTTGATTTGAACTCTACTGAGGGTAGTGTTATGCGGTTGCTACAGTGGGCTCAAAGTCCGTCCATACACCAGGGGAGGGTGGATGGGCTGTCGGGTGCGAATGGTGGCCGGGCACTTCAGCATCTTGCCCCTCGGTATTTCTTCCTATGTTCAATACTACTCTTTGTCTTAGCTTATAGAATGACGATGCCTTGGCGATCTAGTTGTTACATGGGCTCACTAGTGATTGTTGAGTCATTCTTGGTTATTCTAAAGTAAAGGTGCCTTAGTGTTTTGTCGACTGGTTGTCGATTTGATTTAGGAAGGTTGAGGAAGTGGTTAGTGGTGGTTGCTTTCCCTTTGTCGGCCATGCTAATTTTTGCTTGTGGTCTCTTGTGATCTCCTCCTCCTACTGTTTGGCTCTTTGCTTTTGGACCTTGCTAGCTCGGCCTTGACCTCCTCTAGTGCTAGCCGAAGGAATGTGCCTAGGGAGGGGGTTGGATCTAGGGGTGGGTTTGAGAATGTGAAAGAGCTGAGGGAGGGAGCTGCTCTCTGTTGCTCACTACTCGGTAAAATGTGGTCTTTCTCTCACTTGTGACCGAATGGCTTGCCCTTATCCCTTGATTGTGTTTCCCTATGCTCCCATTGTTATTATGCCGAGGCGGGGGTAGGGGTTGAACCTGAGATATTTACTTGGTTGGGTTGGAAAATGGTCTTGGGTATAAATTTAGGTTTATTTTACTGCCGAATGATGATCCTATGGCTGTAGGAGATGCCGACTGGCCCTGGATGGTTTGGTATTTCGATGAACGGAATGCCTAGCTCGAAATTAAATTCTAGAGTCTAATGACACTTCTTTCTTTTAATTCTTTTCTTTTGTTCGGTCTTTTTCATCGTCATTAAGTTCATTCTATTTCATTCTATTCGCAAATGAAATTGCAGTGCAGTTACAACTTTGGAATCGGTGCTTGATGTGTGAGAGGCTATGCATGTAACTTTACCTTTCCCCTAGCTCCTGATTGATTACGAAATATAGGAGGTGATCTATATGTAATTTCTACCCTCTGTTGATCCTAGTAGATTTATACCTGTATGAAATAATCCTCATGTAATTTTATGTCTTTGTTATACTCGATGTTATAATTAAAACGAACTATTCTTGTACATCCTCATTCGAATAAATCCTTATAGTTAGGAAAACGCAGCGCGTTACACCATCCTCATTCGAAGAAATCTCCTGGCACTTCCTCTACATAAGGTTCCATTTTGAATGTTGGAATTTGGTAGGGTTATTGTATGCAGCCTCATTCTGCTTCTCACAAAATTCTCGTACGATTTCTGTATTTCATACTAACTAAAACTTCCTTGGAACTTTCCATGCACTTGCCCACCCCGCTTCGCTTGATCGCTTCCGTTGAGAAGAAAAGCTTCTGTTTGGCCGGGAACCAGATGCCATACTTCCACTTGCTTGTTTTAGTTCTCCAACTTTTGAGTTCTTACTTGTCTAACCCCGGATTAGCTAGCAAAGTAGAAGACGAGATCACGTGGAAAGATAGAATTAGCCACTAGTTAATTAGTGGATTTGCTTGATCTAGTTGTTTGTGTTGACAATTTTGTTGCAGTTACACATCTGAGAATACGCTGCTCCAGCTTAGCCTTGGGTAGTGCTCCGCGGAATCCATTTCATTAAAGACAAAGTAAAGGTCCATACTTGGCTAGAGATCCTCTACGGTTAGTGTGTGGTTGACTAGTTAAATTAACCTTGATGTATCCTACTTTGGCATCTTGTCGGTGAGGTTAATTTACCTAAGAGAGAAGGTAGCTAAAGATAATATACTCCTATACTTACTGCCCTAACTTCAAGTAAGAAACTCGAGTCATACTGAATCAAACGTGTGTTTTGAGTACGTAGTTTGAAATTATCTCCTAACGCTATCAGATTTCGCATTCACTATATGATCCTACTTGACCATTTCAATTTTTAGTTTTTTACAAATCACGATTTTTATTGCACAATCCTCCTATGTTGATTTAGAACTTAATCCATGTTGCCAAATACTCGACGAGACGATCAACAGCTGATGACAACCAAGAGCCGCAGTGTTCGGTGGCCCACAGCCTAGGCCTCCAGGCTCTAGCAACTGGCGGCTACGAGCCTTTCACCAAGTGAGAGGGGTAGATTTTGCTTTCGCATGAGGCGGAACTGTTTGATGCGAAAAATCGCTCATGGATTTCTTGCCCCGAGGTATAAGGTGCAGGCGTGCTAGTGTACTAAAGTACACAAACACAACAAAAGATAGAAAAAATATGTATTTATTCATTCATTTGAGAAGAACAAAATTGTAAGTTCCCTTTATATATATGCGCTCCGTAGCCTGCTTTGTGTAGCAGATCTAATATATGCACTCCGTAGCCTGCAACTGGTGGCTGCGAGCCTTTCACCAAGTGAGAGGGGTAGATTTTGCTTTCACATGAGGCGGAACTGTTTGATGCGAAAAATCGCTCATGGATTTCTTGCCCCGGGGTATAAGGTGCGGGCGTGCTAGTGTACTAAAGTACACAAACACAACAAAAGATAGAAAAAACATGTATTTATTCATTCATTTGAGAAGAACAAAATTGCAAGTTCCCTTTATATATATGCGCTCCGTAGACTGCTTTGTGTAGCAGATCTGATATAAACGATGTGGTGTCCTGGTTCCCGGGGCCTTGAAAGATTCCTAATTAATTACATCCGCAGAGTAAACCTACAAAATACCTCCGATTAAAATGTGCATTGGTCATCATCTTCAGTCTTCGCTTTATGTTCTCCATGCAAGGGATGAATGATTAACGAAGATGTGGGCATTGACATTATTCATAGCCTCGTCAGTCTATGGGGCTGTTGATAGCGTGGTCATTACACTAGTCGCGTCCGCCCATGCTATTCGACCTTGTCGGTATCGAATGGACACGATGAAAGTGATTTGAAGTGTGCATGATTAACGTCTAATGTGACCAATGTGACAATAATGGCAGCAAGAATCGGTGTCGAGGACATATCAATAGTTAAGGGTCACATGGTCAAAATCCATTGGATATGGCACATGGTCGAAAGTCATCATAGTCGGAACCCATTGAGAAATGACTGTGGTCGAAATCCACAATGATCAAAATCCACCGGAGAATGCCTGTGGTTGAAATCCATCGTGATCGAAGCCCACTGGGAGCGCTTTGTGGTCGAATGTCAGTATGATCAAACTCATCGGTAGATGCATGTGGTCGACAATCACAGTAGTCGAAACCCATCAGAAGATGTCCGTGGTCAAAAGCCACTATTGTCGAACTCATCGGAGGATGTTCGTGGTTGACAATCATAGTAGTCAAAAACCCATTGGAAGATGTACGTGGTCGAAAGCCACTGTGGTCGAACTCAACGGAGGATGTTCGTGGTCGAAATTTATCGTGATGAAGCACATTGGTAGCGCTTTGTGGTCAAAAGTCACTATGGTCGAACTCATCGGAAAATGCCCGTGGTCGATAGTCACAGTTGTCGAAACCCACTGGAAGATGTCCGTGATCGAAAGCCACTGTGGTCGAACTCATCAGAGGATGTTCGTGGTTGAAATCCACCATGGTCGAAACCCACCAGAAGAGGTCCATGGTTGAAAGCCACCATGGTCAAAACCCATCGAAAAATGTCTGTGATCGAAATCCACCATGGTCAAAACATATCGGAAGACATCCGTGGTCGAAATCCACCGTGGTTGAAACCCCATCGGAAGATGTTCGTGGTCAAAATCCATCGTAGTCGAAACCCATCGGAAGATGTCCATCGTCGAAGTCCAGCATGGTCGAAACCCATCGGAAGATGTCCGTGGTCAAAATCCACCGTAGTCGAAACCCATCAGAAGATGTCTGTGGTCGAAATCCACCATGGTCGAAACCCATCGAAAGATGTCCATGATCGAAATCCACTGTGGTCGAAACCCACTGAAAGATGTCCGTGATTGATAGTCACAGTTGTCGAGACCCGAATATGCAAATCCGGACTCTCTGTGTATACTGCACTAGTCCAGGATCACGCTAGTGCACACAGTCAAACATAGAGGTAATCGTCACCACAATCACGATATTAAATAAGGGAAACTCAAATTATTAATCAATATCCAAAAGTGAGACCTTATGGTCAAGCTTACAATCTCAATAGCCTTAGGGGCTTAACACAAAACTAGCAGCGGAAATCCAAAATAAAACGTAGTGGCCAATCGACATGCCCACGGGCAATCGAGTGGGGAGCGAAGCCTAGAACTCGTAGTCGTCGAAGTACTCGCCTCCTGGAACCTCCTGCTGGTAGAACTCCTCATCCTCAACTGAGCAACATAGGCGTAAAGCCGTGAGTACATTGGTACTCAGCAAGCCGTTTGTAACAAATGATGCAATATAATATGCAAGGCTTACCAATGGAAGGCTGAAAGGGTTAATTTGCATAAAACAGCATTTGGAAATAGCATAAATAGATTGCAGGCGAAACGCAATTAAAACAATAATAAATAATCAAAGGAATTGAAGTAAACTACTTATGGACTCCCCATCCACAAGCTAAACCAACAGTGAATTAACCATCCACTGATCAACTACCAAAATTTTCCAAGAATATCTATACCTCGTGTGAAATCACCGAGCATTGTCCATGACCGAGGACGCGGCTATTCGAATAGTTTTACACTCTGCAGAGGTTGCACAACTGTACCCACACGATATGATAATCCTCACGTTAAAGATAATCACAGCAAGGCTTTTACAATGATCCATCTCAACCCGATCCCACTCGCTAAGGTTTCGCCGTCGAGTAGGGTAAATCCCCCTAGTCGATAATTGCCCCTCTTGCGCCACAACAACATCGATGAGTGAAACCAAAGTTGAGACTTCACAAATTATTATGCCGGTCTATCCCATACTAGACATGTGGTTTGCAGTAAAGCTCGGATCAATGGCGCACAAAGTTAAGTCCTTAAGTAATACCTGGTGAAACATCCACATCCCAATGTGCAACTCGCACCCCTTTCTTGCACGATCAATCGCCCAAGTGAAAACCAATTTTTGTATAACCACCGCCAATGGCGCACCAACGTCACGGCACAAGTTTTATAACGATGGTACCAACCACGATTCAATATCTCATTAAGTCAAATTAATTAATCACATGTGATGATGAACCCAAGCGATACTAAAAGCATGGATAAGCATACTAATCGTACCAACCCAAATGTGATCGTAACATAGCATCACTAATAAAAGTTCCCCATCCTATGGTGACAATAGCATCATGGCGTCAAATTATCAAGGAGGAAATAATCAATTAGGTCATTAACTACCAATACAAGGGTTTTATAATAAAGTAGCAATGCATTGTAATTTAAAACAAAATATTTAAGTAATAGATTGCAAACTGGGTTCAACATGATCAAAGGACACGACTTGCCTTGGCCTTGCTCGGTTGATGACTCTTGATCTTCAAATCCAAGCGGCTCCCTCGAACGCGTGATCTAACGAGAGAAAACGACACAAAGAGACAAAATAAATTCAAATAAAATTCAAATGAACCCCAATAATTCTCAAACCTGAACCAAAAGGTAGAGCTCAATTTTAGATGAATTTAGGAAAAGAATCGGGTCAATCGGAGCTAGGATGAGGAGAACGGGCTTACGGAAAATTAAATCTCAGAAATTCGGGAAATTGGAAAAGGCAGCATCTTTGTGGACCGGCGCACGGAGAGCTGGTCTCACGGTGGACTCGGCGCCGGAGCAGTCGCGCCGACTAATTTCTTTGGCGCAAGCAGCAGCCGACGTATGTGGTGGCGATCGGGCCGACACGTGTGCGGTAGGGTGGCGTGGCATCTTTGGCGTGGCGGTCGGTCGCGCGCGGCGCGGGCGTCGGACGGCTGCGGCACGGCCACGCTGGACGATCCGGCCGTCGCCCAGATCGGCTCACGGGTCACGGCTCGGCCGACGGGCGGGTCCCACATGGCGGCGGCGGTGCGCGGTGAGCGCGCCCACGGGGCGGCGGGTCGCGGCCGACGCCTGGCTGGCGTGGCGTGGCGCGGGACCGAGGGACGCAGGCGCGAGCGCGCGTGGCGTGGGCGCGGCGTCTGGCGGCGGCGCGGCGCGGCGGCGGCGGCGCGCGCGGCAGTGGCCGGCGGCGATCGAGGAAACGCGGGCGCCGGCGCGGCGCACGGCGGCCGAGCCGGGGCCGAGACGGCTGGGTCGATGGCGACGGCGAGGCGGCGCGCGGCGGCGGCGGCTAGGGTTAGGCGGCGGGGCTCACCGGCGGTGGCGGCGCGCGCGACGACGGCGGCGACAGCGTCGGCGGCAGCGCGAGACAGCGGGCTCACCGGCGTCGCGGTAACAGCGGTGGAGACGGCGGGCTCACCGGCGGTGAAGGCGCGCGCGACGAGCAGCGGCGACGGCGTCGGCGACGACAGCGGAGACGGCGGCTCACCGGCGTCGGCGGTGGCAGCGGCGGCGGCGAGACACGCGAACCGAGGCGCGCGCGCATAAATACCGAGCGGCGAGTTAGGGTTAGGGTTAGCGCGCGCGGAGTCCCGGCCGGATCTGGCGGCCGACAGTGGGCCCACCTGCCGGTGGCACTGACGAGGCGAAGCGGCGGGATGGCGCGCGGCGCGAGAAGGCGCTGGATGGTCGACACGCGTCGGCCATCGGACGGCTCAAAGCGCGCGCGAAGCGCGGCGCGGATGCGCGCCGCGTGGCGCAAGCGGGCGAGGCTGGGTGGGCGTGAGCGTCCGGGCGATTCGGTGGGTTCGCCCACCGGCGGTTCGCGGTTTTTTCTTTTCCTTTTCTTTTGTTCTTTTTCCGAAATTCAATTAAATACTTTTGAGCTCTAGAAAATAGCAAATAAATCCAGAAAAATCCAGAAAAATACCAATAAAATCCTTGAGACACCAGGAACTCAAATAAAATAAACTTGGCAAATGTTAATGTTTAATTTAATCATATTAAATCCAAATAAATTCTGAAAATTCCTTTTAAGCTTTAATTAATTTCAGAAAATTTCAAATGGTGAATTTTATTTTAAAAGCTTCAAAAAGACTCTGAAAATCAGGATGTTACACAGTAGTCCTACAACATACTCATAAAAGTATTGTGGCATATTGATCGTAGGACGTACTCGCTGGAGTACTGTAGCACGTGGTCGTAGGATGTGCTCGAAGTACTGTAGCACGTGGTCGTAGGATGTGCTCGAAGTACTGTAGCCCAGAGGCCAATCATCACCATATCACAGTGGTCGTAAAAGTGTTGTGGCACCACATCACAGTATCACCAAGGTCGTGGGGCGTACTCGTAAAAGTATTATAGTACACTGAGTCAAACGGGGCACCTATGAAGCCTGGTCGTAGGGGAATACTCGTTGGAGTACCGAAGCACCATGATCAGAGATCTTCAGCTGAAGAAGTATGCGTACAACAGGCGCCGACAGCGCTTGGGCACCCCAGGGGGTCGATGCTGCTCGGATATGATGAGTGGTCGAAGGCACTTGACTTCATCAAGCAGTTGTATGCGTCCATCTTTGAGGAGCGATCGGAGGCATTCGGCTTCGATAAGCGGTTGGAGGTGTTTGGCTTCAATGAGCAGTCGGAAGCGTCTGTCTTTGAGGAGCGATCGGAGGCACTCGACTTTGGAAAGCGGATGGAGTGTGCATCTTCGAGGAGCAATCGGAGTGTCCGTCTTCAAAGAGCGGCTGGAGGCGTTCGGCTTCGACGAGTGGTCGAATGTGTCTATCTTCGATGAGCGATCGGAGGCACTTGACTTTGGCAAGCGGTCAGAGTGCGCATCTTTGAGGAGCAATTGGAGTGTCCTTCTTTGAGGAGCAATTGGAGGCATCTCGGCTTCGACGAGCGATGAAAGATGTCTGTCTTCATGAAGAGATCAGAGGCGCTCGACTTTGCAAGAAATCGGAGACACATACCCACAGGAATGATCAAAGGCGTTCGGCGTTGTGGGTGGTCGGAGGGCATGCTCATAGTAAATGATCGGAGGCACTCAACTTTTCGAGCGGTCAGATACGCCTACCCACAAGAAGCGGTCAGAGGCAATCGACTTCAACGAGCGATCAGAGATGTCTGTCTTTGTGAAGAGATCGAAGGTGCTCGACTTTGCGAGCAATCGGCAATGCCTACCCACAGGAACGATCAGAGGCGTTCGACGTTGCAGGTGGTTGGAGGGCATGCTCGTAGTAAATGATCAGAGGCGGTTGACTTTGCGAGCAGTCGGAGATGCCTAGCCATGAGATGTAGTCAGAGACACTTGAGCGTAGCATCATTCGCCTCGCCTTGTAGAGCCATCGTCAGATCGGACACACAAGTGGACCAAAATATCTGGTATATGACGGATCCCTGCAGCCACGTGGCTTAGGTTGGGACGATTGATCTGCGGGTAAGGGATGAAGTGGCTTTGCACTTTAAACTCGTGGGATCGACAAACGATCAACGATCTTGCCAGCATCTTTGTCATGACCATGGGCTTTTTGACGGCGAACTCTGCAGCATCTAAACGATGGTATTGCCAATAGTGATTATGGGACTTAGCAATCTTCCCTACACGCTGCCATCTATCAACATGCGAGATGGCTAAATAGCATAGAAAGCGAAAAGAGGATATTTACCTTCTAGAGCAGAGCACACCATGGCCTTGCCTTCTCCTGAGTTTCTTCGCCTTCTCTGAGTTCATCAGGGTCCTGACTTGTCGTCAAGTTTTTGATCTGCGCTTTCCTCTGTGTCTATACGTGCCTCTCTATTTCTCCCTCCGTGCCTTTGCTAAGTGGATGTGCTCCCCCTTTTATAGGCGCGGGCAAGAGCCGTAGGCCTTGTACGTAGCTCCCACGTGGTGCCGATTATGCCGTTTAAATTGAGATAAGATTCCTAATAAACTACGAATTAGGTACCTTCCAGAACTCTGCTTTACATATCAAGAGATTTGTTAAGAATTACTTCCATCGGATGAGGACACGGTGTGATCATATTTCCATTATGAAGATAATGCATCCCGAATCAATCTTTTCTTTCCATATCTAGGCATAGATTTCCATAAATTAGCCACACGCTTTGCAATCGATCAAGAACATGTGGTCATATGAGGCACTGCACCTCAACTGATTGAAACATGGTCGTATGAGGCACAACACCACGGTACTCGTGGTTGCAATGAGGTGATATGGTCAAAGCATCACGATTGACACAACGAAGTCGTAACGGCCAGTCGACACAACGTGGTCAACCCAACGTAATCGAAGAACGTACTCGGCACCCCATATTGTCAAAGACGTGGTCGCAAAATGTGGTCATAGCATGTGCTCAAGCAGGTGTGGTCGTAGTACGTGCTCGTCTCAACGTGATCGTATCAGACCTTAGAGTTCATACTTAGATGCTTTTCACCTTGTAGCCATATGAGGCGTAATGCTTTAACTTAAAAATGTTTGTACAAAAACTTATCAAACAGGAACAAAGGGAGGAAGGGAACAAGACGCGGGAGATTAGGGCAATACGATGCGCGTTCGGTGTGGCCTCTACCTGCTATCTTTCCTTCATAGAGTGGCTTGGCTGGCCGAGCACCTTGGGTCTTGCTTGTGTCATCTGGGCTACACTTGCGTATGCTAGGCTATGTGTCCTAGGCCTCGATTGGTGTCATCTTGGGCCTAGTTATGGGAGCGCCAAGTGGTGCAACTAGAGCCAAGAGGCCGAGAGCGTTAAACTTTGAACTGGCCAGGTGTCCTTCGATTTGGGCTGGAATTCACAACAAAATTTACATGAGCTACACAATAGAAAAATAAAATTGGACCCGATGTGCTATGCACCACCATGGATCTCTTTGGATTTTCCCTTGCTCATCATTGAGTCCATGTGCGTGTGAGCTCGAATAGCGGAGGTGATGTGAGACTCGACGCCGTTGGCAATGACTACAGCTCTGGTAGCGAGGGTGACGACCATCGGATCCGACTAGTAGTGCTCGAGTGAGACGAGGCTGACGACGGTCTAATCCGATGGCCAGGAGGATGACGCCAGCTGTGGCAGAGGACGACGAAGATGTCGGCCTGAGGGTGGCGACGAAGAGGCTTGAGGGTCTAGGCAACGACGGTCATCGAATGGGAGAGGTAAGGGAGGGAGGGGGGATGCGGTAGGGAAGTGAGAGGGGAAGGGTGGGGAAGAGAATGACTTGTCGGGCCGGTGTTTTAGTTGGGTTGTTGTGCAATTTATTTACTTTCTCTAGGGTTCTATGTGTAAAATATTGTCCTCAAGGATAAATTAGAATAATAAAGGGGCTGCAAAAGAAAAGGTAGAGATTAAAGCTACCACTTGAAGCCATCATACACTGAAATTGAAGCTACCTAAACCCTAAAGTTTTTGGACAATGAGTCGAGCTGATGTGAAGACAGTGGCCCTGATCAACTCGGCTTCGGCTTCTGGCTTCTGGCTTATTTTTCACTATTCATAAGTTTCGTCTTTTTCTGAACTTTTGGCTTTTTGTTGAGCTTTTTTGGCGGTTCTTTTTTCCCGTATTTGTTTGTATTATACGTAATGGGCTAACATATTTTTATATTTTTAAATTTTTTTAAATTTAATTATGCTAAATAAGTCTCTGTCAACTACAATGCTTTTTTTAGCCAGCTACAGTGTTTTCAGCCATAAGCCATGAGCTTTTCAGCCGAACCGATCACCACCAGTCTCTCTTCTTAAACCATCACCTTATGGTGGCTTGCACGTAGATACTCTTAGAATTCGGATTCTGACAACCTTCGTCTCCTAGGAAATTCATGATTGGCACTTGGTTTGTAGTTTTTATGTAACTTCAAATGCAGGTTGCTTAGAGCCACAAAAGGAGTTTCTGACTTTACATATAGAAACCGGATGGGGGTTGGCCTTCTAGGCACGTGCTCGATCGAAGAAGCTGTCGAGATTAGAATTTTTAGGATTAGGACCGCATTGAGATCAGCCCTTCCATTACGTCAACGAAGATTCCAGGCATGCATGGAAACTAATGCCGCAAAAGGCCGGCCTAATTTTCCTTATAAACAGCATTAAGATTTAGGAGAACATTTGCACGTGAAATGAAATAGAATTTCAAACCTCTGACCTTCGTGTTGGGCTCACCTTCCTGCACCTCTCTTCTCTCCCCAAGAGTCAATACCAACTGCCAACTCCGTACTTAATTGGCATAATTGACGCTCAAATTTAACTTATATCTTTGGCCTTAATCTCAATCTTGCAAACTTAATTACCACTCTCATAGATAATTTTTTGTGTGGTTAGGCCCAGACCTATTATATTATAATACACTCCACTAGCCGGCGTGCACCTGGAACCGACGTTTTAGAACAAGAGACTATTCTTTATTTGCCATTGCAAATTTTCACGATAAGGGATATGTTATCCTTTGTCTCATTGACATAGAAAACCTGAATAAGAGGCAATTCCTTATTTATAAATGTAAATCTTCACGATCTTGAATATGCCATGGCATATTCGGGATTTGTGCAATTTGCAATGATGCACGAAATTTTTTCCCAAAGAATGATGTTTCCCATCATTTTCTTTCCAATCTTGCATGGTTGAAAACAACGGATGTAATGGCATGTGGCAGCCGATTTCATGCATTGGAATTCCAATGGGGATGGCCAAAATGAACAGGCTGTTCGGAACGAATGAATTTTACACACAACAATTCAATTCCTACGCAAACTCTCTTCTAAGCGGCTTCAACTTCTGGTTTTAAGGTCTTGCTAATTTCAGCTTCAGCTTCTGACTTCTGGCTTATTTTTCACTATTCGTAAATTTCATCTTTTTTGAACTTTTAGCTTTTTTAGCTTTTTTACCGGTTCTTTTTTTCCCGTATTCGTTTGCGTTGTCCGTGTTGAGCTAGCATATTTTTTCTATTTTTAAATTTTTTAAGATTTAATTACACCAAATAAGTTACCTTCAGCTACAGTAAAATTTCAGCTGCTACAGTGCAATTTTAGCCATAAACCACAGTTTTTCAGCCCACCTTTGCCGAAACAGAGCACAGTGGGCCTGGGCCCGTACCAGATTTTGTGTGCATCCTGGCCTTGTGACAATAAAATATATGGTGGTGCTCATTTGGGCTTTTTTTGGGTGGCTTATGGCTGAAAAGTACTGTAGTTGGCTGAAAAAACACTATAACTGACAGAGACTTATTTAGCATAATTAAATTTAAAAAAATTAAAAACATGAAAAACATGTTAGCCCATTACATATAATACAAACAAATACGGGAAAAAAGAACCGGCAAAAAAGCTCAACAAAAACCAAAAGTTCAGAAAAAGACGAAATTTGTGAATAGTAAAAAATAAGCCGGAAGCCAGAAGCTGAAGCCGAAATGATCACAGCCGATCCACTCAATCTAGCTTGGGAGTTCATTGAAAGCTACACGTAGAGTGATAGCAAAAGGTGTAGTAGGCTGGATCAGCCCGTGCCTAGCTGGTAGCTAGTCGACTTGTATTTAGCGCCTAGGAACAAACCTGGCCCGACCTGACTTGCCACTTTATGGCCTCCGCTTATCTAGGCTTAAAATTTTATATTTCGATTTATTTTTTATTATTTTTAATTTTTTTTTTCTGAATTTTAATTTATTTTGAGTTTTTTATTTATTATTTTTCCTCATATTTGTTTGTATTATACGTAATGAGTTAACCCTCCTTTCTATTTTTAAAATTTTAAAATTTAATTATACCAAATAAGCCATCATCGATTCTGATGTAATTTGATCGATTCTAATGTAATTTGATCATTCTGATAATAATTCAGCCATAAACCATTAAAATTCAGCCAAACTAAGCATCACCTATATATGCCATCTACTCACAATAACATTCTGTTAACAACCTTGATCGGAGCGTGATAAATTTGTACTAGCCTTGGAGAATTCGGCTAGCATACGGTTTCTTTCGAACAAATAAATGAGGTAGTTTTTTCATCATCATTTCAAAGTGACTTATCATGACAACTTTTTTCGAAATGGCTTATTGACTTATTGATATTTGGTTGTTCACACAAGCGCTCGCGCTAAAACTAAAAACTATAAACCGCAGCCGAAAAGAACCCACCTACCAAGAATTATACTAATCCATCGATCCAGCAGAGATAGTAAGATGAGCAGTCAGTCTACTCTAAACAAGACCAGCCACACAGGCATAGTAGCATCTTAAGCAGTACAAAAGAGTGAAGTGAGGGCAAGGAACAAGACAAGAAAGGCAAATGCACTTTAGACCTGTTCCAAACAGTTTATGGCTTTTGTATTTAAAAGTCGACTTTCGAACAGAGTGGCTTTTTAAAGTGGTTTCCATAAACCGTTTGTAGGACTCACTGTAGGAGCTGTTTTGAACAAAGTGAATTCTCAACGCAAGTGTCCTTTACTCTCAATCTCTTTTGCAATCAGCCAAAAGCCATGTTACTTTTGAACATGACCTTAATACGGTGCAGTGATGCATGTTAAGAGTATCTCCCTGTTACATAGGCCCATAAGGCCCATATAGCCACTGTAGACATCTCTTGTATATACCCCTCTGTAAACAACAGTAAACTATCCATGAAATCAAGTTCTTCCAGTAAAATCGACATGATATCAGAGCTTCAGCTCCCAAATCCCTAGCCCTAGCGGTACGACTTCTTCACCCCATCCGTCGTCGCTGGCAACTTCTTCCATCGCGTCATCGGCCTCTTCACCCGATCGATGACTTCCACCACTGGTTGACTTGTGCATCCCTGCTTTGCTGGTGTGGTCTCCCCATCCAGCCAGTGTGATTTCTTCACTCGGTCGATAGCTTCTTGACCCCATCCGTCATTGCTGGCCTCATCTTCCACTGCGACTTGCGCATCTCCTGTGCCGCTGGCCTCTTCTTCTGCTGTGGCTTGCGTGTCACTTGCTTTGTGCAATATGGTTTCTTCATCCCGACTGTCGCTTGTGTGGCTCACTCACCCTGCCAATGCTGCTTCTTCACCCCTGCCGTCGCTGCCAATCTCTTCTACATCTCCACCAAGTGACTCCTTCTTGGTGCCAAATCCCTAATTGGTATGGTACTGGTAGAGGCTATGGCAGAGGGATCAGTGGAAGAATGATGGCTGGCCGTGGTTTTGGATGTAGGTTGGAATGCAGACCTCCCGCAGGTTATGTTTGTCATAGATGTGAAGTACCTAGTCATTTCATTCAACATTGCCCAACAAATGGTGATGCTAGATTTGATATGAAAAGGATGAAACCCGAACTGGCATTCCAAAATCAATGTTGATGGTCGCCAGTAGAGGAACAGGTGTCGCTGCCGGCCGCTGCTAGGGGTGGATATCAAGCCGGCTCGGCTCGGCTCGTGAAGGCTCGTTAGAGAGGAGGCTCGGCTCGGCTCGTTAAACTAACGAGCTAAAAGTGAAGCTCGGCTCGGCTCGTTAGGCTCGTTAGGTGGAATATGCAAATTGACTTTTCTAAAAAAGCTCGAGCTCAGCCCGTTAGGCTCGTTAGGTGGAATATGCAAATTGACTTTTCTGAAAAGCTCGAGCTCGACTCATTAGGCTCGTTTTGACTTTTGAGTGTCTTTAACCTTTTTTATGTTTTAGATTTGTTTTTCTAAATGATAAATTCTATGGTTTCTTTTCCATATGTGAAATTAACATAGAAAAGAGTAACGTGTACTTTAATAATACCTCTCAGTGACAAAAGAGGTGCGAAAATTGATATGCATACATACATACTACTACTGCCATACTGAGCCGTTCACACGTGATGGGCCGGAGACGCTGTCGAGCTGGGCCGACCGAGCCTAGCGAGCGGCTTGCGAGCCGGCTCGGCTCGGCTCGTTAACGGACCGAGCCTAGCGAGCCTAGCGAGCGGCTTGCGAGCCGGCTCGGCTCGGCTCGTTAACGGACCGAGCTAAAACCTTGGCTCGGCTCGGCTCGGCTCGTTTGTGCCACGAGCCGAGCTGAGCCTTCAACGAGCCGAGTTAGCTCACGAGCCTCAAGCTTTTTTTCCACCCCTAGCTGCTGCCTCTCCTTTGTTCATGCTGCATCGTCAGCAAGTCACTGGGTCCTCCAGTCGTAGTTAGCCTCTTCTTTATCTCTATCAAGTAGAGGGCCGCCCTCTCTGCTATTCTTTACTATCATGGCAAAGGATGACACCCTCTTAGCCACTGACATCAAGCTAGATGGTTCCAACTACAGGGAGTGGGCCTTCTCGACCATGACAGTTGTAAGGGCAATCGGTCTTGAGGATCACCTGAATGATGATCCTCCCGATTCAAGGACTAATGATGCCATCAAGAAGGCTTGAAAAAGGGTTGATGCTAAGATGATGGGAGCTCTGGTTCTGAGTATTGTTCCTTCACTTCAGATGAGCCTTGAGCATCATCACTTCACCAAAGAGATATGGAAGTATCTTGAGCAGTGATATCTTCAATCTGGTGGATCTACTAGGGTATCCTCCACCGCTACAATCCTTGAGTCAGAGCTTTCAGCAAAAGGTGCCTTAGTTTTAGCTACTTCCCAATCTGCTTCTAGTGCTATTCAGCCTTGGGAACTTGATTCAATGGCATCTTTTCATGTGACCTTTGATTGCTCTTAGCTTGTGTCTTACCAGCCAGTGAAGGACAGTCCATCCGTTCTGACAACTGATGGGTACATCTTATTCTATTACACATCAAGGTTCTCTTGCCACATCCAAGTTTTCTATTCCTGCTATTTCTTTTGTTCCACAGTTGTCTATGAATCTTATGTCTGTTGGTCAGCTGGCTGATATGAATTATTTCATTGGTTTTGACGACACCTCTTGTTATGTGCAGGATCATCAGAGCAAAAGGGTGATTGGTATTGGCCGTCGTCATAGAGGATCTATGGGCCTCTACGTTCTTAACACCTTCTAGCTTTCATATCATCTATCACTTCTGCTACTGCCACTTCAGTGCCCTATTTTGTTTCGAAGGGTGGTCACAATATTATGTTATATTTATTGATAATTACTCTCGATATACTTGGATCTATTTCATAAAGCATCGCTCTCAATTGATATCTATATATCAGGTTTTTCCTATCCACAGCCTTTCATGAGTTTCTCTCTTCTGAAGGTACTCTTTCTCAACTTTCATGTCTAAGTGGTCATGCTTAGAAAGGTGTTGCTGAGTGTAAGCATTATCATATTATTGAGACAACCTGTACTCTTGTGATTTCCTCTTTTGTTCCTACTCATTTCTGGGGTGAAGCTGTTTCAACAGCTATCTATCTAATTAATCTTTAGCCTTCCTCTCATCTTCAGGGCAAGTGCTCTGGTGAAATTCTGTTTGGTTCTCCTCCCAAGTATGACCATCTTCGTATTTTTGGCTATACCTGCTATGTTCTCTTAGCACCTCATGAGCGTACCAAATTAACTGCTTAGTGTGTTGAATGTTTTTTCTTGGGTACAATCTTGAGCACAAGGGATATCGTTGCTATGATCCCTCCACTGATCGCATTCAATTTTCTCGAGATGTCACATTTGCTGAGGATGGACGGTTCTTTTATTCTTCTTCTACTTAAACATCATCCTCAATTTCCTTAGAGTCTACCTCGTTTCTTTCTCTTCCACCTATCTTCTCTGTAGATGAGTTAGTTTCTGGTCTGCCATCATCATCTCTGTCACTAGAACCACCTTCACAGGTTCCTTCCTCTCCCTCACCAGCTCTACCTTCAGATGCATTTCCTTTCTATTATAGTCATTGTCGCAGAGTTTCATCTGATTCTGAGCTTCCCATTCCTTTGACTTCTGCTTCTCTGGCTAATACTATTGATCCCTGCACCGCTGACTCCTCTCAAATATCGAGGTATACACTTTGTGATCATTCTTCCATTAAGATTCCAGATAGATATGGTTTTTGTACAGGGGGTAACTCATGAACCTAGTACTTATCAGGAGGTAGTTCTACTACCTGAATGGTAGATAGATATGTTTGAGGATCTTGCAGCTCTAAAGGGTACTGGTACATGGGATTTGGTGCCACTAACCCCTTGGTCAGTCCCTATCGCATGTAAATGGGTGTACAAGGTAAAAACTAGATCAGATGGTTCTGTGGAATGCTATAAGACTTGACTTATTGCTAGAGGTTTTCAGCAAGCTCATGGTCGAGATTATGATGAGACCTTTGCTCCAGTTGCTCACATGATGATAGTTCGCACTTTGATTACTATGGTTGTTGTTCAGTCATAGAAAATTTCTCCAATGGATGCTAAGAATGCCTTCCTTCATGGTGATTTACATAAGAAAGTCTACATGGAACCACTTCTAGGTGTTGAGGTTTCGTCTGGGCATGTATGTCGTCTTCGAAAGGCTCTCTATGGGCTCAAGATAGTGCCTTGTGCCTGATTTGAATGTTTTAGCTATGTGGTTCAAGCTGCTGGTTTCTCTCCTAGTGAGGATGACCCTGCACTTTTCATTCACACCTGTAAGTGTGGGCGTACATTGCTTTTGCTTTATATGGATGACATATTGATTATTGAAGATGATTCAGAATATATTACCCTTGTTAAGCAAAAATCGAGTGAGCAGTTCAAGATGTCAGATCTAGGGTTCCTCAGTCACTTTCTAGGAATGGAGTTTGATCATACTAATGATGGCTACTATATCTCTCAGCATCGGTACACTCAAGATTTGATATCTTGCTTAGGTCTTACTGATACACGCACTGCTGCTATACCTATAGAGTTTCATTTGCAGCTGTGTCCTACTGATGGCACTCGTCTTAAGGATCCCTCTCGCTACAAGCATCTTGTAGGCAGCATTGTATATCTCACTGCGACTAGGTCTGATATTGCTCATGTAGTTCATGTTCTCAGTTAGTTTGTTAGTGCTCTTACCTTAGTTCATTATAGTCACTTCGTATGCTTCAGTACTTAAAGGGGACAATATCTCATCGTTTGTTTTATGCTCACTCTAATCAGGTTTAGCTTCATGCTTACTCCGACTCCACCTAGGCCAATGATCCTATTGATCATCGCTCAATCACTGGTTATTGTCCTTTTCTTGTCACCACTCTCATTGCCTGGAAGCCCAAGAAACAGACTGCAGTGTCCTGTTCCAGCGTTGAGGCTGAGCTTCGAGCCCTTGCCACTACCACATCAGATATCATGTGGCTTCGGTGGCTTTTGGCTGATCTTGGTGTTTCGTGTGATGCATCCACATCCATTCTTTGTAATAGTATCACTGTCATTCGGATTGCAAATGATCTTGTCAAGCATAAGCTAACAAAGCATATTAGTGTGGATGCTTTATTCACACATTTTCATTGCCAACAATGAACTATTCATCTTCAATATGTCCCTTCGGAGCTTCAAGTGACAGACTTCTTCATGAAGGCTCAAACCAGAGAACACCATAGGTTTCATGTCCTCTAACTCAATGTGTCAGATTCACCTTAAGTTTGGGGAGATGTTAAGAGTATCTCCTCCTTGTTACATAGGCCCATATAGCTATTGTAAACATCTCTTGTAAATACCCCTCTGTAAACAACAGTAAACTATCAATGAAATCGAGTTCTTCCAGTAAAATCGACAATGCACACGTCTTTTCACCCCACACACATCCCATCTCTCCCTTCTCAGAGCAAGATGGGCCATCTAAAAGACTGTTTGCTTTGCTACCTTTGCAAACAAACCAAATATTGGTTACATCAATGAAAATTATCTATTATTTGGTTTGCTACCAAAATTTGGTAGTGCCTATAAAAATTTAGTAACATCAATAAAATCTAATATCACACCGGACAATTTGAGGCACGAGGAAATCGCTCACCAAAATTTTGGTAACGCCAAAATTTGGCTTGGCCACGATTACAAACAACGCTCTGTTTGATAATATTTAGCTTTGTCTAGATTTTAGCTAACGCCCTGTTTGCCAATATTTAGTTTTGTCTAGATTTTAACTATGTTAGAATTTTGATTTAGCTTATTTTAGCCATCGACCAAAACAACCCCCAAATTACTATACTACTCCAATCGATCGGTGATCAAGAGGTGGCTCTATAGAGGGTGTTCGAATTGGTTGCGGTTGATGAATTTTGGTTGTGACTAATTGCTTTTGGCTAAAAATAAATAGTAGTGGTTGAAAGAAGTGGCTTTTAGAAGGAGGATGGGGTAGTGAGGAAAGTGTGGGAGAGATGTGCGAGAGATATGAGAGGAGTGGAGCACGTGATGCGTTCGTGACTCTCTCTTTCTCATCTTTAGAGAGAGATAAGAGCAAAATGAGTAAAGAAGCTGTTTCGAAAAACTGAAAGTTGGTATTGTCTTT
This sequence comes from Dendrocalamus sinicus, assembly GCA_036346575.1. Taxonomy (NCBI): domain Eukaryota; kingdom Viridiplantae; phylum Streptophyta; class Magnoliopsida; order Poales; family Poaceae; genus Dendrocalamus; species Dendrocalamus sinicus. Next base: position 28,031,231 of record CM070643.1, on the reverse strand, counting down.
TGCTTCCTTAAACAGAAGCAGAAGCGGCCCCATAATATCACCGCCATGCATGCAGACGCATTAGCGTGCGTCTTGATTCACTCGTCGGTGCTGCCTGTACGCTGGGTCTGGTCATGGGTTGGGCTCGTCGCGCCCCGAACTATCTTGGGAGGGCATTCCTCCGTTGAATATCCATGCCCGAACCAGGGGCGGACCCACAGGGTATGCCGGGTGGGCCACGGCATACCCTGGGGCCCAGCCGTAGCCTGCAGTAACCGACGCCAGTTGAGTCAGGAGCCAATCCCGCCTGCTGAATGCTGGGCTCAATAGCTAGTGGCGTGACGGCGTGACGCGATTCCATCCATGCCAATCCCACCTGCTGAGTGCTGGGCTGACAGTTCGGCTAACGGCCTGCCGCATGCCATCACGACTTCGCATCTTCCGGTCTTCGTGAATCGCGTCACACCGTCACCCGCAACTGCAAGCAATCGCGACTTCTCCCTTCGCCTCCCGCCTGCGTTTGCGTGACTGCCTCCCGCCTGCTGGAAGAGGATGATTGCAGCGAGTATTGTGGCGAGTATTGAATGGGAGTTCGCATAGGTGAGGATGCACTGTGAGTTTGTTTTTATCCATCGATTTCATCCCTGCCAATGTGGGAATAAAGTTCCAGTGTGATTTTGTGATTTGCTTTGACTATGTATATATATTTGCTTTTAGCGTTGTGAATTATCATGGCACTCGCATACGGCTTGTGCTTTATGACAGATTTGGTGTGTATCAAGGAGGTTTATGACTGTGTGATCTCTGTGTTTGTCGTGGGTAACAATCGGGCTTCTCCTTCAATGTTGCTTTTATTTTTATTTAATTAGAGATTAAAAATCGATTTTAGAGAGAGATAACAAGTGCTCATAAAAAAATTGATAAGTAGATCGGTTTGGACAGGCTCGAATCCTCGATCGTACGCAGAGCCATTGTTTTTTTTGGAATTGTTCAGTTATGAAGAGAAGCGGAGACATTGCATCTCTTTTTTAGAAACATGCAGCCAAGAAGGCGGTTGCTGCTGCTTCAAATCCCGCCCCATCTCCGGTTGAAACTGTGGCAGAAAAGCAAACTCAAGAGCAAGAGAGAGTAATTGATGAAATTGTGAATCCTATGCCTCCGCCCCCGCCACCGCCCCCGCCGCCGGTTTATGACATCAATCGCCTTCCGCATGATCCAGGTGAAAGGCAACCCATTGAAAGTTATTCTGTTAATGATCAAGATGCAATTCGAAGAGCATATATTATTAAAGGTCCATTCCAACCTTATACGCATGATTTTCCAAAAAGAAAGATTGGAGATAGAGATCGTCAATTCAATTTTGTATGGTTTCATAAACATGAGGAGTGGCTTGAATATAGTATCAAGAAGGATTCTGTGTTTTGCTTTATATGCTACTTGTTTAAGAAGGGTACCGGGTCAGATAAATTTATTGTTGGTGGCTGGAGAAATTGGAATATAGGAGAGAAAGCACTTCTCAAACATCTGGGTCTAAGGCACATAATGCAGCTCAAGAGAGATACATTGGTTTTAAGAATCCTAAGGTAGCAATTGATTATCACATTGAGAAGTGGACTGATGAGGATCTTCGTCTTTACAAGAAAAGGTTGACCTATTCACTTAGATGTATCAAGTTTCTTTTGCATCAAGGATTGACATTCCGTGGACATGATGAAAGTGAAGAGTCTATCAACAGAGGGAACTTCCTTGAACTTTTGAAGTTTCTTACAGGAAACAGTGAAGAAGTGAGCAAATATGTTTTGAACAATGCTACAGGTAATTGCACCTTAACTAGCCCAAAGATACAAAAGCAAATTATTCACTGTTGTGACATAGAAACTAGAAAGAAAATAATTGAAGAACTTGGTGATGAGCCCTATGCAATTTTAGCTGATGAGTCTAGTGACATATCACATAAAGAACAACTAGCTCTTTGCTTGCGTTATATTGATAAATTGGGAAGGCTATGTGAGCACTTTATTGGAGTTGTTCATATAGATGATACTACCTCTTTATCACTTAAGGATGCAATTGAAGCCTACTTGTTAGTCATGGCTTGACTATAGCTCAAATCCGTGGTCAAAGTTATGATGGGGCTAGCAACATGAAAGGAGATATTAAAGGGTTGAAAACATTGATCATGGAAGAGTCATCTTCTGCTTATTATATCCATTGTTTTGCACATCAACTCCAACTAGTTCTTGTTGCTGTTGCTAAGGACAATACTGATTGTGTGAGTTTTTTTTATCAAGTATCTCTCATGTTGAATATTGTTGGAGTTTCTTGTAAACGTCATGGCATGCTTCGAAATGCTAGGCTTAAGAATATCAAGAAAGCACTTGATTGTGGTGAACTTGAATCTGGGAGTGGATTAAATCAAGAGATGGGTTTGCCTAGGCCTGGTGAGACTCGGTGGGGCTCTCATTACAAAATTGTATGCAACATCATTATTATGTATTCCACAATCCATGATGTACTCATAGATCTTGGTGATGATACTGCACATAAGGCCGATTGGACAAAAATATATTGTGTTTGGATCATTTGAGACCTTTGAGTTTGTTCTTTTGCACACTTAATGTTTGTTATTCTTGGATACACAAATGAATTATCCGAGTGTTTGCAAAGAAGGGAGCAAGATATTCTTAATGCAATCTCACTTGTTAATGTGGCAAAGAACAGAATGCAACAATTGAGGTCTGATAGTTGGAATAAGTTCCTTGAGAGGGTCACTTCGTTTTGTGATAAACATAGTGTTGAAGTTCCTGCTATGGACGGTGATTATGTGCCTTATGGGAAATCAGCAAGGTACGCTCGTGCTCGAAACCAAACAAATGATGATCACTTCAGAAGAGAAGTATATATTGGTGTCATTAATCAAATTAGCCAAGAGCTTGATAATCGGTTTGATGAGGTTAATATGGAGTTGCTCTCTTGTATGTCGGCCTTCAATCCTTTCAACTCATTTGCTTCTTTCAATGCACAAAAGGTACGTAGACTAGCTGAGTTCTACCCTAAAGAGTTCTCGAGCAATTATTTGCTAAAACTTGAATTGCAACTTGGTAATTATATTAATGACATGAGACAAGCTGATAGCTTCAAAGATCTAGACAATCTTGTTGATCTCTCAGTTAAGCTTGTTGAAACAAGGAGGCATAAAGTGTACGATATGGTTTACATGCTTCTCAAATTGGTTTTGCTTCTACCAGTGGCAACAGCAAGTGTTGAAAGGGTATTTTCTGCAATGGTTTTAGTGAAAACAAAGTTAAGAAATAAGATGGGTGATAGTCTTTTGGATGATTGTCTAGTCACATTCATTGAGCGGAATATTTTCTTTGAAGTGGATGAAGATGATATAATCGATGCTTTCATGTCCTTTAGAAAGCATATGCCAAAAAAGTAAGACAAATAGTATTGTAAGTCTCTTTTATGTATATTTGAGACTATTAGTATATTGTTTGAACTATTTATATTGTAATTTGTGCAAGTTTCTAATTTAATCCTTAAATTTAAGACTTATCATATTATTTTAGTGCCTGTATACCGAATTACGGTGTAAATTTTACAATTATTTACCGAATTGTATATGAAAATTTTAGTGCGGTATACCCTTTGGTAAAATCCTAGGTCTGCCACTGGCCGGGACCCATGCAGCATGCCATGCGTCGTCGTCAGTTCAGGCTGCCCCGGTGCTGTGCTTTTGCCGTTCGATCGTCTCTTCATGGTCTAGGTTTGACTGCGCCAGCAAACCCATGAGTGAATCATCTCGCTCGTTCATCATTCCCCGCAGAGAGCTTCACTTTCAGCACCCGTTCTTCTCTAGTTTTTGTTTGTTTCTGGAGCCGAAGCGCAGGCAGCAGGGAGGAAGACGGCGTTGGCTGGACACAACAAGGATCAAGTTGTGCTTGCCCAGCTCCCTAATCTTGCTGGTTCCCTTACTGACCGGGACCATCAACTGATGCCTCAGCAGGTAGCCCCACAAAGTCGACCATCCCCATCGACTCCTTCCCATGCAGAGCAAAGGAACGGATCGAGTCGGACGACGCCATTTTTGGACGGAAAGAGCACCGGGGGACGGTATAATCAATCATCAGGCGGCCGGGCCTTCAACTGATGATCAGCGGCTCTGCTCTGCATGCTAGATCTGCCAATTTGCAGTTGCACATACTTTTTGGGGGAAAATGACTTTGCAGCTTGCAACGTCAGCTTTTGCTCCCCTTGCTTTTGCTTAAATAAAGGTAGCATATGTGGGAAGAGGGATCTTTGAGTCGGCGTGTCCTTTTCTGCTTCCTCCTTGTGCAGCTGCGGTGCATTGGCGACCTCAACGAGTCAAGGACTCAAGAATCAAGATGACTTGTTGGTCCGTTCATGTCTAGTCAACCTGACAGGCAGAGCCAGAGGTTGCCAAAGCCACGTAGTTTATGTTTTTTCTTAAATAAATAGAATATTTTTTACTGTTATTTTAAAACAATTTATCGAGATAATATTTTAGAAGTAACTTATTAGCTTTCAATTTGTTCACATGAGAGCTCGTACTAAGATCAAAAAATATAAACCACAGCTATAAAATATAGCCCAAAAAGACAGATCAGCATGCATGTCATTTTTATTTTTGGGCTTCGTTGGTAAGTAGGAAGTTTACATCAGGCCAATCAAATCCTTTAAGGTCCATTTAGAATATAGTTTTCTAATAGTCAATATAGAAGTTTTCCTACGTCCCTATGAGGTTAAACTGCTTCTTATAAAATTTATATAAAATTTCTACGTTTGAAACAAACCCTTATTGGGATATAGGAGTTTTCCTAGATTCCTATGGAAATTAAATTGTTTCCTCTAAAATAATTGAACCTTATAAAATTGATAGTGGAAGGTTCATCATGTGTGCACATCTAATTTCTTTAGCTCCTACAGCTCTACGGCATGTACAATGCCAACATCTCTTCCATGGATAAGGACATGCTAATAGCTTGCATATCTTCCATGGGAAAGGACATGCTAATGGCTTGTAGTGGGAGTGAGGGTGTTCCATCTTTAGGATTGGCATGGTGTGACTTATTTAATTAGAGTATATCTATAGGTACATGTTGAGCAAAAAAGTATATGCTTGTGCTCCGGAGACCCTAGAGCCTTTGTTAAATTTCTAACGTGTAATGGACATGTACACATGTAGATGTCTTGCATGAGTGGAGTGTGTGTTCATGTACTCTCTAAAAAATCTTTCGACAGGTGCTTAAAGACAGAATATTGTCGTATCATCTAGCTCTTGTATAGGATGTGTATATAGGAGGCATAGTTGCATTTGTTTTCTCTTCTGTTCTGCTAGAATTGGGATCTTAGTAGTTGACCACATGCAATGCAATCATCAGCGATTTCAGTGAAGCTGTAACAGTGCATGATGATTACATTCGTCACTGTTACTAGTACTAGGAGTATCATGCTATGATCCCACTGAGCTGGCGGCACAGCCTGCTTTGCCCAAAACGATCTGAAAAGGGATCATCATCAAATATAGAGTGCCTAAATAGTAATTTTAGGGATCCAAGTTTAGAGGAGCTGCTGAAGGAGGGGAAAGATTTAGAGGACAATTTTTTTAGGAAGACTCTCAATATGAGATTTTAGAGGACAAAATATTGAGTCTCTCTTGGAGATGCTCTAAGGGGATCAATTTATATTAGGTGCTTGAGTATTTTTTTCGTCTAGAGTACTCAAATTGAAAGCCTTGTATCTAGATTCAATAGATCCCATTCCCCCTTCCCCTCAGCCATATAAAACTCTTCTCACCCGACCCTCAAACCCTACCCCGCCATCGCCGCCCCACGTGCCTTCGCTCAGCCACCTTGCCGGCGTTATGCATCGCCCATTGCCTTCCCCTTCCGTCGCTTGCCCTCCCCACCTCTTCTTCCTATCAAAGACCACGGCCTCTTGTGTACCCCACCTCTCGCCGCCACCCTGACTAGCTTCGGCTACACCACCAGTGCCAGAGCCGCCGCCCTAGACTGCCTCCCTCCCTAACCCACCTTTCTCATTTTCTTGCCGTTCCGCCTGTCGGCTGCCGCCCAACACCCTCCTCTGAGCCCACGGCTGATGGCACCACTGCCACCTTACTGCCCCACCACCACAGCCGGTCTAGCACCCGCCCCTGCCTCTCTATAGCTGGGGCTTTGGTAAACCATAAACTCTAACTCACTGAAACCCTCGCTAGAGAGCCACCACTGTCGCCAAAGATGAAGATGGAGCACGAATCTTGAGGCACATTGGATGGATGAAATCTCAAGTACTCCCAAAGTGAGAAAAACACCTGAGTACTCCTTAGCAATCCCCTTTATATAAATGCAATGGAGGACCACATGGAAGAGGCTGCTATAAGTACGAAATTTTGTATGCTTTTTATTTTCAAGGAGTTTCCCTCCCGTGTCGCCTAGGGATCAAACCTGGGTGGGTAGTGCCGCAACACCAGGGCTCACCCATGTACTAGCTACGAACAGAATCGGGGCCAACGACCACTTATAGACGGACCACACCAATCTCATATGCAGTTAGTACGAAATCCTTTGGTACAGAGCATTGTCGCACCTGAAATAGGAAGTCGTAGAACAGAGTAAAGTCGTTAGGGTTATGAGTTATGACAGCCTAGAGCAACGATGCAAATGGTTAAACACTTAAAACTGACGATGGTTCTCTACATATAAAAGAAAGAGGAACAGCTTTTACTTAATTTCTCAAACCAATAGGAGCGTAGCTCATGGTTCCTAAGCCAGCACCGGCATCCCCAGCGCGCACAGCTTGACATGCCCAGAAATTGTAAGACACTGAAAATGACTAATTGTCTGTTATATTCTATTTCATAATTGTACATATACAACAAAAGTGCATAGCATGCAAACTTCCCACACCATAGTTTTTCTCTTTAAGGACATTATTTGTTTGGAACACAGATATGCTCGTTGTTATAGGTCTGTAGCTGTTGAATGTTCAGACAGGAGAGAGGGTACATCTGGGTAAATGATTGGATCAACCAAATGTATCACCACCTTTTGCGGTAGTTAACTACGGCCCAAAAGCAAACAAGACAATGTAAAATCACATGATTCTCTACTGTGGTCTCAAAGCAGATCATGGCCCCAGTGTCAATATTAGAGTTTCACCCAAAAGGCATGTGTTCCTTCAAACCATTCATGTGCATAGAGAAAATCCCATTTACCGCTGCTGAATAGACCTGATTTAATTTATAGGAATTTGTGCTGTCACATAGCTCTCTCAAATATCAATTCAAATAGAAGAATTTCTCACTGGTTTATTCGAAGTTGTTTTCTAGTAATCAATCAGCAACAAGAATAAAATATAGCATTTCAGAAGAACTATAATGGCATCATTTTTACTAGTGTGTGTGTGTCTATATATATATATATATATATATATATATATATATATATATATATATATATATATATATATATATATATATATATATATATATATATATATATATATATATATCCAAAAGAATGATCACGAGAGATCGATGGCATAATAACACCACTGATATTACAGAAATTGAACCAAGTGTACACAAACATCTGTTTTACAAAACCAATCCCGATAGTAGTTTCAGAGTCACTTGATTTATATGGTAGGCAACTTACCACCAAGTTATATGCCTTTGCAGGCAGTGGCGGAGGGCCCGATAGGGCAAGGTAAGGCTTGGGCCATACCTTGATTTTTTGCAGCAGGCCCCCATATACCCCCATATTCAGTATCCAATAGCCCAATAGCTACTAGCTAGTCAATGTAAATGTAAACTCTAGACTGCTCCCTACCTTGGCTGCTCCCTGCCTTCCTGGACGGCTGGACACAGGCGTAGCCGGCGGCGGCGCAGCCACCGGCAAGCGATGGCGGCTGGCGCCGCGCGCTGGCAGCTGGGCGATGGCGGCGTGGGCGGGCGGGCGGCAGGTTTGGAGGAGCTTGAATGGTATTGCTTTCGATCCGTCCCACCTCATTTTTTCCCGTCCTCCGCCACTGTTTGCAAGTTTCATCAACTTCAGTGACAATCCGCTGAGCACTATAGTCCTCAGTGCCAAATCATCAAAATCTTGTCCAATGTGGAAAGTAACACTATCAAGAATAACTATTTGCACCTGTGAAGTAGAAAGACAAATATTTACCTTGAAAATTACTAGGTCAATTACAGTAGATTGTAAAAACAAAGGAATGTCAGAAGAGACACTCTAGAATATGATTATTCTATTGCCAAAAAAGACACAACTTGAAGAAATCGAGAACAAAACAATGGACAAAATTCAGGTGATTAAACTTGAGGACTCAGTTGTTCAAGAAAAGTAGATCTGTATGCTCCCCGAGGAACTTCTCCAGATATAACTGCAATTTGTTCAGTGTAGCTGCATATTCGGAATTAATAGATGTTTGCCAGGAAACGCTTAGGCTGCAGTTTTCCTTTTCCAGATGAAGCCTTGTCATGGCTGTATGGAAAGTACTCCAGTATGTCACTGATACACCCTTCAGCAATTTGGTAGACACGTTCAACCATGAAACTGCCCTCTGTATCTGTTACAATGAAGACAATTATTCTTAGACTTTTTCACAAAGACACAGGATGACAAGTGTTTTTCTGTGAACCCATTTACCTACATAAACTGCTTTCGCACCAAGGCCACCATATTCCACTGGAATTTGGACGTGATTGCTAGTAGAATCCTGGCAAAAGTTGGTATTTTAGTAGGGGAATCTTCTTCCAAACTTGCATTCAATAGCAGGTACAACATACCCCAGTTGAGTTTTACCGATTCCTGGAACACCACCTGAATAAAACTACTATTGCTGATTAGGCCGGTCACTTCAGAATTCAGTTACATCAATGGAAAGAATTGTTTCTAGTAAACAGCTCAATAGAGAGAAATGAAAGGCATTATATCATCACAAGGTGAGAAGTAGAGTAGAGCAAAAACTCACTAACCTCGTATGATTCATCAGAACAATAGAAAAGTTTGATAGAACTATCACTAGAATACAGGAGGCCAGTAAATAAGTAATACAAACCTAGCTAATAGATTAAGAATTGCCCAATTGATTGTATGGTTAATCAAGAGCTCCTACTCATCCCTTTGTTAGGAAAGAAGTTAAAAGGTAAGCTCACCAATCTCAGTAACTTCTTTACAGTGAATCCCTCCACCAAGTATGTTGTTGAGGTGACCAGAACCAGTAGTGATGTGTTTCTGTGATTACTCATCAGATAGCATATCCCATGCATTTTGGGCTCCTGCAATGTATTTACATGAGTGAAAAACAGTACTATTATGATCTGTTACATCAAGGATATCCAAAACATCAAACAAATCAACACAAGTCAGCAGTGCTGCTTCACAGAAAATCAAACACAAGTAGATAATCAGCAAACCGGAAAAGTCATCAAAGATGCAGAGTCCCCAACATGTTTCCAACAAAGTATGCAAGCTCACTTCAGTGCCTCCTCATCTACACATCAGGAAAAAAAAAGTTTACAGATCTGTACATGTAGCCATGGAGCATTGACAAGTAAAACCCAGCAAGCTCAAAACACACATAGCAGCAAGCACTGTTTCTGGACTTAGAAACTCAAGAGTGCAATCCATGAGGTGATTGAATCTCTCACTTTCTAGTTTGGAACAGGATAGCCTACCACTAGTTTTTTTAGGCAAAGAAGGTGAACGCATTTCATTTCAAAAGAAGAGGATAAACAAAGTAAAAAGGAAGCATGTAGAAAGGAATCATCTCACCCTAAAGTAAGTACCAATCAAAATTGTAAACCTCTCATGTTGGGCGTACTCAACGCCTGATAACAAAGGACCTCTCTCTCACCCGTAAACCTCAGCTACAAGCATATGCATAAACATTGAAAAGCCCCAAAATTTCGAACCAGAAAATTTCCTAAATTTTTGTGGATTTTTGTTTGAATTTCTGGAAACTTTCCCTTTTTGGAAAGTCTCCCGATTTCCGCTTTCCCTTTTTGGTCGGGCGCCTTCCTCCTTTGCTGGCGCCCTCCCCGATTCCCGCCTCCTCTCTTCTCCCGGCGCCTCCCTCTCTCGCGCTTGCGCTGGCGCCGCCCCGACCCCGCCTTTTCCCTCGCCCAGCGCCTCCCTCCGCTCCCCCTTGCCCGCTGGTGCCCCGGCTCCTCCCCGCCTTCTCTCGCGACGCTGCGGAGCGCCTGCGCCGCGCCACCTCGGATTCCGCCTCGCACCGCGCCACCTCTCGTTCCGCCCGGTCCGAAACCGTGGTCGCCCCGCGTCCGCCCTGGGCCCCGCTTGTCAGCCCCGCCTCCTCCCTCTCCCGCGCACGGACGCGCTCCCTCTGCCGCAGCTCACGTGCTCCCTCTCCCGTCGCGTCGCCATTACTCCACTGTGCAGAGCCCGTCACCCCACCCATCTCGCGGAGGAGACGCCCCCAACTGCCCCCGTCATTCCTGTTGACTCGGCGCTCCCGCCCGTTGCCTTCTCCCCGAAGGAGCTCCTCCCTCCGCCCGGCCATAAAAGCCACCCCTCGGCTCCCTTGCTCTCTTGCTTCCCGAGCCTCCCAAACACCTCTACTCCCCTCCTGCCACTCCAGAGAAGCTCCCCGAGCGGCCGATTGAAGTCCCGCCGCCCGGAGCTCCGCCGTTGCCGCCCTGTGAGCCGGCGACCCCCAGGAGCCAAACTCCCTCTTCCCTCCCTCATTCTTCAATTGCTTCCGCCGAGAGCATCTCCTCCCCTCACTGATCACGTTGATGCTTGCCTTTGGACAGGTGATCGCCCGAGGAGCGCTGTCACCGAAGCTCCTCTCCGGTCGTCGCACCTCTCCCGTGGCCAGACCGCTCCGGAGCTTCCTAGCACTCACCGCCGCCACCAATGTGAGCCCTCGGTTCCCCTGTCGGTGTAGCCGCCCCCGATTGAACCCTCTCGCCGCTGGTGACCCCCTCCGCCACCAAATAACCGAAGCACCCCCATCTTCCTCCCGCCCTCTCCTTTGATCCCCTCCCCTTCCAAGGCCCCAAAATGGATTCCCCTCGCTCCCCTCTCTCTCCTGGTGCCCTTGATTGTCGGCGGCATCCCTTCCCGCGCCCGGACCGCCGTCGCCGCCGTACCTCTGTCCCGGGAGCCCTGTAGCAGCTGGAGGTGGAAGACGACCCCTCCCCGCGACGTGGCTCTTTCTCCTCCGTCCATCTCACCTGTGCCATATAACCTCAGCCGTCCGATCTCGCTGTACCGCTTCGCCCGTCTCCCCCGCTCCTTTGCTGTCCGATCTTTCCCCGCCGCTCGCCCGCTCCGCATCTGGGCCGCCGCCGAGACGCGTCGGCCATCCGGCGCGGAGCGCTTCGCGGAGTGGGCCGAGCCGCTTGCTCCATCGCTCGTAGCCGGCGCTGCGTGGCCGCAGGAGGAGTGCCGTAGTGGGCATGATGTTACTGCCGGGCCGGCCTTCTACTATTCACTCGAATTTCCAGTGATTTATCAAGTTCTAAAATCCCAGAAAATCCAAATAAATCCTAGAAAATCACAGAAAATCTCAAAAATTCCCAAATTTCACCACTTTGCTCCAAATAATCTCCTGGACCCATTTTTGGCCTTCACTTCCACAAATTCATCCAAATAAATTCCTAAAATTCCAATTTGAGGATTTATGCATTTTACTCCTTTTTAAATAGTTTATTTTCCCTCGCTTGATTAGTCTCAAGCTGGATTTAATTTATTTCATGTGTTTACGCTAGTGTCGGAGATTCCGGAGGTTCAGGTGCAGCCCCAGGAGCCAGGAGGTTCTTCGTTCGAGCTAGCTGAGATCATCCGGATTGACGGCAAGTCCCAAATCCTTTGATCATGTTGTATCCTATGCCATTTAATTATGTTATTATGCTATTTGCATTAAGCTAGTTCTGAAATGTTAGTTGAAAGTAAAATAAAATGTTTAGAATGACCTGATATGTAGTTAAACCTACCACCGATAAATGTCATATTAAGCTCGTAGCCATGCCTTTGTAACCCTAGAATTAATTATCTGTTAATCTAGATAACTGTAGGTTATTATTATCGTGCAAAGTCTTTACACTAATAAGGTTGTGGCTGCGGGCCAATAGGATTTTGGAAAACCCGACTCTAAGGTAGGGTGGTATGGGACACCGTATCTTAGAGCGGAGAGTGTCGACGTGCACAAGGTAGGGTAAAGGTTGGGGAAGAGCCGCGAGACGGTCTCCGCCCATCTTTGACCCTAAGATTGAAGTTAGGGTAAGGGTGTTGTGGGAAACCGCGAGACGGTCTACGCCCACCGCTTACCCTAGGTTGGGTCGCGGGTCTAGCGAGGTTGCGGACCATGTGAAAATATAAGAACTAAACTCTTACGCTGAGCAAATGTCATAGTGATCGCTCAACCACAGGAGTTGACTTGTCAACACTGGTCTAGTAGCTGCTCAACTCGATTGAAACTCTACATGTGTGGCGGAGGAGGAGGATAAGAAGTGAAGTTAGGCAGACCGTGCTGCGGATGCCTAACAATGGTAAAGTTCACTCGAAGCAGACATTTGTACTATTATTAGTATTATTATTTATTTGTGTCAGACCCAAGTAGATTCTACCGGGTAGAGCCTATATAAAGAGTTGAGCAGTGAAACGACCTGGCTTTCTTAACTCTGTCGCGGGAGTTAAGCGATCGTGTGGGTAAAGCTGAGCAAACTCTGCAGAGTCAAATAAATGGTATTCGAATACGCCGTGCTCCCGGTTAATGGAGCTGTGTCACTTGGGTGATTCCAGCAGCGAAGCTTAAGTAGTTTTGTATATACTTTAACTTGATTAGTTGGTTAATTAAATCTTCATGAAAAACCCCTGAGATCTTAAGTAGTAGTTTTGGGTCCGTTTTATCAAAATGTTTACAAATAAAACTGCATCCACTCAAAATTAATAAACCAAGTATACTCCCTTCCTTTGATGTTCCGTGCATGTAATAAGTTAGGGTCCCTTTGGGACTTGCTGAGCCGGTTGTTTGGCTCACGGCTTGCTTAATCCACTCTTTAGAGGATCAAGACGAAGATGAAGGTCTCCCCGTCGAGGACGTCCCTGAGGGTCTCTTCTTCGACGAGGATCCGTGGCTTTAGATCTTCGCCGCGCTCAAGTGAATTCTGGAAGTCTTTTGTAATGTAATTATACTTTGGGCTTGCACGCCCCGCTGTTGAAAACTGGATGTTAATCCCTATGTGAAATATATGCTGGACTTTTGTTGTAAGCATGCAATGGTATACTTTTAAGCGACACTCCATAACTGTTCATGAGTGAATAGTTGCGGAATGCCATGTCCGTACGCGCCTCTGGAAACGGGGGCGTTACAAACATTGCATGTTAACATATCACCCTGTCAGAGGCCCAGTTCGTGCATTCTTTGTGAACATTGTGTCTTTGTTTGCTGATAAATCCGTGCGTTTCACTCCTACCATATTATCCACCACATCACCATGACCATGCTGTTCCAACGTTCCATTGATCTCTCCACAAGTAACAGTGAGAATTGAGAAAGGACAGAGGGCTAACGGTAACCAGTGAATGGCTAACAAAGCTATTGAATCGTAGGGCCGGTTGACAGCAGCACATATCATAAAATGAAATCATAAATTGTTAGCTAGTTAACACAGCTAAAGTCAGGGAAGTTGAAGATAGTCGGATTGACACATTGGCCTAAGTACGTATGAAAGACAAGATTGGATCGGTAATATCTAATATCTCATTATCATAGACTCGTGTCTTAAGATTTACCTTACTCAAGGCCAGAAGGGGGGCATAAATTGATCAAGATAGATAGCAAAAATTGCATAACAAAACATGGCGCAGGAAACCACAACACATTTTAAAAACAATTACCATGAAACGGCATCGGACGAGGAGTAATTTTACCTCTCAGAACACCACTAGGTCCCTCCGCACCCTTGAACTTGTTGGCACACTCAACAACCTTGAGAATATCGACGGCCTCCTGGATCTCAAAGTTCAAATCTGTATAACGAAAGATACGTATAGCCACATACTCTTCCCTTGGAGAGAGAGCGAGCGAGGTGAAAGAAGCAGCAAGTAAGTGTAATGCTGCCGAACCATCCTACAACTGCCGCAGCAACCAGGCTAACACGAAACTAGGAGCAAAACACACTAATGTAGCACAATATTTCAATCTTGATCAGTTGCCTATCTCTACTTCGCGTGAAAAATTTAAGAAACACACCATCAATGCGTCGGACTCCTGGGTCTTGGCGCAGCAATCGACGGTGTAAGTAAGCCGCAATGTGGTACCAAAAAAATGGTGAGAGCAGAAAAAATTAGAAAGACCTAGCACGTTCAGGGCACCAAGCAAAGGGCGATTCGGTGAATCACCAGCTACGGCCATTCGTCGAGCGAGTGCAAGGAAGCCCAATCGATGCGTGCAATTGCAACGCGAGCAGGCACGGCGAGCGGGGTTGGCGGCACGAACCGTGCGCGTACGTACCTCGGGCGAGGCGGGGAGGGGAGGCTGCGGAGAGGGCGGTGAGGGAGGAGTAGCCGGCGGCCAGGAGCTTGGCGTGGTGGGAGGTGGAGATGGGGAGGTCACCGATCTCCATGCTGGACGCCCGCCGGGATGGCCTCACTTCTTGTACGGTTTTCCCACCCACACAGACGAAAAAACCACACGCAGGCAGTAATGCCCAAATGGGGAAAAATTCTACGGCGTCAAGGAGGCACCAATGGGTTTATATGGACATCTTCTTTTCAGCTCCTAAAAGTTATTTTTCGATTTTTTTATAATAACTAACTTATAAACAGAGTGTTTTTTAAGATAGCGTCTACTGGTTAATTATAGTACATACTTTACTGACTTCATTTATATCGGCAAAAATCATTTGTGAGTTTCTGTTACTCTGTAATCTCTTGTACAAACAGCACAAAAACTACAAACCGCAGCCAAAAGCCACAAGCCGCAGCCAAAAAGAACAGACCCTATATAACAAGCGATGAGGTGCCAACATGTGATATATAATATTGTAGCAAATACTGTAGCAGAGAAACACGGCATAAATCACAAAAAAAGTTTGCTACGGTGTTTACTATGCTACAGTGCTTGGTACAGTAATGTAGCACAGAAAACACTGTAGCAACAACGTTTTTTGGTGGTTTCTACCATGTTCCCCTGTGCTACAGTGTCAAACAATGTTTACTACAGTATTCTTTGCTATATGTCGGTACCTTATTCGCTTATTACACAAACTTGTTAGTGTCTCTGTGACACAATAGAATTTTTCCCAAATGAGCAATACGGTACGACCCGGCACATTTAGCTCGTCACATGACCTATTTAGCTCGTCACATGACCCACAGGCCGAGGCGGTGGACCAGATATGACCTAGAGGGGGTTCGTGTCGTGCCAGGACGACACGTACCTATTTAGCCTGTAGGGCCAGCAAGCCTGGCTAGCCCGTTTGGCCCAGCTGGCCCATTTCACCTGAAAAATTTGAAAAAAAAATGTACTAATTTAAAAAAAGTGTAGAATTCAAAAAAAGACACAATATAAATTATAGAAATTGTAGAAAAAAGACACAATACATTGTGAAAATTATAGAAAAGGCAAAATAAATTATAGAAATGTAATAATAAGTTTTATTAATGTTAAAATGGTTGTCTCATTAAAAACATTGCTAATTAAAAACACAACTTGAGAAAACCTTGGCAACAAAAAAAGAGTCACACTGTAGCTTAGCATTACAGGTAAAAAATATAAAAAGTACAATGTATACACGGATGCTCTAAGAATCATCGGTGTCATTAACGTCTTGACTGCCATCACCGCCATCTAGATAAAATTTTTGAACATGTGTTCCAACTCTGTATCCACCACGCAGTGTCGAGCTCGCACATCAGTTTATTCCTAGTCTTTCGCTGTGAGAAGTACTTCCACCATCTCACTCATGAGTCTTATTCTTCTCTCCTTCAATATTCTTTCAGAAAGACTGAAAGTAACTCGGAAGAAATCATCGAGACAGAACGGTTAATACATCTCATGCTAATATAGATAGCACCAGATATGTTAGCTTGTGCTCGTGCCACCAGTCCAAAATGTTGAAGTTCTCTGCATGGTGAGGCACGAGATCACTATCTAAAGAGACTGATAGTTTCTGCAAGCTCTGGTATGGATTGCTGCAGCACTTGATGATGTAGAGTTTGATCTTCCGAAGGATCCTAGTGCACTACAGATTTTGCTCCATATGTTTGTCTTCTTACCTATAGTGGGTGCTAGTGGAGGTCGTTGCATGCGAACTCTTTGAAACTTATACTCGTACTTCTGATAAACTTCAGACAATTGTGAACGAACCATTGTAAAATAGTTAAAAATAATATATCCATATAGCCTCACCTATAATTGAAAGAATATTAGTGAATCCTGCAATTTTAGCTTTTGGATCTAGGATAAATGCAAATGCATATAAGTATGGAATCTCATTCTAATATTTTAAATATTTAGTTTTTATGGTGCACACAGTCTCTCGTAACACTAGGTCATTTTCATTAGCTTTCAAGTGACCGACAATCGCAAGAATATGATACACAATTACATGAGATGTTGGATAGTACACTCCGGATAAAGCAACAGTAGATTTGTAAAAAAGTTTTAGAAATGCTAGTAACTTCTCAGCAATATACCAGTCTACTCGGTTAGTAGTGTGTTGCCGGTATGGCTGTGATAGTGCATGTGGATAAAAAAGAAAATGTGGGCTTATATGGTAAAAGATTTTGCAGCATGAGATAAGTTGAGTTCTATCTTACCAATATGTCCACAATGAACTTTTGTAGACATACACATATCACAATGTAGTAGGTCTTATATATTGCAATTCATTGGTTAGAATTATTTACAAAAGAAATTGCATCGCGAAAATGTTGGATCCCGGAGCAACGACTCCGAAACCCTCTGTGTAAATCGCACCAGTCCAAGAACAGTTAGTGCACACAGTGTAACAAAGATACATATCGAGCACAAATGACCAATAATAATAAATAAAAGAGTACGGCCTTATGGCCAAGTCTTACATTAGGTCTAATGATAACACAAATAAGGAAAGTAACATCGGAAACAAATTGATAAAAAGCGAAGCCCGACAACTTGCCCACAAGCAGACGACTGTAAGACGTGTCCTACTTGTCCAAGTCCTCACCGTAGTCGTAGACGTCGTCCTCTGAGATGAGATAGCAAGGTGAGTACAAAATTGTACTTCGCAAATCACACGGAGAAATGCATCATAATGATAAAGGCATCAATGGAAGGCTTGTAGGGTTAGTTTGCATAAAACAACATTTAATAAAATACAGTAGATAGATTGTAAATGCTGAATTTAATACAGTAAGTAAAAACAGAACTTGTAATTGAAAATAATACCGTTAGTGTAAGCTCCAACCAAACACCAACCTATCCAAGGGGCTCTGACCAAACACCTACGGTAGACTCGGCTCAAGGAATAGTACGTGGGCGACTGGGCTGATGACGCGGTGGACACGTGTGTACAAGGGGCTGACGTGGCGTGATGACGTGGCAAGATGACGTGGCTCATGGGTGGGCTCGACTGCTGACGTGGCAAGCCACGTGGACTCTAGGGCTGAGGTGGCAGTTGACTGGCCTTGCTGACTCAGCTCAACGGTGCACGGTCTACAGGATTGAGACCTGACCGGTGGGCCCCATGCCTCAGAGGCACGGCCACGAGACCAGCGCGTGGAGTGCGGTGGCATCGCGATCGACGCACACGGGCGTGGGCGCGAGGCGCGCGCGGACCGAGGAAAGTGCGGCGGCATCGAGGCGACGAGCGGGTGAGAGACCAAGTGGAGGTCACCTCATGGTTGTGATGAGTAATTGACTCTTGTTCTTGGAAGAGTGAGTTTGGTTTTTGAGGTTTGAGCTGCCTCTGCAAAGTCGTAAGCCTTGAGAATGGCTCTTTCTGTTGGGTAGGCTTGAGACCCTGTGGTAAAAAGGGGTTTTACGACTTGGTAGTCGTAGTCGAGCTTACATCTTTGTGTTCAGCAGAGTGTCAAGCTTTATCAAGTGGTTATAGATTGCCTTCGACCTCGGTGTGTTGTCTCTGTGAGGTCGCAAGTTCCTTCGGTGGTCGCGAATGTTTACGACCATCTTTGTGACTATTGAGTGGTCTGTGGACGGTTTGCCATGGTCGGAAGTCACCGGAGGCGCGACGACCGATTTTAGGCGTGGTCGAAGGCCATCCGCAAGTTTACGACCACTTGTTGGAAGTTGAAGGCCACCGAAAGTTTACGCCATCGTTGAGTAGGTTACGTGCGATCGTAGCATCTAGGAGAGGTCGGAATCCTTTTATCGACTTTGTTGTTCTGGTGAACACGTAAACTTGTTGATCGAGTGGTGGAAGGCTTTACGACCACGTTGGTCATGGTCAAAAGCTGTGCACACCGCTTATGACCACTCGGGCGTGGACGAAGGTCACTCGAGAGGTTTACGACCACATTGGCCGTGGTTGGAGGTTGCCAAACGACTTTACGACCACGTTAGCGAGAGGAAATTGGAGGTCAAGGCTTTGACCGTTGCAATCGATAGTCGGCGGACCTCGACTACGACCACGTGGGAAGTCGGTGGACTTTGACCACGTTGTGAGTCGATCAAACATGGTCGGATCGCACTCGGACGAGGTCCGATGCGGTCGAACGTGATCGTAGCGCGCTTGGCTCAATCGGTTGCGGTCATATGTGGTCGAATGGCTTGGGACTCGGTCGGTTGTGGTGCGAAAGGCTTCGACTACGATGAAACAAGTCGTACATGATCGGAAAGGGCTTCGACCATGGTGGCGATGAACGTGGTGGAAGGTCGTTCAATCACGCGATAAGCGGTCGTAGCTTCGTTAACCGGTCGTATGGTCTCTAGAAGCGGCCGCAAGACCCGAATCGGTCGTAACGACTTGGGATAAAGTCGAGGCTTTGAGCAAGCTCGGGTGGGCTCGAGTGCCTCTTATTGTGTCTAGACTTTGGCGATAAAGTCGTAGCAATGTTGTGTGCGATCGTAGGCTCGATGACGACTTGGTGATCCGCTTACGACTCGGTAGTCGAGCCATTGTGTGTAATCGTTGCAAGCTTACATTGGTCGTAGCTTGTGTCTTGGCGGTCGTAGCGACCTAGTGAGTGGTCATAGGTCGCAGGAAGGCTCTTGTGAGTGGAGGGTTTATCTGCTCGCACCAGAGTGGTCGTATGGGGTATGGTCCTTATGCGATAATATCGTAGCGGCTAGCAATGGTTGTGGCATGTGTCCGCATGGTCGTAGTGAGTCGTGAGACGGTCGAACGACATGTTGTGTGGTCGAAGGAAGCAGGAAGTGTTCGAGGCTTCACCATTTCTTGAGTTGTGCATTCGAGTGGTCGTAGGGGTTTACAATCGGGTTGTGTCTTTGTGACACTGTTGGTTGTACCGATGGTTTGTCTGTTGTCAGTGCGGTGCTATGTGACGGTTTGCTTATCCGTGATGGTTGCATGACTTGAGCTATTTCATGGTGAGGCGTGGGAGGACCGGACTAGGCACGGGAGGTGTTGAGGTCCGACGGTCGGAGACGCCAAGATGATCGAGGTGGTGAAGTGGTTGCAAGCCGGGAGACGAGGAACCGGAGCAGAGCCGCGAGAGGTGGACACGACGGGCAATGGTGAGGTGAACCAGGACTAGGCTCGGGAAGGAGCCGAGGTCCCAAGCGGTCGGACGCCTAGTGCGTGGCGGTCGGATCGGCAGATCTTGGAGACAAGTCTTGGTGAGGCTCGGAGTGGTCGGGGACGAGACACGAGGTGGTGTCGGGGTCCGAACGACCGAGTGAGGCCGAAGAGGACTTGGTCTTGTGAGATGGTTGCAGGACCTTGGAGACAAGTCTTGGTGAGGCTCGGAGTGGTCGGGACTAGACATGGGAGATGTTGAGGTCCGAGCGATGGGTGAAGCCGAAGAAGACTTGGGACTCAAGGTGGTTGCGCGCGGACCGGGACTAGGCTCTGGAGGAGTCGGAGGTCCGATCGGTTGGAGGTAGGTTCGGTCGTGCGTGATCGCAAGGAAGCAGAGGAAGCTTAGGAAGGCAGCGGAGTGGCATTTTGGAGAAATGCGAAAGCGCAAAGGAAGGCGTGTCTCTGCCAATGCACAGGAGTTGTTGGCGCTAACGTAAAGCGAGTGGTAAAACCGGTGTTAGGTGGGGTTTACTGGGTTAGCCCAGATGGACTAATGGATGGATCCATTAGGGTTAGTCTCGGTGTGAGGCTATAAAAGGGAGAGGGAGGCACGAGTGTGAGTGAGTTGGCTACTGGGCCTTGGAGGCGGCCGCCTCTCCCTCCCATGGGAGTCTGTGTGAGTGTGTTCTTGGGATTGTGAGAGAGAGGATGAGTGGAGAATCCATGTATGAATAATCGAGAAAGAGAGAAAGAGAGGAGGTGTGAGCTACTCTCTATGCTCTCCGGCGTGTCGGGACTCCTTGTACTCCTTGATGGTTGGAATGAAAACTCGAGTTGTGTTCTTTGTTTATTGCTTGGATGTCCCGATTGCGATTTCTCTGTTTGCTCTCTTTTCTTGTTCTTGGTTTGAGGAAGCTTGGTCTTGATTTGCTCGAATGGGAATTAGTCTCAAGACCATTTGGTCAGTTCACTCCTAAGAGCAAATGTTTGAATCAAAGAGTGTTTTGATTGCAGTTTCTCTTTTCGGTCTTCTCTGGTTGAGATGGCTTTGTTTTGAGTTGTTTCGACTTGCTTTGAACTGGGAAGTGTCTTTAAGCCTTCTTAGCTTGGTTGTTCCCGAGAGCAAAGTCAGGTTGTGGAGTGTTCATCGAATGGTCGTGCGCCCCAAGTCCTCTGTTCTCTGTTCGACCATGTTGTTCTTCTTGGTTGCAGAGAGAGACTTCGACCGCTCGTGATTTCTCAACTTGAGGTCGTTCATTCTTTGTGGTTGAAGTCGCTGGTTATTTGACTCAAGACTTTCAAGTTATTCGTTTTGAGTCTTGTCGGTCGTGCGTGCTTTCTCTGCTTTCGGTTGTTCTGTGCATTCTCTATTGTCGGTCGATTTCGGTTTTGGTGGATCGTCTGTCTTGACCGAGTGACTCAATCGATCATGGTTTGGCGTTCAACCTTTCATCACGACGGTCTATCTCTTGGTCAGATCGATCTCGATAGGACATTTCGATTGCTTTGTTTTGTAATCGGTCAGCGGCGGTTCTTGTTCTGGTGTCGATCTTGAGATCGGTTCTCCAGTGAACATTCGATCTTCGTCTTCATAGCTTTGTAGTTATTGGAGATGAAGATTGTGTGAATACTAGGGGGAAGTCTTAAGGCACCATTCACCCCCCCTCTGGTTGCCAGTTCGGTCCTACAGCGGGCGACTAGGCAGCAACGGGGAGATCGAGAGCGGCGATGGAGACTGGCCGGACGGGAGAGAGATGACGGCGGCTAAATGGCGACTCACCGGTGGCAGGGCTCGACGGCGGTGAGGACGAATGATGGTGAACCACGGCAGGACAGCCGGCGAACTTCGGCGACGAACTACCAGGCGGCCTTGGCGAGGACAGCGAGCAGCTAGCGGCGGTGAGGGCAGCGACTTTGGGACAGCGAAGGACCTCAGGGTCGGCCCCCTTTTATACCCGAACGCCGGGGAGTCAGGGTCGAGCACGGTGGCGAGTCCGAGACGGAGACAACAGCAATGAGAGTTCAGCTCGGAGACGACGATGAACAGTACCCGGACTGCTAGATGCTCGATGCGTGGCAGCTTTGGGGATCAAACAAACGATATTAGACCGCACAGATGAACAATGCGAGGCCTCCCTGATGGTTGATGCGTGGCGCAACGACCAGCTGGGAAGGGTGAGTGATGAGGACATCACTTCTTCGGATACATACAACACTCCTCCACTTGACATTCAAGGACCAATCACTAAAGCTCGCGCCCGACAATTGAATTTACAGGTGAGCTCGTTCCTAAGTACTTCCTTTTGTTCATTCGAGAATAGATTGCTACCTAATGATTTAATTATGATTAGGAACCATGGAGAGGACCTGGAAGTACTTGGAGAAGGGCTACAAGGCGCACAAGTCCAGCAAGGGCGGTCGAATCATGTTGGAGGCCCAACTCAAACCGACTTCGAATCCAATTCGGAGTCCAGGACCAGACCGCACTAAAACGGACGCCCAGATCGCATCCGGACTCCGTTTCGGACGTTCCACATATGTATGGAAAGCTGAGAAGACCACCTTTCCAATGGCTTTGGTCCCATGTCAAAATGCCTTCTGAGTCAACGGGAATCGTCGAAACAAGTGGGCGTTCAGAATCTGTCAGGGTGCTACGCCACCGTCTTTTGGGCCGATCGGCTTTCTATCGTGTTGGAGCCCATTAGGGGCGCGTCCAGGGGTTTTGCACGCCCCTAACTCCTTTATATCCAGCCGCCACCCACACCATTAGGGTTGGGTTTTGCTTAGATTAATTCTGTCTTTGAACAGTTTCGCCGTTCATCGGTTTGTGAGACCCCAACTTTCGAGTGCTAAATCAATACATCTGCAATTCAGTTGTGTTCTTCCTTGTTCTTGCTTGTGTTCTTCGATTCGCAGGTAAGGATTAGCCTTCTTGGCGAGGTCAACCGGCTGCGCACGGTTGATAACCTGAGAAGACGTGGTGCTGCGATTGCGGGGTTCGGAACGTGTCGTTCGGAAGCCGGATCGAATTGTGTCGTGCCTCCACCAAATCGAACATATCCAGAATCTGTTGGAAGATCGGGACCCCGTCCCCATCAAGTGGTAATCAGAGCTTCAGGTGTTCCTTCAGGTTCGCGTTACCCTCCTTTGTTGTTTTCGGTTTCGTCCTAGAGTCCATGAAAAAGCCCTACAAAAAAATTGTAGTAATAGGTTGTTTCCTGTCCTAGATCTCGTTTAGCCTTTGCACAATTTGATTCCAGAGTCCGTAGTGTTGAGTTTGTGTCCTTAGTCGAGTTGTGTTGCTGGTTTAGATTGTGTTTTATTTCGGTTTGTCTTGCTTCCGCTTCATCCCATACAAACCCTAGCCGTCATCCATCGCGTATTCCACCCTCTGTTTTTGTTTTCCCACCCATATTCCACCCTCTGTTTGAATCATCCTTCGCATCTCGTGATCACGCTGCATCATCCCCCACCTTTTCCCCAGCTTCCGCCACCAAATTCCACCAATTTCATCCACCTAATTTCGTTTCGGCCTCCACAGAAACCATAACTCGGAGCCTCAAATTCAAACGGCCGTAACTTTTGCATACGGACTCGAAATCAGTTGCTTTTTTTTTTTAAATTGGGTGAAATTAAATTTTGCATCCGATACTCCCCGACTTTGTCGGGTTTGGCGATTTTATTTTCCCGAAATTCGGCCTGGAAAGTGCAGTACTCGAGCTCCGAAATTGAATCACCGAATTTACAGCACATTCATTATTTTCTGTAGGCCACACCTTACATCCGATTGAGCTGAAACTTTGTGTGGTTCCTATTTCTGTACTATGCTCCGTGAAAAAAATATAAAAAATACAAAAAAAAGAAAAATTTTGGCTATAGTAGAGAGGAGAGAGAAGAGAGTGCTATCCGTGGCCGCAAAAAAAAGAGGCAAAAAAACGAATGTGAGCACGTTTTAGGTGTGAAATTCATTTGTTTTGTGCTTATGCTGAATTGAGCTTCTCAGTGCACTGGCCATCTTTGTTGCTGTCCTTCCTTTCCTATTCTTTCTTGCTCCTTGTTCATCATCTCATACGATATAGGACACATTTAGGCCAAAGAACTAGGATCGGTGCTTTGGACATTTATTCAGCATTACTATCTGTTATTGATTTGTGTTTCACTAATATATTTGGCCCGCCAAGCTCCACATACCTACTACGGATAGCACGTTTTGACCCTTGCAATCGCACTCCACGCCGACATGGTTTCACGGACCACCACCGGTTGTACCACCGCCGCTTTGGTAAGAACACTTGTAAGAGCTTGGTAAGCCACTTCCTTTGCGAGATTCCACCGCCTTCATTTGTAGTTGATAGGGATAATCCTTTTGTTTTCCTGTGTTTCCACTAACCATGGCAGGAGACGAAGGACACGGTCACCGGTCGATTTCAACGAGTGTGTTAGTCGCGCCACTACAAGCTGCGCTCGACAAACAAAATGCTTCACTCGCGCGAGAATGGACACCATCGTCGCCGCCATTGCCAAGTTGAACACCACGAAGGCATTGAGCGGGTGGAGCGGCGGTTGGTCGACCTCACCGGTCGAATGGACAAATTGAGGCACGTCGCACACTGTCAATGACGGCCATCGTCCCGATGATGATGACATAGTGTATGATGCGATGGCAACATTGATCGGCGGCGACACAAGATGCACGACTACGTCGGCGTCTTGACAAAACCGACAAGGTATGGGAGGTAATAACCAGAACCGACATGGTATGGAAGGTAATAACCGGACTCGTCATGGTAACGACGACCCTTTTGCTAAAGTTAAGTTTACCATTCCATCTTTTCTCGGTCTTTATGATGCTGAAATATATCTTGATTGGGAGATGACGGTAGAGTAAAAATTTAATTTTCACTTGGTTCTGAACAACATAGAGTTAGACAAGCTACTAGTGAGTTTAAGGACTTTGCTATTATCCGTGGAATGAACTAAGTAACATGCGCTACAACCTGATACATGGGAGCGAGTTAAAAGAAGATATGCGTAATCGCTTTGTTCCTCCCACATATAAACTTGAATTGAGAAAAAATTGCAGCGCTTAGAACAAGGTGATCGTTACATTCGGGACTATTATCTTTGAGCTTCAAAAGGGTATGATGCGTTGTGGGGTTGTTGAGGACACAGAGGATAAGATTTGTCGTTTCTCTGTGGGGTTACGGCGTGAAATTCAGGATATTGTTGATTATAAAGAATTTACTATCACAACCAGTTGTTCCACCTTGCTATGCTTGCGTAAAAGAATTGCGAGGACGCAAGGAATCGTGAAGGCACGACCGAACGACCCTTCTACACGCCGCAAACGACTACATCGGCGGATCGCCCAAGTCTTCTTCGAATTTTCGTTCTCCTCCACCACTGTGAACAAGATTGCAGCAGCGCCACGAAGCCACCTTCAAAAATTCTTTGCGAGTTCCGGCCAAGAGTAGTTCTTCTTCCGTGGCTTCAACGGTCGCTCCTCCGACATTCGGTGCCATCGCTACCATGGGCTTGGTCATGTGCGTAAGAATTGCCTAGCCAGCGGGCATACATCGCTACGAGAAGATGGAGGCTACATCGACGCCGGATGTCGAGGAGGATGATGATGTTGCTGCGCCACGGACGACAATGGCGGTGGTGATGACGATCTAGTCCTTGGTGGGCGTCCACAGCGGCGCTACGAGCATCATTGTGCAGCGAGTCCTCGACACAGGTACAACAAACCGACAAGCTTCAACGCCATAATTTGTTTCGACTTTCTTCGCAATCAACAACCGGCGTGCACGTGTCATCATTGATGGAGGAAGCTGCAACAACTTGGTGAGTTTCGATTTGGTCAAGAAGCTTGGCTTGACCACGCGACCACATCCACATCCATACCATATTCGGTGGTTAAATGATTCTCGGAAAAGCTAAGGTAACGCAAACATGCCGAGTACATTTTTCCATTGGTGGTTATCGATCATGTTGATTGTGATGTGGTTCCCATGCAAGCATGCTCTCTTTTATTGGGTCGACCTTGGGAATTTGATAATGATGCTTTACACCATGGTAGTAGTAACAAATACACTTTTATGCATAAGGGAAAGAAAGTTACTTTATCGCTTTGACCCCATTTGAGATTATAGAGGCCGATAGGAGAGAGTTGCTGCTGCTAATGATGCAAAGGAACATGATAAATCTGAAAAACAGCAAGTAATTCATTTGAAAAATTCTGTTATGCTTGCCACAAAATCAGACCTTGCTGAAATTGATGATGTTAATGATACATGCTATGCTTTTGTGTGCAAAGATGCTTTATTTTCCTTGATAATATGCCTTGCACTTTGCTGCTCCTGTCACTAACCTTTGCGGGAGTTTAGAGATGTTTTCCCGATGAGATACCTCCAGACTTCCACCCATTAGAGGATTGAACACCAGATTGACTTGATTCTGGAGCGAGTTTGCCAAACCGTGCGGCGTCTGGGACCAATCCGAAGAGACTAAGGAGATTCAGCGACAAGTCCAAGACCTTTTGGACCGTGGGTACGTGCGTGAGAGCCTTAGTCCTTGTGTTGTTCTGTTCTTTTGGTTCCCAAAAAGATGGTTCTTGGCGTATGTGTGTAGATTGTAGAGCCATTAACAACATTACTATAAGGTATCGTCATCCTATTCCTAGGCTAGACGACATGCTTGATGAGTTGTGTGGTGCTATAATTTTCACAAAGATTGACTTGCGTAGTGGATACCACCAAATAAGAATGAAACTTGGCGATGAATGGAAAAGCGCTTTTAAAACTAAGTTCGCTTGTATGAGTGGTTAGTCATGCCTTTTGGTTTAACTAATGCACCTAGCACTTTCATGAGATTAATGCACGAGGTTTTACGTCCTTTCATTGGCAAATTTGTGGTTGTTTACTTTGATGATATCTTGATTTATAGCAAGTCCATGGATGAACATTTGAATCACTTACGTGCTGTTTTTAATGCTTTGAAAGATGCGCGTTTGTTTGGTAACCTTGACAAGTGCACGTTTTGCACGGATCGAGTCTCTTTTCTTGGCTATGTTGTGACTCCACAGGGAATTGAGGTTGATAGAGCCAAGGTGGAGGCGATATGGAGTTGGCCCACGCCCACGATAGTCTCCCAAGTGCGGAGTTTTCTTGGCCTTGCAGGATTTTATCGCCGCTTTGTCAAAGAATTCAGCACCATTGCGACACCGTTGATTGCGTTGACAAAGAAAGCCGTCGTGTTCCATTGGGGGCCATCACAAGAGGAGTCCTTTAATCTTTTGAAGGACAAGCTTACACACGCACCATTGCTCCAACTTCCGGATTTTGGTAAGACTTTTGAGCTCGAATGTGATGCTAGCGGAATTGGTATTGGTAGTGTTTTGATGCAAGAAGGCAAACATGTTGCCTACTTTAGTGAAAAATTGAATGGTCCTGCTCTTAATTATTCCACGTATGATAAAGAATTGTATGCTCTTGTTCGTTCTTTAGAGACGTGGCAACACTATTTATGGCCTAAAGAATTTGTCATTCACTCCGATCATGAATCACTTAAGCATATTCGTAGTCAAACCAATTTGAATCGTAGACATGCTAAGTGGGTTGAATTTATTGAATCTTTTCCTTATGTCATTAAACACAAGAAAGGGAAGGATAATGTGATTGCTGATGCTTTGTCTCGCCGTTATACCATGTTGTCTCAACTTGATTGTCGCATTTTTGGTCTTGAAACTATTAAAGGACAATATGCTCTTGATGCTGATTTTAAGGATGTGTTGTTGCATTGTAAAGAGGGACAAGCATGGAATAAATTCATGATCAATGATGATTTTTTGTTTAGAGCTAACCGTCTATGCATTCCAGTTGGATCCGTTCGTCTTTTGTTGTTGCAGGAGGCACATGGAGGTAGTTTGATGGGACATTTTGGTGCTAAAAAGACGGAGGACGTTTTGGCCACACACTTCTTTTGGCCGAAGATGAGGCGAGATGTTGAGCGGTTTGTAGCTCGCTGCACTACATGTCAAAAAGCTAAGTCTCGCTTGAATCCACATGGTTTATATATGCCTCTTCCTGTTCGTTCTATTCCGTGGGCAGATATTTCTATGGACTTTGTTTTAGGATTGCCCAGGACTAAGAGGGAGAGGGATAGCATTTTTGTTGTTAGGGATCGCTTTTTCTAAGATGGCTCACTTTATATCATGTCATAAAACCGATGATGCCGTTCATATTGCTGACCTCTTTTTCAAAGAGATAGTTCGTTTGCATGGTATGCCTTCTACTATTGTTTCAGATCGTGATGTCAAGTTCTTGAGTCACTTTTGGCGTACTCTATGGAACAAGTTGGGTACAAAGTTGTTGTTCTCTACAACATGTCACCCACAAACTGATGGCCAAACTGAGGTAGTGAACCGCACATTGTCTACCATGTTGAGAGCTATTTTGAAGAACAATTTGAAGTTGTGGGAAGAGTGTTTGCCGCATGTTGAGTTCGCATATAATCGAGCGGAACACTCCACCACTAAGGTAAGTCCTTTTCGGGTAGTGTATGGATTCAATCCCGTGCCCCTATTGATATTTTACCTTTGCCTACTAGTGAGAGAGTTCATAATGATGCTAAGGAGCGTGCTGATTTTATTGTCAAAATGCATGAGACTACTAAGGCAAACATTGAAAAGATGAATGAAAAATATAGGATTGCTGGTAGTAAAGGTCGAAAGGAAGTTAAACTTGAACCGGTGATTTTGTTTGGTTGCACTTGAGAAAGGATCGATTTCTGAGTTAAGAAAATCAAAATTGATGCCTAGAGCTGCTGGTCCTTTTAAGATAATTGAGAAGATAAATGATAATGCATATAAACTTGAGTTGCCTCCCGAGTTTGGGGTTAGTCCCACCTTTAACATTTCAGATTTGAAGCCATACTTGGGAGAAGAAGATGAGGTGAGTTGAGGACAACTCTGCTTCAAGAGGGGAGGATGATGAGGACATCACTTCTTCGGATACATACAACACTCCTCCACTTGACATTCAAGGACCAATCACTAGAGCTCGCGCCCGACAATTGAATTTACAGGTGAGCTCGTTCCTAAGTACTTTCTTTTGTTCATTCGAGAATAGATTGCTACCTAATGATTTAATTATGATTAGGAACCATGGAGAGGACCTGGAAGTACTTGGAGAAGGGCTACAAGGCGCACAAGTCCAGCAAGGGCGGTCGAATCATGTTGGAGGCCCAACTCAAACCGACTTCGAATCCAATTCGGAGTCCAGGACCAGACCGCACTAAAACGGACGCCCAGATCGCATCTGGACTCCGTTTCGGACGTTCCACATATGTATGGAAAGCTGAGAAGACCACCTTTCCAATGGCTTTGGTCCCATGTCAAAATTCCTTCTGAGTCAACGGGAATCGTCGAAACAAGTGGGCGTTCAGAATCTGTCAGGGTGCTGCGCCACCGTCTTTTGGGCCGATCGGCTTTCTATCGTGTTGGAGCCCATTAGGGGCGCGTCCAGGGGTTTTGCACGCCCCTAACTCCTTTATATCCAGCCGCCACCCCCACCATTAGGGTTGGGTTTTGCTTAGATTAATTCTGTCTTTGAACAGTTTCGCCGTTCATCGGTTTGTGAGACCCCAACTTTCGAGTGCTAAATCAATACATCTGCAATTCAGTTGTGTTCTTCCTTGTTCTTGCTTGTGTTCTTCGATTCGCAGGCAAGGATTAGCCTTCTTGGCGAGGTCAACCGGCTGCGCACGGTTGATAACCTGAGGAGACGTGGTGCTGCGATTGCGGGGTTCGGAACGTGTCGTTCGGAAGCCGGATCGAATTGTGTCGTGCCTCCACCAAATCGAACATATCCAGAATCTGTTGGAAGATCGGGACCCCGTCCCCATCAAGTGGTAATCAGAGCTTCAAGTGGTAATTGCAAAAAATTTATTTGTAATAGTAAAATCTTCTACGACTTTAATAATACATTCTGCTATATTCTCACCCCTATGTACTACGTCAATCAGTTTGAAGCCTATGATTCTCCACCAACAACTCTATATGTCCGAGGTCAAGACCACCGAAAATGTAAATGTTCCATACAATTCTTTAATTTGATCACGACAATTACTGTAGTATTTAACTAAATCTCTAGTTGTTATTTATCTAGAAACATGAGTAAATCTAGAATTATGAGCAGTTTTAATATACTTTTCAAAATGCATCTAATGCACCAAAGCTTTAAAGAAAAATCTTGTGAGGCAATTTAATGGGCTAAAGATTCTTGAGCAATGTCGGGATTATAATCCCAGTTATGTACCATACCATCTGAGTTGTACTGTAGCTGCGTCTGCCTCATGGCTATACCTTGTTTTTCTTTACATCTTTGGGCAAATTTGTGCAAGTGCCCGGTTCCACTGAAAGAGTTTACAAATAATTTATGATGATATATTTTGCAAACAACAACTCTTACATGATCTATGGATACATCTCACTTCATTATCTTGTCGAAATTTATCCATATATCCGATGTGTTGGGTCTAGACCTCTTTACTTCGATGCTTACTGATGCATAGGCACTAGTAGAGTTTAATGATGGTACAGCCAGGGTCTGCTCTGCCATTTGAGGTGGAGGTGGAGGTGGAGACGTTTCATTTCCAAAGGATGAAAGTTCTTCTGAATCAATTCCATATTCACTCACAGGAAAATTGCCAGAATTTTCCATGAAAAAATGTGGAAAACTGCAAAATGCAAATAGAAAACTACATTATTACCTATTTTATGTCACAATAAAAGAAAAATATGAATAATGTAAGTACATAAAAATAGTATTGTTACCTCTTTTCTTAACTATAGGCCGGATTTCAAATTTTTGGCAAAATTACTTCGAATTTTGCTAAATTATCACAATGTGTATCAAAATTTTTACAGGAGAATCAGAGAAGAGATTGCATGGCGAGGGTATGGCTGAATGGTAAGGTATGGTACCTATTAATAGAGAAAATTTGAGATTTGTTGATTTTTTTTTCATATTTTTAAACTCACAAACGGTCACAAAATGGCTATAAGTTTTTTTTAAAATGATGATTACTCATGCTAAATGGACCAAGCGGGCCATGCCTACCGTACTGTGCCCAGACCAAATGTGCATAACGGTCACTTTTTCATGCCAAATGGGGCATGCCCACTGGGCTATGCATGCCTACGGGCCATGCAGTGCTGGGCCATGCCTGGCCCTCCATTGTGTGTGTTGTGTCGTGCTAGCACGCTAGCCCGGGGTGGTGGCCCAAGCATGCCCTGCTCCATTGTGCCGTGGCGTGGGCCATGCCTGCAGAACGGGTTATGGACCGGCCTAGCAAGCACGGCCTATTTGAACACCACTACGCATAGGGGAAAGGTGAGGTTGTGCTTCACTGGCTCACCGCTTCTTCAGGTGGTTGTTGGGCTCTGTTGGCCTAGGCTCGCTCAGCGCTAGCTTTCCTAGGCCTTTTTCATGGACACAAAATTCTCAGAATCTTTTTAACATGAATTTCAAAATCTCAGAATGAACTGTCTCGAGAAAAATAATAACAAGAAATGAACAAGGGCTTGTTTGCAGAATGTCAGAATGGAAAATAATAATTCAAAATTTCAGAAATGAAGACGAGTTTATTGCTTCATTGATATCGCTCCATTTAGAACATGAGAATTTTTCTTGATTTACATTGGAATTATTTTCTACAAAATTTCTACGTTCCAAAGAGTTTGTCTGGTAAATTTGTGAAATTTCCATGTTCTGAGTAAAATTTTTGAGGTCTTACGTGGGAACTGGATACAAGCCATGCTATTCATTTCGACTCAAAATTTGTGGGTTTGTGAAAATTTGCACAACCAATAGGAAAATGAATTCACTAATAATGACCTCAGCTTTGTATCCTCGAAGTAAGTGGTGACCTGTCTTCCTTGGCTTGGCATCCTCGTCCTCTCCCTAACCTTGGCGACTTCTTCCCTGTCCCTGGTGCATGCGGCTACTTGTCTTTCCTGGGCTTCGTGACTTTTGAAAAGCCTTCATTGGCAGCATCCAAAGCCATCACCAGCTAGAAGAAGTGGTCACCGAAGATTCCCCCAATCAGATCTTTCGTAGCATCGGCAGCGGTGATTCGGATGAGGGTCGAGCTCGGTTGGTGGTGTACCTTGTGGAACGTCATCACTGGGTCGCTTCCTCAGCCTACTCCTTTTACAAGGTGGACGTCGCCCCTTCTCGGGCTCTGACGATGACGATGGTTCCGTGCCGGCTCCCCAAGAACGCCTGCGCCACGTAGCCCACCTAGATACCATGGGAGGCAAGACCTTTGTCTTTGTGCTGACTTGGCATGTCACGTGGATCGTCGACATCAGAAATGATACCATCATCTTCGACATCAAGATGAAGGAGGTCATCAAGGCAAAGTACTCGACAAAGCAACCTACACAGGTTTAGTTACAAGTGTTAAAGATGAAGATTTCTCAATCCTAGATGGCAAAGCTTCCATCTCATAGGTTTCAATATAGAATAAAGATCATCCATGGTTAAAGTATCTAGATAGACAGTTTGATTAATAGTTGTGACAACCATCAACCACTCCGAACATAAAGATTTCAAAATTTTTGTTGCATTATCTTCATCAATAGGAATAACATTAACACCGCACAGATCACTCAAGATTTTTTTCAAAATGAGCAAATAGATCATCAATAGATTCACAAGGCTTCATAGCAAAATTAGAGTACTTTTTTGATTTAGATTCTTACGCACTTTCTTAATCTTAGTGGTTCCTTCTTGATAATTGCAAAGAGATTTTCATATTAAGTGAGCAGAATTAATATGAACTATACGATTGAATTTTTTTGCAAGAAATCCCTTGAAATAACATGTTACGAGTTTAAGCATTTAGATCAACATCTGTTTTATTTAGAGTCATAACAGTAGCAGGAACCTCATAAGGTCTAGAAACTTTATTCCAAACATCACTACCTTGCTCCTCAATGTACGCTTGCATTCGACACTTCCAAAAAAAGCAAAATCAGTACCATCTAGTATGGGGGAATGTTCACATACCTCTCTGATGCTATCGCAACTTGGCTCTAATACCACTTGTAGGATCGTATGGCGTAATCAGAGAAAGTGAATGATTGCCCTAGCTTTTTGATACCTGAAAATAAATCTCAAACTAGAAGAAAAGAAATCTAAATTACCGGATATAGATTTTGACCGCAAGTTGTTTGTCTGCTCGCTTTACCTCCTCTACGTGCCCTCAATGAACGATTCGATCGTTCGATCGCTCACCCTGACCTCTTGCTACAATTGCCTTTGCACGTGGTCAAAATCTCGCTCCGCTCAAAAGTTTCAGCTACTCGAACACTTCAACCGCTTGAACGAGAACACGCCGAAGACAACACCGTACTCTGCTCGGTTCGATTAAACCGACGACCATAGACACTAAGCTCATGTCACGCAAAATCGTGATGTGTTAGAATGTCACCGAAGACACAAGAAAATGATGTCCAGAAAACATGTCACTAACGCCAACTAACTTTTCTTGGAATTGATCTGATCTATTACTTCTGGATCATGCTCTGTAGTTACAAAGTGCCCTCACAACACCCCTAAAACTCTAGCATAAAAAGCCTTACAAAGCCACAGCTAAATATGGGTTTTCCAATATCTCTAATCCTTCCCGTTACAGACTCCTTCTATAACGTTTCTAATCTCACCACATGATAAAGCCTCCAGGACAGCACCTCCTGTATCTTCATCGCGCATCATCATCACGTGTCGAAGCCT
This sequence comes from Dendrocalamus sinicus, assembly GCA_036346575.1. Classification (NCBI taxonomy): domain Eukaryota; kingdom Viridiplantae; phylum Streptophyta; class Magnoliopsida; order Poales; family Poaceae; genus Dendrocalamus; species Dendrocalamus sinicus. The sequence continues at coordinate 27,997,745 of CM070643.1, read as the reverse complement.
CTGGGACCGCACCTCCCATATCTCTCCTCACGCATCATCCTCACGTGTGGAAGCCTTCCGGACCGCACCTCCCATATCTTCTCCACGCATCATACTCACGTGTCGAAACCTCCGGGACTGCACCTCCCGCATCTTCTTCACACATCATCCTCATGTGTCGAAGCCTCTAGGATCACACAACTCGTATCTTCTCCACACATCATCACCTTTGATCTCCATGTGCTCCAACATGAGCCCGACCACCTCGCATGACATCCTCGACCGCCTGGACCTCAGATTTTCCCATCCTAGTTCCGGTCCTCCTTGTCACTGACCATGATCGGCTCCACGCCAACCTGCATATCAAAGACCAAAGAATGTTTTTTTTGGCACAAGTTTTCCATAACTTGACCATCATCATCACACACACGTATAACTCACCCTCGTCTACCCCTAGGCAATAATCAAATCAACCACGAATACCAACCAGGTTGTCCACATCCATAATTTCCACACTCTCTAGAAATCACCAACTTCAGATCACTCACCAACTTTCGATAAAATATAGTTACCGTATCAAATCGGTCTGTATTTGTAACCGATATTATCCATATTTGTATTCGTATATATATTATTCCTATGTGACTTCGACTCTGAGAAAAAAATATAGTATAAGATATGGAGGAGCGATTACCGTATCAAATCTAGTCCATATTTATGATCGATACTATCCGTATTCATATTTGTATATGGTATTATCTCTGTGTGACTTCAATTTTGAGAAAAAAATATAGTATAAGATATAGCATAAATAATTACCGATCATAGTATAAGATATAGGAGGAGCGATTATCGTATCAAATATGGTCCGTATTTGTGATCGATATTATCTGTATTCATATTCGTATATGGTATTATCTCTGTGTGACTTTGATTTTGAAAAAAAAATATAGTATAAGATATAGCATAAATGATTACCGATCGTATTTGCTTCAATTGCATCCCTAGAGCTTGAGCTCACTGAAGATAAACAGAGCTGAGCTTCCAAATGTTTCGAGCTCTAGCCTAGGTAACCAAGCTTGCTCTTACAGTCCTAAACCCAACCCCGCGCCGATCGGGTCAGACGGCACCACCTCGCACGCACCCGGTCCCTTCTCTCCTTCCCTTCTTCTTCCCCTGGCCTTGCCTGCATACGACCACGTACCACCCCCTGCCCCCGCGACCCACCCCACCGCTCCCCGATCTCCGGCGGCGCCACCGCCTCCGTCGACGCCCTTCCGCCCCTCGGAGGACACCGTCGGAGCCACCTCGGTGGCTTCCCCTAGGCTCCCCTGATCCAAACCCTAACCCTAGCTCCCGGCGTGGGGCTCAATAGGTGCGTCCCTTGCCCCATCGAACGCTCCTCTCGGTCTCCTGCTGCCTCCCGCCGTCGCCCAGGGCCGTAATTGAGGTGTGTGTGTATAGAGCGGGCGCGCGAGAGGTTTTGAGTGGTGGCGGTGCGGGGGTGCTGGGTCTGTGCTGTCCTCTGCGGAATTGTGCTGCATTTGGGTTAGGCGTGAGGTGTTGCCTGTGCCAGTCTGCTCTACGTAGCCGTTCTGGTGTGCTCGGGATATCCGGTGACATGCATGGGCTATAAAGCGCCGCTGTAGTTTTGAGCTGTTGCTGGGGGTGTGCCCCTGTTGGTGTATGACATGGCGTGGGCTAGCTCAAAATTGTGATTTTGTTGCGCGTGTGTTATGCGGGAGGTGGACTGCTTGTTACTGGATACTGGCTAGAGTCGTTACACGGCCTGTCGTTTAATGTGCTTTGTTCGATGAGGCAAAAGGCTGTTATGTCGTTGCTTTGATTGGGCAAAGGATGGTCTGTCACTGCATGTGTTATGTTTGACTGGACAAAGGCTAGAATTAAGTTATTGCGTTGACAGACATTTATTATTTTTTATTTTTGGTAAGGACTGCTTTTGCATGAGTTGTATATGTCAGGACCGTGTTACTTGTTAGGAGCGTCGGCTGGTCCTGCTGTTTTTGTTTGCTTTAGTTTCCATGTCGTTTGTGAAAGTCTTTCGTTTTTCAGGAAACAAGTTGCATGTTTTTGTGGGCTTGCGAGGAGGTCATGTTGGTTTGATGGCATGGAGTGCTAAGTAGAATGTGCTCGCAGTGATGTATGGGCAGAGCCTGCTTCTGTGGTCCAGTGGATACTGAGCTGTGCTCTATGGGAGGAATTGCTGAATGTGGTGTGAGTGTTGACACAAAAGCTTCACCACGCCGTGTGGCCATAGAGAAAGCTCAGGAGGAGCTGAGGTACATTGATCCCCGTGTTATTCTCAGATAGTTTATGCTTGCTACGGGTACCTGATACTCCGTTATACACAAACTTCAGGCAGGAATATGATGTCCGTGAACAATGGAGGAGGGAGCTTGAATTTCTAGAGAAGGTACATTGCAACACCATCCTTATGGTTTTGTACATTGACTTTGCATTAGATCTTTTTTCCCCTGGTTTATTCACCTATTACTGCAGGGAGGCAATCCCTTGGATTTCAAACTTGGACATGTAGCATCACTTAGTGTACAGTCAACTTCTGTCACAGATCAGATAGCTGAACAAAATGTGATAAGGTGATAATTAGTTCCTGGTCTATCATGTGATGACATTATTATTGGTTGATTTAAGTAAGCTTTTTGTCTCTCTTGCACTGCAGTGAAGCTAAAGACAGTTTTGCATTTGCTGCATCACCTCATGGGGATTCAGTTGAAAGTAGTGGCAAGCGAGGAAGTTCATCGTGCCGTGAAGCCAACACAGCCGATAATCTTATGCTTTTGGATGGAGATGCCAGCAACATTGGTTGTCAGAAACATGTCAAACACGGTACTAAAAGAACTAACACAGCTCAGCCCGAGCTGTCCGTGCGCAACGATGGTCAAAGTAATACAAAAGAAGCTGAAGATTCTGGTTTGTTCCGCCTTGGGGCAAAGAGCCAAGCATATGCTCGACGCAGGTCAAAGCCAAGCAGGGAGAATGCAAATATTGTGTCTGTTAGGTCTCCACCAGTTCCTCTAAGTTCTCAGCGAAAAGATGCAAAAGGGGTAATACAAGAATCAAAAACCGATGATCATGGTGTCTCATCCATTGGTGATACAAAAGCAACAAGTCCAAATGGTAACAATATGTTGAAGAATGCATCATTAGATAATCAGGTGGCAGTGGAGATGGACCACGTTCAAGCAATTCATGGAGGCAACCAAGCAGCGAAGCTTGAAACAACAAACGACAAAGGTGGTATGCAAGCTCCGGAAATCTCACCAAACAGTGTGACAGATAATTCACTGCTTACTGGAGGTGGTCAGATGGCTACTGCAGCTGCTTCCGTAGAATCCCCTGATGCTATTCCAAAGGAAGCTTCTTCAAGGACAACTTTTTCTTTCCCATCTACTTGCAATGAGATTATGAGAGAAGCACACACTCCTGAGAAGGCAGGTAATGGCTGCTCTGACAAAAGTGTGGTTGATGCTTACACATGTGATATGGACAACAAGGGCACTGTTCCTCACCCTGCCGTAGAAACTGCTAGTTTGAATGAAAATGAAGTGGATCTAACTCTTGCAGATGCCACCAAGACTATTGATGAGCTTTCAGGCAAAAATGAGAATTTTGTATCAGTGAAGGTTGGTGAAAGGTCTGATGAGGGCTTGAGTAACATTATACCTTATGACAAGGATGACAAGAAAGATGGTCAACTGGAAGGTAGTAGCATGCCCACTGTTGTGGATGACAATTCTACTTCTGTACAACTAGAAAGCAATGCTGTGAAGGATGAAATCGAAGTTTGTAACAGTGTGGTTGGTTGGCAAAAGGATACAGGACATCTTGCTACTACTGATAATGACAAAGTGAATAAGGAAGCAGTTTCTGATTTGGATAGAAATAATAATGGTTCCAGTGATTTAAGTGTTGCCGATAAGTTGGCTTCTGTTACTATGCCCCCTGCTTCGCTAATTGAGGATATGCCTAATTCTGTGCCGTCAATGAGAAATCCTGTGCTTAACCTTGACAATGACGTTCAAAAATCTAGTGGAATTGAGGGAAGGATGGCAAAGAAGGAATCTGGAGATTCTATCATTGAAAATAAATATGGAGATTCTATCATTGAAAATAAGGAATATGAAGATTCTATCCTTAGAAGGGCTCGGCTTATAGAGGTACACTTAAGTTATATAATGCTCTCCTTTTCTTACAGTGCACTTACTTCTGAAAAAAGAAAGTCATTATTTGACAGGTGAACATTAAGAGAGCTGGTGAACGATCTCTCTGCAATATTTCTTTGGAGAAGAAGCGGAAGACTCACCGGGAGTTTGTTCTGGAGGAGATGGCTTGGATGGCAAATGACTTCATGCAGGTACTTTCTTAAGTGTTTCTTTGTATTTCTTTGTTGTGCTTATACAAGCTGTTAGATTTCTTACCTTGCTGTGTAACATTGTTGACTGTATCAACATATTTTGATATCGTGTAACTGTTTCTATTTAATAGGAGCGCCTGTGGAAAAGGGCAGCTGCAGCCCAGATGTCCCACTGGATTGCCTCCAGTGGTCGAGCAACATTTGAAGAAGCAAGCATTCACAGAAAGCAGAAATCTGTTGCTAGAATTCTGGCCAAGGGTATCATGAATTTTTGGCGTTCAGCTGAGATTTTACGAGATATTAGTGGTGAGATGACTAAAGCAAGGCAAATAGAGAAATCTAATGGGCTTGAAGAAACGAACCTGGCTGGAGTCAAAGCAGAAAAAAAACAGGTATTCAAAATCAATATAACATTGTTATTTTTTTATTCGTGCTTTGTACTCATTAGCTCTGATGGTATCACATGTATCCCCCCCCCTCCTCATTACAATTTCTAGATTTCAGGTATCCCTAGAAGACTCAGAATGAACTAACGAAGTAACTATGAATGACACTTCATAGTTGGACATTTGTTTTAAGTTGCATAAGCTTGTTATAGACTTATAGGGCTTGATATGTTCACGACTGCGAGACTGATGTGATCTATGAATTCGGACAGGGTGATGAATCCTTTGAACAAGAAAAGTCTTGGCAGTCTCATCAGTCTCCTATTCACAGTTACACACTTCGATTTCTGGAGTACAACTGTAATGTGCCCGAATGTCTGTCCTTAGCTGAGGCACCACCAACTCCTGACAGATTAAATGATTTTGGCATTTTGAAAGTGCCAGATCAACTTTCAGAAGTAACCCATCTGACATTGTGGTTTTGATAATTTATTTCTTTATTTACACCTTTTTTGGTGTTCCAGCTCATTCCAATTGACTTAATAAAGTTCAGTGCCACCTCACATGAACACCCCAAAAAACAAGCACTTTTGTTTCAGTGAGGAGAAACATACACAAAATTTACCTAACAACGCTGGTTAATGATAATGATTCTTTTCCTAATTTTCAGGCAAATCTCTTTTATGGGGTAGCCCCTGGTGCAATGCGGGCTTACAGAGAGTCTGTGGAGTGTCTATTTGTGTATAATAAGGTAAGGAGATGCTCACAGTACTCTGAAAACCCAAGGACAGTAATTCGATTGTGTTTTGTAGCTTTTTTCATCTTCAGGGGAGTTTTGTTAAAATGTTGAACTCCAGGATACACTGGAACGTATACTGTTCAGAAGAACCCACGACAATTCATTTTTCTGTGTTTCATTTTGTGAGTGGTCTTCAATTATTATATAGTAAAAAAAAAATTCAGTTGTTTCAACTGTGGGCTCACAAAATTCTCAACTTGTCGCATTCAAATTCAATCTCCTGTTGCTTTCAAGATTTTATTTGGCATTATGGGCTCACTGAATCTTTGATGTTACCAGTTACCGTGCCAATGCTAAATTGCTAACAAGAAAACTTATGATACACTTAACTTTTGTACAAATCGTAGGGTAAATGCTATAAACTGACACATCACGCATTATTGTCTCCATGTTCACTATGGCATTATTCTCTGTATTTTTTTATTTCAAACTAACTTTATTGTATCCATGTACTATCAAAATATACTATCTGTTTATTCCAGAAGATTGGTAATGCTAGACACAAGGATGATTACGAGCCATCAACATGCAATTCTGTTGCAGGTATTACATACCACTACACCACTATTTCTCTATACCTGTATAATGATGTATTTCATGTTCTTATCAATGCTTCATTTTTGTTTAGATGTACATAGGGAAAATGCATATGAAGATGATGAAGGCGAGGAATGCACTTATTTAGTGCCTGAAATGTATGATGGTGGTTTGGCATCGAAATTGAGTCGCAAGAAGAAACACCTGATGCAGCAGAGGATGAATGGCACAAGAAGATATGATGTTGGTGTCGACATGCCTTACGATCCATGTTTGGATAGCAAGTCAGGAAACCAGCCATTTTTATCAAATGGCAAAAGACCCTCAGATTTCCTTTCCATTCCTACAAAACGCATCAGGACAGCTGCTAGGCAACGAGTTGTAAGCCCATTTCCTGCTGGTGTTGCTGGAACCCCTCAGTTCACAAGTAAAACGGATGCCTCTAGTGGAGACACAAACTCCTGCCAAGATGATCAAAGTTCATTGCATGGAGGATCTTTTCCTAGGAAGAATGCGGATATTGAATCCACGGTTGATTTTGACAGACAATTGTTGTATGATGGCAATGAGGTGTCTACTAAGTCTAAAAAGAAGAAAAAGCCTAAGCACCCGGGATACAAGGCACCACAAAGTGTGGCTGAGTCCTGTACCTTGATGTCTGGAAAGGTCAAATTCTTTATGTCAACTCTTTTTTCTGTTATGCTTACAATGTTTGATAGAGTAAGTTTATTCCGCTGATGTTTCAGGGCACTGCGTATGATCCTAAACCTCAGGTTGATTTGATTGCTCAATATGAGCAGGTATGTTTTTGGTTGTATTTGATCATATTGTGCGAATTGACATTTGCAGACAATTCTTATGGTCAATCCATTAGTGGTTTTGAAGTTGCTATACAAACATGTGTTCTAGCAACAAAGTAGTGAATATCGGTCTAAAATGATATTTGAGGGCCTGCAGGCAAACTATGGCACTAAGTAATTTTAGTCATCCTTTATGAATTATTATATGGGGTTTTTGTATGTTCCATTGTCGGGATTAGGGAGCATTATAGGCTTTAGTGAAGCCTAAGCAACACTACAAGCCTCCCCTCCCCCCACTCCCACCACCTCGTACTTCTGAATATAAATATAATAAGCTTGTAGTTTCATTAATATCTGATGAATACCTTCTCCCTTCTATACCAGAAGGACCATTTGAAGAAGAGATTAGAGACACATCAATTTGATTCAAATGGGAATATTGGTACTTTCTTTCTCTCTGCTTCAGATACCACCTATGTCACATGAGAATAACTAGTTCTTGTTCTTATTTGGGAGAGCACAAGAATAACTCCTTACATGTTATATGTTGACTTATCAACAGTGATAAATGGTCAACATGCTGCGAAGAAGCCTAAATTGATGAATCAAGGACAAGATATTTCATTAGAAGCTCTTACACCAGTTGGCCCAATGGCATCTCCCGTCGCATCACAAATGAGTAACATGGCACACCCTATGAAGATTATAAAGATTATCACTAATCGGGATCGTGGAAGAAAAAGTAAAGCACTCAAGGTATTCATATCTTTCGACATTATGGTCGTATATATATATTTTTGTACCTTTACTTGCATAGACACTACTTACTTTTCTCTGTTAGAAGTTATCATTATTTGAGTTTGGATTCATTTGTTGGTAACACCAAATAGATGCTACACTCATTTTACATAGTTCAGATCGTAGTATAGTTACATAGTTCAGATCGTAGTATACTCACTCTTAAAACAATAGTAGATAAATTACTAAAATATCATTTCATGTTATTCTTTTATTGTTTCCCCCCCTTTTTGTTTCTCTCATGTACCTGAATGGACTACCCAAGTATCCATTGAAGCTTTTGCTTTTTATTGGTCGCTGAACCATAGTATGCGCTTCCTTACAAATAGTGCTGGGAACTAGCCGTGTTCATTGTTCAAGAAAAAATAGCGAGGCTTAGCTTGAGCTTGGCTTAGTTTACATTCTAGCTTTATTAAAGTGCTCGAGAATGATTGGAGGGAAGCTTGGCATTGTTACTTTTCAAATGTCACCACAAAAAAAGGAACCTGAGGAAATTGTCTTTAAGATTTTAACATTCTAAAATATCAAAAACCACATGGTTACATGTGCCATGTAATTAAGAGAAATGAAGAACTTGTGGATCATTCTTCTAAACGACATTTTTTTTAGAAAGGGTGTTTTTGCCCCTACTTGAGTGGGGATTGAACCTAGGACCTCATGCTCATGCACCCCCGCACTCCACCACCTGGATCTCATCCAGGTCCCTCTAAATGACAAATGATACACTGGAAATCTGATTGGTGGTCATCAAGGAGAGCAAGGGCAGGAAGTTGGGTTCAGTCTAGGGCCACTTGGAGACTAGGATTTATGGGGTGGGGGTTGATGATCATATTTTTAGTATCTTCACTCATGAACCCCTAGTCCGAGCCAAGCTTGGTTGAGCTTAGAATCAGCCCAAATTTGATTTCATTCCCAAGCTGCACTAGAGATGAGCTCATTCTCGGCTGATCCCTGTTTGAATTGAGCCAAAACTTGAATCAATCTCTAGCTTCATTTTTTTTGCTTGTCCAACATTTTTTTTGGTCAAGCTAAGATAATTATAGCATTCAGGCATCCTATACAAACATGCTTATCTTGCTCATCAATGCTTTCTAAAATCTTGATCTTTTTGTCAGGTGGCTGCTGGTCATTCGGGTCCTGGAAGTCTGTGGTCCAATTTTGAGGATCAGGTTATTGTGTGTTAGAAATAATTGATTTTTCCTATCTTGCTACATTTTACTGAAATCAGGTAGTGTCTTAATTATATCAGGCTCTTGTTGTGCTTGTACATGATATGGGTCAAAACTGGGAATTGGTAAGCGATGCGCTGAACAGCATTGTCCAACTGAAGGTAATATTGTTTTTAGGATAATAACTGTAACATTTTCTTGTAGTATCAACCAAGGTTCCAAAAACCGGAACCGGAAAAAATCCCGGTCGGAGGCCGGTAACGGTAACCGGGCGGTTACCGGAAAAACCGGTAAAAAACCGGTCACAATTTAAAAATCAAAATTTGAATTTTGAGATATTTTGAAACCGGTAACCGGAAAAACCGGCCGGTAACCGGAAAACCGGAAAAAAACCGGCCAAAATTCGAAAAATCAAAAAATTCATACCGGCCGGTTTTTCGGTTACCGGTCTCCACCGGTAAAACCGGTAACCGGCGGTTACCGGCCGGTAACCGCCGGTTACCGGCCGGTAACCGCCGGGATTTTGAACCATGGTATCAACTATCAACCCTTTTAATTTTTTCCCGTTATCATGTGAGTGCGCCTTGTAAAATTCAGTTTGTTGCAATCCATGTGATTTTTAGCTATTCCTTTAGTTTTTTACGATTGTAGGGTTTGTTCTTTTGTGTTATGTCTCCTTTAAAGTGCTGTACATTCTTCTTGTCCTTGCACTTGGATCTCATGTGGTATCAAATTTTGTTACCATGATCTGGTGACAATTTGAAAAAAAGTTGTTTTCTACTTTTCATTGCTTATTTAATTGAGGTTTCTGGCATCCCACTTGTGCAGTGTATATATAGAAAACCTAATGAGTGTAAGGATCGTCATAAACTTCTCATGGATAAAAGTTCTGGTGATGGTGCTGACAGCGCAGATGACTCCGGCTCATCTCAACACTATCAATCCAAATTGCCTGACATTCCGAAGGTTTGTTCTCCCATTTATGCCTTCTTGTATTATACCTCTCAGCATGTATATGGAAATGGAATTTATAAATTTTTGATGCTAGATCTTTGATCTATGGCTGTAGGATTTCTTTCAATCAGCTGCAGCTTTTATCAAAACTATTATAGATTGCAAGGAATAAGGCCACTTCTTGTACAATAGTGTGCATGCAGATGCACAAAAGATGTCAACTCTTCAACAATTAACACTATGATCCCTTTCATGTGAATCTCAGGGTAGTGCCAGACAGCTGTTCCAGCGCCTTCAAGGACCGTTCGAGGAAGAGACTCTTAAGGCACATTTTGAGAAAATAATATTCCTTGGGCAAAAATTACATCCGAGTCGTAGACAGGTTAGTATTACCCTCTTTTGCAAAAACCCACACTGACTTGGTTTTGAGTGGGACTATCATATAATCGTAATTTTCTTACATTTAGTGGGCCAAATCTGTCATGCTGTTTTATGCCCTTTCTTCATAAAAATATATTACCTTACTGTCAATAAAGACAACCATCTGCTAACGTTTGCCATGTTGAAAATTATTGGGAATGCTGATTGCATCTTAGGGTGAGATGATGGAGTGGTCTTTTCCCCTTTATTTTGTGATGCATGTGCCTTGGTGTTCTATGGAGTTAAACTAAATAGTCCGTACTTACGGTGACAACCAAATGTGTGTGTGTGGATTCTGATCTTATGTAAATTACATAATCTACTGAAAACATATCACCACCCTTTCTTTTCAGCAAAGCACATTTAGTATGAATGATATTGACAGTGTCTGGTGCTTAAGTTTTGCTAGGTTGAAGCATTCTATTTTCATTTTAAATCATATTACATTTGCTTGCATGATGTGTGATTTAAACTGTTTGTTTTTCTAAATTTACATGTTTATCTAGGTTTGTTTGATTATCATCCTGATATTTCCTTCCAATTTGAAGCTTTTTTTTTTGCTGCTGCTGTTGATATCATTAATATTTACTTGCTGACATGATTTTTCTTTGTGTGTGTGTTCTCTTTTGGTCTTGAAGGGGGAGAGCCAGGAACACAAGCAGATAAATCCGCTTCATACTTCTCATGTTCTTGCACTTTCTCAAACATGTCCAAACAACTTATCTGCTGGTGTTTTGACGTATGTGCCATACCCTTCAAACCATCCCCCTTTTAGATCTTACTATGAGCTTCTTCATATTTTCTATTTAATATGTTATTCCATATCCAGCCGCAACTGGTCATCTTTATGCTCTATATAATTAAAAACTTTTAACAGGCCACTTGATCTTTGTGATGCGATAACTTCAAACTCGGATGCACTTTCTGTTGGCCACCTGGGATCTCATACAAGTGGGTTAATGCTTCCAAACCATCATGGTTCCATTGGCCCTACCCTTCCTACTTCGAATATGAATGCTAGGCTACCAGGTTCTCCTGGTATGGTTCTAGGCAGCACTTTTCCATCGCCTTCAACATTGAATGCTCCCTCTAGGTAAATGACTATTGTTCTTTCCAGCTGATATTAAATAAATTTGATTTTTAATGTTCATTTCCGCAATTCTTTTGTTGCAGGGATACTCAGAGGTATGGTGTGCCTAGACCTACCTCTTTACAGGTTGATGAACAAAGAATTCATTATAACCAGATGCTCAACGGCCAAAGTCTTCAGCAACCTGGAGTTTCAATTCCTGGTGTGTTGCCTGCTGGAGTTGATCGTGGTGTTCGAATGATGCCTGGTGCTCATGGTATGGGAATGATGACTGGACTCAATCGAGGTACACCTGTTACCAGGCCAGGGTTTTCAAGGCTTGGTTCCCCAGGAATGCTAAACATGGTTTCATCTGGAAACATGCTACCCAACAATGGGCAAGGCATGCAAAACACTGTAAATGTTCATCCTGGTACTGTACCTGGCCCTGGAAATACGATATTGAGGCCACGTGATCCAATGCAGATGCTTCGGGTAAGCATTCCATTTCATAGTGCATTATGGTTTTTAAATTTCAGCATATCTTCTGCTCAGCATCAACTGGTGTGCTAGAAGCATAAAATATTGCGTAACCACCTATCTTTTGTTCTTATCATACGGATGACACCATGGTTTCAACTTTGAAAAACCAGCACCAAAGTAGTTATCCCTATGTCGACAGAACATTGTGCGGATTGCAGAGTTTAATGGCAGCTACTGTTTTGGCCAATAACTGACTCGAGCCTTGCTGGTATTAGCTGGTTTCAGATGGCTCATTTGTCTGAACAAGTTTTGCTCTGTTACCCTTGTATTTAAAAAAACATGTTACATAGGAAGAATTATTCAAAGTTTAGACAGCATTGTGAAGTTAGCCAAAACCGTAGTCATTGAAACCAGACTGGTGAGTGAACCTCATTGAAACAAGACTGGTGAGTGAACCAGTCAAGGTATATTGTCCTCGGCTCCTCGCTTTGCCCAAAAGGGTTAGCTTGGAGCTACTACATTTGGTATGTTTGGGTTTATATGCTGGCCAAACCTATATCAACTCTCCATGTGGGAATCCTAGCATACTACTACACATGGGCCACCACTAATGGGCAAGGGTGTTACAATTATTTTCCCCTGCTTTTTACTAAAAAACGATCCTTTAGCAGAACTGGACTGTACCAGGCTTCAGTTTTTTTGGGGGCAACCGGTGGTCTGGTCCTGTTTTGACAACTATGGTCATAACTGAGGACTGATACAGCGGAAATGCACAATAGCTGTAATTCAGAAAAATTGAACAAGGGATGAACTAAATGAATTACCCAGGCATGATTCAGTCCAGGGATTTTTGAGTAACTCAGAAATTTGCACTCTATTTATTCTGAATTTGATGATCAACATATCAGAAATTGCCATGTATTTACAGGTCTATCAATAGAAGTATAGAACTAAAGAAGGAATACTAAAAGCTAACAAAGGAAATGAAAACACACTAAAATCAACATCTCAACAATAGCCACTGCTCGGACTTGACTTGAACCAGGCACAAACAAAAGGAACAATAATATTCCGACTTCTGCTGCATGCATGACTCCGACATCAATGCTGATGCAAACGATGGAAACTAATAATACTTGTTTCTCACATATCTTTGCTAAACTAAAGATCTTTGCATCAGAATCTCTAACCATTCACTTGAAGCCTTGAACCATTAGATTCCTGAGGTCCATGTGAGCAAACCAACACCCTTACAATTATCTTGTTTTTCCAGATATTCCATAGCTAGCCCTGCTGCATCTTTCTTCCTCCCCAGGCTGGATAACTCACCCTCAAGTTCTGAAATTCTTCTTCCCTTTCACAAGGACAAACGATATTGCAATGTTATCACGGCGATAAGGCGAGGCGAGGCGCCAGACTGGTGAATAAGTCCCTGTACTGTGGTCTTTGTGGGGCTGTGGTAGTTTTTGTTTTTTGACTGCTTTAGGACAGCATCTGCTTTTGCTTTAGGACAGCATCTGCTTTTAGGACAGCATCTGCTTTTAGGACAGCATCTGCTTTTGCTTTAGGACAGCATATGCTTTTAGGACAGCATATTGACCGCTTTAGGACAGCATCTAGGATAGCATCTTAGCATATGCTTGGCTGGTTCTCAACCTATAAATTTGTATCCCCAACCCCTCAGGTTGGCATGACATTGTGTGAGCAATAAACAAGAAAACTTGCCCCATCTCCTAGTGTCATCCTCTCCATGAGAGTAAGGATCTTGCTATCACCAAGAGCAAGAGTCCAGCGACTACCAAGTGGTATCGAGCCTTAGTATCCTGAGCTCGAGCATCTCCCGCTCATCTCCTTCTCCGCCTCGCAGCAGCCCGACAAGATGCAGCGGCAGCCCGGCCCCCGCTCGCTCTCTCCGGAGGCGGCAAGGCTCGTCGGCGCCTCTCCACGCAACGGCCCCGATGAGCGCGCCATGTCCGCAGGCGATCTCGGCGCTTCGGCCGCCTCGAGCATGCGGCGTCGCAGACGGCCGAGCTCGTCGCGCAGAGCAGCGAGCAGAAGCGGCAGCGAGCAGCCGCGCGGCGCGAAAAAGCGTCAAGGCGGGCGGCGCGAGCGGCAGCAGCGCAGCGGAGAGGCGGAAGCGGCGGCGCGGCAGATGCGCGATGCGCGTGCGGCAGCAGAGAGGTCAAGGCTGCGGCGGCAGCAACGGCAGCCCGGCCATGATGATGGCAGCGGCGACGCACCCTCAGTTCGCTGAAAGGGAGGCGCGCAGGCGAGCGGCGCATCGGGCACCGCGCGCGACGCCACGAGCGCGGCGCATTTCAGACAGTGCGGACGCGCGGCGGCGCTCTGAGGCGACACGGCGCGGGCGCTCTCGGAGGAGGCACGACGGCGGCGGCGCAGACGGTCGACGGAGAGCGCGCCTCACAGTAACGCGCTCTCTCCCGGTTGGCATCGTGGTCACCACGAGTACCAGTATCGTCGAGGACGCCGGCCGGCGGCGGTGGCCTACCTCACCAAGACCAACTACGCCGAGCGGGTCGCGGTGATGAGGTGAAGCCGCAGCGCGGCATATGTGGGATGCGATCCGGTGACGGCGACGTCGACCACGACCGGGATCGACGGCGCTGGATGCTCTCATCGCCGCGAGCCCCGCCGAGATGCGCTTCGCTTACCAACAAGCGGATCGCCAAAGAGGCTTGGGACGCCATCGCCGCAAAGACGACGGCGGCGGCGGCCGCGCCGCAAGTCTACATTGCGAGCACGGAGTGGGAGAACTCGCCTTCAAGCCGGTGAAGACGTTGATGACTTTGCTCCGCCTCAACACTCTGTTGCGAAGTTGGTGCGGTTCGGTGACGACACCTACGGCGAGGAGAGAGGCGTGGAGAAGCTCTTCCGCTGCGTCCCGAGAAGTACAAGCGGATGGCTCGCTCGATCGGGTCTCGCTGGACCTTTCCACGATGACCATCGAGGAGGCGTTGGGTCGCCTCAAGGTCGCCGACATCGATGAGCCACGAGTCTCGGGACCCGTCACCATTGGCGGAAGCTCCTCCTCACTCGGGAGCGGTGGGCTGCGGCCAAGGTGACAAGAAGAAGGAGCCTTCTTCCATGACAGCGGCGCAAGAGTGGCAAGCGCGCAAGCGCGCAAAGGCGCCAGCATGGGCGTCTTTGGCAAGCAAAGCGCGACGAGGCGACTCTTGCCACAATCTGCGGCAAGCTTGGTCATTGGGCCAGCGATGTCGGCGACCACGACGCGGCGAGGCCACGTCGCGCAGCGCGGAGGAGCGGCCGGTCTGTTCATTGCTCATGCGAGCATCGAACTACCTCAGCGGCGCCGCAGATGGCTCTCTCCACCTTGACGAGCCAAAGCACACGCCTCCCGGCGGCGATTCGGCGAATGACAAGACCGAGCGGTGGTGCCTCGACACCGCGCCACCCACCACATGACCGGCGGCGGAGTTCTTCTCCGAGCTCGACTTCAGCGTTCGAGGCACCGTCAAGTTCGGCGACGCCCGCCGTGGAGATCAAGGCGTCGGCTTTGTCGTCTTCGCCGCTAAGATCGGCGAGCACCGCCGCCACCGGCGTCTACTACATCCCCGATCTGCGGAACTCCATCATCGGCTTGGGCGGTGGATGAGAACGGCTCGCGTGTCGAGATCGAGCACGGTGCCGCGGATTTGGGATCTTCGACGCCGCCTCCTTGCCAAGGTAACCGAGGCGCAAATCGACTCTACACTCTTCACGCGCGGTGGCACAACCCTCTGTCTCGCACTCGTCGGACGACGGCGTGCGATGGCACAGCGCTTTGGGCACCTTCACCGAGGCCCCGGCGGCTCGGTGCCACGAAATGGTGCGAGGCTGCCGTGCCTTGACCATGTGGAGCGCTCTGCGACGTCTGCGTGTTGACGGCGAGGCGACTCCTTTCCCAAAGAAGCGAGTTTAGAGCCAAGGAGAGGCTCGAGCTCGTGCACGGGACTTGTGTGGCGGTGACACCGCCACACCGGAGACGACGCTACTTCGCCGCGCGTCGACGACCTCTCCGCTACATGTGGGTGATGGTCCTCGGCAGCAGGGAGAGGTGCGGACGCCATCAGCGCACGCAGTCGCCGCGAGGCGAGCGCGGTCGCAGTCGCACGTCTTCGCGCCACGACAACGGCGGCGAATTCACGGCGGCTGGTCGCGTCGCATCGCGGCCGATGAGGGCATTCAGCGCCACTACTCGCGCCGTCACGGCCGCAGCAGAGCGGCGTCGTCGAGCAGCGCAACGAGACGGTTGTGGGGATGGCTCGCCCTCCGCAGCAGAGGATGCCGGCCGTCTTCGGGAGAGGCGGTGGTGACCGCCGTCTACATCCTCAACCGCCGCCTACCAAGGCGCTCGACGGCGGGGACGCCGCACGAGGCTCGGCATGGGCGCAAGCGGCGGTCTCCCACTTGCGGGTCTTGGCTCCTCACGTTCGCCAAGGAGCTTGGCCACATCGGAAGCTCGACGGCGAGAGCACCGAGTGTTCATCGGCCACGCGGAGGCTCGAAGGCCTACCGCATCCTCGACCACGACACACAACGAGTCCGCATCTCGCGTGACGTTGTGTTCGACGGCGGCGAGGCCGACGGGACAAGGCGGTGGGCGACGGTTCGACCGACTCGTGGACTTTGTTGTCGACCACGCCCACTTCGAGAGGCGGTGAGCTAGCGGCTCGTCTTCACCGAGCTCGCCCACCTCGACACCTTGCTCGCCACCGGCCCGGCGAGTGCTCCACCACCTTCGCACCGCCACGCCCACTCTTCACCACCGGCCACTCCACGCTCTCCGCACCGGCCACCACTCTCCCGCACCGGCGGCCACACCACCGAATCGGCCCCAACAGCTTTGGTCCACGACGAGCGGCGACGGTGGAGTTCGCACTCATTGTCTCACGACGAGGATCGCGACGCCTACCATGACGACGAGCCTCGTGCTATCGCATACCATGGACAACATCCTCGCGAGCCGCCGTCCTCGGATCGGCGCAAAGACGACTTCGAGGCGAGGCGCACTTGGCGTGCGACGACGGCGAGCCCCGCTCCTTCGCCGAGGCGGAGGAGACGCGGCGTGGCGTGTCGCGATGAAGCGAGAGATGGACGCCGCCGAGCGAACCGGATGTGGAGGCGGCGGATCTTCCCGCCGGCCACCGCGCGATCACCCTTAAGTGGGTGTTCGCCGGCGGGATGGCCGGCGCCATCGTCAAGCACAAGGCTCGCTTGGTGGCACGAGGCTTCGTCGCGGCGAGAGGGTCGACCGATGACGCCGCACCCGCCGCGCGCATGGAGTCCGTTCGTCTTCTCCTCGCACTTGCGGCCCGGGAGGATTGGCGCGTCCATCACATGGACGCCAAGTCCGCCTTCCTCAACCGGCGACTTGAAGGAGGAGGGTCACGTCGTCACCGCGGGATTCGTCATCCCCGGCAGGAGGGCAAGGTTCTCCGCGCGCAAGGCCTCTACGGCTGCGGCAAGCACCACGAGCCCGAACGCTAAGCCGGACTCCACCTCAAGCAAATGGGGTTCCAGCAGAGCGCACACGAGGTCGCAGATCACCGGCGGGGCAAATGCGCAACGCCTGGCGCGGGCGTCACGTCGACGACTTGGTGATCACCGCACTAAGGATGCGGAGGTGGCGGCATTCAAGGAAGAGATGAAGGCCACCTTCCGGATGAGTGACCAGGGCCCTCTCCTTCTACTTAGGGATCGAGGTGCACGGGATGATTCCGGATCACACTTCGACGCATCGCCACGCCAAGCGCGTCGTTGAGCTATCCGGGCTCACCGATCGCAACCCAGCTCTCGCTCCGATGGAGGAGAGGATGAAGCCGAGCCGCGACAAAGACGACGGAGAGGTGGGCGCTACGCAGCGATCGGCGTCTTGTGGGAGCCTTCGCTACCTCGCCCACACACGGCCGGACTTGGCATTCTCCGTCGGCTACGTTAGTCGGTTCATGCAACGACCGACGACGAGCATCGCAGGTCGTGAAGAGGATCATCCGCTACGTTGCGGGACCCTTGACCACGGCCTCCATTACCCGAGGTGTCTGGCGCGCACGCCGTCGAATGCGGGCGACGGTGACCACGCGCGACATTGACACCGGCAAGAGCACAAGCGGATTCTCTTCTTCCTCGGCAAGTGCCTCGTTCATCGGCAATCGGTCAAGCGGCGGTGGTGGCCTGTCACGGTGGAGGCCGAGTACATAGCGGCTTCCACCGCTCGACTCGAGCACTCGCTCGCTCGATCGCGGTGATCTCCTCGGCAGGACATCAAGTAGTGGAGCTCGGGGTGGACAAGCAAGTCCGCTCTAGCCTCGCAAAGAACCCCGTTTTCATGAACGAGCAAGCACATCCGGTGAAGTACCATTTCATTCGAGGTCGCTTGGATGAAGAAAGCATCAAGGCAAGCTACATCAACACCACGGATCGGCTTGCGGATCGCTCACCAAGCCTCTTGGAAGGATCAAGTTCCTTGAGCTCGCTCCAAGATCAGATGGTCCAACCCTCCCACAAGACGACGCACAAGACTTAGGGGAGAATGATGAATTAGTCCTGTCATCGTGGTCTTTGTGGGGTGTGGTAGTTTTGTTTTTGATTGCTTTAGGACAAGATCTGCTTTTGCTTTAGGACAAGATTCGCTTTTAGGACAGCATCTGCTTAGGACAACATCGCTTTTGCTTTAGGACAGCATCTCGCTTAGGACAGCATATTGACCGCTTTAGGACAGCATCTAGGATAGCATCTTAGCATATGCTTGGTGGTTCTCACCTATAAATTTGTATCCCCAACCCTCAAAGTTGGCATGGCATTGTGTGAGCAATAAACAAGAAAACTTGCCCCATCTCCTAGTGTCATCCTCTCCATGAGAGTAAGGATCTTGCTATCACCAAGAGCAAGAGTCCAGCGACTAACACAGACTACCTTCACACCTTTTAGGCGAGTATGGCGTGCGGCGAGGTGACGCCATACTCACATCCTAACCTTTTATAGCAGCAAATTTGTTGAACATACAGTGTAACTATTTGTAACTATTTTAACTATGTAACAAAGCAAATAAACATGAATAATGGTGCAGCTAGAAAACATGAATGTTGAATGGCATACCTTGAGTCCTTGACGACATTGTCCATTGTTTGTTGACTTTGCTCTTCTCCCAAAATTGCAAGACACAAAGATATGCTTAAGGATCCAATACATGTTAGTCTTCCTATGGAATGCAATCATCAACTCTCTGCAGAAAATGAGGAGCATTTCAGTTTCAAGAAGACATGTCGCTATTGATTATCCCGAAAAACACACAAAAAACTTACGATCATTCCACCGTTTACTTTGCCCTTCGTGGATGCATGCGAGTCCGAAGAGATCTTGAATAATCTCCTGCGGTGTGGTTGTGCAGAGACGAGAGCTCTATACGTTGTGACTTGAGCCACCCATAGAGGCCACCACTGCATGCATTCAAAGAAAATAATGCCAATTGCATCACAACAATTGCATTCAACTAATGAACTGAAAATTGATGTAAATCAAATAATCAATTCAACATTTGTCGTTAGAGAAAGAAACTAACATATGCCTCCGCCTGATCGCATACGGATTACGGAAGGAGGAAGCATAAAGTCCAAAGTCTAAATACATGGGGATATGCCTACTGCTGCACGGCGGAACAGAGGGAAGAGCGGAAGTGCGGAACAGAGGGAAGGGAAGAGCCAGCGCCCGGCGGAATAGAGGGAAGAGGGAAGGGAAGAGCCGACGCCTGGCGGAACAGAGGGAAGAGGGAAGAGCCGGCGGAACAGAGGGAAGAACCTGAGCGGCGGCGTGGAGGCCCGGAGGGAGGCGGCGGCGTGGAGGCCCGGAGGGAGGCGGCGGCGTGGAGGCCCGGAGGGAGGCAGCGACGTGGAGGCCCGGAGGAGGCGGCGGCGTGGAGGCTCGGAGGAGGCGGCGTGGAGGAGGCGGCGGCGTGGAGCCTCGAGGAGGCGGCGGCGTGGAGGCCCGGAGGAGGTGGCGGCGTGGAGATCGCCTGTCGCCCGAGGTCGTCGCCGCGCCGACCTCCCTTCGCGCGCCGAATGCTTCGCTGCTTCCGCCTGCTACTCTCCCTCCGAATGCTCCGCCTCCTGTAACCCCGCTATGCCCCCACTTTTTCTCCTCACTTTTTCTCCCGCGCCCCGTGCTCCCTCCTCCATTTTCCGCGCCGCACAGGTATGGCGCCCGCCTTGCTCGTGCGACGCGTCGTCGGGGCCATGGCGACGACTAGGCGACGCCTTCCCCTCCGAGGCGGACGCCATACGAGACCGTGGCGAGGCGACGACCGTGGCGGCAGCTCCAGGCCGCTCCGACGCCAAAGCGACGTTTAGGCGACGCCTTAACAACATTGCGATATTGTGATGTAGTTCAAGTATCACACTGACGATAATGCCACACCAGTTCTTTCACAACCAAAACCTAATACCAAATTCTTCCTATGGAAGGAGCCATGTATTGTGCTAGATGTGAGCATCACATCAACCTTGTGTGCCAATGTGAATGTATTGGTTGAGTGGTTGACTGATGATCGTTAACAAACTTTCTGATCAATTAATAATGTCCCATCTCTCAGGATACCAGTGTGAATAGAACAGTATGGTTTCCCATTATACCATTCTAATAATCTCTTCTCCAGGATAATACTCCTTTGTACCATGATTAGAAATTATGTCATCATGCCTGCACAGCCAATGCCGGTTACACCCTAAACATGGGACAGAAACTGATTGGGTTACCACGTACCAGACACTGCACGGAGAATGATATAGAACATATTAACCAAAACTGGTTGGGTTACCAAATAGGCAAATACCAGTCCCAAACACCCAGCAGTAAAACCATGTATTGGTGGTTTTCCAAGCACTGGTCACCTTTCCATCTGGACAGAAACCTGTTAACTTTATGAGTGTTGGCGCTCTGTAATCTTGTAATTAATTCTGTCACATACCACTTTCATTCTGCACCTTCCAAATTATATGGTTCGAATCTTCATTGACTACCACAAACGAACTAAAATACGGTATCCATCTCTCTGATAATTTTCTGGTATAGAAAAGGTAATTGCTAGAGGTAAGCAGATAGTAGTTTCAATATGGTGCATTACAAGTCTGAAAGGATATCTCAGCTAGAGAGTAAGATACTGTTTTTGTTTGGCAATGTGATTGCTTTAACAAGTTGCATCTCTTGTCTTTTGGTGTGCCACAGTTAATGATGTTTGCATCAACTCACCATTCTTAGGTTTTTTTTTGTTTGCTGCGAGTTAACTGATGAACATACTTGTGATATCTAAACTTAATTCAATCAATAAAAGCTAAGGTTGAACAGATCCGTCTTTCTTTTTTGCTGCTATGCGATTGCTGATGCTACATGTTTTTTTCTTGTAGCCTGGCCAGAATTTGGAAGAGCATAGGCAGATAATGCGGGAGTTTCAGATGCAAGTCTCACAGGGAAATAGCCAGGCTGTCCATTTCAGTGGTACACCATTTTCCAATGCCGGAGCATCTTCACCTGTACAATCATTTCCTGTTCAGCAGTCCCACTCCCAACCACATCAGATGCCACAACAATCACACATGTTTGGAAATACACACCATTCTCATATCCAAGGAACGAACCAGTCAAGCCCACACCAGCAGGCTTATGCTATGCGCTTGGCTAAAGAACGACACATACAACAATGTATCATATCCCAGCAACAGCACCCACTTTCTGGAGCCAGTGCAGTACCGACAGTGAAGAATGGTTCACAAATGCAACAGCAGAGCCACGGATCTGCAGCCAGTGCTTTCCCATCTTCACAGCCACAGCATAAGCAGCCGCATCCTGTACCAAATCCACAAGATAGCTCAGTGCTTCCAAATCAGCCTGTTAGTACTACACATAAGCAGAAGAAGCAACAGGGTTCACAGCAATCTAGACAGAATCAACAGCAACGAAATCAAGGTAGCCAACAAGCTAAGCTTATGAAGAGCTTAGGCCGAGGAAATATGATGCACCAGAGTCCTCCAGTTGATGCCACTCAAGCCAGTGACATTTCTACAACCTCTAAAAACCAAGTTTCTGATAAAAATTCGATGCAACAGGGCCCAGGGTATTTTGCTGGTAATAAAGGATTGGTTCCATCAATGCCTCAACCTGGGAATCAACCTAAGGTATATGCTTCTCAGATATCTCAGTCACCAATACAAACACCAGATATTGGTAATCAAGGCTCAATACAGTGTTCTCCCAGCCAGACCTTGTTAGCTTCCCAACAAGCTCCACTTCATTCATCATTGCCGTTGGCTACACAGCAGCAGCATCAACAACGGTACATGAATCCATCGCAGAATAATATCCAAAGATTGATGATGCAACAAAACCGTCATATGAACACTGATGGTAGGATAGAATTGCCTGTTGATCAAGTCCAACATAATCTGATGATTCCATCTACATCCACTGCAAGGAGTACAGATTCAGGTAGCCCAGGTGTTTCATCTCTAAACCACCAGAAACAGGAGTCATTTCATGATCCAACTGCAGTTACCTCAACCTCACAGCTAGCTAGCTCGCCTCAAGATACCTTGGTTGGAAATGAAACGCTGTTGTCAGCATCTAGCCAAGGCATGCTGCAAAGGCAAATGTCAGGTGGTGTGCCTATACATGGACATGGTATTGGAGGCCAGCGGCAGCAACAACAGTCTCGGCAGCAACTTCAGCAGCAGCAGAGGCCTGTTGTTCAAGGCAGTGTATATGCTCATCCTTCAAATTCTGGACCAGGATGATGATCAAATTAGGCTGGGTTGATAACTTTGGCAGACGTCATTTTCCCTTGTAAAGTTACTGTACAGGTACCCCTTATCGTAACTTGTTCCTTGATGCTGGTGAGTGAGTGTGATGCACAATAATTTTAACTTAAATCCATTGCCTCAATTTTGCAGTACTGTTGCTTTGTAGTTATCTGATAGTCGTTAGCTGTGACCAAACATATAAGTTACTCCCTAAACAAAATTTTTGCCAAAACTTTGTAAGGAAAAATGCCCATGCCATTCACTTGTGTATTTTAGAATCTGGGTAGCAAGGACATTCTTTGAATAGAACTGCATGAGACGTGATAATGTCATTGTGCTATGATCTTCCAGACAGCTGAAAGCATGCATACCTATGGCGACCTTTGCTTAATTACTATTCATCAACGTTTTCTTCAATTTTCTGATCTCTTGCCTTGTTGTCCTTTGCTAGGTGTCCGTGCTATGGAAGCAGCGCGGATGATATTCCCCAACGCTGAGCTAATTGTAGTCACCTCAATGTCAGGTAGATAATTATTTCCGTTCCATTTCGGCTCCACCTTTCAAGCAGTTTGATTCTAGATTGCTGGAGGTGGTTCTTGTAACGGTAAGTTCCTTTTGTTGTTGAATTGTAACCCGAATTTGGGCCCAGTTGTATATTTCTACGAGGTCCATCTTTAGTCTTCTTTTATGTAAGCCTGTATATTTAGCTCACAAGTTAGTGAATGCAAAGCCCATCTTTGCGTCATGGTCCTCACAATTGTTATTCCCGCTTTCCGAAAATCTGTTTGCAAGCAAAACCAGGCCTTTTTCTTTTCGTGGTCAAGCAAAACCGGACCTGGTGTTCCACATTTTAGGTCCTATTGCCCCGTTTGAATACGGTAATTTTTCCAGATTCCTGAATGAAGTGGATTGTTTCCTGCAAATTACCTTCGAAAGTATGTTTTATTTTTCTTGCGGAATCCGCAACAACCGGACCCTGTACGGATGGTTATTTATCGAGGGTGATCGTGAAATTAAGATGGTTAAATAATACAAGTGGATGCGCAGAACAGGACACACGTATATTGTACTTGACAAACTAACCTTCAAAATTTTGCTGACCGACGGCGCCACCTTTTCTTTGCTTTCATTGAACAATTTGCCATTTTTGTAACATGCTTTCTGGTCACTGTACACTTGCTGAGTCAAATATACGGCTCTTTAAATAAATCTAATAAGAATATGTAATGTATGCACTGAACTCATGTTTTCCCCATTTCTAGTTCAAACAAGATTGTCATGTTGATTTCGTGCTCAAACTAAAAAGGTTTCCAGGTTATTGAGATGATGATTTTCACTAGATATTCTCCCAGTGGATAAGGCGCCTCAAGGAACAACTTCAATTATCTACTCCAAACATGCTGGCATATGTATACAAGCCAAATTCACCTTTGTTATTTTTTAGTCATATTATATTATTTTAGTTCCATCAACACAAAATAGCTGCACATTTTCACTTTCTAGAGCTCAGGATTCTCTTAAATGCACGGTTAGGCTTTCGCCTGCAAAATTGATTGTTTAATTTTTGCACACCCCTAACGCTGCACTTGCAACAAAAAATCCACAGTTGAAAACGACTTCTCAAGCACCGGGGATAATCTAAACCCGGGTACAAAATTGAGAACCAAAGCTGAAATCGTCAGATATATTTGAGGGACTGTCTATTGAACAACCGAGTGTTTTTCTCCAACCAAATCAGTGAGGTTTTTGGTAGTTCTTTTTTTTTGAAGTTCAGATCAGAGCGTAATCTTCCATTCGGGAAGACCCAAGGGCATAAGTCGGTGAACCCTAATCCTAATCTGGTGAATCATCACCCTAAATAGCTGCCGCCGTCATTGGAGAGGAAGATCCTACCAGTTCAGAGCACAAATCTCTAAGCAAAATTCGACTGCAACCCCGTCAACCCAAAAAAATCATCATTTTTTAGCAATTCCGTATATTCGAATCATCATCTTTTTTTTGAAACAATTGAACCATCATCTGTTACAAAAGACTAAATGAATTGGGTTTGGTTACGCGATTTCCTCCGAATTGGGAGTCGCATATATCTACGAACTACAATTATTTGTTACCAGCTCACAGGTTTGGTCAGTAAGTTGGTCTGTCTACGTCATTGTCCAAAGTTAGTTTCTGTACAACATTTGACACTTGGTACTGGTTCTCCTGTTACCTGATAGAGCGCATACCTAGAGATGGCAACGGATAAATACCCATCGGGTATTGCCATTCCATACCCGTACCCACTAGGTGTAAATTTACCCGTCGGGTTACCCGTATCCGCACGCGGGTAGGAAAATTTACCCATACCCGTACCCGCGCGGGTATTACTACCCGACGGGTAACCCGTACCCGTAAGCATACCCAGTTCAACACATAAGAATGTCATCAATTTAGATATTCATTAATCATACATGCCAAGCACAAAAGCGTCTAATGATCAAAATTAGTACATCACATAAACATACTTGACATGACCATATCAACATATAACAAACAAATAAACAATCAACAATAAGTAGATAATAAAATTAACATTTGAGTGGGATGTCTAGTTGTCTAATGCGGGTATTCATTACCCGCGGGTAGGTGGTATGGGTAGTATATACCACACCGCACTCGCCTACCCGCGGGTAGAGGATTTCGCCCAATAACGTACCCATGGGTACATAAAATTTTCCATACCCGTCTCTTTATCGGGTAAAACCCGTCGGGTATTCGGGTATCGGGTACCCATTGCCATCTCTACGCATACCTCCAACCCAAAGTGACGGCAGCGACGTAGCATCGCCATGATCACTGGACTCATGAATTAATGTATGACTGACTAATGATACAGATTCGCAGGTTGGAAGAAATGATCGATCTGCTTGGTCCAGGAACCTATACAGCGATCATGTCGATATATCATAAATTTAGCGACGATGAATAATTGATATTTAAATTATATTGAAATTTCGATCGATATTTTTCTATAAAACTTAAATTATAGAAATATTCAGGATAAGCGATCTGACCGCCTTATATTAGACAGTCTGACCTGCAGTCTTCGACCATGGATAGTAGTTGGAGACGTGGACCACGATTGGTAGTCGGTAGTACGATCGGTCTTGCGTTAGGCAGACCAAACGACTTTATGTTAGGCGGTTCAATCGGCCTTGAGTTGGATGGTCCGATCAGCAGTCTTCCAACCGTTTCGACCACGGTCGGAAGTCTGAGAATTTACGAGCATGGTGAATTGACCACGGTAGGTTGATTACGGCAGAATGACCACGACAGAACAACTACGGCAGAACGATTATAGCTGAACGACCGTGCCAGACGGACCACAGACGGTTGGAGCTATAGTACTCGGTTGGTGGTCTTTGCTACAATCTCTGGTCGGTAGTCGATAGCTACAATACCTGGTCGGTACTTGGTGATTGGTAGTCGATAGCTACAGTACCTGTCGGTACTCGGTAATCGGTAGTCGATAGCTACAATGCCTGGTTGGTGATCGGTAGCTATAGGCTTTGTGATTAGTGGTCGTAGACTTTGCGATCTGTTGTCATAGACTTTGTGAGCAGTAGTCGCAGGCTTTGCGATCGGTTGTCATAGACCTCACGATCGGTAGTTGTAGGTTTTACGATCGGTTGCCATAGGCTTCACGGTCGGTACTCATATGCTTCGAGTGCGTTAATTCTTATGATCTTCGAGTACCTCGAGTAATCGTGTGTGTTGGGCCAGTGGTGTGACTAGCCTGGGCATGATGGTCTGACTTGTTTTACTGAGTGGTTTGAGGTTGATTTTTGGATAACGTAGAAATTGAGATCGTGGATGGTCTGGTTCGTAGTTATTGATGATTAAGAGTGTTGTTTGCGTGTGTGAACTAATGTCAGTAAAGTTGTGAAGAAATTGTACCGGAAAAAATGTTCTTTGATCTTTGCATGTGCAGGTTGGGCGTAGAGATGGTCATGGTCGGTGACAAAGAGCACCGGGACTAGGAGGGTAAAATATGAGGTCTAAGCGATCGAGAATGTCATGAGATAGTCAGGCTCACACTGGAGTACGTGGAGATCAAAGGTGGATAATGCGTGGAGAAGCTACAGGAGGTGCGGTCCTAGCGGCTTCGACACATGAGGATGATGCATAGAGAATTTACAGGAGGTACGGTCTTAGAGGTTTCGACATGTGCTAAGTTAAAAGAGTTATGTAAGGAGTCCATAACTGGAAAGGTTTAGAGATTATGGAAAACCCATGTTTGGAAGGATTTCGGTTCCCTTGATTTTCAGAGTGGATAAAGTTTGGTGTCTATGTTTGATGAGAACAGGGTTTGGGACATTAGCCTATAAAAGCAGGAAGAGGCTAAAGGTTAATGTGTGGTTTTTGTAGGGCTTTTGGGAAGAAAGCTTTTAAAGTTTTTGTGCTAGGGTTTAAGGGGTGCCATGAGGGCACTTTTTAGCCACAGAACATGATTCAACAATAAAAGATCATATCTATCTTGAGAAAAATTTGTCAACTCCGATGGCGTATTCTTCTAGGCATCGTCTTCGAATCGTTCTCGTTCTGAGCAGTGCATAGAGAGATAGCGTCCCTCTTCACTTCATTTGGTCGCATATTGTGTCATCCACTCGATCGTCGCCAACAACATCAGTATCGAAGTGTTCAAGCGGAGGAAGATTATGACTACGTGCAAAGCGGTCGAGCAAATGGTCGAGCGCGCGGTCGAACGTCAAGCAGTTGAAACCTTCATCGTGCATGTGCAAAGGGGTCGAGCGAGTAGTCAAGCATTTTGCGGTCGAAATCTACATCTGGTAAGTTAGTTTGAGATTTGTTTTCAGGTATCAAAAAGCAGAGAAAATCATTCACCCCCTTTGCTGCAGTATTCGATCCTACAGAAGGTTTGAATTATGATGAAACATTTGCTCCCGTAGCTAGACTTAATCCATTCGCATACTACTTGCTTTTGCATCATATTTTGATATAAAATTATTTCAAGTGAATGTTAAAGTGCATTCTTAAGTAAAAAAAATAACTAAGCTTGTTTATATTGAACAAGCTCCCGGTTTTGAGAATCCTAAGAATCTAAATCATGTGTACAAACTCTCCAAGGCGCTATATGGTCTTAAACAAGTTCCTATAGTATGATATGAGCTCCTTTGAGATTTTCTACTCTCAAAGGGATTCAAAATATGGAAGGTTAATACAACACTATTTACAAAAATTATAGATGATGAATGCTTTATTTATCAAATTTATATTGATGATATTATATTCAAGTCTACTAACTAAGATTTTTTTTAAAATAGTTTGGTGATACGATGTTTAGTAAATTTGAGATATCCATGATTGGAGAGTTTAGCTACTTCCTTGGACTTCAAATCAAGCAACCCAAGGAGGGACGTTTGTAAGCCAAACAAAGTATGTGAAGGACTTATTCGAGAAATTTGATATGGAAGACGCTAAGCCCATCAAGACTCCCATGGTAACAAATGGTCATCTCGACCTTAATGAGGGAGGTAAACCTATAGATTTAAAATTTTATAGATCCATAATTGGTAGTTTACTTTATCTTACTGTATTTAGGCTCGATGTCATGTTTAATATTTGTATGTGTGCACAATTTCAAGTATCACCAAAGGAATGCCATTTAGTAGCCGTAAAAAGAGTTCTTAGATATTTAAATCATTCCACAAGCATTGGCTTATGGTATCCCAAATGTGCTAAATTTGATTTAATTCGGATTATGTCTATGCGAGTTGCAAAGTGGATAGAAAAAACATCTCAAGTAGTTGTCAAATTTTAGAAAGATCATTAGTTTCATGGTCATCTAAGAAATAAAATTTCATAGCTCTTTCCACTTCCAAAACCGAATATGTTTTTGTAGGTGGTTGTTATGCACAACTGCTATGGATGAGGTAGACTTTGATGGATTATGGAATAAATTTTGACAAAATGCTACTATTGTGTGATAATGATAGTACCGTGAAGATAGCCAATAACCCAGTCAAACACTCAAGAACTATGCATATAGATATTCACCACCACTTCTTGAGAGTCATGTGAGTAAGGGTGATATTGTCATTAGCCACATATGAACCAAAGACCAATTAGCCGATGTCTTCACCAAATCTTTAAATGAAAGCCATTTTTGCAAATTGAGGAATGAGTTAAATATAATATATTATTCCAATGTGGCTTGAAATCATGCATCATGTTATTTGCTTTAAATTGGACTTCTTGGAGTTTTTGAGAAAACCTAATTTGAAAATATTTCTCAAAAATCTCTATATTTGACAAAAACTATTTTATCTGGGTGTTACGTACAAATCCAATGCATAATGATCCTAAAAAATATTTTGTTTGAAAATTAAGGATCATTTACATTTTTCTAATCTGCCCATACCACTTCAGGGAAATCGGTAGTATCGATTCACCCTTGTGGTACTACTGCTAAATAGTACTACCAGCCGTGAAATGTGGTACTACCACTTTTTGGCAAGTGGACCCAAAATCTTTTGGTAACCGACGCCTTAAACGATCACTTATATCCCTTTGGTCTTCATCTCTCCCTTAACTCCAGAAAAATGGTTCAAGGCCTCCTCTCAAGAACCTCTCTCTCACACACACCCCCCTCAAAGCCACCTCTCAAATCCCTCCACAAATCTTTCATTTTTGTGGCAATTTCATGGAAACCTTGTTGAATCCAAATTCCTATGATTGTTTCTTATCCATCCCTCAAGGTAAATCTCATCAAATCCTCTCTTATCTCCTTTCGGGACTCAAGAATGACTTCTAGGGTTTTGGATAATGTGGCTAAAATAGTTGAGATCTTTCAAGCAAATTGGTAGTAACTAGTATTTGATGACTTGTTATGTCTATTCCATGGATTGATCCATGCCAAACACATGTTAAAATCAAAATTTGGGAATTACCCTAAAACTTTTGGCAAGTATGGCACTACTGCCCCTCCCGAGGGTACTACCATAGGCTGATAATACCGATGGAAGAGCGTGGTACTATCATTTTTGCTGAAAATTTATCAACTTATTTTGAACATTAGTTCCAACCCATTTCTTCTATCCTAATTAACTTCTTAATTCCTTTTCAAGATGCCAACGACCTGTAACATCCTGAAAATTTAAAATTTGAAAATATGAAGCTTTTGAATTATTTTACAATATATTTTATTGGAATTTGGATTTTATGGTGTTTTCCTGAATTTGGTGGAGGTTTCAAAATTTAAGAACTCATAAAAGACAAAAACAAATATTAGTAATGCCATAAAAAGGAATGTACAAATAATGGAGATTCGAAACTTTAAATACAAATATGAAAAGATGATCCAGTATAAGAAGGGAGAAATCTAAGTTAAAAATATAAAATCTCATCTTGAAAATAATGGCATAAATAGCAATAAAAAGTAAATGAATAAAATACAAACACATGTATATATATATATATGTATATATATATATATGTGTGTGTGCATATACAAATTGTGTAATAAAGAGCTTAGCAATAGAAAATAAAAATATGCAAAATTAAATAAGCTGGAAAAATAGCAATACATGAAATCAAAAATATAAAAATACATTTACACAATTGAAAAAAAGAAAAAGAAAAGAAAGGAGATGCAGCCGGCCGTCCACCCCCGGCCCAGCCCACATTATCTCTCTCTCCCGCTGGCCGACCGGTGGGCTGCCCCTCACCCGCACTCCTCTTCTCCTCCTCTCGCTTCCTCCCGTGCGCGCGTGCTCGCTCCACGCAGTTTCTTCCACCCGTGGCCTCAATGCAACCGCCGCCCACCGATTTCTCCTCTACGCCCCGGTTTTCTGCGCGCTGCCTCGTCCCATCGCCGCCACGCGCGCGCGAATCCCGCTCACCCGCCGCTGCCGCCCGTCACCCTCGCCTGCGCACGCCCGCACGCGCATCACTTGCCACGCCGTGAGCCACCACCGAGCCTTCCTCTGCGGCCATAAGTGGCTTGGCCCTCCCTCAGTCCATGCACAACCCATTGCCGCCCCCTTGCTCCATCTTCCTCCCCATCCCAGGTTGAGCGCTCCCACGCCCGTGCGCCGGCCGCAGCGGCCTCGCCGTCCCAGCTTTTCGGCGACTCCCCCACTGCCCCAAGTGTGTCATGATGTGACTCAGCTCCCCAGATACTCCCCCTCCCGTTGAATTGCAAAGCCATGGCCGGAGCTCGCCACACGACCGATTTCCTCCGAAACCGGCCGCCGCCGCCAATCCCACCACCGCCGCCCCCTCGGTTAATCTCTTTTCAATTCATTGCCGGTGGAGCATCTTCTCACCACCATGAACCTCCCTAAACCGCCGCCGGAGCTCCCCCTCCACCCCAGCTCGCGGCGCCGTGCGCAAGCCCGCGCCGCCCATGGCCTCCGCCGCGGGCTCACCTCGGCACCTCCCCGGCCAAACCGCCGCCATGGGTGAGTTCCTCCTGACCCCCTTATACTCATGCGCTGTCCAATTTTGTTTTCCTCCCACCACGCCGCCGTCGCACCATGGCTACCCGCCTCCGGCCGCCGAGCCTGGCCGCCGGCCTACCTCGTCGCCGTCCTGAGCAGCGCCGCCTCCTTCACCGTCTTCCTCACCTTCCCCTCAACGCATTTTGCAGGTTCCCAACAGCTCCCCGATCGCCCCTCGCCGGCGCCACCGTCGGCCATGGCCGCCCGAGCCTCCTCTGTTTTCCTCTGGCTGCCCCTTAGTTCTTCTAATTAAGCGCGGGTACTCTCTCAGGTAACACCCCGTGCTCACTTGGCTACCAGAGCTCGCGCTAAACATTCAAGCCTTTGGGTCCCGAGTTCGATTCCTCTGGTCGCAGCATTTAGGTTAGAATTTTGTTGAATTTTTGCCGAGCCTCTGTAGTGAGAGAGAGTGATTAGAAAATGTTGAATGTGATTAGGAAATATTAAAAAGGATTGCAGGGAGTATTAAAGATTAATTTAAATATATAACAAGCCCATTTAGTGTCCAGACAAAGGTTAATTAATGCTAATTAATGTTAACCAACTGTCATTAATACTAATGCCAGATTATCATTTGAAACCCCTCACTGGCATGTGGACCATGCCCCTGTAGCTGGTCCCACATGTCACTAGCACAGAGGAGTGGAAATATAAAGAAAACAGAAACTTAAAGTAGAGAGTGGGACCCACAGCGATGAGATTTAATATTTCCTAGATTTAATTAAATTGAGAACTTAAAATGGGCATAGCTTGTTCATTTTAACTCCAAATTTGATGAAACAAATTTCTAAATTCCTCTAAATTCAAGATCAGCCCAGTGGAACTGAAACCATGAATTTTAGAGCCCATTAGAATTTTTGGTGATATTTAATGTGGTTTGCATAAATGAATTGAAAGACTAAATACTAATTTAGGGCAATAATACAGAGGGTTTCCGTTGGTTAAATATTCAAACATAATAAAGATATCCACGTTAAAGTTATGGAAATAAAGTGGATTATTTTGATTCATCGGAAATTATGATTTAAAAGACTTAAGTTCTAACATAAGAAATTCCTAGACCTAGCTTTTGGGACAAATGTTATAATACTTTTAACTAAAAGATTTATAGAATAAGTACAGATCTCATCCATCAGTCCAGTTTGCCCTTATCATAACCTGAGTTGCAAGGAATGCATACCCGAAAGATAAAATTTGGACACTAAACTCCTGCACCCGTCCATAGATCTAACCTAACTCATGGAACTTCCTTGATAAATAACAAAATAATAAAAAGAGATTATTAATAAAAAGATCAAGTTATCGTAAGCTATTACCAACCTTGCCCCAAATCACCGAATCACCCATTAACTCGTAATAAAACTAAGTTGAGATTATTCGGATTTATTTGGATCTTTTGAGTTATTTGTCTTTATTTGTATTCAGTCATTTAGCACGTAATTAGATATTGGAGTCCTGAAGAATCAAAGGATCAGGCGTGATCAAGAGCGAATCGAAGACAAAGACCAGAAGCCCAAGAGAAAGTATTGAGTGAACTCAAGATCGCGGTAAACCGCGTCAGGCGAGTCAACACTTTGAACATATTGAACCCAGCATTTTAAAGTTATTTCCTTTTAAATTAGCAAAGTGCATGCTATTATTTCATGAGAAATGCTATGTTCAATTTCAGCAAGCTAGTTATGCCCTGTTATTGCTATTGTTCATATTAATCTCCTTGCCAAACATGGACATGTGAACCTTGTCGCCATAGTATTAATTATCTTAAGATTTCACAAATTAAGTCCCTATTTAAAATGGCAATGCTTAGGAATGCTAGTTACTTGGGGTGACACTAATGCCCCAAGGAAAACTCCTCAAACTATTTTAAATCATATGGTGTGATACCATATGTAGTGTTGGTGCGATGCCGACACTTAGCGTATGGTGCGATGTCATACGCAACCCTTGGTGCGATGCCGAGGGTTAACTTATGATGCGATGCCATAAGGATGGTTGGTGCGATGCCAACCATGAGCATATGGTGCGATGTCATATGCCGCCCTTGGTGCGATGCCAAGAGGCAACTTATGGTGCGATGCCATAAGATTAGTTGGTGTGATGCCAACGCGTATGGTGCGATGTCATACGCCGCCCTTGGTGCGATGCCAAGTGGTAACTTATGGTGCGATGCCATAAGGTTAGTTGGTGTGATGCCAACATGATTTCATGGATTATTACAACTAATGGTTTAAAAATGTGATTTCAAACCTGCTAGGTCACAGGAAATTTTAAATAATTGTATTCAAAAGCACTCTTTAGCAAACAAAATAGCCCTATGCCTTTCCATTGACAAGCCATGCATGTTATATATTTGCATTCTGTGTGTTGGCTTGCCGAGCACGGGTCGGAGTGCTCACTCGCTTTGCGACAAAAATTCAGATTCAGAATCAAATCACCTCGCCTTAGCAACAAGGTTGGACAAGCCGAGAGAAGATAAAGATGTCAAGGGCTAGGTCGCGAACCTCCGCTTGGGTGCCCGTGGGCATGTCCGAAGGTCCCACTGCGTGCTTCATTCATTCTGCAATGTATTGATTTCGGCCTAATCGGCCCATGTGTAAGTTTACTATTATATTTACGCTTCCGCATGATATGTATTTTGATGTTCAGAACTGTAAACTATGAGCACTATCTACTGATCCAGGGAATAGTGCAGTAAATCACAGTGGATTTGGATTGAAAAATCCGGGTCCGACACGACCAAAACCTCTATTCGCAAGAATGCAACATCCAAAGGCGAACCAACAGATTGATATGACCCCTTTCCATCCCAAGCCAGACCTTCGTGACACGTGGTGGCGTCTCGTAAGGCTACCTCTATCTGAACTCCCTCGAAAGAGGACAGTGACTCGGTGACCGATTCATTCCTCCAGGACATGAGGGCCAGACACAAGGCATAGGCCGCTAGAGAGGAGGTGGAAGAAAGTGCCACTGAGACAGATGAGGAAGAGGATTATGAGAAAAGTGAAGAAGAAGAGGATGAGAAAATGGAGGAAGCGGCAGAGCAGACTATGAACTTGAGGTTGATCACTAGTGAGGAGTATGTCATACTCCGCCACCCGAACTAGTTCATAAGGCAAAGGACATCCACGGATCCTCACTTTCACACAAAGTTCTAGCACGATGTCTATGCCCAGCTGTATGATCACAATTGGCAGTTTGCCAACTACAAGTACATGGATTGGGTGCATCTCAATAGGATCGATCGCTATGTCGGTGCATACCAGCTCTTCTTTGCCATTGGACTCCATGACATAGTCGCACTTTGGTGTGATTATCATAAGGACATGATTCAGCAGTTCTATTCCATGGTATACGTATCCCCGGATTTTGACTATATGACTTGGATGATGGGATACAAGAGAGTAGAGGCCACCATGGTTGAGTTTGAGACAGCTTTGAGAACTCACCTTGGATGTCATGAGAAGATATACACCAAGCCGGCTCTCAGAATTGCTACATGGACTCAGTTTTATGACACCTCTATCTAATTCACTTCTGATACGATAGCTAGACTTCTTCCCTTCCCAAGCCTAATCAACCGCATCATCAACCACACCTTCTTCCCAAAGAGTGGGAATTTTGATGCAGTCTGAGGTCATGCTTGGAACATCATTGACAGCATTATGAACAATCGTTGATTTGATGTGGTTGACCTCATTATCAGAGAGATTTCATCCTTCAAAAATGGTAGGGTCAAAAGGATTTACGTTACTCCATATATCATGGCCCTCATCATAAGGAAAACAAATTATCGAGAAGTAAAGTTGGCACCTCACAAGCCCTACAAGCCAAAGGAAGTTGCTACAGTCCCCTCTGCTACCCTTCCTTGCTCTCAAGAGGAAAAAGAACATGAGCAAGGGCATTAGGACGCTCCACCTACAGCTAATCCAGTTTCTTTGTCTCAAAACTTTGATGTGGTCTTGCAAATCCAAGACATGCAGGTGGAGATAAATAATCAGCTAGCTTCCCTAACTTAGTGTGTGGGTGCTTTAGAGCGTGCTTCATCCTCCTTGGCACCTCATCGTCCTTTTCCCATTCACTATCAACGTCGTCACCTTCGCGACCCATCACCTCAGGAGTAGCTTTTTTTGGTACTTGATGCCACAGGGGGAGAAATTAGAGAGAAAATGAGGAGAAGCTAAAGGAGGAGAAGAGCTTGTAAGAAGAAGCTTTATCTTCTATCTATCTATATATTACTTGAAGTACTTGATATTTGAGAAACTTGTCATTTGAACTAATTTTGGTTGATTCGCATGAACTTGTAATAATTAGAACCTTTTTTGTGCTTATGAACTCGTTGCTCTTTATGCTTATGAAACTAATGTTATAGTTATATGGCTATATCAATCGTGTTCATGCTTATCGTACTCTAAATATTACTTCTCATGTTCATACTCATACTTATTATCTTCTGAGAAGATTCCTTGAATTATAATAAATAAAGGAAACTCTGTCAAAATTTCTAAACTCTAAGCATGTGCATGAAAATCACTTCAAATCTCATATGCATATATTTAGGAGGAGTTTTCTCTATTTTGTTGATCGACTCTTGAATGCAACTAATTCTTTCTCTCTTTTGAACTTCTCTCAAGAATTATTTGTATTCAAAAGTCAAAATAAGAAAAAACAACTTGTTCCAAGACGTGGAGTATTTTCAAAAATCTCTAAATTTCCTTTGATTGTTTTGGTTGTCATTAATTACCAAAATGAGGAGATTGAAAGCATTTAGGACCCTAAAAAATGTTTTGGTAATTAATGATAATATTACATTTAAGACTACCATGTGTGCTAAAATGTGTTAAAATATTTAGTCTTGGAGCAAGGATAACAATGCAACGATGGCATGCAAAAACTAGAAAGGATCGAGTTGGCTCAAGACAAAGGTAAAATTTAGCTTTAGGATCCCTTTTACATTTTGCCGCTCTTGGAGTTTGAGAAAAAACCGATTGGTAGGCTAGACGCTGTACTATAAGGTAAGATCATGGATAACAGTTTGAGAATTAATTTTATGCTATTTTGATCAACAAAGAGTCATGCATGCATCTAAAATCTATTTTTAGAAGACTCTATCAGGAAAAACAATAGCACCGGCTAGGAGGTACGGTAGTACCATTTTTTCTGTGCTACATTTTTTTCTAGAGAGTATATTTTTGGACAAATCTTGGAGCTCTGAAAATCGGTAGTACCGATCCCAGAATATAGTACTACCACAGTGCGGTAGTACTGATCCTAGTTGGTAGTAGTACCGTAATATCTATTCAACGGCTAGTTCGGACGCATTAATTGCACCCAAAATAATCGTTGAACAGTAGATGCAGTAGTACCGGCCATATATAGCGGTAGTACCGCACCTACTGAATTTTTCTAGGATTTATTCCAAACAGTTGAATTTGTGGTTGAGGGATATAAATACCCCCTCACCAGTATAAAGGGCTTGTAACTTGGAGGACCTTATTGAATACACTAGAGCCTTGTGTGTCCTCTCTACTCATTTGCTCATATTTCACATTTTTTAGTAGTTGACGAGTATTTAAATGTGTTGCATCATTCGTTGATCATTTTGGCACTTGTTTCTTCTCAAGTAAATGTTGTGATTTATTACTCTTGATACTTGCCAGCGTCTAGACGGTTTGGAAAGAGTTTACGTAGTGATCTCTTCAAGAAACTTATGAAGAAGTTTGGCGCCAATTGTGGGTGGTTGGTGCTCACTATCTCCAGAGCGGAGGAAGGGAAACTTTAATGTATTTGAGATCATTAGACTTAATTCGTGGAGTCGGTCCAATTCATTTGGACTTGCCTCAACATGGATTAATAAAGACCGGCAAGTCTTCGATACCACAGAAAACATTGTATGTCTCTATCGTAGTTATCTCTTGTCTTTACTCGTCCACATGAACTTTTCTAGCTATTGAATTGTATATCTTGTGTAGCTAGAATTGTATTTAGTAGAGACATAGCTAGTGGTGCCGTAGAAAACTTAGGAAATTCGTTTTTGACTTATACTAGGTTCATTTATTGATCTTTGCTGTAATTATTCGAATTAGAGCGAAAATTTTTAGAAACTCCTTCTCACCTCTGTTTAATCAGTTATTTTTTATACACAAAAAACATACAACATACCGTGCTGCTGTAAATCTTTCTCAATGATGCATGTGAAAGTGCCAATGCATGAACAATGAGTAACGAGTTGAGGCCAGGTCACTTGGCTTTTTCAAGAACATCGCAAAGGCTCGTATGTGATTGCATTAAGAAGGCAGGTGCCCTTCTCTGACCAATGAGTTTTGGACATCGGTGAGATCTAAACAGTATGATGGTGGTAAGGCTGAGATCAGGTTCAAGAACACGAGACCTGCCTTTTTTATTCTTTCTGTTCTCTCTCTTAGATGATGCCATCTGTGTTGACTAATTTGTGAGAGAAATCTTACCGTGTCGGGGCTTCCAATCTCTGCTGCCCTGATGCATCTGAAAGTGCCAACACATGAGCCTAGGCTTCAATCACAATTCTCCAAATAAGCCATGTTATTTTCAGTTTTTAGTTTTAGCTATTGGATTTTCTACAGTAACTAATTTTTAAATAAAATATCTTTTTAAGATAAGATCTATTAGTTAATTATAGTATATACTGTCGGTAAAAATCGTACGTGAGTTTCAGTTACTCTATACTCTTTTATACGAATAGTCTAAAAGCTATAAACCATAATAAAATTATAAACTTTAGCTAAAAAAATAAACCTAATTAGAAGTTCTCAGTGCTTGCGAGGTACTACGTGTGACGGGAGTAGGCTGATATAAGTCTGAAGCCTACTAATAAGATAAGATCGTCAGCTGTCGCATCCCTCCTGTTTTCCTTCTACAGATAAGATGTCACCTCCATTTCTTGTTGATCGAAGAAGATTTGGAGCAATTTTGTATTTTAGCTATCTCTATTAGGAGCTTCAAATTCGTAATTATGATCCATCAGCAATTAAGTCCACATGCGGGAGGAGTTGCTTTAACTATTCTTTTCTAGGGAGTTTAGGATGAAGCATTTTTTTCGACATATGAATTTTGATCATGGTTTGTGGCTTTTAAATTATTCATGAAAAGAACTACGGAGTAACAAAAATTTGCATACGATTTTAGCCGATATAAATAAAATTATTGTAATATATACTACAATTAACTTGTAGATTTTACCTTAAAAAGATACTCTATTTGAAATCTAGTTATTATAGAAAAGTCAAATAGCAGATTTTAAAAGCTAAAAAGAATAAACCCGAAAGTTCAGTCGGAGGCTCGCGTGATGGATCAAATACGGGCTACAATGCACATGGTTTCTTTTTCTTGGAGCAACTTTATACTGGCCATTTGATGCAACATTTGTTGTAAGTCTTACGACTTCTCCCAAGACTTTTACGACTACTTACGATCGCTTACGACCGCCTCTCTCTGCCGTTCAACCGCTCAGACAGTCATTCGACTGCATTTCTCTGCCGCTGTGCTGCCCTTCCTTCGACCTTGCTCAAGCTACCATGATCGCAACTCTCTACAGTCACGCAGGGATGCTGGTGATCACTGTTCACCGTGGTCGAAGCCTTCACAACGTGGTCGTAGCTCCTATCGACCACGTTCAATCTTCTTCAACGTGGTCGAACGCCCTTTCAACCATGTTCAAACTTCTTTGCTACGGTCATACATCTTCCGATCACTCTCAAACTTCCTTCGTCTTGGTTGTATCACCTCCCGACCACGTCTTCTTCAGGTTTGCCGTGGTCGAACACCTTTCGACCACATCTACTGGTACTTTGAATGACTCCACCCCTTTTTATACCCGGCTCTACGAATGACTCCACCCCTTTTTATACCCGGCTCTACGACTTCTACTCGGGTTACGACCATGATTACAAACCGACTCCGACTAGGATTACAACTCTGTTTCCGACTTCGACTAGAACTTTGTTTCGACTACGATTACAAATCGACTTCGATCATGACCAAAACTTCTTTATAACTTCTAAACAAGATTATTTCCAACAACATTCAGGTAATAGTGAATTCCCTCCCTCTTCAAACATTCAGGTAAAATTCCCTCAAAAAATTAAACTGCTAAACTGCACAAGTAATCTTTCACAAAAGGCTACGAGTTGGATGGACCAGTCACCACTCACCAGTTCACATGTCCATAGAACAGTCCTGTACTGTACTGTACTGTACCATAGAACAGTTCAGTGTCCTTTATGCTCATCCGGGCCAAGTGTGTTCTTGCCCTAACGAACACTCCTGATCATCAGGACACTCCTACAGTCCTACTCTTGTTTGCAAAGGGCGATTGCGTGGATTTGCATCAAAGCTGCAACATAAAAAAAAAAAATCGATCTGTCCATGTACCTATGTCTAATGCGATTGTCTTCTTATGTTGCCGGATGAGAAGAAAGTGATACCATTACTATTTTACATAACTAAAACGTTTTCTAATTACACAGGCACAAGTTTGATCCATACCTACTACATTTTTGAAGCAATGAAATATTTTCACTTGGATTGAGAGTGGAAGGTTGGTCCTCGGCCGTCTATTCTGAAAGCTTTGCTGAGTTGTAACTAGACCTTTATTAGAGATCTCTCCCTAGAAGCGTATGCATGTATGCTTGAGAACATAATCCATATTATGCAGTAAGAAAGGAAAAAAAAAACAGCTGCAAAGGCACAAATCCTTATCAGAAAGCAGGCGATCCATTGCCTCTCATCAGTGCTCGACCAACCTATAAACGTGATCAAAGAGTTCATTTTCCATTCTCACTTCAGGATTAACGTTAGTGGTGATCGTTTCGGTTTGAGCTTCTGGCTTCTGACTTATTTTTCACTATTTATAAATTTCGTTTTTTTCTGAACTTTTAGCTTTTTGTTGAGCTTTTTTGTCGGTTCTTTTTTCCCGTATTTGTTTGTATTATACGTAATAAGCTAACATATTTTTTATATTTTTAATTTTTTTAAATTTTAATTATACTAAATTAGTCTCTATCAGCTACAGTGCTTTTCAGCCGCCACTTAAAAAAAACCCAAATGATCACCAACTTATGTTGGAGCTTGCAGATATGTTATATGTACTAATGTAGTGACAAAAACCCGGTCGTCAGCATGATGGCAATGTGCTGACGTGACAGCATGACGGGAGTAGGCTGACATCAGCATCTGCAGCCCATCTTTGCTCCGAATGTCGTCAGCTGTCGACGAAGATCGTGGTAATCTAATAACTTTTGGCTTAAGTTTTTGATTGAGCCTTTTAGTTTTGAGATGAAATTATACTTTAGGATTTTTAGCTTTTTTAAGAAAAATGAAAATTTAAAAAAACCGTTATATTGCTATAGACAATATAAAAGAAATAAGGAAAAAAGGTAAGAAAAAAGAAAAAAAAGCCAAAGAGTGTATTCTTTTTAAGTTGCGGCTTATGCCTTTTAAATTTTGGTTGTTCGCAAGAGAGTACGGAGAAAGACAGTCACGTGTGATTTTAGCTGGTATAGCTGAAGTCGATACAGTATCTACTACAATCGAATTATGTAAATAATTTCAGAATTTTGGTTGTCCGAGCCATTTTATCGCGCGACTGAGCGAGCTGAAATGCAGACAACACAGATGGGGGACACAACCAATACATGCAAGTTAGCGGCGCATGTGCATGCGGTGCATGTAGCATGCAAAAAAGCTAAAAGGTGATGGCACAGGCGGCATGCAGCATGCAAAAAAAAAGGCACAGACAAGCGACGACACGGGCGACTTTCAACGGGATGGGACGGCACTTCAGTGGCCGTGTAGTCCCCGACCGCACAGCTTGCTGCTACAGTGCGCGCTACAGTAGTCGTGCTGTGGACCGCACGACCTCGTTGATCGCACGATTAACACGTATCAGCCGCACACAGTTTCGTGCTCGAAGAGAGAGCTAAAAATAGAATTACGATAATTTAGAGATTAGATTTGATATTCACATGATCAACAGTAGTAGTTTTGACAACAACTCCATCTTTCCCTCTACTTCTATTCCTAATCCATAGCATCGACCTCCATCAGTCACCACGTCCGCCTAGTGCTCGCCACGCACCTTCTTGATCGTCCAGAAAAGACAAATAAGGTGAGAGATCTATCGAGGGAAAGAGACCTCGCAAGAGTTGAAGATACGAAACTTCGCCAATGCTGCCTGGAGCCTAGAGTTAAACAAGATGTTAGTGGCGAAACCATGTTTATTGGTGAGTTTTTTTTAAGTTGTGATTTATAACTTTTAATTTATGGTTTTTGAATTATGATTGTTTGTGAGAAAGATTACAACGAGGGAGATAACCGTGTACGATTTTGACAAGCAAAACTAAAATTGGTATAGTATGTATTACAATCAACTAGTAGATTTATCTTAAAAACACACTGTTTAAAACAGAGTACTGTAACTCCGTACATAAGCCAATAAGCTACAATCCGCTCTATAGTGCCGGGTCAATTGATCCCACATTATTTTTTTAAAAAAGGCCCAATACATATGACACTAAACTATCAGACTATATAACACGATGCAATTTTTTGAGGAATTAATCACACAGGGATAGGTAATCACGTATTTGGGCACACGGGGTTAACGCTCAGGCTCTACCACTAGAAGATGTAGGCTCATGATGCTCTAATGGTAAAAAATTCGACTTAGACCCTATTTGGATGGACTAGGACTAGTGATTAGATAGGAATAGTGATTAGCT
The DNA here is from genome assembly GCA_036346575.1 of Dendrocalamus sinicus. Taxonomy (NCBI): domain Eukaryota; kingdom Viridiplantae; phylum Streptophyta; class Magnoliopsida; order Poales; family Poaceae; genus Dendrocalamus; species Dendrocalamus sinicus. The sequence goes on along the minus strand of CM070643.1, from coordinate 27,955,895 downwards.
GACTAGTTATTAGCCTAATCCTGTTTGGATTCACCGGCTAATAAGTAGTACTATCTCAATACAAAGACTGTTATACCCCTGACTTGTTGTCTGTTTCCGACGCTGGTGGTTCCCGAGCTGGTGTTTCCCGCGCCGCCGTGCGCTGAGTTGCTATTCAATACGAGTTTTTGGATTAAAATAACGCTGCAGTGCGCTCAGCTGTTGTTCATACATGCCCTTAGCACATGCACTTGTTCGTTCTAGGAGTACAAAAGTTCATACAGATGAAATTATTCATACAAATTAAATTGTTCAAACACACGGAGGTAGCTACTGTTCTCTTCTAGCAACGGGCGGCGGCAGCGGGGGAGATGAAGCGCGAAGGCGCGCGCGTTTGGAAGAGGACCGAAGCGGCGGCTGCGGGAGGGAGGGGAAACGCCCGTGCGCGTGGATAGGGTTGGGGGTATCGATGACTTTTCACAATTGGGTGGAACTTTAGCACACATTAGCTGGGTTTGATGGACTAGTTGGCTAACAACTAGTTGAGGCTTTGGCTAAATTTTAGCTCATCCATTAGTCCTCTTGTTTGAATTCTCAAGGACTAAAGTTTAGCAACTAGTTGTTAGCCCAGAGATCCAAACAGAGCCTTATTATCGAGAGAAAGGTTATTCAAGTGTGTGTACCAACTAGCAAATCCAATTTGTTACGTGCGTGCCGTGCGCGAGTGAGAGAGCTCAGATCCGAAAAGTCTAGTAGAAAGATGTTTGATGGATCAGTGCTCCCCAGTGGCCGTAAGGACTAACGTTTTATTTTTTATTATTTTTAAATTTCGTTTTTTTAATTTATTAGTTTTTTTGAGCTTTTTGCTGTCCTTTTTATATTCATTTGCATTATATGTGATAGGCTAACTCTTTTTTCTATTTTAAATTTTTTTAAATTTAATTATATTAAATAAGTTATTATCAACTATAGAATAATTTTAATATAAAAATTTAATCCTAAATTGTTAAAATTCAGTCTCACTAAGCACCATCTAAGGACAGCGGTCGCTTGTGCTGTCCTGTGGCCATCGCGTGTCAAGTAGAAAGAGAGGTTTGATGGATCAGTGCTCCTCAGTGACAGTAAGGACAGCGGTTGCTTGTGCTGTCCTTCCTGTTTCCTGTGGCCAAGGAGAAATTTTGTTACATCACGGTAGCATAAATTGGTTTGTACTAGAAACCAATCCAGTGCTAACATATCATGTGTAAGTACGGTAACAACACTGTAGCATGTACGAGAATTTTTTAATTGATAGTACTGAAAACAATATTTTTACACCTATTTGCTACAGTAAAAAATATTTTTATTAGTTGCTACAGTAATGCATGCTACATGTCAACGGCTGATTGGCTTGTGACTCAAACCACTTTGTGCTACCGTGGTACAATAAAATCTCTCATGGCCAAGGCTGGATTCTTTTTCGTTTTATACTTATAATATTTTATTTTTATTATAGTAATTAGTTTTTCAATAATATGTTTTTAAAATGAAACATACAAGTTGATTATATTACTCTTTTGTGAATAATTAGGATTTAAAAAATATAAAATATAAACAACAGTAAAAGAAGTCTCACTTTAATTGTCCACAAATTCCCGATTAGACTTCTCTTAAAAGCCGATAAGCAAAAGAAAAAAAAAAGAAGAAAGGAAGCAACTTATGATGACGTGTACTGTGTGGCGTCGCCTTCCCCGCTACAGGACAGACGGAAGAAAGAAATCATCGTGGGGTGGAAATCTAATGGTGAGAGCGACCACATCCTAAGCCAAGAAATCTTAGAGCAGGAAAGCAGCCATCTGGCTTTGTGGCAGCCGTGAATCGGTCTATATAAATTGGTTCCTCGGGTGCTTGCGTTGCGTGAAATAGGTCGTACACGCAGCACACTGCATGCTCTAACGAACGATGTGTGAGCTTATCCTCGCTTCCCTGCCATTGATTTGTTGAACTAATTAAGGAGGAGAGTGAGAGTCGGAGAGGGGGACGGAGGAAGAAACAGCAGGGAGCAGAGTGGCATCCATGGACTCGCGCTTCGGCTTCCGCTTCTCCTCCGGCGACGTGGTGGGTAACTGCAGCTCACCTTCTCCTACCTTGGGAGAAATCCAAGTCTTTCTCTCCCTTCTTGATTCATCGTGTTGTTTGATTCGGATGTTGCAGGGGTCGGGGAGCTCGCTGACGGTGGGGGAGCGGCTGTGCGCGGTGTTCTTCCCCTTGGTTGCCATCGCCGAGGCCGTCTTGTTCACCCTCACGGACTGCCTCGCCGACCTCTGCCCTTCCTCCTCAAGCCGCCGCGCGGGCTCATCCGCCTTCTTCGCGGCCAAAAAGAAGAGCTACCACCACCACCACCTCATCCACCGCCGCCGCGTAGGGGCGGGCTGCCCCTCCCTCGACTTCCGTCACCTCGCCCGCCTCGCCGACGAGTCCCGATGCTGTAAAAACCCTCCCTTTTTCTTGATTTCTCCTTTCTTAGCCCGCGTTATTAGCAATGTCGTTTCATCGGATTCTTCTATGCGAATTGAACTGATCAAGTCTCGGTGAACGACGTGGAGGCGCTCTTCGAGCTCTACAAGAAGATCAGCAGCTCCATCATCGACGACGGACTCATCCACAAGGTGCCCCAACACACGCCCAAAAAAACCGGCTCCAATTCTTACATCTGATGTGTTTAATGTGAGATCAATTCCTTGTCGCTGTTCTTCGAGTAAAGGCATAATTTCTATGCTTTGCACTTCAATTTGGTATTTACAAATACTCCCACTAGAGACAAAAACCATCGACTATAACCGGAAAAAACACACCCTTTGTCACTTATAATTGAGTTCTTCAGGCTTCAAATGAAAAACGGGTGTTCTTGGGCTCATGACCAGTGCCACCTTGACAGCTACACATGAGTGCACGACCGATTAGTATTTGGTGTTGATGAGTGCGATGTGCAACTTACTACATAGAAGATCATCTGAAAGTGTTGCACCGTACGCCATGGATTCTCTCCTCGGGATGGATTAGCGGGACATTGTCATATGACCAGTACACGTGGGAGTATTATAAAATTTGGCTTGACAGCCCATAGAATTCTTTGCCTGTATATTTCCATGTCAGCGTGTTGTGTGGCTTCCATGTGCAATTTGACTGTAGTATAATGCCTGTCACAGTATGTTTGGTTGTCATGTTCCTTCTTGTGCCATCCGAAGTGATCAAACATAATGGTGATTGGTGAAGCATGGCTTGACCGCCTTTTTTTATTAAGCTAATGCTGTAGTAATTTTGTAATGTATTTGACTGGCGTAAGTCAAAGTCTGCGAAATATTATTTTTTTTGTATTTTCAGGAACATCTGTTATGCCTGCACATGTTGGGATGAACAAATTTAATGGAATATAAAAAACAAAGAGAGTAATGATAAACAAAGTTTGAATGCCCTTTCTCGTTGCATACTATGTTGAAACCGTCAGAGTTTTTTTAGAGAAAAACTATGTAACGTTATACCGTTCGTGTCTTTCTCAATGGGAGAGCTCTAAAACATTCCATCTAATTCGCCTAGCCACCTGATCTCATCCACGTGCACCAAGCATCTCGAAGCTTCTTTTTCCGAATCTCTCCATTCACTCTGCATACTTTCCTCTTCCTCTCTCAATCTTCCAATCCCCAACTCATTCCAAACACAAGCAACGTCACGACAGCAAGTGAGCAGCCGTGGTGACCGTCTGATGGGAGACCCTTGGGGGTGGTGACGGGCGTGGCACCACTGCCGCAGGCTTTCGAGGCAGTGCAACTAGTCGAAAATTTTTAAACTCTAGTTGAAACTTGTTAGAACCTATTGAATCTTTTTGAAACTTCTGGTTGAAATTTGCTGAAATTTGTTAAAACTCTTTGACTGAAACTTGTTGAAACCTATTGAAATTTGTTGAATCTTCTCGAAACTTTTGAATTTGTTGAATCTTCTTGAAATTTTGGTTGAAACTTGCTGAAACTCTTCGACCGAAACTTGAGTTTCAAAATCTGAAACTCATCGAAACTTTGGCTTGGAAGCTTTTGAAAACACGCAGAACTCATTGAAACATGGAACTTTCAAATGTTTTGTTGAAACTGTGCATGAAACTTGTTGCTATACCATTGCAACGGTTTTTCATTGTCTGGTCGCTTCCTTTTTTTTAACTGTTCGTGTGTTGAATGGTTCTCCAGGAAGAGCTTCAGCTGGCATTGTTCAAGACTTCTAGCGGTGAGAATCTTTTTCTTGACAGGGTGAGTGTTTACTTTGTTTTGCTTTCTACGTTCTTGTTTTACCATATCATGCACAAAGTTCTGAGTTTTATCCTGATTATTCTGAAATTATTTACATCACATGCTGCTTTCGTAGATTTTGTAACATCCAATTAAAATTCTCTCTGATCCAGGTTTTTTATTTGTTTGATGAAAAGAAAACTGGTGTAATAGGGTTTGATGAGTTTATTCATGCCCTCAGTGTCTTTCATCCATTCGCGCCTTTGGAAGACAAGATTAATTGTAAGCACGGTTCTTCCAGAGACTAGCTATGCCACGTTCATGTGTTGAGCTGTACTTACAGCTGGGCCTCTCTTTCTGTGTCGTTTCAGTTGCATTTAGGCTGTATGACTTGAGGCAAACTGGCTTTATTGAGCGTGAGGAGGTTAGTTCATTATGATATATTTATCTATACCATGCATTTTTTTAAGTTAACCTCAGTAAGGTGATCCATTGGCATGCCGTGTGTTGTAGGTTAAGCAAATGGTTATAGCTATTTTGATGGAATCTGATGTGAGATTGTCAGATGATCTTCTTGAAGCCATCATAGATAAGGTAAGCAATAATTTTCCTGGGCTTCTCGCGTCATTTATTATGATCTTACATGGATGTAAGTTTTGACTTACTGTTTCAGACATTTGAAGATGCTGATACCGATAGGGATGGAAAAATTAACCAAGAAGAATGGAAGGAATTTGTATTGCGCCACCCTAATCTATTAAAGAACATGACACTACCCTACCTAAGGTTTGAACCTGAGACCTAGAGCCAAAGTATTGCAAATACTGCAAATTACATCCAACATGTTATTACAACTATTCAGAAATTCATTGGTATTTAGTTATTTACTTTACTAATTTCTTGTCCATCGCACAATGCAGGGACATCACAACAGTTTTCCCTAGTTTTGTCTTCGACACAGCGGTTGAAGACTGAACAGAACCTAAACAGCGCAAGATACCTATCTGATGGCGACAAGTTGGCTGCTGCTTATGGGGGTGTTTGTATTGCTTGCAAATGATGGCTGAAAATGAATAGTAGCGGCCGAGAGAAGTGTCTTTCTAGAAAGAGGAGATAAGTGGTGTGAAAAGTGGAGTAGAGATGCGTACGTGAGACGGGAGCGAAAGAAGTAGGATACGTGATACGTCTGTGACCTCCTACCTTATCCTTGGAACGAGAAACGAGTGAGAAAAGTGAAGAAGTCGCTTCGAGAAGCCAGTTGTTTATATTATCTTCTAGTTTCTCTAAGTAGAAATCGGAAGTAGAAGCCAATACGAATACGTCAATCTTGTTGACTATTGGGTCCTGAAACAGAAATAGCCATGATCACTTTCTGAACAATCAGCACCGGTGACTGCAAACCAAGGCCCATTCATGACGGCAAATTGGCAGTGGAGCTTCCTATTCTTGTTGCCGTTTGTTATCTAGCAGTGCATTGAGTTTGTAACCGTACATACATCGTTCCTTCAGCTCTCAGAAATTCAGGTGCAACTGTACATATGTTGGATCGTATGAGGAAATTCAAAGTTTCTAATATGCTAGTCAGTTTTGAAATTACCAGTTAGTTTGTTCAAGCGCCTTCCTTGCTAATCCTACTATATTCTAAATACTAATATCTGATGTCCATTATCAAGACTGTATTTTTATATTCTAAATACTAACATCTGATGTCCATTATCAAGACTGTATTTTTGTATTGCAATTCCTTTCTATTTGATTTGAAGACTTCTATTATTATAACGCAATTTTTGGTTCATCCTGCTTTGGAATCTCTAGGCCAGTTAGCTGCACTTTCTGTTTGATTCATGCTACCCCAAAAGATAGATTGGTTAAATTGTTACTAGTTGTTAGGAAGGACGAATATGATCTTTCACTCTTTATAAATACATTAGCACTTCTCCAAACTTAATAAGGACGCAGGTGCATTCGTGCCTTTTCTAAGAACCATGTCATGACTCATGAACATGTATGTTGTTTAATGTAAAACTCCAATTTTGTGGCATTTTGAATTTTTTTTTGAATAAATTTGATTTTTGAGCATAATTCAAATTTGGGCAAAAAAAAACAAAATTGAAAATTAAATTCAAATTCAAAACCAAAATTGAAATACAAACTCAAATAAAATTGAAATAAAATTGAAAATCAAAAGAAAAAATTTAAAAATAGTTTTTGGACCGACCCAATTCATTTTCTTCTTTTTGACCCACTTGCTTTCAGCCCATTCGGCCTATTTTTTCTTTCCCTTCTCTTTCTCTTTTCCTGGCCTAGCACTATCGACCCTCGGCTCACTCGTCCTCTTCTCTTTCCTTCATTTTCCTTAGCCCAGGCGCTACCAACCTGCCTTCCCTCCCCCCTCTCCCTTACTCTGCCTCCTGGCCGTGTCAGCTCACCGCCGCAACTGCTGACCGGTCACAGCCCACCTTGCATCATCGTTGTCCCTTCATCACCTACCGCATTGAATTTCCACATGACACTACACGCTGCACCGCCATGCCGTCGCGTTGTCTTGACTACAGTGCTGACGACCGCGCCGTGAGAGCGTCTTCGCCGCAACCACTGCCAACCCTATCCTTGGCCTCGTCACGCGTTTCCTATCCCATCGCTACCGCTGTACCCACACCGTAGTGATGCCAACTGCACTGCTTCATGTCATGCCCCTACTCATGCCAACATCGCCCATACCACCAGGTCACCGTCGTGCTGTGTAGTTCGCCCCGCTGGCTATGAAAGCAACCCAAGGCATTCCATTGCCCCTCACACCTCCCTCTTCACCTCCCTACTTCAATCGCACCTTCGCGGCTTCACCCACGGAGCCTCGTCGCCGCCATTACTTCATCCCCTCTAGTCGAAATCGCCCCCTTCACTGCCAACTCCTCTCTAGTGAGCCACTGTCCAATTCCTCGCATGTTGAGCATTCCCTTACCTTCCTCTCACGTTGACCTCGCCCAATTTTGGCAGTCATCATCTTCATCTCGCCATCGCCATTGGAACCACCATGCCGCCTTGAGTCAACGCCACTAGACCGCCTTGGACCTTGCCAATCTCTCCCGTGAGTTTCCCCTTCCACATAGATGCTTATCGTGCCTTGGATTAGCTCACCGCACCACCGAAATCTTGGCTGCCATGGTAGTCGTGCTCCACCGCCGCCATGCATCATCGTGTCATTGCCACAATTCATCCTTGGCCATGCCATCACCACACATAGGACCGACGTGGTCCCGACAACCCATTTTGGGTGTTGCCAGCACTCGCCATCGTTTGCCTCATCGATGACGAGCACGACAACTGTGTCGCCTCTGTGAACAGAGGAGGAACACTATAGCTTAGTAAGTAAGTTAAGGACTGTAATTAGTTAGAGTTAATGATGTTCATTAGTTTGAATTAATTATCCACTGATACGTGGGCCCATAACTTTAGAAATCTAATTAAAGCCGATTTAAAGCTGTGATCACTGACATATAGGGGTGGACATTTTTGTACCGAAACCAAAATACTGAACCAAACCAAAAAACCAAAAAATACAGTTTATTCGGTGTATGGTATTCGGCGCGGTTTATATTTTCATACTATTCGGTTTTCAGTGCAGTTTTTAAGTCACAAAAACCAAATTAACTGAAATATTATTTTTCCCTTATGTGAATTCGTAGTAAGTAAATTCTATTCTCATTTAATTTTGTAGGTATTTTTCAACATCTCAGAAGGAAGAACATTAGTAATTTCTAGATATATCATTCACTCAAAGATAAATCAAGTATGATAACACTAGACTAAAGAATGTTATTATACGTCAAAGTGTTGTGCATATTTCGGTTAACCAAAAATCCGAATTAAATGAACCCAAATAATTTGGTTAATTAGGTTCAGTTTTCTATTTTAGTTTACTTAATTTGGTTGTCAACTTTCAAAAACCAAAATATTTTTTACTTAATAAATCGATCCGCATAAACCAAATAGACTGAATGTCCATCCCTACTGACATAAGGGCCCTTCGCTGTGCCCATGTCTACCTGTCGGTTACTGTTTCCTTAAGAAAAATAATTCAAAAAGAAAATTTAAAAGCCGGTTGGGCCCACATGTCAACCACAAGAGTATTTTCAAATAGGGAAATAAATTAGAAAATAAATTAAATCCATGGGGCCTAGCTGTCAGTGAGACACAATACATCTACTCTTTTTATTTTTTAGGATTTTTCTTGAATTTAAAATTTGGAAGGCATGTTCTCACTTATTGTAAATCCAATCAAGTGAAACTTGTTTCTAAATTCACCTAAATTCACCTAATTTCTAGTGCCTTTAGAAATGGGGGCGTTACAGAGATGGGGAGATCATGTCTAGGAGCTTTGTGTTCGTGGGGAGGTCTAGAAGCTACCCATAAAAGGAATTTGGGTTTGGTGGAGCATGGACGACGAATTTTGGTTGGAGGCGGTTAAGGCTGGGTGGCGGCTTTGCTTGGATTACCGGAGTTGGGGGACGACAAAGGCTGCAGCAGCTTCGGCTTAGGTGCCTATGGAGGTGGGGAAGATGAGGTAGTAGCCAACCAAGAGGAAGAAGACAGTCGCTCGGCTTTACAGCGTCGAGACGAGGTGGGCGCGGCCGACGCGTGCTCGGCGGTCATGGCGCGGTCGGGGCGGCGTGGCTGCTGCATGCTACGGGGGCAGACGTGGCACGCGAAGGCAGCGGCAACTCGGCGGATCACCGCCGCGTGGCATCCCACCGCGTCATGCGGCTCTACTCGCCTTGTGCCAAAGGCGCCTGCGCCTCTGACACAGGGGTGCAAAGCAGAGGGCGAAGGCGCCCTTTGCCGAAAGGGAAAGCAGATAATGGGCGGACGCTGCCAGAAAAGGAAGAAAGGGGAAAGGGGCTCTGTAGGATCGGAAATGGCAACAGAGAGGGGGGGTGAATGGTGCCTTCTAAAACTCACCCCTCAAAAGTATCCACATACGACTCTCGTCTCCGATAGCTAAAAAGCTATGAAGATCGAGGGCTCATGTTCACTGGAAAAACTCACTGGACAACTACGAGAAAAGAGCATGAAATAACAGAGCTTAAAAAGGAAAATCTGCAGAGGAAATAAACTGCAAGGGCGGTCTGACCGCAATGCAATGGGCGGTCAAACCGCACTCCCAGGGCCGGTCAGACCGCTCCAGGTCGGTCCAACCGCCGTTCAACAGCCGGTCTGACCGGCGCTCTGGGTCCGGTCTGACCATCCCTTCCCAGGTCAGACTTCCAGATTTCAGCCAAAAACAGGGAATTCTACAGCAGCCCGAAAAACTGAATAATTGAGGAGAAACTCTATTTCTTTTCAGCCCAAAAGGTCAAGATCATACATTCAATAGCTCTAGCATCTCTAGGAACAAAAGAAATCATAAAGCGGGCAAGAGATTAAGATTTGAGCAAGAAATCTGAAAATGAACTTGAGGATGGACAGGTTTGCACTTTGCTCATGAATCTTGAATCCTTTGCCCAAGACCTTTTGCAAACCACTTAGCAATGATCTCAGGACTTGATTACCCAAATCTCATAACATCTTATGAAGGGAAATCACAAGAGTTCATCTTCCCCTGACTCAAAACCCTAGATTCCATGAAACAGAGGAAATCCTGAGTTGAGTTCAAAAGAGAATCTTTGATCTTTCGATTGGGCTCTAGGGAGATAATCTGACCAAATGGTGTTGAGGCATATTCCCATCACAGAGCAACCCAAGAATCATCTCTTCAAGCAAGATTTACTCAAAAACCCAAGAATCAACAGAAAGCAGCATAAAATGAAAAATGGACTGAAACAGCCAAGAACTCAAATGGATTCATTTGATTGAAGGATTACAGAGGAGTCCCCATGAATGATTCATACAGAGGAATGATTACACATGGTTTCCACTCACTACATGCTTGAGAGGAAAGATCACTACATGCTTCTCAAATGGAATTCACACACACACCCTTCCTATTGAGCCATTCATGCAGTGAGCTCACTACCACTCGTGAGAGCCCTCTCTGGAGCACATACACTACTTATTTCTTGCTTTGGATGATCTGAATGCTGCCTCCCTCTCCACCTTTTGAAGGCACAAGCTCACCCCAAAGAAGAAATTCAAGAAGAGTCATACCAAACACACTCCATGCCTCACACACACTTGAGGCAAAAGGGTCAAACCAGATTTTTGGAGGGAAATCTGCCTCCACCTCCATTGCTTGAGTTAAATTACCAATTTGCCCCTCAAGCACCTTCCCGGAGGCTTCCCGCAACCGGCACCTTTGACCGACTGGACCTCGACTCCTCCCTGAGCCTAGTCCGGTCCGCTTCGCTGCACACGACCGCGCCCAGCATCCTGACCGTCTGGACCTCAACTCCTCCCTGAGTCTAGTCCCGATCCTCTCGCCGCTGCCCGTCGTGTCCACGCGACACCGACCAAGACCTCCGACTCCACTTGAGTTTAGTCTTGGTCTGTTCCATCGCGCACGACCACAACCGACCTCCAAACCGTCTGGACCTCCGACTCCTCCCTGAGCCAAGTCCCGGTTCTCTCGTCGTCGCCCGTCGTGTCCATCACCGGTAGCTCCAGCTCCGGTTCCTCGTCTCCCGACTCGCAACCACCTCACCAGCCTCGATCATCTTCGGCATCACCGATCGTCTGGACCTCAACACCTCCTGTGCCTAGTCCTGGTCCTCCTCGCCTCACCATGACCTAGCTCCGAAGTCCTGCAGTCACACAGACAAGCAAACCGTCAAATAGCACCGCACGAAACAGCATAATCCATATTAGCACAAGTAAAGGTACTCAACCCTAGAATACCCAAAACAAACTCAAACTCACTAAACCGACCGTCAATTACTCATCACCACTATGGAGATACCTCCACATGGTCTCTTAGGCTCCAAAATTTATTTTTCTTAAGGAAAATAAAGTCGGAAAAGGCAAATAAAGACAGAGAAGGCAAATAAAACCAAGAAAACTCAGAAAAGGAAAGGAATTCGAATAAAAAGCAAGAGCAGATTTTCGCAAAAGTTTTTTCAAAAATTAGGATGTTACATATTTTCTCCATCTCTATCTCCTAACAAGAAAATTCCCCGCTGAAAAGGAAGAATGAGTCCCATTGCCATCCTTTACATGTGAGAGAAGAGACATAAAAGAGGTGGAGGACATGATAGAATGACAGGTGGGCATGACTAATGAAAGAAAAGAAAAAAAAGAAAATTAGAAAAAGAAGAAAGAACGAGGGAAGAGTGGTCATTTCACAATCTTCGGTTGGAAAACGTAGCGTCCTATTTTGCAAAATTTTTTGGCCTTGTTGGTGGTATTTTCCGATCAACTTCTTTTTGCCATAGTACTTCGCAACTTTACAACAGGGCAAACTTACTCTATTGTTAATTATAGTATATGTGTGCTAGAGTTCAATACGTTACTTCTTGTTTAGAACGAAGGATTCTTTAAAATTTGTGGGGAAAATCCTACGGATTGAATTCGTGTGTTTTGAGAGAGACAGCCCCCTTGTGCCCTGCCCTCCATGTGCCGCACGGCGCCTCCGTGGAAGCAAGGCGCAGGATATGAATCCGTTTCCAAGGGCCAGGGGCGTCTGAAACCAGGCATTGAAGTCCAGGGCCGACAGCGCAAATTTTGGCCAGCCGCATCGCACGGCACATGTTCTCCTGTACATGATGCACATCACGTGCTCCTGCCAGAGCGCCATGCCATGCACGAGATGTACGGTTGGCTGGTGCCCGCACCGCATGGGATGGAAGGCGGCTTATTAATTGCGCCCATGCTCCACACGTACGCCACAATAAACTAGTGCTGCTATAACCAGTACGAGCACAAAATTTAATACTACTATATAGTGCTAGTATTTGACAGCGGCTGGCACGACTGCAGTCCATGCATCGTGCATGTGCCAGCAGATCATCCATTCTAGCGGAGAGTGCACGAACCACTACTATACGGGGCAGTGGCGGAGGATAAAATGTAGCTAAGGCAGACTTTAAAACGTGAAGCGAACAGTATTATTTAAAAGCAAAATAATTTATAAACTATATTATAATTGTACTAATAAAAGTATATGACACAAAATGAAAACAACTACAATTCTCGTATAAACATATATAGATAACGGTAGAGCATTGATAAATACCTCATTAATAAAGCTTAAATCTATAGTTGTAGATGAACCGTAGAAGAAGTAACCTATCAATTATGAAAGATACATAAATCAGTAGTGTTACAATTTGATAATAAAAGATAAAAGATGAAATAAAAAGAGTAGACAAAAGACATACCACTAAATAACTAAGTACATATAGGAGAATGATACATTTTCATTCTCCGAGATTTAATGTCTCGAAACTGTTTCTTGATTTTTTTCATGATTAAGTCTTTTGAATATCTCTCGCTCGATATAGCACACCATCAAGTCCAACAGATCAGAAAGAGCACTTGCAAAAATAACAGAGAAACTCTTCACTTACAATTGTACAAAGGCCACTACAATTCTCGGTCCAACAGATGAACATATCTAGGCAACTGATCTAATATAGGAACTGATGAACATGCATCTTAAACAAAGCAAAGGCACCCCAACTGATCTAATATAGGAACTAATCTAATTAAAGCCATGGGCTCAGTTGATCTAGATAAGAACTGATCTAATATAAACAAAGGCATCTCAAACAAAGCCCAGGGCTCGGTTGATCTATATAAGAGCTGATCTAATTAAACCTCCATAGTCCATAACCAACTGAAATTATGTGCCTGTACTCTGGGCCTACCTGATTTTAAAACAAATTTAGCACACTGCACTGCAGGCTGTTATCCAGCTCCCACTGTCGGCTGTCCAACATGCATCAATGCATTATGCAGGAGTGGGCATCACTCAATGTATCAAATAGCATGTAGTTAACAAATTGCGATTCACGCATGACACAGTGACAACCCGAAAAGCAATTTTAGAGACTATGCTCAGATTATAACTGCAGCCCAATCGAGCATTTCTGCTGTGGCATTTATTCATCAACTCTCCTGCCTCGTTGAATCGACCCATTTTAGCACACCAACAATTGGCCAATATGAGTAATTATTGGTCGCACTGCAGTCACTCGACTCCATTAGTCCATTGCAAGTAGAATTTCTTTGGCCTCATCGATTCTTCTTTCATCACATAGAGCTTTTATGATTTTATCAGTGTCAGTGTATTGTATGACATGTATGTGTAGCTATCCGGAAGGACCGGAACTGCACCAGATCTCACTCAAAATGACATTAAAAATATTTTGAGCTTTTATCTACCTTTTTCATCCTGCAGAAACTCGTAATGGAAGCATTGAATCAAAGGAAATCAAGGAATATGTATCTGGAGGCCGCGCCACCACGCGCTGCACCACCCCTGCTGGCCGCCGCACCGCCTTGCAAGGCTAGGGTTAGGGTTGGCTCTTAGCTGCTCCTCTCCTCTCGCCAGTCACCTCTCAGCCTCTCGGGGACGGACGGGATTCGGGAATACTTCAAAGTTCAGGCCTGGGCTTCACTGCCATGGCTGCCTTGCGAGAGGACTCAGGAGGCTTCACGCCTTCACCGCCTTCACTCAGGGGGGGTCCGGCCGGCGAGGGGAGGTCGGGCGGCCGCCCGGCCTCGCCCGAAAGGTAGGTCCGCCCCTGATACAGGGTAACGGGGGTTGTATTTGCTTGAGTAGGTATATAAAGCCTTTTTTTCTATTTTTACAGCATTTACTCTCTATATCGTACATGTACGTATAGTATATAAGTATATAAGATCATCTAGATGATATATATTTTTTATAGACATACTTCTTTTTATATACATATATAAAAAATATTTACAAAATACACTAAAAATTATAGACTTCCTTGTAATTTTTTGTGCGGTTCACATTAGAATATCTTATAATCTGTATATGAACATATCCAAGAGATAAAGAAGTATATCAAATTCGTTTATGTAGTATACCAGACGTAGGAGTAACTATACCCGAGAGTAGAAAGTATCTTTTCTATGTATATACGCACACAAACTAGCCGAATGTCTGTGCTTTGTTATGGGGTAAAAAAAATCATATCATCCTAACACGTTCAATTGGCCTGTCTGGCCCACACACTCACCGTGTCATGTCTCTGCGCACCCGACAGAGCTCTATTGTTTTTTCTTTTTAGAGAATTTTCAAGGTGGTGGAATTTATTTTTTAGTAGATTGATTTTTCCTGTTTTGTTAGAGATTTTTTAGGAGGGGCGCACGAGAGAGTTGGGAGGGAAAGATGAACCACTACCAACAACTCTCTCTTTCAGGTAGTATGTGTGTGTTGGAAATATACAATGTACTCTCAATTGTAGTTCCTTCCATATCTGATATATCACTTAAAAGAATTTAAAATATTCTTCTTAAAAGAATTTAAAATATTCTTTTATCACTTGGATACATTTATATACTAATTATAAGATATTCTAATGTGAACTATATGAAATTTTGCAACAGACTCCATAGTTTTTAGTGTATTTTATAAATACATTCATATTCGCACATAAGAATGAGCATGTCTAAAAAAAGTATACATACCACATCTGAAAATGTGCACATACCAACTAGATGATCTTATATACTCGTATACTACACATACAAACCCTCGGTTGTGTAAGATATTCTCTACTTTGTGACATAAAGCATAGGAAGTAACTTCCGGGAGTAGTTATTCCCTATGCCATATCTTGCAAAGTAGGAAGTATCTCGTTGAACGGATGATATGTCCATGTGGTATATAAGACCATCTGGCTAATATGATATTTCCATACATGTAGTATGTGTGTGTGTATACCTTTTTCGCACTCTTAGGAGTACGTACTTCTACTTTTAATATACCACTTAAATAGGCAGGTTATAGCTGTTTATCACTTTCGGTGTATTTAAATACTAAATCTAAGATACTCCCATATGACTTGGTTGAAAAAATTTTAACAGGGCCTTTTATTTTGTTATATACCCTTTTCCATATATAAAACGAGTATATACACAAATTATACTATAAAAAGTGGATTGTGATAAAATTTTTCAAAGAACTCACTTTGAAATATCTTATAATCATTATTAGAGAGTATGCTAAAAAAATTAAAGAGGTGTAACAACATTATTTAGACAATATATGAAAGGTGGGAATACGAAAGTAGCCACTCGAGTATAGAACCATTTCTCTCTATATTTATTTATTTGTGGCAAGGAAATTTGATGAAGAGAATATCACTACAAGAAATCTTATGATAGGTGACGTTTCATTTACGTCATGAAAACTAGAAATTATGTCATGTTTCAACATCTGTGACGTTCACGTGACGAAAATTTATTCGTCACCTATCATGCGTCTCTAATCATGTTTTATGACGAAAATGTATTTTATTCGTCATTGATCTAATGACGATCCTTTTATGATGCTCATTTTCGTCATTGAGTTTATGACGCTCATTTTCGTCATTAACGAGTCCAAGAAACGTCACAAATCACTGAGCTTCGATGACTGTACAATTTCCACGTAGGACACGAAACGTCATAAATTTTGTATAGCCCAGTTAACATCACATCTAATGCAACACAATATTTATAGCCCAATTAACATCCAAATCCAACCACATGTTCAAATACAGTCAGTCATATGTTCACTGACCAAATCCAGCAAAATAATCATTATTTACATCACAGGTTCCATTACATCGGTACATTGACCATAGCCTAGATAGCAAAATAAAAGTTCAGCACATCACTGACCAAGTTCAGCCACAAGGTTCATTACATCACTGTCCAGCCATAGTCACTTTCCAAAACTAAGTCACATGCCCAAAACATTCACAGCCACCAACCAAAACAAAGTCACAAGTCCAAATCACATTAACCAACAGACTACAACCATCTCATCATGAATTGAAAAAGCAACATGAAGAGGTCTAACAAACCTTACTAGGGCTGACCAAAAGATGTATTATTGAGGCTAATCAAACGACGAATAAGGGCATTGGTCTCCTCTGATGACTTCTTCAAATTTTCAATCTCTTCCAATTGTTGCTTTCTTGCTGCTTCTGATTCGTCCACCTTCTTCTTCAAGGAATCCAACTCATCCTGCTGACCATCAAGTGTGTCTCTAAGATCTGCTGCACATTGCTTCTCTGCCTCAAGTTCAGCTTCAAGTTCTTCAACATGTGCAGCAACAACAGCTTTGCCACTTCTCTTAGAGGTGGCTGACTCAAGGCTAACATTTTGAAGAAACTTTGATTTTGGCAAAACTTGAGAAACAACTTCAATATGAGTTTTTGGTGTTTGCCCTTCTTGTACAGGATCAGCAATGATGGCTTCCATATCAGCCTAGCAATAAGAAGACAAAAATTTAGAACTTACTTTCCATTAGCCTTAAAATATAAGTACAAAAGAAGAAAGGAAAATGTAACTCACAATAACGTTTTTTACAGGCTCACTAAAACCTATCTTGCTGCTGCAATGGCACTCCTTGAAAAGATCAATTGGAGTGGGCAACACATCTTTATACTTAGTTTGCTTCTGAAATTACATGCAAGCAATTTGTAAATACAACAAGCTATCAAGTTATGATCAGTGTTAAATACAACATGCCATCACTATAAAGTTTTCTCATTCAATGTTTCACTGACCTATGGAATATTTGATAGCATCTACATAGAACATGAAAAAATTAGTGCTAAAAAATGAACAACTTTCCAATGCATGTGTTGTAATTGCACTGAACATGGAAATTTTGATAGCATGGACCTAGAAATTTTGAAAGCATTGACCCAGAAATTTTGACAGCATACACTCATATAAAATAGAGCTATGGTAACACATGGTTGTAACACAAAACAATCTATGTAACACATAATTTGTATGATGAATAAATATGTTACAAGCATGTAGTACAGTAGCATATAGTTGTGTAAAACTTTGCTATCCTTTATGTTGAATAACTTTATTTTCAGATTGTAAATCCACAAGACATAATAAAAAAGATTGCAAAAAATATATGACCAAGAATGTTAGCAGTATCTTTATCTCTGTTCTGTTGTAGTGATACACCCAGAAATTTTAATAGCATGTGCACTGATCACCAACAGTGTATTAATTTTGGAGTGTACAAATTAAACAAGTTCATATTACCAAATCTGAGAATACACTCTAGACTACATCTTAATCATTACCAAGTATTATAATACACTCCAAAATACAAAGGAGTCTCATGCACAAAGTAAATCATGGAGCACTAATCTCATTTATCAAAGAACTAAAATGGAACTCGTATAATTTTCTTATCTTACCACGACATGGCAATGCGCAATGTAGCTCCTAGAGCCTGTCCTTTGCTGGTACTGAACATTCTCACGGTTAAGTTTGTTTTTCACACACTTGTCCTATAGAAAGACAAACATTAGTACGACAAGTAGCTTAGTTCTATCACACATACAAAAGACACCAGTATATGAGATAACACAGAGCTTAGTTCTATACCTTGTGCTTTGGGTTTGACCACATCTCCACTAGTGCTTTCCATTGCTCGTCAGTCATACTCTTCAACGGTGATGTTGTTCTCACTTGGTTAATTGGTTTGCTGGTACACCATTAAAGTAAGCCTTCTTTAGCTGGTACCTCATTTGCTGCTGTCCACACTTGAGCAAATCAGCGCATGCATCTTTGACTGGCTTACTCTCTGTGTCTATGGTAAATTGACCCTAATTAAGAGCATGAACACCAAAAAAGAGGCATTAGAACTAAATAGGCCTAATATGGCATGTCTGTTGAGTATGAGCAATATAGCTCAGATCTAGTTTTATTTATTAATGGTGACTTCAGATATACTAACAATATAGCTCAGATCTAAAACAACAATTACTAAAATCACATCATTGCAGTGTAGAGTAAGTTCTTTACAGTTGGACTAATTTTTTATAGTTGGATTGCAATTTTCAGAACTAAGACTTGAGAGCAAAGAAAACAATATAGCACAGAAGATAATATGATTCATTTCAGATTTCCCATCTTTAACATGTTAGGAAGTGATGTAGTTAAATTAATGGAAAGAAACAAATGAAACTACTTACTGACTAGAAGTTGACAACTAATAGTTAGCATCTAACTCTTGGAACAGCTAGGAAGAAGTTTTTTATACCAAATTTGCATGTCTAGTTTTTAAGAGTTTTTCTTTTTAGTTACAGAAAATAAAATGGCATATACGAGAAATTTATTCATTACAGTACTTCCTGATTTTGTCATGGCCCCTAAATTAGCATGCACTAGCTTTTGCTCATATAGCAGACAATTGCATGTTTTTAACATAATTAGAAAAGAGACAAAAGAAAATTACTTATATAGATGGCAAGGCAGACAAATTTAAACAAAATTACATTATCACAAAGTGTCAAAATAGGAAAGTAGCGCATTGACATCAGCATACAGCAACCCATGAACATACAACACTACAGGAAATGATTAAAAATTTAAGACAGTTGCACTATTAGGAAAGATTCGATCTACTTACAGCCACTTTGCCCATGTAGTCTATGAGTTGAGACTTGTCCTTCTTGTAATCCTTCCAATGCGGAAAGATTGGTATGTGCTGCCTAAGTATAATCCCGCCCTCTGATGCTAGCTTTGTAGCTTGTAGTGGTGCCTCTGGTCTTCTCTTCCCTTCAGCAATATGCACCGGAATCTTAGTGCACAAACCTCGGCTTATCCTATCCAAATCTCTTCCCATAGTTCTTGCTCTATTCCATCGATCAATCATGGCATTTGGTTCACCTGACAATCATGAATATTTCAGAGTTATTGGAAATCATAAACTATTTTGATGCAAATATGTAAACCATATTGCTTTGAGAAAGGAGTACAATACTTGCCTTCATTTCTCATTAGGATCTGGTCATCAGGGTTAGGAGAGTTAGCAGCGACCAATGCATCTTCTGTGGAACCATCTTTTGGATTTGTAGTTGTACCATCTTCAGTTGAACATTGTTCCCTTGTCCTCTGCCTAGTCATTCTAGCTGCTTGATCTTGTTCAACAGTTGCCATCACTCTCTTTGACACTCTTCTTCCTCCTAAAGGCATATTGACATTTCTTGTGAAGGACTTCCTATGTACATTTTTAGAAACCTACATGGCATTATATGCAGAAAAAATAACAGCAAATTAAACATGTTGCATATTGAGCACAAATGAGTAAAAATACTGAAACATTGCAAATACCTTATCAACTACGCCTTGTTCAATGTCCTCATTACCTTCAGGTTCATACAACGAATCAGAGTCTTCATGAGCACTACCCTTGCTCTTTGCATTTGATTTGTTAAGAATCGAAGTTAATGCACTAATTCCAAGACTCTGCAACACTTGATTGTTCCTCATCATAGTTTGTGCCCTCACATTTTCATATCCACTAGGTACTGCCTCTTTACATGCATAAAAGAAGAAATTAAGTATAAGCAGAACTCATAGCATAAGATTGGGCATAGGCATAGAAAACGATAATCTGAACTGAAACATAGACATAGCAAACTAAATTTAGATTGGCTAGTTTTGACTATCTGCAATGTTTCTTTCACATGCATACATATGTAGTTTTTCAAAAATTTTATTACATTCAGTTCAGAAATTACTATTTCTACATATTCCTAATAAGTGTTCAAGTTCAGAAAACATGCTCATGTCACATGCCTAAGTTTCTGGAAAAAAAAGACACTAGGATACAAGAACAGTCAATCCTAATTACTTCCTGTGAACTCATCATGGGCATTAGAGTGAGGTTTCCTGGTAGCAGATGGAATAAAGAGGAGCCAGTAAAGAGGGGGTGAAGGTTAGCACCTAAAAGATTAGATGGGAGCTGAAAAAATGTGTAATTTCCAGCAAGAACACATACATGTCTTGTGCTACGAGTTTGAAGCAATCTAGAGTTTATCCTAATTATGAGTTTGGACACGTACATGTCTTGTGCTATGAGAATACTTCAGATTTAGTTTGGGCATAGACAAGATTGAAGCACTGGCGTGAAGCTGCATCAAGCAATCTAGCGAGTGAGCAAGTGAGCAGAGCCGATTAATTAAGTTGCCAAACTGCATCCGCAGAGCAGCTGCAGCCCACCAGGCTCCAGATCTTCAAACACCAGGCGCAGTGCTGCCGCCAGGCCCCAAATCGCTAAACACTAGGCGCATTGCGCGCGCGGCGCACACTGCCGCGCCTTGCCGCACGCCGCTATCGCCCTCGCGCCTCGATCGCGCCCCAACGCACGCTGCGCCCACGAGCCACAGCGCCCTAACACACACACGCGTCTGCGCAACGCCGTGGCACCGCATGCCCCCGCCGCGCGTTTGCCGTCACCGCTCCATGCCTCGATCGAGATTAGGAATTGCCAAATTAGGGAGCAAAGAGAGCTAAGGAATTACCTGCTGGTTTACGCTTGCCAGGAGGCATCTCAGCATTGGACTTCGTCGGCGACGTACGCTTGCCAGGAGGCATCTCGGCGTTGGGCTTCGTCAGCGACGTACGCTTGCCAGGAGGTCTGTGACGCTAGGGTTGGGGGAGGTGGTGTTGCTGTGGCGGCTAGGGTTGGGGGATGTGGTGTGGACTGAGTTTGTGGCGGCTAGGGTTGGGGGAACCAGGAGTAAAGCAATCCCATGACGTGATTTTACCAGAATCACCATGGTGCGTGTGGCATTGTTTCAGCAGCTGTTTGGACAAAACTGTCATTTCACCTTGAAATTTTTGTTGGCCTGTGCGCAAGGCCTCCCGCCAGGCTGAAAGTTTGGCGCCCGCTGCCTCTAATTTTCTTTTCTTTTTGGCATAGGAAAAATAAATAATGTACGAAAATAATTATTAGAGCAAATAAGCAGTATATTCCTACATGAATATATTTTTAATAAAATGAAGATATATATATATATATATATATATATATATATATATATATATATATATAGTGAAAATAGGTGAAAAGGGTTTAAAATTTTCAAATGAAAACATATGTGGTAAAGGCGAAAAAACATATTTCATATTATGCCAAGTTGTATGCAATTACTCCCTATGGTCAAATATATTTTCAAATGAAAACATATGCAATTACGCTTGCTGGTTTACGCTTGCCGGGACGAACCAACATTGTCATGAATTTGTGACGCTTGTAGGTTGGCCTCTTGTGACAAAATAGCGTTCGTCATCATATGCCATTGTATTAGTTTATGACGATTTCAAGTTGGTCTTAATGACGAACACCTCATTTTCATCACTAAGCTGCATCGCCACATATCAAACGTCATAAAACGAAATAACATAATGACGAATACCTCTGTTGTCACGAGGAATTTGTCATAGAAGATCATATATGTTGTAGTATGGAAAGTCAGTCTGAAAATAGCCCTCTAGCCACATTTCTTTTCAATATCAGCACCCAAATGTTCTTTTTTTAAAAAAAAAAATAGCCCCTTACGTGGACCTACCTCGTTCGGCAGCACCTACCAAGCTACAGTAGCTCACTAGGTGCTACTGTAGTTGACCTGTCGAGCTATAATAGCTCGGCGTCATTGTAACTATAGTAGTCCCACCGAGCTACTATAACTCGATATATAGATATATAGAAGAAATATCTATTTTAAATTATAGTGCTCTAACACTATAAGTGTTCGACTTAATTATACCGTATATATCACCGAGCTTAATCAAATACTAATAACTTTCTTTTGCAGCTCCACCCTAATTACACTAGACATAACAGATTAGCTAGACTACATGCAAACTAAGTTTAGTAGTACTATGGGATGTCCAATGGTGACTTATGAGCTAACTCTAAACATATTATTTCATATTTTAATAGAAGAGAGAGAAAAGCTAGCTCTTGATCAAGAGCTAGTCTCATACACACATTCCAAGATTATATGAGGATGTCATGTGGGACTATTCATGTTATGAGCTATATGCTAAAAGTTAATATCATTGGAGAAATTATCTTAGAGTTAGTAACTAGCTCATACCATTATACATGCCCAGTCGTGTTCTTATCCTCGAAAATACCAGTCACATGTACTAGTACCAGCTAGTATATAGTATGAAAGAAATTAATTGATAGGCAACCATAACCACATCGATCTGTCGATTAATGCATCCGTGCATGCACGTGTATGCTATTTATATATGCCAACCTTTAATTTGGATCTACTGAGAGATTGACATAATACTAGTGATTTATTGCAGGCCGTGTTTGTACAGTATTTGGTCATGTAGTTTGGACTTTTGAGATAGCTTCAGTTTCTTCTAAAACCAAAATAAACAGATTGATTTTTTAAATGACTTTTCGAAGCTACATATCTAAATATATTTTTGAGTCCGTTGATGCGTGTGTCATCCATGTCAGTATTAATATTGTCTGTCATCGTCTCTAAAAATACAATTAAAAACTATCCGACATAGGGTCTGTTTAGATGAATTAGGACTAGTTGTTAGTTAGGACTAGTTGTTAGCTGATTAGTAGTTAGCTGGCTAAAGATTAGCCCAGTCCTGTTTGGATCCAAGGACTAATAAGTACTACTATCTCAGTACAAAGTCTGTTATACCCCTAAGCCTCTAGCGCTGGGAGGGTTGGCGTGGGTATCGGCGTCTTTTTTCCATCCGACTGGTCCTTTAGCCCTCATTAGCTGGGTTTGGCCAACTAGTTGGGGCTTTGGTTAAACTTTAGCCCACTCATTAGCCCTCCTGTCTGGATCCACAAGGACTAAAAATTAGTAACTAGCTGTTAGCCCATGAGATCCAAACGGACCTATAGTCTAAAAACATAGGACTTGTTTGCCTGCTAGCAGCTAATATGTATGTTTATATATCGAAGTTGGCATGCACCTAAATGTTAGTTATGGCAAGCTATCGTGTGTCGTAAAAGGGTCGACCACATCCATCTATCTGCACGCGATGCTATGCTGTAAAATTAAAGCCGACAGCAACAGTAACAGTAGTAAATTAGTTACAGGTAAAAAAATAACTATTGTTACCTGATTATCGAGTCACATAGATCAGGGCGATCTACCTGTCGGTGACTTTCCAAATTAATTAATCAGCAGAAATGATCTAGAGCCACTATAGTTTAGTGATACTAGTATATGTTGTTTTTACTGCTACTATTTTATTAGTGATCCGATGTTGTTTTTATTAGTGATTACCCTAATGCGATGACACGAAGCACATGATGAGACTGTGGAAAGGTAAGGATAAATGAAGTGGCGAACACATGCTGGTACGTTTGCTGCGTTTAGTAGTTACTTAATGTTTACCTACACCAGAAGCAAGATATATACACATAATAGAAGCATGACGAAACAGAGGAGATGCATTACGTTTTTTTGTCAATGACAAAAATAAAGAACATGAAAATTCTCATAAAAAAAGGAAAGGAATTAAAATGGGCACTGAATGTTGCTTTGCTTGTTAGGCAGCTAGCTCCATATCTCCAGCAAACTCGACAATACATTTCTCCAGCAAATTAAAATATTCTAAAAAAGAAATTAAAGAGAGCGTAGAGCCTGGTTGACGAACACTCCACGTAAGCACGAAGGGCCCACCACCCACCACCCTCCAACTTCCACCAAAATTTCCCATCCCATGTAAGTACACCTTCCTCACTCCTCACCATGTGTAGCCAAGTCCCAGGAGTAGACCACTGTTCTTTCTTGTGGCCCCACCACAGCAGTCTCACTATCTCTCCTCTTTTATCTTTCTCTCCCATTAATAACACTAGCAGTTGGGCCGCTCAGTTTGTTCTTTTTGTTTTTCGGCTGTTTTTTTAGATCAGACACCTTTTAGTTTATTCATTAGACTAATAGACTACAGTATAAAAAAACACACCAGGTCTTCTTACCTAGCCCTCGCTAGTTCTTTTCAGATGTGGTTGATAATTTTTGATCATAACAAAGTGCTTATACAAATAAATTAAATAATGATAAATTGATAAACTATTTAAAAAAACAATGAAAAAAAGAATAAGTTACTCCCACTCCCCTCCTAGATTCACACACCCCCTCTACTCTTCTTCCCAAAAACATTTTTTACAGAGGAAGGGATTACCCTGATCAACTCGGCTTCGGCTTCTGACTTCTGGCTTATTTTTCACTATTCATAAGTTTCGTCTTTTTCTGAACTTTTGGCTTTTTGTTGAGCTTTTTTGCCGGTTCTTTTTTTTCCCGTATTTGTTTGTATTATACGTAATGGGCTAACATATTTTTTATATTTTTAAAATTTTTAAATTTAATTATGCTAAATAAGTCTCTGTCAGCTACAGTGCTTTTTTCAGTTAGCTACAGTGTTTTCAGCCATAAACCATGAGCTTTTCAGCCGAACCGATCACCACCTAATAAGGGCTAATTGCACCTTCCGCAACATAATTAAGCCCTCTGCTCTCCACCAATCCCAAGAACTAAACCTGGAGAGAGAAAGCAAAATCTTTGGAGAGAGAAAACCAGGGACTAAACCTGGAGAGAGAAAGCAAAATCTTTGGAGAAAGAAAACCGGCAGCAAGATTACCAAGGGGAAATGTGCTAGCCAGTAGCCACTGGCCACTGCCTCTCCCAGCAAGGAAATGGGCAAAAAGAGGAGCTGTTGCAGAGGAAGTATACAGCAAGGAGGAGCAAAAGGAAACCAGCAGTGAAGTGTGGAGCACCAGAGAGCTAGACAAAACCCAGAAGAGAGAGAGAGAGAGTGTGTGTGTGGTACTGTGGTACCTCCCTCGCTGTCCTCTTGTGCCGTCGGTGAGCGCCTCACTTCGTTCGCGCCTCCTTTCAGTGGAGGGAAAAGCACCGAAAGGCGCGGCCTTTCGCTTTTTTTTTCATCTCAATTCCCTCCCTTTCTTCCTCCCATGACCTCGCCGCCGGCTCCGGCCGCCGTCGCCGTCGCCGTCGCGGTGGCCGTCCTGGCTGCGGCGGCGTCGGCGTCGGCGGCCGTGACCTACGACCGCAAGGCCGTGGTGGTGAACGGGCAGCGCCGGATCCTGTTTTCCGGCTCCATCCACTACCCGAGGAGCGTCCCCGAGGTGCGCGCCTTTCGCTTCTTGCTCCTCCTCCACCTCCTCCGACTTCTCGCTCTCCTCCCGGGAATGCCGGGTCGGTGGCGACCGCCGCGTAAGCTCATGGCGTGACTCTGGCTTGCTTGTTTTCTTGAGCGTGCAGATGTGGCCGGATCTGATACAGAAGGCCAAGGACGGCGGCCTCGACGTGGTGCAGACGTACGTGTTCTGGAACGGCCACGAGCCCTCCCCCGGCCAGGTAGGCAGTTACCAGCGCCAAGAACCGACGCTGGCACAAGAATTACCTGCAAAAAGTTAGATATTTTCTTGTTGTTCTTGATGTGGTGGTTGATTGGGCAGTACTACTTCGAGGGGAGGTATGATCTGGTGCACTTCATCAAGCTGGTGAAGCAGGCCGGCCTCTACGTGCACCTCCGCATTGGCCCGTACGTCTGCGCCGAGTGGAACTTCGGGTAACAACTACCAGCCTAGCCTGGCTTGCCCTTGCATTGCTATGAAGATCTTTTTTTTTGTTGTTATTTTTCTGCGAAATGCTTTGGTGGCTCTGATGCTCTTGCGGTAGCCATTGCTGTTTCTTTTGGAGTGTTTGAGTTTGGGTGGCGAGGAAGTTGCAAAAATCAAGTTTTTTTAGATGCTAATCTGCTTTTTTTTAAGGTAGTTTTGATGATCTTGTAGCTGATAGTGACTGTTCGTGTAAAATCATTTAGATTTGTGGGTTCAATTTTGCTAGTGAAGAATAATTAAAATAGAACTCTTGATGTTGAGTTGATTTGAAATATGCTAAATTATGTTCCCTTTTCCCCCTTTTGGTCGCAGTGGGTTCCCTGTTTGGCTAAAGTATGTCCCCGGCATCAGCTTTAGGACTGATAATGAGCCGTTCAAGGCAAGAATCGTTTTGACAGC
Organism: Dendrocalamus sinicus; assembly: GCA_036346575.1. Taxonomy (NCBI): domain Eukaryota; kingdom Viridiplantae; phylum Streptophyta; class Magnoliopsida; order Poales; family Poaceae; genus Dendrocalamus; species Dendrocalamus sinicus. The sequence continues at coordinate 27,929,687 of CM070643.1, read as the reverse complement.
TCTACTTTTCATCTTTAGCTCCCTTTTAAAATTTTTACAATCTCTGTAATTTTTTATTTGACTTTTGGTGATTCTTCAAACAGGCTGAGATGCAGAAGTTCACCACGAAGATCGTCGACATGATGAAGTCGGAAGGGCTCTTTGAATCGCAAGGAGGACCAATAATCCTCTCCCAGGTATGCTTGCGGATGGTCCATTCTTGATCTGTGTTGATGGCATATTGGCATTCTCTTCAATGCAACCTACCTTTGGATCCTCATTGTCCCTGCAGATTGAGAATGAGTTTGGGCCCTTGGAGTGGGATCAGGGCGAGCCCGCCAAGGCCTACGCCTCATGGGCCGCGAACATGGCAATTGCGCTTAACACCGGTGTTCCATGGGTCATGTGCAAAGAAGATGATGCCCCGGATCCAATTGTATGTGCTGTACTTCCTTCTCTTTAAAACAGGTACCATGGGCAGCAGTTCCTCGTTTCTTTAATGTTCTGGGGTAGCTGACCTTTGTGGCCATTGTCCAAGAAAAGATAGAAAATGGTCGATCATACATTGGATGATTTGCTAAGTCTTTCATCTTTCTAAAAAATAATATCTTCCACTCTTACATGATACACATCTCACACAGTGCATGTAAATTGGGCTGGAAGTTTTTCACTCAGCTAGATCTTACTATGATTTACCGGTGGCAGATTAATACATGCAATGGATTTTACTGTGACTGGTTCTCCCCAAATAAACCTCATAAGCCTACCATGTGGACCGAGGCTTGGACTGCTTGGTACTTTTCCATTTTTTCTGTCTAAAGGCCAGATGATTGTCATTTGGTTATCTTTCTCATATATCTTTCTTGTGTTCTCTTAAATGCAGGTATACAGGCTTTGGTATTCCAGTACCACATAGACCTGTAGAGGATCTAGCATATGGTGTTGCCAAGTTTATCCAGAAGGGTGGCTCTTTTATTAATTATTACATGGTAGGTCCCATCGATCCTTGCTATTTAGGTGAGGTTTATCAAGTCATCTCAAGTTGTGACGCCACTTTTCAGTATCATGGAGGAACAAACTTTGGGCGCACGGCTGGTGGTCCATTCATTGCAACTAGCTACGATTATGATGCTCCTATTGATGAATATGGTGAGTTGAGCACCCTCCCTCCATGTCTTGCATATGGTCGTTTAGTTCACCTGAAATGTATGTACTTTGGCAAGAGGTATATAGTTTGCACCTATTTCCTGTCATGCAAAGGTTGCTGCTACATGTTTATTTTTGGTCTGAAGCAACATTTATGTGCACATTTTTCCTTAAATGCTTAAAGGTTGATTTTTTTCCTCTTGATTGATTGTCTGAGGTGAATGTTCCTTTCTAGTGAACTTCAGTGAAACAAAGATGTAGGTATTTTCTGAGAGCTTTCTCCCTCAGTACCAAGCAATAAGGTACTGTCCACAGTGTAGTATTCAAATTCAAATTCCCTAGTCCACAAGTTGAAGAAAATATTTCATCCATCGAATGCATTATGTAATGTAAGGTTCTTATCCATTATAAGATGCAGTTGGAAAATAAATTGTTTGTCTAAACAAAAAGGACATGTAACATATGTTATCTAAGGTCCTTTGATGGGATAAGAGTTACAATGTAATGGTGACATTTGATGCTAAATGAAAATAATTATTTTTATACCATTTCCAATATTATACAATATACATTACATACTCCTTCCATTTACCAAGTTGATCTGAGTTTCCCACCTTCACTTCCTCAGGCTTGTTGAGAGAACCAAAATGGGCCCACTTGAAGGAGTTACATAAAGCCATCAAGCTCTGTGAACCATCCTTGGTTGCAGGAGACTCTATTGTAACTTCACTTGGGAATGCCCAACAGGTTGTTATGACATCATGTTCTCTCCAGCCCTTCAGACCTACAATATTTTGTTCAGAACTGACTTCTGGTAATTTTCTGTTCAGTCATCCGTTTTTAGATCAAGCACGGGAGCTTGTGCGGCTTTCCTTGAGAACAACGATAAAGTATCTTATGCAAGGGTAGCATTCAATGGAATGCAATATGACCTGCCTCCTTGGTCCATAAGTATTCTCCCAGACTGCAAAACAACAGTCTTCAACACCGCTAGGGTGAGTTCAGGCACTTTGAGTTATATTTGGTTTGTGCTACAACTTGTTTTTCCTTCTGAATGTAATTGAATTGCTTGCTTAAATTGGGTATTTATTTCTTTCAATTTAATTCATATAGCATTTCCTTTGTACTACTACTGTTATTCTAAATTAATATATGATTTTTTTTATAACTTTACTTCGCATCCAATGTGAACTTGGACCTTTTTATCATTTTTGAACTCATCAAATTGAAATGATGTGTTATGCAGGTTGGAAGTCAGATTTCACAAATGAAAATGGAATGGGCTGGAGGATTCACTTGGCAGTCGTACAATGAGGAGATAAATTCTTTTGGCGATGAACCATTTACAACAGTAGGATTACTGGAACAGATAAACGTGACGAGGGATAGCACAGACTACTTGTGGTACACAACATAGTAAGTAGCCTAACTCCACAACAAATTTGAATAAATGATTCTTCTTTACAATTCAGAGTACTAAAAATTTCAATTTCAGTGTTGATGTTGCCCAGGATGAGCAGTTCCTCAGTAATGGGAAGAATCCCATGCTCACTGTGATGTCAGCTGGTCATGCTTTTCATATTTTTATTAATGGACAACTAACAGGTAAAACATGAGAATCTCTCTCTCTCTCTCTCTCTCTGTCTCTCTCGCTGTGTCAATTGATCTTCAATATGCTCTCCAATTCATTGGCAGGAACTGTATATGGCAGCATAGAAAACCCAAAACTGACATATACAGGAAGTGTGAAACTATGGGCAGGCAGCAACACTATTTCCTGCTTAAGCATAGCAGCTGGTCTCCCGGTAAGTGGATGTTTTGTTCACCAGCAGATAGTACTCGCACTGTCGAGCTTTCAAAGAGTTGGTTTCCATTTTCCTCTATTGTAGAATGTGGGTGAACATTTTGAGACTTGGAATGCTGGAATCCTTGGTCCGGTTACATTGGATGGCCTGAATGAGGGAAGAAGAGATCTCACGTGGCAGAAATGGACCTATCAGGTTACATATATCATTGTTATGTATTGTTATCAACATTACGAGTAATGTGCTGTACACTTGACCTAAACAACTTATTGTATTTGTGAAGGTTGGCCTGAAGGGTGAGGCTTTGAGTCTTCATTCACTTAGTGGAAGCTCATCGGTAGAGTGGGGAGAACCTGTGCAGAAGCAGCCTCTAACATGGTACAAGGTAATGAAGAAACTTAACACATGATTAATTGTTATCCCTGTGAGAGAACAATTGTTTCTCAGAAGATTTATCCTGTAATTTCCTCTCTTCAGGCTTTTTTCAATGCGCCAGATGGTGATGAGCCATTAGCTTTGGACATGAATAGCATGGGGAAGGGGCAGATCTGGATAAATGGACAAGGTATTGGTCGATATTGGCCTGGCTACAAGGCCTCTGGAAATTGTGGATACTGTGATTACCGTGGTGAATACGGCGAGACAAAGTGTCAAACCAACTGCGGCGACTCTTCTCAGAGATGGTAGGCACTCAATAAAAGAGTATCACTACGATAACATGTCTATGTTTACTAGTGAAGCTCTTGCATCTAATGTCATGGTCTTTCAGGTACCATGTTCCTCGTTCATGGCTTAATCCCACAGGGAACCTTATGGTGATATTCGAGGAGTGGGGCGGTGACCCAACCGGAATCTCGATGGTGAAAAGAACCACCGGAAGCATCTGCGCTGATGTGTCTGAATGGCAGCCATCAATGAAGAATTGGCGCACAAAAGACTACGAGAAAGCAAAGGTCCACCTCCAGTGTGATCATGGACGGAAGATAACAGAAATAAAATTTGCTAGCTTTGGCACACCACAGGGCTCCTGCGGGAGCTACTCTGAAGGAGGCTGTCATGCACACAAGTCATATGACATATTTTGGAAGGTAAAGGATTTGCAATCACTGCGTTGAGTAGAGCCAAACTCTTAATACATATTCGTGTTTATACCTACAATCCCATGTTATTCACACACACGCTTTTTGCAGAACTGCATTGGTCAAGAACACTGTGGGGTAAGCGTGGTTCCAGAGGTATTTGGTGGAGATCCATGCCCTGGGACAATGAAAAGGGCTGTTGTTGAGGCTACATGCGGTTGAACCGCAAGCATAGCAGCTCTCATTTCATCTCTACCTTGAATGTGTCATAGTCCATACAAGCCCTTGGTTTCTACACAAGTTGCAGCTTATCAACCTTCTGGCAAGAGGTGAAAGTCACAGTAACCGTGACACACGGGCGGTCAGAAGTTACAGAAATTAGTTGTATCTTAGATTGAAATCAATGTATGTATGTGCACTAGTCTACTTAAGAATTTGCAGGGAAGAAAATGTTAGGACTCGGTAGGTGCGGGAAAGGGTTCTGGTCCTCAAGATACGATTGGTCTGGTTTGGGGAGGGCACAGATGAGACTCTGCTGATACTTGAGTCCATCTGTATAACGGCTATTAGGTTGGAGGAGGCCAAGAAGCAAACCATTGGTTTACATTATTTGCCGATTGATTTTTGCTCATTGAAGGATGCAAAATGTAATGCGCAGGGTCCATCATTCGTTCATGTATTGCCCACTTAATTAAGTAGTAAAAAAGGATACTGGTTCAGCTTATAAATAAAAATTGCTCTATGCTGTCCTCAGGTCTCATCTGTTGATTATTCCAACTATTCTCTTGATCAATCGGTGATCTTGCTGTTACTTCTGAAGGAGCATCTCAGTATCCGGGGGTTGCTACTGAAGGCGCAACCATGCCATAGTGCCGAGTTTGTTTCAATCACCTCGCTGATGCATCTTGGATTTCAAGCTGAAGTATAGGTTCTGTTATTAATTTGTAGGATCGATGCTGGCAATCAGAGGGGTGAATGTTTTCTTTTAAGGTATTCAAAAATCTTCACTTAAATGACTAATAGCCACTAACTTTATATTACACCAACTAGCCTAATAAAAAAGAGTTAGAGACATATCCCAACAAAATTAGAAGCCTACTGCACAGGGTTGGATAGACCGTCATTAAAGAGTCGGTCTACTCATCGGCCTGCGAGTAGTCAAATCGGCCACAGAGACTTGAAAATCTCTCAAGTCAAAATCCTTAAATATCAAGAACTTACTCAATTCTCATCTAAAATGCTTTCAAGTCTTGTGTGGGAAGTCCAAGGCAATAGGAACCTACACTAATCAAGAATCACAAGATTTTTAGACTTGAATTTACCAAATTGAAGATAATCAAATCGAGTTCGCAAAAAGAACATCAAAAACTATAAAACTCAAATTACTTCTTACTTATGAGGATATAAGTCATGAGGTCTTCTAGATCTATTTTCACATATCCTAGCAAGATAATTTAAGCGAGAGATCGGACTAAAACTCCTACGAACCAGAAATCACAAACCTAGTTCAACAACAAGTAAAACCAAGTAAGAACGCAAACAAGAACATGATTTTGACAAAGCATCATGTATTTCAGTGTAGGGTGAGGTTTACATACTCATAAATAATTACAAAATACACCCAAAACACCATTCTTTTCTCCTCCAAGTTCTTTTTCACAACCATGGTAGAAAACAAGGTGGTAAGACAAAAATCTAAAACTTAGAATCCTTTTTCTCCCACCTCCTCTCCTCTCCTCTCCTCTTAATAACCAGCAACAACCATAATGGGTTCAACCCATTAAACCTACTGGGGAAACCCGTCAATCCCACTAACATGGGTTTTACACACTCACGCACACTTCCCAAACCATTTACAAGACTCAACTCGCTAATCTTTTAGGGATTGATCTAGTTGTCAATTCCAACTCTCTTTGATCTAAACCACTTCTCCTTTGCACTTGGTCACGTCACAGTTTTGATCAAGGCACCAACTTGGTACTTGGCCAACTACTAAAATACTCTCGACGAAGCTTCCGGGCACTTTTCCTTGGCTCTGTCTTTATCTTCACCTCAAAACATCTTCACATACTTTGACACATAACCTGTAGTGCTCAATGACTATTTGTCATGTCTTTACGTATTCGGTCTCCCCCGAACCAACTTTACATGCATCGGTCTCATCACTTGGTGCACCACATGCACCAACTTGCCTCTTCACGATCCTCGTCTTCTTTGTGCTTTCCGTTGAGCCACGTAGCCTCACTGGACTTACACAACTGCTCGGACCTCAGCTCTCCCGCCTAGTCCCGTCCATTGCTATCGACCACTAACGTTCTTCAAGCCACCTGCACATCCAAAGACCAAGAAATCATCTAGAGCATAAGCTCAATGCACTTGATTTATGTTAGTTAAAATAATGCATTATGCAAGACAACACAACTAACCCATAGCATCCATGCCAAGCACACACTCAATCACTACTAATCCTAACTTGACCAAAACAAATCGCCAACAGCCGATCTGACCACCATTACCTGGCAGGTTAGACCACTATCGCTGCTTAACTGCACCAGAAAATGCCCTCTCTAGAATTTCAGTTGAACTCTATCTAGTTTCAGCTCTAGTTTCCAGTTTCGGTGACACCAAGTGCAAACTCATCCCCAAACAAGCCGGCACAAGTGTTTGGCGTTTAATTTCCAAAAGGTCCATGGCCGGTATGACCTCTCACCCCATAGCAGTTAAACCGTCGGCCATCTACCTATCAGATCGTTGACCTCATGGTGGTCATACTGACTGAACCCTGACAACACAAACTGAAAACTGAATTTTCTGAAACTATTGTAAAATCTAAATTTAACTCAACAAAAGTGCCAATTATTCATCAAATATATACTAGACATTCTACATGGTCTCTCAATTTCCCTCTTGATGAACACATTGGCAGATTTCCAAAAAAAATGCAAAGTTGAGTTAGTTTTAGAATTTGAAAGAGAATTTTACAAAAGAGAACTCAACTTGGCACAAGAAGTGAATAGAAGTCGAAAATGACCAAGTGAGCTAAAAAATAAACTAAAGAAACTAGAAAGAGCATGTTTTCAACATAAGCACTCAAAAGTCATTTAAACTTGGAAATTTCTCACTCTAGCTCTATATGAAAGAGCAATTATTTATTTTGATCTTGATCATAGTGAGAACAAGCTAAGCAAATCAAGAATTTGCAATAAAGCTCAAGAATAAAAAACTCCCTCATTTCCCCCCTTAGCCCATTCATGCATTTTTTGCCACAATTTCTCCCATTTAACAATGAATTCATTAAGTAAAGAAGGGAATGAGTTAATGAACACTAAGAGGCAAACATGAGCTTTTTGGTAATTTTTAGATTTTAGTTAGATTGGGAACTTTAAAAATTGTCCAAGTTAATTAAAAGGTATTTCACCAAGCCATGTTAATTAATTTGCAGAATCATATAAGAACATATATAGCAAAGCATGCAAAGAATAGCAAAAAGTGATTACACGGATCAAAAACATGTTAGACTGTCTCAAAGTCATAAGTAAAGCTACAGAGATCCTAATATGAGTCATGATAAGGTAAAGTGCAAAATGAACTAAGATTCTAAGTAAGGCAAGAAAGATACTAAAGAGCAAGTCCTAAACTAGAGCCATCTATAATTGCCCCTAAGCTTTAGTTCAAATTGTACATCACATTTGTATTGTCTATCTCAGCAAAGCAAGTTTTAAACTAGGAGCCATCTACAACTGCCTCCTAATCTTCAACCAATTAGAATTAATTTCATTCAGTCAATTTGATTGGTCTTAAACCATTGTTGACCATATCAAGTAGATAGCTTACAAAAATAATCTTGGTCATACAGAACTCCCCCTGAGTTTATGTTAAGTGCAATGGCAAGCAGTCTCATGAGAAAGAAATACTAAGATGCAACTATAAGTACAATTGAGATCAACTAAAGTAATGAAAAGGCAAGACCTACTGAATGTTTCACAATAGAATTAAAAACTCTACCAAAGCTAGACTCAGACTCAAAACTCAACTAAGCAATTTGCTATGGTATGAATCAGAAAAAGATCACTAAAGCTATACTCTTCGAAAGATCTAGCTTGGACAACTTCAATTCAAGTTGCATAATTTTAAATAAACTAGTCATGACATAAGCTAAGCTACACAAGTAAGCACATGATAAAGAAAACTTAGTAAAGCAGGCATAACTGGATACAGAGAATGAGCATAGATAATAGACAAAGCTTTAGATTATATTACAATGCAAAAATAGAAGGTAAATGTGCAGTATATTACACATGCATGCAAATGAAGCGAACTCCCTTGAAATTGGTCCCATAGAATGAATAACCCCCATCTCTCCCTACAAGAAGGCAAAATGAGAAGAATCCAAAAGTTTTATGAAAATATTAGCAACCTGGAGTTTAGATTCAACAAAGTGCAGAATAATATCCCTCTTTTCCATATGGTCTCTAAGGAAGTGATACATGATGTCTATGTGCTTAGTCCTAGAATGTTGCATTGGGTTTTTACCTGTATTAATGGCACTAGTGTTATTAAAAAAAAGAGTGAAACACTATCTAAATCTAACCCAAAGTCCCTGAGAGTATAAGAGATCTAAAGAATCTGAAAGCAACTACTGGCAGCAGCTACATACTCAACCTTAACTGTAGACTGTGCAATAGAAGACTACTTCCTAGAAGACCAGGAGACGAGATAAGTGCATAGGAAATGACAGGTGCCCGATGTACTCTTTTTATCTATCCTACAACCCCAAAATCTGCATATGAGAAAGCACAAAGGGAGAGACAGGAAGAAAAAGAATACCAAAGCCAAAACTCAAGGGTGGACTGGAGGTACCTGAAAATACGCTTTACTGCTTGGCGGTAGATACACAAAGGGAAGCCTAAAATCAAGCACACAGACATACTGAGAAGTATATATCTGTCCTTGATGCTGTGACGTAGAGAAGAGAGTTGATCATGCTGCATTACTCCTTTTGATCAATAGGCTCACTATTCTTATCTGGATCCAAACTCGATGAAGAAGTCATCGGTGTGAAGATTGGCTTACTACTTCCTATGTCGAAGAAGGTTGTTTGTGTACTTGGCTTGATGCACAAATGTATCTTGCTTTGTCTGCTTGATTAGAATCTAACAAAGTAAGTCAACTCTCCCATCATGCTCATCTCGAACTCCCTACTCATGGTGTCTAAAAACTTGGAAACTAAAGCATGAGATGAGCCATCAAAAATGATATCATCCACATATATTTGAATTAGGAGGAGATCACTACCATGCTTAAGGATGAAAAGATTCTTATCTACCTTGCCCATGTGAAAATCAGTTTTCAATAGAAATGAATTAAACCTATCATAGCAAGCTCTAAGGGCTTGCTTAAGACCATACAAGGCTTTGAACTGTTTATAGACATAGTTTCAAAACTTTGAACTTTCAAACCAAGATGTTGCTTGATATAGATTTCTTCTTCTATAAAATCATTAAGAAAGGTACTCTTAAGTATGTGGTGAAATAGCTTCTTCGCCTTATCAAGATTGTGGTACTTCTTTTTCTTGCTTTGATTACAAGTTGACGACTTCTTATTGATGTAGTCATTTTTGCTCGCACTGCCGTAGTTATTATTGCCCTTCTCTAACTTGGAGCTGTTTGATCGAATGTGGTTGGGGCCACCACACTTGAAGCAGATCACTGAAAAACAAAGCAGCCACCAACAGTAAAAGAGACAAGAGCCAGCGTCTCGTGAGGAAAAGAAGATTAGAGGAGAGAGGAAAAAGAGATTAGAAGAAAGAGACAAAACAAGACAGCCACCAACAACAAAAGGTAAATATTAATATTTCTTTTTCTTTTTTTAGCTATTTTTTTGTACTTTCTATGCTTAGCAGAAAAAACAGTAGATTTTGGGAAAGGCTTCCGCTAGACTCTGCAATCATTCATCACTTTCTGATTACCATCGACGATCCTATAATTGGTTATTGTAATAATCTAAATGTTCATAATCCACGATCACGAGTTCAATTCCCCAAAAATATTTCTCAAAAATCCATACAAATAATCCACCTAACCCAAAGTTAAGGAGAACGAACTATGGTCCTTAGAGAGATAGAGTGCCACTATGCTAGGCTATCATATGATTAATACTATCTTTTTGAATGGCAGAGCTCCTAGGCTCTAGGTGAAAATTTAACAAAAAGAAAAAAGAAATTAAAAAGGATAGACGCAATGGTATTCAAAGCGACCTTGTCTGCAGCCAGGCTGGCCCATCAATTAATCACGGATAAAAGCTCACTCCAAGGATGCTGCACATACGGAGCAGTCCGGGTTTAGCCCCCGCTTCAAACGATTTTGATTTTTGATAAAATCAGTTAAAATGCATCAGTTTCTAATTTTAATTTTTTTCTTTTGCATTATTGGTAGAGATATAACAGTGTTTTATTTTCATTTTCCCTCATTTTTATTCATTTTTCTTTAATTAAATAACTTAGAAAAGCTTACATCTACCACCATAGTGCAATTTCAGCTAACAGTCAGAAGCCATAGCTGAAAGCCGCAGCCAACAGTCGGGTGGAGCGGCACCTTAGATCAAGGTCAGTGCACCCAACTAATCAACTGACATTCATGCCCACCATCTAGTAAGAGTTTTCAAAAATTCAGAGATATAAAGAATGATATATTATGTAGTCACGTAAAATTTTAGGACCAAACTCAATCGTATTTGAAAGATATGAAATTGATAAATAGTGAAAATGAATACTGATGAACAGTGAAAAGTTGCTATTCATACATACTTTGTTTTTTTTTTCATATCTCCCCTACATCTCCAACTTTTTAAGAATTTTTTTAGAACTTTTATACGCAGGTAGCACCCTAAGAGTAAGAGGTAGCATAGGACACTTAACGCAAAAGATCTTGTGTGCACGAACGTTGTCTTCTGAACCAAACAAGCGTGGTCATCGACCGCTACTCTTAAGTGCTATCACCGTGATCACGTACCACGGTGGTCGGCGGGGCTCCACGGCCGAACGTTCTGCTACCGCGGCAAGGCTTCGCATTATATGAGGCGTGCTGGTCGCCGTCGGCGCCGAGGGCTCGGTTCTACAAAATGCCACCGCGACATTGCTCGGAGGCCGACCTTGCTGTCGTGCGAGCCTGCCCGACGGGTCACTCTGATCAAAAGAGCTTTAGATTCTGGCTTTCAGCTTATTTTTCACTATTTATAAATTTCATTTTTTTTCTGAACTTTTGGCTTTTTGTTGAGCTTTTTTTGCCGGTTCTTTTTTCCCATATTTGTTTGTATTATACGTAATAGGCTAATATATTTTTTTTATTTTTTTTAAATTTAATTATGCTAAATAAGCCTCTGTCAGCTACAGTGTTTTTTCAGCCAGCTACAGTACTTTTCAGCCATAAACCACCAAAAAACCCAAATGATCACCCCCTAGAGGGTAGACTACACAGGCACGAATTAAAATTTTTTATCGTGTAAACCAAAAAATCATGCGAGATCATTATCACTAGACGTGTAGTGTAGCGAAGAAGTGTTGAAGCAACTCGGTTCAACGTATCGTGTGTCGACGTAATGAAAATAGTCGATCATCTATAAGTAGTTGTCAATATTTATGAGCCTATTGTCTTCTCACGATCGTCCCAATCAGTGCTGAAGTCGCAGTAGCACTTCTACCAAAGTCCACATGTCCGGAGATGGAACATCGTGAGCCGATATACTAGCAACAGGGCACACAACATGGTCTGTTAGAGATGGCGGCTATGGTTTCGGTTGGTATATTGTAGACGTATACAACCTATAGCCCTTGCACCCCTTTAAATAGGGACTCCAACATGAACTATATCCAATACGAGTAGAGATCGTATCCCACTCAGAAAGCCTCTGACCAAATTCTTATCTAATACGAGTAAAGATCGTATCTCAGAGTCTATCATCCAGATCCTTACTATTCTTACCTGTGAAGTGTATGACCATATAGGTTCATGCATACTTAGTTGTAATTCGAAAGCATCTTTTCGATCACTGGTCGGTAGCGGTTCCTAATAGGACATATCGACTCTTAAATATATACAAAGATCAATCTAGATGAACTTTATGCAATATGATCTGCAACTATATCTTAGTCACTCATTATCAGCTTATAACTCCTTACGACCAGATTGTATATAGTCATGACCAATTCATATCACCATACGGCCAGTTCACAAACTAGTTTGTGATATATTCAACTAGCTCACTACCAGTCAGTACTCCATACAACTAGTATATATATGGTCGGACCTATTGACCCGTTTACGCATTCTCCTTTTGTCTCATATACCCGATCGAACTCGAGGTGAGAACTATGCTATCTACGGACTGTTCGGTCTTTTTCCGATCAAGTGATGGGTAACTTCGTGTGGTCGACTCTTCGATCACTCGTGGCATGGCCGTACACTTTCTTTATCCGATCACGTCAAGGGTCCAGAGATATCTGTTCTGTTATGTAGGAAGAGCAAATCCCATATACAACCAGTCACTTTCTTCGTATGTTTCATAGTATACCCGAAAGTTATCTTATAACTGTCCAGTTATAGAGTAGCGTTTAACTACTTTTAAGTGTACTATTATACATATAGAAAACTATACTAATCTCAGGTACAAGAATTATAAATCATCATTGTTTGAGGCCAACTAATGACATATAAAATATAACAATCTGAACAATGTCTTAAGGTGAGTCAATCTAACATCATATTCTCTAACATGTATCCACATTATTTATTTGATATTCCCATATTTATGACTGGTGAAACATGGTCATCAATCAATGCATGTGTTGGTCTATAATTCACTAGTGTCCTAACCAATGACATCCGACGAAGAATCTTTTTAGAATAATATCATATAACAAATAATAAGTTTTACGAACAAATCATATACTTACTAACCTTTACAAATTATAATTCATTTAAAGAATATAATAATATTTATTATAAATATAAAAATGATACAATCATCTTCATGCTTATTTCTAGGGCATAATCTAACAGCCACGGCTGCCATTGTTATCATTAACCCCAATAATCCTTGAGGCACCACTCTGCACAGCATCTTTTCCAGGTGATCGTTTAACTGCACAGTTCAGCAGTGCCACTTGCTACTCCCTGAAACTGAATTCAGAAGAATATAAAGAATCAGACTGCTGCAAGCTATGAATACTATGAAGAAATGTACCTTCATGTGTCCATGCATCAAGATTGCTTCTTTGCCATATTGCTGATTACCAGCTACATCACCGAATTTGTGGATTTATCCCAATCGTTGCATATGAGGTATATGCACATATGGTATTTGATGGCAACAAATTTGTGCCAATGGATCAATGTCGAAGAGATTCATGCTACCAGCATATATGGCGTCCTGGTTGGTTGGCCTTATGTGGCCCTAATGGTGCACTCAAGCATGCAAGACACAAAACATGTTTCATGTTTTGGCGATACATCCTATACGCATGCATATGTAGATCCATAATTCCTTCTTCAAAAGTCAGAGATGGAACTGAGATGCTACTGGATGTGACTTCAGGTCCTGCCTCCATAGTTTAGGTCAGGAACCAATTCTTAAAAATGTGTTACCTACACTAATGAGTAGCACTAATGCATATGAAATATTTTAACACATGCAGCAGCTCCTAAGATTCTTTCAAATTTAACTCAACCAGCGGTTCCATCGAAATGCTGTGAACTTGCTTGATTCTCCAAATTTACTCGGAACATTAATTTTCACCACTTAACTACCAACAAAAATACTCAATTAAATTTGTTTCTATTAACTTAGGCCCTTCAAAGTTTATCACCAAGAATCTTGAGGACTTGATAAATGTGGTCACTACTACAGAAAGCCTAATATTAGACGCCAAATCCCAGACGATTTTGTGAAACCGTCTGTGATGTACACTATTACAGACGGTTTTAATTTAGAGGCCGTCTGTGGTATTTGTGGTGGGAAAAAGGAGTATCACAGACGGTTCTTACCGCTGAACCGTCTGTGATACTGGAATATCACAGACGGTTTTATAATAAAAACCGTCTGTGATAATTCCAGATTATCACAGACGGTTTTTATTAAAAACCGTCTGTGATATGTTTCCCGCCTTGCAATTCCTCAAAATTTCATAATTTCCCGCCTGAGTCCGAGTAGGATTCAATTTTGACACACCTTCAGTAAAATAGGCATAACTTTTACATACGGTGTCCGTTTTCGACGTTCTTGTACTCGTTGGAAAGCTAACGACAAGCCCGATCCAAAAAAACGACTGGCATAAGCCAGTCGCTCTCCAAGACCCCAAAAATCGGCCATCTTTGGACCTAAACTTGCGTCACAAGTTTTTGGTTTCTGTTTTTGCCCTTTTTCTTGGTCTTCCTTTCGGAATTTTGATTTTGCTTCAACTGAAAAGTTGTAGATCTCGTCGAAAGCTTTCAAATGAGTATATATAAGCTATATAAAATTTGCTATTTTATCTTTTCAGACTAGTTGCTTATATTGCATCGGTATATACAATTTTGTGCTCTAATTCACAGACAGTTCTATATATTGAACCGTCTGTGATAATCTGACCGCTGGGCCCGTCGATCCTCCTCAACCCAATGTCTGTTCCCGCGCCAAAAATTTCGAACTCCCGCCTCTCCCTCCCTCTCCCTCCCCTATAAATATAACCAAACCCAGCCTGTCTCCTCTTCCTTGCTATCCTCTTCCTTGCTATCCTCCTCTTTGCTATCCTCCTCCTTGCTGTCCTCCTGCTTGCTATTCTCCTCCTCCTTGCAGACGACGCACAAGTCTACGGGAGGCAAGACACCGCAGAAGCAACTAGCTTGTGCCAACCGTGCAGGGGCGAGAAGGCATCCAGCTCATGCGTTGCATCACGTGCGAGAAGGCATAGAAGATCTTTGTTTTTTCTCTGTTCTTGTTGTGTAACCTAATTGTTGTTTTGGGATATTGTAATCTTTTTCTCTGTTCTTATTGTGTAACCTGCTGTTCTTATTGTGCAATATGCTCGTTGTTTTGGGATATTATAATGGTAGGCTCTAATCTTAATAAAAATGGATGTGTTTTATGTTTGTGAAATGAATTGAGATGTGAATTGGATGTATACATATACATGTTGATCTGCTTGTTTCAGAGGGCATGGCTAGCATTTCCTGAGACTAGTCAATAAACAGAAATAGTTTTAGGAGTAGAAGGGAATATCGCAGACGGTTTTTATTATAAAACCGTCTGTGATACTGAAATATCACAGACTGTTTTATAATAAAAACCGTCTATGATTTATAAATATCACAGACGATTTTTAGTTAAGAACCGTCTGTGATATTTAATGTCATAGGCGGTTTTTAATTAAAAACCGTCTGTGATATTAAAATCACAGACGGTTTTCGGAATCACAGACGGTTCGAAAACCGTCTGTGATAACCTCGTATTATCACTGACCCATAAATTCAGACGGTTCACAAAATTGTATGTGATGATGTTTTTGAATCGTCTGTAATGACCTTTTCTGTAGTAGTGGGTGGGCTAATCTTACAAGAAATGTAGCTGTTCCGAAGAGTGATGCTGCTCATTTATACATACACGCACACAAGTTATCTGAATACATACACGCACACAAGTTATCTGATGAAATGCTTGTAAGGACGTCGCTCAAGCGTTTATATCGTTACGCTGCCAATGTTTGAGCCGAACATGTCAGCGTGCATTTATGACATTACTGAGACCACTTTTTTTAAAAAAGGCAAGGGGCTCCGAAGAGCCTGGAACTTTAGGCTGCTCATTTTAGTTTGTGCTTTTGATTTCCGATTTATTTTTTATTTTATCTTTTTCTGATTTTTTTTAGCTTTTTTGAGTTTTTTTATCAGTTTTTTGGGTATTTATTTACATTGTCCGTAATGGGCTAATCTATTTTTTCTATTTAAAATTTGTAAAATTTAGTTACGCCAAATAAGCCACCATTAGATACATTGTAATTGCAGCCATAAACTAGCTTATTTCAGCCAACCGAGTGGCACCCTAGAGCTAAGGATGTATGCAATAGTATAGACAACTATTATCTATAATATTTTTTATGTTATCTATAGATAACACTAAAGATAATTTCTACAATGGATTGTCTTTTTACATGTTTTTATAGCCAACTTCTTCGTAACACGATGTATCTTATTTCTCGTGTTACAGTCGACTATTACATGAGGGACGATCTAATTCTCTATGCTCTCTCTTTTACATCATCTCATATCCTACTGACATGACTTACATATAGCTAATACTACATCATTGTACATACTCTAACTGGATAGTGCAAAAGTTGAGTACAGCTCCCACCAAATTACAGAAAGAATCTTACAAGAAAAGAAAATTACATTGAAGTCCTTAGGTACCAGGCCACATTTCCTGTTCTCTTGAGCTTTTTGATGTATGGCTTCTCCAAAAGTCAAAATAAATGGTGTAGTTTTTTGAAGAGGTTTTTTCAAATGGCTTCTTAAACTAAAAAAGTTGTATGTATCATTCGCATCTATGCCTCTATCATTTGCTACCGTTATATAAAATATAGATAAAACCCATCAGTCATAGCGAAAAATCTATAGCCTAAAATAACAGGGTTACGCAACAACACTTATAGCTCGATTCAATACAAATTAATTTACAGCTGTGCTCATGTATTATTCATGTGGGCTCGCTGCGTCCCAACTTGTTAGTTCCGGCTACATACACCGTCGACACCACGTCCGGCTTTATCGTTGGATACAAGTAGTCACGCCGCGCCGCGCCGTGCCTGTATATTGGCCACTGAGCAGGTACATACAAATCAGGAGCGTGATCGAGCTACTGGTGCTAATTGCTGCTCTTAGTTTCCTTCATTGATGTGGTCGTGCACTCGCGCTCGCTGTTTTCTTGTAACCCGGGGGCTCGAAGCCACCACACACACCACAGGCATGTATGATGTATCCCGTCCCGTGCTGTGCCTGTCTTTCAGTAATGTCTTTCAGTAATCACTAGTCTCAACATATAGGTATGCCACCCAACTGAACAAAATGAGTGGAGAGATGTGGTCGTGCACTCGCGCTCGCTGTTTTCTTGTGTAACCCGGGGGCTCGAAGCCACCACACATAGTCATGTATCCCGTCCCGTGCTGTGCCTGTCTTTCAGTAATAACTAGTCTCAACATAGGTATGCCACCCAACTGAAAAAATGAGTGGAGAGAAAACCTTCGTATATTTAACAAATCACAAGGTTTTTCTACAAAATATAATAGGCTAATACATAATGTCAAAAATTGAGTGGGGGCATGTGCCTCTACTATCTATGCTGATTTGAGGATAATGTCCTTTCCCTCTATTTGTTTGTTGGCCATGCTTTGAAATATCCTTAGAATCGCACAAATTTGTGACACATGCGAAAACTGGTATACCAATGGATGTATTGAGCACTGTAATAACAGACAATGACTGCATTCCCCTATGGGATGCCTAATTTCAAGTTAAGCTGCATACCAGCTGCCTACTTGTAGTGGAGTGCTTACTAATTTCTCCGATTACAAAAGAGTGATGCCTTAGAATATGTGTAGTCCAAACATATTAATTTTGACAAAAAATATTGTTTAGAACATATCATTTTGGATATATGAAAAATAGTATAAGTGGATTTTTCACATGAATTACTTTCATAATACTAGATTTTTATATATTTTTTTAATATATGATGGAAAACTTTAATAGTCAAAGTTACGAATGTTTGACTTTGAAAAGTAAAAAATATCACTCTTTTGCGACTGAAGGGAGTACTAATTTCTTTTGTCACTGAAGGGAGTACATAAGTGGGTAGGTTCGGGAGCACTTATGCTTTGGCTTTAGTTTATGTTGTTACACATGAATTACTTTCATAATACTAGATTTTTATATTTTTTTGAATATATGATGAAAAACTTTAATAGTCAAAGTTACGAATGTTTGACTTTGAAAAGTAAAAAATATCACTCCTTTGCGATTGAAGGGAGTACTAATTTCTTTTGTCACTGAAGGGAGTACATAAGTGGGTGGGTTCTGGAGCACTTATGCTTTGGCTTTAGCTTATGTTGTTACACATGAATTACTTTCATAATACTAGTTTTTTTATATTTTTTTGAATATATGATGAAAAACTTTAATAGTCAAAGTTACGAATGTTTGACTTTGAAAAGTAAAAAATATCACTCCTTTGCGACTGAAGGGAGTACTAATTTCTTTTGTCACTGAAGGGAGTACATAAGTGGGTAGGTTCGGGAGCACTTATGCTTTGGCTTTAGTTTATGTTGTTACACATGAATTACTTTCATAATACTAGATTTTTATATTTTTTTTGAATATATGATGAAAAACTTTAATAGTCAAAGTTACGAATGTTTGACTTTGAAAAGTAAAAAATATCACTCCTTTGCGATTGAAGGGAGTACTAATTTCTTTTGTCACTGAAGGGAGTACATAAGTGGGTGGGTTCTGGAGCACTTATGCTTTGGCTTTAGCTTATGTTGTTACAGTAATTAGCTTTTAAATGGTGCGTTTTTTTAAGGTGGGATCTACAGGTATATTGTAGTAGACACTGTACCGAGTTCAGCTATACCGGCAAAAATCATATGCAACTGTTTCCTTCTATATACTGCCTCTCACGAACAGTTAGAATTCAAAAACTATAAGTCAAAAATCAAAACCACGCCACAAAATAACCCACCAACCGCAATCAATCGGAGCAGCTGGTATACTGTCTATACCCGCGTGCAGCATTACTCCGCTAGAAGATTAATCGCCCGTGAATCACAGACGCGATCTTGCCGCCACATTGTGCAGCCCGCCGGTCGGAAGAACCGGAGCACCGAATGCGGCGGCGCGGCATGCAGGTCGGTCGGTCGGTCGCCGCGCGCGACGAAACAGCGTCGCTTCCAACGTACGAGACCCCCCCTAATTAAACTGCATAGACTTGCTTGTTCCGTACGGGGCACATGCATGCAGCATCGGTAGACGCGGATGGCGCAGGCATGCTTGTGACCACCGGCTTGTGCTCGCGCGCCAGTTCGTTTCATCTCGCGACGCTTTGCATTGGATCCGTGCATCTACGCGCGCGCATGCAGTCAGCAGGTCAGGGGTTGCTGTTCATTGGATTTTCCCTGGCCTTTTTGACCACATTAGATTCGATTCCTCAGGGTTGAAGCAAGCAGAGACCGAAATGACGCTGCACCCGGCGGTGGCTCCAAACCAAGCAACAAAAACCGCGGGAGCGGATTCCCGCCAAGATCCTCTGCGCTATCTCGTGTAGGGAGGTGCACCAGGTAAACCATGCATGCCGGTGGATGCCCAGGCTGAATCCTGACATCGCACGGTACGTAGCCGCATGGAATCCCTTGTGCTGCGGGGTGGTGGCGGCGCAAGCTGGCGCCGTCCGTTTGGATGAAGGCAGCAGGAGGGAACCGGCCGCTGTCCACTTTGCAGGAGCAGGAAGGCGAAGCAAGCGCGGCCGGATGGGTGCATGGATGACTAGATTGGTTATGGTCCAAGCATTCGTATGCGTGTACTGACATGCTTATCCGGTATAAATAGGATCTTACAACGCTGGCTTCTCCACGACCCACCGACACCAGTAGCCAATAGCATCTCACCAGACCGCGAAAGCTAGCACAACTGCACAAAGCCGGTTCAACACTCGTCCATCGATTCACTAGGAGATGGAGATCCCGGTGATCGACCTCAAGGGCCTCAACAGCGACGGCGCCGAGCGATCGCACACCATGGCGCGGCTCCACGAAGCCTGCAAGGACTGGGGCTTCTTCTGGGTACGTACGTAAGCATAGCCTAGCGAGCTAGTGATCATGTCCCTTTGATCTCTTACCATTATTGCCAAGACAAGCAAGCAGGCGCTTACAAGCTGACGGTCACGTACGTACGACGCAGGTGGACAACCACGGCGTGGACGCGGCGCTGATGGAGAAGGTGAAGCGCTTCGTGTACGGCCACTACGAGGAGCACCTCGAGAACAAGTTCTACGCCTCCGACCTCGCCAAGAACTTGCAGGCCGGCGGACCCGACGATTCCAACCATTCCTCCGATCAGGTGGACTGGGAGACCACCTACTTCGTCCAGCACCACCCCAAAAACAACGTCGCCGACTTCCCGGAGATCCCGCCGGCGACACGGTCGGTGCATAGCTCCCATCTCCATTCATGTATACATGCGGGCATGTCGTTTCTCGATACAGACACTTGATGCGTACGTACGTGCAGGGAGGTGCTCGACGTGTACATCGGCCAGATGGTGTTGCTCGCCGAGCAGCTGGCCGAGTGCATGAGCCTGAACCTGGGCCTCGACGGCGGCCGAATCAGGGACACCTTCGCGCCGCCGTTCGTTGGGACCAAGTTCGCCATGTACCCGGCCTGCCCGCGGCCGGACCTCGTCTGGGGCCTCCGCGCCCACACAGACGCCGGCGGCATCATCCTGCTCCTACAGGACGACGCCGTCGGCGGGCTCGAGTTCCTCAAGGGCAACCGGGAGTGGGTCCCCGTCGGCCCCACCAAGGGCAGCAGGATCTTCGTCAACATCGGGGACCAGGTCGAGGTGATGAGCGGCGGGGCCTACATGAGCGTCGTGCACCGGGTTGCCGCCGGCCGAGAGGGGCGGCGGCTCTCCGTGGCGACGTTCTACAACCCCGGACCTGACGCCGTGGTGGGGCCGGCGACGGCGAGGGAGGCAGTGAAGCTGTACCCCGGGCCGTACAGGTTCGGGGACTACCTTGAGTACTACCAGGGCACCAAGTTCGGCGACAAGGCGGTGAGGTTTCAGGCCGTCAAGAAGCTGTTCGGTTAAGCTAAGATCGAAAGCCGCCACTCGTTCATGGGCTTTCCATGCTTAATTATAATTGTGTGCAATGGGTTTTGTGTGTTTAGCGAGTTGCGTATTTTCTGATCAAATTAAATTAGCAATGTTGCTGCTGCTTGGTGCATCCCGTTTGTTCAATAATTGGGCATGTACGCACCAAGAGTCTGTACATGTTGTTCAATGTTCGTATTGTATACCTTAAAAAAGTGTGTGTATTCTATGATTTGGAGTACAATTTGTGTCTTCAGTATTAGTCGATATACTCTCTCAATCCAAAGGTATACTACGACCGTTCTTTTTTCTTGATATTTTAGATATTGACATGGCCGCCAACACATCTTCAACCATTACTTTTTCCGTTATATATCATTACAAATAATAATAATATCAAGCTTGCAAATAACGATATGGTGACGCTATGGCGTTATATAGTGCCAAAAAAAGGCTCGGCTCTAAAATTTTACATAAATATCATGCATAATGGCCGAATTTTAGTGATTTATCATGTTTATTGGCGATATATTGTATTGTTATAAATTCTTGCTGATTGTTTGCTTCGGTCACCAGGTTCACATCGTGGCCTCCTGCTTTTTGCGTGATGAAGTAGCACATAGTAACACCTTAGGTGATGCTCTCTGCTCTGGTGATGGGACTAGCTCCTTCCCTGGCTTCTACACGTGATGAACCAACTAGCAACTCCTCTGCTATGCTTGACTTCACGTAACAACGAAATCATCGAGGAAGCACATATAATTTCCCAAGGCACGTACGACTACTCCTTTGTTTCTTTATTTTATCTACTGCAAGTATACATTGCTTCCTGCTCTCCCCTGAGCACAACCTCTCTACTACTTGCATGGCTTTATAAAGCCCATACATACCCCGACTCCAAGTTCCAAACAAACATAAATCGGCAACAAAACTCGACTTGGAAAGAACTTCAAGTCGTATACACACATGCTAACAACGCAGCGTATAAGAACTCGTATACAACTCGTATATGTATACGGCAAACCGACAAACTCAGATACGACTCGTAAACGGACTAGACTTCTACGTATATTGCAAGCATGCGTACAAGTGTACAACTCAAATACGTCTAAAAATAACATTAAACTCTAACAATCGCCTTCTTAATCTTGATTTTCCTTCTTGATCACGTCAATCTTCTCTCTTGCTTCTGCTTCTTCCTTGCATGCCTTCCTGGGCTGGAGCACATGCTCTTGCTTCCTCCACGAGCACCTCATGTCACTGTCATATGACATTGCTTTCGACCACTGTCCTCCATGCTGTGCTTCCTCTCGCCACCTCGGGACCCATCTCCGACTTACTTCTACTGCTCGCGTAAGAGCTCCTCCTGAGCCCCTGCTCGCTACGATCACGCCTGCTATATGTGGTCTGTGCCGACCACCCGAACCATCGCTCTGCTTCTCTCCGCCTGCATGCGCTCGTTTGGACTTGCTTGCATGCCTGTGCGCACTTCCTTCGCCGCGTGCTACGATCACTGCATCCTTGCTGCAAGCTCTTCCGGGGTTGCTCCTCGTTACAACCATGCCTTCTGCCTCGTCTTGCTTCCTTGCCGACTCGGTCTCCTTCCTCGTTACGACTTCTTGTGCACCGGGCTTGCCTCCTGCTGCCTCTGCACCTCGTCCATTTGTGCCTCTCTCCACCCAAACCTATTTACAAGTTTTCAAAGGAATCTTGTACAACTGTTTTGGAGATCTCTTCGTCGTCATCAACAAATCTATGTTCTTGTCATACACTCGCAAGAACTCATCCTCCAGCACCACTTTGCACCCTCTTTCTGTCATCTACCTGAGACTTAGTATGTTGTTGCATAGACTTGTTATATAATAGATTACTGTCAACAACTTCTTATCCCCGTTCTTACATTGCAGCATCATCATCCCTTTACCCATTATCTCCACCGTGGAGCCGTCACTGAACTTGACCTTGCCCCAAACCTTCTCGTCGAGCTTGTGGAACATGGAGCGATCTCCCGTCATGTGGTTGATTGCTCCATTATCCAAGTACCATTGATCCATGTGATCATGGTTTCCTTCCTTCGTGCGTAGTTTTGGAACTACGTTCTTCTCATTCAGTTCCACCATGGCCGACTCCTTTTCAACATATGAGAAGAGAAGTACTAACTCTCCGTCATCTTCTTCTTCGCCTTTGGCAAGGTTCACTTTCCCGTCCTTCTTCTTGCTCTTGCAATCCAAAGTAAACTGCCTAAGCTCGTTACAATTGAAGCACATTTTGTTGCTGTGGCATCTTATCGCATAGTGCCCGTATTCACCACATTCAAAGCACTTAACATGTGACAAATCATAGGATCTCTCACCACCGCTTTGCCCAGCCTTGTCTCCACGGCCACTTCTGTTGCCTCGACCACTCTAGCCACCTCGACCGCGCCACCTCCCACGGTTGTATGATGAGCCACAACTATCTCTCAGATCTCCCCTTACTAGCAACGCCTGCTCGTTGTGGAATTCTTGCTCCTTGCGCGACTGAAACTCCTTCAGTAACCCCTTGTGCGCCTTGAGAGATCCGGTGATCTCCTCTATCTTCTTCTTGTCCAGATCGGGGGAGTACATAAGTATTGTGACAACAGGTATGTACTTCTTCGGAAGCACGCGCGGGTACTTCTTCATCGCCACCGATTCCTCCATCTTGTCACCAGGAGAGTTAATCTGATTGAACAACGAACTCAGCTTGCCGGTGAACTCGTCCACCGACTGGGTCTCTTCCATCTTCAGATTCTCGAACTCACTCCAAAAATTCTGGAGCCGCACCTCCTTGACACGATCAACTCCTTCGTGCATCATCTAAAGCGCCTCCCATGCTTCCCGTGCCGTCTCCTTACCGATGAGTTGATGCATCATCACGTCTGGCACTGCCTGGTAGGTGAGGGCCAAAGCCGCCTGATCTACCTTGTCATCCACCTCTTTGTCCTTCCCCTTCGGATCGACTGCGCCCTAGACTCCTTGGGCACACATATTCGCCTTTATCTTCATTGCCCACACCGGGTAGTTGTCGATTGTCACGAGAGGGTACTGGAGGGAGATTAACCCACCTTGAGCCTTCGCCTTATCACCCATGCTCTGATACCACTTGTTATAAATTCTTACTGATTGTTCACTTCGATCACCAGGTTCACGTCACGCCCTCATGCTTTTTGCGTGATTAAGTAGCACACAACAACATCTTAGGTGGTGCTTTCTTCTCTGGTGATGGGACTCCTTCCCTTGCTTCTACACGTGATGAACCAACTAGCAGCTCCTCTGCTATGCTTGACTTCACGTAACAACGAAATCATCGAGGAAGCACATATAATTTCCCAAGGCACGACTGCTCCTTTGTTTCTTTATTTTATCTACTGCAAGTATACATTGCTTCCTGCTCTCCCTTGAGCACAACCTCTCTACTGCTTGCATGGCTTTATAAAGCCCATACATACCCCGACTCTAAGTTCCAAACGAATATAAATACGGCAACAAAACTCGACTCGGAAAGAACTTCAACTCGTATATGCACACGGTAACAACGCAGCGTATATGGACTCGTATACGTATACAACAAACCGACGAACTCAGATATGACTCGTAAATGGACTAGACTTCTACGTATACGGCAAGCATGTGTACACGTGTACAACTCAAATACGTCTAAAAACAAGATTAAACTCTTACAATCACCTGCTTAATCTTGATTTTCCTTTTTGATCACGTCGATCTTCTCTCTTGCTTCTACTTCTTCCTTGCATGCCATCCTGGGCTGGAGCACATGCTCCTGCTTCCTCCACGAGCACCTCCTGTCACTATCGTGTGCTATTGCTTTCGACCACTGTCCTCCATGCTGTGCTTCCTCCCGCCACCTCAGGACCCATCTCCGACTTCCTTCTGCTGCCCGCGTAAGAGCTCCTCCCGAGCTTTGCTCACTACGACCATGCCTACTGTATGTGGTCTATGCTGACCACCTGAACCATCTCTCCGCTTCTCTCTGCCTGCATGCGCTCGTTCGGACTTAGTTGCGTACACATATACAACTCAAATACATCTAAAAACAAGATTAAACTCTAACACGTATTCAGATATATCGTGTGTTGCTGCACACGTATATCGCTGATACCCTTTTGCTTTCTTTATGTCAACTTTTCAAGGAGGTTTTGGCCAATCCCACTAAAGCCCAGTACAATTAGTTCTAAATATAAGCCACACAACTCCGCCTACAAACCTTAGCTATCATTGTCCTTGTCATAGCCTTGATGTACACGACTACTCATTGCTCCGTTTCACTATATTTGTCAACAGCCCACGAAACATACAAATTGAAATAATAATAAATCTAAGAAATATTTAATGAGAAGTGACCATACATATCTCTATTAAATAACGTAACCACTTAACCTCTTACAATAGAGTTTTTAGCCGTTTTAGCACATTTTGGGCTCATATTTCCAAGAATAGTAGTCGTCGCGCAATATTTGCAAAATGGCACCCCATCGCATGGCCATTGTGCAGCAGCCCTGGGGGAGATAAGTGGGCGGTGCCCCATAGTAGTTGTGTGGCAGTGCGAGGACCGCACAACCACTCTACAGCAGGCCTCTGCCACATGGCCACCCTGCAACAGCCGCTTAGTTATGGCAATTAGCGCTAATCTAATCCTAATAAGAGAGTTTGTTTAGGTGCACTGCTTGTAAAAATTTTTAGGTATAGCAAATGAGCTTTAAAAATTATGAAATTTTATGTGGAACCTCTTGATATAGTGTATATGATTGTATAATTTTTTTCATAATTTTATCCTTTCTGAATTTCACTCAAGAATTCATTTAGGTAGGCTATTTGTAGGAATTTTTTAATATAGCAAACGAGTTCAGAAAATTATGGATTTTTTAATGATCCTTACATAGTACACTTGATTACAATTTAAAGGCGACCATTGCACGGTGGCCATGCAGATTACAATATAAAGGACAAATTAAACGAGTTTCACATATCACTAATTATGATTACACTAGCATGAATTAACATGGCAAATTTGGAGTGTACAAAATTTTTGACGTCCACTATGTTAGAGTGCTCCATAGAAAATTTCATAATTTTTTTAGGTTGTTTGCTATATGCAAAAATCCCTGCAAAAAGCTCAATTCAACAATTTTTTTGAGTTACATTTATAAGTGATAAAATTACAGAAACATTACACAACGAAGTACAATAAGTTAGGCTTGAATATAAAATTTTGTAATTTTTGAAGTTTATTTGCTATATCTATAAGTTCATAAAAGCAGTGCACCTAAACGAAATCTATAATTAGGATTAGGTTAGCGCTAATTACCCTAGCTAAGTGGCTGCAGGGTGGCCGTGTGGTCCTCGCGTTGCCGCATAGCTGCCATGTGGCATCGCTCATGTGTCGCCCCCAGGTTGCCGTGCGGTGGCCATGTAGTGGATGTGTCATTTTTGAAAATACCGTGTGACGACTACATTCTTGAAAATACAGGTCCGAAAAAGCCAAAACAGCCAAAAACTCCTTGCAACACATTTAGATAGGGGTAGAGAGAGAAAAATTGGAATAACTACACTCTATATTCTCTAATGGATAAATATATTAAAACCGGATACTTTCGAGGCTATGGGCAAATATAGCGAAACAGAGGGAGTAATTGGTATTGAACTAATAATGCATTGAGTTTGCTTGGGAAAGTTGAAGGTATTACTATTGTAGATTTTATGTTATATTGATGAAATTAGTCATATATGATGGGGAAAATGTTTTTATAATCATCAATTTTTTAAAGTTTATCATTCGATATATCATGCTATATCATGAAACGCTAAGCGAACCCCTACCGCTATATGCTATTTGCAACCTTGAATGATATGAACGTATTTTTCATATATTGGCAGTCCAAGTTTTAAAAGATTGATTATACATGTTCTAAAAAGAGTATGTTGTTTTGGGCATAAACATTGTATTCAAGTGACCACCAGTCGTAATTGGGTATAAGACAGTTTTATTTGTTTGTTTTAGTTTATGTTTTTTTAAAAAAATAATAATGGTTTTCTTGGATTATCCGGCTATCTTACACTTGGGCCTTATTTGAATCGGTGGAATTGTGAAGTGAAAATGTAGGAATGCAAGGCATGCAACTGTTGCGGAGTGCCCCATCTAGACCCAATCGGTCCACCAAGGTAAAGTCTTACACGTGCATTGGCTTGCAAACTGGCTATGGCTAAGCTAAAGAAATGACAACCTTGTCCTCACTATTAGAGATTTTAAAGTAGGTATTTATGTAAACAGCTTCTATTATATCTATAAATATGATTCCTGAGGCGTCATAGAGAGGGAGAGAATATTTTGGTGTAAAAAAAGGCTTTAAGTAATACAATATCGCTCATACTCTCTACTCTACTTTCTATTAATAGAAACTCTAGGCTTCAGATTCCACCCTGTGATCTTTCCGTAGCCCATCATCTACTATTTCAAATAGTAACCACAACAATCGCTAAATCTGTGCTTGTAACTAGGTCTGAGCTAGCTAAATGGAAATCTCCTGCATATTTGTACTATGCATGCGTACTACGCCTGGATTAGTCTACTAGAGACCCGCTTGTACCCTCTTTCTTTGACAGCCGACATGCATGTAACCTCAGCCCAATCAGCACTAGAGAAAGGTATCGAGATCACTGTCGCGCGCGGGGAGAAGCGCCAGGCGGGAGTGAGGCAGCGTACGTGCGTCGGTGCGTGTCCCTGGGACCTGACCTGAGCCATCTCGGCCGTCGTCTGAGCGCGCGCGGGCGGGCTGTCCCTGGGCCGCCGACGGTGCGCAGGCCGTTGCGGGCTGTCCCTGGGCTGCAGAGACTAGTCCGCTTCCGGAAGAATCGCCCCGTCCTTAACTCGTACAGCTCCCAGCGTGGCTCGCGCTCTCTCTCTCTCTCTCTCTCTCTCTCTCTCTCTCTCTCTCACACACACACTTTTTTTTGAAGCAAAACAGTAGGAAAGAGAAGATAAAATTAAAGTAGCAAACAAGATGCGGCTCTCCTTTTTGTCGCTACGTACTAGGCTGGCGATAACTTTTGGGGTTTCTTGAATTGTTTCCTACGCACTAGCACGGTGTAATTTATCGGCCGAAAACCGACCAAATTTGGCCAAAACCGAACTTGCCGGTACCCATCGATAGAAATGTACATTGGACAAAAAAAAAAACGATCCAAATATAAAAGAAATTCGCAGCAGCAGCAATTTCATGTGGCGAATATTTTCGTTTCCAGTGTATTTTTGGTTCAAACTTTATTAATTTGATTTTAGTGATTAATGAAAACTCTAAATATGAGACAAACACTTTTGTTGATATGCTATTGTTTAGCCTTATTTGGATAGAAAGATGAAAATCTTCAGAGGTATGCATTCGATATCATATTCTTATATCTTATTGTATTCCTTAGATAAAAATAGAGCTTCACCAAAGTTTCAACTTGAATATGTGCATATATTTTTCATACGCATTCTTGTATGTTGTGGGGGCAGACCCCGGACGCGCGAGACGCCCGTAGTCGCCGCATGTGTGTTCTGCACTAGTCCCATGATTAGTAGCTAGCATACATATTCACAACATTGAGATCACATCCATACACATCATATATATTTAATTTATGACACAAGGGTAAATACAATAAGGTTTTACAGCACATGGCCGACCGGCCAAGAGAATAATAGAGTCAAGAGTAAATTGCAGCGAAAGACAAATAAATAAGAAGTATCTAGTGGTATGCCACTATAGCCATAGGCAACCGACTAGTGATTAGGCCGTAGAAAAACCCATTGTCGAACTCCTCAAAGCCGGGGGTAATGTACGCATCATTTTGTACGTATCCTTCTTCATTCTCTGATCAACAACAATTTATTGTATTCACATGTGATTGTACAGTGTGATTTAGATGTGCGGCAATAGCGTTCGGTCCTTAATTGACCCGGGCGAGAGTCTCCCCCTATATACGTGCGAGATTCCCTCTCATGCAAGATCCCCTCTCACATTTGACAGTGTACTATATAACTCGTTCGTGTCCAAAAGCTAGGTTTTTCATTTTATTTGATATTAAAGTAACAGAGGTTTCTCCTCTGGTCCAACATTTTGAAACCATCGTGCTCACATGTAAATTTGTTCGAAAGATCAAACTTAGCAGAATCTAGTGCTTGGTTAAGCATCTAGAGCATGTACTCAAGTTATATACCCAAAATTTTTGGCATTAGCTATGTCTAACCATGTTCTAAGGGTTACAACAGTAGGGATATCAAATATGCAAGAAAGGTTCAATGCATTCGAGTGGTCGTAACCACCATTACCCACAATATAGCAAGTTTACTAAAACATACATGCATGCATAATAGATTTTGCAAAACAATGTACAATAATCGAAATACTGGGATCAACATGATTAAAGGGGGTGCTTGCCTTGCTTAAATTACTGTGGTCTTGATCTTATTCAAGACCTTACCAGTTAATGATCTTGAAGCTGTGACATCCCATTTTTTGAATTTGTCTCTTTGCCTTGTGTTTGTTGTGGCTTGTTCAAATTTGTTGAAAAATTCAAATTTTAATTTTAATTATTCAGTCCAAAAATCCTTTTGGCCTTGCCCAATTTTCTTTTCTCTTTTCAGCCCAAGGAAAATTCATTTTTACCCCTTTTCTTCCTGAGTGGGCCAGCCTCCTCTCCCCCTTCCTTTTCCCCTCACCAGCCCGGCCTGATTTCTTTTCTCCTGGCCCGGCCTGCTCTTTTTTTCTTTTCCCTCCACGGCCCTTTTTCTTTTTCCCTCATGGGCTTCGGTCAGCCCAGCACCGCGCCCCCTCTCCCCGTCGTCTTCCTCGCGGCGCCCCGCTCTCGCGCGCTCTCTCTCGCCTGCTCTGCTCGCTCTCTGCTCCAACCAAAACCACGGTGCCGCCCATGGTTTCCCCGTACCTGCAAACACCGTACCTTCCCCATGGTAGCTCCGCTGCGCTTCCCAGCACCTCCGTCGGCCTAGGTTTCCCGTCCCCATGCTGTAGACTTCCTGCGCACCAGCCTCTCATTCGTCGCCGTGGCCAACCGCCGACGTCGCTCCTGGTTTTCCCGTCCTATCCATGTCCCTGCTCGCCAACTCCGGCATGGCCTTCCCCGCCGCATTCAATGGGCAGCAGTAAAGCCGCGTCCTTCCCCGCCTCCTCGACGCCGTCGCTCTACGTCAGCGCCGCCCCGTGTCTGCGTCGCCACGCCGCCGTACCTGAGCTGCTAGTACCGAGCAGCATTGCTCCATCCCGCACGCCACTCCTCCTCAGAAGGTCCATCCCAGCGCCCACTCCCCTCCGCCCTAGCCGGCGCTAGCCTTGTCACACCCCCGCTCCTTTTTGGGTACGCTACAGGAAGGGGAGCTCCACCGCCCATACCTCTCCCATTCTCCCCTTGCCCTTTTCACTGCTATAAACGCCAAGCAAGCGCCAGAGTTCACCTCACTTCCCCCCACGCAAATCACCGAACTAAAATTCGCCGCCGACGAGAGCTTCTCCGTCCGCCACCGTCGCCAGGCCACCTCGAGGAATCCTGCTTGGCAGTGCTCTTCTCCCTGACCTCCTCATGTCCCCGGGAATCTCCCAGAGAGCCTAATCGGCTTCTCCCCTCTTGCAGCTCGCCGGCGCTCGCCTCTTCCCCAACTCTGGCCACCTCCCGCTGCCGCCGACCCTGAAGATCTCTGGCCAATTCCTCGCAGCCGAAGCATCCTCGCCACCCCCGAAGCTGTTTGAGCCAGCATCTCGAAGTTTCACCGACTCGTCTTCCCCAGCGCCGATTGACCCCCACCGCCAATTCAGCCCCTCAACGTCGGCCTTCCTCAAGCCTCCCCGAGCCCTATCTTCTGCAAAGGTGAGCTTCGGGCAACCTGTAGATACTCCACCGCCGTTTAATCGGCTTCTTAAGGCGGGAATCGCCGCCGTGACCATTCTCGGGTTCCACCACCGCCTGGCTCGCCGCCGGCGACCCTTCAGTCTGCCTCAGGCCGATTCAGCCCGCCTTTGGGTGCGCATGGAGCGGAGCTTTCGATTTTGGGCCTTCCCTCGAGCGTCCAATGCGTCCCTCGCCACCGGCAGGCTTCGCCACTGCTCGCCCGGGAGAAGCTCTGCTCCCGCACCGATTAACGGCTAATTGCCACGATTAGCGGCTTTAATGAGCCATTGACCGGTGGACCCCAGGCCCTTCAAACCTCGGTGACACTGGCACGCGGGCCCCACCATGATTAAAAACCCTGTTTACAAATAATTAAATTTCTGAGTCGCTGACAGGTGGACCCTATTCACTGTGTGCACAGTATCTCGGTCCCACGTGTCGGCCTCTGCCTTTTTCAGAAAAAGAAAATGATTTTCTTAAATAAAAATAGGGCGGACCCGGCCTGTCAGCCACTGTGATTTTCTGAAGTAAAAATTTATTTCGAAAATAAATAAAAACCAGGCGGGACCCACCTGTCAGAGAGGGAACTCTCTCTTCTCTTTCATTTTTGGGGATTTCTCCTGAAAATGAGACTTCAAAGGGCTCGTTCTCTCTTCTCGTAACTCCGATTTGAGTGAAACTAGTTTCAAAAATTTTCTAAATTCAAGCTCTTTCTGTTGGTTTCAGTTTGGTTTAATTTTGAGCTCATTTGCTTATTATTTGATACTTATTTGTTCTCCATGTCTATTTTCTGCTTGTCGGCTTTCTCCGTCCGAGTAGAATTTGAAGTCACACCTGAGCCACAAGACGATCTACGTCAAGACCAGCAGACCCTCTGCCTTTGGACCCAGGCGACTTAACATTTTGATCATTTTGCTCCTATGTTTATTTTGATCATTTTGCTCCTATGTTTCTTGCAAATTATCTTGGTTTAAAGTTAGTCAAACTGCATGCGTTATTTCATGTACAAAGTATGTGAACTATAAGGTAGATACAACCCACTTGAAAATCTGAAAATTTATATATCTATACTATCCTTGGAATTTGATAGCCGATGTACCTTGTCGCCATAGGTATTACTCTCATTACTCTGAATAGGTATAGGTCCTAATTAAATGCCATGCACATCCTATCAAGTCTAGGGCATCAGTCGCCCTGATCATAGCTTTCAAAAACTTGAACTTTAGTTTTGGGATAGTCACGGGATGTATGTGGCTGTCTATTTTGTGACAATTTATTTTAGGCTTCTTAAAACCCTCCAACCTGCTATACTTGTCTGGGCGGGTGATAAGAGTGGTAGGTGCGGAAGTAGCACATATGGATTGTGGATTGAGCCGTCCGGACGCATTAAGGACTTAATCCTGTGACGACATCTCCATGTACCATAGTACGATCACAAGTTTGCAAATTGCAACTTGGCTAAGTAAATTTATCGAACCCCCGGAACTCATCTCACAGGTAGTGGAAAGCAGTGCTAGCATTATGGAGAGTGGAGTCCGAAGGCGCTAGTTTCCGTGGTTACATCCCGTGCAAAGTATGGGGCCCACCGCAAGTGGGAGCAGCCCATAAGGTGAGAAGACAAAAGGGGTTGGATATTTTGAAAAGTTATTGTGATGATCTACTCAACCATATGACTAAGGAATCGTGTGGAGCAAGGAGCGGATTGTCTCTTGTGGGTAAAGTGTACAATCTATGCAGAGAATAAACTATTCGAATAGCCGTGCCCATGGTCAAGGGCAGACATGGGAACTTCCTCGAGTTAGTTCTTTTTTTTCTAAAAATCTTGCGGGTGGAAAGAAAAAATGATCGGAGGGAAGTACTCCAACCTTTGAAGTTTTCCTGGAGGGAAGCACTCCAGTGTTAATACGATTTAGTCAGTCTAAAATCTAACATCGGTGGATGTAGCCAGCACCATTATATACACATTGCACCAATTAAATTCTTTAAAACATGTTTTGTTAAGATGCCAGGTCTTAGGATTTGTACTTATAATATTCACAACCATTACTTTGCGCAAATAAAAGAACCTAAGCCACCCTTGTTTAAGCCTTGCATATAATTACTTGCATCATGTGTATGTTGGCTCATGGAGCACAGTTGTGTGTGCTCACCCTCGCTCTCTGACCCTCTCCCCAGAGTTCGCCAACCAAGATCAGTACGAGTTCTACCAGGGCCAAGCTGGCGAGGGGAATGAAGATGGTGGCAGCTAGACTAGGATCTAGCATCTCCTTACAGTCTAGTCGACCATGCTAATTGGTGGGTGCCTTTAACGTCAACCAGGCTTCTGGATAATATTAATCGCACCTAGGTTATCCCGGTTGCTTGCCTGTGAGGAGATGAGCCCCTCCCTTTTGTTTCCGCTGTTAACATATTTGTGTACTGAACTTATTTGGCCTGAAGGCCCCTTTTGTAATACTTGTCCTTATATGGGGCATGTGCACTTTGGTATTGTAATAATATGGCCTGTACCGTGTATGAGATGATTCAGCAACGTATCTGTGAACACTATCTACTGATCCAGAGAATAGTGCAAAGTTATCACAGAGGGTTCTGGGTTGGTTCAAACCCAGGGTCCGACAGAAGCTATTAGTCTTCATCTCTGTCTTGATCTTGCTCGAGTTGGTTCTCCTTCAGGTCTTCGACATCTAATTACGTGATAAGCGATCAAAAGACCAAATAAATCCAAAGAACTGGAAAACATCCAAATAAATCCAAAGAGAACTTCATTAAGTTTGATTAGGATAAAGTTTAGTGATGTATGAGAAGGTTTAGAGGGTGAGGGATGTTTGACATAGTCTAACAGAGTTTGAGTGAAAGAGGGGATGGCGGGAAAACTTTGCTGGGAAGGAAAATTAGGACAGATCAAGGGTGAAGGAATATTTACAGGTATACTCTGTTTCTTAACTCAAAGAGTGCTAGGAATAGCCGATCATATAGTACATCGGATTGGTTTGAATTTTCTCTTCTTAGTCGGTATAGCATTCTTTACGACTATTAACGTTTTTGGGCCGCTATGGAGTTTTGCCGACTTGTAACGCTTTGGCTGCTACTCAATTCTATCTACGAATACCCAAGCCTACGACGCTGCATCTTACGACAACTATGTCTTACGATCTTATCTTATGACCATTATACTACCGACCACTATGGCTTACAACCACTAAGCTACTGACCACTATGGTTTATGACCACAATGGCTTTCAGCCACTATTGCTACCAATCTTACGAGTAGTACTAATGACTCCTTCGATACTTCGAATGTTCGGACCACTACGATACTCGAACGCTTGACTACCGACTACTGATCACGGCATTTCGACCACTCAGGTTTTGGACTACATGGATCCTACTGCAACTCCGATCATACCAAACATACAGAGCCAGTACTGTCAATCTTCATTCATGTGGGTCTTTTGAGCATCGACCAAGCATTGTTCCGTGTGACTATCGACTAGGATCTGCAGCTCACGACTACTGACTGGGTCAATCTTACTGCACTTACTACCGATCTACTGTTCGTACGACCAATCTACTGTACTTATGACCAATCTATTTGCACTTACGACCGATCTACTGCTTCTCACGACTTGTGTACTGTTCCTACAATCGGTCTACTGGAGTTGATGATTATGAGCTAGCTACGGTCGAAGATTTTAACATCGATAGCGGTTGAAGGTCTCGACACAGCAGCAGTCAAAGATTTCGGCACATCAGTGGTCGAAGGTTTCGACTGCGACTACAGTCAAAGATTTCGACTACATCTGCGGTCGAAGATCTCGACTACGTCTACGGTCGACGATCATGACTATGCCACCGGTTGAAGATTCTAACTATGCCAACGGTTGAAGATCATGACTATACAAGTGGTCGAAGATCTCAACACAGCCGTGGTCGAAGATTTTGACACAATAGTGGTTGAAGATTTTCAACGCCTGGCTATGGTTGAAGATTTTGACTCTGGCTACGGTCGAAGAGTTCAGCACAACAGTAGTTGAAGATCTCAACATGGCAGCATTCGAAGATCTTCATAATGCCAGTGATCGAAGATCTTGAGTCTGACCATGGTTGAAGATTTTGACACCAACCGCGGTCGAAGGTTTTGACACAGTAGTGGTTGAAGATTCGATAACGCTGCCAGCTTTCAACTTTGACTACTGCGGTTCTCTTTACTCACTCCGACTACTATGGTTTTCTTTTTGAGTTCAACTATTTTAGTTCTCTTTTCAACTTTGATTGCTTTTAGCCCTTTTATTCACTTCAACCACTACGGTACTCCTATCTATCGAGAGAGCCACGACACATCACCGACGAGGGGCTCCTCAACGGATGGGGCATGAACTAAAACGAAGTCAGGACCTCAGTTCACATTCCTAGCTGATGAATCGAGGCTCGACTTGGAGGGTAGGGTGGTCGACGACATGGTTTTGCAGTGGAGACAGGGGAAAGGCTCTAGGGGGGCTATGAGCTACTAGGGCTTGATTGGGTGCTAGGGGAGCTTCCAAGGGGGAGGAGAAACTCATTGAAGATGATGATAGCACTCGTGGAGGAGCGGAGGAGGTTGGCGTCGGAGACCTCATTAGCAGCGAAGGGGTCCACGGCGACAATGATGTCCGGCAACAAAGAAGCTACAAAGAAAGGGGTGCGCATGAGCTTGCATGCATGTATGCGGGGCTATGGGTGAAAGGAATCGAGGTACAACTCATCGGAGAGAGGAAGTCTTGTGACAATGTCTTGGTCAGAGATGGAGAAGAAGGCCTAGTTCGAGTGCTAACCTAAGAGGTCCACTACATGAAAGGTTGATCAAATGAGTAGGGTGCTTAAGGGAGAGGTAGAAACATTGTGATTGAGTTGGGAAGGAGAGAAGCTCACCAGATAAGCTAGAACACAGTATCAAAACGATGAACATAGCATCAAAAACTAGTGGCCTGTGCTCATGCAGGCTGGAGGTGGAAGAAAGATACTGCAAGTGGGCCACACTCGGCAGTGAGAGAGGGTGAGGAGAGCTGAGAGGTTTGAGCAAAAGTTAGATATATCAGATGAGCTTGAAAGATTATGAAAATCTTTGCGACTGCTCCTGATATAGAATTGATGATTGTGTAAATTTTCCAATGTTTTATCTTGAGTTTTCTTAAAAAAAATCTAAGAAGCTTTCTTGCTGAGTTTAATTATACTCATCATTCAATTTGATTTATATTTCGTGCACTTTTGATTTTTGAAAATCAATTTTTTTCAAAGAAACTCCAATAAAGAGCCAAGGAAACAAAATGCATTCAAAAGGTTTAAATTTTTTCTTATTTTTGCATGCCTTAGAATTTGGGATGTTACATATGCACACATTTAGGGGGGTTCATTCTATATCTTAAATTTCACTAGTATTGATCCCATTGGTTTATCCATATATGTTAGGGATCCTTACTTTGAGATGCTTTCATAGTTGAAATATACTTATGATGATTTAAATTCAACTATTTGCAATTGGGTTGTCATCAATCCAACAAAAAGGGTGAGATTGAACGATCTAGACCCTCCATTATATGTTAATGGTGTGTTTGGGTGATTAGTGGTAACTAGATATATTGGACTAATATTCTCCATGAGTTGGTGAAATAGGTTGTCCCGATTGATGATGAAGATTTGGATGGAATCACAAGTTGATTGTCATCAAGTCAAGGTTCATGATGAAGGATATCATCATGTGTTGATGATCATCAAGTCAAGATGCCGAAGTGGAAGATATCATCACGAGTTGATAAATAAGACAATAACCCAGGCTTAGAGCTAAGATAATCATCATCAAGTGAAAGCTCCAAGTAGATATACAAGATGAAGGTATAACTAGTATAAGCTAAGTATGTGTTTTTAGCCTTTTACTAGTCTCAATGTTTGATTGGGAAACTGGATTACTAGTATATGTTGTTATACTATTAAGAGGTATCATGTCTAGTAGTTTGAGTCATGATGCTATTGTTTGGCAATGTGTTTTGCAAATAGTTGAGGGTCATACATATAATTCCTGTAGCATGTGACTATAATTTGCAAATGTATTTTGCAACTGGTTGAAATCCATGCATCTACTCTTTGTGGTATGGGACTATAGTTTGCAGATGGTTGAAGTTCATGCATCTTTGCTTGGGAATTATCTCTTGACTTAAACTCTTTCATTTGAATAAAAACCGCATTTGAGAGGACATGTCTTGTGTTTAATGAGCACATGTCCAGGAGTAACCAAGGGCTCCGAGGACATGTTCTGTGTTTGGTGAGGACAAATGCAGGAGCAACCGAGAGCTCCAAGAACATGTCCGCCTCTTGTGCATTTCCAGCCAAATTGTCTTTGAACTGTATTTAATGCACTAGCCGTTATACTTATGGAGGATATGTCCAGCCAATGTCCCACATTTCCGGCCAATGAGGAGGACATGTCCGGGGCTATGTATTTTTTGTTGATTTCGATTTTAACGGCTAGTTTTGGTGTATGGGCTTTATATACCCCTTGTGGTCAGTTAATGGCAAGGTTGATGCT
Source organism: Dendrocalamus sinicus (assembly GCA_036346575.1). NCBI lineage: Eukaryota > Viridiplantae > Streptophyta > Magnoliopsida > Poales > Poaceae > Dendrocalamus > Dendrocalamus sinicus. The sequence continues at coordinate 27,892,307 of CM070643.1, read as the reverse complement.
TCCCATTTCACTTTTTTGAGCTAGTGCAAACTTCTGTACTCAATTGTGCATGTGTTGCATTTAAAAGTGGATTGAGTATCCACTTTTATGTGTGTTGCACTTGGTGAGAGTCAAGCAAATGGCTTAGCTTGTTACTCTTGGTGTTTACTGACACTTTGACGGCGTGAGGCGTCGTGATCCGATGATCTTCTCAAGAAGCTTGTGAGAAGGGCTAATATTGTTGTGAAGGTTAGAACTCATCTACTCGGATGAGGAAAATAGCTACCACTAGTGGATTCGAGGTATTTGGTTTAAATTGTAAAGCTGATCTAATTCATTTGGGTTTATCTTAACTTGTATTAGGAGAGATCGGTATGTCTTTGAACACCATGATAAAATGTCAAGTGTCATCATTGTGGTTTGCCTTGTTGTACTTTACTTTGTGCAATTAACATTCCTATAATTAAATTATTTGCTTGTCACTCTAAGATTGTAAACCTTGATAGATCTAGCTCGTTGGCTTATATAGTTGAGACTAAACATTTTAGACCTTAGTTGTGCAAAATTGTTTTGATTTACACTTTTGCATATAAATCTAGTTTTTGCTAAAAGAAATTTGAAAGCACCTATTCATCCATCTCTAGTTGGCCTCCTCAAATTTATAGTCTTGCTCTACATCGAGCAAAGTATAGGTATATTCCTCTTGAAATAAGTCCATTTTACAACCCGAACTTTGCAAAAAATGCACTTAACACCATCAAGTAGAAAATCGGCTATCAGACCCCAAACTTACAAATCTAAGTCAATTTACATCCTTAGGTAGTTTTGATGAAGTGGACCCCACTTAAGGTGGTTTTTACCATATTGACAGCCGTATTATCAGGATTTGCTGACGAGGATGCAACTCAAGGATGTTGACATTTACGGGTGGGTTTTTTTAGACTGTAGCTTATGATTTTTGAATTTTGGCTCACTACTAGATTCCGACCCTTTAGCCACGAAACGCATCGCAACGACACTAAATTAGTTGCAATAGGTATGTGCTATTGCAACGTTTTGCCAAAATCGTGGCGACATTTGCACAGTATTGCCTCTAAAATATTGCATTACGATAGTCATTGAATTCGTTGTAATAAGGTAGCTTTATCGCCACCATTTAGAAAATGGTTGCGAGTAGTATGATTTTATTGCCACGGTTGTCTTGCATTGTGATAATATTGATATTCGTTGCAATAGTTAGGAGGTATTGCCACCTTATAGAATTTCGTTGCGAGTGGGTGACAATATTGCCACAATTTTATTGCGTTGTCATAGTCATCAATTGCGTTGCAAAAGGATCCTATACAATGCGTATGAAATGAGTTTGTATTGCCACGAAATAAATTTGTTGCTATATATGATGATTGTTCATGGAAATAATCTATTATTGCAACGATTTGTTTTCGTGGGCCTAACTGCTCAACGCAACGGCTGAATTGGTGTGGAGGAATTATATTATCTATAGTTATTAATTTCTAGAGGAGATAAAAAAAATTGAAAAGTGACAACTAAAACACAGTTGAAGAGGTCTCACTTGACAAAACAGGAGGTGATAAAAAATTAGAATAGAAAAAAAATAAAAACAAAAACCATGGGGTTTGGAGGAATCGAACCAGCAACCTCCTAGCTCAGAGGCCAAGGCATTTATCACCGGACTATTATACCCCACTGTCAATTATAATTGTAAATTTATATTTATCTAAGCATGGTAAGCACCTGTGACGCGGATACGCTCATGTCTTGCACTTCTCAATTAAATATATTATTTAACTGGAAGGAATTATTGAGCCGCATTAAATATTATCAGGTGAACTCTAATTTAATTGGGTCTTTAATTATTATACTTGGAGATGCGGAGCTACTGCTATTTTATTTAATTACATACAGGCCCATACTCGATCTGTACAAACCGAAAGTGAAGATGTGTGTACAAGATAATGAGGACATTCTAATCGGATTGATTACACGACCACGAGCTAAAAAGATTAATCAACAGGTGAACTCGCTCTTAATTAAATTTGGTTTTAATTTACATGAGAATTGGCTACTACCTAATTCTAGTATTTTAATTGTTCTTAGGTTTGTACGGAAGACAATTAACAAAGAGAGCGGTGCAGAGAAAGGCAGCAGGCAGCATTAAAAGTTTTTTATTGGAAAGCAAAGAAAGAAATATAAAAAAAAGAAGAAAAAAATACACATGCATGAAGCCATGGAGGATTATCGAGTCGCCACTTTGCATGGTTCATACGGGAATAATGAAGACTCGTTTTCTAGTCAATCACTGTTGAAGCCAACACACATGCATGTCTACAGCGTGGTCACGAAGCCAAGTACTGTTCGAATGGTTATTTTCTACAGCGTGGTCACGAAGCCAAGTACCGTTCGGATAGTTATTTTTGTTATTTTATTTTTTTTGTTGTGAGTTGGTCTCGGATAGAATTTCCTTCGGCCGAACGGTTACGCTGAGCCGATGTTAAAAAGGCATGTTGCGTGTGATCTAGACCCTAAATCTAACTTGTGTTTTATCTTTACTTTTATTTTTTCTTCTTATTTTTCTATATCTCCTTCCTTCCTTTAATTTTCCTTTCCTCTTTCCCATCTCCCTTTCTTTCTCCTCGTTCGCTCCGCCCGCCAGACGCCCAGACCGCGTCGCCCTCCGCCTCCAACCCCTCCGCCCTCGCCCTCGCCCTCCCGGCCTCCCCCACTCCGCCCGGTGCCCGCTCCCACGGGACCCCCTCCCACGCCGCCTGATCCCCCACCTCCCCCGCCACCGCCTCGTCCCCTACCTCCCCTGGCCTCCCCGCCTCCGCCGCCTCCCCGTCTCCCTCCACCTCCCAGGCCCCTTCGCCGCCCACCACCCTTTCCGCCTCCGCCGCCGCCCCCTCCTCCGCCCTCACCCTCCCGGCCTCCCGGCTTCCGCTCCCACGGGACCCCTCCCACGCCGCCCGCCGCCTCATCCCCACCTCCCCGCCGCCGCTCGTCCCCTACCTCCCGGCCTCCCGCCTCCCCGTCTCCCTCGCCTCCCGGTCCCCTTCGCGCCACCGCCCCTCCGCCTCGTCGCCGCCTCCCCGCCGCCGCCTCCGCCCGCCCCCCCCGCCGCCCCGCGCGTCATCCCCACCTCCCGCCACCGCCTCGTCCCCTACCTCCCGGCCTCCCGTCTCCCTCCGCCTCCGCCGCTTCCCGCTTCCCTCCGCCTCCTCCGCCTCCCGCCCCTTCGCGCCGCCCCTCCGCCTTCCCCACCTCTCCCACCTCCACCGCAGTCCCCGTCTCCTCCGCCTCCCAACCCCTCCGCCTTCCCGTCGCCGTACCGTGCTTGGGCCGTGCCGGGCCGGTCGTGCTTCGGGCGGGCCCAAAAAAGCCCAGCCCGACGCCCAGCTCTATACACCCCCAGGCCGACGCCGCCACACCCCAGAAGCCCGATCTATTCCGATCCCATACGTGAGAGGGAACGAGGCGTCGGTTCGGAGAAGGCCTAGGTCGACAAGACGATGGCGATGACTCCATCGACGACGCCGATCACTGGTTCGGCCGCCGCCAACGCCACCGACGGGGATTTCGCCATCATGAGGGCCGACCGACGGGTTCCACCTCGAACTTCTGGCACTGAAGAAGACGGCACGGATGATGCTTCCCTCCCCAGGCAAGTACTAAGCAACTACTAACAACTGCAATTACTAAGCAACACAATTGTCTGAACCGATTGTCTAAGCAACTACTAACAACTGCAGGCAAGTACTCATAAATTTCATGAAAATGCATTATGTGGCAATGCGTCATTTTCCTCTAAGTAACTAGCTCTTAAGGGCCTTTAGTTTGTTACATGACTATATCTTAAAAGCAACAGAAGATTCTGAACATAGATAAGTGTAGTAACATGAATATATTATATTGAGACATGGGTTAGGAAATACATAAAGTACAGCATCTTCACCTAACAAGGTTGCCTTCAGCACTAATTACTGCTTATTAATCATCTAAATTTAATCATGGTTAAAAAAATTAATATTCTCGAAAGGTCTATCTGAACTATTCATATTGATTATCCCCAAATCATAGCACTCAACGACAAATTAACCATAAACAAACAGAAACAAGAAAGCTATATATGCATATGACAAATTAACCATAAATAAATAGAAGCAAGCAAGCTGCACACATGACTTTGACAGCTAACTCCACAAAAAGATCACTAATTTGAGCTCAATTCTTGATTTTTTTTTTCTTCCTTAGTCCAAAATAGGCCATCATATCAACCTCCTGAACAAGAATTAATAGAACCTCAAAAATACGTATAAAAAGTTGAACTCCACAAACTAGTGCAAGAGAGAGGAACCTCACAATCGTCCGATGTTCTGTGCCTCCCCGCATCGGTGACCTCAAATTTTGGGCAGGTATAGACTTTGGGTGGCAGGTGGGGTTTGGTGTAGCGAGCTTAGTTGTGGTGGCAGAGTTAGTTGCAGTGGAGGTCATGGGTGTCTCATGAGTCATGACGATGGCATTGGGTCTCCTGCGGGGTGGACTAGGGTGTGGTGAATTGGGGGATTTTGATATGCGGGCGTTTTTGGGAATGTGGGACTTAAGTCGCCGCATTTCGTATTTGGCCATGGGATAGTCATGTGGGCACCCAAATATTTTAGGGGTAAAGTTCATATATCATGCAACAATTTTTTGCAGATATAAGCTACACGACACATCTGTCGCTAACCGAACAATAATAGCCAAGCTAGATTATCCGGAACTAAAGTCACCTCGCTACATCCAAGCGCAAGTCGCGCAACTTTAACTAAACTAATATCACCAGTAGGATTTTTATCTACAAGTAATTTGTTTACTTGATGTACATGTCAGATGTTTCCAAAGATCCCCACATGAGTAATCGATATCATCGATGCGGTTAGTAGTGACCACACCTACTTTGTTAACTAACGAAATACTCTTACCAGTTGTGATGGGGGCGTCACACCAATCTTCTGCCTAATTAAGAAATTTTCATCTTTGCCCAAGAAACCGGTTAATTATCCACTTTAGCCTACATACTGTAATTAATCTATCCTATGATACGTAGGCATGTAGCTATATAGTTCATGCATCATTAGTTACCTTGCTAAAACTAACCACTGTCGCAATCAAATGAACAAAGTTATTAGTTGTTGTTTCGCAGAATATACACAATCGAAAATCAAAACTTAAAAACTTGCATGCCTTTTTTGTTGCATCTACTCACACGTCGCATGTTCTATCAGGATGAAACAATTTGATCAGAGCAAAAAGAGTCGTGGCGTCGTCAAGTCAAGAAATTCAACATGGCAAAGAAGCAAGGACAAATAGAATGGAAGTGATAATACTTTTGTTATTAGTTACAAACTTCGTAGTTTAAGTTTGGAGATTGATATGTAATTCCTGCATGAGTGGTGGCACTTTTAAATTATTATGTGTTGAATTAATATTTGTGCCTATGATACATCAGTGTTCCTAATTTGATTATTAATTTGCAACAACAAATTAATAATCAAATATCAAATGCTAAATACGTTGCCGCAAATCTTACTGTTGCGATAAACGTGAATGCGGCACTAGCATTTTGTTGGGATAGGCTGTTGCAACGCCGGCACTATGTTGCGATTCCACGATATGCCAGAAACAATGATCGTTGCTATAGAATATATTTGCCACCTAACATATTTCGTTGCGATACCTTTATTGCAATGAAACGACTACCGTGGCAATAAAACATATTGCAGCTGAACACCTTTCGTGGCAATAGGATTTATTACCACGAATCATGGGCGTGGCAATAGAGGCTATTGCCACGCGATAATTCCGTGGCAAATGATACTATTACCACGACTACGCTTCGTGGCAAAAGAAGGTATTGCCACGGAGTCATACGTGGCAATAGCCTATATTGCCAAGACATCGTTCGTTGCAACAAAAAACAAATGCCACACCACACTACGTGGCAATAAGGATAAATATTGCAACGAAACCAGAATCCGTTGTACAATCTTTTAAGCACGCAAGTATTAGTTGCAATAGATACATATTGCATCTATTTTGACCCTATTGCAACGATTTCACGTCGTTGGCCAAGACCTCAAAATTAGTAGTGGCTGATCGTGAGAAAGATTATGAAGAGGGAGACAGTCGCATGCGATTTTAGCTGATACAGCTGAAGTCAGTACAATGTCTACTACAATCAACTTGTAGCTCATATCTTAAAAAGACGCACCATTTGAAAGCTAGTTACTATAGCAAAATACAAAAGTCAAAGCCCTGTTGAACCCAACCCACATCGTCGATCCCTTTCTTACTCATCTCTATCTTCATTCTCTTTCTTCTTCTTTTTCTTAGTCCTCTCTATCTTCATTCTCTTTCTTCTTCTCATCGCCCTCTCTTCTCTTGTTTAGATCCCCGTTAGCAAAAATTGATGACATAACTACCAACATGCAAAAAAAAAAAAAAACTCTGAGTTGGATCCTGTTAGTAAAACCGTCTTAGGATATAAGTTGATCTAGTGTTATAAGTTTGGATGTTAAATAGCTAGCTTTGTAGTTGTGAGGTTAAATAAACTTTTTATAAAGTTTAAAAGCGTAAAATAGAGTTATTCCTTCTGGCTCACGTGATTATGTGATACTAGTTACTATAAGAACTATTTTTTTGAACTAGGTGGCATATCCTCCTGGGCTGCGCCCGCTAGGGATCTAACTCAGGTCGTCACATGGGTCGCACGCACCTCTTTCTGCTAACCGGCAAAGTATAGGGATTGGATGATGCATGTCCCTTGTTCTCACGTACACCGCCTCCGGGCTTCTCAACTCCTCCGAATGCCTCCTCACCTCGTGTTTCTCCGGCGAGGGGAACCAGTCCGGCCCGACCCCGGCCGGGTGGTCCGGCCGTAGCGCATGGTTCCGGCTCGCCTCCTGGCCGTAGGACGCGCCGACATCGCTCTATGACCTATTAACATGATCTAGGTCTAAACATAAGCATTAGGTTTTGATCCTAGGCTCAAACAAGAACACCTAATTAAATATTTAGAGCGGAAGTGTCAACATACCTGAACTCAAAGAGGCCATGGGGTTGTGATCGGTGCTCGGTAGGTGAGGAGGTGGCCGACGGTGTAGAGGTGGTTGGCCGGCATCGGTGAGCACTGGCGGAGCTACAGGGTGGTCCGTGTGGGCCGCGGACCACCCTGCGCTCGGATAATGAAGCCTTCATGTATTTGATCATAATGCAAAAACCTGTTGAATCACAGCTACATTTTACCTCCCGCTAAATCATTTAATTTGCTCTATATGTGTCAAGCTAATGACACGCAACTTGGGAATCTAGATGTACAGTAAAATCGTTGGCTAGCTTGGCATCTAGATGTACAATAAAATCGATGACTAGCTTGGCATGTTCATATTGAACGACAGTTGATTGTTTTTAGCTAAAATAAATAGTAAGGACTAAAAAAAGCTTTTAGTGGGAGAATACGAGTGGTGGGGAAAATAAAAAAGAGATGCGTGTGCGAAACAGAGCGAGAAGAGTGAGGTAGTGATATGTCTGTGTCCTATAACTTATTTTCAGGATGAGAGAAATAGAGAAATTATTTTAGAAAGTTAAATATTTATATTACCTTCTTTCTTCTGTGAACAGAAGTCGGTGTAAACGGTCTCGTAAATTTGCCGAGGTAGGTATTCGTTGTCTTAGCTTGCGTTTGCTCCAAATGCGGCTTTTAGGAAGTTACCCATGCAAGCAAACTCTTCTGATCTACTCCTTTATAAAATGTATTTTTTAAATAGCTTTGTTCATAAATATAGAATGTATTTAATGTTCTAATATAAAATTAATGTGATGTTCTTTTTATATCCTGACAAGAAGAAAAAGTAGTGACGTACTGTTCTTCAACTGCTATGAGTATGTAATATTTCAATTCTATGTTAAGAAAGCTATATTCGTCTATTTTATGAAGTTCGTATGTCCTTTTTCCCTTAATTGCATTTCGTAATTCATATACTTGTGTATCGACATGTTAAATTTATAGCGGTTAAATAAATTTTAGACAATGGACCACTATAACTATAAATCCTGGCTACGCCACTGTCGGTGAGGCTAATGCCATGGTCGGGGATGAAGGAGTTCCGGTTTTCATCCACCTGAGCACCCGTAATAGATTGAGTCTGTGCGGGTTCTTTGAGGCTTGAACAATGTGCGTGTCACAAGCCCTGTCGAAACCCCTAGATTTTATATGGCGCTAGGTGACCGATACCGAAACCAATATGAATTGGTTGCCGTCTCTGATCAAGGCGCGAGGTGGAGGTGTGCCTCCCTGAAATCTCGGAATGGTTAGCCGAGATCAACCTAACACGACCTCGCCGTCTCCGGCTCCAGCCTTGATGTGGCCGCCTCCCGGCCGCGCGCACGGGCGTGCGAGTCCACGGACCACGGTCGTCACGCTGCTCAGCGGCGTCCGCTCGCACGACGACAGCGGCGTGCTCTTGTACGAGTTGTCGCCGTTCCAGTTCGCCGTGGCTTGACAGCCACCGCATCGCCTTCTCGAGATGCTCCTCGATTGGGGCATTCTTGCTCTCGCGGTCGCCGCGGCCGCTGCCGTGGCCGTCGCTCCTTCTGCTGCTCGCGAGCAGCTTCTTGATGTTTCTCAAGAACTTGAGCTTGCTTGGCCGTGCCCGTTTCGTCGGCGCCGTGGCGGCCGCCATCGTCGCCGACATACCAGGGCTCCGCTCCGAGTCGTCCTTGCGTGCGCGCGTCCGCTCGTCGTCGTAGCCGTTGCCGTCGCCGTCGCCGTAGAGCGACTCGTGCAGCGGGGAGAAGCCGTACGTCGGGGCCGAGGTTGCTGTACTGGAGCATGAGCTGCTTGGCCTTCTCGCTGGAGCGGTAGCTCATGCTCTTGCTCAGGTCCATGGCCGACATGCCGCCGGCGTCGCGGTTTTGTTCGCCGCAGGAGGGGTGGTGCTCACGGTTGCGAAGCTCGTGGCGGAGGCAGGCGTTGACCCACTTGAGGTATACGAGCTCCTCCACGTGCGCGCAGTGGTCGCTGTGCAGCTGCTCGATCTGCCTCGTTAGCGTCTCGTTCGTCTCCCTCAGGTAGTTAGCCTCCTCAACGATGTCATCCTACGTGCTTCAAGAAGATTAACACGGTGCTGCTGCAACTGCAAGAAAGAAAACTTAACGGATCCTAAAATAATTAAAAGAGGTAGTTTGCATCGAGTGGCTATCATGGTTGCTTTAGACCCAGTTTCAAACAGTGATGACTTTTGATTTTTAGAAGTTAAAAGCTATATAGAATGTATTAACTTCTTAACACAAATATTTCCTTTTAGGTTTTGTTAAATATCATCCGGATATTTTCTTTCTAACTATTATCTAGATTTAGAACCGTTGGTTAGAGATACAATGACCATAAATTCTCCCATTCCCTCTTGAATTCTATCTCCTTCCTCTTGAAAAAAATCTCCTCCCTTTAAAAATAAGGAGTCCCTTGATTTCTAATCCAAAGATCATAAATTTAGATGATAGTTAGGAAGAAAATATTCAGGTGATGCCTAGACACTCCTTTTCCTTTTCTGTATTATCCATGAAAATATAATAGTATTTTTTATTTTTTAATTAAATGTGTTAGAAAAAACTAACAGACTACTACGATATCATTTAAGTCAAAAAGCAAAAGCAACTATGGAACACGACCATAACACCTGCAGCTTTCTTTCAGTGGCATGCCTTCGGTGAGACGAATTGCCGGTTCTCTGAAACTCTCTTGACGGTTAAGAGATAGTTCTGGTGAAATTGTGTACTTGGAAATTTCAGACTTCGCAGGCAAGGAATGTTCTGTTTGATGCGAAGGGTGACATCTTCTGCTCTCTATTTTTTTTTCAGAGGTTGCAAAAGTGACATCTGGTCTACAAAATTTACCAACAAACGTGATTCCCCTGCTTTTGCTTGACATGCTTAACGAAATTTCAGTAACTATATACTTCACAAAAGAATGGCAAGATCTATTTCCGTTAGATGATTTTTGAAAGGTATTGAACGATGCATTAGTTGGGAACATAGCATTGACAATGAAATTTGGGAGAAAGAAAACTAATTTGTTAAGCAATGCAAATTTAGATGAAAAAAATGCCATAGCATAAACTATTTACTTACTATTTGGTTAATTGCACCATGCAAAAGTCTGAGCAAACAACAACCAATAATTCGATTACAGAAGGATCTAAATATGACCTTAGCATTAGAATAACTAATCAGAGATGGAGAAGGCTAATTTGATAAAGCAACCTTAAGTCAAATTAAAGTTGCGACAGTGACATGACAAAAAAAAAACTTGGCACAGATTTTAGCTCCCACTTTATTCCAAACCAAAGGAGATGACAAAGGCTACATCACCAACAAAATTGCAAACCACCATAAACCAAGCAATCTTAAGATCATTCCTAAGGCAAGAATTATAAATTTCAATCGTCCAAACACCTCGAGAAATAAACTTTTTTATTTATTTGTTCTTAAAAATATATTTTTGTTTACTTTTGTTATTTTTTATTGTTAGCTTAAGGTCTAAACATAATCATTATTCATAACCCTAGAACCAAACATGAACACCTAGGGTTTAGGAGTTAGGGGGACTTACGGTCGCCGATGAACGCCATGAGAGCGAAGACCTCGTGCCTGCGTGATGCAGGCGTGGGGACGAGTCGGTGCAGATCGTCCAGAGGGTCGCCGGTGAAGTCCTGTAGCAGCGGCAGCGACGACCTTCCCGTTGCTTAACAGCGCGCGTTAGATCGGTTTGATTAGGGTTTTGTTCAGGGTGTTGAACTCTCACGGGAACGTCGGTCCAACGGGAGAGGCCGGTGCCCTAACCTTATATATGGCGCTGTTGCAACGGGGGACCGTAACCAATATGGTTAGCCCCCCCGATCAGGGCGCTAAAAATCAGGAGGACGTGGATTTCCCCACGTCCTTCCTTTTCTGGCCGTTTGGCCTGAGATCAATACCAACATTCTCCCCCTTGATCGTAAGGCTAAACATCATAAGCCCTCTCTCAATAAAAGTTCACACCAAAGTAATGCTTCACAACAGTCAATTAAGTACCGCTGGACATCAGTACTTATAGTGCTCCCTTCTATATCAATCGGATAACATAATACTTCATGGGAGTTGGTTACTTTATATGGTCCTCTTATTCCAGGATCACAGGCTCTCCAATAAACCCATGCCGGCAACATGATCACGAAAAGTATTGGGTGGTAAGCCTTTTGTGAGCGGATCCGCAAGCATAAATTTAGTTCCAATATGCTCAACCTTAATTGTTTGATCCTGGACTCTATCTTTCACAACATGATACTTTATGTCAATGTGCTTGGCAGCTGCACTCGACTTGTTGTTACTCGAATAGAAAACTGCGGGTTGATTGTCGCAGTACAAAACGAGTGGTCTAGAAATGCTGTCTACCACTCTCAATCCCGGGATAAAGTTCTTAAGCCATACAGCCTGCCCGGTAGCCTCATAACATGCCACAAATTCAGCCTGCATTGTCGGCGATGCGATAAGTGTTTGCTTTACACTTTTCCATGATATTGCTGCTCTGCGAGGGTGAAAATGTAACTGATGTGGACTTCTTAGTGTCTTTACACCCGCAAAATCAGCATCGAATAGCCGACAACCTCAAGGTTATCGCATTTTCTCGTATGTGAGCATGTGACCTTTAGTGCCTTGCATATAGCGCAGGACTTTCTTAATGACTTTCGGTGGTCGGTCTGGATTTGGTGATATCGCCAAGCATCCGGTAACAAAAGCTAAATCGTATGCGTACATACTTGAGCATACATAATACTTCCGGCAATGAAGCGTAAGGTATAGCCTTCATCGATCAGATTCATAGTCATTCTTTGGGCATTGAAATTTCCCAAACTTATCGCCCTTAACAATAGGAGCAGGCGAGGCAGAGCATTTATGCATATTGTATCTCTTTAGTACTCTGTCAATGTATACCTTTTGTGATAAACCTAATGTTCCTTTGGACCTATCTCGGTGAATTTCAATACCAAGAACATGAGATGCTTCACCGAGATCTTTCATGTCAAAATTGGACGAGAGAAATCTTTTAGTTTCCCGCAGCATGTCCACACTGCTGCTGGCCAATAATATATCGTCCACATAAAGAATTAAGAAGGTGTAATTATTCCCCCTGAACTTAACATATGTACAATTATCAACATCATTCTCCTTAAATCCAAAATTCCTTATGACTTCATCAAACTTAAGGTACCAATGCCTAGAAGCTTGTTTCAGGCCATATATGGATTTCCTTAGCTTGCATCCCAAATGTTCCTCGCCTTCCACAACAAAACCTTCCGGTTGTGTCATGTAAACGTCCTCATACAAATCTCCATTCAGGAATGTAGTCTTAACATCCATTTGGTGCAACTCTAAATCGAAATGTGCTGTGAGCGCCATTATGATTCTAAATGAATCTTTAGTTGAGACAGGAGAAAAGGTTTCATTATAGTCAATGCCTTCTCTTTGTGTAAACCCTTTTGCTACAAGTCTCGCCTTAAACCTTTCGATGTTCCCTTTGGAGTCACGTTTTGTTTTGTAGACCCATTTGCAGCCTACTGTTTTGGCTCCATTAGGAATTTCCACTAAGTCCCATACGCCATTAGCGCCCATAGACTCAATCTCATCTTTCATGGCATCTAGCCACTTAGATGAATCCTTATTCTTCATTGCTTCCTTATAAGAGTTAGGATCATCTGCCTTCCCAAGATCATCCTCATTCAAGTAAACCTCATAATCACTTGGGATAGCAGATCTCCTCACTCGTTGTGATCTCCTGACAGGTTCATTAGTAGGCTCATCAGGTTGTTCATTAATTGTCACAGAGGGTGTGAAGGCTCAAAGATTAGGTATTGCACTTGTATTTTGAGCCCTCAATGGAAGAAGTAGCCACGAATTAATCGGAGATGCAACAGAGTTGCAACTACAGGATCAACTATGGGCACAACCACTTGGGGCACGGAAAATCAGTCTATCGGATTAGCGGTGAAGCAACATAAATCCGCTTCTCCTCAAGATCAATTTTCCTGGGCTCCAAGTCCCCACTGATGCCATCATTTTTCAAGAACACAGCGTGTCTTGTTTCTACAAATTTTGTGGTACGATCTGGACAATAGAATCGGTACCCTTTAGACCTGTCAAGGTAGCCAATAAAATGGCAACTCACAGTCTTGGGGTCTAATTTCCCAATTTGTGGGTTAAAAACTTTAGCTTCAGCCGCACATCCCCACACATGGAGGTAGTTCAAACTAGGTTTTCTCCCAGTCCATAATTCATAAGGTGTTTTAGGCACTGATTTACTGGGAACCCGATTGAGTATGTGTGCATCGGTCTTTAATGCTTCCATCCATAACTTTACAGGCAAAGTGGAGTAACTCAACATACTTCGAACCATGTCCATAAGTGTGCGGTTTCTTCTTTCCGCTACTCCATTTTGCTGGGGATCGCCAGGCATTGAGTACTGGGCGACTATACCATTTTCTTGTAGAAACCTGGCAAAGGGACCAGGAATCTGCCCATAAGTTGCGTGTCGCCCATAATACTCTCCCCCACGATCCGAGCGCACTACTTTAATCTTTAGATTGTGCTGATTTTCAACTTCAGCCTTAAATATCTTAAATTTATCAAGTGCTTCCGATCTTTCTTTAATAGGATAGATATAGCCATAACGTGAGTAATCATCAGTGAACGTAATGAAAGAATCATAACCATCCACTGATGTCACAGGGAAAGGACCACATATGTCAGTATGAATTAATTCCAAAATCCCTGTGCTTCGAGTAGCACCTTTCTTTATTTGCTTTACATACTTGCCTTTGATACAATCGAGGCAATGATCATCCGAATCATTAAAGTCTAAAGGGTGGAGAATTTCTTCTTTAATGAGACGTTCAATTCTCCCCCTCGAAATGTGGCCCAAACGACAGTGCCACAATTTCGACGAAGTCTCATCAATTCGTTTGCCGATTCCTGCCCGGGAGACTTTGGGCAGAAGCAGTACGACATGCTGTCTATCTGCTAAATCGTGCGACCACGCGATCACTGGATGGAGTCACTCCATATGAACAGTGGTCGGGAAGAAAACCCAATGTCGAGCATCTAAGGGTCTTCGGATGCTTAGCCCATGTGAAGCCATCCACTTATCTCAAGAAGCTAGGCGGCCGGAGCGGACGGATGATTTATCTTGGCTCGGAACCGGGCACCAAGGCGTGCGGTGCTATGATCCGGTCGAAAAGAAGATTCATGTGAGCGAGACGTGGTCTTGAAGAGAACAAACATTGGGAGTGGGAAGAACACGAGGACATTGAGAAAGACATGTCGAAGTGGGTAACCTTCAAGTCGAAGCGATCGATGCGACAATACGAGAAGAAGCTACGACCACATCTCAAAGCCAAAATTCGGCCGGTCTTGATGATCGGAAGTCTCACCTAATGAAGAAGAGTCGATGAAGAAGATTCGTGATAGAATACCGAAGATGAGAAGCATAAGTGAGATTTATGCACAAACTGAACCAGTGCAGTCTGAAGAGTTACTATACACAACAGCTGAAGAACCCGAAAGCTATGAAGAAGCGACGGGAGAGGAACATTGGAGAACTGCTATGCAGGAAGAGCTGAAATCCATTGAAGACAACAACACTTGGGAACTCACCGATTTACCAAAGGGTCATCGAGCGATCGGTTTAAAGTGGATCTTCAAGGTAAAAAAGGATTCCAAGGGAGAAGTCGTAAAACACAAAGCACGACTTGTGGCGAAAGGGTATGTTCAAAAACAAGGCATCGACTACGAAGAAGTCTTTGCCCGAGAGCTCGTATGGAGACTATCGACTACTTCTTGCGTTGGCGACAAGCGGTGGATGGGAAATTCATCACATGGACGTGAAAACGGCGTTCTTGAGCGGAGACATTAAGGAGGAAGTTTATGTCTCTCAACCGCCGGTTTTCAATCCAAGGAGCAAGCCGAGAAAGTCTTGAAGCTGAACAAAGCTCTCTACGGACTTAAGCAAGCACCACGAGCATGGAATTTGAAGCTTGACAAAAGTCTAACGGCACTCGGGTTGGAAGAAGCAACTCGAACATGCGGTATACTCAAGGGAGATATGAAGAACGGATCGATCGTGGGCGTTTACGTGGACGACTTGGTCATTCTTGGATCGAGTTCGAAGGAGATTATGAGGTTTAAAGAAGAGATGAAGAGGTGTTCAAAATGACCGATTTGGGACTTCGTGCTACTACCTCGGCATTGAAGTAAATCAAACCGACAACGGCATAACACTTTGTCGATCGGGATATGCTCGAAAGATTCGGAGAAGTCGGTATGGAAGAGTGCAATCCATGTCAAACCCCAATGGAGAATCATCGAAGTTGAGCAAGACAGGCCCAGATCACCGGTTG
The DNA here is from genome assembly GCA_036346575.1 of Dendrocalamus sinicus. Lineage (NCBI taxonomy): Eukaryota > Viridiplantae > Streptophyta > Magnoliopsida > Poales > Poaceae > Dendrocalamus > Dendrocalamus sinicus. The sequence goes on along the minus strand of CM070643.1, from coordinate 27,876,843 downwards.
ATGCCACGACTTATAGGAGCATTGTCGGAAGTCTACGGTATCGGTGCACACCGACCGGACATCTCGTTTGCGGTCGGATCGTAAGTCGTTTCATGGAGAAACCGACTCAGAGCATATGAATGCCGTGAAGCACATCCCGAGATACATCAAAGGTACTTTGAATCTCGGGATTGATCTGAGAAAGGAGGTGGAAAGTCGTTGCGGTGGCGACTCTGATGATAGCGACATGGCGGGAGATGTCGGCGATCGAAAGAGCACGACAGCATAATGTTTGTGCTCGGGAGAGTCCGATCAGTGGCAAACCCGAAGCAAAGGTGGTTGCATTATCTTCGTGTGAAGCCGAGTACATCGCAGCGAGCGCAGCATCGTGTCGAGGAGTTTGGCTCGCTCGACTATTAAGCGAGTTGTCAAACGGCGTTCAAAAGGTGGACTTCGGGGTTGATAACAAATCTGCAATATCACCGGGCAAGAATCCGGTTCTACATGATAGAAGCAAACACATAGACACAAGATATCACTATATCAGAGATTGTGTCGAAGAGGGGAAGATCGATATCAACTATATCAGAACCGAAGAACAGAAAGCAGACATATTGACAAAGTCGCTGGGGCGGATAAAGTTTTCAGAGATGAAGAAGAAGATTGGCATGATCGAAGTTGAAAAACAAGATTAGGGAGAGAATGTTGTAAATAATCTTGTTTTAGAGTCATGTGCAAAATTTGGGTGTAATCGAAGTCGAATTGCAGCCGCAATTCAAAGTCGTAGGTGGAAACCTAGTCAAAGTCGTATTAGAATCAGAGTCGGAGTAGATATTGAGAACCCGTGTTGAAGTAGGACAGCCGGGTATAAAAAGAGGCTTAGAGCCATGTAATCTAAGGAACCAAGCAATTGAGAAAAGACCAAAAAGAGGGAGAAACACAGAGCATTGTTTTGTCGTGTGTTTGCATAAGACGTGGTCGAAAGGACTCACGATCACCGCAAGCGTGATCAGGAGGAGTTACGACTACGGCGTAAGGAGTCGAAGGTGGTCGTAACGAGCTACGACTACACCGAGAAGGCGAGCGTGGTGGAAGCAACTCCACCACGTTGAAGGAAGTGAACGTGGTCGCATGCGGTGTTCGACCACGGTGAGCGATGATCACCGGCATCACTGCGTGATCGTAGAAGGCCGATCACGGTATCTTGGCGGTGAAGGAAGGCAGCGGCGGCGAGATCGCGAGCGGTTGTAAATTGCTACTGATAAATTTACGACCACGTTGAAAAAGCGATCGGAGGAGATTGAAGCGTTCGAATTGGTCGTAAGTACTCGAACCGATCGTATTTGATTCTCACGGTCGTAAGCGACTCTAACCGGTCGTAAAGGTCACGGGAGGTCGTAAGACCTTACGACATTTGGTATCGAGCCGTGGTTAAACATGGCCGACACGGCGGCGAGCGTGTCGCTGCGATGCCGATCCTCGATTCGGACAACTATCCGGTGCAGGCGATGAAGATGAAGGTCAACATGATCGCGCAAGGCGTGCGGGTGCGGTCGAACCAAAGGAGAAGGACAAGGTCCTCGATGATCGTCTCGACAAAATGGCGATGGCAGCGATCTATCAAGCGTGCCCGACTCAATGATGCGACGGACTAGTCGGCAAGAGAGCAATGAAGGAAGTCGGACTACTCTGCGAACCATGCATGAAGGAGTAGATCGAGTGAAGGAAGTTCGACTTCAAACCTTAAGAAGTGAGTTTGAAGCCATGAAGATGGGGAAGAGTCGGACCGTGGAAGAATTCTGCAGTCGATTCAATGAAGTCGTAAATGAGATCAAATCTCTCGCGACGATCTAAAAGATGAAGTGGCGGTGAAGAAGTACTTACGAGTCTTGCAGAGAAGTTTCTCCAGTTGTGACTACACTTATGTACTCACGGACCTCTCGAAGATGAAGATTGAAGAGGTGACCGGAGCGCTCAAAGCACACGAGCAGCTTCAAGAGTTATCAAGCCGACAATGAAGGACAAGGGCCTTACAACCAACAAGCATTGTTTGTAAAGGAAGACACGAAGAACCGAGGAGAATCATCATCAAGGGGCGGTCGTGGGCGTGGTCGCGTGGCGCGCGCGTCTCATGGGCGAGGACAAGGGCGAGGCTATGGCGAGTGGCCGTGGAAGAGGTGGTCGAGGAGGTCGTGGTGGCGTGGAGATAGCAATCACCGCATGACAAGTCGATATCGATGCTACACGTGCGAGAAATTCGGACATTACGTTGCGAATGTCGGAGCCACATCGATGCCACAACCGCAAGAAGTATGGTCACTATGCTGCAAATTGCGGAGTAAGAAGAGAGTAGAAGAAGCAAACCTGGCTCAAGCGGATGAGCACAAAGAGCCGACATTCTTGTTGTCGCTCAGACCGCATGACGAACCGACAATGGTTCTATTAAACGAGGAGAAAGTGTTTCCGAGTGCATTGGAGAAAGGAGAGCGGACTCAAGAGCGGATGGCGACTAGTATCTCGACAACGGAGCCGGCAACCACATGGCGAGTGCGTACTCGATGTTTTATGAATTAAATAAGAATGTGCTTGGAAAGTACAGTTCGGAGACGGCTCGACCATTCAGATAAAAGGGAGAGGCACGATCCTGATGCAGTGCAAGGATGGAAGCCAGAGGAGATTGTCGAATGTATACTACATTCCAAGTCTACGAAGCAACATTATAAGCCTTGGACAATTGACTGAAGAAGGTTGTCGGATTGAACTCAAAGACACCTACCTGAAGATGTACGACCACACCGAACGACTACTAATGAAAGTACAGAGAACGGTAAATCGTCTGTACAAAATTCAAATTGAAGCATGCAGGCGAAGTGTATGAAGACTACAACCGATGATGCGGCTCGGCTATGGCACGCAAGATTCGGACATCTGAATTTCGAGTCTCAACACGATGGCGGAAAAGAGATGGTGGTCGGATTACCGACAATCGACCACCGAGCAAGTCTGCGAAGGTCGTCGGTGGCGAAACAAACTCGTAGCGGTTTTCCACAGCGAGACGAGTTTGAGCTTCGCAACCACTCGAACCGGTTCACGTGGATGCATGCGGACCAATCACACCTCGTACAGATGCCGGGAATCAATACTTCATGTTGATCGTGGATGACTATTCAAGAGCCATGTGGGTGTACATGCAGAAGAGCAAAGATGAGGCAAAGACGAACTTTCAGAAGTTCGTAACTCTTGTCGAAAACGAAGTCGACAAAAAGGTGAAGTCGGTCAGGTCAGATCGAGGAGGAGAATTCCTCGCGAAAGAGTTCGACTCGATTTGTGAAGAGAAGGGTATTACAAGACTCTTCACGGCTCCGTATTCACCTCAACAAAACGGAGTCGTAGAAAGAAGAAACCGGACCGTGGTCGAAATGGCACGAAGTCGTTGAAGAGCCGATTCTGCCGGAGACTTTGGGCGGCGCGACGACATCTTTGTCTATCGCTAAATCGTGCGACCACGCGATCACCGGATGGAGTCACTCCATATGAGCGAGTGGTCGGAAGAAAACCCAATGTCGAGCATCTAAGGGTCTTGGATGCTTAGCCCATGTGAAGCCATCCACTTATCTCAAGAAGCTAGACGGCCGGAGCGAGCGGATGATTTATCTTGGCTCGGAACCGTGCACCAAGGCGCACAGTGCTATGATCCGGTCGAAAGAAGATTCATGTGAGCGAGACGTGGTCTTCAAGAGAACAAACATTGGGAGTGGGAAGAACACGAGGACATTGAGAAAGACATGTCGAAGTGGGTAACCTTCAAGTCGGCGATCGATCCGACAATACAGAAGAAGCTACGACCACATCTCAAAGCCAAAATTCGACCGGTGCTGATGATCAGGAAGTCTCACCTAATGAAGAAGAGTCTGATGAAGAAGATTCCAGTGATAGAATACCGAAGATGAGAAGCATAAGTGAGATTTATGCACAAACTGAACCAGTGCAGTCTGAAGAGTTACTATACACAACAGCTGAAGAACCCGAAAGCTATGAAGAAGCGACGGGAGAGGAACATTGGAGAACTGCTATGCAGGAAGAGCTGAAATCCATTGAAGACAACAACACTTGGGAACTCACCGATTTACCAAAGGGTCATCGAGCGATCGGTTTAAAGTGGATCTTCAAGGTAAAAAAGGATTCCAAGGGAGAAGTCGTAAAACACAAAGCACGACTTGTGGCGAAAGGGTATGTTCAAAAACAAGGCATCGACTACGAAGAAGTCTTTGCCCCAGTAGCTCGTATGGAGACTATCGACTACTTCTTGCGTTGGCGACAAGCGGTGGATGGAAATTCATCACATGGACGTGAAAGCGGCGTTCTTGAGCGGAGACATTAAGGAGGAAGTTTATGTCTCTCAACCGCCGGGTTTTCAATCCAAGGAGCAAGCCGAGAAAGTCTTGAAGCTGAACAAAGCTCTCTACGGACTTAAGCAAGCACCACGAGCATGGAATTTGAAGCTTGACAAAAGTCTAACGGCACTCGGGTTCGAAGAAGCAACTCGAACATGCGGTATACTCAAGGGAGATATGAAGAACGGATGATCGTGGGCGTTTACGTGGGCGACTTGGTCATTCATGGATCGAGTTGAAGGAGATTATGAGGTTTAAAGAAGAGATGAAGAGGTGTTCAAAATGACCGATTTGGGACTTCGTGCTACTACCTCGGCATTGAAGTAAATCAAACCGACAACGGCATAACACTTTGTCATCGGGATATGCTCGAAAGATTCGGAGAAGTCGGTATGGAAGAGTGCAATCCATGTCAAACCCCAATGGAGAATCATCCGAAGTTGAGCAAGACAGGCCCGGGATCACGATTGATGCCACGACTTATAGGAGCATTGTCGGAAGTCTACGGTATCGGTGCACACCGACCGGACATCTCGTTTGCGGTCGGATCGTAAGTCGTTTCATGGAGAAACCGACTCGGGAGCATATGAATGCCGTGAAGCACATCACGAGATACATCAAAGGTACTTTGAATCTCGGGATTGATCTGAGAAAGGAGGTGGAAAGTCGTTGCGGTGACGGACTCTGATGATAGCGACATGGCGGGAGATGTCGACGATCGAAAGAGCACGACAGCATAATGTTTGTGCTCGGGAGAGTCCGATCAGTGGCAAACCGAAGCAAAAGGTGGTTGCATTATCTTCGTGTGAAGCCGAGTACATCGCAGCGAGCGCAGCATCGTGTCGAGGAGTTTGGCTCGCTCGACTATTAAGCGAGTTGTCAAACGGCGGTTCAAAAGGTGGCGCTCGGGGTTGATAACAAATCTGCAATATCACCGAGCAAGAATCCGGTTCTACATGATAGAAGCAAACACATAGACACAAGATATCACTATATCGGAGATTGTGTCGAAGAGGGAAGATCGATATCAACTATATCGAACCAAGAAACGAAGCGGACATATTGACAAAGTCATTGGGCGGATAAAGTTTTCAGAGATGAAGAAGAAGATTGGCATGATCGAAGTTGAAAAACAAGATTAGGAGAGAATGTTGTAAATAATCTTGTTTTAGAGTCATGTGCAAAATTTGGGTGTATCGAAGTCGAATTGCAGCCGCAATTCAAAGTCGAGGTGGAAACCTAGTCAAAGTCGTATTAGAATCGAGTCGGAGTAGATATTGAGAACCCGTGTTGAAGTAGGACAGCCGGGTATAAAAAGAGGCTTAGAGCCATGTAATCTAAGGAACCAAGCAATTGAGAAAAGACCAAAAGAGGAGAAACACGAGCATTGTTTTGTCGTGTGTTTGCATAAGACGTGGTCGAAGGACTCACGATCACCGCAAGCGTGATCGGGAGGAGTTACGACTACGGCGTGAAGTCGAAGGTGGTCGTAACGAGCTACGACTACACCGAGAAGGCGAGCGTGGTCGGAAGCAACTCCGACCACGTTGAAGGAAGTGAACGTGGTCGCATGGTGTTCGACCACGGTGAGCGATGATCACCAAGCATCACTGCGTGATCGTAGAAGGCTTCGATCACGGTATCTTGGCGGTGAAGGAAGGCAGCGGCGGCGAGATCGCGAGCGGTTGTAAATTGCTACTGAGAAATTTACGACCACGTTGAAAAGCGATCGGAGGAGATTGAAGCGTTCGGAATTGGTCGTAAGTACTCGAACCGATCGTATTTGATTCTCACCGGTCGTGAAACGACTCTAACCGGTCGTAAAGGTCACGGGAGGTCGTAAGACCTTACGACATTTGGTATCGAGCCGTGGTTAAACATGGTCGACACGGCGGCGAGCGTGTCGCTGCGATGCCGATCCTCGATTCGGACAACTATCCGATGCAGGCGATGAAGATGAAGGTCAACATGATCGCGCAAGGCGTGCGGGGTGCGGTCGAACCAAAGGAGAAGGACAAGGTCCTCGATGATCGTCTCGACAAAATGGCGATGGCAGCGATCTATCAAGCGTGTTCGACTCAATGATGCGACAGCTAGTCGGCAAGGAGACAGCGAAGGAAGTCTGGACTACTCTGCGAACCATGCATGAAGGAGTAGATCGAGTGAAGGAAGTTCGACTTCAAACCTTAAGAAGTGAGTTTGAAGCCATGAAGATGGGGAAGAGTCAGACCGTGGAAGAATTCTCTGGTCGATTCAATGAAGTCGTAAATGAGATCAAATCTCTCGGCGACGATCTAAAAGATGAAGTGGCAGTGAAGAAGTACTTACGAGCATCGCAGAGAAGTTTCTCCCGATTGTGACTACACTTATGTACTCACGGGACCTCTCGAAGATGAAGATTGAAGAGGTGACCGAGCGCTCAAAGCACACGAGCGGCTTCGAAGAGTTATCAAGCCGACAATGAAGGACAAGGGCCTTACAACCAACAAGCATTGTTTGTAAAGGAAGACACGAAGAACCGAGGAGAATCATCATCAAGGCGGCGTGGGCGTGGACGTGGTCGCGCGCGCGCGTCTCATGGGCGAGGACAAGGGCGAGGCTATGGCGAGTGGCCGTGGAAGAGGTGGTCGAGGAGGTCGTGGTGGCGTGGAGATAGCAATCACCGCAGACAAGTCTGATATCGGTGCTACGTGCGAGAAATTCGGACATTACGCGCGAATGTCGGAGCCACATCGATGCCACAACCGCAAGAAGTATGGTCACTATGCTGCAAATTGCCGGAGTAAGAAGAGAGTAGAAGAAGCAAAACGGCTCAAACGGATGAGCACAAAGAGCCGACATTGCTGTTGTCGCGCGCTGCTGCATGACGAACCGACAATGGTTCTATTAAACGAGGAGAAAGTGTTTCCAGTGCGTTGGAGAAAGGAGAGCGGACTCAAGAGCGGATGGCGGACTAGTATCTCGACAACGGAGCCGGCAACCACATGGCGAGTGCGTACTCGATGTTTTATGAATTAAATAAGAATGTGCTTGGAAGAGTACAGTTCGGAGGCGGCTCGACCATTCGGATAAAAGGGAGAGGCACGATCACGATGCGATGCAAGGATGGAAGCGAGAGGAGATTGTCGAATGTATACTACATTCCAAGTCTGAAGCAACATTATAAGCCTTGGACAATTGTGAAGAAGGTTGTCGGATTGAACTCAAAGACACCTACACGAAGATGTACGACCACACCGACGACTACTAATGAAAGTACAGAGAACGGTAAATCGTCTGCACAAAATTCAAATTGAAGCATGCAGGCGAAGTGTATGAAGACTACAACCGATGATGCGGCACGGCTATGGCACGCAAGATTCGGACATCTGAATTTCGAGTCTCAACACGATGGCGGGAAAAGAGATGGTGGTCGGATTACGACAATCGACCACCGAGCAAGTCTGCGAAGGTCATGCGGTGGCGAAACAAACTCGTAGCGGTTTTCCACAGCAGACGAGTTTGAGCTTCGCAACCACTCGAACGGTTCACGTGGATGCATGCGGACCAATCACACCTCGCATGAGATCGGGAATCAATACTTCATGTTGATCGTGGATGACTATTCAAGAGCCATGTGGGTGTACATGCGAAGAGCAAAGATGAGGCAAAGACGAACTTTGAAGTTCGTAACTCTTGTCAGCGAAGTCGACAAAAAGGTGAAGTCGGTCAGTCGGATCGAGGAGGAGAATTCCTCGCGAAAGAGTTCGACTCGATTTGTGAAGAGAAGGGTATTACAAGACTCTTCACGGCTCCGTATTCACCTCAACAAAACGAGTCGTAGAAAGAAGAAACCGGACCGTGGTCGAAATGGCACGAAGTCCGTTGAAGAGCCGATTCTGCCCGGAGACTTTGGGCGAAGCGATGCGACATCTTGTCTATCTCGCTAAATCGTGCGACCACGCGATCACCGGATGGAGTCACTCCATATGAGCAAAGTGGTCGGAAGAAAACCCAATGTCGAGCATCTAAGGGTCTTGGATGCTTAGCCCATGTGAAGCCATCCACTTATCTCAAGAAGCTAGACGACCGGAGCGCAGCGGATGATTTATCTTGGCTCGGAACCGGGCACCAAGGCGTCACAGTGCTATGATCCGGTCGAAAAGAAGATTCATGTGAGCGAGACGTGGTCTTGAAGAGAACAAACATTGGGAGTGGGAAGAACACGAGGACATTGAGAAAGACATGTCGAAGTGGGTAACCTTCAAGTCGAAGCGCGATCGATCGACAATACGAAGAAGCTACGACCACATCTCAAAGCCAAAATTCGGCCGGTCTTGATGATCGGAAGTCTCACCTAATGAAGAAGAGTCGATGAAGAAGATTCCAGTGATAGAATACGAAGATGAGAAGCATAAGTGAGATTTATGCACAAACCGAACGATGCGATCGAAGAGTTACTATACACAATGGTGAAGAACCCGAAAGCTATGAAGAAGCGACGGAGAGGAACATTGGAGAAGCGCTATGCGGGAAGAGCTGAAATCCATTGAAGACAACAACACTTGGGAACTCACCGATTTACCAAAGGGTCATCGAGCGATCGGTTTAAAGTGGATCTTCAAGGTAAAAAGGATTCCAAGGAGAAGTCGTAAAACACAAAGCACGACTTGTGGCGAAAGGGTATGTTCAAAAACAAGGCATCGACTACGAAGAAGTCTTTGCCCGATGAGCTCGTATGGAGACTATCGACTACTTCTTGCGTTGGCGACAAGCGGTGGATGGGAAATTCATCACATGGACGTGAAAACGGCGTTCTTGAGCGGAGACATTAAGGAGGAAGTTTATGTCTCTCAACCGGGTTTTCAATCCAAGGAGCAAGCCGAGAAAGTCTTGAAGCTGAACAAAGCTCTCTACGGACTTAAGCAAGCACCACGAGCATGGAATTTGAAGCTTGACAAAAGTCTAACGGCACTCGGGTTCGAAGAAGCAACTCGAACATGCGGTATACTCAAGGGAGATATGAAGAACAGGTGATCGTGGCGTTTACGTGGACGACTTGGTCATTCTTGGATCGAGTTCGAAGGAGATTATGAGGTTTAAAGAAGAGATGAAGAGGTGTTCAAAATGACCGATTTGGGACTTCGTGCTACTACCTCGGCATTGAAGTAAATCAAACCGACAACGGCATAACACTTTGTCGATCGGGATATGCTCGAAAGATTCGGAGAAGTCGGTATGGAAGAGTGCAATCCATGTCAAACCCCAATGGAGAATCATCCGAAGTTGAGCAAGACAGCCCAGATCACCGATTGATGCCACGACTTATAGGAGCATTGTCGGAAGTCTACGGTATCGGTGCACACCCGACCGGACATCTCGTTTGCGGTCGGATCGTAAGTCGTTTCATGGAGAAACCGACTCGGGAGCATATGAATGCCGTGAAGCACATCCGAGATACATCAAAGGTACTTTGAATCTCGGGATTGATGCAGAAAGGAGGTGGAAAGTCGTTGCGGTGACGGGCTCTGATGATAGCGACATGGCGGGAGATGTCGACGATCGAAAGAGCACGCACAGCATAATGTTTGTGCTCGGGAGAGTCCGATCAGTGGCAAACCCGAAGCAAAGGTGGTTGCATTATCTTCGTGTGAAGCCGAGTACATCGCAGCGAGCGCAGCATCGTGTCGAGGAGTTTGGCTCGCTCGACTATTAAGCGAGTTGTCAAACGGCGGTTCAAAAGGTGGCGCTTCGGGGTTGATAACAAATCTGCAATATCACCGAGCAAGAATCCGGTTCTACATGATAGAAGCAAACACATAGACACAAGATATCACTATATCGAGATTGTGTCGAAGAGGGAAGATCGATATCAACTATATCGAACCAAGAACGTAAAGCGGACATATTGACAAAGTCATTTGGGCGGATAAAGTTTTCAGAGATGAAGAAGAAGATTGGCATGATCGAAGTTGAAAAACAAGATTAGGGAGAGAATGTTGTAAATAATCTTGTTTTAGAGTCATGTGCAAAATTTGGGTGTATCGAAGTCGAATTGCAGCCGCAATTCAAAGTCGAGGTGGAAACCTAGTCAAAGTCGTATTAGAATCGAGTCGGAGTAGATATTGAGAACCCGTGTTGAAGTAGGACAGCGGGTATAAAAGAGGCTTAGAGCCATGTAATCTAAGGAACCAAGCAATTGAGAAAAGACCAAAAGAGGGAGAAACACGAGCATTGTTTTGTCGTGTGTTTGCATAAGGCGTGGTCGAAAGGACTCACGATCACCGCAAGCGTGATCGGGAGGAGTTACGACTACGGCGTAGGAGTCGAAGGTGGTCGTAACGAGCTACGACTACACCGAGAAGGCGAGCGTGGTGGAAGCAACTCGACCACGTTGAAGAAGTGAACGTGGGTCGCGGTGTTCGACCACGGTGAACGATGATCACCGGCATCACCTGCGTGATCGTAGAAGGCTTCGATCACGGTATCTTGAGCGGTGAAGGAAGGCGTGGCGGCGAGATCGCGAGCGGTTGTAAATTGCTACAGTAAATTTACGACCACGTTGAAAAAACGATCGGAGGAGATTGAAGCGTTCGGAATTGGTCGTAAGTACTCTGAACCGATCGTATTTGATTCTCACCGGTCGTAAACGACTCTAACCGGTCGTAAAAGGTCCTGGGAGGTCGTAAGACCTTACGACAGTAAAATGAAATTGTATGTGATAGGGTGCTGAAAACCCTATCTGCACTCTATAGAATCATCAATTCTAAGAAATACTAGATTTACTTGATACGATGTTTAATTGTTCTTGCTACCGTAGCATAGTGGTAGTGCGTTCGCTTCGTAAGCGAAAGGTCGCGAATTCGATCCTCGCCGGTAGCTTCGTTTAATATAATTTTTTTTTCCAAATTTTCTTAATTTTTTTCTAAAGGGTAATGCCACGGCTCTAGATCTTCTCCCTCAAAAGTTAAAGGGTAAGTTATAGGATGACGATCAGACCCGCAATGCTATATGGAGTAGAATGTTGGATGACTAAAAGACAACATATACAGAAAATGAGTATAGCGGAGATGAGGATACTGCGATGGATCTGTGGTCATACAAGACGGTATCGCATCCGCAATGATGATATATATGATAGGGTGGAGGTAGCACCAATTGAAGAGAAGCTTGTCCAACATCGCTTGAGATGATTCGAACATCTCCAACGACGGCCTCCTGAGGCATCCGTACGTAGTGGAATTTTAAGACGTACTGAAAATGTAAGAAGAGGCAGAGATCGACCAAAATTGATGTGGGAGGAAGCCGTTAAAAGAAACTTGAGGGATTGGAATGTATCTAAAGAATTAGCTTTGGATAAGAGTGCATGGAAGTTAGCGATCCATGTACCGGAACCATAAGAAAGTTAAAGGCAGTGTTTTAGGTTCTTGGTTCAGATAGCAGATTGTACAGCTTAGGGTTTTAGCATTGTAGGTTTTATTTCAAGCCTCATATCTCTTTGATTTTGAGAAGGTTTCATTCCTAATTTACCCTAACTTATTTGGGACAAAAGACTTTGTTGTTGATGTTGATGATGTTTTATTGTTCTTACTACTATAATAGTATTGTTACTATTATAACCAAGCTCTAAGGGCCCTCTATTTATATGCTGCCTTTGTTAACAACGCAAAAATTCCTATGATAAACATCATATACTAATTTCTAGAAATAGTATTTTATCTGCATGTTGAGCTCAATTGTTGTTTCTTTTAAGTATAATTGGTTTAACCTTTAACGTGCACAGAAGATCCACAAGGCTGTTGCAGCCTGTTTACTAGTATTTTCATGTCAGCCGAGACAACATGTGTTAATAAGTGTGGCGGCTGTGGCCTTGCAAGAATGTTTACTGGTATTTGCATGTGAGCCCAGACAGCATGTCTTAATAAGAGTCACCTACATAGTTTTTTTTTTTTTTGTATTTGTGTTATCAGGATTCAGTGTGCAAGTAGATGTGCAGAACTTTCATTATATGTTACATTGGTGAAGACAAATGCTACCCATTTTTCTGTTTTCCTTGCCTTTATGTATCATTGTATTGTGTCTCAACTCTCATCCTAGGTATGAGTTTTCATGCAGGACAAGAAGCTGCCTGAAAATTCTATACATGACCTGGCTTATGATCTTGTCATAGCTCTTTAGCAAAGTTTCTTGGTAATCTTGTTTCATTATTTTTGCTGTTTTATGATTGAATTTGATTTATCAAAAACATGTTGGGTATTAGGTTCTTACATTTCCAAGGAATTATATATGGTGATATGAAACCATCAAACGTTTTGCTCGATGAATTTGGATGCATGAAGGTACTTACTGGATCACTAAAAAATCAATACAGTAATTACAAAGCAGGAGACAATAGCTTGGAATTAACAGTATTCTTTTTCCTTATTGTTCTAGCTGTGTGACTTTGGATTAGCAAGGCGTTTAAAAGACATCGAGATGACCCGTCCTAGACATGTGAGCTTCTATTTACTTTTCTTGCAGCATTTCATATCCTCATGGTTTCATCTGCATTTGATAATTTTCCTGGCTTTAATTCCTGCTGGCTTGCAAGTGCCACAACCTATGAGGGGAAAACAATGCTATATAGCTCCTAAGTTATTTCGAGAGGGAGGAGTCCACTCATATGCTTCTGATTTCTAGGCACTTGGTTGTGTGTTATACGAATACTATGCTGGAAGGTCCCTTTCAGAGTTCACGTTGTTATTTTTGTTGTTCAACAATGAGTTGTTTTAGTCTTAGTCTCCTGTTTGTCAATGAATTCATTGATCTGCTTGAGTAGCCTTGTATTCATGTATTACGGAGTGCATAGTCTATTCTTGTTGTAAATGTTAGCCAGATTATTGCATCTTGTTCTTGTATTCATGTATTGCAGCATGTATAATCCCTCAATGTTTAACTTGTAACATCGTTATTGACAGGAGCATAAAGAATGTGGCAAGTTTGAGAAGGTTGATGTATATATAAAATTTGCAAAAAAAAATCATAGTTTGTGTATATGTAGTCTTACAAAATTTGGACAAAAAAATTCATAAATTGTGTACAAATACAAAGGAGTAAGATACAAATATAGGTGAAGTGTTACAACTAGGGATATCATGGTCTATTTGCCTCCAATCCCCTTTGTTATGTTTCTGGAGCCAACCTACTAGCGAAACGATTTATAAGAGCAAATCTAGATTCTCAGAGAAGTGGATAATTAGAGAATCCAGAGCAGAAGCTGAAAAACAAAAATCTAGAGTTCTACTAAACATGCCCTAAAGGAGTGCGGGAGCAATTATGATTGTTTTTAAAAATTCAGATGTAAATAATTCTATGCGCAATGGATTGTAAATTGTAAGGGTTTTTTTAATAATCTCAATTAGCCCCAAAAACACATTGGAATAGTAGGATGTGTGATGCAAGTGTGAAATGTCAATTACAATATACATGCACATAGCTTCTAGCTTTGCAATGTGCTAATTAATTTGGCCAAACGAATCATATTAATCGGTGATCATGCCTAAATAGCTGAGTGCATGGTCATCCTGGTGTGTGCGCGCGCGTGTGTATATATATATATATATATATATATATATATATATATATATATATATATATATATATATATATATATATATATATATATATATATATATATATATATATATATATATATATATATCACCATTTCAAATTTATTCCCAAACTCTAGCCATCCGTTCCAGATCTGTAAAAGAGGAGTCCCTTTTTTTTGAGACCATGTAAAAGATTTTGTCAAAGGTTCAATTCTAAACTCTTTCCATGACAAAGCCAAAGGTTCAATTCTAAACTCTTTCCATGACAAAGCCAGCACGCATGCCAGACAGAGCTCTAACTCTAGAAAATCTGTAGATTTCTTAGAGCTGGTCATCTGTAGCTCTAGGAAATTCTGGATCTAGAGTTGCAGGCATGTTAAGTGCATTTACATGACTCATTTCATTTATATTATATATTAAATAAAAATATTTAAATCACTTTAATTTAGTCAACAAACTACAGATCCAATATAGATCTCGGAGCTAAGGGCCTGTTTGGCAGAGCTCCACTACTGAAAAAATGAATCTGGAGCAACAGCTCCACCGTGAATCTGAGATCCCACCATGGAGCTAGACAAAACTATTTGGCTTGCATAGCAGCTTCAGATCCACGAAACTGAGTTTTTGGTGGGAATGACCTGTTTTGCCCATGGGTTTTATGGTGGTATGGGATGGGGTGTGTAACCAGTGGCAAAAGGTGGGTAATTATCACCCAACTCCACGAGTAGGTACGAAACAAGGTTTCGTGGAGCACCCCTTGAGGTGCTCCATGGATTTCATGAATCTGGAGCTAGATTCAGTATTTTGGTGGATCTAGATTTCGTGGAGCTGGAGCGTTTGGGTAAAAATTTATGGAGTGGAGCTGTTTTTGATGGGTCTGAAGTTGGTGGAGCTCTGCCAAATAAACCCTAAAGCTGTGCCAAAGGGGAGCAAATCCCTGGCTAACTGCTGCGTGCCTACGTACTTTTCTCGATTAATCTCGTCACTGACACGCGGGACCGGTACGGCGGCGAGTGAGACGCCCTTGGCTCCTCCCGGAAAGCGAACCGTATCCATGCTGCGTGGGGCCCTGACCAATGGGCGCGCGCCACGTGCCATATCCCGGATACCCTCTCCAAACTGCTCCCTCCACAGCGGCAGGAGCAGCCGAGCAGCACCCCCTCCTCCTCTGCTAGTCTCCCGCCTCCTCCCACCCCACCCCCGGTTCTCCCTGCGCAGCGGAGCACACCGTGCGGGAAGGGGGAAAAGGTCCCGCTGGCGCAATGGAGTTCTCCGGCACGACCATTTCGGCGCCGTTCGGCTGCCGGGCGTGGCGCGGCGGCGGGCAGCGGCCGCAGGGGGCGGCCGGCAGGGGCGGCGCCGACGGCAGGAGGTGTCTGATGGGGTCCGGCGCGGGGGTCGGCGTGCACTGGACGAGCCGGAAGGTGAGGTGCGTGGCCACGGAGAAGCACAAGGAGAAGGCGGCGGCCGTGCTTGGGGTGGAGTTCGCCGACGAGGAGGACTACATCAAGGGCGGCGGCGGCGAGCTGCTCTACGTGCAAATGCAGGCCACCAAGGCCATGGACAACCAGTCCAAGATCGCCTCCAAGGTAATACCTCCCGCTCGCCGAATCCCTGTATCCCCGCGCCGTTAATCCTTCCCTACACTACTAATCCAGTAGTATCTCGTTGTTCTTGATTTGTTTTTCTTCTTTCTTTGGTTATTAATTGTTAATTTCCATGCATGTTCTGGTGATCTTGAATATCGTAAGAGATTTCGTCCCTAGCTAGCGTTATACTAACATGTAATCAATCGAGATTTAGTGCAGTGTGCAGATAAAATCCACAACATCACGCTGCCATAAAAATGTTTCTAAAGATCCTAAAACGCGTTTGCAAGGAAATTGAAAATATCCCAACAATCTCACTATTGCAGCGTCCCATCCCATGAGTAAATGCACATCCTCTCAAAAAAAAATGTGTAAATGCACATCATACTACCACGCCATCACGTTGTCGCCTATTTTTGACAAATCAAAGCAGGAACAGTCTCAGGTTGCCCATGCTGTCATAACAGTTCCTTGGGGGAAATGAATATCCAGAGAGATACCAGAGATATCTTTGGACTGTTCTCCTCTCCGGGGGTGACATGAGAGAAGAAGATAAGTCACACGCACTGTTACATGTACTAGGGTGATAAAGTGTTTAACTAGGACATGACAATACCATATTGTACTCATTAATTGCGCCTTAGGAAAAGCGGGGTACATGTTTGCACGTCGCACAGTGATGAATTCGTTCGATTGCACGCTCACGGCATCTCTAGTCCAATGTCACGCCTTTGACTTGCTTTAATCCAAATAATCACGTGGGGTACTAGACACAGGAACTTCCCCAAAAATCATGCCATTTTTCTGTGACCTGACCCTGAGGTTCCGGACCGGGACGCACCTGGATTTTGTGTTACTAGCCTCCTTGAGTGCAATCAACTTTAACTGAAATTGTTGGACCCCGGATTTATAATCTGGAATTCTATGTAATTCTGTCATATTATTCACTGGATTAGTAGATAGTGCACACAAATATACTGCTGAATTACACTCATACATCGTATGAACCATATCAGGCATTAATATTACATATCAGACTTCAAATAACCCATATCGGGTAGATTTGCATAACGGGCCTGTTAGGCCAAATAATACATTACAAGCAAACCAAAGTGGAAGCGGAAGCAGAAAGCAAAAGGTGAGGTCACATCTTGCCATAGGCAGGCGACTGGGGGTAAAGCGTGTATGACAAATACTATTCAAAGTTTGGATAATAGATGTGCACACAATCACTATCAAAGTCTTCCCAAGTAAGAGTAAGAACGAGAGACTGCAAGAAAGGACTAGACTCCACCATCTTGTTCTCTGTCTGGTCCTAATGTAGCATAGTAGGCGTAAGAGTCTTGATCCGTAGGCTCTGAGTTATTTTAGTGAGCAAGAGTGAGTACAAACAACTGTGCTCCGCGAACCAACACATAAAATACAATAATATAGATGTATGGCTTAACAAAGAAAGACTTAACTTTATTTATTTGCGAAATACCATAATTCAATTATCGTAAATAGAAATTCTAAGACTTAACATTTTTAACCAAACCATGTTTCTAAAAATTGTCAAAGTGTGCAATAATAATAATTGAGATGCAGGTTCTATCTACCTGTTACATGATTCTGTCCATCATATGCTATTTTTGACACCAGGGTTTCATCCACCCATTATAATCATTGGGTTCCAAGCATATTTTGACACCAGGGTTTCATCCACCCATTATAATCATTGGGTTCCATCCATCCAGGGGAAATCAACTTAGGTTTCCATCCACACTTTGTGCCTTTTCATCCACCCACAAAGATTCTTTTGGAAATAGGAACTAACTTGAGTAAGTTCTTATATCCGCCTATGACCGTGGTCATGACTGTTCAAATAATTTTCACTTTATAGAGGTTGCACACTTTATTCATAAGAGATGTTCAACTTGTTTTATTCCACATGTTTCCTTAGGCATGCAGATCAAGAAAACCATCACAAGTCGTTTACAATATATCTTCCCAACGAGCCTACATCCACTAAGATTTCAACCATTGTGGGGTTATATCCACCCACTCTAGAGGGCCCCTCTTGCGCCGCACGACAGCTTACACTAGCGAAACGACCCATGTTCATCCTGATGGCAAAACCCGTGCTGGGTTAATGCACATTAATTAGCCAGGTGACACCCATTATAGTTTGTGGTTACGCTATTTTACATTGGGAGGTCATCACAGAATTCAGTCTTTAAAGTTATCTGGATGGTTCTACTACGTACCACTCTCCGTGCTCCTTCCGCATCAACCACTCTTACCATCCACCCACATATTTAAGCAAGTTTTGAGTTTTGGGTTCCAATTTACCGGCCACTTTCATCCAATGGCTGCCTAAATCCATGTTTTCATATTTTGAAATGATGTCTAGGCAAATTAATGCTTGCATGTATTTAAGTAAGGCTAAGTATGGCATTTAAATATGGACTTGTTATTTAGTATGCATACCATTAATTCTAGGGTGATAAGGGGTTATCTCCAAAGTCAAGGAGTGGGGTGTAATAGCACAAGTATTAATAGGGATTTAACTCCAAACTTATCATGAATATAATTTGCATAATAAATTAAAGTATGTAATTTATTAATTTTAATCAATATAAGTTGCATTCAAAAAGTAGGTGCAACATGATCAAAGTATCGACTCATCTTGCTCACAGTCTTGGTGGTCTTGGTTGGAGTTGAATTGTTGCTCTTCCAAGTATTCGTAATGTCTTGGTGGTCTTGGTTGGAGTTGAATTGTTGCTCTTCCAAGTATTCGTAATCTAATCGAGTGATCACGATGGGAATCGAAGAAATATCAGAGAATGCAAATAAATCTAAAAAAATCAAATAAACTCCAAACTTCATGATTTTACCCCCATTAGAAAGAACTTGATTTTAGATGAATTTATAAACAAGTTTCATTTGATTTGGATTTAAAACGAATAAGAACAGGCCTTCCAAAGTTTAATTTCAGGAAAATCCTAAAAATAAACAGAGGAAAGAAAGTATGTCTCACTAATAGCTGGGCTTATTTTCCTATTTGAAAATACACCAGAAGCTAACTTGTAGGGCAGCCGTGTTTTTAATTTATTTTTGAATTATTTTACTTAAAAAATGATATAGTGACTGATAGGTAGGGCTGACTACAATTTAATTTCTTTTTGGTTTATTTTTCTGAAAGAAACAGTCAGTGTGACTGACAGGTGGGACCCAAGCACTGTGGGGTCCACATTTTAGTGGCTCAGAATTCGAATTAGATTCTAGTTATATTTCTTAATCAGTTGGGACAACACGTTAGTGACTAATTAGCCTTAATTAATGAGCTTCATTAAAGTAAATTAATTTTGTCCTAATGACACCATTATGCTAAGTAAGTTTCTACAATATTCCTCTCAGCCAAATAGACAGAGTGCAACGGCGGCATTGATGTGCTCGGCACCGGCAACCCCCAAAATGGGTTGCCAGGACCATGCCGCACTTGTGAGTTGTGATGACGTGGCCGGGGCTACTCGACAGCAAGTGCATGACAGAGTGCAGCGGCCGGAGCTGGGGAGGGAGAAGGGGCGGCGACGCCGGAGAGGAAGAGAGGGAAAAGGGGGCCACGCATAAGCATGAGGGGATGTATGGGAGTGTATCAGAGCTGTTGGCAAGGTCGGGGAAGAACCGTGGAGAGCCAACAATGAGAGCCTAGGGTGGCGTGATGGGCTTCGCGGCAGTGGTAACCTGAGGTAGGAGTGAGCTCAAATTGGCATCGGGAAGGAGAGAGGGATGCATGGAGATGCTCCCAGAGAAGTGAATTGAGGCGTGGCTTACCGGAGAGGGAGAAGCAGTGGTGGCGGGGCGCAGTGGTGAGGAGAGCGAGCTCGGCTCAGGCTCAATGCGGCCCAAGGCGAGGTAAAGGGGTTGAGTGGGAGAGATGAGGAGGCAAATAGGAGGGGCTTCGTGGTATTTATAGCCAATGGAGGCAAGCTTGGCTTGCACCCGATGAGCACAGCACGACAGCAACAGGGCGGCATGGGCGTCGCAGACGTGACGTGGGGATGACGCGGGGAGCAGTGGCGACCGGCTTCATGGTGGCGTGGATGCAGCAGAGCGTCGGGACGGAGCGCGCGCGACAAGGCGACGGGATAAGGCGGGGCAGGAACGACGCTCTCATGGCCGGTCATTGGCGTGGCTAGTCAAGGCGATGCGACGGCATTCTAGTGCGACGCGTGGTGTCGTGTGGTGAGTCAAGGCAGCAGGTGGGCGATGGGATGAACGGCAGTGCGGTGCACGTGGCGTGGTCAAGGTGAGGCGGTGATGTGGTCAGCAAAGGTAGGTGTGAGCTGGCTCGACCGAGAGACAGAGCAAGAGAGAGAGCGTGAGCAGGAGGGGGAAGGTAGGTGGGGCGAGTGGCTGGGCGAGGAGGAGGGGGAAGAAAAGGGAAGGGCGAGCCATCCTATAGGCTAAATGGGCCAGAGGCTGGGCGAGGAGGAGGGGGAAGAAAAGGGAAGGGCGAGCCATCCTATAGGTTGAATGGGCCAGAGGCTAGTGGGTCGGGGAAAGGGAGAGGAAAAGAAAAAGGAATTGGGCCAGCCCAAAAATGATTTCAATTTCCTGATTTTGGATTAGAATTTGAATTTCAGTTTTGAATTCGAATTCAAATTTAAAATTTGTTTTTGCCAAAATTTGAATTCTGCTAAAAAATCAATTTTATTCCAAAATTTCAAAAATCCACAAAATAGTGTGTTAGAGAAATGCTTGTACTGTAAACCATGAACCGCAGTAAGGATGTTTGAGTTTTTGTTTTACTGAAACTTTGTTTAGATTATTTTCCTTCAAGGATAAAACTGTGTATTTAGTATAGTATATACTTCAAGTAATAAATTATTTGTTCTGAATCTTTCTTTGCAGCTGTTGCCCATATCTGATGAAAATTCAGTACTTGACTTGGTTGTCATTGGCTGTGGTCCTGCTGGCCTATCTTTAGCTGCAGAATCAGCAAAAAAAGGGCTCACTGTTGGCCTCATTGGCCCCGATCTTCCGTTCACAAACAACTACGGTGTGTGGGAGGACGAATTCAAAGGTAGCATACCATTTGCAGCAGTGCACAACATCTTTACCAACATGTTTTAACAAGATGATACATATTCCTCATCTGTTATCCAGATCTCGGTCTAGAGAGCTGTATTGAGCACGTCTGGAAGGATACTATTGTCTACCTAGACAGTAACAAGCCAATAATGATTGGCCGTGCATATGGCAGGGTGCACCGAGACTTGCTGCATGAGGAGTTGCTGAGAAGGTAAAATTTTCCCGTAGTGATCTTGGGATTCAGAAGCATCCATCAACATGATATAATATGATTGTTGATGAGTAAAAGCAATGCAATCATCGGCAGATGCTATGAAGCTGGTGTTACATACCTCAACTCAAAGGTGGACAAGATCATAGAATCTCTGGATGGACATCGAGTAGTATGTTGTGAAATGGATCGCAAGGTACTTTGCAGGCTTGCCATTGTTGCATCTGGAGCAGCTTCTGGTAGGCTTCTAGAGTATGAGGTTGGAGGTCCGCATGTTTGTGTGCAGACTGCATACGGTGTAGAAGTGGAGGTACACAGTAACCCTGTAGAAACTGCTCCTTCCTATTCATTGTTCATTTCATAATTTACAGATAAAAATTTTGTTCATATTCTTTCAACCTGAAAATTTTGACATGTCCGCCGTTCAATTTTTTTTACATGTTATTTGCGTACTAGTTGTTTGCTCTTTCAGAATGCTTTGAAATTTTCAGGTGGAAAATAATCCGTATGATCCCAGCTTAATGGTTTTCATGGACTACAGAGATTGTTTCAAAGAGAAATTCTCACACCCTGAGGAAGCAAATCCCACATTTCTCTATGCCATGCCCATGTCATCCACACGAGTTTTCTTTGAGGTCTATATGAAAGTTTTAGTACTGTGGTTTCCATAAGGGGTACATCCCAATACTTTTAGGTTGCCGACAAAATTACTTCATCACAGGAAACATGCTTAGCTTCCAAAGATGCAATGCCCTTTGATCTCCTTAAGAAGAGGTTGATGTCTCGGTTGGATGCGATGGGAGTTCGTATCCTAGAAGTATATGAGAAGGTAGCAAGTTATGTGTTGATATCCATATTCGTTTCTCTTGCAGATGTGTATTGAAATTCACTTGAAATGATGAACCTTGATTCCAGGAATGGTCCTATATTCCTGTTGGAGGGTCCTTACCGAACACAGACCAAAAAAACCTTGCATTTGGTGCTGCAGCTAGTATGGTGCATCCTGCAACCGGTACAAACAAGTCCTCAGTTTGAACTCACCGTCCTTATTATTTACATGTATTAACAATGTTTTGGAAAATTCATAGGATACTCGGTGGTCAGATCTTTGTCTGAAGCTCCAAGATATGCTTCTGTGATATCCGCTATCTTACGAAACCGTGTCTATTGTGGACAATATTTACCTGGAAGTTCCCAAAGTTCCAGTCCATCAATGCTCGGTATAGTTTTCTTCTGGTCTTTACTGAATTCAACTGATAGCATTACATCGCTTCAGTATAAGCACAGTTTTGTTTTGTAGAATTTCAGAGAACCAAGCAAAACTTTATGCTACTAATTGTTATCTGATATTCCAGCATGGAGAACACTATGGCCTCAAGAACGAAAACGTCAACGCTCATTCTTCCTCTTTGGATTGGCGTTGATAATACAACTGAACAACGAAGGCATCCAAACATTCTTCGCAACCTTTTTCCGGTTGCCCAAATGGTAATTATACTCGTGTTGTATTTGATGAATAAGTCTCTGTACTGTGGTCTTTGTGGGGCTGTGGTAGTTTTTGTTTTTTTGACTGCTTTAGGATAGCATCTGCTTTTAGGACAGCATCTGCTTTTGCTTTAGGACAGCATCTGCTTTTAGGACAGCATCTGCTTTTAGGACAGCATCTGCTTTAGGACAGCATCTGCTTTTAGGACAGCATCTGCTTTAGGACAGCATATTGACCGCTTTAGGACAGCATCTAGGATAGCATCGTAGCATATGCTTGGCTGGTTCTCAGCCTATAAATTTGTATCCCCAACCCCTCAGGTTGGCATGGCATTTGTGTGAGAAATAAACAAGAAAACTTGCCCCATCTCCTAGTGTCATCCTCTCCATGAGAGTAAGGATCTTGCTATCACCAAGAGCAAGAGTCCAGCGACTAACAAGTGGTATCAGAGCCTTAGTATCCTGTAGCCTGAGCATCTCCTGCTCATCTCCTTCTCCGGCCTCGCAGCAGCCCCGGCCGGTAGCAGCAGCAGCTCCGGCTGTCCCCGCTCACTCCTCTCCGGAGACGGACGGCAGCTCGTCAGAAGCAGCCCTCTCTCCACGCAACAGCCCCCCAGTAGCGCGCCATGTCCGCAGGCAGTCTCAGCGCTCGGTCGCCTCGAGCATGCGGCGTCGTGACGGCCGAGCTCGTCGCGCAGCAGCAGCGCGGCAGCAGCGGCGCAGAGAGCCGCGGCGGCGAAAAAGCGTCAAGGCGGCGGCGCGAGCGGCAGCAGCAGGCGGAGGTGGAAGCGGCGGCGGCGGCAGATGCGCGCGTCGCAAAGCGGCAGCAGAGGTCAAGGCTCTGCGCGCGCAGCAAAGCGGCTCCGGCTCTGTTGATGGCGGCGCCGCGCGACCTCAGTGCTGGAGAGGAGGCGCGCAAGGGCGGCGGCGCAATGGGTAGCCGCGACGCCACGCAGCGCGCGGCGGCCAGACAGCGCGGACGCGCGGCGGCGCTCTGAAGAGCGCGACACGGCGGTGGTGCTCTGGCGAGGCGCACACGGCGGTGGTGCTCTGGAGGAGGCATGCACGGCGGCGTGCGACGGTCGACGAGAGCGCGGCCCTCACGAACGCGGCTCCTCTCCCGGTTCGATACCGTGGTCACCACGAGTACCGGTATCGTCGAGGACGTCGGCTCGGCGGCGGTGGCCTACCTCACCAAGACCAACTACGCCGAGTGGGCTGCGGTGATGAGGTGAAGCTCAGTGCGGCATATGTGGGATGCGGTCCGATGCACGGCGACGTCGACCACGACCGGGATCGACGGCGCTGGATGCTCTCATCGCCGCAGCCCCGCCCGAGATGCGATTCGCTACCAACAAGCGGATCGCCAAAGAGGCTTGGGACGCCATCGCTGCAAAGACGCATCGGCGGCGACCGCGCGCAAGTCTACACTGCGCAGCACTACGCACGGAGTGGGAGAAACGGCCTTCAAGTCGGTGAAGACATTGATGACTTTGCTCTCCGTCTCAACACTCTGTTGCAGAAGTTGGTGCAGTTCGGTGACGACACCTACGGCGAGGAGAGAGCTGTGGAGAAGCTCTTCCGCTGCGTCCCCGAGAAGTACAAGCAGATGGCTCGCTCGATCGGGTCTCTGTTGGACCTCTCCACGATGACCATTGAGGAGGCGTTGGGTCGCCTCAAGGTCGTCGACATCGATGAGCCACAGCGCCCCTCGGGACCCGTCACCATTGGCGGGAAGCTCCTCCTCACTCGGGAGCAGTGGGATGCCGGCCAAGGCGACAAGAAGAAGGGGGAGCCTTCTTCCACGACAACGCGCCAAGAGTGGCAAGCGCGGCAAGCGCGCAAAAGCGCCAGGCGGCGATCTTTGGCAAGCAAAAGCCAAGACGAGATGACTCTTGCCACAAGCTGCGGCAAGCTTGGTCATTGGGCCAAGGAGTGTCGGCGACCACGACGCCGCCGGCCCACGTCGCGCAAGTGGAGGAGGAGGAGCGGCCGGTCTGTTCATTGCTCATGCGAGCATCGAACTACCTCGGCCGCACCGCCGCAGTGGCTCTCCTCCACCTTGACGAGCCAAAGCACACGCCCTCCTCGGCGGCGATTCCGGCAATGACAAGACCGGCGGGTGGTGCCTCGACACCGCGCCACCCACCACATGACCGGGCGGTGGGAGTTCTTCTCGAGCTCGACTCAGCGTTCGAGGCACCGCGTCAAGTTCGGCGACGCCCGCCGTGGAGATCAAGGCGCGTCGGCTCTGTCGTCTTAAATCGCCAAGATCGCGAGCACCGGTGCTCACCGGCGTCTACTACATCCCGATCTGCGGAACTCCATCATCGGCTTGGGACGGTGGATGAGAACGGCTCGCGAGTCGAGATCGAGCACGGGTGCTGCGGATTTGGGATCTTCGACGCCGCCTCCTTGCCAAGGTAACGAGGCGCAAATCGACTCTACACTCTTCACGTGCGGTGGCACAACCCTCTGTCTCGCGGCTCGTCGGGACGACGAGGCATGGCGATGGCACGAGCGCTTTGGGCACCTTCACCGAGGCCCCGGCGGCTCGGTGCCACGGAAATGGTGCGAGGCTGCCGTGCCTTGACCATGTGGAGCAGCTCTGCGGCGTCTGCGTGTTGACGGCGCAGGCGACTCCCTTTCCCAAAGCGGCGAGTTTCGAGCCAAGGAGAGGCTCGAGCTCGTGCACGGGACTTGTGTGGCCCGGTGACACCGCCACACCGGGAGGACGACGCTACTTCCTGCCGCTCGTCGGCGACCTCTCCCGCTACATGTGGGTGATGGTCCTCGGCAGCAAGGAGAGGCTGCGGGCGCCATCAGCGCACGCAGCAGCTGCTGCGAGGCGAGTGCGGCGCAAGCTGCGCGTCTTCGCGCGCACAACAACGGCGGCGAATTCACGGCGCTGAATTCGCGTCGTCGCTGCTGCGATGAGGCATTCAGCGCCACTACTCCGCGCCCGCATGCCCGCAGCAGAACGGCGTCGTCGAGCAGCGCAACGAGGCGGTTGTGGGGATGGCTCGGGCCTCCTCAGCGAGGGGATGCCGGTGTCTTCGGGAGAGGCGGTGGTGACCGCCGTCTACATCCTCAACCGCTCGCCTACCAAGGCGCTCGGCAGCGGGACGCCGACGAGGCGGCATGGCGCAAGCCGGCGGTCTCCACTTGCGGGTCTTGGCTCCTCACGTTCGCCAAGGAGCTTGGCCACACGGCAAGCTCGGCGGCGGAGCACTCGAGTGTTCGCCGGCTACGCGGAGGGCTCGAAGGCCTACCGCATCCTCGACCTGTCACACAGCAGCGTCCGCATCTCGCGTGGACGCGTGTTCGATGAAGGGCGCGGTGGGCGTGGGACAAGGCGGTGGGCGGCGGTTGGCCTCGACTCGAGGACTTTGTTGTCGACTCACGCCCACCGAGAGAGCCGGGAGCTAGCGGCTCGTCTTCACCGAGCTCGTCCACCTCGACACCTTGGTCGCCACCGCTCGGCGAGTGCTCCACCACCTTCGGCACCGCACGCCCCACCCTTCACCACCGACTCACCACTCTCCCGCACCGCGCCACATCACCGAATCGGCCCCAACAGCCGGCCGGTCCACGACGGCAGCAGCGCGGTGGAGTTCGCTACTCCATCGTCTCACGACGAGGATCGCGTCGACGCCTACCACGACGGCGAGACTCTGCGCTATCCGACCGTGGGCGACCTCCTCGGCGGCGATCGGTCCTCGGATCTGGCGCAGCCGCGACCGAGGCGGAGCGCACTTGGCATGCGACGACGGCGAGCCCCGCCTCCTCGCCGAGGCGGAGGGAGACGCGGCGTGGCGTGTCGCGATGAAGCGAGAGATGGACGCCGTCGAGCGGAACCGGACGTGGAGGCGGCGGATCTTCCGCCGGTCACCGCGCGATCACCCTTAAGTGGGTGTTCAAGGCGAAGCGGGATGAAGCCGGCGCCATCGTCAAGCACAAGGCTCGCTTGGTGGCACGAGGCTGCGGCGCAGAGGGGGTCGACCGATGACGCCGCACGCCGTCGCACGGATGGAGTCCGTCGCGACTTCTCTCGCACTTGCAGCCCAGGAGGATTGGCGCGTCCATCACATGGACGTCAAGTCCGCCTTCCTCAACGGCGATTTGAAGGAGGAGGTCTACGTCCGCCAACCGCCGGGATTCGTCATCCCCGGCAAGGAGGGCAAGGTTCTCCGCCTGCGCAAGGCCCTCACGGCTTGCGGCGGAGCACCACGAGCCTGGAATGCTAAGCTGGACTCCACCCTCAAGCAAATGGGGTTCCAGCAGAGCGCACACGAGGCTGCGGTCTACCGGCGGGGCAAAGGCGGCAACGCCCTGCTGGTGGGCGTCTACGTCGACGACCTGGTGATCACCGGCTCCAAGGAGGCCGAGGTCGAGGCGTTCAAGGCGGAGATGAAGACCGTCTTCCAGATGAGCGACTTGGGGCTCCTCTCCTTCTACCTGGGGATCGAGGTCCACCAGGACAGCTCCGGTATCTCCCTTCGTCAGACCGCCTACGCCAAGCGCACCGTCGAGCTGGGCGGGCTCACCGACTGCAACCCAGCCCACACTCCAATGGAGGAAAGGCTGAAGCTGAGCCGCGACAGCACGGCGGAGGAGGTGGACGCGACGCAGTACCGGCGCATCGTGGGCGCCTTCGCTACCTCGCCCACACGCCGCGTCATTTGGCGTTCGCCGTCGGCACGTCGGTCGGTTCATGCGGCGACCGACGACGGAGCATCGGCGAGCCGTGAAGAGGATCTTCGCTACGTTGCGGGCACCTCCGACTACGGCTTGCACTACCCGAGGTGTCCCGGCGCGGCGCACTTCATCGGGTACAGCGACAGCGACCACGCAGGCGACATCGACACCAGCAAGAGCACAAGCGGGATTCTCTTCTTCCTCGGCAAGTGCCTCGTTAGTGGCGATCGATCAAGCGGCGGTGGTGGCCTGTCGGTGTGAGGCCGAGTACATAGCGGCTTCCACCGCTCGACTCGAGCCCTGCGGCTCGCTCGATCGCTTGGTGATCTCCTCGGCGGGGACATCAAGCGGTGGAGCTCGAGGTGGGCGACAAGTCCGCTCTAGCCTCGCAAAGAACCCGTTTTCATGAACGGAGCAAGCACATCCGGGTGAAGTATCATTTCATCCGAGGTCGCTTGGATGAAGGAAGCATCAAGGCAAGCTACATCAACACCACGGATCAGCTTGCGGATCTGCTCACCAAGCCTCTTGGAAGGATCAAGTTCCTTGAGCTCTGCTCCAAGATCAGGATGGTTCAACCCTCCCACAAGACGACGCACAAGACTTAGGGGGAGAATGATGAATAAGTCTCTGTACTGTGGTCTTTGTGGGGCTGTGGTAGTTTTTTTGACTGCTTTAGGATAGCATCTGCTTTTAGGACAGCATCTGCTTTTGCTTTAGGACAGCATCTGCTTTTAGGACAGCATCTGCTTTTAGGACAGCATCTGCTTTAGGACAGCATCTGCTTTTAGGACAGCATCTGCTTTAGGACAGCATATTGACCGCTTTAGGACAGCATCTAGGATAGCATCGTAGCATATGCTTGGCTGGTTCTCAGCCTATAAATTTGTATCCCCAACCCCTCAGGTTGGCATGGCATTGTGTGAGAAATAAACAAGAAAACTTGCCCCATCTCCTAGTGTCATCCTCTCCATGAGAGTAAGGATCTTGCTATCACCAAGAGCAAGAGTCCAGCGACTAACAGTATTTGCTGCTTGTTTCCAGTCTGTTTACAGGAAAAATTCAGTGTGTACAGTATACTGAAGATTACCTTCCAGCAAGTTTGCATCACTGTTATTTTCTTCAACAGGATGTGGCGAGGATTCCTTGGTTCAACGCTTTCATCGGTGGATCTCATACTCTTTGCATTCTACATGTTTGCACTCGCGCCAAATCAATTGCGAATGAACCTCGTCAGACATCTCCTTTGTGATCCGATCGGCTCGAAAATGATCAAGACCTACCTGACCTTGTAAAACTATTTCTCCAGCCTGCAAGAATACTAGAAGGTGTACAGTTTTGTAGTTGTACATAACAAAGTGAGAGAATGTGGGGGGTTACTTGGCATGTTAGAAAAGCAGGACCCTTCACAAAGTTTTATGTATAGGCCCGGTTCTTTTTAGCTTCTAAAAGTTGCTTTTCGACTTTTCTACAGTAACTAGCTTTTAAACGGAGTATTTTTTTAACATAGGGTATGCTAGTTAATTGTAATACATACTTTACTGACTTCATTTATATCGACAAAAACCGCACGTGAGTTTCTATTACTTTGTAATCTCTCATACAAACAGCCTAAAAGCCACAAGCCGCAGCTAAAAGCTACAAGCTGCAGTAAAAAAAACAGGCGGCCCATACTCTGGTTATGGGGATACAATATTCAGAAGGGGGACACATGATGTGTACTGGAATAAACCAGTAGGGGAATAAAGTGTGGATCATGGATCTTGTATAGCTGAATTGGCCATTTTACTAATTTAGGCCTTCTCCCTTGGTTGTCCTTCCTTTCCATTTTTACCTCTCCCTGGTTTTCTCCATGCCCAATAACACCTTATTTTAGGTTGTTCAGCCAAGAATTTTTCCAGAAGGAAAAAAAAAGAAGGAATGGATAAGAAAATAACAGAAATGGTGCAAGAATAGTATTGAGGTTGTCCTTGTTCCATTGATATGGCATTTAGCTGCAAGAAGTAGGGAAAGGAGAAGCAGGAGGAGACATTAAGGTTGAGGCAAGGAAGGGAGGGAGGAGGAGAAGAGGAGAAGGGACGTCTCTCTCCCTCGACCTCTCTGCTTCTCCTCCTCTCCTTGGCCCCTTCCTACATCCATCGCATGATGCACTGACCGGTCCATCGCCGGCATCCATCACGGTCGACGGCAGCGGCGTCGACAGGCGTGTCCACTCACCGGACTGCGGGACACGATGCAAGGAGGGCCCCTCAGCCCCGAGGACCGGGCCGCCTCGCAGTCAGGCCTGCACCAGCCGGCGTCGGCGATCGTCGTCGCCATCGACCGGGACCGGAACAGCCAACTGGCCGTGAAGTGGGTTATCCAACACCTCCTCTCCGGCTCCTCCCACCTCATCCTCCTCCACGTCGCCGCCCACCACCCTGCAGCCAACCGTACGTAACTAGCCATCGACTTTGGAATTTGGATGGCCTCGTTCTTGTGCAAGAACTAAACTATTCTTTGAGACAAAAATGCAATAATTGATGTGGATTTGTTGTTGTCTAGATGGATTTGCCATGGCAGAGACGACGCAGGGCGCGCTGGAGGCTGAAATGAAGGAGATCTTTGTCCCCTTCAGAGGATTATGCACTCGGAATGGGGTAACGGCAATGCAAACCGGCCATCCTGTAAAATTCTTTTGGATCAATACAAAAAAAAGTTCAATGTGGCGTTGTTAATCAACAAAACAAGGATATTTATTCGACTATTTTACTTTTATTAGCATGCACACATATTCTGATTTAAGTTTTAACATCCATGGCACATGTCTCAAGATCAAATAACCCGTCGTGTGGAAAACAAAATACTCTGCTATGTACAATAGAATTCTAGGCAGTGCAGGGATGTTAATTTTCTTGTGCAATTCAACTAGCAGAGCCTGACACAGTAATGGAAGAAATGTGATGCGAATCTTGTCCTAATTAACAGTTTCATATGCATCAATTTCCAGGTGCAAGTATCAGAGGTAGTACTGGAAGAGGCAGACGTATCGAAGGCCATCATAGAGTTCATCACTGCAAACAGGATCCAGAGCATTGCGCTCGGCGCATCCAACAGAAATGCATTCACCAAGTTGCTAACTAAAATCCTTGATCCTTCACCATCTTTAACTTCGCTCGAAATCGATCAATCCTTAATTCCATCCTTAAAAAAACAAATTTTGATGCTGCTGCCTCGATCAGGAAATTCAAGAACCCGGACATGCCGTCGAGCCTGATGAAGGGCGCGCCGGACTACTGCAACATCTACGTCGTCGCCAAGGGCAAGTCGGTCAACGTCAGGCTCGCCAAGTGCGGCGTGCCGGCCATCACCGCCGACGGATCAGAGGGAGACGGGCCGTACACGAGGAGGAGCTCGAGGGGGCATCTGCCCGAGCTCACGACGCGGCCGCCGTTCCGCGAGCGCTCGCTCCCGGCGTCGTCGACCAAGCTCACCCTGTCTGGCAGGATTGCCGACAGCGCCGACGGGTCGTACCGCTCGACAAGGCGGTCCATCTCGCACGACTCCTCGGCCGGCGACCTCGACTTCGGCCAGAGCATGTGCTTCCCCTCCATGGACTTCGGCGACAACCTTGACGTCTCCATGCAAGCGGCAAGCCCCCGCGGGCCCAACTCGCCTCTCTCCGGGGTGCGTTCTTGAATATTCTTGACTCTTGCTTGCCATTGCTTACGTATATAACTGCGTACGTGCGGATGGTGCAGCCGCAGCGCGAGGTGGAGGCGGAGATGCGGCGGCTACGGCTGGAGCTGAAGGAGACGATGGCCATGTACAACGCGGCGTGCATGGAGGCCATCAACGCAAAGCAGCAGACCAAGGAGATGCAGCTGATGAAGCTGGAGGAGGCGCGGCGTCTGGAGGAGGCCCGGCAGGCGCAGGAGGCGGCGCTGGCGCTGGCCGAGATGGAGAAGGCCAAGTGCCGGGTCGCCATGGAGGCGGCCGAGGCGGCGCAGCGGCTGGCCGACCTGGAGGCGCAGCGGCGCCGCAACGCCGAGGTGCGCGCGCGCCGGGAGGCTGAGGAGAAGGTGCGCGCCCTGGACGCCATCGCCAGCCACGACATCCGCTACCGCAAGTACCACATCGACGAGATCGAGCTCGCCACCGAGCGCTTCTCTGAGGCCCTCAAGATCGGTGAGGGCGGCTACGGCCCCGTCTACCGCGCCTCCCTCGACCACACCCCGGTGGCCATCAAGGTGCTCCGGCCGGACGCCCATCAAGGCAGGAAGCAGTTCCAGCAGGAGGTGGAGGTGCTCAGCTGCATCCGCCACCCCAACATGGTACTCCTCCTCGGCGCCTGCCCGGAGTACGGCTGCCTCGTCTACGAGTACATGGACAACGGCAGTCTCGAGGACCGCCTGTTCCGGCGCGGCGGCACGCCGCCGCTCCCGTGGAGCCAGCGGTTCAAGATCTCGGCGGAGATCGCGACGGCGCTTCTGTTCCTGCACCAGACCAAGCCGGAGCCGCTGGTGCACCGTGACCTCAAGCCGGCCAACATCCTGGTGGACCGCAACTACGTGAGCAAGATCAGCGACGTCGGGCTGGCGCGCCTCGTGCCGCCGGCGGTGGCGGACAGCGTGACGCAGTACCGGCTGACGGCGACGGCGGGCACCTTCTGCTACATCGACCCAGAGTACCAGCAGACGGGCAAGCTGGGCGTCAAGTCGGACATCTACTCCCTTGGCGTGCTGCTGCTGCAGGTGGTGACGGCGCGGCCGCCCATGGGGCTCACGCACCACGTCGAGAAGGCCATCGAGGCCGGCACATTCGCGCAGATGGTCGACGTCACCGTCAATGACTGGCCCTTCGAGGAGGCTCTCGGCTTCGCCAAGCTCGCGCTCAAGTGCACCGAGATGCGGAGGAGGGACCGGCCGGACCTCGCCACCGTCATACTGCCGGAGCTCAACCGGCTCAGGAACCTCGGCCACGCCTACGAGGTGCGCATGGGCGCCGGCGGAGGCGATGGCGGCGCGAATGGGCAGGAGAAGGCCACCGTCAGCTCGCCGACGGTGGGCGCGTCGTGGAGAACAGCGGAGAGCTAGCGGGGGCGCGGGCACGGTGGTCGGTACGCCGTGTCAGTTAGAGAGTGAGCTTTCGGGAGAAGATGGAATTATTGATACATGCGTTCTTCTTCTTTTGGGTTAAAATCATTAAAACCTTGGTGTAATGTACAGTTCGGTGTACGGGAAACACTAACATGTTTTGCAGTGCTGGCTCCTAATTTTAATGGCAAAATTTGAAGTTTGTCCATGCCTCGAGCGGTCAAGCGCATCTTTTTTGGAATTGATACGGCTAGGATGTCAGATTCTCTGGTCTTCTATCGTATGCTTTCATCTGCTATCCCACCTGCTATCGAGCGAAATTTGAACACTGTTGGACCCCTGTTTACTCAAAATTCCCGTTTTGGCCCCCTATGCAAAAAATTCCCAAATTTGGACCCCTGTTGAGCGCATGATTGCCAGGTGCTGCCACGTGCCCCGGTCGTGCGGTCTGGTACCGCACGACCCGCCTGCCGTCGCCCCCAGCGTGCGATCCAATCGCCCAAGCGCACGATCGATCGGCCGACCGCGCGTTCTCCCGCCCGGCCGCGCGACCTGCAGAGCCGACCGCACGATCAATTCGCGGAGCGCGCGATCAATTCGGCGGGCCAGAAGGCTGGGAAGTCCACCGCCAATTTGTTCTTGACAGCGCCCACGTTTTGGATGGTTGGATGGGTGAGCAACTAAACACGAACGTCGATGCATTGGGTCTGTTGGACCGTACCATGGATTCACATCAGGTGAAGTTGCAACTAGAGCATCATTGCTCATGCCTATTTGGACCCCTGCTTTTTTGTGTGGTTGCACGGTGCTACGGTACCGTCGTATCTTGTTTCTATTAGTGCATGCGTTCCGGACATTGCATGCATGCATCGGGGGGCCGAATTGATCGTGCGGTCGGCTCTGCAGGTCGCGCGGCCGGGCGGGAGGACGCGCGGTCGGCCGATCGATCGTGCGCTCGGGCGATTGGATCGCGCTACCGGGGCGACGGCAGCGGAGTGCGTGCGATGTCCGTACCGCACGACCGGTGAACATCCGATCGTGCGGTACTGCACCGCACGACCGGGCACGTGGCAGCACCTGGCAATCGCGCGCTCAACAGGGGTCCAAATTTGGGAATTTTTTGCACAGGGGATCAAAACGGGAATTTTGGGTAAACAGGGGTCCAACAGTGTCCAAAATTCCTATCGAGCCTTGGACGTCTCACTCTACCGATAAGCCCGTTTACGGTTTTCTCCCCTCGTATGGCTTTAGTTTCTTGCTCTAACACACATATGCTATTTCAAATCTCTCTTTCTCGATCGATTTGCCCTCACCTCTGGCTCTTCTCAATTGGTTCCTTCGTTTGTCCTGCATGTGTAAGTGACTCACTGCTACGGTCAGCACGATGCCATACCTAGTGCTCTACCCTAAGCTAGTTGGAGTAGGCGAGGCTTCCAAAGCTCTGCGGGCCTGTTCTTTTTGGCTGCAGCTTATGGCTTTTGGTTAAATTTTTTGAATTTTTGAGATAGATACTCACTTGCGATTTTGGTTGGTCTAAATGTTGGGCTTTTAACGTGTAGATCGTTTAACTTGTAGACCCCGTCTTAAGAAAATACCCCGTTTAAAAGTTAGATATTGTAACAAAAACCAAAAGTCGCCAGCTTTTGACTTAAAGAACAGGCCCTGCGTTGGGGAACGATGAGTGGCGACGCCACATCCTTAATCCGAGCTCTGCGATGGAGAGTGGTACAAATAACACTACCTCCTCTGACCTCGGTGTGGAGAACGGTGAGTTGTTAGGCGAACGACAGCGTCCATGTGGTAGAAGAGGAGCTTAGGCCAAATAGAAGAATGAGATGGGGAGCAAGATTCTTAATAACTGCATATATATAAAAATAATTGCACATGTTGTATAGAATTATTGTACCAATCTAATGGACCGTACAATAGAAATGCTCCTATCGTACATCTGAACGATAGTAAAGCACTATCTTTTTCTTGGCGTACCGACTTGTTCTATAGCATGTACATGGTACATGTGCTACTTACTCGAGCTTGTAGATTTGACGTGTAACAAAACCTTTAGGCCCATGAATTGAGAAATACAAGAAAGCTGTAGGAATTAGACGTGATGTCTTGGTAAATCATATAGGAATGTGTAACAAAGGATGTTTGATTGGACCACACAGAAAAACACATGATGTCATAGATTCAAACGCCCTAAGTCGCCTAACGTAAGAATTCTCTTGACTTTGTTTGGACTGCCCTAAACAGTTTTGTGATCTTTGTGCGCATTTGTTGTGCACGAAGCTGTAAAAAAAGTATCCCTCTTAACAATAAATCAGGGGAAAATTGCACAAGCCCCTTAGCTGCACACAAAATTTGAAAATCCCCAATTATTTTGTGAGACTAACACTCCCACAGCCTCCCTAAGTTGCAAGAAGATAAGAGACAAGGGACAATGTTACAAAAATAAGTTATAGCTGTTTTATTCGAATTCCAAATGACGTCTAGGGGAGTTTGTAACCTATATAAATATAAACAATTAGTGAGATTAAATTCCTACAACAAGCTCTCATTAACTAAGAGAGAAAATAGAATGATCTATACTATTTATTTTGGTAGTATTATAACAGTATAGGTTAATCCAATATACATTTACAACCGTTACAATTCTATAACAAATAAAACAATATTTTTAGTCATAGATGCTAAAGGTATATAACAAATATAGTTGTATTTTAAAATCTAGCCACGTAATTATCAGTCATCAAGTACAAGAAATCAATAGTGCACATAATGATATGAGACTTCTATAGCTCTCACTTCCTCTCAGTGGCGAAGCTAGAGCAAATGGGTGGGGGTGCACAACTTCTGAAACGTGGTAGCGCAGTGGGCTTGTTGGGCTGCCGGCCTGGTGGGGGTGCCTCGTCTTGGGCCATGCGGGGTGCCTATAGGACCAAATTTTTCCAATCCTTAAGAAATTCTAGAAGTGAGGGGGGTGCCTAGGCACCCACGGGCCTCTATTGGGCTTCGCCCCTGCTTCCTCTTGAGACATTTATCTTCAGGCACATCTTGTGGAGCATTCTTAACAACACAATTTGCTATGTAGCTATAATAGGGGGTATTGGAAATTGCCATTGTAGCAGCCTTCACTAGGGAAGGCACTACTTCAGATAAGCATGTTGTTATTTTTGCCATTGTAGCAGCCTTCACTAGTTCATCTTTTACCAAACACCCTGTAACAGTTCTGTACCCATTGTTGCGCAGGAGAGGGCCATGATTAGACAAATAGTAATGATGGCTTTCACTAACAATGCCCCATGAGTGTTCCCCACAGACAAGAAGTTGCAATTCTAATGCTTTGCTAATAAACTCCAATGTATAGCGCCAAAACATTAAATTAAAGTTAGCTTGTAGTGACCTTGAGAATACGTTTGTAGCTATAAAAGCACCTTTGATCTGTGCTGCAATCTTCCTGGCTATTGGTGCTAACTGATGTTCCCCTGGGTTTGCGCTTCCAAAGGCAAGGGTCCTGAAGAAGTTCCAGAACTCATGTCGATGAAGCCTCTTCAGCTTGAGTGCTTGTGCCATCCTAGCCTCGAGACCTTCTCCATTCTACTGATGATTATAACTTCACCGCTGCAACTGTTCCAGAACTCATGTCGATGAAGCCACTTCAACTTGAGTGCTCAACAACAATCAAGGAACATGGATTACTGTAGAACTAGCAATGGCAACAGAGGAAGGTAAATGGTGCCTTATCAATTTTTCCTTAAGTACCAGAGATCTTTCATACTAGAGCTAGAGAGCTAAGAAAATCAGATTTCACAGACTACAATCAAGCAACAACTGGAAACAACAAAGATGTGTGAACTCTGCACCTAACCGGTCTGGCCGGTGACAAGTCGGTAGTCTGCCCGGTGGTCGGTTTGGCCAAGTCTAGAATAAGTCTGACCACTCCCCTGTTCCTAGAATAGAAAATCAATCCGAGTCTAAACCACTTTTGGTGCAAACATTAAAATTCATAATTAAATGAGGTCAACTTTGCACACACCTTGTTGAAGGTCTTAGAAACCTATTCTATTCACGGATCATAAGGATCTTGGCCAAAGTCCCAATCTTTCCTTGAAACATACAAGGTTGTACCAAAATCGGGTAAAACTCAAAAACATGATAAACAACTTGCTCGTTGGCTAAGAATAACTAAGATGGCTTTAGATGTGTTCTCACATATCATAATAAGCAAAACCACCCAACGAGAATCCTCAAGAAGGGCTCCAATTAAGCAAGAATCAAGCAACTTTGAAATATTGCAAACCAAAGTACTTAGATGGATGAAATTTGATCTAAATTAGTCATCTCCATCACTTACATGTTCTTGGTACGCAACAAGATCAAGAAGGGGAGAGAAGAGACAAAGAACCAACATAAACAAGAGCAAATCAACTAAAACAAGAAGACTACATATATGAATAAAGTTAATTATATTGCTACTTGTGGATGAAGGTTTTATAGCCACTTCATGGACCTAAGTCAATTTAAGGACCGGTCTATGAACTACTAATATAAAGTTGCACCGTACTACCACAAGTCTGGTATGGGACAGACCTGGCTAAGTAATTTGTGAAGTTCCATTTTAGTTTCGCTATAGGCTGAATGTGAGCGTGGCGTAGGCCATGAGAAGTCTCATATGGCACAAGAGGGGGCTCCAACATGTGGATTCATGTTGTGGTGAAATCTTAGTTGCGGCGTAACTAATTTGGTAATGGAACATTGGAACAGCCTTGTCATGAACTCTCAGCCGCACACCTAAGGCAGTGTGTAAATCGCGTGGCCAAACGAGAGGACATGTCTTGTGGGTAAAGTTGTACACCTCTGTAGAGTAACAAACTATCCTGGATAGCTGTGTCCACGGTCAAGGACATGCTTAGTATGGTTTTCACGGATTAGACTTTGGTTTTAATAAAATTTGGTTTGTGGAAAATTTGTGAAATCTTTTGGAAAGATGGTCCGGGTGGGATACCTATGGTTAGGTTAGTGTTAGGTTGGTGCCTGCACTAACGTTATTATTTTAGATAAAAAGAATGTTTTACATATTGTATCAAATTCAGCTTTTGCACTTACTTTACTGTATTTACTCCAATGATGCCTTTTTATGCAAATAAACCATAATATGCCTTCCTTTGTAACCCCTTATGCATGCATCAAATCTGTTAAAACTCCTGGTGTAACTTGTGGAGCACGTTATGTACTCACCTTGCTTAACTCTGTTGCCAGAGGACGAAGGCGTCGACTATGGTGAGGATTGCGACGAATAGGCCACGTCTTACAGTCATTCGCCTGTGGGCAGGCAGGATGGGTTGTTCCTTTATTTATCTTCCGCTATTTACTTTTATGTTTGGCCACGAAGCCACCTTATTATAAACTTGGCCATAAGGCCCATACTCCTTGCTTTATAATAAAGTTTGGTTATCATGCATGATATGTATCACTGTTAAACCTGTGTGCACTAGCTTTTCCTGGGATAGTGCGATTTACACAATGGGTTATGGAGTTGTTGCTCCGGGTCCCGACAGTATGCCATCCATTTTCTCTGTTTTGTGATGCACTATC
This sequence comes from Dendrocalamus sinicus, assembly GCA_036346575.1. Lineage (NCBI taxonomy): Eukaryota > Viridiplantae > Streptophyta > Magnoliopsida > Poales > Poaceae > Dendrocalamus > Dendrocalamus sinicus. Next base: position 27,839,169 of record CM070643.1, on the reverse strand, counting down.
CTTGTCATATGATGGGCTTACTAATTTTTCATTTGTGCATAGGTCGAGCAAATGGACCCGAAGGCTGATAAGTACCATGGGGGCACGGTGGACCGGCCGACCATAGGGTCCCTTTGGGACCATAGACGGGTACGTACTTTCCTGGATCTTTACTATATGTATATTATGGGTCATCCTTTGTAACCACTATTTTTGGCTCATAGGCACATATTGCACACCTGCAGGTCACCCGTGTGTACGAGAACTTTGTCGAGCACCTTGATCGCCTCACCACTGATGGCATGCGTTGGGAGCCGTACTCAACTTAGGAGATGGACGACCATGCTCCCTCTAGGCTAACCTCACTGTGCTGGTACGACCAGGCGTACTGGTTGACGTGGAAGAAGCTCGTCTTCGACGTGTTTGTCGAGGACTACGCGGTGCAAAGGGTGATGTGCCAGTTCAGCCTCCATCATATTGTTTCAGTTCTCGTCGGGCATTGGGTGCCTGACTCAGTCCATGCATGAGTTACACACAACACATGTCCCTATATTTTTTTAGTTATGTTACGATGCCAGTGGTATGTTTCACAGGCATAGCAGGAGGGGTGGTAGCAGGATGAGCAGGATAGGGAACATGGTGCAATGGTTTGGCAGACGTCCTCTAGGACTTCATGTAGGAGGTCGCACCGTACAACCCCAGCACATATGACAGGTACCTACATTTGTATGCTCCGCAGACACGCACCAGGCTAGTGCATGTTGTTGATCCTCCCCTGCTCACGTACCAGCACCAACTAACGCGTACCCTATACACTTGGCGCGGAACTTGTCCCTCACGGTAAGTACTCTCGTGTTTTGAAATGTCTAAGTACAGTTACTTCAACTACAAGTTTGACGCTTTTTTTCTACTTCTTGCAAACGGACATCGCCACTAGGATTGCAAGGGACATCAAGTCAATCATGGACAGGGTCACCCACAGTTTTGAGGTGATGCGTGACGAGCTACTGCAGGTTCTCAATAGGGTCCATAGATCAGCAAGGAAGTTTTATGCTAAAATCTCATATAGCTCTGAAAGATTTCTATAATTTTTATGCAGTTAGAATTTAGTTAAGTAGTTATTGGAACATTCAATTAATTTAATTACAGTGGAATCTATGTTAGCAGAATTTCTACAAACCATCTTTTTAAATGTACTTATAAATTTAGCTTGCATATTCGTGTTATTATATTTTCCTTCATGTTATTTTTCTTATTTTTTTATTTTTTCTTTCCCTTTTATTTTCTTCTCTCTCTTTCTTTTCTCTCCTCCCTTTCTTTTTCTCCCCACTCTTTGTTCTTTTCCTCACTTTGCCGAACTGGCTTCCTTGTCCTTTTCTTTTCCCCACCGACACCTCTCCACTTCCCTTGATTTGGATCTAGGGGGAAATCCCCTCGCCATGCCACCGGTGCTTGGTGCCACACATCGTCGTGTCTCCTCGGTGCGCTGCCTCCTCACCGGGCTACCACTCGATTATCTCCATCACCGGTTCCTTGGCTTGGCTCCCCTGCTTCCCGAGCACTACCCCTGCTCGATTCCTTGGGTCACTGCCGCCCTCCTCTCTAGAGGCTAGGGTTTCACCCCCTCTTCGTTGCCACTCCACGTCGCCTCTCCTCTACAGCCAAGCTCCACCCTAGGTTGCCTCCTCCATGGCCGACTCTCCCCGAACCCTAACTTGGTCCTGATTTGCTTTTTGATTTATTCTACCTTGTTTATATTTATATTTTGCTATGCATTTTTTATTTTGCCGTACTGAGAGTGGCATCCTATGGTGGCTACGATGGGGACTGAGGTCCATCCTTACGCTGGGGGAGTATGGGTGGACTTTCTTCTCCCTCTATCTTTTTACTACTCTATGCTAAGATATGTGTAGATGGTAGTGTGTAGGTGAGATGGTGTTGCCATGGAGATTTAGGGTTCTATAGTTGGTTCGGCTTAGTTTATGTTTCCATAGATCTAGCTATGCCATTCTAGTTTGATAATGAGTAGTGTTGCTCTAATTTTTGGCTATGTATGTGGTTTTAAATAAGAAATCATGGTGCAATTTAGGTATGGCCTACCTTTGTCAATTGATGGTTGGGATGATTTGGGAATGGGGAAAGGAATGGTCTTAGCATCGCTTTCTTCCTTGTTGGTCAACAGGTGGGGACATTGTGGTTGTGGTGGCCATCTCCTCCTATGGTTGGGCTCCCTTCACCCAGCACTAGGTTGGTTGGTTGTGAGTTCTCCATGCTCTTGGACCTTGCTAGCTTGATCTTGATCGTCCCTCTTGTGCATGTTGGAACATTGCGACTTGATTGGTGGCTATATCTGGGGATTGCGGTGGAAATGGGGTGGATGGGGAGGGATTGGTGGTCTTGTGTTGGCTTGAATGTCTTGCTATGGTTGCCCTATGGCTCTTGGTTGCTTGGCTGAATGTTGTCTCTCTCCTCCCCTTGACCAAAGCCTGGCACTTAGCTCTTGACTATGTTTCCCTATGTTCCTACCATGTCTATGCCATGGGATGTATTGAGATATTTCGATGGGCTGCTCTACATAGTGATTCTTTGGAAAAATATTTCAGGTTTCTTTTTACTGTCGAGTGATGACCCTATGGTTTTGAGAGGTGTCAACTGGCCCTCGGATAGTTAGTTATCTCTGTGAACAAAATGCCCTGCTTGAAATTAACCTCTAGAGCTCTAACAGCAATTTCTTTCTGTAAGACCATGGGTGGTCGTGTCTTCAGGATGATGAATAATTGACATTTGGGTTTCATAGAATTTGCGTTTGTAAAAGTGATAGTCGTTGCACTTGTGTTACTGAAGCTTTCAGGGCGGCTGTCGACCATGGCAGATGATCAAGGTCTGTCGACCACGGCAATTCAACCACAGCTTTTTGACCACGGTAAATCAATCACAACATTTTGATCACGACAGGTAATCAGTTAACTTCGATCATGATCGGTGAATCAGTAGTCATAGACTTGACCGTCGGTTGTCATAATCATAGACTTCGGATGCTTTCGAATGCTTTAGTTCTTGTGCTGCAGTATCTGTTCGGTACTCAGTAGTTATTGCTACAATACCTGATCAGTGATGAGTAGCTGTAGACTTTGGGATCGGTAGTCGTTGACTTAACGATCTGGTTTCTTAGACGTTGCGATCGGTGCTCAGTAGTCGGTACTCGATGGAACAATATTATTTGATGGTTGGTAGCAATGGTTGTGGTTCTTGGGTGTTTTGAGTAGAGCGATAGTAATTCCCAAGTTCTTGTGTCTTCGAGTACTTGATGAACTAGCGACAGGACTTTGCATGGAGGGCATAACCAGTTGTAATGAGTGATCTGAAGTTGGTGATTTCTGGAGAGTGTGGAATTGTGGTCATGGACAACCTGGTTGGTGCTCGTGACGGTTTGGTTCTTGTCTATGGATAGACGAGGGTGTGTTATATGCGGGTGGACTAATGTTGGTCAAGTTGTGAAGAATCTGTGCCGATGAAAAATGTTTCTTTGGTCTTTGCATGTGTAGGTGGGCGTAGAGATGATCATGGTCAGTAACGAGGGGGATCTAGACTGGGATAGGGAAATCTGAGATCTAGGCGGTCAAGGATGTCACACGAGATAGTCGGGCTTACGCTGAAGCACGTGGAGATCAAAGGTGGTGATTTGTAAAGAAGCTACAGGCAGTGCGATCCAGGAGGCTTTGGCATGAGAGTTGATGGTGCGTGATGAAGATATAGGAGGTGCTATCTTGGAGACTTCGTCGCGTGGTGTGTTAGAAGTTGTGGATAGAGTCCATAACTAAGAAGATTGAGAGTTTGAATAAAACCTATGTTCAGAAGGGTTTCGGGTCCCTTGGTTTTTAGAAGAGATAAGGTTTGGATCTGTGTTTGAGGACACGGTTTGTGATGTTAACCTATAAAAGCAGGGAGATGTTATAGGTTGACATACAGTTTTTGATATGACTTTTGCAAGGCTTTTGTACGATTCTTAGAGAGTCTTGAGAAGGTATTGACTTTAGTCTTTTAGCTAGGGTTTTTAGGATGCTTGTGATGGCACTTTATAAATCCATAAATTTTTAGCAATAAAGATAGTCTTGAATCAATCTAGTTCTTGATTTGCTTAAAGTGCGTTGGTGATTGCTAGTGGTTTGAATCTTATGACCACGTTCAAAGTGTTCGAGCGAAACGATTGAACAGATCGATCGATTGAAGCGATTGATCATCGAGCGGTTGAAAGCATCACCGACCATCAAAAGACTTCAAAGGTGGCAATAATCATTCACCCCCCCCCACCCTCTGATTGCAGTATTCGATCATACACTTTCTCTTTCTTTATTTACTTATTTCGGTTGGTTCCTTTTGTTCGATCTTTTTTGGCATTTGTATACTATTCTATTCACCATTGAGATGGTAGTGTGGTGGTGGCTCAAGGATCGATACTAATGCATGAAATGCTATACTTGCAACTTTACCCTCTTTTCCTTAACTTGATGCACGGTAGAAAGTATAAACTAATCTATATGTAATTTCTATTCTCTATTGATCCAAATGTGCTTGTGTATGTATGAAATAATTCTCCTTGTAATTTAATATCTCCGCTATAATCTATGTACTAATGAAAACAGACTGTTCAGTTTTGGTTTGTAATAAAAGATATTACTTATATTTGTTTATTTGGTTGTATGAATTCAATTTGAAATCCTAGTGAGATGATCTAAATTAGAGTGTTTGATTCCTAACATTAATTCAATGCTTATTTTATTTTTATTATTATTATTATTATTATTATTATTATTATTATTATTATTATTATTATTATTATTAAGTTAGCTAGAAAACATGGGGCATTATAATTTAGCCTTCTTGATATGGTTTAGCTCATATTTGGATACATTTAGATAAACTTATCAATTTTGAAGCCTTGTTTGTCTTAAAATTAATTTGAATGCTTTAAATTGTGATATCTTGCCAGATTGGTTATCTATGCCTTATCATGATCTAGATAGCTTTGTATGTATTTTATAACTTCAAATGGCATCTTTTTAACTTGAAACTTACTTTGGCTAATCTGTAAAGCTCTTTAGGTTTTGCATCTTCATGCATATATACATGCTCTCTCTTATGCTTCTTTTCCTCCAAGTGGTGTCATGAACATTTTGAGGGGGGGTTTAGCCCTTGATATTTATATTGCCAAAAGGGGGAGATGTTTGAGGAAAAGGCATTAAGGGGTGAAAATTGCATAAAGAGAGAGAACATGCATTTTTGTGATATCAGTAGTATAGTGGTATAGTTACAAAACTTGCTCAATTGGGACCTAAAATTGCCAAAAATGAGATATTTGAGTGAGGGGCTTCATTGCATACCATTTGCTCTCTTTTGCATTTTTTTGTTTTTTTCTTGTTATGAAAATAGTCATGGTGAGCAATTGTTCTTTTCTTTGAACCATGAGTAAGATTGAGCATTTATAAGGTTTTAGGTATGATTTGAAGCTTTTGTGGAACACTTGTTCTTTCTTGATATTTATTCTATTTCACACTTTGCCAACAAGGTCATAAGCTCTTCTTTCTCTTTTAAATAGACTCTGTGTGGCTTTTGCAACTTTTTGCTTTTCCTTTCAAAAACAAACTCAATTTATTGCCTCTGTGGTATTTGTCAATATACTCATTAAGGAGGAGATTGTGAGACCATGTGAGGCCACCCTATGGTTGTAATGAGTAATTGACTTTTGGTTCAGAGAGTTTACAGAGTTTGAGTTTGGTTTTTAAGGATTTGCAATTTTTCAGTTGCATTCTATTATTGGTGGTCTAACAGGCATTGTGGCTATGGTTAGACCAGCCAGGAGTGGTTTAACCGGCCTAGGGCTGGCGGTTAGACCAGCTGTGGTAGGCGGCAGTCAGACTGGCCTTTGGTTGGCAGTATGATTGGCTGAGGAGCTAGTGGTCTGACCAGCCTGTGGTTGGCGGTCAGACCGATCTTGGAGATTTGAAGTGTGAGTTGATTTGAGGTGAGTTGGGTGTGGGCACGACAGGGTGTCATTGCTTAGGTGCATACATTTTGCATGGTGTATTGTATGGACTAATTATATTGATTAATGATTTTGTGTATTATGCAGTGCTACGTGACGGTTTGTTTATTGTTGTTGGTTGTAGGACTTGGAGCTACATCATAGTGAGGACTGAGGCGAACAGGATTGGGACTAAGTTAGGAGAGTTTAGGTCCAAGGTGGTCAAGGGATCGAGACTATACTTAGGAGGAGTCGAGGTTCAAATGATCAAGGAGCAACCAGAAGGTGACTGAGGCTAGCGGAGTGGTTACAAGCCAAGACAACGAGGAACCAAAATAGAAGCTACTGGTGGTGGACATGATGGCAATGGTAAGGTGGATCGGGACTAAGCTTAGGGATGAGCTGAGGTCTAGAACGGTCAGGGAGATGGGTTTTGTCATGATGCGAACCAAGGTATATAATGCGCCAAGTGACTTGGGACTATTTGCAAGTAAGGACGATTCAGTGGGATCTAGACGTATAAGAGGGTTGGTGACAAGTCATTGGAGTCACATGACTTGAAGATGAAGCACAAGGTTGCTTCAAGGCGAAAGAAGAGGGAAGCTTCGTGGAAGGTGATAGAGAGGCATTTTAGTAAATTGGCCAATGTTGAAAGAATAGCGGTGTGAGAAACCGCGTCATTGGCCTAGGTGGTTTCGATAAGTATATGATGAAAATGCTAAGTGGGTCAAGTATTGATTTACTAACGGGTTAATGAGTGTGTGCGCTTTGAAAAGTATGCATGTGTAAGTGTAAAACTCGGTATGGTGTTAAATTAACAGGTTAACCTATATAGGAGTAGTTGAAACTGAACTAGAGGTGTTGTTAGGATTTCCCTTGTGAGCCTCCATATATAAGGAGGGAGAGAGGTGGCTTAGGGTAAGCTTCAGGAGAGTTTAATCTATGCCAAGTAGAGTGGAGTTAGGGTTTTTTGAGAGAACCTTATATGAGATATGAGAGACTCTTGTAGTTGAAATTTTTGTTATCCTTAGGCTTTGTATATGACTAGAGAATGGCTATAAATATTCATCTCCAAGTATCAATAGATATTCAAAATTCATCTATATATATATATATATATATATATCATATGCTCTCATGTTGATTTCTTGATTTGGGTTGGTTTTTGGTTATTCTTCCTCCCCTCTTGATTTTGCTTTGGGCCAAGGAAGTGTAAGTATTAGATATATCTCTTGGAAACCTGATTCCATCAATCTAGGCACTCTTATTTGTACGTTCTTAAGATTGCTCGGTTTCGGTTTAAGAAAGGGTGTTTTTTGGGTTCTTTAGTTCTAAGGCTTTTGACTTAGTTTCTTGTTGTGATTAAGTTTGCTAGGACATGTGGGAGTAGATCTAAAGTCATCTTGACCATCAATTGCGCACGAGCAAGCCTTGGTCTAAGTTCTTGAGTTTTGTTCGGTTTTGGTGCAGCCTTTCTTCAAATGGAAAAAGTTAAACTTTGGCAATGATTTTCTTGATTGTTGATTGGAATAGGATCTTAACATCCTAAAGAAGATGCATACAAAATTTCAAGTGATTTGAAAGCTTGGTATGCAAGTTGACTCAATTTGTAGTTTTAACTTGTTTTTGGTGCAGCGGTGTTTTAAGAGCCAAAAGGTCCTAACCTTCTTAAGTCCTTTCAAGATCTTTGATTGGAATAGGTTCTTAAGGTCATTATCTAGTCTTGGTTTAAGTTTTAAGCCATTGGAGTTATAGATCAAAAGTTACACTATTTCTTGGATTTGAAATAGTGCTAAAAATTTGTCCTGTCCTTGAGGAAAGATCAAACTGCCAACCAACTAGAGGTCAGACCTTCGAGAAGTCAGACCGCCAACCAAGTAGTGGTTAGACCGCCTTCTAATTGGAGGTTAGGCCGCCAGAACCTGTCGAGATTCATTTGGCTTTGTTTTCCTTAGATCTTTTCTTATGGATGATTGATCTCTGATCTTCATAGCTTCTAATAATTATCAGAGTAAAAAGACTTTGCTTTCTCTTTTGAGAAAAATATTTGAAAAAGCTTTTAACTATGTTGGCCCCTATGCTGCCCCTTTTAAGTAGTTGTTCTCAATTCTACGATTACCATGTTGTTCAGCCTCTTGCAATGGCTTTTTCATTTAATACGATGGAGTACCAAGAAAATCTTTGATGACGGTACGTAGCGAGTTCTTGCATGCGAACTTGTCCTTCATTTGCTGTTTGAAACTCCTTCCATGGCGCTCCTTGCATACATCCTGCACCAGATTGCTACGAAAACACCGTTCTAGCCTTTCTTATGCCCTGACTCCTGTAGGGAAGGTCGAAAGGAAGCGACGCGGCAATGTTCTAGCATCCGAGATGGCTCGGACAGGAGAGTGATTAGCTTCAAACCTGATTACTTGCTTTTCGTCACTGATTAATTGACCGGTATGCGCTCACTGTTGGTATTCCATCAATATTGGGTTCATCCAATATTGTAAAGACTGCCCTACGTGCGTATCAGTGGTCTAGCAAGACAGCAGCGCAATGAATCCCTAACGCTAGTGAAATTATGAACCGCAACCGGCAAAACTTGGAGCAAACTAGAGCGTAACGGGTAACAGGTGCACGCACCTAGGTTGCCCCGCCCGTCGTGCTCTGCTGGCTCCTCCGGCGTGCTCAGCCCTACAAGGTCAAAACTCCAAAGCACCAGATGATCGGTAACCTGCTCGCCTGAAAGGTTACTCTCAACATGCAGCAGCATGTGCATGCCAAACCTAACGCCTACTAACAGCATTCTTCTAAACCTTCTTTGGCAAAAATGGAAAGAAATGTTTCTGAGGCTTGCAACTCTCGTCGCCAAAACATTACAGATGATATCCAGCGAGAGCATCGAAACCCCGGCTATCCAGTCAAAAATGCAACTTTCTTCTAAATGCTACGATATGAGAAATCAGAAAGACGGCGCACTGTAAATTAACGACGACAGTACGGTTTCAGTAGCAAGATGACAGCGCCTATGGTTGCAAACAACATGCCGAGACAAACTATACATAGCTGGCACAGCATGTAGGATGCACAAGCGTTGCTTTCTCAGAGAGATAGTACATGGTAAACAAAACAAATGTGTTTCACAAGCGTTATTTACAGTTTCACTGACCATGATACAAATACCCAAAATCATAAAGTCTACAGGTGGTCACTCTTACCATCAATTGCCGTGACCTGCATCTGTCATCCGCAGTTTACAATACCAAGCCGTGTACCAAAACTGCAGCAGCGGCATTGCGTGATAAGACGGGTCACCTGCACTTCTGGGGGGCGGGGCATGGGTACAAATTAATGGAGAGCAACTGGAAATTCAGAACGATATACTACCATTGAGAGCTATGGTGCCATAGGATGAACTATAGATAGTACAATGGTACAATATGGGGGGATAAGCTAGACAAAAAAGTAGGAAACTATTTGTTCAGTACCAACCACCCAGCCAGTTAATAAGAGAGATGGAGGCAATAACACACCTCAAGCAGCTTAGGTGGTCAGGTGAGAGATCTGCCTGCCCATTCACGCTCTCTCCTCTTAAGCTTTGCTTGCATCTTGTTGAATTTTTGTTTTCCGTTCTCCAGAAGAGGATCAACAACTACATAGTCATCTGGATCATCTTTCCTAGCCATTCCATCCTGTAAAGATCAAAGTTCAGTTCATGCAACTATTTCCCCTGTATGTGTGAGGAGAGCAAGGGCAGACGAGGGTGGCGGCCTACCTTAGAAGACTCAGGTATGAAACTCAGCCGGTTGGTGTGCCACCCTGTGTAATCCTCCTCATCGTCGGCCTTTGTTTCCATGTTATCAGTAGCAGGGTTCTTATTGAGAAAGGAAGACTTGAACTTCTGTAACTTTGCTAAAGTCTAACCAGAAAAAAATTGACGTGTAAGAAACGTTTGGGCGCTCAACTTTAAGAACACACAAACTAACAGATAGATGTGGTGCCAGCTGGAATATGAATATGCATGAACTATTGTGACACGGCATAAGAAAGGTGGAAATTATAAGAAAGCAGAAAATTCACTACCTCATCTTCACGGCCTTGGAGCCGGCGTTTTTTCTGTTTTTGCAAATGTCTCTCTTGTTCAGCTGGATTCAGTAGTTGCAAATTAGCATCTCCTCTGGATGTCCTTTCAGCACTGGCTTCTGAGCCAATACCTTTTTTCTTCATAGATAGTTTCTGAGACTTTGGTAACCGATGGTCCTGATCATCGTCGTCATCGTCATCGTCATCACTCCTGTGAACCATCAAATTGGTAATGGTTTCTTAAAGAAAAACTGTTGAACTAAATTATCTAGTAAATACGGTTTAAAAGTTCGAAGTGTTTCAGACATGCAACACGCATAGGACTCCTCTTCCAGTATCCACATGACATATACATTATAAGTCTGAATTAGCATTTGCTATTCAATACATGGCACCCCTGATTCCGAACAGCATTATGATTACACAATGTGCAGAAATAGATAATTTTTCACATTGGCAAGAAAATGAAGATTTCAGATATCAGTTCTAATTTCAAATAAGAGAATTTTGCAATATCATAGCCCTAAATAACTTATTGCCAAATGTGAAAAACAGCCTTACCAATTGAGTTTTCAGAAAATAATCACAGTATTGGATAATTAAAGAGATTGGGACTCAAGGAACATATAGGAATAGAATGCTACAGAGCGGTGTTCACAGGAACATATATTCTGCTTGTTCAACACTACATAATGATAACCTACAACCTTCGAACTAACAACTTTTCTATCATTACTAATAGATAATGCAAAAAAAAGCCAGGGTACTTAGGGAATAAGGATAAGGAACATATAGGTAAGGTACAGAACCTGCGAGCTGGTAACTCCTTATCCTTCCGATGTGATTTATCTGTACCAAAGAGGAAAATTAAATTGCTTAGTTTTTCCAACTTATAAGTAGCAATCATGTTTCATCAGTCTAAAAAAATGCAAGTAGCTATAGGAAATTACAGAATGGTGTCTCTCATTACTCAATGAAAGTCTGTCATAGTAGAGCACATGGCCATCCTAATAGAACTGGAACAATAAGTTACCTGTCTTGGAGGTTTCACGATGCCGAATATCCCCAAGCTCTCTACGTTTTTTTAGAATTTGTGAACGCATCCTGTTGTCAAAATCTTCCTCATTCTCGTCATCAGGATAATCATCATTTTCTGGATCATGCTCTAGCTCTCTTGAATCAGCTCTCTTCGAGACTAAAGCCTCCCTGACAGATAGAACAGTATCCTTTTTCTTCTCCTCTTGCTCCTTGGACTGAAAGGTTGGAACAAGGACAATGCTGTTACATTTGGCAAGGTCTAAACTATTTGATATTAAGCGAGTAGCTCTTAATTAGCAAAACCTGATCAGAGTAAAACATGCAGTTCACACCCTAAACCAACTCAAGATGGAACGTACTTGACTAAGGGCCCAATGGTATTGGCTTTGGTTTCTGGCTTCTGCTTCTAGAAGCCAAAGCCAATACAAACACCTCTGCTTCTATAAGCCACTTCTATCAGCCACTTTACGCTTTCGCAAGCTATAACGCATTATATATTTTATTATGTCACAATTCCATAAGTCGCATGACAGTCAGAATGTTATAGTGACTTGCGTTGCACCGTTGTTTGCCCTCTTTCTTACATAATGCGCTCAACAAAAAACCAAAAGCCATAAGCCAATACGAATGCCCTAATTTCTATAAGGCACTTCTATTAGCCACTACTATTTATTATTCCAACATGTACTAAGTACGAAAGTGCTCCTCCGGCAGTTCGTACATGTTAACTAGTGAATGCTAGAAACAAAATTAAAACAATAATTCCATTTTGGACCCAATAACATGTAAATAGATGCTTGTTTGTGAACCATTGAAGAAGCATAATCTAGACAACTACAACTCTTGATAAAGTAGCAAAGATGGCAATAAGTCCTGGTTTCAGACGGTATGCACACTAATACGGCAGAGCATACTGCACAGTTCTACAATGCCATGGCTGCCATTTTATTTTTTATTTAATTTTATTTTTTGAAGGGTGCCTGCCAATTCGATAAGGTATTGTCCTGTTATTGTTATTGTTATTGTTATTGTTATTGTGATATGTTTGCTAGAAAAAGATTGGTTAATATTCTAAAGATTTCTTCGACCACAAGTGATAATACTCACCAGTTGTTCTTCCTGTGGTTCCCCTTTAAGAAAACGGGGATCATCCAACACATCATGAATACTTTTTATTTTGTCCTTAACTGAGGAAGCTGCCTCATTCTCCTCCTCTTCTACTTCATCTCCAAAAGATAGCATATTAAGTTGCCTGTAGGACGAATAAAACGAGTCAAAACCAATCCAATATCCATTTCCCTGTCTTTTCAAGGACAATAGGTAGGAGCAGAGTACTTACTTAACAGCTTTCTTCTTTTGTTTCCCGACAGCATCAGCCTTGGCAGCAGGCTCAATCTTCTTAAGTTGCCTTGGAATAATATCATCAAATGGGTTCCAGAGTACCTATAGAAACACAATGGTAAAACAACTAGTTTAGCTTCACCAGCAATAGTAAAAACAATCAGAAGTCATGCGGCACCGAATAAGTACCAAAACAAAATGGAAGATCATCAAAAACATGAGGGGGAAAAAAGCTACCTCGACCGAAAGAATTTTCTGTGGGTACACAGGTCGATCATCCTTATCAGTCTCAACATCAGCCAAGGCAAGAAGGTTGTAAATAGAATCACCAGTGACCTGCATGCAACACATAGGCCATAGCCAATCGTAATCACATCCAATGAAATAAATGCATTACACTAAGACATAGTGAGGGGCAATCAAGCTAGACACAGTACCTTCCCGAAAATAGTATTCTTCTTATCGAGCCAATCGCAGCGGTCAAGGGTCACAAAGAACTGGCTTCCGTTCGAATGAGGCGTGCCAGCATTGGCGCACGCCACTAGACCCCTGTGGTTAAACCGCAAGCGTGAATGGAACTCATCCGCAAACGGGGCCCCATAGATGCTCTCACCCCCTGCAGATTGACATCAGACAAACATCAGCTTCAATTCAATGTGCCGCAAATCCTCCAATCACACCCATGGCTCATACCCAACACAGTACACACAATCAGATAGTTAACCAGGCACCAAATTCCGAATTTTGAGACGCTAATCAGTAGTAGTTTTGACCCAAATCCACGGTACAGATTGGTCAAGACCCACAGTGCAATTTGGAATCAGAAACCCTAGATAGGTAGTATTGCTTAGGGTTTAGGATCCTACCGGTGCCGGAGCCGGTGGGGTCGCCGCCCTGGACGAGGAAGGACTTGATGACGCGGTGGAAGAGGGTGCCATCGTAGTAGCCCTCGACGCAGAGCTGCACGAAGTTGCGCGCCGCCTTGGGGGCCTCCTTGGGCCACAGCTCGATGTCGAGCGGGCCGGCCGTCGTCTGCACCACCACCTTCCCCTTCGTCGGCGGCTCAAGCACGTACACCGACGACATCTTGCAGGCCTCCTCTTCGCCTCCGGCCGCCGCCGCTGCCTCGGCGCTCTCCCTCGCGCTCGCTCTCCGGCCGGTCGGCCTGTCTCGATGGGGGTGGGTCGGGTATTCGGGTTCGTCTTGTTGTGGTTGGGTCGGATCGCGCCTGAGTGGGGCTCGATTTGTAAACCGCCTCCAAATCTCCAATACCAGCAAGGGATAGGAGTTGTTTACGTCTGAGGAAAACGTAGTGATAGCATACGCTTTCTGAATTTTGAATACGTCATGGAGAACTCTTAAATTTCAATTCAGTTCGATAAATTGCAATGTGATACGCATGCATCAATTGAGCAATTGATGGCACTCAAGAGAGCTAGGCCTGAGCTAGATTAGGCCCCACTCATTTCGGTTTCAGTTTCTGGCTTCTAGCTTATTTTTCATTATTCATAAATTTCGTCTTGTTCTGAACTTTTGGCTTTTTTGAGCTTTTTTGCCGGTTCTTTTTTCCCGTATTTGTTTGCATTATACGTGATGGGCTAATATATTTTTTTCTATTTTTAAATTTTTTAAAATTTAATTATGCTAAATAAACCTCTGTCAGTTACAATGTTTTTTCAGTCAGCTACAGTGCTTTTCAGCCATAAGCCACTCAAAAAAAACATCATTTGAGCAACTGATGGCAGCTCAAGAGAGCTTGACTTATTTGATATAGCATTTAATCATAGATATAGCACTTAATCATATGCTTGAACTTAAACATGGCTCATTCTAACGGTCCCATGATACGAACTGTCAGAGTGGCCTAGCTAAACGCCCCGCTAATTTCAGCTTCAGCTTCTGGCTTATTTTTCATTATTTATAAATTTTGTCTTTTTCTGAACTTTTGGCATTTTTTTAGCTTTTTTGCCGGTTCTTTTTTCCCGTATTCGTTCGCGTTGTCCGTAATGAGCTAACATATTTTTTCTATTTTTAAATTTTTTTAAATTTAATTACACTAAATAAGCCACCTTCAGTTACAGTAAAATTTCAGCTATTACAGTGCAATTTTAGCCATAAGTCATAGCTTTTCAGCCCAATCGAGCGACGCCAAAGTCGAATAGCAAGTGATTTAGGAAGTGATGTCACCTCTAGGCACAACTAATGCTAATTAGCATGACTAATTAACTACCATTTTCATGCTCCGTGTGCGGTTTTTTTTAGGCCATGTGTTGTTACTATAGTAAAGTCGATGTCCAACATGTACTACAACGGCAATATTTGACAAGGCAATAGGTGCTTCTCTTTCCTACTTCATCGAAACGGTCATGAGAAGTACTTTGGGACAAGGTCGTGGACATCATGCGAGCTTCATTTAGCCGATTTTGTTTGATCTAGTTCAAAATTGTCCTTTGACTTCTCTCACACGTCAGATTCGAAAATAGATGACGTTTGATTGAAATCCGCCTAATCTAGGGGACCCAAATCACTGAACCATTCAACTAGAAATTAATTCAGCAAGCGGGATCAAATTTGTTCATCCATTCGATGGCCTCGGGAAGATTTTTTTTTTCAGTTGCTTTTCCAAGCAGTAAATGAGCTTTAGCCTGCGTTTGTTAATTCCTGGGCACCATCTATACATTCAGGGTAGAGCCCCGGTAGCCCACCTGTGTCCTGTGACATCAGGTCTAAAAAAAAAATTAGTAGTGATCAACACTTTTGATATACATCTGACAGCCAGCAGCAACCTATAAGGAGACAAACTAGCGCACGACCCATGAGACAACACTCGGCCCAAAAAGGACTATAGCAGACCGAGGTGCCCAGCGCTGCTTATGAGCGGCAAGACAGTATTAGTCTATTTGATCAATACTGAAGCGCTGAGCGCGTCATAGCCTTCCTCTACACCTGATCGTCTTGCACGGTTGCAAGAGCCAGGAGACGCGTGCCACGCCTATGGCTACACCCAGCCATGTAGCAATCGGTCGCTATAGAATAAGGGAAATCAGCCGCCCATGCTTGCCATCTCACGCATAGCATCTCCTGGCCCCAATTCGTGTTGCCTCGCGCCCTCGCCATCCAAAGGAGGCTCAGACCTACCTGATTTGTATGTACTTTACTCAAAGTTTCTCTCAATTTTTCCAATTTATTTCAAAAACAAGGACTAAATTTATGAGTTAGGGTTTCGATATGATGATTTTTTTTATTTTTGTCGAACTATAGAGTTAAGACTTAGCGTTTTAATTTGAGTTTTTGGAAGATCGGTATGGTTCATTACAAATCAGATAATGCCATGAGGAAGGTCGGTGATGCTCAAGTAAGAGAATTACTTGAATGTGTTTCTGAATGTCTTGTAATACATTTGAGGATTGCATAACTTGGGCCCAACTGAAGTATGTTTACCTCTTCTGCTTCATTGTTATTTTCTTTTCTGTATGATCTTCATTTCTATTTTTACTTGGTCTCTACTGCATTTTAAGCTGCTGCTTTAATAGTATATGGAATTCCACACTATCCTCCCTCCCTCATAAGGAAGATTAGTTGAATCCACCATAAATGGATCATGAGATTTAGCCCCTAGCATTGTCATATTAACTGATGTCTATTCAAGTGTGTATCTGTGTAGATTAGTACTGTTGAGATTCCATCATTTTTCTATGCACGAGGCATTGACAATCAATACTGTTAAGATTTGAGAAGTGTTGTATTTCAACAGCTTCTCTTTTTACCTGTAGATGTACCTCATCTTAGGGCTTAGATGTACCTCATTTTAGGGCTTCCTTCTTTTTTTTCCCTGTAGATGTACCCCATTTTAGGACTTCAATTTTTTGTGCAAGCTAATAAGTTCCTTTTTTTGTTCTTGGCAGATTTGAGGATTATTTCACAAACTGTGTGAAGCAGCTCACATTCACTTTTCCTTAAGATGCTTCCACTAGCACGGGTGCTCCTTTCTGGTCTACCCCCAAGCGCTTCCTTCATCCGCTGCAATTTTCAGCTGCTGATCCATCTCACATACACTTCATTATGTCTGCTTCAATATTGAGAGCAGAGTCATTTGGAATTGCTATACCTGACTGGGCAAAGAACACGAGTAAGATGGCTGATGTAGTAAATAAGGTTGCAATTCCTATATTTGAGCCAAAGACAAGGGTCAATATTGTGACAAATGAGAAGGCCACTAACCTTTCGAGTGATTTAGTTGATGTTGTCGCTATTATTGATGTTCTCCTAGCTAAGTTGGAAGAATATGCCAAGAGGCTACCTCTAGGATTCCAAATGAAACCTATCCAATTTGAGAAGGTTAGTATTTTCAAATATAACTTTGTTGGAAGAGTGTTTTGGGAAAAATATGAAGACACACACTGTTGGGATAGCTTTGTTCTTCAAACCATTTATATCTATTTTTGTTCTTTCTTTATATAATTAGTATCATGTAAGAGATACTGAAGTCTCATGTTCTATTTAGTGAATTTTTCTTACAATAAGTTAACAATCCTGGGGTGGAATAGTATGGTGTAGCACGACTTGGTTCAGCGTACTCCTTAAAATCCTTTTAATATTAATTGAAACGGGTTGTTTGCATTGTTTTTATACATTCTTACATTGTAGTTGCATTTCGCTTTGAAGAAGCATGGTGTTTCTGCTGAAGGAGTGGTGCTAGCATTAACATAAAGCAGGACATGTTGCACTGTGTGTGAGCTAACCACTTTTTGTTTAGTGTATGTAGTATCGATTAGTTTGTTACTTAGTGCTAATTTTTCATGTCCGGGTACAACTCTCGTAATGTAAAAAACATTGTAAAATTCACTTGGCTTATGTTGAACGGGTCTCGCTAAAAAGTATGTGCTAACGGATATATATATATATATATATATATATATATATATATATATATATATATATATATATATATATATATATATAGCGCTAAAGAAAAATATTATTTACTGTATGGTTTAGTATTCCGTTGTGTAAAGTTTAGTGTTTGTTGTATGTTCTGATTTGTGAGATTGTTGCGTCAATGGTATTATTTCTTCCCTTTTAAACTGTCTTGATGAGTGATTATTGAATCAGTAGTTAGCTTTTCAGATGTGAAAAAAGATTAACTACAACAATATGCTATTTTAGTGTTAGTTTTATGGTTCCGTAGCAACGTACGGGCACATGACTAGTAAAATAAAACAAGAAAACAGTACTAGTGAAAAAGTGTAATTTATTCCGCTGCGCCCAAACGAATAATACTACTTTGGATTTGCTGTCTCCGTCAGCAGTGGCTTCTTGGTTGGCTTTGTTGATTGGGATAATCCCTCATTTGCTCCGAAGTTGAAATGTCTTTGATAAAGAGTACTCCATTATATTGTTATGGAGGTTTTAATCTGAATTTTATGTGCTATTTGTTAGTTTGCCCTTTTTTGAATTTTTAACCATATTTGAAGAGGAAATGACTAGATTGCCCCTGTTTGTATAATCTCTCTTTGTTGAGCCCAATCTTTGTGAATCTTGCGAATTGTGGTACAATGTCAATGACACTGATGGCTGTTGGATTAAAATTTGATTGCTACCCTTGCTCAGTGCCAGTAGGTACAGAAAATTTAGCTAAAATCACTACTAAAAATCAGAATCTAAAACTACCAGTGCCGAAACCACAAATCAAAGATCTACACTCAGCAAAAAAACAATGTTGTAAACAAATCCAAGATTTTTTGTCGTGAGTCCAAATTCCTTTATAAAAAAGATACTAAAGAGAAGCCATCTGCACAGATCTACAATCTACACAATAGCCGAGCAACACAAAAAAATAGCCTCCAATGCGTGGCGACCAGCTTCGATGGTGCCACCACAAACACTTCCAAGAACACCTCCACAGCGTCCGACGACGGCGGCAGGAACACCATGCTCCTAGCCATAGCCAGCTTCTTTCGTAGCGGGTACCATAGACCCCTCGCGCCCCCAAGAAGTGCGGCACGCCGCCGCCATCCTTGGCTACGGGCATTGGCATGGAGGACGGGGGGCATCCTCGGCCACGGGCATCGGTGTGGAGGACGGGGGGGCATCCTCAACCTCGAGCGTTGGCATGGAGGACGGGGGGCATCCTCAGCCACGAGCGTTGGTGTGGAGGACAGGGGGGCATCCTCGGCTGCGGGCACTAGCCTTGAGGATGAGGGAGGGGAGGATGGCTAGAGGAGAAGAGGCGGTTGAGCAAAGGGAGCGGGCGATGATCTTGGAGTTGTGGAGGCAGGCAAGGACGCCATGGCGAAGGAAGCGATGGTGCGGGGAGCGCTCGGTGAGGACCTACGCATCGTTGGAGAGCGGAAGCGACGGTCCATGGATGGGTATGCTATGCGTATTGGCCGATGCTGCAGATTGAGAGAGGAAGTAGGGAGGAGCAAGAGAGAGAGATTTGGGAGTAGATGTGGTGGGGGAGAGAGGACAAAAAAGGAATATATCGTGGCAAGTGGAGGAGAATGAGGTGGTAGAGGGGATGAATAGGAAGGAAACCACACAGTCGGGTTTGGTGTCAAGCCCGATCCCAACCACATAGCGTTGGCCTAGGGGCTTTACGATTATTTCTTGTCGGGTTTTAGCCCAAATTCAATAAAATATGGGTAAACTTTTTTTAAAAAAAGCTAAACTAACAAATGGCACATAAAGTTCGGACCAAAACCTCTGTTATAATGTAATAGAGCTTATTTTACGATGGCGCCAACTTCGGGCCAAATTATCCCTTGTTGATTAGGATGCTAATAACTACCCTGACCAAGCCAACTTGTCACATTAGGGCCACTCAGTTCGGTTTATATAAGACGGCGTATGACTTTTTTGTATTGTAACTGATTTATTTTACACTATAACTATTGATATCTTTTTTTATGTAATTAAATAAAAAACTTTTAAAAATAAAAAATAGATTATCCTATCATGAACAATAAAAAAACAAAAACCCCAAAATCAAAAAAATAAAATTAAAAAATAGTGGACCGGAAACTAAGGGGCTGTTTGGTTGCTAGCCACACTTTGCCAACAAAAATTGTCACACTTGCCTAAGTTGAGGTGCTCAAATTCTTTGCCACACCTTAGCAAGCCTAAGGGAATTTTGCCATACTTTTTTGAGTCATTGACGCGTAGAACCTAGTTTGCTGGAAGAGAATCTTGCCACAACTGTGGCCACAACCAAACAGCTCTCAAAGTTGATCAAACTTACCTAACCTTAGGCGTGATAAACTGTGGCTGGCAACCAAACACCTCCTAAAAGCCACAGATACTGAGATAAGCCTTGACTCGCGTCACAGTGACATCGCCCGCAATCACGGACAACAAAACGCGTGGCGTGGCTGTAGTTTCCTGTGGGATCGTGACGTCAGGTCGGACGGACGGGATTGGGCAAATCATTGCGTCAGACAATACGTGCTTTTCAGCGTCTAAACGGCGCGTTTCACATTGGTAAACCCTGAAAAGTAAAATACAATAGACTGTTTCAAATTTCTTTTTAAAAAATCACTTCTAAGATGGATTTGGGATCATTCACCCCGATCAATTCGGCTTAAACTTCTAGCTTCTGGCTTATTTTTCACTATTTATAAATTTCGTCTTTTTTTTAAATTTTTGGTTTTTTGTTGAGCTTTTTTGCCGGTTCTTTTTTTTCCCGTATTCGTTTGTATTATACGTAATGGGCTAACATATTTTTTATATTTTTAAATTTTTTAAATTTAATTATGCTAAATAAGCCTCTGTCAGCTATAGTGCTTTTTTCAGCCAACTACAGTGTTTTCAGCCATAAGCCACGAGCTTTTCAGCCGAACCGATCACCACCAAACTCTTCTTATTGAACTTTTTGTCCAAACTGGACCGTTTTGTGTTACTTACTCGGGGCTGAATCGTGTCCTCAGGGGGCTATTTGGCTAGAAGCCTAAGTTTTGGCCACTGGAATTTGGCTGTGTTCCTCGGGGGAAATTTTTGTGTTCATATAAATTTGTATGCATTCGTCCTCGATCGAGAAAAGGTGCACACTTGTTTTGAAGTATAAATCTTGGAAATTCTGCTCACGTAATCATTCTAATTAGATTTGAGCTAAGTTTGGAGCAATGGATTCCATGACCACCTATGTAATTTCAGCATAGCCAAGAAAGTTAGCTTTGCAGTTTTTCCTTCGGAAACCTTCAAACGCCCGTTGAATTATAGATTTAGAACATACAAACCGGACGAGAGGCATTCACGGAATGCAGCATTTGCCAAGTTGGTAGATGGAGAAAGACGGGAGTCAGAACTCACTCGGTTCTTTTTGGATTGTGATTGATGCCTTTTATCTATACTTTTTAAGATAAAAGCGGACGGTATACACGATTTTAGGTTTGAAAAATTGTTTAAAGAATTCGTTTCAACAAACCGTCGTATTTATTTTAACTTTTGAAAAAAAAACTAAAAGACTAAAAGAACATAGCGCAAAAACTGATCTAGACAAGGCGTGTTCTCCCCTTGGTCGTGTCATAGGGTGAATTCTTTTGAGTTGTGACTTATGGTTTTTGGTTTATAATATTTGAATTCTAGCTATTTGTGATAGAATACAAAAGGAAAGACAGTCACATAAGATTTTAACTAGTACAGTTAAAGTTAATATAATATCTATTACAATTGATTTGTAGACCCTATCTTAAAAAGACACACCGTTTAAAAGCTAGTTAATATAACAAAAATAAAATACACCAAGTCCAAAAAAATCTAGCCAGATTCAGCGAGTATTCTTCCTCGATCAAATTGAGGTACGGGAATCGTCGTACCAACCGTGGCTAGGGCATTTTCTTGCTGTGCTTTTCTAGTTGACTTTTCTAAGTCACTAACCCTGGTCAAACTGAACATGTGCGTGTAGTTTGACGTGGACAAGTTGTTGTGTGTATGTTCATACTTGATTCGACCTCTCTTTTTGTTCCCCTTTAGACTACCACACTAGCATCGTTCATACGATTAAAAACTAAGTTTGGTGTATTTGAATTGCTGATCACATGTGTTTCCTTTAGGATTTGTGCAACGCTAGTTAGAGAACTACTCTGTAACAAGTGGCACTTTGATATGACGATAAGGTTGTAACCTGTTACATTACAGGGGTGTTTGGTTCGAGTAATAGATTAGCTCTCGACAACAGGGATCAATTCATCCCCCATCATCTTGTTTGTTCGAAGTACAGGAAGATCACCGTATAATTCCTTACAACCACGACTCTAATACAAAAAGAGGAACAAATTAATCTCGCAAAAATTATGAAATAACATTGTGGCATACCAATTTATTATCATTTTATTATAAAAGAACGAGTTGATGGTTATATGTTTATTCTCCTTCAACTGCTCTATTCTCTTAACTTCTTACCATTCTTCACTTTCCAACCGATCAGAATAGCTCTCTTCTATATTACGATTCTCTATCCAAGAAGCATGATTTTTTTGTAAAAAAAGGGCATGAATTGTGGTAGCTTGGCCCTATTCTAAAGGTATCATGTCTTTTGACTTTCGATTAAAATAATATTGTAGCAACTGATAGTTTTTTTGAGTTATTCAATTATAGCAATATAAAGAAAAATAGTAAAAAAATACTACTATATATTTATCGATAATATAAAGAAAAAATATCATCTTAAGAAATTAATATATTCAAAACAGCCAGCAATCGTTATTTGGAACGAAGGCTGTTACACTAATCACTAGATAGGGTGCGATTTTTTTAGCTAAGTCCACAGGAGTTGAGGCACGAACTATTTGGAATGGGCCCTTGTACCTAAGGTTACCACAGAGTGATAGACTAGACTGCGGTGCGATTTTTGTACCAAGTCCCGTGTGGTTCGAGTTGGGGCACGTTGGCGCCGTGTCGCCGTTGCGCCGGTGCCATCAAATCAGCGATGCCGCGTCGCAGGTGCGAGCTGTACTAGCAATTCCGTCCTTTTGGATTCCCTCGAAACGTCCGCGCGAACGGTGAGGGCGGTCGGCGGCAGCGGCGAAGGGACGCGACGCCGCCGCGGTTTCTCGAACGGCGTGCCTCCTCCTTTACCGCCTAGTAGCAGCAGCAATCTTTGACGGTCCCGCCGTTACCCTCGCCGACATGGCATGGCGTCCCATTGACCGCGGCCGTCCGTCCGACCGCACCGCCGCGCCGCGCCGAGGGGGGAGAGGTCCACGCGGTGTCGTGCCGAGTCGCGCAACCGCGTGAGCCGCGGCACGCATCACCACGCCCTCTGTCGGTGGCGCCCACCACGCCGCGCCGCCTCAGCTTCCTCGCTCCTCTCTCTATCTCTGTCCGCCTCCCTTTCACACCGGGGAGGATCAGAGAGTATTTATATCTCCCCCTTTCACACCAGTCCCCTCCCGACTCCGATCCATCAATCCATCAGAATTCAGAACCGCGAGGAGGAAGAAAAGAAGGTTTCGCCCCCGTTTCCCTCGTTTCCTCCTCCTTCCTTTTGACGCGCACCCACCACCGTACACCACGCCACCAACGCGACGCGCGCACCAAACGTTGGTAAAGAAAAAAGGGGAAGTTTTGGAGGAAGACTTTGGGGGCGCCCGTGTGCGCGTATAGCCGTATATGAGATCCCCATCCAGCGCCCGCCCCAGCAGCGTCGGAGGTGGAGCTGGGGTCGGAGGAGACGACGACTTCGCCTTCTACTACTCCTTCCAGGGCGCCGCCGCCGCGTCGCCGCTCGCTCTCGGCGACGCCGTCGTCATGCCTAACAACCGGCGCCGGAAGCGCGGAGGGGATGGGGGTGCCGGAGGCGGGGACGACGGCGCCCCAGCGATGTCCAAGAAGGACGGCCCCGGCGCCGGGAACAACGGCGGCAGGAAGCGGTCCATCGCCAAGATACTCACCTCGCTCGCCGCGCTCGAGGCGGAGGACCACGC
The DNA here is from genome assembly GCA_036346575.1 of Dendrocalamus sinicus. Lineage (NCBI taxonomy): Eukaryota > Viridiplantae > Streptophyta > Magnoliopsida > Poales > Poaceae > Dendrocalamus > Dendrocalamus sinicus. The sequence goes on along the minus strand of CM070643.1, from coordinate 27,815,799 downwards.
CGACCGCGCGGGAGCGGCCGACGCGTCCCGCCGGGAGCTCGCGCTGCTCGAGTCCAACGCCGACCACAAGTCGCAGGCCATGATGGACTACTACGTCAGGATGGAGGGAAGCTTCGACGCCGCCGCGCAGACCGACGCCGCCGCGAGGTCCAAGCGCTCGCGGCTCGCGGCCTCGGCCGCAGCGGCGGCCGTCGTAGCCGGCGAGGAGGCCGCGGCCACGGCCGCGGCGTCGGCCTCGCCGTCGCCGGCGGGCGGTGGCGGGGAGGGGCACCACCAGCGGCGGCTGTGGGTGAAGGACCGGTCGCGGGCGTGGTGGGACCGGTGCAACAGCGCCGACTATCCGGAGGCGGAATTCCGGCGCGCGTTCCGTATGGGGCGGGAGACGTTCGACATGATCTGCGAAGCGCTGGGCTCCGCAGTGGCCAAGGAGGACACCATGCTCCGCGCCGCCATCCCCGTGCGCCAGCGCGTCGCCGTCTGCATCTGGCGCCTCGCCACCGGCGAGCCGCTCCGCCTCGTCTCCAAGCGCTTCGGCCTCGGCATCTCCACCTGCCACAAGCTCGTCCTCGAGGTCTGCGCCGCCATCAAGTCCGTCCTCATGCCGCGCTTCCTCCAGTGGCCCGACGAGGCCGCCGCCGCCAGATTCAAGGAGGGCTTCGAGAGGAACTTCGGCGTCCCGGGCGTCATCGGCGCCATGTACACCACTCACATCCCCATCATCGCGCCCAAGATCTCCGTCGCCGCCTACTTCAACCGCCGCCACACGGAACGCAACCAGAAGACGTCCTACTCCATCACGCTCCAGGGGGTGGTCAGCCCCGACGGCGCATTCACCGACGTCTGCATCGGCTGGCCGGGCTCCATGCTGGACGACCAGGTGCTCGAGAAGTCCATGCTGCACCAGCGCGCCGCGGCGGGGATGATGCACGACGCCTGGCTCGTCGGCGGCGCCAGCTACCCGCTCATGGACTGGGTGCTCGTGCCGTACACGCACCAGAACCTGACGTGGACGCAGCACGCCTTCAACGAGAAGGTCGGCGACCTCCGGCGCGTGGCCGTGGAGGCGTTCGCGCGGCTCAAGGCGCGGTGGGCGTGCCTCCAGAAGCGCACGGAGGTGAAGCTCCAGGACCTCCCCGTGGTGCTGGGCGCCTGCTGCGTCCTGCACAACATCTGCGAGATGCGCGGCGAGGAGCTCGAGCCGGAGCTCCGGTACGAGCTCGTCGACGACGAGACCACGCCAGAGAACCCCGTGCGCTCCGAGGCCGCCAAGCTGGCCAGGGACAACATCGCGCACAACCTCCTCCACCGCGGCTTCGCCGGCACCACATTCTTCTGATCATATCCACTTCTTGGCTTTCGCTTTTCCTTGGTACAAATTGGGACAAGTAGCGATTCTTTTAACCTTCCGGATACAAGATTTTCGTAGGTTTGGCGTTAATTTAGATGCACAACAACACAAGGCCGTATAAACATCCTGTGAAGAATTTGGGCAGCTGTTGTTTCAGTGTTCAATATATATCATATACAGTTTAATTTACCCAAAAAAAAGCAGAGATGATTTAAATGAAGAAAATTTTCCAATATTTTGCATTTTGACGTGAGCGTGAACTCATCGTATGTTGATTGCCTTAAGGATGGTCCATCGTAGCACATTCGTTTAAGTGTACAGGTGTACTGCGATTGCTGTTGATTGTACGCCTTATCTTGCAAACAAATTTCGGTTACATTGTCTTTACGACACACTACAAGACACACTGATGGTACAATCTCTCTCTCTCAATCTAGCTTAAGCTGATCGTAGCTTCTCCATTCATTCTGACAATGCTTTCCAATGTTATAGCAACCGTTGTGCAGTATCTTCAACTCGCTTGTACTTAGCTTAACCTGATCGGAGTCCCTCTGTTGCTTTGCAGTTCAAACAATTGAACGCTATGTTAATTGGCGAAATCTGGGAAGGGGAACAATGCACCAGAAGTCGATTGGATCTCCCTTGGACAAGAAAACCTCAAGAGCACAAAGCTCCTAGGATTACTACACCGTCTTGCATTTTGCTTGCAATGTTTTGGGCTCTGTGATTTTGTACAGTTCCTCTGTTAAGATTCTTACGATTTGCAATTTGAATGTCAGTATCAGCGGTGAGGAAGGTCGGTCCTCCTTCCCGGCAAACGGTTGGGCCTTGTATGTAGCTGCTGCGGACTGCAGAGTGCAGACCGTGACTTGTTGATCTGTTTCTACTCATGGAGACGCGGTTTTGCAGGGTTGAAGAAAAAATCTCCATGAACGATCAACCTGCCCTCATGCTCGAGAGTAAATTCACATGCGTGTCAGTTTTGCAGGGTGGAACATTATTGCATTTTCAGAGAGTTTCCTCCACTGTCGAAGGCCTTGGGAAGAAGAAGAAATGTTTGGGGGATCAGAGGTACAAGCACGAATCCGAAGTTGGCCAATTCTGTGTTGAAATTAACGCTGTTTCAGCAAATCTTTTATTAAAGTTTCAGAATTACAAATTAGCAATAAAGCATGTTTCCAACATATATTAAATGACAAGAGCATTAAAGTAACATAAATCTCTCTCAAGTTATTTAAATATGAAATCATGCCTAGCAGGGCTGCAGAAAATAAATGAACAATTAGCATAATATTTACATTGTTGTTTGTAGTTTGTTCTCTCAGATGTCGGGCTGCTCTTGTATTAAACAAGGCCTCCTTGTCACGGTGGTCTAAATTTAACTAATAATTAAAATGACAATCTTTAGATATTCTGCTAGTTTTGAACCAAATACCTTACCATAATAATTAATTGCAATTCAAAAATTATAACAAGTTATGAACTGCTCTTTAGATGCTCTGCTATGGTAATTAGATTGTCAAGTGAGCAAGCATGAATATAAAAGAAGCTTAACCAAAGATAACAGTAAGAAAAAACATATTATATAAAACAGAAGCTTAACCAAAGGTAACAATAAGCAAAAACACAATATATGATGATTAAGGCTATGGCAAGAACAATAGCGGCTACCAACTACTCAAAGTACTAGCAGAATATCCTAAAATATTGTCTTAATCTCATATAGACCATGAATCATCATCGGGCAATCATTAATCCCACACATTATTATGCAATGTGCCTAAAACTAGTGAACAAGATTATCAAATACAATCATACGCTAGAACTGTTGCCTCACAATACACAAAAATAAAAACCGAAGGCAACTCACAAGGAGACAGCACTCGAAGCTGTCCAAAAGGCAGCAAGCCTAGGCACGCCAAAGTCAACAATGTCCCAGAAAACCTATGGTCGTTGTTTACACCACGGCATGGCTCTCGGAGATACAAAATTATCCACATGAGCCAGCTAGCACCACGGTCATGTAGCCGAGGGTCAAAGAATGCCGCACAAGACCAAGATCCCAGCACCAGTCAAATGCTAGGCAAGCAAGAACACCACACAAACTACAATTGAAACCACTACGGTCATGACAGCACTGTCAAACCACCGCACCAGAGCCAGCTTAGAATCGGCACAAGGTCTGGCGCAGCAACAGCTTATCTGTGCTGCCCTGGACATCACGCACAGACGGCGCCGCCATAGCCTTGACCCAATACAAGATCGGAGTCAACCCCGCCTAGATTCGGCCCTTTTGACTCTACCCTCAACAAGACAAAGCCTCAGTGTTAACTTTGATCCGGAGAAAATGCACACATCGCAAATAAACTGAGAGAATACAGAAGAATTTCTGAATTTCTTTATTCTCTTATTTGCTCCCCCTTTTTCCTTGCTTTTTTCTCACAAAACTGGCTACAAGCTTTCTCAATATATAGGCTAATAATCTCTTACTAGCATACATATTCAGACTTCAAGTTGGACACAACTTCAACTTGAGTTACACATGGAGACAGACTCTACTACGTCTTGATCTCTAAGTCAAGATTATTTCTAACACTTAAGTTGCTAGAAAAAGGACTGAGCTGTTGTCATAAGTGCCACCACTCACTGAAGCTCAAATCCTAGGGCAACCACTCGTTGAGGGAGGAGAAAGAAGAGAGATGGTGAAACACGATTAGATCTGAGACTTGTCCAGGGAGGAAAGCCCAAACCAGTATAAGAAGAGAACTGCGCAGCCAACGACTAGTGTCAAGGCCATCGGAGTTGAAGAGGTGGGGATCGGATCGATCCCCATCTCCCTTTCTTCTAGCAAAATAGAATGAGCCAAATGCTCCATATCCTCTCTCTCTCTCTCTCTCTCTGAATGACAGGTGGGACTGGCTCCTTCTCTCCCCCTTCAATCAGAAAATAAACTAGGAAATTTCTAAATTGCCCTCAAGTCCAACATTCTGCAGTACAGAACATTTACTACGTGGAGCACACCGATATTCAGAGGTCTCTGCACCTGGCTAGCATCGCCATGCCACTCCATGTGAGGCCGGCGCCACCGGGTCTGGATCCCATGTTGATCATCGTTTTCGTTGACCTGCCGGCACCTCACCTGGCTGCTTGGATGCTTGTGCCGTCTGTCATGCATGTGGCCGAGTAGACCACTGAGCTGCATGCCATTTGTGCATCTTTATTGGCAGTCACCCGCCAGGTTTCAAGGGGAGGCTGACGATTTGTCCATCCATGCCTTAATTTCCTGGGCATCACAAGAGCATGGTCATAACTCATGACTCCCCAAGAGTGTACGTTGTGTCATCTTCCTTTGTGAAGTAAGCACAAAACTCTACAGGGAGCATTTCGTCTCATTGTATACACGCAATGCAGCATAAAGTTCAGGCATGGGTACAGGTATATTCTATCCTTCCAGAGTAGTACAGGTCAGGAGCACAGCTAGGACAACCTGCCGTGTTCATCTGCAGTGCCCCCAAGAAGAAACTACAATCATATTGAGCCACAGGCTCAACCCAATGAATATGACTGTTTTCCAATGCTTCATACGATTACGGTACGTACTTACATGTGCAGCTGCAAGTACAATACCTCATGTCTGGTCTAGTACATCAATACTACTGTACTAGGTTCTTGCGTAGCCACCTCACCTCACTTTGCTTTGGTGTCCCAGGCTTGAGGGGTACGTGAAGGTGATGGCATTGACAGATGAAACACAAAAGTGGCAAAGGCCGGTGTCTATGCTTTCGGCCTGCACCGCAGTGTACTGTGCAGTACTGAGATCATGTCCAGCGGCCAGCAGAATCTCTTTTTTCAGATGCATTGCTGATCAGATCTGCAGAGTGATTGACCAATTTTGCGTGCGCTTTGTTGCTGGAGCAGCACTAGCAGCAGCCAGCGGAAGATTCCTGCCCGATGCTCATTCAGGAAAAGGGGGCGCCTGCCTCGTTTCCATGTGCTGCTACTACTACGATCCCTAGGCAGCTAGCTAGAACTTGTGGAGATAATGGTTAGATTATAGGAGTGTTATATTGGCTTCTGCAGATAGGTTTTTATTTTGATTTATAAATAGTAATAGATTGTAAAAAGAGATTTGCATATGATTTTAGCTGATATATATGAAATCATTACAATGTGTATTACAATCGACTAGTAGACTTCGTCTTAAAAAAATAGCTAGCTTTTTACTATAGAGAAACAGTTTTTAGAAGCCAAAATAAACAAAACATATGCATCTTTAATCATCATGGACTCATAGTGGTCTAATCTCCTTGGACTTTCGTCGTCTTGTTTTACTGGATGGGAGTACAAATCTTGCTTTCCTTGCGTATATAACCATCGTTAGCTAGTCGTAGACTTGTGCCTTGTATCTTCATCCATCCTTCAGCATTGAGGTATGAAGGAAAGGAAGAAAGGAAATAGCACAATTTTAAAGCAGCTAAGCTCATTTCAGCTTCAACTTCTGGCTTATTTTTCACTAATCATAAATTTCGTCTTTTTTTGAACTTTTGACTTTTTTTAGCTTTTTTGCCAGTTCTTTTTTTTCCCATATTCATTTGCGTTGTTCGTAATGATCTAACATATTTTTCCTATTTTTAAATTTTTTAAATTTAATTACGCTAAATAAACCACCTTTAGCTACAGTAAAATTTCAACCGCTATAGTGCAATTTAAGTCATAAGCCATAGCTTTTCAGCCCAACTGAGCAGGCCAATATCGAGACCTTGATTTGCAGCCTCAACATATGCTGCTTTCAGATATAGCCATATGTAGCACACTAGCTAGCAAGTACGTGCTTAATTTGAGAAAAGGAAACTGTGTCATTGTTACCTACTATATATTCAGAACAATCAAAAGTGGTGGCAACCAAAGTAGCCAGCCACTTTAATAAGAAGTGTTTGTATTGGCATTTGTTGATGTATTTTAGCTATGACTTATAATTTAAGCTAAAAGTAAATAGTAATGGTTTAAAAAAGTGACTTTTAGAAAGAGCAGGCGAGCAGTGCAAAAAGTGAGGGAAAATGGTGCGCATGATGGGAGCAAGATGAGTGGGGGGGTGAGTAATGCACCTGTGACACTCTACATTATCCCCAAAGCGAGAGGGTGCCCCATCGAGCCTGGGCTTCTGGCTTCCGTCAGCCAGAAGCCAGAATGAACATGTTGACTTCTTAGTTTCGTCTTTTTGGTTTTTATTTTTTTTCTTTTTCCTTTTGTACTGTCCGTAGATATATAATGGTGTTTTCTATTTTTTTCTTCTTATTTTTCCTTAGTTGAATGGCTCAGAAAAAGTTAACTACCGCTACAGTGCAATTTCAGTCAAAAGCCAAAAACCACAGCTGGATTGAATGACCCCCTAAAAGGAGTAGAGAAGCCGCTTTGAGAAGCCGGGTGTTCGTATTAGCTTTTGAATTTTCTAAGTAGAAGCCAATACAAATAAGACCTGCATCTATCTGCACGTTTTGTTTCCTGAAAGAGCCTACGTTTGAACCACCGGCTAGCACCATCTAGTCCCCATCCAAAACGTTTTTACTGATGTTTTTTTGCTGTAATTATTAGCTGTTTGCTGAAATAGACACTCTAACAACTATTAACTTTTGACTAGAACATTCAATTAAAGGAAAAAGAAGAAAAAAATATTGTATCTTAATAGATAATACAAAAAAACTGTGTTAAAAAGACACCAAGTAAAGCAATCCGCACTACATAATCCTCCGCTAATTCCTGCCGCTACGTACGTGCAAATCAGGCATATCCTGCAGATCGCCAAGATGAACCTTGGACAAGAGCACTACTCCTTCTAGAACATCACCGTACGTCGATTAGTACGTGCAGATCGACCAGCGTGTGCACATGCCTACGGGACGGCAAAGCGCTCCAGTATAGCATGAAGCTGGTCAGGTCGATGCGACATGCATCACACAGGACGCATGCGATGCAGCATCGGCCTGGAACTCTTGAGAAGCGAAGTCAGGAGCTACAGTAACCGTAATTCTACTCTAATCTCAGCCGTTGAATGCGAAAGGAACAGCCTAGATCGCATGCTACAGTGAATACGCTACAAGTACTATAGTTACCGTACTTTCGGTACAGTACCAAACCGGTCTCCACTTTTTGTCTTTTCACCATGTGGCGAAGTCACGATCGTAAAATCAGACCACCCGGATCCTCGGCCTGGGGATCGAAGAAGATATGTGATGGTGTTGCTATCTCTGACGCGTACGGCGGTCGCAGACCGGTCATTCGGGAGATCTGCGCGAAATTTTGTGGGACCGGCCATCGTCGGTTCGCGAGCCTTCCAGGGTAGACTCGGGTATTGCGGGAGGGTCGCGTTGGGTTGCCTCTGGACTTGAGGTTTGGGTTTTTTCCCCTCCGCACGAGTGCCCTTCGTTTTTGTAGCAGTGGAGTGGCACTATTTCTGCCAAGATCCACAAAGAAGTGGATGAATCCCGTAGGAGATGTGCGGTATGTTTTTTTGTGAGTTTTTTTTTGTCAATGGCTTAGATTTTTATGATAACTAGCATTTAAATGAAGTGTCTTATTAAAACGGAATCTATAAGTTGAATATAGTAGACACTGTTCTGACTTCATCTATATTAGCTAAAATCACATGAAGGTATCTTATTTCGTATTCTCTCTCACGAACAGCTAGAATTCAAAATTTTAAATAAAAACCTTAAGTCACATATCAAAAGAACTCACTTTATTTTGTAGGTCATGCTCAGCTGAAGATTAGTAGCATGGAAATGAGGTCAAAATTATATATCTCTATCAGATGGGTGTTGGTGGCTTGGGATGGCACAAAATATTCAAATAAAGTGCGAGTAGTTTTTGGCGGGAAACGTGCTTAGATGGGTGCTTATAAGTAGAGTAACAAGAGTACGCAGCATCATTAAGCACCTGTTTAAGAACCAAATTCTTTAGTGCAAGTAACCCTTCTTGCGGAAGGCTATGTTCTTCTCACACAAACTGGCAGGCATCCATACAAGTATCAGTACTTAGTAAGCATCAATGCTTAATTTTTGACACCTTCTCTTTCCCACATGGCAAAAAAATACCTCTAAGTGTCTATCAAGTTACCTTCTCACTTCTTGGCAAGCATTAAATAATCCATTAAAGTGTCACTTTAATATGTAACCAAAGTCTGACCAGTGTTATAATAGCTTAATAACACGTCCCGAGTACTCTCTGGTCAAAGAATCACTGTTTATCTACCCAACAGCTACTAATCGGAAACTCTTGATCCGACAATTGGGCCTCCCTTGTGGAGATACCTTATGCGGTTAAAGAGAACACGTGCACTCCCACTCCTTCAATTGCTCTATGTTCGGTCCTACGTCTCTAACAACAACCACCCTGTGATTGTTTCCTGAGGCTCTCTTTCACTAACAATAACTGGTCAATGGTTATTAATCAGGCTTTTCTCACCACCAACAATTGCTTATATGTGTGGTCGAAAGGAATTGACAAAGCGCATGTTCATGCAAACAACTGACGTCTCTTCGACACTATTTAAGTCTTATTCGAGGGAAACAACGGGGAAAACAAATGAAGAGAGAAGACAAAGGAGGACAACAACAACAAGATCATTCCGCATTAAGGCAAATAGCATTTTCCCCTATAATCGCTCATTAAGAGCAAGTTCTAATCTCATTATAGAATTAAAGATCATCCTATTTTTCCTTTTTCATCCTTATGTGAGGCTTGGATTTCTCTACTATTTGAAAGATCGACGATTCGATCGTCAACAGCTGGCACCGACCGTGGGGACGAAACGCCAAGCCTCTTAACGTTCTAATCAGTATCGTTGTCCTTCCCTGCTCTCATCGGCATCGCCTATGCCATCATGGCAGAGACTTGGGATGAGAAAAATTGGTTCGATTTGGTAGGTTGCACCAACCTCGACATAGACGCATGCATCCGCACCATGGAACACGATGACTTCTCATCCTCCTCCTTCATCCCAGGGTCACCGGTCCTTGTGTCTAGCAAGGTCGATCGGATGGAAGAAGACACGCCACCCTTGTCATCAACACCTCTTAGGGAATCAGGCGTCCCAACCTTGTCGGGGTGCCTTGGCACCATGACAAGTCTAGCGCACCTGACCGATAAACATGGCCCCAAAAACGTGATGCAACAATCCGAGAGTCAGAGTACTCTCAATTTAGTCATGGGCGGCTACTATTTTCCAACATCTCATACGTATTTTAGGAGCCAACCGACACTTAGTCCCGGTGTCGATGAAGTTACCCTTGGCAGAGAGCTGGGCGAAGTTGATAACACTTACCCTTCGATCGGTAACTCGCCGTATCAGGTTAAGTCCATAACACAGTCCCCCAGATATCATGGTTTTCAATTGTTCTCCTTCGTGGAAGCTCCTAGTCGAAGCAATGGAAGGTTCTCCCTTAGTTTTGATGGGAGTTCCTCGAGAGATTTCTACTGGAAACATGAGATTAACGCAAATCGGTGATACCACTTGAGATGCCATGCATGATCCTCCACGGTAGACCCTCCCTAGATCCACTGGTTGGGATGGTGCAAACTCTCCAGCGTCACCTAGAAGAGCTAGAGAAAAAAGAACTGGTGGACATCGACAGGCTAACTCGCTTGTTCTCCCCTGCGCGTATACTAAGTCATGTGGAGCAGGTGGAGAACTCGAGGTGAAATTCAAGTCATCGTACTCCTTCTGCCAATAGGAATGCTTCAAGATCATCGATGTCTGTCCAAAACTCGCAATGTGTTCACGACATCCTTAACAACCCGAATGCTGCACTGGCAGAAACTCTGAGATATGTCCAAGTTGTAGGACAAATGTTAGAGATCCTCTAACGAACTATGCAATGTACCAAGTTGTACCTGGAGCAGAGACAATTACAGAGCCAAACTATGACCTCCTCTGTGTGCTCTTCACATGGTAGAAGCCAATGGGGGCTAGAGTAACAATCCTCCATCTATGGGAGAATGACCTAGCCAAAGATTCCAACAAAGAAGCTATGAGAGAAGGCTAATCGACAATGAAATAACCCCTTCCCCTTAGCATTAGGGACAAAATCGGCTTCATGGTCCAGGTGATCTACAACAACATCTGAACTGAACATTTGGTTAAAGGCACCATACGAGTGTCCACGATCAGATTGGGGCACCAACTCTCCTTTCTGACTACCGAAGAAATAGATGTCTGATGGGCTATAATCTTGCTCGTTTCTAGAGAAGACGCCATGATTCAATCACCGGTTGTTGAGCTTTCTCAAACCTCCAAACAGTATGATGGCTGGATAAGTTCCAATTAGCTAACCTTGAGAAGTTCGATGGAAGGTAGAACCTATTAGAATTCTTGCAGATTTACACAACCTTTATTAGAGCCGCAGAAGGTGATGACAACACAACCTTTATTAGAGCCGCAGAAGGTGATGACAACATAATTCTCAAGGATTCCATTCCGTTGTGGTTGCATAATCAACCGGCCAGAATGATCCACACATGGGAATAGCTCTACGACTTATTGATAGCCAACTTTCAGGGGACATACGACTGACCTGACAAGAAAGATGATCTTCACTGGGTACGATAAGAATATAATGATGACAAGAACATAACGCAACTCTACGATAATACATCAAGAGGTTTAATCAGGTCCGTAATTCTATCCCTGAAGTTGCTGACTCTTTCGGTTTCTAGGTATTTAAGACTGGGTTGGGGAATTGGAGATTTACAAAGGATATCGCTATAAATCCTCCATGAACAATCATCGAACTATTTGACATGGCTGACCAGTACGCCCCCGCTAGTGAGGCAGTCAAGTGGAACAAGGCCATTGATCGGATAGAAAAGTTCCCTCACTCAGGCCTTCAGAAAAAGGAAAGGAAAGACAAGAAGTTGCACAAGACAAGAAGAATCATAAGGCTAATACGAAAGAAGTCCTCACAATCCCAGAAAAGCATCCAAAAGGCAAGAAGTATTATTCTGGTCAGAGTAAGGGAAAGGCTCCGATCGATGGGTCCAAAAGAACAAGAGATGGTGTCTACTCCACTAGACAACAGGGCATAATCTTTCACAACTATCGTGCCTGGTAGAACAAGTTGGGGACTATTACTCAGGTAAGAGACCTTTTCCTTCTATCCAAGAGGTCAGAGAGTCGAGCATCAAGAAGGACAAAGACAGAGATAAAGGAATTGAGTATCAAGGTTCATAACATATCATCAATGTTATCTTTGGTGGATCAGCCTCCTACGAGCCGAGAAGACAGATAAAAACCATAAAACTCGAGGTGAACCTTGCTAATGCTCCGATAGCCATCAAGCCTTCCAGGTGGTCGAAAACAACCATCTCCTTTAGTAAAGGATTGTCTCATTCCTTCGACTTGACCAGGTAGGTTCTCTATCATAGTAGAACTGGGACTGGAAACGAGCCGAGCTGTGTTGGCTCGAGCTAGGCTTGCCCAAGCTTGGCCGAAGCTACGGCTCGGCTCAGCTTAGCTTGTTAAGGAACCAAGTCAGAAACCAGGCTCGACTTGGCTCAAGCCGGCTTGCGAGTCGAGCTATCCAAAAGAACTAGCCTCCCAAGTTCTGAGTCATCCCAAGCAAGATAGCACTTTGAAAAATAGGTTAACTCTAGATAGAATCAAATACATTTTTTTATGATTTGTCATGCCAAAAAATCACAAGAAAATAATTATTACAGTACTGGTGGCATAGTAGGTTCACTAACATGTTGCAAATGGTCTGTGCATCATTGCTTGATACTGCCAACAGGCCCACTTTCAGTGGCAGCAACTTGGTATTTCTGGGCAACTTGCAACAGATGAGTAACCTAAAAAACAAGAGCATGCATATAAGATAGGATATCAAGGCACCGATTTATATTAAGGTAAAATAAGGTCATAGGGAATATGAACTTGGGGACTACCCTACAAAATACAATAAAAAAGGATTGTCATGAATCATTGCTTAATAAAATAAAGCAGAAATGCATGACGCTCTAAGGACTCCACCTGTGGTGTCAGAAGGAAAAGGTAAATCATGATTTATGACAATAACACACTTGTCTTACAAGGAGGCAAAGAGCAAATAAAAAGCATGCCAAAAAAGTGATGTTAACAAATTCATCCATTTTAGAGTAATTAGCACATCAGAAGACAAAGTTTGGTTAAGAAACAGGGGACATTTGGTTCCCTAGATTTTTCCAACAAGGCGACAACAGAATTTAAAATTAATTGCATGGTAATTAGAACATCAGAAGCCAAAGTTCACATAGTCAGTTTGGGCACATATTGCAACTTCCAATTACGTGGATCCATAACAGCCTCAAACATTTTATATGCCCCACACATTAAGATGGTTGTCTGTGTTGGCTGCAGGACGTCGAGGCGGAGTCGTGGCGAGACACGAGGTGACCGGACTAGGCACGGGCGGTGTCGAGGTCAGAACGGTTGAGATGTGTCGAAGACGACGGAGAATCGAGGTGGTTGTGAGGCTTGGATGACAAGGAGCGCGGAAGCTTCCCGGAAGGTGCAGGAGGGGCGAAATGGTAATTTTGCAAGGCTGCAAAAGCGGGAGAGGGCTCCGTTCGGGTTTAGCGGGCGTAACGGGTTGGAGACCCGTTAGCCAAGGGTTATAAATAGATGTTGGTGGCTGCATGCCGACTTATGCACTCCAAGGGTTCTAGGGTTTGGTTTAGTCAAAATGAGCTTTAGAGGTTGGTTTTGGCTTTAGGTTTTAGTTGGTGAGAGTGGGTGGAGGAGGCAGAGGGCTGTGTCCCCTTCGATGCTTTTCTCTGTGTGTGTTCTTGAGAGATAGGAGATGGGTTCTTGATCTTTCAAGCATATATGGGGTTGTAGGGATGGTATGAGTTGATACTCTATGCAATCATGTATCTCTCTTCCTCATTATCAATCCAAGATGATTTCATTTGAGTTTGTTTGAGTCCCTAGTCTCTCTGTTGTTTTTGCTCTATGATGTTCTCTTAGTTTGATTTCTTGTTTTTGAGTTGTTTCTTGTTGGGAAGGTCCAAAATGGGTTGCTCTATGTTGGGATGATGCCTCAAGATCATTTGATCAATTAAAATCCCAAGAACCCAGTTTTGATTTCAGTTTTTGCTCTTGGACCTCCTCTGTTCTTCATTTGCATTTATAGGGTTTTAGTGCTGTTCTTGATTCTCTTTGTGTGATGGCCTGAAACTTGGGTTCTAGAATCCTGAGGCTATCAATTAGCTTCCCTGAAAGTTTCATAGCCAGAGGATCAACGATTGAGGAGTAATTTGTTTTTTGGTGGAGTCTCTGTAAGTTTTCAGGATTTTGCCCATTTCTTAATTTCTAGGGTTTGGTGTTATTTTCGATTCCCTTCACGAGATGGCATGAAACCTGGCATGAGAGGTCCAGAGGCTATTGCTAATCTATCCTCAAAGTTTCATAGCCAAATGATCAAAGATAAAATGAGAATTTGAGTTTTTGAGCAACTCTCTGTACTTTTCAGTTTTTGGGTAAAATCTGAAGTTCTTGTCTCCCCTTTGATTCTTCTTGCTATTTGAGGCCTTTATGCTATTTAGTTTAAGGTTCAGATCAATTGACCTGAAAAGAACAAACAAATTCTTGGGAATTTTAGTTTCTCATAAGTCTGCAGCAATCTCAAGTTTTCAGCTTGTTTGCTGATTTTGAGTCTGCTGTTTTAGCCAATAGCAGTGCAGTTTTCAGCCAATTTGCAGTGCAGTTTTCAGCCAATAGCAGTGCAGTTTTCAGCCAATTTGCAGTTCAGTTTTCAGCCAATAGCAGTGCAGTTTTTAGCCAAACTGCAGTGCAGTTTTCAGCCAAATAGCAATGCATATTTCATCCCTTGGTTAGTAATCTGTTTTCTTGGCATTTCAAGTAATCATCCATTTTGCTTACTTCATAGCATCACTAGCTATCGGAGAAGAAAGTGTCGTGAGTACTTTGGGGGCGTTTTCTTTAAAAGCAACATTCACCCGCCCTCTGTTGCCATTTCGATCCAACAATTGGTATCAGAGCCGGTTAGCTCTTTTCCATAGATCTTAACCGGTCTCTAGAGCCAAGGCGACGGACAAGTACTCGACCAAGCCTCCGATCTTTGATGGCATTGATTTTCCTTTCTGGAAAAGCCGGATGGAGACATACATCCAGGCTCAAGGATATGCCATCTCGAGGAAGGTCAAGGTTTGCTATCTTGTTCCTGCCGATGAGAACATCAATGTGGCGAATATGCTCGATGCTGAGGTGAATGCAAAGACAAGGAACATAATCATCCAAGGTTTGAGTCGTAGGAGTTTGACCGCATTTCGCACCTCACGTCGGCTTTCGACATTTGGGAGACCCTCAGTGCTTACCATGAGGGCACCACCCAAATTAAGACAGTCCGACAGGACCAATTCAAGCGAGATTACAACAAGTTTGAAATGCTCGCTGGTGAGTCCCTCGATGAGTGCTTTGCGCGTTTTCATAAGATTCTGAGCAACCTCCGAGCGGTCGGTCTCATATACCCCGACTCGGATAACGCTCGACAGATGCTCGCTGCACTTGATCTTCGGGTTTGGGAGATGAAGGTGACTACCATCAAGGATACCACAGACCTCTCGACTTTGACTCTTGATGCACTGTACTCGCGCCTCAAGACTCACGAGATTGACATTGTCTCTCGCAAGTCGAAGTCGCAGTCGATGGCCTTAGTCACCGATCCCAATTTAGCTTCCGGTTCTTCTTCTGTTTCTCTTTGCGGTTTCTCCCTTGCTGCTCTCGTGACATAAGCGATGATCGATTAGAGCGACTGCGGATGAGCGATTAGCCCTCCTAGCTCGAGAGATTCTCCCATGCTTACAAGAGGAGGAGGGACGGAAAGAGAGGAGGACTCGTGATTTGCTTCGAGTGTGGTGGCCCCAACCACATTCGGCAACCGCCCAAGCCGGGAAGGGCAAAGGTGACTACGGCGGTTCGGGCAAGAACGACTACACTGACAAGAACCGCAACAAGAAGCCCTCAGTTCCCGCACAAGGCAAGAAGAAGTTTCGCGATTTCGGGAAGGCCAAGAAGCTCTTTCACCGCGTCCTCACCGCCTTCGACGACCTCGATCTCAGCGAGGTGGAGGGGTGGAGCGACGACGATGGAACGGACGAGCAAGAACCCAAGGGCGGTGACGACTTCTCCGGCATGTGCTTCATGGCCCTTGAGGGCGAATTGAGCGACATCGAGCTGTACTCCGACTCGGACGAGGTTCATCGGGCAGGGAAGGGAAATGTTTGGCTTGTAGACTCCGGGTGTTCACGACACATGACCGGAGATTCCCGTTGGTTTTCTTCCCTTGCCCGTGCTCCAGGTGATGAGACGATCACCTTCGGAGACGCTTCATCTGGGCGCGTCATCGCTAAAGGTAAAGTGCGCGTTAATGATTCTTTCATTTTGAAAGATGTCGCTTTGGTTAGTAAGCTGCAGTATAATTTGCTTTCAGTCTCTCAGCTTACCGATGACGGTTTCGAGGTGAGCTTTAAGAAAAACGCTTGCAAAATTCTTGATTTTTCGGGTAGTCTGGTTTGCGGGATTTCTTGTTTCAAAAGGATCTTTCGTGCTGATTTTTCTGAGTCTTCTGGTGATCCGCTCTGGTGTTTGGTTGCTTCGGAGTCCCGTGACCTTTCTTTCTGGCATAGGAGACTTGGTCATATTGGATTTGACCATTTGATCTGAGTTAGCGGCCACGACCTCATTCGTGGTCTGCCGAAACTCAAAATGGTCAAAGATCTGGTTTGTGGT
Organism: Dendrocalamus sinicus; assembly: GCA_036346575.1. Taxonomy (NCBI): domain Eukaryota; kingdom Viridiplantae; phylum Streptophyta; class Magnoliopsida; order Poales; family Poaceae; genus Dendrocalamus; species Dendrocalamus sinicus. Next base: position 27,799,669 of record CM070643.1, on the reverse strand, counting down.
CCATGCCGGCACGGAAAGATGATTGCCACTTCTCACCCTCCGGTTATAGTGACTATGACCGATGCACCGGGACAGCTGCTCCACATGGACACAGTTGGACCAGCTCGAGTGCAGTCAGCAGGAGGGAAGTGGTATATTCTTGTCGTGGTTGATGACTTCTCGAGGTATTCTTGGGTGTTTTTCTTAGCCTCGAAGGATGAGACGTTTACACATTTCCTAGGTCTTTTCAGTAGGCTTTCTGTTGAGCTCCCGGGTGCCTTACGAGCGATCTGCAGTGACAATGGCACGGAGTTCAAGAATTTCTACTTTGAGAGATTCTGTGATGAGACGGGTGTAGAGCACCAGTTCTCTTCTCCGCACGTTTCACAGCAGAATGGCGTCGTGCAGAGGAAGAACCGTACCTTGGTCGAGATGGCTAGGACGATGCTCGATGAGTACTCTAGACTGCGGAAGTTTTGGGCTGAGGCTATAGCTACCGCGTGCCATGTCTCAAATCGAGTTTTTCTTAGGGCACACTTGCACCGCACTTCTTTTGAGTTGAGATATGGGCGAAAGCCCAGTGTATCTCATTTTCGTGTGTTTGGTTGCAAGTGCTTTATTTTGAAGTCCGGGAACCTAGACAAGTTCGAGTCACGTTCTTGTGACGGTATCTTTCTGAGTTACTCGACTTCTTCGCAGGCTTATTGGGTTTGGAACTGCGAGTCTAGTAAAATGGTAGAGACCTGTGAGGTTACCTTTGACGAGGCCAGTCCGGGGACTAGGCCCGACATCTCAGGTTCTTTAGAGCAGTCCGAGCCCATCTTTGTGGATGATGAGGACGATGGAGATGAGGGTGGTTTACCCGATCCAGTTCTTTATCCTCCACCCGATGTGCCGTCTTTCACCGCACCTCAAGGCGATCAGCCCATGCCTTCTGCTTCTTCTGGAGCTAGTGGTTCTGTTCCTACCTCGGCAGCTCACGAGGTAGAGGCCACTTCTTCATCTCATCCTGAACCTCCTAGACACATTCAAAAAGACCATCCTTCTGAGCAGATTATTGGAGACCTGTTTGAGCGAGTCACTCGTTCAAAATCTGGCATGTCTCAATTCTGTCTCCACTCTGCCTTTGTTGCCTCCTTTGAGCTCAAGGATATTTTTCATGCTCTATCTGACGAGTCTTGGGTCAATGCCATGCATGAGGAGTTAGAGAACTTCGAGAGAAACAAGGTCTGGTCGCTTGTTGAACCCCCACGAGGTCACAAATCATTGGGACTAAGTGGGTGTTCAAGAACAAGCAGAGTGAGGATGGTGTGGTTATTCGAAACAAGGCTAGACTGGTAGCTCAGGGGTTCTCCCAGGTTGAGGGTCTGGATTTCGAGGAGACCTTTGCCCCTGTAGCTAGACTTAAGGCCATTAGAATCATGCTTGCCTTTGCAGCTTCTAAGGGTTTCAAGCTTTACCAGATGGACGTCAAGAGTGCCTTCCTCAATGGCTTCATTGAGGAAGAAGTCTATGTGAGACAGCCTCCTGGTTTCGAAAAACCCCAAATACCCAAACCATGTCTTCAAACTTTCCAAAGCATTGTATGAACTTAAGCAGGGCCCTAGAGCCTGGTATGAGAGGCTTAAGTCCTATCTGTTGAGTCATGGTTTTGAGATGGGTAAAGTAGATAAGACCTTGTTCATCCGTCGGCATGGCACAGATCTTCTGCTTGTCCAGATTTATGTGGATGACATCATCTTTGGCAGCTCCTCGCATGCTCTCGTTTCCCAGTTTTCCGATGTCATGAGCTCGGAGTTTGAGATGAGCATGATGGGCGAGTTGAGCTTCTTCCTTGGCTTCCAAATCAAACAGACTTGGGAGAGTAATTTCTTGCATCAAGGCAAGTACACTCGAGACCTCCTGAAGCGCTTCGATATGAGTGATGGTAAGCCGGTGTCCACTCCGATGGCTACATCAGTTTCACTCGACCCAGATGAGGATGGCGAGACAGTTGATCAGAAGGAGTATAGGAGTATGATCGGCTCCCTTTTGTACCTCACTGCCTCGAGACTGGACATACACTTCTCCGTGTGTCTTTGTGCTTGGTTTCAGGCTTCTCCTCGCGTATCTCACCGCCAGGCAGTGAAGCGCATTCTTCGGTACCTTCGAGCTACCATTGACTATGGTATCTGGTACTCTTCCTCTTCTTGTCTGTACTTGAGAGCCTTCTGATGCGACTTTGTCGGGTCAGAGGATAGATAGGAAGAGCACTTCCGCACTGCCAATTCATTGGCACTTCTCTCGCTTCCGATCCTCGAGGAAGCGATCGGAGTTGCACACCCATCGTAGAGGCCGAGCACGTTGCTGCAGCCGATGTCAGAGCTGTGTGCTTTGGATGGCTTCGATCCTGCGGGACTTTGGGTTAGTCATAGATAGTGTCCACTCTTTTGTGATAACACTTCTGCGATCAACATTGCTAAAAACCCAGTGCAGCATTCTCGGACCAAGCATATTGATATTCGCTCTCACTTCCTTCGAGACCATGTAGAGAAGGGTGACATCGTGCTCCAGTTTGTGGAAAGTGACCACCCGTTGACTGATATCTTTACCAAGCCTTTGGATAGCTCGAGGTTTTCAGCTCTGCGGGGAGAGCTTGGGGTGGTTTGTCCCTATGGGCTGTTGTGAGGGGGAGCTTTGTGCTTTACTGCTTTACTATATTGATTATGCTCTTACTTCTTTCTGTTGCATTGCATTCGGGTCCATTGGGTTTAGTCCTTCTAGCATAGGTTAGAGTGCTTCTCTTGCTAGCTGTTTAGACTTCTTGCTCTTATCTTGTGACTCCAGGATGCTGCTTGTTAGCTGTTTTCTCTTCTCACTAGGTTGAGCTCACTCACTTCTTATAGGTTCTAGCGAGGGTTGGGCCACCCTCGGGTAGACGGGGTACGTGTTTGCTTCTTAGTGTGTTAGATGATTAGTTGATAGTCCTAGAGTCATATGGGGTAGATGAGAGTCAGTCTGAGCCATAATATCCTCTATATCTTATCTATGCTTTAAGGACTGCCCTTTCGGATTTTCTTTGCCAGCTTCTCGATTTTATTGCTTTGGTTCAAGGGGAGTTCATTTGAGAGCTTCTGGAGCTTAATATTGACATAACTCAACTTGAACTGAAAGTTGCATCACGTGTTGAAGGGGAGCTGGATTTCTTGCATGTCATTCTGCATTGTAAATATCTATATTGAGCCTTGATTATTATCCTTTCATGACATGTTTGCATCGCTTTACATCCTGCCATGATTTATGCTTCATTGCTAGATTGATCATGACTTCATATGTGTAGATCGGCTTTTGCCATGATAAGTTAATTAAAATTGCTCAACTTAAATTCAAACTTATCGTGCTAGCTCTCGAGATTAGTCTTTCTTGAATTATCCTTTTATGATTCATGCCATGTCAAATAGGCTGAGTTGAGCGTTGAATCTCTATTGAGCTTTAGATTGAGCTATGCTAGTTCTTGATGTTGCATAAGTTAGTACTACTATTTATAAATACAAAAAGATCTCTTTTGTACGAAAAAACTGATCTCACCAATTCTTTCTCATGAGACGGCTTGCCATTGCACAAGGCATGAACTCAGGGGAGTTTTGGATGACCTAGATCATCTCCTTAAGCTTCTCGCTTGGAGTGGTCGTATAAGGCTTGAGATCTAGCACATGATAAACCAAAAATCTGGTTGGCAACAATCATGAGATTTCTAAAGAAAAACTTATCAAATGTGCTCAATTTGCTAAAATTACAAAGATTATAAGTACGTGAACAAATATCTCATTCTAAAACTTGTAGCACTCTATTTTAGGCTCAATACTAGCTTCTTGGTTCCGCTTAGCTTATTGACATGGTTTGCATCATCATTGGATATCTCTAGCTAGACTTTGATCATGGATGACTTGACATGCTCTCAAATTGCACTAAATTTTAGATTGTCATCTATTTGGTTTAGCTGTCTTATATATATCTTGTCATGATCTAGATAGCATCCTTTTGAGTTATGGCTTGATGTAATACTTGTTGGTCATCTTGGATAATTCTAATGGCTCTAAATGCTTAGAATAATCAAACTGCAGCCGTTTCATTCATTCCATGACTTGTTGTCTTCCTTGCATCCTTGATGTGTTTATTGCCAAAAGGGGGAGAATAGTGGTAGAAAAAGCCATTTTGGGAGCTTTGAGGAAAACTTGTTCATTCTTTTGCTCCTTGTGTCGACATGGTCATTAGCTTCATTTCTTTCCTTTGGACCATGTTTGACTTCTTTCTTGCATGTCAAACTCAACTTCTTTTTCGGGGTTTGTTAATATACTCATCAAGGGGGAGATTGAGAGACCATGTGGAGGTCATCCCGTGTGTGTGTCGCTTCGGCCTGGCCACGTGGCGCCGGTCTTCTGCCCCGCTCCCCTCGCGCGTGAGAGACCGCAAAAGCGGAGGAGACCGCACGGGCGTGGGCGTGCTGCGTCACGCACAGTGCGCCTGGCATTAACGCCGCCCGCGTCACCACCTGCCTCCGCCACCTGCTCCGACGCGACCGCACGGGCGCCGCCCGTTGCCAGCCCCCTCCGAGCGCGTATATAAGGCCATGGACCCCCCGTTGAGTTCCCCACGTCGTACTCGCCGTCCTCTAGCAGGTAATTGAACCGGGAGCCACTCAATCGCCGGCGAGCCACTTTCGTTCCCAACTCCGGCCGCCCGCGCAACCCATCAACCCGAGCTATCAAGACCCGATTCCTCTCACCCATATCATCTCCGGTGCGTCGCGAAGCCACCCCCGGTCTCGCCCGAGCTCCCCGACGCCCGTACCTCACTGTCACCGAGGACATCCCCGAGTTGCCACCGCCGCACGACGCCGACCCACCTCCGGACTTCCTCGGCCCCGGGCGATTGCACCATCGTCTTCACCGTAGCTCGTGGAGCGCATTTCGCTTCTCCGCCGAACCTCCCTGACAGCCCCTCGCCGCCGGCCACCGTCGCCCCCGACTCCTCAGCTCGATCACCTCGTCGGCATCCCTCAAAAGGATATTTGATCCTTATAGGGTAGGCAATGCCTCCCCGCTCACTTGGCTATCACCGCTCGCTCTCTTCCCCCTCCAACTCCCTGGTCGCGCGTTCGAGCCTCCGGCTCCGCAGCGCCGGGTTGAGTTTTCTTTATTTTCCTTCGGGCTGACAGGTGGGCCCCACATATCAGCCGCAGTAGCCAGAGCCGAGGCTGACCACTGGACCCCACTTGTCAGTGGCACATCTGCACCAAGCCCGCACTGACATGTGGACCCCATGAACAGTAACCGGACCCACATGTCAGTAGCACAGAAAGTAAATAAAAAGGGTAATTAAAATAAATCTGAAAATACCAGTGGACCCCACATGTTAGGATTTGATAATTTCTGGATTTGACCGAAACAGAGAACTTTGACCAATCATAACTTTTTCATTTTAGCTCCAATTAAATGAAACAAATTTCTAAATTTGTTTAAATTCAAGATCTATCTAATGGAACCAGAACCATAATTTTTGGAGTTCATTTGAATTTCTGGTGATATTTTGTTGATTGGTTGCTTTTCTTTTATTTGGGTATTTCGCACGATTAAATAGCATACGAGGCTCAGGAAGAGGAGGTTGAGGCCGCTAGCTTGGAAGCTTCCAAAGACCCAGACCAAGACCCCCGCGAGCAAGGCGAGTCAATACTTTGATCATATTGAACCCAATATCGCGAAGTTATTTCCTTTTAAATTAACAAAGTGCATGCTATTATTTCATGAGCTATGTTATGTTCAATTTCAGCAAGCTAGTTATGCCCTGTTATTGCTATTGTTTATATTAACCTTCTTGCCATACTTGACGGGTGAACCTTGTCGCCCTATCAAAAATTACGATATTAACCTTTCGAGAATAAGTCCGTAATTTATATGCCATGCTTAGTATTGTTTAGGTAATCATGGACGCGAGAACGCCCAAACATCACTTTAATCATGAGAAAAATTTGGTTGGGGCAGTCATGGTGGTAATGACTGATAAATGTTGGATATGATTATTTTATGTTTCCAAAAACCCCAACATGCTTAAATATCTGGGCGGATGGTTCGGTGGTATGGTGCAGTGGTGCACGAGAGTGTGGTTTGTGGTAGAACCGCCCAGATACCACTAAGGACTGAATCTTGTCATGTCAACCCGTGTAAAACAGTACAACCACAAGTCTGTAAAATGCAACTTGGCTTAGTAGATTTACCGGACCCTGAAAGTCATCCTTCCAGGAGGAGGTGTGGGATAGTGCAAGCGGTAGTCTGTGTGACGGCTTGAATGGGACACTCGTGGAGGGTGAAGTTCTGCTGTGGCAGGCTAGCAGGGGTAGGGAGCCAGCTACTAGACGTTCAGAAGGAGGACATCCCGCACAACGTATGGGGACCCACCGCAAGTGGGAGTGACCCATAGGGTGAAATGATGGAAGGGGCTAGGTACTTTGAAAAGTCACTATGATGGTCTGCTCAACCACATGACTAAGGAATCGTGTGGGGCAACGAGTTGATTGTCTCTTGTGGTGAAAGTGTACAAACTCTGCAGAGTCAAAACTATTCGAATAGCCGTGCCCACGGTCAAGGGCAGACATGGGAACTTAACTAGATATAGTTCTGTTTACAAAATAATTGGTACATGGGAGAAGGGAAATTTGTAGTGCGAAGGACTGCCCTGGGTTTGGAATTATCCTGGGTGTTGTCCCAGTGGTACGTTAAGCGGCTATAACGCTGAAAGATGCTATATGGCGCAGATGCCATGTAATGGTGGATGGAATCTGTGTCAATTATAAGATCAACTTACTTTATAAACAAAAGTTTTGAGTTTAAAATTGCTAGGTCTCAGGGATTTTTCTATAATTGTATTCAAAAACACTCTTCGCAAAATAAAAAGAACCCAAGCCATCCTTTGATTAGCCTTGCATGTTAAAGTATTGCATTCTGCGTGTTGGCTTGCTGAGCACGGGGTCGGAGTGCTCATTCTCGCTTTTGCGACAAAATTCAGAAACAGGAGTTCAAGGACACTACGCCTATGAGGAGGCCCCTGCCAACGTCGACGGGAGCAAAGGCGATAATTAAGGCGTAGGCCTCGGTGGTTAGGCATAGACAAGTAGACTCTAGGCGTTGTGTACATTTATGTTACCGGGACCCTGGTGGCATATATTGTACACGTTATCCTACTGGCCGCTTGCCTGTGGATTTGGGTTTACTTTTGCTACAAATTCCGCTGCATTTATGTAATAAAGACATTTGGCCAAAGCGGCCCTTTTGTAAACATTCACCCGATGTGGTGTATTTCAGACTCTGTAATATTAATATGCGATGTATGTCATGATTCAGCAATGTACCTGTGTGCACTAACTACTGATCCAGGGATTAGTGCAGTGAGACACAGTAGATTCCGGATTGAAAAATCTGGGTCTGACAGCGCTGGTATCAGAGCATACGACCGTAGGGTAAAAGCCTTAGATGGGATAGAGCCACCATATTTCTAAAATTTATGAAAATGATTTCGAAAAATATAGCATACTATCTCTTTCCGTACCCTTCTTAGATCTGTTCTATTCCACCATCCTTTAAAATATTTTGAGAATTACTAACACTAGTAATTGAATTTATAGATGGCAGGAGAGGAAGGTAACTGGGATTACATCGCCCACGGAGCATACGAGGGCGTGTTCGCGAGTATCCTGCGCAAGCTCCTCCACTACTTGGAGTACCCGGAGCAGCCCATTTACCATGGGCGCCAGACGATCGCAGGAGGGGAGGAGTGCTGGATGTTTGAGGTGTATATCTACCCGAAGAGCGAACATGACCCACCTCACATCTTCCGAACAGAGCACCAGAGAAGCACCAGGTCCGCGGCACTCCAGGATGCTGCGCGTCTCGCCGCCGCCCGACTCTGCGACATCTACCAGATCTCCCTGCGCCGCACACCCTTCTGCTTCTACCCCTCACGCCGGGAGGGAGCACGCCACAATGATACTTACCTGCCGGTTAATGAGAACAACCCGATGCTCACCCATCAGGTTGATCTCACCAGGGCCATGGGAGCGGCCCAACTGCTGCACTGGAGGAGATTACCGCCCTCCGGGTGCACCTAGTCGCCCGGCACACCGAGGTGGCGACCCTTCGTGACCAGCTTGCCCAGTGCGAGCAGGCACTGGCGGCTGCCAAGGCAGAGGCAGCAGCAGCTCAGGCCCAGCTCTAGCGGGCTCCCGCTCCCTTCGCAGCACCGGCACCTCCTCCGGTGGGGTCAGGCCCCCGCACCCAGCTGACTGCATGCAAGAGCGTGCGACCTCCGGGGCCCCAGGTTGCACTTCGGCGAGGAGGGCCTCCCCCAAGCCGTAGCCCCCCACGCGCTCCCTCGGACTCCGATGACTCCGACCCATCGGAGTTCAGTGGCAGTCGGTCCCGTTCCCGATCGCCAAATTACAGTCCCTCCAGTGTTGGTGCTGGCTACATGGAGGAGTAGTTGGAGGTGTCGTCGTACTCATGCCATGCTTATATCTTAGATGTTGCATCAGCCCTGTTATTTTGTAGTCGCGGCCATGTGAACTCTAGCTATTATGTCGTTGTAAGCCCAGCCTGGGGGGCTGGCTATGCGAATGTTGGTATGTTAATGATTGGCCAGGCATAAGGCCTTATGTTGAATGATCTTTTGCCGTTTATCTTGTTGTTCTTTTTGTGACAAGGGTGGATACCCTTTCTTTTCGCAAGGGTAGTATTAGTACTGAATTATGAAGCTGTAGCTGCAGATGTCCAGTCCAAGGGTTACACGGTCTCGGGCCCATACTAACCCTCATCATGCTGAGGTAGATTCAAACCCTGGCACGACCCCCTAAGAAAATCAGAACCAGGATGCTGATCTCCCAAACCCCCAGTTAATCCCACAATGGCCCAAGTAATGGCACAACAAACTCAGATTTTACAAGCCATTTATGCTGGACAGCAAGGAAGCTCTGGCGGACACAGAGCTGACTTAGGAGATTTCCAAAGGACAAGACCAATTACATTTACATCGGTAGAAGAACCACTTGAAGCTGAAGATTGGCTTCGGGATGTTGAAAGAAAGCTGCACTTAATCAAATGCGCAGAGGAGGATAAGGTCGGAGAAGAAAGTGTCGTGAGTACTTTGGGGGCGTTTTCTTTAAAAGCAACATTCACCTCCCTCTGTTGCTATTTTGATCCAACAACTTGTTCCTTTTTGTGTGAGAGTCATTTCCACCACCAATTGGGATTGTGTGTTATTTCTGAGTTGTCACTTCATTGTTCTTGTGATTCCTTGGAATTGCTTGAACGTGTCTGCTCCACGATAGTGAGTAGACGAAGGTCATAGCGTGTGGTTGAGTAATTTGAGTGCTGTAGGTTGCCGTATACAGACGGTGGTTGGCAGCATCAATTGATAGGTTGCACGAGCTAGTTATCCATAATCCCATGTTGTGAGGATTGGGCCACCCCAATCTCCCCACATCTGCTGGTATTAGAGCTCAAGGTTGACATGGTAGGATTTTACCCTTAGCTACTATATTTGTTGTTTTCTTTCCTATCTAGAAAAAAGCCACTCAAAAATATTGTTCTTTACCATAGTTTCAATTGAAAATTTTGGTGAGTTTTGCTAGGTTTTGATCCATTAGAACCTTGCTTACTTGCTGATCCAAAATCTTTGTTTGTGTTGCTTTCCCTTGAGCTAATCTGTTTTATATAAAAAAAATCATTGTTAGTCAAGTAGAAAATTGTTGTTGAGTTACGCATAGAACATCACACAAATCTGAAATTGTGCAACTTGGTCATCAGAGGTTCATTTATATTCCTTTGAGAACCCCATCTATCCTTTGTGAAAGCTTTGGTCCTTTTTAAATACTAGCTTTTGAGTATTGTAGGGCTTTGTACACTTGTATCAGTCTTGAATTTTGAAACTGAATTATTAGATATCTTGTGAGATCTTGATATATCTGCTAACCTTGGTGCAAAAGAAAAGCAAAAAGAAAATAGCACAAGTAAAAGAAGAAAGAAAGAAAGAAAAGGAGAAGTAAGAAAGAAAAGAATGAAGTGCTGTGGACAGTATTTTATCAAGCATAAAATTCCATTCTAAAGTTCGGTATAGTTTGTTATTCTTGTGTGCAAATCTGTTGCCTGTTTACATCGATTGCAATCAAGCTAGCGTCTTTCCATAACTTGTGCAACACGAGCTATTCTTCACTTATACCTGGTGCTACAGCTTATTCCTTGGTTGCATCAAGTTCCATTATCATTGTGCGTGAGTTGCTATAATCTTCACTTATATCTTGAAGTCGACAACTAGGCATTGGATTATTAGTTTGGATTATTACTTATCATTACAATATCTAGAATTTCAATTGCATAGGACTATCCTAACCCTCCAAGCTCCACATGTAGCCATTGTCAAATTACAGCACTTGGCCTTGAATTACTCAACTCATCATCTACACCCCATCTACCACTACCAGAGTATGAGCACTTCACCAATCTATCAAGCATTCATAAGAACTTCGGTAAGCAAGGAGTGAGGGAGTGAATTTTCCATAAATAATACCTATTTTGTTGTATTTGCTTTCAACTAACCATGGCAGGTCACGAGTATGTGGAACTCCCTTTCTATGGAAGTGATGATCTAGAGGAGTACCTTGAATGGGTACAACACACGAAGTTGGAACTTAAATACCAAAAACTATCCCAAGCCAAAGAATTGATTCCAGCCACCATGGAATTCGAAGATTATGCATACAATTGGTGGAAAAAAAACATCCCAAAAGACACTATGTGAGAACTTGGCAAGAATTAAATGGGATCATGAGAGAAGAATTTGTGCCATATGAATATGAGGACGAATTGCTTCATCAAATAAAGAGCATTAAATAAGGATCCCAAACTGTCCAATCATATTATGAAAAGTTGGATTATGCTATGCATCGTGCTAACATCACAGATGTATCTAAAGCAAGGGCGTACTTCAAAAGAGATTTGAATCCTGAAATTGCTGCTATTGTTTGTTTGAAATATACTGGTGGTATGTAAGATCTCGTGAATTATGCTATAGAGGAGGAGAAGAGAATTAAGGAGAAGCATACACCTCGGTTCAATTTGGGTTGAAGCATTACTTTTTCCCTTACTACATCAGCTAGATTTACTCTTGGGTTACCTAGAGTTGATAAGAGAGAAGACCCTGCTATTGTCTCATCAAAAAAGGTCATCCATTCAGTTCAACAAGATGAAGATGAAACTCCAGTCAAGCAAGAGACACCTCCAGTTGTTGTTTCCTATTTCTGCATACAAAGTGCTCTCGTGTCACCAATAAATGAGAATGAAAGAGATACACAAGAGAAAATGAGAGAAGTAGATGATAGCAAATGTGAGGTTATTTCTAAAACTTACAGCTTAATCTCTACTTCTAGTTGTGTTTTGCTTGGTATGCAGGTTAATAATGAAGTCTTGGAGCTAAATGCTAAAGAACCAACACTAGATGAAAAGAAGGTTGAGCAAATAGACACAGATGGAGAAGGGATGCTAGATGCCTCATGGTTACATCATGAAGAAACACAAACTATGGCACCTACATTTTCTGACGAGGCCGAAAAAGGTAATAATGTCATAGGCCGAAAAAGGTAATAATGGTGATGAATTGAATGAGAAGCTTACAAAGGTAAGCAAGAGTGAGTATATTTTTGCTGCAATTAAACCATGTGCAAATACATATGCTGATTTGATTAACCCACGTGATAATTTAATTGCAAATAATTTTCATCATGTAAAACTAATTACTCACAAGGAAGTGCTTAATAGAATATCTCCCGTTGACTTATTATGTTATATCATGTTTGGTCAACCTATTGAGCTTGATAGAATAACTGCAAAAGTTTCTGAAATAATATCCTTGAATTATTTGCCTAGATCCTATCGGTACAAATACAAATTTAATTTGATTGGAGATTATGATGCAGATAAAAAATTTCATATTTATCGAATATGTATTACATGTGACAAGCTTACTGAAATGAATTTGCATATTTTAGTTAAGCTATTTTATGAGCCATGCTTAAGTAATCAGAGTAGTGCAGTTAAAGCATAGAAGAAACTAAAAATTTTCTCAACGTAATAGAATAATTTGAAATGGTGTTGTCCACTACTAACTTATATGTTGGTTTAGGGCGACTTTCCTCAATGTAGGAGGGAATGATATGGATATTGTACATGCCAAATTGATATATATATGCTCTATGATTATTGTTGCGCTAATTTGTTTGGGCAAAATAAAAGGAATGTAAAAACAGATGACAAATACATATACCATGTATATACTTTCTTCTCATTGCTTAATGCACTTTCAGATTATCAAAAACCGATGATGGCTTTTCTTGAAGAATAAGAGGATGATGCAGATAACCCTAGCACTAACCCATTTTCTCCTTCATCAAGTATAATGCGAAGCATGCAAGCAACAATTTTTTCCAAATATGCAAACTTCCATTGGATCAATCACAAGAGATAGAGCTAAAATACCAAATCAACAGGTGAATCCTCTCCTGACTGAGTTAAGGATTAATTTACGTGAGAATTGGCTGCTACCTAATGCATATGCTCTACATATTATTAGATTTGAAAAGGAAGAAGAATCGGGCCACCCCTCACCCCGCATCAGGATCTATGACCACGAGTTCTAACTTCTAATTCATTAGGTTCATAGTTTAGAAGCAACAATCACATAGAGCTGGTAGTTTTGACGTCCGGTAGTGCTACACAGCACATGCCGGTAGTTCCGACCTCTGGTAGTACCGCACAACACATATTGGTAGTTCTGATTTTCCTGACAAGTGCAAATACTTCAACAAATCTTGCAAGACATATTTGTAAATTATAGTATCATGCACACAAGAATCAATCATGATTCCCAACAACTTGCAAAACACATTTGCACACTTTTGGAATCATGACATAAGGTATAGGTACATGGACTTAATACGTTTGCAAAATACATTCGCAAATCTAGGTCACATGCTATAAGGATTGTGTAGGAGTTTCAACTATTTACAAAATGCATTTGTAAATATAAATCTCATACTACGAGTAAGAAACATGGACTTCAGACACTTGCAAAACACCTTCGCAATGTATAAACCCATGTTACAAGGATTCAACATATGAGTTTTAACTATTTGCAAAACACATTTATAGATATAAGCATCATGCTATGGAGAGTTAGAGCAAGTGAGGTTGAGTTATCAACACATGATGAGACTCAAGCTACTAGACATGACCTCTCTTAATAGTACGGCAACCTATACTAGTAATCCGGTCTTCCAACCAAATACCAAGACCGGTGAAAGACTAGAAACACATTATTAGCCCTAGCTAGTCATACATTTACCTTGAGCAATCTTTTGAGGCTTGATGACGCAATCTTCACTTCAAGTATGGGTCAATCACTTGACTTGATGATCAACTCATGATCATCTTCTCTTGGACATGCATCAACTCATGATGTATCCTCTTCTTGATGGCCTTCAACACATGCACATATTCATCTTAGACTTTTGATGAAGTTCAATCTATATTATGGATCTGAGAAATGGACTAAGATATAACAATATGATGTAGAATGCATGCCTTCATAATTTTGACCTCTTCATCCAAATGAGACTTAAACAATATCACAATCAATAAACATGTTAGTCTCACAATTGCATTTGTCATTATATCCAAAACCATTTATCACATTACATCAAAATGAGACTAGGCAATATTATATTTGATACGCAAGTTAGTTTTGCAATTGTATTTGTCATTATATCCAAAACCATTTACATTAATTACATCAAAATGAGACTAGACAATATTATGGTTGATAAGCAAGTTAGTTTCGTAATTGTATTTGTCATTATCACCAAAACTAATTTAATAGAGCTTAAACTTGGATACGTAGGATTGGAGATAACTGGACCAGTGTAACTTGATGAGTGACATCGCCAACCATTGTCTTTATTACGGCAACCCGCGACACTCAATTCATCTAACCACGTGCTTCGATCCCTTTTATCTACTTACTCACGTGCAACAGGGTAGTAAAAAGGGCCAATGGTATGTTAATACAGCTGATTTAAAAATGCGTTTTTGACCAGTTAGTAAAACAGTTGGGGGCTTGGGTACATGAACTTCCCTCTGTATTATAGGTTATTTGGACCACGACCAGTCGTGCGACCAGAAATATGCCCTTCTTCCTAGTTTATAGAGCAGAAGCCATGCTTCCTCCAAAATGAAAGATTGGTTCTACTGAAATAGATTGTTATAATTATAGCGATTAACAATATCGTTAGGTCGATGACGTTAATTCCTAGAAGAGTGAAGAAATGCAGCACTTATCCGATCGACAGTCTACAAACAAATCATGCGACGGTACCATAGTCGTAAAGTGCAACCTCGTAGCCTAGTTGTAGGTGATCTGGTTCTCAAAAAAATTCAGAGCTTGGCTAATGGCAACAAGCTAGCCATGCAAATTCTTACCGTGACCTTGCTAGCCAATGTCTTCATGAAGATATGCACATTTCCTCAAAAGAAAACAAATTGAAAAAACGACAACTTGTATCTGGTGGGCAGAGGATGCCTTTAGGAAGGTTGGGGACCCTTTGTATATAGATATAATCTAAAGACTTACCCACTTTCACTTGCATAATGGGTCGTATCTGTCATATAGACCATGGTTCTATCTAAGACAGGTAGAACTAGTAAGTCTATTGTGTTATTATACACTCCACAATGGGTATATAGATTATCTAGAACATTTCATGGACAAGGTCTCAAATTGGACTTAGGGCCATAAAGAATAAACCTAGTGCCTATATTTAGCATAGCGGAGTATCAGGTGAAGGTGCGTCCAACCTGATCAATGCCTAGAGATACCCTAGTCGGGTGGAGGTATAATATACAAAAATAGGAGGAAAAGTTCAGTACTTTAATTTGGGTATCACATCTAAGGAAATACGAAGAACCATTCACAATAAAAGTCAGAGTAGCCATGAGTAAAGTGGTATAAGCCTGCATAGTGCTATATAAACCGTCAATTCACACCTATCTCTTGGATTGGAGACTACGAGAACTAAATAGGGGTTCTATCTTATCATACAAATGATCAATAGATTTCTGAGTTTAAAATCTGAAATCTTTTCTAACATAAAAACACTTATTTTTGAGATGATGTGAGATGAGATAGAATCCAGGGAGATGTTGGTTAATGTTCATAAAGTTGTATATTTGTTATTAACACTTGCTGAGTACCATTGTACATACGAGTACTAGTTCGTCTGGAGTTCTACCTAGTATAGATGACGTCTACGCGGAGGGAAGCTATGCCGAGGGAATGGAGTTGACCCTGAGTATGATGCGTATGAGGTGGATGTGTTATATGAAATGTAGGACGAGTAACAAGCTGCTAGTAGATCGTATGCGGAACCTATGGTACATTAGCAAGCCTTTTCCTATAGTTTTAGTACTTGTATAATTATTAGTTAGAAGTACTTCTATTTCTAGTGGTATTATAATAATCAGGCAATTGTTAAGCCCCATTAAAGACTTTAACCCTGCGTAGCTCTAGTATTGTAATATTATTGTACCGTATCTAATTATTATTTTACTGCAACATTCTGTGTGACTTATTAGTCAATAAAACATGAATGTATTCTGTTTTTTGGATAATAATCACTGACTGATGCTATTACTTAAGGTAGTGATGGCATAGATCACCACATTTTTTCCATCCCAATGTCTAGAATTTGTCTTCTTTGCAATTTTATTATTATTTTTAGAGCACACTCTTTGTTTTTTAGTCACAATTTTACGTATAGCAAAGTTATATCATAACATAATTTGAGGATGGCTATGGTACGTATAACTTTTAGTTTTTTTAAAAAAAATCAGGCTTTTGTTTCCTTAACATTTTTCCCACTTCACACAATGGACTTGTAGAATGACTAATGGATCTTTCAAAAAATATATCAAGTGCATAAATTATATACATATGTACGCAACTCCTTGTAATTTAATCTCATCATAACTACTTATCGATAAATGAAATTAAAAAGGCAGAATTGTGTACCGTAGAGTCTCCTCCGCGTCAATCCCCTTTGTCCTTGCGTGTTGGTGTAATGATTGAGGAACTTGCAAACAACGGAGGGACAGATCGGGAGCCGAAGAAATCGACCAGCCGTCGAGGATGTGGAGTTCTAGAGCGAAGTTGTCAATACCGTATTGAAGGTTATACCAATTTAATTTTTGAAATGGTATGTTTCGGTATCAATCCATATCAGCATACTGTATCGGATTTAATATAATAATATGAGTATATATATAAATATATATTTGTTTAATTATATGCACATCAAATACCATGTGTAATATTATTTCAAATATATAGTAGTATTATCAAATATAACATATAGTTTAATAGACTGCACAGAATAGCACTAATCACTACACACAACATAGCCAACCACACACGCTCCCTACTCTCTCTCAGTTTTGCCCAATTTATCCTCTTCTGGCCAAACACATCTGCTGGGCCAACTACTTCCTGGCTTTCTCTCCATTATTTCTACTGGTCGAGTGTTGTTGTTGCTTTGCTCTGCTTCGGCTGATTCCTGCATACAGTCGGTATTGCTCTCCAGCGCCCCGCTTCTCTGGCTCCCCTACACCACCAACTCAGTGTTGCTGCCCTCATATGCCTCCTTTGTGGCACTCAGCTCAGCTCCTCTCCTATGCCACCTCCCCTACACCTCCAGCTCTAGGCTGACTCGGCTGTTCCTTGCTTGGCAATTGCATGGCAGCTGCTCGGCCTTGCCCAGTCTCATGTCACTGCGCCTCTAGCCTGCTGTGCGTTTCCGCCAACTTGGTTGTGCTCGGTCCCGCATCGCCATCGGTTCAGCTGGGCCCGGCCCTGCTCGACTATGCCACCTCTTCCTGCTCGACTTGGCCTCGACGGCTTGGCTGGCTCGATGTCACCGCCCCTGCTCAGCCTTGCCCGGCTCGGCCTCGCTGCCTCTTGGCCTCCTCCCCTGCCTTACCTGCGCATGGCCCTCACTGTCGCTCCTGCTCCTGGCTCTACCCAATATTATCAATTCCGCAGGTGCCAACCGGTATTTGACTGGTATCAAAGCCGGTATGGCCAGTATCAAGCCGATATGATCGGTATCGGCAGGTGTTGTGGGGGTGGCCCAACCCCTCGTGGCTAGGCCGTGCAACTAGTCCAACATGTAATAGGTCCAATAGTGTAGAGGAATATACCAGTGTAAATATACCAATGTACCCTCATCCTTTGTAAGTACTAAGGGGTAGAATGGGGATTTCCCATTCTACCCCACTCATGTATATAAACCCCCAGGAGGGGCAGGAGGAGAGAGATCCTCTCATTCTTACGAACTCTCCCATGGATCTGGCTCTCCTCTTCCTCTTCTACCAATCCCCTTCTCTACTGTTTGGCCTGTAGCCACAACAGATGGCGCCGTCCGTGAGGACGACTAGAAGTTACGTATGGAAGAGATTTCTCCAATATTCAACAAAAGCAACAACTATGTGGATCTTTTTTGCTCCCGAGAGCATGCTGCTTTGGGCCATCAATGACAGATAAGTAGTTCGCTTGCCAAAAATTTAACAATCCTGACTATGGAGGTGTATGGGCTTTGTCTGTATACTTTTTTTCGTTTTGTAGATGCAGTATTGGCTAGATCTAGTTGAATCACCCAGATACAGTAGTAAATAGATCTAATCGAATCGTTCTTACTATCTTTGCTCTACCAGGGGTGGTTACGCAGGGAGACAATTGTCTTGGTTGACCCCGCACGGCGTGACTCTCCTGGCCAAGATGGTACGCGTTTCTTTGGCTCGTCCATGTTGGACTTCGCGCGACATGAAGCGGGCTCCGCACAGGCGAGGTCGCGACTCTCCGGCGTCGAAGTCTGCCGCGGTCGCGGCCTCGGCGCAGCACAGGTACGCGACGTGATGGCCTCCGAGCGCACCAGGCCAAGCTGCAAACTGTTCAAAATATCCATGCGTGCACAAATACAACGCTCGTACTATCCATCTATGCTTCAAAATATCCGTTCAGGCATGAACCACAAACACCCATGCATGCACTGGTATTCGGCCACGTATCCATCTCTCTATCCATGCATGCATTTAAACACTAACCCATCTCTTCACGTATGAACAGTAAAGTAAACAAAAAAAAGAGAAGGAAAAAAAGAGAGAGAAGAAAAAAAAAAGAAAAAGTACCTGCATGCATGCGCCAGGTGGTTGCGTAGCTGTCCGTGCGTGCGCGAGCAGCTCCCGCCGCACACATCGCAGGCCTATTCCTCAGCGTCGTCTGGCGCCTGCTGGCACTGCGCCCCGCCTCTCCGCGCAGGTCTCCGCCAAGCGCCATGAAGGCTAGCCTCCGCGCCTGGATCCACGTATACGGCGAAGGCTCGCCTCC
The DNA here is from genome assembly GCA_036346575.1 of Dendrocalamus sinicus. NCBI lineage: Eukaryota > Viridiplantae > Streptophyta > Magnoliopsida > Poales > Poaceae > Dendrocalamus > Dendrocalamus sinicus. Next base: position 27,781,177 of record CM070643.1, on the reverse strand, counting down.
GCGCGCGCTGCATGAACTTCGCAGCGGCCGCGTCGATGGGCGAGCGTTGTCCGTCGAGCGGCGGGCCGGGCACATCACAGACTCCGTATCAACAGCCAGCAGCTCATCTCCGCATCACACGTCCTCGGCGAAGCCTACTTCGGGCAGTTCTTCGCCTCCGCGCCAAGTGCTACCGCGGTCTTCGCCTCCGCTTCGCCGAGTTTAAGCTAGCTGCGGCGACTTCGCTGGCCTCCGTCCACGCGTGCACAGCTTTAGTGTGCGTCTTCGACGGCCAGGGCGACGACTTCATGTGCGTTCTACGCCGGCCTCGACGTGGAGCGGCGCCCCTGGGAGTACGTCTCTGCGCGGAGTGCCGTGGCGCTCGGGATTGATGGCGGACCTGGTCACTGCGCGTCCCGAGTGGTGCGCCATGAGCGGGCGCGACCGCTTCTTCGTCGCCTGCCGCACCGCGTGGGACTTCCGAAGACCGGCCGACGGCGACGACGAATGCAAGAATAAGATCTTCCGCCTGCTGGCTATCCAGAACGTAACCGCGTTCGTGTTAGCCTGTTAGACACTAATCTTGATTAGTATTTACTTTCATGTGCTTTGTTAATGGTTGTAGTAGCAACAAAATGTAGTACTGGAAATGCTAGTAGTGCATGAGTGATCAGGTAGTCAGCGCATCCAAGAAAAATGGATTGTGCTAGTTTGAATCAGTGGTATTGAATTAGTATGGAGTTAGTTAGATGCATGCATGCACAAGAGGGCACACGTTTGGAGCCATGCAGTTATCTAGTCGTTGTTGGCCGAGTCTTCCGAGCGTGCATGCAGGAAATGCATGAGAGTTAGTCCGTGGGTTAGTGATGATGCATACCAGGAAGTAGTGTGCATGGTTTTTGTATAAGTACCAGTCAAGTAGAAGTGAATATTGAGAAGAACAAAAAAGTAAGAAAATATTGGCTATGCTGTTGCGGCCAACAGAAAAATTCTGAGTTCTTACTCCATTTCTTCTCGTGTGTGTATTGTTTTTGCTTGTTCATTTTTTCTGGGCTAACAAAGCCAACTCGTGCACCTACTTCGACGTCCAAACACCATGTCGCAGTCACCCCTGCTCTCCGTCGAGCATCCGGCTTCGCGTCGCCCCCGCGCAAGACCTCGTCGCCGTGAGCTGGTCCCCGCATGCGTCGCCATGACCCGCTGGGCGACACTGGGCTGGGCCTCGTCTCCAACAGCGGCGGCGGCAAGGACCTCGATGGGCTTAGCAGACCACGCCTCCAACCTGGCCTATCACCTCCGACCGAAGTCGAGAGGGTGGCCGCCTCGGGGCGTCTTCCCCGACTTCACCGCAGTGGGATTTCGCGTCGGCCGAAGATGCATGCTCCCAGAGCCAAAACAAACCATCCATCCATGCATGGACGTGAAGCTCCTCCAAGAGTTTTTGCGCAGACCCCGGGCGCTCCGCCGTCACCACGAAGCGAAAGCGATGTCGTGGATGGTCTGGTAGCATACTCACGTCCGTGCATACGTGCGCTTGTTTAGCACGGCCGTGTGGGAGCTCGGGCTGTGCCACCACGCTGGCCTCTGGGCTGCCGACGACCGGCTCCGACCCCCACTCATCTCCGCACCGCAGAAGGTGGACTCCGTCAGGTCTCCGCAAGCCGACTCTATGCGGCCCCAACTCCGCGCAGCCCCATGAAGTCCCTGGTCTCCGCGCCATGGCATTGGCCTCCATCGGGACTCCGCGACGAACCTCCGCGAGCCTCTGCGCGAGGTCGGGACTCCGCGACGAGCTTTCGCCGGCTTCGCGCCCATCTTCGCGCCCGCCCCCGCGTGGTACTTCGCAGCCATCGCCTTCTCTCCGCCGTGCCGAGGCACAGGACCTCGCCGACAGCGTCCCCCGCCGACGTTAGCTCCGCACATCAGCACCAGTTCACGCTGGCCTCCAACGGGCCTCCACCAGCGTCTCCGCCTGCTCGACTGCGCCGGACTCGCCTCAACTGCGTGGACTTCGCTGCCTTCGCACTGGGCGCGTCGGCGACAAAAAGCGCCACTTCGCCCCGGCCCTGGTCGGTCAGCTAGAGAGGATGTCAGGGTCTCCGCGCCTGCGAAGCCTGCTCCGCGTTGTCACCGCCCCACACGGTACGTACAACACATGACTACGTGTGAGGCCTTAATAGCAGACCCTGTGTTTCTTGCGTGCATGGCCTCAAAGATGATTGTTCGTCGCATCATTTATTGCGGGTACAGTTCCAAACTGAGAGCATCTGATTTGGCCGTGTTTGCTTCTCTGGTTTTGGCCTGTTCTGGGCTACCGTAATATCGCATGCTTTTCCAGTACTACATTCTGGAGCGTTTTGTTGCCGCAAGTCTTCGGCCATGTATTTGATGCCTCTGTTTTGGTCTTCGTTTTTTATTTAAATTGCACGATTGCCTCGAGTGTCGGCGTACTCTACGGAGTATAAACAAAAATACGCGTTCGCGCGCACACTCTCTGTGAACAAAAACACGGGTATGAGTATAAACAAAGACACGCGTTCGCGCGCGCACTCTCCGTGAACCAAAACACGGGTATGAGTATAAACAAAGACACGCGTTCGTGCACGCACTCTCCGTGAAAAACGCGGGTATGAGTATAAACAAAGACGCGTGGGGGGACGCCTCCGTGCGCACTTTACGGAGTATAAATAAGACGTAGCGCGAGGTCCACCTCCGCACGCACCTTCACCGCCCGCAACGCGCAGAGGCTTGCTTCCGCGCGCAGTTTACGGACTCAAAATAAGACGTAGCGCGAGGTCCGCCTCCGCACGCACTTTACAGAGTATAAATAAGACGTAGATATTCATCCCACGCACTCTACGGAGTATAAATAAGACGCGGATATTGTCCCTGCGCACTCTACGGAGTATAAACAAGACGCGGATGCCGTGCACGCACGGACATTGTCTTTATGCGTACTCTTCGGAGTATAAATAAGACGTGGATGTTCATCCCACACACTCTACGGAGTATAAATAAGACACGGATGTTGTGCCTGCGCACTCTGCGGAGTATAAACAAGACGCGGATGCCGTGCACGCACGGATATTGTCCTTATGCGTACTCTCCAGAGTATAAATAAGACGTGGATGTTCATCCCACGCACTCTATGGAGTATAAATAAGACGCGGATGTTGTCCCTGCGCACTCTACGGTGTATAAACAAAACGCGGATGCCGCGCACGCACGGACATTGTCCTCAAGCGTACTCTCCGGAGTATAAATAAGACGTGGATGTTGATCCCACGCGCTCTACGGAGTATAAAAACTGCACGATGGCCAAGACACCAGGGAGTGCATCGCTTTAGCGACGCGCCACCAGGATGTCGTGCCTTCACGCATGTTACACCAGGGAGTGCATCGCCTTTTTGAAGGTGGAGGAACGGCAGTGTCGGGGAACGTCATTGTTGCCTCCCTGCCTCTGCGTGCGTAGCGCCCTCGGCCTACGTTGCAAGCGCCCGCTCTCCGCAGCCACTCTTTTTGAAGGTAGGGGAACGGCAGTGTCGCCTCCCTGCCTTTGCGTGCGTAGCGCCCTCGGCCTACGCCGCAAGCGTCCGCTCTCCGCGGGCACTCTTTTTGAAGGTAGGGGAACGGCAGTGTCGCCTCCCTGCCTCTGCGTGCGTAGCGCCCTCGGCCTAAGCCGCAAGCGCCCGCTCTCCGCAGGCACTCGTTTTGAAGGTAGGGGAACGGCAGTGTCGCCTCCTTGCCTCGGCTTGCGTATCACCCTAGGCTTACGCTGCAAACGCCCACTCTCCGCGGGCACTCTTTTCGAAGGTAGGGGAACGGTAGTGTCGCCTCCCTGCCTCAGCGTGCGTAGCGCCCTCGGCTTACGCTGTAAGCGCCCGCTCTCCGCGGGTACTCTTTTTTGAAGGTAGGGGAACGGCAGTGTCGCATCCCTGCCTCTGTGGCGCTCGACCCCGCTGTCCGCCTCGTAGGCACCGCCTCGGCGGGACAGCACAGCTTCGGCACTCGACCCCGCTGTCCGCCTCGTAGGCCCCGCCTCGGCAGGACGGCACGTCTTCGGTGCTCGACTCCGCCGTCCGCCTCGTAGGCATCGCCTCGACGGGACGGCACGGCTTTGGCGCTCGACTCCGCCGTCCGCCTTGTAGGCATCGCCTCGGCGGGACGGCACAGCTTTGGCGCTTGCCTCCGCCGTCCGCCTCCTAGGCAGCGCCTCGGCGGGACGGCATGGCTTCGGCGCTCGACCCCGCCATCCGCCGAGGCGATGGCTTCGACGCTCGGCTCCGCCGTCTGCCTCGTAGGCATCGCCGCAGATGGCGCGGCTTCGGCGCGCGCCGCCGCCGTCCGCTCGTAGGCATCGGCTCGGCGGGATCGCACGGCCGGCACCGGCTCGCCGCCCGCCTCGTAGGCATTGCCTTGGCGGGACGGCGCGGCGCGCGCGCGGCGGCTCGCTGCCCGCCTTGTAGGCATCGCCTCGGCCGCGCTCGGCTCGCGCCGTCCGCGAGCATCGCCTCGGGCGGATGGCGCGGCCGGCCGCGGCCCACCGCCCGCCTCGTAGGCATCGCCTCGGCGGGATCGAATGGCTCCGCGCCGCCTTTGTAGGCATCACCTCGGCGGGACAGCGACGGCCGGCGCTCGGCCCGCCGTCGCCTCGTAGGCATCGCCGGCGAGATCGCGCAGCCGGCGCTCGGCTCGCCGTCCGCTCGTAGGCATCGCCTCGGCGGGACGGCGTGGCCGGCGCTCGGCTCGCCGCCCGCCTCGTCAGACGCGACGCCTCGGCGACGACGCGCGGCAGGCGCGGCTCGCCGCCCGCTCGTAGGTATCGCCAGCGGACGGCGCGACGGCGCTCGGCCCGCCGCCCTCGTAGGCATCACTCGGCGGACGGCGCGGCCGGCTCGGCTCGCCGCCCGCCTCGTAGGCATCGCCTCGGCGGATCGCACGGCGGCGCCGAGCTCGCCATCGCCTCGTAGGCATCGCCTCGGCGGAACGACGCGGCTCCGGTGCTCGGCTCCGCCGCCCGCTTCGTAGGCATCGCCTCGGACGGACGGCGCGTCTTCGGCACTCGGCTCCGCCGTCCGCCTTGTAGGCATCGTCTCGGCGGGATGGCGCGGCTTCCGCGCCCGGCTCCGCCGTCTGCCTCGTAGGCATCGTCTCAGCGGGATGGTGCGGTTTCGGCGCTCGACTCCGCCGCCCGCCTCGTAGGCATCACCTCGGCGGGACGGCACGGTCTGCAAACTGCCAGTTGCATCGGCTCACCACTCGGCACCCTCGCGCTTGCTGTCGGGGAATGGGAGGCTGGGGTGGTTGATCATGTCAGCGCGCCCATCGGGACCTCGCCGCCGCTGCCGCCGAGGAGTCTTGTTGTGGGGTGGCCCAACCCCCCGTGACTAGGCCGTGCAACTAGTCCAACATGTAATAGGCCCAATAGTGTAGAGGAATATACCAGTGTAAATATACCAATGTACCCTCATCCTTTGTAAGTACTAAGGGGTAGAATGGGGATTTCCCATTCTACCCCTCTCATGTATATAAACTCCCAGGAGGGGCAGGAGGAGAGAGATCCTCTCATTCTTACCAACTCTCCCATGGATCTGGCTCTCCGCTTCCTCTTCTACCAATCCCCTTCTCTACTGTTTGGCCTGTAGCCACAACAGTAGGTATTTGGACTAGTACAGTATTAAGCTTGCTTTGCATCAGTTCAAGTGGTAGTATGAAATGTATGGGCTGGTACGGCCAGTACCAAAACGATATTGACAAGTCTGTTCTAGTGTGTGCTTCTTCGATCACGCTCGCCCAGGCAGCTGGCCATCACTCCCGTAGGGTGTAGGTAGGGGGTGCAAACAAAACAGATAATTTTTTTCGACCGACCAATCGAAAATTTGTGGAGTGAATACGGAAGTGGTAAATAAGTAACCGGCACTATCTGCATTCGATTCTGACTCCAAGGAAAAATATGAAATAGGATAGGTATAAGTGATGTCCATCCGTATATATCCGTATGTAAGTGATATGAAAAAGTCTGTTGTGACTTCATTTAGAAATAAGATAATATATATGCGGATTGCCATATCTAAACAGATGGGGAATACTAAGTGCTCTTTCTTCAACATATCGACGATTAGTCTCTCCGTGTTCACTCTGTTGTACCCTACTTTCCAATGTTCTGTGTAGAGGTGCAAAATAGGCGGATAATTTTCGTTCGACCGACTGCCCGAAGGTTTATAGAACAAATATGGAATAGGGAAATGAGTATCCGGTATTATCCGTGTTTAACTCAGACTCCGTGAAAAAAATACATAATAGAATACAAGATAAACGATATCTATCCATATCTGCTTTGATTTCCCTCTAGATGTAGGGCCACACCTTCAACAGACACGTGTCACATGAGCCGTACTAGTCGTAGTAGCCAACGGGGCCCGGCGAACGAGGGACGGGGCGATGAAAGAATTTTCACCGCCCCATGCAGCGGCTTTATAACACTTATCTGATTGGACAAACTGAGCTAACTTAAAAGGAAAACCAAGAATTAATAAGTCGTCAGAGAGTTCTACAAACATACTTGCGAGATCTTAGAAAAAGTACACAAATTTTGCAACGTGAATTATGTAGTACTCCATCCGGCTCACGGTATAAGTCCACTTAGACATTTTAAGGTCGCCAACGTAACACTTTGACGGTAGTTTTAACTTTTATATACATGCAAAAATAATAAATTATGAAATTATTTTGTAAGACAAATTCAATAACATTATTTTTGTGTAATTAATTTATATACTTTAATATATATTAATTAATGATCAAAGTTTAAAAATCTTGATGCTTGATGGCATAGCTCCCAAAAGGGCTTGAGGACAGATGGAGTACTTTATTAGAATTAAAAAGAAAACATAGACAACAGTACATCATAAAATTATTATATATAGTTCAAAGAAAAAAAATATGCGCATTGATAATCGAGCACACCCACGACATGTTAAACAGGGTACAAAAAAATCATAACATAATGGAAGCGAAAAAGATATTTTTGATAAAAATCTTCCTTTTCACAACCTATCTGGTGTAAAAACTTATCTAGATCAATTTTTTTACAAACAGTGACTATGAAACAAACCGAATTTTGGCAAGAATTCGAATTGTGTTTTGATTTCATTTTCCCTTTGATCCTTAGCCTAAACCACACAAATCTCAGCACAATCCAGCCCCTAAACCTTGCCGACAACGCTTCAATGGAGGAAATTAGCGTGGCTACTGTTCACTGTCCGATATTTTCGCCGCCGCAGATTTTCTTTGCCACCGCCGACCTTCTCTGCTGGTTCTCGCGCCGACGCCGCGCGCTCGCCAGCTTCACACCTCGCCGAGCGCCCAGACGCCACCTATTAATGCCTCGCACCGTGTCAGCGCCGCGCCGTTGCCGCCATCGCCCGCCTCGTTTTGCGCCTCCGCTCTCACAGCTCCCCGGCCGACCTGACACCTCCTGCCCTCCTTGACCGCCGCATTACGCAGCCCAAGGTCGCCGGCACACCTCCCATTGACCGCGCCTCCCCGATCGTTCTCGGCCCTGCCACACGCCACCGCATCCATGGCCAGCTCCCAGCGCCAAACCGCCTTCGGGCCCCCTTTAAAAGCCAACAGCCTTCCCGACCTCCCCCACGCACCCCAGTGAACCCCCGGGCACGCCCAATTGGCCTCCCATCTCCACCACCACCGGCAACCACCAAAATTCTCCACGGTGACCCCTAATCTGATTCTCTCGATTTACCCGATAACTTTCGAATTGCTCGCTTCTGTAGCTCCCTTGTGAACCCAGAAACATAACCAAACTGTCGCCTTAGCGTTCCAATGTAGGGACCTAGATTTTACAATCCGGATTCCTCTGTGATTCCACCGCACTATTCCCTGGATCAGCAGATAGTGCTCACAGTTTACAGTTCTGAATATCAAAGTACATATCATGCGGAAGCGTAAATATAATAGTAGACTTACTCATGGGCCGATCAGGCCAAAATCATTAAATTGTAGCAGCGGAAGAACAAAACACACAAGTGAGACCTTCAGGACATGCCCACAGGCAGCCAACTGGAGGTTCGCGACCTAGCCCTCGACATCTACATCTTCTCTGCCATCATGTCCAATCTTGTTGCTGAGGCGTAGTGATCTGATTCTTGATTCTGGATTTGTTGTGAAAGCGAGTGTGAGCACAAACCACCGTGCTCCGCGAGCCAATACACAAAATGCAAATAAATAGTATGCATGGCAAAGGAGTGGCTCGGGTTATTTTATTTGCCAAAAATTCGCTTTTAGAAGCATTATTATTATTTAATCATAGTATTATTGTTGCTAACTAAACTGCACATAACGATTGCCAAAATTGACTTAATCCATCGAAAATACACTTTCTATATTGTTTGCTATCTAAAACTCCAAACGGCGAGTAACGTCATTTAGTTAATCCACCGATCATACATTTATTGCTGCCTAAGACTCCAAGCAGTGAGTGTCATTCTTTATTCTAGATCCACCAATATCTTTTGTATTTTAAATTCGTAACAATCCAATCTTGTGGTTGCTAATCATCAACTCTTCATTTGTAAATTCCAATGATTAACTAACACCATTGCTTTTAAATCCACGAAATCATTCGTATTCAATCCTTTTGTTATTGATCCAAAACCATAATTCATTCTTCCGATAATCAATCTCATTTTCATTATCTATCACTAACTAATTCTCTAGTATATCTCCACCAAAAATATCAATGATCAAGTCTACGACTCACTAGTATGCATCCACCGAGAATACACTTTATCAAAATTTTAACCCAATAATTGTTATTATTCCTCCAATATTCTCAGAAATTTAATTCATCCATCTAGTATTTGATCCAATCCTATTAATCCCATTATCGCCAACATCTTCCAAGAATTTATATTAGTTATCAGTGTTGTAATCCAGCAATTACCTTTGCACTCCCTAATTCTCCGAAAATCATTTAAATCATCTTTCTAGCCAATATATTCATTAAGTTCCACCAATTTATTTCTCCCAGAATCCGCACTATCATTTTCACATTTATGATTGACATGAATCCACCAACAACTTTATACGGTTAACACAATCAACCATCTACATTTCTTACGACTTTATCTATTCTTCCTGACATTTTACTTTGTGAGATGTATTATCATTATTCAGAAATATAATACATAGAAATTTCCTGAGACCTAGCAATTTTGAACAAAAATATAATGTGTAAGAGAATGCAATAATAACAGCGATCCAGATTCCATCTACCATTACATGGCATCCGCACCATATAGTATCTTTCAGCGTTATAGCCGCTTATCTTACCACTGTGACGTCACCCAGGACAAATCAAACCAGGACCATCTGCAGCCCTTCACTTTTCTAATACCACCCACAAAGCTTTCGAAATAGAACTATATCTGGTTAAATTCCCATGTCCGCCCTTGACCGTGGATACGGCTATTCGAATAGTTTTGACTCTGCAGAGTTTGTACACTTTCACCACAAGAGACAATCAACTCATTGCCCCACACGATTCCTTAGTCATGTGGTTGAGCAGACCATCACAGTGACTTCTCAAAGTATCTAGTCCCTTTTGTCATCTCACCTTATGGGCTGCTCCCACTTGTAGTGGGTCCCATCTATGCACGGGATGTTCCCCACGGTTACTAGCGTTATTCGGGATCCACTCCCCTCAGCGCTAGTACGACTGGGAAACTTCACCCTCCACTCGGTGTCCCTTTAGGTCTTCTCTTGTCCTTGCGTATCCACTCCTATCCACTACCAGTGAGATGAGTCTGGGGGTTTCGATAAATTTACTTAGCCAAGTTGTACTTTACAGACTTGTGGTTGTACGGTTTTACACAGGATTTCATGACAAGATTCGGTCCTTATGATTACCTGAGCGGTTCTATCACACTCCAAAATTTGTGCTTCCACTGCACCACATACCAGCCCCCAAACCATCCGCTCAGATATTTAAGAAAGTTGGGATTTTTGGGAGGATAAAATAATCATGTCAAAATATGCCAGTCATTCCCACCATGACTATCCAAACCAGTTTCTCATGATTAAAAATGATAATGATGCTTAGGGCATTTCAGCGCCCCCGAGTATCTATGCAGTGCTAAGCATGGCGTATAATTAAGGACTTATTTTCGAAAGGTTAATATTATGATTTTGCTAGGGCGACAAGGTTCACATAATCAAGTAATCCAAAGGAAGTGTAATATTATTCAAGGCAACAATGGCATATAACTAGAATCTTAAATTAAACATGTATTTGCATATAAAATAACAGCATGCAATTTGATAATTTAAACCAAAGTAATTTACAGAAAATGTAGGTTCAGCATGATCAAAGTATTGACTCGCCTGGTGCGGTTTTCCGCAGTCTTGAGCTCACACGATGCTTTCTCTTGAGCTTCTATTTTTTATCTTCTCTTTGCTTTGACTATGCTTGATCCATGAAATCTTCAGGACTCCAGTCTCGAATTATGCGATAAACGACTGAATCCAAATAAAAGCAAATAACTCAAAAGATCCAATTAAATCTGAATAAACTAAATTTAGTTTTATTTTGAGTTAATGGGTGATTCGAGTGATTTGAGGCAAGGCCGATGATATAATACGATGACTTGATCTTTTTATTAATAATCTCTTTTATTATTTTTGTATTTATCAAGGAAGTTCCATGAGTTAGGTTAGACTTATGAATTGGTGTGCGAGTTTACTGAGCATTATTTTGTTGAGTGCTATTGTGCAGGGCATATGCGATATATAAGCGATGTATACAATTTTTAGCCCACCGAGTTAGTCTTATAGTCGGGGTATATAGCTTTTTGTGGTTCGACATTTTATGTATCTTCAGTCATCACTAGGCTAAGTTTAATTTGAATTAGGGTCTACTTATACGGCCCCAGCTTGCTATATATGCATTTATGCTCAATGTTATTATACATTAAATCTAGTGTTAAGATTTAATTAATGGAACTATTATTATCTTATTTATACTTTAGCTACTATTAGGCTTAGCTTTATTTCAAATTTTAGTTTAAACTTAGCTATCTGGGCAAAGCTTGTTATATGAGGTTATATTTTTAATATTTGCTGTTTAGCAAAATCTTCCTCTAAGATTTATTAAATGGCAGCATGTTAGCTACCACTATATGAGGGCTAGTCCAAGATTAAACCTTTTATAATCCTATTTATGTTCCAATCCAATTTATTAGCCTCCATGGTTTTTCCTTAATCATTTATATCCATAAATTTTATATTTTTGGTGCATAGGTAAATTTTATGTGAACCCAAATGGATTATCTCAGCTTCTAGGAATTATTTCGTAATTATTTTCTATTTGAAATGGTTAAAGAAAATAAAAATAAAAATATGGCCTCAAGGGGACTCGAACCTGCGACCTGGGCTTATACTACACACTCGGCTAGCCATCGGGGTCCTTGGTGTTTCGTGATTTGCTAAGGATGCACAATGTGATTATGCAAGCGGTGGACGGGGAACTAAAGTAGAGCAGTCGGCCGGTAAAAAATAACCAAAAACCTAACCTAAGCTAACAGGGGTAGTTGGGGATCGAACCCAGGTCGGTAAGTTGGGAGTGTGCGCTGCTAACCAGTCGGCCGCCAGTGTTTCTCGAATTACTAGAGGGGAAAACGTAGATGAGGTTAGGCACAGGGAGGCCAAAACAGAGGAGGCCCGGCGACGCTCTGTGCTGGTGTTGCCGCCGGTGGTAGAGGCGGCGGCCGGACGTGGGAACCCACAAAATGGAATGCCCACGCCTTCCCCTACCTGCGAGCAAAGTCCCGCCGATCAATTTGGCCTGGGTGACACCGGCGGCTTACCTGGCGGCGGCGGGGTTGGGAGCCGACGGTGGAGATGGCGCCGGAGGGAACGGGGAGGAAGAAGGAGGGAAGGATGAGCTACAGGAGGTTGAGGAGAATCTCACCGGTGAGTAGGCATGGCCGGAGGGGGATCGGGTTGGGCCGGCGGCGGAGATGGGGGCGGTGGCTGGAAAGAGGCTCAGCACCGGCGAGGTGGCATGGCGGGGAGCTTTGGCCAGCGGTGGGGATTGCGTCGCCACACTCCGCTGATGCTCTGGCCAAGAGGAATTTGTTCGAGGTGGGCTCAATCGGCGGGGTCGTCGTCTTGCCAGAATTGGGGAAAGAGGAGCCGCCGGTGGCATTAGAGACCCGGGGTGCCGATTGGTGGGGGTGGGAGGGAAGTAGAGCATGGCGGTGCCACTGGGAGCCTTGGGCCGGCTTTATGGTCGAGGAAAAAGTAAAGAGCAGCAGCAGTTGGCCGGAATTCACGCAGCGAGGACCGGGCACAGAGTGGGCGCGGCCCAGGGCTCGGCGCGATGTGTGGGGCGTTGGCACAGTGTAGGGGCGGCGCAGAGGGGGGAGGCGGGCGGCGACGGCAGGCGGCGGGATTCGGGAGCGGTGTCGCGCAGCTTTTGGCTGAGCGGAGAGGAGGAGGGGGGGTCCGGCGCACGGGAAAGAAGAGAGGAAGGGAATGAGTAGAGGAGGGAGGAGCAGTCCCGCGCGGCAGAAGAACGGGGATGGGGGCCCGCTGGCCAGAGGAAACGGTCGGGAAGGAGAGCAGAGATGGGCCGGGCCGTTCGGCCGGCTAAATTCACTTTTTTTCTTTTTTTATTTATGTGTGCACATGGATATATATATAATTTCATATATTGTTATTTTTCTGGCTTATTAAATTTTGCATATTTTTATTCCCTATTTTGATAAACTCTTCCTTGCACAATTTGTATATACATACATATGTATGTATGTATGTTTGTATTTTTTTCATTTACTTTTATTGTTGTTTATGCCATTATTTTCAAAATGGGGTTTTATATTTTTTAACTCAGGTTTCTCTCTTTTTATACTAGATCATCCTTTCAGATTCGTATTTACAATTTTTTTAGTTTTCTATTATTTGCACATTTCCTTTTAGGGCATTATTAATATCTGTCTTGGTCTTTTATGAATTCTTCAATTTTTGGAACCTCAACCAAATTTAGGAAAACACCATAAAATCCAAATTTCCAATAAATATATTGTAAAATAATTCAAGAGCTTCATATTTTCAAATTTCAAATTTGGGGATGTTACATCCAATCCCTTTCCTTTGTCGCCACCAAAGTTCGCCGTCTGGCCAAAAAGCCCCACCGTGGCCAGCCTTATCCTGGCTTTCCTAGCCCAAACCACCACTCCCATGGCCTTGCCCTAGCCCTAAGGATGCTCAAACACCCGTCGGTTTTAGAAATAGCTGTCCCTAGAGCTCCCAAGTCACTAAAAACCATGCCGTATACCCGAGCTCGCCGCCGGCGATCGCCGCATCGCCGGTCGCTGCCGACCCCAAAAATGGGTTCCCGGTGTTCCCCAGAGTCCGTCCATAGCTTCAGTTTGCGTCGCAAGCCTGTGTGGTACCGCCAATCGCTGCCGCTGTTTTGCTTTGCTTCAGTGACGCGCGCGCGGTCGGGAGGATGAAGATGAATAGTAACAGGCCGGTTACTGTTCATCTGACCCGATAGCCTTTAGACTTGAACCGCCGTGAATAGTGAATCGCCCGGTGTGAATAGTAACCATACCCGCGATGAACAATAACAAGATCCGTTAAGCCTTTAAAAATCCAAAAATGCAAATTTATACTCCTTAGAACCGTTTCGAGCCCGCCAACCCATTCCTCAGGTCCATTTACCCATTTGGCCCTCCTATAAGCCCAAAACTTCTTGTATTCGGATTTTTCGGATTTTCTTTCTTATTTTATTTTCTTTGTTCCTAGCTCAATCCTTCGAGCGTGGGGCTAATTTATTTATTTTACGTTAGCTCCCGACATTGAAGTACAACCGGAGCAGAAAGGAGAAGGTCAAGCTCAAGTTCAAGAAAACAAAGAATCCGAAGTGGTCAAAATCATAGGCCCGCAAGGCAAGTCACACATATTTTGATCATGTTGAACCTATATTTCCGCTATTTATCTATTTATCAGTATTTTCATTATGTTATTTGTGCACTGTTATTTTATGTACAATAAATGCTTAGAATGACATGATACTAGTTATGTCCTAACACCCGAAAATGCCCAGTCTAATTTGATGGTCATATTCACCTTGACAAGACATAGTAACATTAAAAATAATATAATAATATGTAATCATGGTAGTTTAGAGAATCAACATCTACTGTTACTAAAATATTTGGTATTTATTTGGAAAGTGGTTCTAGAATAAGCGAGGATCGCTGGATCCCGTGACCTTAACCTAGGGTGAAGGCAAAAGTTACAAATCGATGACAGTGTTGTGGCACTGGACATGGATTTGTGGAAGGAAATTGCCACCAGTGAAAATACAAGGACTAGACCCTTATGCTGCGTAAAGAACATAGTAATCGCCAAACCATAAGCGTTGATACGTCAAACCTGGTCTAGTAGCTGCTCAAATTCGATTGAACCTCTACACAAGCGAGGAGGAGGCAAAGTGTGAGTCCATACGGAAGGCAGTTAAGAAGGGCTGTATGGAAGTTGGTGCCATTATTATTTTTACTATTGATTTGATTATCAGATGTCCACACAATAGTAGGCTGAGATAAGTCAGGTTGTGGCCTGAGCTTGTTGAGGAAACCTACTAGGTAGAGGCTATATAAAGAATTGAGCAGCGAACAACCTTGTTTTCTTAATTCTGTCGCGGGAATTAAGGAATCTTGTGGGTAAAGCAGGGCAGCTCTGCAGAGTCATGATTAATGGTATTCGAATACGCCGTGCTTCCGGTGAATGAAGCAGTGTTTACTAGGTGAATCCAATAATAAGGCATAAGTAGATTTGAGAATGGTTTGGTAACACTGAAAGTTGGTAATCAAGTTTGAAACCCCCTTTATTAATGAAGTACCTTTTTGAGTTTTTAAATGGTTCCCAACTAAAATTGCATCCACATAAAATAATGAACTTAATCTCCCTTCACTTGTCATACCTCGCATGTAGAGCTCCGTGTGACTTGTTGAGTACAGTTGGTTGTACTCAATCTTGCTTTACTTTCCCCAACATAGATATCAGAAGAGGGCAGGATATTACAAGTTTACGTGTTAGGGTTGCGACCGAACTCAAGCGTTCCTGTGGAGTTTTCTTGAAGTTCTTCTGATTGTAAGTTATGTTTTGGGCTTGGACGCCCTTAGAATTATTACATTTGACTGTTAAGTCTTATTTTAATTAAATTAACTCTTTTTAAATGTTCGTAAGCAGGCATGATACTCCTTCTGTCCGTAACTGAACTCCTGGGCTGTTACGGAAGGTAACAACATTCCCGTTCCTAAAAACAGGGGTGTTACAGACTAGGTTTGGTAAATCAATCAATTCTTTTACTCCCTTACCCTTTCTGCTAAAGGAAGAAGAACCACGTTCGGCAACAAAACGTAAACATCCTTATCACCTCGCTTGAACATGTGACTAAGCAGCTTAAACAACAACTCTCGTTCACAAGTCACAACATTTTGAGTCTTTAAATTCTGATTTGACAAACTCGAAAGTTTAGAGAATTGCTGCTAATTATGTGAGGCCATGCAATTTTCACGTTAAGGGTGCAAATGTCCAATCAAAATATCAAATCAATAGTACTAAGCATTGTTTAAAAATATTAAATAATCACTTTACCATAGATAGCTACGATTGCCACAATATTAAGTATGAATGGCATTAATAGAATGTAAATATAGAAGACATTTTGTAGGATCGTATGGCACAATCAGAGAGGGATGAATGATTATCTCTGCCTTTTACCATCTGAAACCAAAACACACGCAGAGGAACAAAAAGAAGCAATCTGAATTATCGGATGACAATTATGACTGCAGACTGCATGGTCGTACTAGGTCGAAGACGCTCTGTCGCCCGACTGCTCGTTACGACTACTTGTTATGACCGCTCGTCCCGAAAGCTCGCTCCGATCGCTTGCTGACGACCGCTCGCTTATGACTGCTCGTTACGATCTCTTATCCCGAATGCTCGCTTACGACCGCTCGGATTGATCGCCCGCTCGTTCTGATCACTCGGCACGACAACGGATCGACCGCCTGCCCATTCCGATCACTCAGTATGATAACGCCGCACGAAGTCGTGACCTCCTTCCACCTGAAATCCCCAGCCGTTCGACCACCGCCCAAACGAGTCGCATTGAAGACAAAAATAGAGCACAGAAAACAGAGAGGGAGTGATGCTCTAGAAGTCACCGGAGATGAAAGAATCTGATCAATTATTTCATCATCAAGTTCTTGGCTACAAAGCACCTCACGGCACCCCTAAAAACCTTCTCCACGAAATCCCTAAAACCCTGTATACTAGCCTACAGCCTCCCCTGCTTTTATAGGCCAGCACGCAAAGCGTGTCTAACACGAACACCTCAAAACCGTGTCCTTAACGACATGGACACGAGATCTTACATCTTCCTCAAATCAAGGGACCTGAAACCCTTCCTAACACGGGTTTTAACCACCTCATACAAATCATGGATTCCATCCACAACTCATACGACACACATGACAAAGCCTCTGTCTGGACCTCAGAATACCCCCTCCTAGTCCCGATCCTCCTCGTCACCGACCTGGCCGCCTCCATGCCCACCTGCACATGCAAAGACCAAAGAAATCATTTCCCGGTACAAGTTCTCCCCAACTTAACCGTAATCATCACACATTAGCAAAACACACCCTTATCTATCCCCAGACAAGAATCAAACCATCTACGACCATGCCTCAAAACACTTACGACCATCGCTAACTGGAACAACCCTTCAGACCACACAATGCGACCGCTAACTCAGAGTACCTGTAACCCACAAGTACTCGGAAATCACTCGCACCACTACTAACCGACTATCAAGTACCGGCTACCGAGTATCAATCAGAAATCACAGCCGCAACTCGTACTCGAAGCTTATCAGTACAGACAACATTCCGACACCCGACCGCTTACGTGATCATGAAACCACTTCTACCGAGTATCGAGTCCTCCGACTACGAGTACCTCAAGTAATGACCATCCATCATCAACCACCACTAACCGACCAGTCAATCACCGGTCCAACACGAGTATTTGACTACTCAAAAATCACAAGACTGAAGCACTCGTACCGACCATGAAGGTCTACAAGTACCGACCGTGAAACCTATAGCAACCGATTGCTATGCCTCTGACTACCGAAGACAGAACAATAGACTGTGAAGTCTATGAGTATTGACAAGACTACCAAATCTACGACCAGGAAAATAGTCTACAAAACTTACGACCATCGACTGTATAGCCCTTGACTATCGACCAGTAAAACACTCGACTATCGAGTACAACCAGTTAGGTTTACGACTATCGAATACTGTAGCTACGGCCATGAAAACAGTCTGTAAAACCTACGACCATCGAGTATTGTAGCAACGACCATGAAAGCAGTGTACAAAACCTACGACCATCGAGTATTGTAGCAACGACCATGAAAGCAGTCTGCAAAATCTACGACCATCGAGTATTGTAGCTACGACCATGAACAAATACTGTGGCTACGATTACCTGCCGTGGTCGTAAGATCGAAGTCATACTGTCATGGTCGAAAGGTCGAAGTCGTATTGCCGTGGTCGAAGCCAGACGTGGTTGAAAACTACCGTGGTCGTAAGGTCGAAGTTGTACTGCCGTGGTGAAAGCCAGACGTGGTCGAAAGCTGTTGTGGTCAACAGCTGGACGTGGTAAAAAATTATCGTAGTCGAAAGCTGTTGTGGTCGTAAGCTAGGCGTGGTCGACAGCTGCTGTGGCCGAAGACTGTACATGGTCAAAAATTGCCGTAGTCAAAAGCTGCTGTGGTCGTAAGCTAAGCATGGTCGACAGCTGCTGTGGTCGAAGACTGTACGTGGTCGTAAGCCAAACGTGGTCAACAGCTGGACGTGGTCAAAAACTACCGTAGTCGAAAGCTACTATGGTCGTAAGCCAGACGTGGTCGACAGCTGTTGTGGCCGAAGACTGTACGTGGTCAAAAACTACCGTAGTCGAAAGCTGTTGTGGTCGTAAGCCAGGCGTGGTCGACAACTGCTGTGGTCGAAGACTGTACGTGGTCGTAAGCCAGGCGTGGTTATGCCGTGGTCGAAATTTGAAGTCTGTGGTTATTTGGATATGCCGTGGTCGTAATCTAATGCAGGAGTCGACTGAGAGCACTCGAAGTAGAACACATACCAAGTCTTTCACAAATACAAAATTCAAAGCAAATCAAATATTTTATCAATTATTCATCATCTCTTAATTTACGACCATCCACATGGTCTTACTCATTTGTTTTTCTAACAATGCATATATGAATCTACTTTGTTTCGAAAGTTTAGGTCAATTCTGAAAAAACTTTATAGATAATAATTATAGAAAATGCTAACGCTGTTTATCCCATGAAAAGCGATGAAAAGAAGCCATCGACTTCGACGATTTCCACCGTAATGCTTGTACCAAACGGCCCTTAGTTGTGTACGCGTAGCGTTTTTTCTGCTCCTCTGAGGTGACGTGCTGGTTCCTGGGCCACGTGTTCGGCATACCACGCCGCGGGGGACCAGTCCCACAGGACTCAGGGCCCCACCACGCTTCGACGGACGAGACCTCACCACGTGAGCATACGGACGGCCCAGATCGCCCGATCGTGACGTGGGGCCCACCCCGGACTGCCAGTAGGGCCTCGGGTCGCGTTCCCGTGGACACCACGTGGGCGTTTCCCCCCGGCGCTCCGGCGAATCACGCGACGCAACACCCTCACCTTAAATATGTTTGACTGAAAGATGGGCCCCAGATATCGACCAACTTTGTCAGTGATGGGTGGGTGGAACAGTCCGGTAGGTGAAGCATTTTGAAGCCCCACAGAGCGAGCGGGGGGCATCTGCGTCATTTCGGAGTCCCACATTTCCTCGTGGGGTGTTCGCTGTTCGGGCCGTGTTGCGCGCGTTCGTACGGAGTTATCGGAAACGTCTCTAAACCAGGCCATCCATGACACTATGACAGCATCCAACGGCATCAAGAGGGTCCAACGCACCATCAGCGGCAGGCCAAGTGTGACAAGCTTGACATCGACGGCCGCGAGAGAGTCCTACCCAAGCTCCCCACCTCCCCTAACCGTACAGCACCGGCCACAGCTACAGCACAGCTCGCCGTAGGACTAGTGTGTTCGTATTGCTCGAGGCGGAAGTAAAATGAAAGTGATCGGAATTTACTAATTTATTATATATATAACGGTATATATAATCTTTAAAGAGTATTTTATTATACAAATAACAGTATATATAATTTTAAATAATATTGTGATAAATAGTAATATATCCATCAATTTTTAACATCAATACTTTAACATAACCGATGACGGCACATGATAGTAAAAAAGGTAGTGGTCGAAATACTTACGAAAATGAAGAAGCCCAGTAATGTATTGGTTAATTGCAGCAAACTGAAAGAACTAAGGGCGAAACCACAAATAAAAGTTGACAGCATTGGTAAAATATATCATTCGACCTCAATAGCCTGTTAAAAATAACAAAACTACTTAAAGTTTTTAAGTAAAAAAAGTAGAACGATCAAAAGTAAGTTACTTCATTATCTTTTAGCATTTACGTTGTTTCAAGTTTATAAAGCGTCGAATCATAACATCATTGATAATTTTCGTTAGTTCTTATTAATATAATATTCATAAAATCATCACCACTTAATTAAAAAAAGTCAATTAAATATTTATATGTTCAACAGTTCAAGAACAAGATAATACAAAAATACGTCCAGCAGATTACTTACTTGATATTGTAGTCAAATACTACAATTTTGCCTCCAATTTGTAATGAGTTAGGTCGGTATTCCAAAAATCAAAATTGAAACACTATGTCTTAATTCTACAATTCGATAAAAATCAATCAACAATTATCATATTGAAACCCTAACTCACAAAATTACCCCCTGTTATTGAAATAAATTGGAAGAATTAAAACAATTTTAGAACAAAATACATAGTGATCAGATGGACCTAAGTTTTCTTCAACTGATGAGGGCGTGAGACAACAGGGACCAAGCAGTGCCGCAGTGAGATGGCAAGTGAGGACGCCCGATGGCACCGATTTCTTCCATTCTCCTACGACTGGTCGCTGCCTAGCCGGGTAAGGCTGTACAGCGGATGTCATGCACATCTCCTAGCAGACCATGTGAAACGAACAGATGTCGATGGCTGCTACAGGGTGACATGCTTGGGATCGATCAAATGAATACCGAGCTCTATTACGGTTCTCCATCTTAGGCTGGCTCAAGGGCTAGCTAGCTCAGCCTATTGTATTTGCCTCATGAACGGAAGGAAGTGAAGGTTTTTCGTGAACTGTTACTAGCTACTGGGAATTTAGGCCGCTAGTGTTTTCTTCATTAGGTATCAAAGAAAAAGTTGGGTGCACTGAGTTTATGTTGGAGAGTTCACACATAGATTGAAGGTGCTAATCTTTACTAAAAATTTTTTGGACCTGGTGTACTGTGACATCGGGGCCCATAAGTTGGTTTCACCTATGCATATTGCTATGGATCATGGCTTTAGATTGAAAACAAATAGTACTATCTAAAAAGTGGCTTTTAGAAAGGAGTAGATAGTAGAAAAAGTGAGGAAAGAGATACGTGTGCGAGAAGACAGTAGAAAGGAGTGTGTACTGTTTTCTCAATCCAGTATTTCTCAGCGAGGCAATTGAGGCTATACAATGTCCATTCATCTGTTTGAAGTTGCCACTCCTATGCTGGGAAACTATTTACTAATTCTAGAATTACTTCATCGAATTGTTGCTTCTCTGTTGGGTGGATAGGGGCTGTTAGTGAGTGAAGGAGCTCGATAGGAATATTTACACTCCGAGCCACTAATGTCCCCACTTTTCCAAATGAAAGCTTGTCTACATGTAAAGTTCTTTTGCTTCTGACTTATAAAGGCGTCTCTAACAGCTGGCTATTTAGTTAGGTAGATCTGATGTGGCAAGGAAAAAATAGGAGAGAGAGTAGTCACTAGCGACGAGCAAATAGCTGATCTATTTCACGTAGTCCAAGAACATGAGAGAGGAGCATGTGGGTCCAACAGTATAAAATAGTCTTTGCTTTTGTCTCTCACCTCCACGTCAGCTGACTATATAGCTAGTACTAGTTATTACCATTGCGGATGCCCTAAGTGCAAAAATGTAACTCCTTTATTATTATTATTTTTCCTTTTGCGGTGGGCATTGGTGTGTTCTTTGGGGTTGCACTTGTGGATAATGTAGCTTCCGTGCACTTAATTTCTCATCTCTTTTGACTCGATATGCTGGCATTGCACATGCACATGCACATGGTAATCAATCCTATGATCCTACGAGATAATTACTTTGGCATGCCTAGTTTGAATTCGTTCGCAGCATGTTTCGAATGTTTCTGCTAGGACCTTCTGTGCATAGCTTGGACGATTGTTTTATCTAGCACAGTGCAGTGTTGTGTTTTCCAGCTGTCACTATTGCATTACACACACAACAAACACGTGGTACTGGTCACCTTTTAGTTGGTTTTGTATAAATGTAGTTGGTAACTGCTCATGTAGTACAGCTATAGAGTACTTTGTGCCAAAACTTAGGACAGTCCCAATGGAAGAAACTGACACGATTTCCATAGCACAAGAAATCAT